>JAUESP010000310.1:15072500-16472500 GCA_030914335.1 Drosophila borborema
TCTTCTTTCCTCCTCCCCGTCTGTTTTTCCTTTTTTTTTGCCTTTTTTGCGTGATTGTTATTTTCTTTTTCCACGTTTCTTTACTTTGCCTTCCGCCGTTTCTCCGTGTTTTGTTGATGGCGTTCCGTTCATGCTTACATTGGGCGCTCTGTCCCTAGGTTCGTCGTTCTCTTGCGTTATTTAGTCGACCCTTAAGTTCCATGCCACATGTGTGGTGACGAGAGAGTCCCACACACACCACGAGGCTTTGAATCGAAAACGCGCAGACCCTAGTCCTGGAAGGACTGTGGACCATTTTCCTTCCATAGAAGCACTGCCCGCAGCTCACAAACAGGAAAAAGACGTCCGTCCCACACAGAGTTGCCCCCTCTGTCCACACCTTCGGCTCCCAGGTATATCACATCCCGTATATATTTCCTTTATTCTCTGACAGAGTGCTCACGCCTCGCGCCCCCCTGGGGGCCACTCAGCGAACGCTGTGCTTTTTTCAGTTTTAGAGTGTGAAAAGTCAGATAGCAGTTAAACGGCCAGACCATGTTGTAACATCTAATATTAAGGTTTTTAATCATATGTCACTTAATCAAAATGTAAGAATAATGGTTGGTGATAGTCAGCACAGATTAGGATGTGAGTGAGATAAAGATAATACCATGGGTGATGGGAGTAGAGGCCGATGGCAGCCTCGCAGTTCGGCAAAGCAAACGGCAAACGGCAAAGGCAAAGGCAAAGGCAAAGGCAAAGGCAAAGGCAAAGGCAAAGGCAAAGGCAAAGGCAAAGGCAAAGGCAAAGGCAAAGGCAAAGGCAAAGGCAAAGGCAAAGGCAAAGGCAAAGGCAAAGGCAGAGACAAAGGCAAAGGCAGAGGCAAAGGCCAAGGCCAAGGCAAAGGCAAAGGCAAAGGCAAAGGCAAAGGCAAAGGCAAAGGCAAAGGCAAAGGCAAAGGCAAAGGCAAAGGCAAAGGCAAAGGCAAAGGCAAAGGCAAAGGCAAAGGCAAAGGCAAAGGCAAAGGCAAAGGCAAAGGCAAAGGCAAAGGCAAAGGCAAAGGCAAAGGCAAAGGCAGAGACAAAGGCAAAGGCAGAGGCAAAGGCCAAGGCCAAGGCAAAGGCAAAGGCAAAGGCAAAGGCAGAGGCAAAGGCCAAGGCCAAGGCAAAGGCAAAGGCAAAGGCAAAGGCAGAGACAAAGGCAAAGGCAAAGGCAAAGGCAAAGGCAAAGGCAAAGGCAAAGGCAAAGGCAGAGGCAGAGGCAGCAACAACTTCTTGGCTGAGTAGAGGAACTTCTTCGTTCTTGATTCTCTTCTACAGGGTATCACGTGTGCTTTTTGGCAGCATATTGTTTTGGGTCTCTTTGTTTACAGTTACATCAGCCAAATTGTATTTTATTTGTGTTTTGTTTCTCTCTTCTTCTTTTTTGAGTAATGCCGCCCCAAAAGCTTTCTTCTGACACATGTCCAACTGCCTGGCGACCTGTTCGATTGCCGAATGTCGGACCGCTCAGTTGGTCGATCGGTTGCTCGATCGGTCGGTCGGTGAGTTCAATAACTTGGCGTGTGTGTCCGTTGCTCACAGTTTGATGAATGCATTTGCCGAACGAACAAGTTTTGCATAATAACCAAAGCCATAAATGATATGTCTAAAAGTTTCTATAGCACTAAAAAAAAGTTATATGTGTGTGTGAGTGTGTGTTGTGTTCTTGTGCAGCACATCTCAATTATTGGGCTGTCAGTTGGCTTTGAAATTGGCAGATGCAAGCGATGTAACGAAATTGAACATGAACATCGACATCGACATCGACATCGACATCGACATCGACATCGATCGCATGTCAATCGGAGTACCTTCAATACAATATATGTTGCGGCCCATTGACAGGCGAGCGTAATAATAACGTGACTTTATGAAGTGGTAATGAAGCTATTAGGCTGGCTTTCGGTGGGCTTGGCTTTGGCCCACAAATTTCAATATTTACGACAGGAAATTGCGCCTTGCATTGGAAATGTATAAATACTCAAGTTTTATGCCCATCAACTTGATTCGAAAATAGTTAAAGCGACCATTTTGGATATTTTGTCTAACGTTTGATGGCTTTTGAATGTGAGAGATTTATGCGCGTGCGTGCAAAGCCGAACGAAAGCTGTCAAAAGTTGTCAGAGCCAAGAGAGCTCAATGCCGGATATCAAAAAGGATTTTCATATTTCTCTCATATATCATTGATATTTTACCATTGGGCAGGGGGAAGAACAGAAGAAGTATTCAACTTTTCAACACCTCGCATTACTCAGCGCTGTTCTTTTACAGTTTTACAAGAATTGGGAAAATTTATGAGCAAAGCATTCCCGTTGATAATTCCGGCTTGCAGTCATCAATTGGCATTTCGATTGTTTTGCATAAATTCAATTAAAATTATTGTGGTTTTTCGCTCGATCTATTGTGAATGTACAACAAGATCAGATAAGGAACACACACGATCACGCTATGAGCTGAGTGCTTCCAGTTAAAGATCGCCAACGGAAGTATCGTACGTAATAACTTAATCATCATGCAATTGGTAATCAGAAGGCAATGACAACAGGGCGTGGCACTCAGTCAAAGTTCCCACCAAGCAAAATGAGTGTTCGCAAATGCACTTAACTTGCACTTGGATGGGGGGAGGGGGCTTAGCTGAAGGGGGGGACTTGTAGACGGTCGGCTTGGGGCGTTTGAAGTTTAGCACTTCTGCATTAGATTGAACAGTTATGTCAGCAACTGCAACTGAAACACTTGTTTGAATTGTGAAACCGCTGGCAAAACTCCGAGTTCTATGTTTGAACAGAGCCAACCGAATGACCAACACTTTTTAATGATCAGCGGCGGCAATGTGAGTGTGTGAGTGTGAGAGTGTGTGTGAGGATTATGGCCAGCCGTATTTGTTCACCATTAGTATTTGTTATTATTGTTATTACTATGTATTTGAATTGCTCAAGAAGTAAGCTGCGACCAAAGTGGCCCAAAGTGGCCCAAAGAGGCCCGAAGTGCCGGCCACCGCAGCTGCACAGAAATTAGCCAAACTCTAACTGGCAGACAAATGCATTTGGTTCTGGGCATCGGCGTCGGAGTCGGAGTCGGAGAGCGAGCTGGCTGGCTGGCTAACGAGCGAGCGACTGACGGCATGCCTCTTGGTCAAGTTAAAAGAAAGCCGCGCCAGCTCTGGGTGTTTGCCCACTCGCCTTAGAGATCAGCAGCAGTCGAGCAGGGGCTAGCTAGCCCAAGAAGAGCAAGAGTGCCAAGAGTGCAAGAGTGGCTTCAATTGAGGAGAGAAGCGTACGCGTCATTGTTGTTTACACAATTATTAGGACAACAAGCCGCCGATCGCCGGCAATCTTTGGTTGTTGGTTGTTTGGTTGTTGGCTGTTCGCTGTTCGCTGTTCGCTGTTCGTTCTTGGCTGTTAGCTGTTGGCTGTTTGGCTGTTGGTTGCCCGTTGCCCGTTGCCGCCTGCCGCTGTTTACACTCGGCGCAGCGCAGCAGCTCCTCTGGCTAAATAGTGGACAGCGTTGCCTTTGATTTGAAAGACACAGAGAGAGGGCGAGAGCGAGTGAGAGGGTGAGGAAGAGAGACCACACAACCACGAAACCAGATCCCGACCCAGTCTAAGATAACTGTGCGATTGGGCTGCCAATTACGGCGAGATCGGCTTGTTATTGTGCTGTCACGTAATGAGACAGCAATTTAGCACCTGCACGGCTATATGGCCATGATCCTGCCAGATCCTGTGCCTCATCCTGTTTATACAGTTGATGAAAGAATAACAGTAGTCGGTAAATTGTGCTCCGCTTTGCAGTTCGTTTCTGCAGTTGCATCACGACAAATCCAAAGACTCAGCTGACTAATTGTGCATGCTAATGCATGCAATTGTGTCATAGAGTCCTTTACCTGTGGAGTCAACGGTACACAACGGCAGTTTAGGTTGCCATTACTCCCTCTCACTCTCTCTGCCTCTCTCTCTCTCTCTCTCTTTTGCTCTGGCAGCTGTGGTACGTGAAGTTCAGAGTTGTGGCGATCAGATCGCACAAATAATCAACGAAAAATTTATAAATTATTTAACATTGGTTTGTGTGGTGCCTTGCACGTAGCTGGCAACGGTGGTGCACCCACCGAGTCAGAGGTGGATGCAACGGGCAACGGGCAACTGGAACATGACCGATATTGTGCGGCTAACAGTTATACGAGCGACTATACACATACATGTTCCACATCTATATATATATATACATATGTATATTCCTGTACGTAGCCAGTGACGACCGTTCAGCATCATCGATTAATGCCAATGCACATTTAATGCACATATTTGCCGATTTTTTCCTGCATTTTTTTCCCGATTTATATATATTTTTTTTTTCATATCGTGACGTACGTGCCGCAGTTTCAATCCACAGTCCAGAGGCACAGATCGAGGCCTCGTTCTCGGCCTGTCTGCCTTACTACTACTGCCTGCTTGGCCTGGCTCGCCTGCCTGCCGTTGAGCCTCTGTTGTGATGTCATGTCACAAGGTGATATAACATGGCTGCAGTTATTAAACAAGAGTATATTGTCTGATAATGCCAATACGAATTTGCAGTACACTAACCAAATATGAGGTAAAAGACTCCTTATACTAAATATGTGTTTTATAAAGAATTTGAAATTATGTCTCTTAGACTAGATATATATTTTGAAGTTGTTAATTCTAAATTTTATTAAATGGACTTCTCGGATTTTTTTGGTCAAAGAAATGTTTATTAATAAATATTTTTCTATAAATATCGAGCTATATAAATAATTCAAAATAAAATTCTAAATTAAACTAATTGAGCAAAATGTAATTTTTTCTTTGAATATTTGTATAATATAAAATTGGAATATTATTTTTATAATAATAATAATACACTTAAAATAATTAAATCAATTACTTCTATTCGATAAGATTTAATTAATTTTAAATTGAGAATTGCATAAGGAAAAAACTTTGAGAATTCTTGAAGAAAGCAAAAGAAAATAATCGAATAATATATCATTGAATGAAAAATTAAATGTAATAATTTTTATAGAACAATTTTAATTATTTAAATATAACAATAATATTTATATCATATGTTAAATAAGTTTTATTAATTGAAAAAAAAAAACAACAAAAAATATCCTTAAAATTAAAAAAATTAAAAAATAATTTTAATTTTACACAGAAACAAATTTTGGTATTTTTCTGAAATATTATTTTAATATTACTATCTAACTGATATATCAAAATTATTTTTTATTTATCAATTTTTTTTTTTATTATTATTATTTTTATTTTTAATTTCCCAAAAACAAACTATGTTTTTTTTTTTTTATATATTTATCTTATATATATATTCTTTTTTATTAGAAACCCCTATTATCCCTTCTCCTTTTACAAGATTCACAAGACAATCTTCAGACAAACATGCCAATAAATTCATAGTAACTTGATAGCTGCATTTCACGAGTGTATAAAAGAGTGATTACCTACATAGTTGATGGCCAACATTGTTGTATATAAAACTAGGCCTAGGGCCTCATTCAGAGCATTTGTTGGTTTTAAAAAATTCTAAATGTCGATGCGAGCAGAAAGAAAACCAATCCAAACTCAAGTCGTAGACGACGTTCATTCATTTATGGCTAAGTCACGTTGGAATAATTTGTTTTATGTTAATGTTGAGCATGGCGCATTGTAAGCAGTTTGCAGCTTCAGCTACGACTTGAGTGCCGCCTTCCTATGCAATTCTCAAATACATGCCAGCCAATTGCTACTTTTTCTTTTGCTCGACTCTGCTGCTCTCTGTGTCGCTGCTGTATGTCTCTGTATGTGTGTGTGTGTGCCCCTCAATGAATTGGAATTTAATTTGAGTATTTTGCGCAAAAATTTCCAAAAGCGACAAAGACGACGACGACGACGACGACATCGTGGACAATTGATGCCCGGGCTCCCCCGCGCGTAAAATGTCAGGTGCAGTTGTTGCTTTTGTTGTTGTTGTTGTGCTGCTGTTGCTTTAGCTATAGATAGAAAGATATTGCATCTGTGACTGTGCAAATGTGGCCCGCACGCAACAATTTGCTACTGGAATTCCTTAAAAACATTGCCAGCCCATTGAATGTGTTTGCATGTAAATGGAAGCAGCAACTGCTTAATCGTGATTCGGTAGTCGGCAGTCAGCAGTCGGTACTCAGGCCTCAATACGAGAGATTCGACAGTTGACTCTAAACGATTTTTACTCCCAATTCAGCTGAGCAAAAGGCAGTGTAGCAATAATCCACTCAGCTAAGCGAGCCATAATAACTTCATTAGATCTATTACAACAGCTCAGATAGAGAGTCAATGAGAGAGAGAGAGAGAGAGAGGGAGGAAGAGAAGCCACATAAGATGCTGGTAAGCTGTCTAGGTGGCCCCAGCAGTTACTTCCGTTGACGCCCACGTTCTGTTCAACCTTCCGACATATATATAAGAGGATTATACGACTTTAATGCCGCTTGATGTGTGACGCCGGCGGCAAGTGCCAATAACAAACTGCAGAGTCCACAGACTGACCCAAAAACACAAAAAATACTAAAAGATGTGTTTAATTCCGGCGGAAATACACGAGTACAATTGGGAAGCTGGACACACGCATACACATTTTTTTTGGCATTTTGTTAGACTCATCCCATAATTAGGGTTCGAAATTCGCACGCTCAATTTCAAATTGAAAATTGTAGCAAAATTGTGAAAAAGTAAGACATTAATTATATGGATGCGGCAGGTAACACAGCAACCTGATCTCACCTGTCTGCGTGTCTGGTTGTCTGAGTGTCTGGGTGTCTGTGTGTGTGTGTGGCCTTTTTTGGGTGACCTCTGACAAATGTGTCCATGATAGATGATGCCTGGAAGCTGATTCGATTTTGGCCAAGCGCCAGTTGTGATTAATTGGCAAACCAAATTCTAATGCCTGGCATACAATAGAACTGCGTGGGAGTTGAGAAAAATAGGTTAGATAAAAAGGCAATCGAAAAGTGAATACCCTTTGTGGAAATAAGATTAAGAAAGTGACTAAAAAAAAAGAAAAGATTTGCATTAATAAATAATTCAGTTGACTATTCTACTTTGTCATAATTTAATGCTATGTTTGATTTTAAATTATGAATTATAGATTCTATTATATATCATATATAAACAAGCATCAGGTTTACTAGTTATTTGCAGATAGATACAAAAAAAAAACAATTTAAATGAATAAATTTAGTATTTTTTATTTAGAGGAAATCCAATTAACAAGAAATTGTTATCAACAAGGGGAAGCACCCAGCCAAATTATATTTAAATAAACATCTAAAATTAAAGAGATTCTATAAAAACAAATTAACAAAGCTAAAACTCTTCAGCTCAATCAAGCATATGCTTGGGAGTCTCTCAATTTATTTTTAAATATTTTAAATATTTAATAATAAATAGAATTGAATTTCCTTGAGCGAATTCTCTTGAGTTGAATTGATTCATAAATATTTTAAAATAAATTAAATTCAATATAATTGAATTTGCAAACTGTAAAACTGACCTTAGTGATCTGAAACTCAATTTAAATTATCTTCGATCCGTGATTTCTCTCCCGGCTGCCTTTAGAACTCTCTCACTCTCAACATGTTGACCTGGTTTTGGGTCTGACAATTGGTCGCATTATAAATTACTCAAGCGGATTGGCAGGCTATCGATTTCATTACCATAAAGAGCAGACAATTGAGCTGGACGATCGACACGCATTTCAATACGCGAGTTGTGTATACGGTTATGTGAGCTACTTTAGTTGTCATAAGTGTCACAATGTGCTTTGATTTACAACAATAACGGCGTCTATTAAACTTCATAATTGTACCAATAACGAAAGGCCCGAACGACAATTGACAGAAAGGTTTTGCAATGCAATCCATATAGCAATACCCATGCCCAAAAAATCAAATCGAATCATACGAATACGACGAATCCAAGTCAACAACAAGATTCGCCTCATTGGCGAACCGAAACACGTACCACAAATAAAATGAAGCACAAATGAGCGAAGCAGCCGGGAGTCGGATATATAGACACATACATATATACATATATGTTATACGATATATTATATACATATATATATGAGTTGTCTATATAGTCAGAAATCATATGTCTTACTTTGATATTTATGCGTATGCCAGCCCCATTTTTGGCGACCTAAGCAAATAGGGGCGCGAATGAGGCCCCAAAGCGACTCGCTGATCGCCAGTTGGGTCATTGGCTCTTGTGAGCCACTTGATGTTTTGGCTTTGGCCATCCAGCAGCAGCAGCAGCAGCAGCAGCAGCAGTGGCGGCCCAAATCTGGCTCTAAAGTGTTGACCATAAGTGTCTCGATTGTTTGTGTATCATAATACAAATACATAAGCAAGCAAGTACGGGGCGCACACACAGTGCGTAAGTACAGTAGAACCAATTATGGATTTTATAAAACAAATGTGGCGCGCATATTGATGAGATCGCTCTATAGAGTAGACTCACGCACACTCTATCTGTCTCCATCTCGCTCGCACACACTCTTTAGATACTAAAAGCAGAGACGTGCGTACGTTCGTTCATCATTTCTATACCCTGTAACTAAGCAAAAGGTATATAGTTTAATATATGCTATAAATTACCATCAAGTACTTGAGAGGAAAGAGAGCTCATATAAATGATGAAGCTCTTCAAGTTCTCAATGAAAAATGGAAACTCTTTGAGCTAGCCAAGTTATGTTCTATGCACATTTCATTTGATAAGACCTTGGTAAATGCCTTGCAGCGATTGCAGGATATTTTCTAGTCATAACTGTGCGCTGACCCGCTTTGGTGGCACATAAATTTCCAAATGATTTACTTTAGTTTCGTGTGGAATTATTTGTTAAGGCAACAGGCACAAAGACACACAACGGAAATGTGATTAAAAGCATATTTTAAGACATAGTTGTGCGCTGATAAACCACTGAGGCAGACCCCAAAAGGCAGCAGCTCTGTTAGCGCTTTATAGGCTCAATGCTGCGTGCAGGGCATGCAAATGGCCAACAGATGATGAACAAAAGGGTTCCAGCCAAGCAGGCAACAGGCAACAGGCAATGGGCAACTGGGAACGGGCAACTGGCAAGACGACCCCCTGCGGCCAGTGAGTGTTTATGTCAACTGCACGGCTGATGACAGCCATAATTCTGCAGCCAGTACAGGAAAAAAAAAAGAGAGAAAAAGGGAAGGTAAACAGATTCCAATCAGACGACTGCAGCCACAGCCACAGCGAGTCTCTGGGCCCAGTTAACAGCGCCTTGGTATAAATAAGTGCAAAACGTCAACGCCATGGGCGCAAAACTGTTATCGCCATCGCCTTGCCAGAGTCCAGAGGTGGCGGGAGGGGCGTCGAAGATATTTAGTGAGCCAAGTGTCGACATCGACACTCGACTTGCCAGCGGAATTGGAGCCACTCGACTCGGTGGTCACGCCATCGAAATGTTACCAAAACCGAAGCTGAAATTGTAGCAGCGGAAGCAGAGCGCCCAAAGCGAGAGAGACAGAGAGATAGAGAGAGATAGAGAGAGAGGCCACAGTTAGCTGAGCTAACTAAATAAATAGCTCCCACGGTAGTAAGTAGCAGCTCCTGCTCTTGAGCACCTTTCTGGCCGAAAAGGCCAGCCAAATTACGTTCGGGCCCGCCGCCAGCCGCGAGGCTCTTTCTCATGCACTATGGGAACAGGCGGCACACAATGGCTGGAAAACGCTTCCAATTTCATTTTGGGGCGCTTCCTGCTCCAAATACGTGAAATCTAGTGCCCTGCACGCAAACAGCCAATTAAGTTCAAATATCAACAGCAAATGAGCGGCTACACTTGACAAAATTTCATAGACAAATCAAATTTGAGCGAAAGACTTTGGAAATGAAGAGTAGAAGTCGCACTTGAATGCAGACTAAAGTTAGTTGCAGTAACTAAGTTTTAAATATAATTCAATATAGCTGATTGATATTTTCTCTCAGTGCATATTGATCTTGCACAGTTGCTGACAGTTCACCCACAATGTTTATGAGCAAATTATGCATGGAAATAAATCAATAGAGGTTCATAGCTGCATAATGCATTACAAATCAGTTGCATTTTGTTGTGCGGCCCACAATATTGAAAAATTATTATAGAAAATCGTTAAAGTCAAATCTGTGGCGCACACTGGCACAGTCAGACACATATTGAGATACTGTATCTTTGAGATACATGTGTTGCAGTCAGTGAGTCACTCGGCAGCGTTGATTTATCTCGGTTAAAGCAGTTGAGGCGTTGAAATTGGGCGCAAATCGAATTGTATCTGAAAGATACATGCGAACGAGTATCTATTGGCATTTGCATTGACAGCAGCAGCCGTCGCAGTTGCAAAATGAAGTTATATGACCAACTGACTGCCAAGACCCGGTCCCATAAGTCACCCAGTCTATGGCAGCAGGCAGCAGGCAGCAGGCAGCAGGCTTAGATCTTGACTCTGCTTGTTTGTTCGCTCGCTCGCCCGCTTTAATTAACATATGCTAACAAGTTGGCCCATGCCGCACTTTGTCACTTCAAGAGCTGCAGCCAGCCATCCAGCCAGACTTGGGGGTGGGCCTAAGTGGCTTTTAAATGAAATTGATTTCAATTTCAGCTCGAGCTGCACACATGCAACAGCTCTCGTGCATTTAATTGTAATGAGATCATTGCCACACAATCAATTTACTCATGTCACTATTTATAAATCTTATGCTATGAACTCTGCCAGCAAACAGCCATAACCTAACGCAAGAAAAGGGCGTCAATTGTTGAATAATTATCAGTTGTTGTCATTAATTATTGGTTGTTAAGCAGCTCACATAAGTTTCTGTACATGAGTGAACTCTTTAGCTAGCATAATGATTATTTAATAATTTATCTAAAGAAAATTTCTTTGCATTAAGGTTAATTCATTCATACTCATATTCATATTCATTTGTAGAATTTCATTGTAGCAAAGAGTCGGAAATATTATAAATAAAATCGAGTTTATCTAACATTGTGTATTAAATTATTCTCATTTACTTGCCATAATCAAGTGACTAGCCTAAACTTGTAATAAACATCTCTTATAAGGCACTTTTTTAATATGCACACCAAATATATTCACACTCTTCAATGAACATGTCTAAATTTGTTGTAAGCTTGAAATAATATAAAGCTCAAGCTGAGAGTGCTGCGTATGTCTCATACCTCGCAGCCTCTAATATAACAGCTCGTGTGTGATCGAGTTTTTGTTCACAGAGTACTCCATATAATTTGTAAGCTGCATTAATTAAATACATGCATATATATATACACATACATGTATATATATAGAAAGACCCTGATCATGCAATTGAAAACTCCCCCACACATGCTGCTAGTTGACTCTGGTCGAGCCCATTAGCTGATGACGTCGTCGCTATGTCATCTCCCGCTCCCAATCCCAACTGTCCCTACGTGCTGCCGTCTAGTTCCGCTTGGAGCCACTGGCATTAGAAGCTGTAGCTAACGCCGTTGCCGTTGCCGTTGCCGTTGCTGCTGACGTTGCTGTCGCTTTAGCTAAAGCTGGGCTACACACGGCGAGCGATAGATAATAATAGATTTTCTCACGCTTGATATTTCAGGCAAGTGAATGTCGTTAACAATGTGTGCAAGCCGACAAGATACGAGTGCGACTCAGGCCTAGGTGCAGTGCGGCACTGGCGGATGGCTGGAGACGTCAAGCGGAAATCGCATTGGCAGTGTAAAGCGGCAGCTATAAGTTTAGAAATTACGTGTGATTGCGGCAAAAATATTAATAAATGAGCTACAAATACAGCAATGGATTGCAGCCTGGGGCTGCAGAGCGGCTTGGCTAATATTTTTATTGAAATCATAAAATGCAATAGATAATGATTTGCATGATTTGCCGTTTCACACCTGAACAGAGACGCTCAGCAGGTCACGTAATTGTCGCTCACTGCATCATCTTCGCTAAAAATTAAGATAGTCGAGCACTCGCTCGGGGCCTGGGGGCCAGTCTGGCCAGGAATTTTGTATGCATTTAAGGTACTTAGTCATGCCCAAGTGATTGCTAAACTAGTTTATCCGGGCCATGCGATTTCCCAGTGGGCAATTCCAGATTATAATACTCTGAAACAATGGCAAAAATATATAATCTAAGAATATTAAAACTGAACTTTAGCTCGAGCCGGATCTATCCCACAATCGATGCAACTGCTTAATTGAAAATTGCTAATGCAACCAACTAATGACGTCTCGAATCATTTATTGAGTTATTCAACAGAAATGACAACCATGTGTGAAGAGCAATAGATACTTTAATTGGAACTATAAAGTAAGTAAGCACGACTAAGGTCAAGCGCCTGAATAAGCAGCAGAATAGGGGATTTAGGAAAGTTAAATATGCTAAATTAACAATAATTATTAGATATCAAGAGAAAAAAAATAGTTCCTTGGAAATGAATAATGCATAGAAATCGAAATGCTTAGATGATGAATAGATCAAGAGTTCAAATTTTAATTTTAAGGGGAAATTATCAATAAATTTGCAAAATTAAACTTAAATTATTTTTTTTATATTTATTTTTTATATATTTAATATATTTACATATATTCATATTTATTTTTTAAAAATTATATCTTTTAATTATTTATTATAATGAATAAATATAAATGATTAACACAAATTAAACAATCAAAATAATGAAATAATTTAGAAACCTCAAATTTTTATTTATTTATATAAAAAATATATATAAATTATTAAATGCATAATCCATAAAGGAAATAGTATCGAGCCATAAATGGCTCAAATTTGATTAGCGCTCAACGAAAGCTCAGTTGTTGCTTGAATTTGATTTCATTTCCCACAGCACAGTTTATTGGCCCTCCCCCACCCCCTCCGCACATCTACTTTCAATTCCATATGCATAGCACACGTTTGTTTAATTTCTATATTTTCATTGACACAATTTGCTGTCTAGTTTGGAAGTCATCAGCCAGACGAAAGGCGGACCACACACGAACGACAGCCGAGCCGCGCCCACAAGTTGGATTTGGGCCCGCTTGCCCCATTCCCGTGGCTTGGCTATTCGTTTGTCTTTAGCACATGCATCACAAAAGTATGATTTAGACGTTTATTAAACCCTAAACAATGACTGCGGGCGTAAGCTTTCATTTGTGGGAATTCAAATTAGAAGAACATTTTGACAAGTTTATTTACATTTCAGATTTGACGAGTAGTTAGCACCTGGCCAAAGCAGTTCTAAAAAACAAAAAAAAAAAAACAAACGAACTCAAAACAAAACAAAACATTGACCTCGCTCGATCTGTATCCCTTTCTCTCTCTCTCTCACTCTGTGGGTGCGTGGGAGTGATAGAAAGTGCTTAGAAAATGTTGCTAAAATCGTTAACCGTTTGCCATAAATACCAAACGCCCTTACACTGCCTCCTGCCCGCTGCCTCCTGCCTTCTGCTTCCTGTTAAGCGTCCTAAATTGTAGTCTACGCACAGACCTGATATAAATTACAATAGCTACAGCCCACAGTGCTGCTCGAGTCGCCCCAAAAGCCAAATTGTTTTTTAAAAGCACCATTTTTATTACGTCTGATAAGTGATCTCGCGACATTTTCAATTTTAATAGGGTCTCCCAGGTGCCCGGGCAGACTTACGAAGCAACTGACTGCGCCCCCACACACACACACACACACACACAGCATCTACTTCTCAGGCTACACAGAGAGTGTCCGGCTTGGGGATCATTTGTCGTTGCGTTAATAAAATTGCATTGAGTCGCATTTGAAACTGCTTTGGCGAGGTCGGTTCGGTCGAATGGAATCTTGGGCTCGTTTTGCTTTGGCGGTGGTCACCATTCAGACAACAACGGCACAGACTTGGCCATTATTAATAATGCCATGCAACGCTGTGGTGGGCACTGCCAGCCAGCCAACACACAGAAGCAATTGATGTACCATGAGATGCCCTCTAATCAGCCACGGCACACAAAGCATAAATATATTTGAAATCAACTGCACTCTGATTTCTAGCTGGGCTCAGCATACCCCAGCTGAAGCTGCTGTGTGTGCTGGGTATCCAGCAAGAGGTCACCTGAAAACATTGCAAATAAAACGGCAACCATTTTTAATATGATTGTATGTCATCTTAAGCCCACTGCCTCGTCTTGGGCTGCTGCGGCATCTGCATTGCTCTTTCGCTCTGTGGCTAGAGTCTGGGCCTATGGTCATGTGTTGCCATTCGGTTACTCAAATTATCAACATGCTTGGGCACCCGGCTTGGCACCGTTCAGTT
Organism: Drosophila borborema; assembly: GCA_030914335.1. NCBI lineage: Eukaryota > Metazoa > Arthropoda > Insecta > Diptera > Drosophilidae > Drosophila > Drosophila borborema. Next base: position 15,086,858 of record JAUESP010000310.1, read on the forward strand.
CCATTGTGCACTGGCCTAGCCAGCCGGCTTTGGGTGTCGATGATAATTTTTCATGCGATGAGCATTTAGAGCCCCATGCGGCCCCTTCGGCCCGCATTGCCTATCAGGTGGCCGGCCGGTTAATGGGTTCGTCTAAATACTAGCCAGGCCTGTTGGCCGTTGGTGAAAATGGGCGATAATCCGTTTTGACAAATTTGAATACACGGGCCCACAGTGCCAGCTGGGACAGAGCGGTCAGAGTTCAGCTGGAGAAATTTGTTTTTCTGTTTCTTTGCTGCTGCTTCTTCTTCTTTTTTTTTTTTTTTTTGCAAGCAAAGAGACAAACATGAATGTCATTGTCCCCAATGTGCTTCCGTTCCGTTGAGTACAGCACTGAGCTGAGAGCATTAGCATGCAGCACAAATAACTGAAAAGCAAGACAAATCAAAATGCATGCATATGATTACAGACAGAGAAAGAGAGAGAGTGTGAGAGAAAGAGAGAGAGAGAGAGAGAGAAACACACGCACACACAATCACAATTGAATCGAATCAAGATATCAACATTATGCGTAGGGCTACTGAAATTCTTAATAAAGATAAAGTCTGGCCCAAAAGCAGATTGACGGTTTGAAAAAGGACCTCTCTCCCTCTCCCTCTCTCTCTCTCTCTCTCTTTCTCTCTCTCTCTCTTCATCACTCGTACTGAAGTCTTTGAGCCACAGTCTCATCACGTACGAAGCGTGAGCAAACTTTAAGTTAGATTAATCGCAGTTGACGAGCTGCATGGAAACTGCATTGATTATGGGAGGACAAGAATAAAACAGAAATGGGAACCTTAACAGAAAATTATGAAGTCAAAGAAATGTCAAAACGAAAGGATATGCGCATTTCCTTTTGTGAGTTATGCGCCATTTCCGGTTAGCTAAATATGATTGGTGAGTTGAACCACAAAACAAAGAAGTAGAAGAAGTTGAAGAATAAATGAAGAAATTACGATTCGCAGTTGAGATTTATTTGTGCGCCCTATAGAACAGCTTAGCATTGATTTATGTTTTTTTTGCACATACATAAAAAACGAACAAAGCGTGTGAGAAGAAGAAGAAGCATCAGATGAAGAAGCCAACTAATTGTTTGTCTCGAATGCCCACCTACCGTTTGGGCCAAACAAAAGATGTGCCCACAGCTGTCCGACTGTCCGATTGTGTGTGTGTTGACTCTTTGCTTGTCTAACATAAAGACATAATATCGTAAATAGATCACTTGCACAGCTCGCACCTACCGATTTCGATCAGGTGGCCATTTGTGTGGTCTCTTGAAGAGTTGCAAGAGTGAGGCATAGCCTGGCGCCAGTTTGACAGTTTTTCGATTTTTATTTTTGGTTCTTTGTGGTTTTCTTTGTTTTTAGGGCGAATTTTCCTCTAAGCATTTCCACGAAAATAAGTTGTTATAAATTTGCTGCATCGAAAATAAAAAAACCAAAATTGAAAACGCATCAAGTTTGTTGCCTAAGTCTTTTGTTTGGCGACATTGCGCGCGCATAATGAGTCAGTATGCGTATGTGTGTGTGTTTATTAATTTTCCGCCAAGCATTTTCACAAAATTATTCCAACCTTGGCAGCAAAGCTGCTGAAAATCGTATTTGAAAACAAATAAAAGAAGAAGAAGAAAAAACATGAAAATTAACCCAGAAAAAAATTTAAAATCATTTTTTTTTTCCTTTTAATTTGTACGTATTTTGTCGAGGCATAAACAATAAGACAAAAGAACGGCGCTAAGCTTTCGCATGTGTGTGTGTGTGTGTGTGTGTGCTTGTTAAGTTTGTCATGCGCATGTGCTTAGGCCCAATGAGTCGAACGTCTTGAAAAAAACAATGCAATCTAGAAGTGTGCCAAGCCAAGAGCTGTGGCCATAGCTCCATAGACGATTATGATGCAACGACATTTGCTAGATTATTTCAAGTCAGATGCCTATCAAGGTTGTTTCCTCTGCAATTGTATGTAATTTTTGTTTTAGCTGCTGCGCTGCCCCACTGTAAGGTCGCACAATTCGAAGTCAAGCGCCCAATTTCACCCGCTTAAAGTGAGGCACACGCCAGGCCGAGCAATTGACAGACTGTGGCAATTGGCGTTGCACTCAAAGTCTCCATTCCCTACATCCCGCTGCCCGTCGACCGTCGACCGTCGACCGTCGACCGCCGCCATGCCACAGCCACCTTCAACTGCTGGGCAATTATGCCCCCTCGACTTGGCTATAGTTGGCTGACTTGTGTGATTTTTGTTTATTTTGTTGTTTTTGTTTTTATTTTATTTTCAGTGACACAGAAACTGAAATTGTGCATTGTTCAGCAGTCCGTCTGGCTGTCTGTCTATCAGTCTGTTTATCGTTCGCTCGCTCGCTCACTCGCTAATGACTTGCTCCCCATATTTGAAGGTCAAGTTAGGGAAGTTATTGTCGACGCTTCAGTAATTTTGCCCAAAGCTCCACATTGAACATTTATTATTATTATACAATTAATTGCCTTAAGCCGCTCTCATATCGTATCGTATCGTTGCTACCTTCATACTTTTTGTCAAATCTCATTATTAATATCATCAAAATATCAAAAATTGTTGGAGCGTTCGATTTTAATAGCCATCCGCCAACCCTCAACTATGTCTGGCAACTGTGTTAAGGTAAAGGCCCCCCCACTTTAGCTAGAAATATTAACAGATCGCTTTGTAAACCACAAGAAATTCCATGACTAATCAATGCGAGGTGTCAACAACTCGTGCAGCTACTAGCAATAATCATGTTCGCAATAAGCTGGGATACCACAAATTATATCATGCCTATATATAATAGCAAATTCATTTGTAGAGCTCTCGATTCGCTGAATTCTGATGCCCAGCAGGTGGCAAAATAAATGGGCATATGCGACTTGATTGAAACTGAATATTAATACGAATTATGTTGCTTATTCGACAGCAAAAGGAGCGGGTATATCAAGTGTGCTATGTGCTCTATAAAATATCATTTAACTCTCTCTTCACTGCTCGCATCTTTTTAACGATTTTCTCTTGCCCTTCGCATTTGTAGGGTATTTGCTCGTTTGGCACTCACTTGTATTTACTTTGCTTTGCGGTCACAAATATCTAAGTAGCTCGAACTCAAAATTGATTTCAGCTTGTTGTTGTTTGTTTACTCAAGTTTTTTTTTTTTTTGTGGTGGGGGAGCAGCGCTTAAGGAGTTCGCGTTAGGCTTTGGCTTTGGCTTTGGCTTTGCACTTGGGCACTTTGGGTCTGGGCTCTGCGTAAGCGCGGTGGCTCTGGGGCGGCTTAAGCTCGAGACACTTTGGATAAATATTGCGGTCGTCGGTTAAGAATAATATTTTTCTTTAACCTCGCTTTCGGGCATTTTTCTTTCTCTTTTTTATTTTATTTTTTTGCGCATATCGCTGAGCTAATTTTTATGGAATTGGTTGGGGCTCGGCTGCGTTTGTATGGGTGTGCTTCGCCATTGAGGCGCTTTCAATTAGGCTCAGCTGCGTCTTGAGACCAACTTCAGAGAACAGACAATGAACCTCAGACGAAATCATGACAATGCCAACGAATGATGAATCATGTCAATGTTTGCTCGTCGCGCTCGTGCTCTGAATTGCTTTTCTCCGTATTATGCACAGAGAGTGGAACAAAAGAGGGCTATTTATAAAGAAATTGCCATATATTTATACGATAATATATATCGTACTGCTTTGCTCTTTATATATACATTTTTTATTATATATTCAATATTTCTATTTTCTCTGATTTTGTCATACTCCTTCTAAAAATTATTTATACTTGTGTTTTTTTTTATATATATTACAAGGCAATCTTCTCTTCTTCCGCTTTCTTTACTGCATTCAGTTTTTTCTGTTTTTCATGCTAATGTCATCGATTCAAATGTTTTCTTTTGTTCACAGCTCTGTGATGGTTTTTCCTGGAGCTTCCCATCTTTTTATGTGTTTTACACAGATGCAACACTTTGTCACGGCTCAACTCATCTGCTGTCCAAAGTTGGCTATCGATCTTATTGCTCTACACTTACTTCCAAGCATCGTCATATGTTGCAGCGGAAGCGCAAGGTGCCCTAGGCTAGGCTAGGCTACGCTGGGCTCCCCTCCCGCTGCAACTTCCTTCCAACTCACTGACATCCAATAAAAACTCTGTGTCGCATCCTCGCGCCCAGACGACAGCAATAGCAACAGCAACAGCAACAGCAACAGCTGTTCGTGCTGTAGCAACATTAGAAATTATTACCCCAGATATCCGATAGTCCTAACTGATTGTCAATGGTCATAAATTTGCTCAGTGCCATGAATGAACGACAGAAATATTAATGTTAATAATGCATACGAATCAGGTACTCAAATCAATGCAGCCAACTGCTGTGCCATGGCCCGAACCTTAACTCCTACCCCCTTAGCCCCTAGACCTATGCAACTGCCACTTTTTGTACAGAGTGATAGACGGAGTTGCAGTTGCTGTGGCTGTTGCAGTTGGAGTCATCAACTTAGAATACTAATTCGGTTCGAGCGCGAGGCAGGGCACCGGATGCGATGACATTTGGCCAACAGCAGTGGTGAGAGAAACCCTTAACAATTATTCGATTGCTAGCAATAAAAAGCTAATAAAGAACGTCTCGGACTCTCGACTCTCTCGTCTTCGTTCGTCTACGTTCGCCCTGACAAGTTGTTGCACTTGCTCGTTTTCTTTTTAAGCGGCGTTTAACAATTCATAAATGGTTCGACCACTGACGCCACTCGTCCACATCCATGTCTGTGGACACCCTCCCTGCTGATCCACGGACTGTGGTACACTTTAAGGCCGACAGGCTGCCCCGTCTGTGTCGCTCCCTAGGGAAGTAGTTCAGACTGTTGGCGTCGGCGTCGGCGTCGGCGTCGCATGGCCGTTTACGTATGCAAAACTAGTTTTATTTTTAGGGCCATGTCTGGGAATCGAATCAGCCCGAAAACAAATCCACCAAATCCAAAAGAAAACCAATGCAACAATTGTTGTGCCATGCACTCGCGAGCAGCTGAGGCGGGGGTGGGGGAGAGCTAAATAACAACGCAACGACATTTTGCGTGTTGGACAAATTTGTAACTGCTGCCTGATCACGTTTTAATTGTACAACCACTTGGAGCTGGAGCTGCAGCGGGACCTGGTAGACTGGCGCCTAGGCAGCTAATTAACATGGGATACGGTAGTCTTTTCTTTGCCTTTGGGTCGCTGTTTCAATTTTTTTTTTTTTTTTTTGGTTTACTGCTGTGCCCATTCACACTATGGCAAAAGGCGTTTTTACTTTCTTAAATCGTTTTTAATTGTTTGTCAAATGGGGCAATGTGAAACCGATAGACCGCATTTGATAAGAGCCAAAGATCTCTCACATCACCCCAGTCTCCCTCGCTCTCTCTCTCTCTCTCTCGCTCCACTCTCTATTTATCTCATGCAGCCCCCCTTTCGGCACAACAATCTCTCAAGGGTCAAACTCAGCCCAAATGATTGCGATTGTTATGCTTGGCATTTAATTGCCATGTAAATGGTTGGCTGGCCGCTGGCCACTGTCCGAGTCGTCTCACCGGTAGCGGGCAGTCGATTGTTGTCGTCGCTGCTGTCGTCTTACGCAGTCTCAACATGCCACAAGTTGCACGCATTTCTCAGGCAGTCAGCAGTGAGCCGCAGTTAGCAGTTTGGCATCTGTTGTTGTCGCTGATATCGAGCTATATCGACTGGCTACCGATTTTGCACCTGTTTTTTTTTTTTATACGTATATATGTATATATTTTCGCTGTTGGCTTGAAATGTTTGAGACGTTCGTTGGTTGATCCCGTTGATAATGCGTATACATAAAACTAGCATGCCACAGTCGTTTAACTGCGGAAATGAGTCGCCAATTCCAGCGAATAAAACAAAAGACTTAGGCAACGAACTTGGTCGCACCTCGACTCCAGCCCGCTTTATTATTGGCCAGCGGCCAAAGCACGCCAAGACGCGGCACGAACCAGCCACTCGAACTTGCAACGGTAGCATACAACTCTAAATTATATATAAAGCACATGTCACCACGCACATCCGTGCATACAAATTATACAGCCAGCGATATAGAGAAGTGAAGCGAGGCGCCCGCCGAGGCTAGCAATCAATGGACAACTTCTAGACATGCGCAGGGCACAAACCAAACTTAAAACAGGGCGCGGCTCCTAGTTGCCTTTTCCCTTTATATTTTGCGTGAATTATGCAAACGAGTAGGCGCAATAAACAAATGCAATTGCATGAAGCCCAGACTAAAGATGGACATTACGGGAAAGCCGAACCCTAGAATCTGAAATTATTATCATGCTGAAGAGACTTTGCTGATAGATATGGATGTGGATATAGATATAGATATAGATATAGATATAGATATAGATATAGATATAGATATAAATATAGATATAGATATAGATATAGATATAGATATAGATATAGATATAGATATAGATATAGATATAGATATAGATATAGATATAGATATAGATATAGATATAGATATAGATATAGATATAGATATAGATATAGATATAGATATAGATATAGATATAGATATATCAATTGCTAAACACGAAAATGTAGAAATAGTCACGACTCGGCCATCTCGTCCCATCTCCAAGGCAAACAGACTCCGATACGAACATGAACAGACAAATGGATCATTATTATTGAGGCACTTGCAGCTCAGCACAACGCTAAACGTTGAGCAGAGCAATAATAGCAACAGCAAATGCATATGCACCACAACGGGCAGTGGCCAAGTGGTCAATAGCAGCACCACCATCGCCAAGAACAAGAGCTCTGTTTGGTTGGCTTTGATCTGGCACCGCGCCGACATCGAAGCCAGCGCGCGCCTCACTGACATCTTCACTCACAAATGGTCTAAAAGGCCGCTCGGGCCATTAGCCAATATAACTGCCACGCAACGTTTTGTATTTTATCATGTCTACAAAAGTCAAAAAGCCATATTACATCATAACGCACCAAGACAGATCCGACACGGAGTCGATAGAGGAGTCCGAGTCGGAGTAGGGGTCCGAGCAGGAGAAGGAGAAGTTGAAGGCAACGCGATTTGGGTTGAAGTTGAACGCTGATTCGTTTCGTGCCTAAGTGGCCTTTTCGGCCAGAAAATAAAAAATAAAAAAAAAAACAAAACGGGTTAAAAGCAGTTCAAAAAGTGTTCTAATAACAAGATAGGAAAAACTATTTTCTTACTTGGAAAACCCAGTGCGGTAGGCAGGGAAAATTGTTTGCATTTGTCAAATAGTTTTGTCGGCAAACGGCTTGATTTTTCTGTTGTTTTCGCTTTTCGTTTTTCAACTGACCGACGCGGCGCGCATCCTTACCAAATGGTTGGCAAACAATACGTGGGCCAAGTTGGTCTAATAAGCCGCACTCTCGCCCAGATCATGTTGTGCAAACAGACCGAACAGCAAGACAGACGGACCGATGGGCAATGGGCAATGGGCAATGGGCGATGGGCAGCAAAGGGTGGAGGCTGTCCAGAAACCAAACAGGAATCCCGCCTAACAAGCTGGTGCCATGGGCATGAAAGGAGTTTATTGTGCGACGCGTCGTGTCGGTCACTTTGAGTGTCATAAAAAAAAATTGTGAAAAAAAGCGAACGCATAAATGATAAACTCAAGTATACCCTGGATATGGAGGTCGCAGAAGAGGAGAAACTTGAAGTGCCAGAGACAGCTGTAAGTAAATATAATAAATATATATGTATGTATGTATTGTATGTTAGTCAGAGCTACCCTGCCATGCGCTTTTATGACTACAGGGTACACGCGGCAACAACAACAAGAAACGAACACACAGCGCAGGAGTTAAAAAGTTAAAAGCCAGCTAAACAAAACGCTCGCTGCTCGCATTTGTGTTGACCAGCTAGAGCAGTTAATTAGAATGTGCCGAAGAGTTTAAGCCGCAGCAACATCAACGGCCCTCGGTTGATGACGAGGGCCACAAGTGCCGGAGTAGGTGCTGAGTTGCCGAGCGAAGTGCGCTAGACAAACAATTCCCGGCTAAAGGCGGCTTGATTGAGTGCCTCGAGCGCTCTCTCTCTCTCTCTCTCTCCCTCTCACACACACTCACTCACACTCTAGCATGGCTTTTGGGTTGCCGATCTGCAGCTCTGCATATGAGCAAAGCAAAGTCAAGTATAAAAATCAAATCAAGTCATTGGCAGCCAGCAGCCAAGTTCGCATGCACTCAGCTTGCTCTGGAGAGACGACTCTCAAACAATGGCACGTTGGCTCTGCCAGGGCTCGACTCATGCTGTGTGCTGAGCCTTGGCAATATTTACCAAATGTCAATGCAAAAAGAAAAAAAAAATACCAAGTGTAAGCTGCACTGCTGAAGAGCTATAAATATGCATAAGCAAAACGAATGCCAAATGCTCTCTTCAATAATATATATATGAAATTCATGAGAGCGTCTTGCTTGTCAACTGAGCTCAGCTCTTCAAGGTTAGGGTATTTGGCGAAAAGAAGTCTAAACAAAAAAAAAAAGATCACTTAACACAGGCGCAAACGATCGCGCACGTTTGGTAATGGATCACACGATCTGCTGAGGCTGCAGCTGAGAGATTCGAGCTGGCTGACTGCAGCCAGGCCAAGAAGTGCATGTGGCCTGGTTGGGTCGGCTGCTTGCCAAGTAAATGACATTGACAGTGACACTGCTGCACAGCTTCCAAACGGCTGCTGGCTGCCGTCTGCTGTCTGCTGGCTGGTCTTAATACGTGCACTAAGCATATCAGTTAACCATACAATAAACCGTGCCTCGTTCGGCTAAGTGTTGCGAGCTGCTGAAGAAGCTTTAAGTGTCAGAGCCGCTGATTGCTGGGCCAAGGTGTTCTCCTTTTCCTCCACTTTATTTTTGGATAGTTGCACACACACACACACACATAGAAGAAGTTGGGCTAATGAAGCACAATTGCTTAAGCCTTTGCCACCTGCGACAACAGCTGCTCAACAACTCCCTCTACAGCTCTAATGCCTTGTCTACTGCCTACCCCTTCCTCAGTGGAGGAGGCCCACATTTACACTAATTTAATGAGCTACAACATAAATTTTTGTCGAGCGATCGGCTCCTGCTGCGGTGGTCGTTAGTCTCTCAGTGTTGGGTTACCAGTGACGCGATTCCCGTAAACTGGGAAAAAAGCAATTTTTGAGTTCTTTACGAGCTATCAAAATCACTTGTGGACCGACCACAGGGCCTCAAAATCTAATTTCGTTACCAAACTAAACTAAAGGCCAACAAGATAAGGCAAACACTAAAAAATACAACAACAAAAAGCAGAAACACAAGCAAATGGCCAGATCTACAATGCGATTGCGATAAGCATCTCTTCTCTCTTCTCTCTGTGTGGACTCGTTAGGAGCATCTCGTTCGAAAGGTGCTGGAAGCACAAATTAATATTTGTGGTGCCAGCAGCCGTGTGCGGTCTGTGGTCCTGTTGCGTTCCAGGGGGGCTCTAAACACGAATACAAACACAAACACAGACACAAGAACAAGACAAAAGGACATCATCAGCGAGAACAATGGGCAAATTTGTCGTTAAGAGTGTGGGCTCCGCTCTGCGCGTTGAGAGAAAGTCAAACTAAAGGATTTACGCGCAGGTCAAACCAAAGCGGATACAGATACATTCACGGATACACAGCATACAGACTTGGCATGCGTAAGAGCTTGACTTGAGCTTGACCCGCAAGTTCACTGGACACGCACTGAAGTCGAGCCAGAAGAAATGATCAAGACACAAGAGACTACGGAGCATGGGAGGGTCGAGGCTGTGGCTGTGGCTGCGACTGTGGCTATAGCTCTCTGGCTGAGATCTGTTGGCAACGTTGAGCATCGTACCTTAATCGCTGCATTTTAATCGACACGCAAAGTTCGTTTAAGTTAAATAAACGTTTAAACGAGAACACGGCGAACCAGCAACAAGCGAATGGCATGCGCTGCACGCAGCTCGAAAGGGCTCTGGCAACAGCAAACAAAAAAAAAAAACCGAAAGAAAACGAAAAAAAAAATACAAAAAACTTGGGAACTGCGAACTGCGAACTGTGACTGGCAGCTGGCAGCTGCAGCGCAAGAGCAAGAGATTTGGAGTGCGTGCGCTCGCTGGCTCTGGGTGTGTACGAAATGTTTAAATTAAGCTGGATATCAAGTGCACCAGATCACTAATTACCAGCGCCAGCCCAAGCAACAAAACAAAGTAGAAGTCGAGTGAGAGAGAGGGAGAGAGAGAGAGAGGGGGGTAAAGCCAACTCCTCCTGAACTTGGACATCGTGTGAGCCAAGCGCCGCTGCATGCATGCTTGCATGGAGTCAAGTTTACTTTGTTGGCCATCCAAAATCAATAAAGATCGTTCCCAGATTGCGGTCCGGTGTTTGCTTAACTTTCGGCTGCCCTTAAATGGGTTAATGCCAGTTCCCTGGCCGTTTGCTGTGAAACAATGGAACTGACCGTTACTTGATAGCTTTTGAATGGCATTCAAATGCACTAACTCAATTTGATGTGTGTGTGATCGCTCAACTAGCGATAGTCGGCTGAAGCTATTACATGGAATTGACAAAATTTAGCCCTAATGATAGAGACCTTATGGAGTGCTTTAAATGATATCTAAATCAAATGCTAATAAGTTAATATCGACTCGAGCTATTCAAGCTCTCAATTAGAAATCAAAGTCATCATTGAGATCTGTTTTATATATTTCTGTTTCTGCTTCAATAGTAATTATGCATATTATTATATAACAATTACTTCCTGCATTCTCTGCCTGACACTTGCTTGGCATTAGCTTCAAGTTTATCTTAATAGCACGATCTTGCCTCTTCAGCACACACACTCACACACTCACTGGCAGCTGTCTACAAAAAGATATGACATACCATCCATATACTTAGTTTGTTTTGACTATTTGTCCGACAGCGTAACACGCCCCGTCTGTATGGAGACTGTAGAAACTACGGCCATTGCCATAGTCGATAGGAAGCTATGGACAGTAATTAAGGCCGCTACCGGACACAGCAGCAGTGAACGTGGCAGTTGAGAAGAAGAAGAAGAGAAGTGTTGTATTGTAGCCAAGTTATAGACCCAATCATGTTTTGCATAATTTCTCATTAAAAACATGTTTCCATTATCGTCTGTCAATAATATTTTCGTACGCTGTCAGTTTGAAATGCAAATTCTGAAACGGCAATTGATTGGATGATGCATTAGAAGAGCTGCTCGCTCACCAAGCAATTAAATATATAATTTATAATAAGCACACGCTCTCAACTAACTATCATCGACGGGCTGCTGCTGTTGTGCACTATTTTTAAAGATGTGCTCATAACTCCGGACTGCATTCCCCGCCCAGGCCAACTGCCATATGGATAGATGTCTCTGCTGTCTCCGAGTCGTAACTCTATTAATAATGCATCTTTCATGGCGCATACATAATAAAGCATCTTAAAGCGTTTAAATGCCTCTCAACGCTCAAAAGGTTGGAGTTGAGGCTCAGCGTTTTGCTGTCTGGCGCCAATGGGCCACGTAATATGATCGGACCCGCTTCTTTTCGATTTTCTAATTTTCTGTTTTTTCCAATACATTTATTTTTGTCTCAGTGCATTTTTGGCGCCTGCATTTTGACAGTCAATAAAATTTTGAAATGTTATACTTTTCATTTTTTTCTTCTTTTTTTTGTTTTTTGTTTTTGGTTTTCCATGTCGCATCGATTTTATTATGTTTGTCTTTTGTTCTCTAAATGGCTTTTTGATTGGAGAGATTGGAGCAACGATACAAATGAACCACTTTTTCAGTTTGACAGCTGAAACAACGAAAAAAGCAGAGAGAGAGAGAGAAAAACTAACATGGAAACAAAAGACTTAGGCAACGAACTTGCCTAGCTATACATTTCGTACGCGGACTTGATATATAGCTCAATTTCCAAACGAAATTGATTAAAAAGTCGTTAAATGTCAAAGTGAAGCTTTATTTATGCTAAGAGAAAAGAATTGTTTTACACAGAAATTTCTCTTTGCTAGAATTGCAAGGAAATACGATATCTATATACACATATGTATATATATATATATATATATATATATATATATTAATTATTTCTCAATTGCATTGCATTTGCTCACATTATGGTAGCTAGGGTATTATTGATTCGTCGCACTGCACTTGGTGTATAATTTTGGCTGGCTTTGTGCCTTACTATTGACTGTTTAATAAACTATAAAAATAAATTTAGAAACAATGACGACAAAACACACATCGGAATGTGATCGGGCGGCAGTTAAGACCAAGAAATAAAACAACAATAACAACAACAACAAGAAGAAAACGCACAATGGCGTGCGCTGACTCTGCCCAGCTCTGCCCACCCCACCCTAGTCCCGCTCCCGGGCAGCTCATCATGCATATTGATGACATGCGTTGCTCTCTCGGGTTCAGTTCATTGTTTATTGTCGTCCGTTAAGGCGTCAACTTTTCTGACATAGCCACATTTTACAAAGCTCGTAAACGATATTTTTGCAGGCAGTTTGATCGCTCGATCGCTCGATCGCTCCAACTTGTCGGCCTGTCCGATCCTGCATAGTTTTCGTACCATTCATCATTGACGGCTCCGTTGGTTATATGGTCTGGGGCAGTCCATAAACAAAGTTCGGGGGCGACTGTTCCACTGTTCGACTGTTCGACGACTGCCTAATTAAGTGATTAAAATTCTGTCCAGCGTCGAGGCGTATGACTTTTGTATGTGTTAATATAAAGTTTATTATTTGAAGCAGCACGTGGTCAGCGCTGGCAGTCAGACAGTCTATAGGCCTCTATTTCGGGCTCAGCGCGAACATCAAGTAGCCCATATAAGTGAGACTGCCAACCACATGCACTGAGAGGAATATTTTAGTTGTATTAATATGTATATTAATCTTGTATATCTGCTTGTAAATGAAGTAAATTTATATACGGCTCTAGAATATATTTTTTCTAAGATGGAATTTCGGCTAAGATTTTTTGATTTTGTTATTTTTTTCTTTATTTAATTTATTATAGCTTTATAATTTATTTTATAATTTATAATTAAAATTAGATTTTATTATGGAAAACACTTTAATTATTCATAAGTTTTATTTATTTTTATTATTATTTTTTTTTTTTTTTTTTAATTTTTTTAAGCATTTAAATATTTTAATTTTGTATTGATTCTTATTATTATTAAGTATTAATTTATATTTTTCCCCTCCCCTCTCCATTTTTCTTCTATATCCACTCGACTCACTTTTCTAACATTTCTCTCAGTGTATGCGGCTCTAGGCCCACAATGGCTGGCCGCAGCACATCAAGCGGTGGGGCCATACGACAAATATCTGTGCGTAACATTTGTGGCATTTTTTATTTACAGCAATCATTGCATTAGACGGCCAACCGACACTTAAGCATTACTATATCGGTTTTATTATCGCCCATCGCCCATTGCCCATTGTACATTGCCCATCGAGTCGATCGTCGATCGAGTTGCAACAAATGTTTCGGTCGCTACGTTGATGAATTTATGCCAACCCATTTGGCGTTGACAACACCAGCCCCAAGCCCCGAGCTCCAAGCCTCGAGCCACGCCCCATTTGTCGCCCGTGTCTCAGATACAAACGCCACGATTTGAGTACAAAGTAAACTTGCCGCGTGGCAATCAATTCTGGAATGAACTTGATCGTATCATATCGCATCGTCTCAATATGGCAGCTATAAAACTCTAATAGAATTTTGACAGCAAAAGCTTTGTGAAGGAATCAAAACTAACTTTTGAGTGCTTGAGCTCTACAGAATATGAATAATGAACTTCTATTCAGAAATTTGTGAATTACTGTAACTTTTTTGTTAAATAATCAAGAGATTTGTTCTGCATTAGAAGGAATATGTTAAAAACTTAATGAAGCTGCAGCTAGATTTATAAAATATTTTATTTTATTTTATTTAAATATTTTAAATCCATATTTGGAATATATATTTATTTTTCCAGAAATTTTAATATATTCCATATATGTCAGATATGTCTGGATATATATCAAAAAGCAAAATTTGAATTGATTTTTTTTTTTTCAATTTAAATTTAATTATAATTATAATTGTTATAATTAATATCAGACTTATGCCCATTTTAATATCTCTAAGCAAATTCTCCCGCAATAAAAATGCAAATATATATAATTGATTTTCATATTAATTTATTTTACTTGCATCAATTGAAACGCCAATCTTTAGGACAAATGCTACGAGCTAAAATAGAATACTTAATACAATAATAATAAAATCAAGCTAAGGCTAAACAAATTTATATACAATACATTGAGGGCTCTTCTCTTAAGGTGGGTTGGGTTTTATCATGGATTTTGATTTTTGTTCTTTTTTTTTTTTTTTGTTGGGGAGTGGGGTGTGAGGACACATTTTGTTGCTATAAAATACAATTTGTATGTTAAGTATTAAATTTAGAAAACATATTTACAATTAGCGACTTTGAAACTTTTCTAAAACTTTGTTCATGTAGTAATAAAAATAATTTTTGGATTTGAGCTCAATTTCATGTGTGCGTGTGTGTATGTGTGTGTATGTTTCTTCGTGTGCGTATGTGCTGCAGCTAGCTGTCTCTGTCTAACACTCTGAGCGCAGGCGCAGCGCTCAAACCTGTCCATAAAATGTTCAATTTCGACATCGCAAATCGAATTCAAACCGCACACGAAAAAAAACACAAACAAACGAACAAACAAAAAAAAAAACAAATAGATGAAAAAATAACAACAACAAGAAACAGCAGCAACGAGGCAAATGAGTTGATTGCCTTTTTGGCTCCACCCACAACCACACTAGACACAGACAAAGCGCATGGCGCTCGCCGCACTGTGGGTCATAGCGAAACCACCAAACGGCGGCGAATCACCGCCAATGGCGTTGAGCTTCTGCCGCTTGACGGCCACCGCTGCCTCCGTCGAGGATGTGGAGCTATTGCTGTGGCTGCTGCTGCTGTGACTGCTGCTGCAACTGTTGCTGGTATTCGCTGTGCTGCACTCGGCCTCCAGCTGGCAAAACTTGCGACGCGGCGCCGTCTCGTGCTCATCCTGCAGACTGCACACGTCGCTGTCATTGAAGCTGTGCACCGAACTGCGCGACGTTTTCATGCTCAGGTCCATGGGTCCGTCTTGGGCGGCAGCGGCAGCGGCAACTGCTGCTGCTGCTGCTGCGGTCGCTGAGTTCGCAGCGACAGTCTCGCCGCCAATTGAGCACACCGAGACAGGTGAAAGTGATTGCATCTTAACGGTAAAGCTCAGCGGGCTGCTGCTCTGCGATTTGCTGGTCGGTGTGGGCGAGGCGGAGCTGCAATTGGAGGCGGAGATGGAAATGGAGGCAGCAACTGGCAGCAGCTGCTCGGGCGGCGTGGCACGTATGGCAACTGGTGTGTGTATGGTGTGTGGACTTTGGCTCTGGCTGTGACTGTGACCGAGGCTGTGACTGTGACTGTGGCTGTGGCTGAGCGTGAGGCTGTGCTGCGACTGCACATCATCGTCGGCGCCGAGGCAGACGTCAATGGGCGACGCCGCTGGCTGTGGCTGCTGCTGCTGCTGCTGCTGCCGGAGAGCAGTGGGCGGTGTATAACGGCTCTGTGACTCGGCGGAGCCAGCGGAGTCGACGCTCTGGCGATGCTTGTACATCTCCTGGCGGTAGGCAGCATCGGCAGCAGCCGCCGCAGCGGCGCTGGCATGATAGCCCGGGAAGAGCAGATGCGGCGGCAACTGGAACGCCGACTGTGGTGTGGCCATCATGCTGAAGAAGGGCAGCGCAGCGGCGGCAGCGGCAGCATCTGCAGGATGACGTGCGCCAAAATGCTCGGGCAAATGGTAGCCCGGATAACCGAGCAGCGGTGGCAAGTGCGGATGACGCTGTTGCTGTTGCTGCTGCTGTTGCTGTTGATGCTGCTGATGCTGCTGTTGCTGCTGTTGCAGATGTGCGGCCAGATCACCAAATCCGGGTGAGCTCATGGGCGAACCAGTGGCATGGCCAGGCGCTTTGCCAGCTGCTGCTGCAGCGGCCTGTTCATGCTCCTGCAGCAGGCAATGGATCTTGAACCAATTGGAGCGACGGCCATAGCGTGAGCCGCCCTTGGACATGCCCACATTGTAGCACTTGCGCAAGCGGCAGGCCTTGCATGTGGTGCGATTCTTCTTGTCAATGATGCACTTGCCATCATTCTTGCACTCGCTGATGGTGCTTATGTTGTTGTACGAGCGGCCAAAGAACGACTGCAGAAGAGAGAAAGAGGAGAGAAAGAAAGTGGAATTAGTCAAAAGAGTTATGGAAGCTAACACACAGTAGAGTTGAGCTGAACTGAGCTGTGTGGAGAGTCAACTTACCTTGCAGCCCTCGCAGGTAAAGGCGCCAAAATGAAAGCCCGCCGCGGGCTCACCGCACACTTTGCACGTCTGATTCATCTGTAAAGCAAGAGAGAGAGAGATGGAAATATTAGTTACATCCATTGATAAAATGATTAAGAGAGAGAGAGATGCTGCTGAGACACTTGAGTTGCTAATGCAAGAGTGATTAGAATGAAAAGTTGATTGATTTCACTTTGGCTAGATTTCCCATTAGCTCAGTTCATTCTCGGCTTGTTGCACTTTTTCTAATAATAATAATAATCCATTTAGCGCTGTGTGTAAACTAACCAAGTTGAACACCATGTTTGGCAGCTAGCCAATTCTGATCGATGACAATTTATAATTGTTTTTATTTTGTGTGCGAATAACTTTTCGTGTTCTGCTATTTTCCGGCACTTTTCGTTACGTTTTCCGCGTTCTGTTCGTTAGCTGTGCTGCTGAGTGACTGATGCTCGAACTGTATCGAGCCCAGGAATTTATAGGAAATAGTTTGCAAGGCAAATATCTGCATCTTTTTTTACGATCAGCTGCGTGGGCAGGCAAAAAACTTAAGCTGTCGGGATTATGCAACCCTATTTGTGCAGGTAGAAATTGTATTTTTTTTCATGAAGTCATTATGCCTAAAAAATATATGTAGTGAAGTCCTAGACCTTGACGTTGTGTCATAAAAATATGTTGGCAATTTTTTGTTGCGCCCAAAATAAAAATCATAAAATTTAAAAAAAGATGTTCGCCTGCACTGAACTCTCTCTGGGTATCTATGTGGGTGTTTGTTTTATTTATTTTTTTCGTATGAAATAGTAAAAAATCAAAGTAGTGCAAACAGGGCTCATAAAATATGCCGTCGGCTCAGCAAAAAAAAAAAAAAAAACAAAACGTGAATTGACTTTGGGTGTGGGCGCGTTTTTCCTCTTGAACTTACCTTGGGTTCTGTTGGGTTTTTGCCTACAGTGTGTGTAGTTGTTTTTTTTTATAGCTGATGACTTTTTAATTGCACTTAGCAATTTGTTGAGTTTAAATTGAAGTATTCACAACACTTGATAGTTTAGCACTGTTTTGATCTTTGTGGATCAGTCTCTGTCTGTTTGTGGTTTTTGTAGTATTTGATTGGTTCGACACTCGCTGCTCGTTGAGCTGAACTGAACTGTAACTGTTTGGCTTGCTTCGGCTTAAGATACACGCAACGCGCTCTGTACTCACGATGTGTGTAACTCACACCTGGGCTACTAGCTGACGACTGATTTCTTGCTCAAACTCGTCGCTGGCAAGAAGCATTTCTGTGTGTCGCTCGGTTGGCTAACTCCCAGTGGCTATATACACATGCATTACTCCAAACACACACACACACACGCACGCACACACTAACCACCAACGAGTTTTGTAGTCTCTCTCTCTGATAAATCACAGTCTCAGCATCTGACTCGATCGTGCTCATGCATTCAAAACCACCACCAACAGCAAGAGCAGCAACAACAACAATAACAGTCACAGCTACAGCAGAGTTCACTCAATCGTGCAGCGCTCTCACAGTTTACCTGAGTCACTGTTAACGCGCTGTTAGCCGCTCTGTTAGTCTTCAATGAATGAGGCGCGCAGCTCAGCTGACTGCCGTCTCTCTCGCACTCTCGCGCTCACGCTCTCTGTTGGAGCTCGCTCAATTTGCATTGCTCTGATATTATTCGTTATTCGGTTATTTATTAAAACTCGCACGTTAAGGGCAGCTAAGCTTTCTCTCACACTGACACACACACACACACACTCACACAGCCATTGACTTCATTTTTAACAGTTGCTCATTTTATTTAGCATGGGCGGAGCCTTTAACAGTTGAAGTTGTTAATTCATATGAGAGGTGGGCTATATGTATGTATGTATACATCTATATATACATTTATATATAAGTTGAGAAACAGTTAAAAGCGTTCAATATGGAGTAATTGAATTATTTGTGTATGTGGCACAAAATTTACGTCTCTCATAAATTGTCTCGAGGCTCTTAAAATTTCTGATTAATTTCTATAAACTCTCCATATTATATGCCGTTATTTACAGCCCATAATAACTCTTTTTGCCATTACAACTACTGAAATTAACTCTTCATTATTATCAATTGACTTTTTCAGTTTTATTGCCGACCAACAAACAATCCTTTCACGAACTCAACCCGACCCTTTCTCCCACACTCTTTACAAAGGATCAGTTAACTCTTTTTATGCACCTTTATTATATATTTGCTTTCAGCCACTCAGCTACTACCTGGGCAGCGATACGCACATTAACCCTTTTATGTCTACCCATTGTTCCGCCACTACACGAACACAATAAATGTGTGAAACCAAAATGGACTTTGCAGAGGAGAGATGACAAACATGCATGCTGAGAGTGGATCAACTGTGGCAGAGAAGCTTCACGCTCCACATACTAATATCTGCAGCTAGCTAGTAAACTTTCACTAATACAAAATGAGTCTTGGCTGCTCTTTTTGTTCCTGGAAATATTTGTTCGGTAGTTACCGAACTCTGAACTCTTGGCATGATTACCTCAGCAGCAGGCCAGCCTCTGCTTCTGGCCATAAAAAATGGAAATTGCATCAAACAAAATGCAATGCGTTCCATGTTCCACGTAAATGTAACAAAGGCTTGCAAAATAAAAAGTCAAAATATAGAACCCAGAACTGAGGACAGTTCTCAGATGTGCTCATTGACCTTGCAGCTTCGTTTTTTTTTTTTTCTAATCGATTCAATTTAACTGACTTTTGCCCGTTCGCGTTTTCGTTTTTTTTCGCCTTCATTTTTTGTCCCGCTCACACAATAATAATAATAAAAAAATGAAGAAATTCTTTACACAAATTTCGCGAATTTCCGCAGCAAATGGGTAATTTTCCCAAGTAATTAGTTAGCCCGAAGGGAAAGAGCGACAAAAAACTGCAAAATAAGGACAAACGGTGCGACATTGTGACTTTTAATCCGGTTTAATCCCCCGGCTTAAGTTTTTTGCATGCACCACACGCACACACACACACACACACACACACACACGCACACATTCACCCACACTTGGACAAAAAATAGCTGAAATAGCGGTTCGAGTTTTTGAGCTCGCGATTCGTTGTTTGTCGTCGTCGAGTTGGACGTGTAGCGCGGCGCGTCGACGGGCTGGCTGATCATAATTATGATCCTAGGATAATCGGCAGCTTAGGTATGCTGATCCTGCGATTAGGTAACAGAATCGCGTGCTTAGGTAGCCGCAAGAATTGGCCTAAAAAAATGCGAGACAGCCAGCCCGAGAGCCATAAAGTCATCGCCACCATAAAAAGTCGAGCAGGTCGACTAACCCGAGCCACACTAGAGCCACGCACTTTCCGCTTAAGTGATGAAAAGGGATGACTGACTCCTTGCCCGAACTGCATATGGCTGCTTACACTTTTTACAGTTCTATTGCTGTTCGTTTTTCCTCATTTTTTTGCAGCAGCAGCAGCAATAGCAACTCGAAATTACCGTTAAGCATACGTTCTGGTAGCATCCATAAAAAAGTCAATTGCCCTAGAGAGTTGCGTAAAAAATGCGTTTCGAATTCGCTAGAAATAAATCAAGGACACGCAGACCTCTTCGACCAAATATATATAGCTTCCTTTGCTATGTGGTGCGGCATGCTAAAAAAAAAATGCTAAAAAAACAATCTGCGTTGACTTTTTGACTTTACGGTTACAAAAAAGTCAACTTTTTAATTGGCCATAAAAAAGGTAAAAAAGCGAAAATGTCGGAAGTGGCTAGCAGGCAGCTACTAAAGGCGACATTAGGCCTACACTGCTGCCACTAACTGAGATCTCCACGCGACGATCGTTGATCGCATGTTACCTGAGCGAAACAAAAAGTCAAAAAGTCAACCCGTTCGCATTTACATAGTTTGATTGCATCATTTGGCCAAATGGCCATATAACAACAGCACATATCAATCAACACAATTTGTATCTGTGGCTGTATCTGTAGCTGTATCTATAGGTGTAGCTGTAGCTGTATCTGTATCTATAGATGTAGCTCTAGCTATTTGCTATAGCTCGTGTGACTCTCGTTGCGATTTGCATATTTTTGATTTAGCAGCTCGCTGAATGATTGCTCAGTTACTTTGCTCTTGCTATACACTAGCTGAAAAAACGGGCATGTTAACTATGTAAGAGCAGTGAGAGAAAGACTTTGAATAACAAAAAGTTGTAATACTCAAC
This sequence comes from Drosophila borborema, assembly GCA_030914335.1. NCBI lineage: Eukaryota > Metazoa > Arthropoda > Insecta > Diptera > Drosophilidae > Drosophila > Drosophila borborema. Next base: position 15,107,525 of record JAUESP010000310.1, read on the forward strand.
GTTATAGAAACTTTTCTTTCTTCTACTGCAGAATTAGGCTCTATATTCAACACTCTGCTCAGTCAAATCTCTCTTATATCTATATATAAGTCATATTATTTTATATATTATATTTTACTTCCCTTGATTTTCACTTTGAACTATCCATCTATTCATAGCATGGCATTGGCAAGCGTATCGAATCCTCAGCTTCAGCTTTAGCTTTTTAGCTGTCATTTCTTGTTTTTAGATTTTGTTTGTTTCAACGCTTTGTTTGTTATCGCTGGTGTTTTGTCAGCTTTGTTATTGTAATTATGTGTGAATAATTTGCATTTGGGGATGCGCTAACATTCATTTGATATACCATTTTGGTCCACTAAGATAAGAGCTGACGGCTCATAGACAATATTACAATATATCATTTTTGCTCAATAGCATTTGTTGACCGACGGCAGCTGCTCTTAACCTGGCCATTAGCGAATGAAACGCTTAGACTTGGCTGTAATACGTCGTCATAGCCAATGCATCATCGAAACGGTTTTTTTTAAAGTTGATTTGTAGTTTATTTTTATATTTCTTTACGTTATTTGTTAGTCAAGCGAACAATGTTAATTTATTCATTAATTGCAATGACTTATCAAGTTTCTTATAAATATTTTTCATATATAGACGCAGTCGTTATTTCTCGCACATTTAGACTATAAAATTTGTTGCACTTGTGTAAGGGCTGAGGTGCCATAGATAATATGTTATAAAGTTAATGAACTTGTGCTATAAATGCAAAATTTACAAAGTTTGCTAAGCATATAAATAAAATACGTAGAACTCTTGTGTATTTAAGTAAATGTAGTTTGTAATATAAGATTACAACTCCAAGAGAGTGCAGCTTAGCTTACATTTCGATTATTATATCTTCCTTATCACGTCTCTGATCTATGCCTTTTTTTTATGGTCAGCTCGCAACATTCTTTGGCTTATGTACACAGGCAATTAATGCCCTCATCATGTTGTTTATTTCTCATTCATATATTCATAATTTCATACACACTTTTATGGCTTAGCATATAACTTTATATAGACTTCTATTATGTTTGTATAGATAATTAAAAATTATATTGCATAAATGCTCATAAAATGATTTTTAATTGCTTTCTATAAATATTAATATAATATTAATAATAATTTTTAGACGCAACTCAATTTACATTTATTTTTGCACCTTTTTATAGCTGATATAGCTGATCTCTGATATCATCCTGGCCGCACCTTTCGCTAAAATTCGCAAAAAAAAAAAAAAAAAAATGAAACAAAAGTCTCGCCCGTAGATAAGTCAATAAGACTTGTTTGGTCAATTTGGCAAGAAATCAGAATTTGATAAGTTGTTGGTTCGGTTACGCAACTGACAAATGTCCTATGTTTAATTGTGTTGGGTAATGTGTTCATTACGCTGAGCATTTTTATGTGGAATAAACTGGTTTCCCTGGCCAATGATATATGGCTTTCGTTTATTTTTGCTCTATAGAAGAAGATGGAGAGAATATGGTTGAAAGCATTCCGATTTATAGACAGACACGTCGCAGCTTAACATTATATCATCGCACTGTCATATCGTTTGTATTGTATTGGAATTATGAAATTATGATATTATGCAAATGGCAATTATGTTTATTGATCGCAGATAAGAGTCTATGGAAAAGAAGGGGTTGATCGCAGAACGAAATACTTTTGGCAAACATCGATTGGAGATGGAAATTTCTAATCGCGCATGACAGCATAAATAATAATTACGATACAATTATGACATTTGGTCTGTCAGGAAATATTTGTGTGTGTTTTTTTTTTCGTTCAAGGAATTTGCATAAATACGATAAATCGACCTTTAGCCCTTTGCTTGTTCAAGCAAATCTCTGGTACTGTCGATGGAGTTTCCGCTGACTTAGCAACAGACCGCCAAGAAGAGCAAGACAAACTTCCCACGGATCAGAGCATGGCTAGCTAACGATATCTTAATATACCAAGTGCGATCAGTACCCACATGTTGAAGATTAAGATGGAGTTAAATGCATTTCGACTGGGCAAAACCAACTAGCGGAAGTCGAAGCTGTGATCTGTTTTGTCGCCGTGCTGAATTTCCAACTGCTCTCGCGGTTTTTCACACACTTTCGCTCTCTCATGCACTGATCTCAATTAAATCCGCTGAGAAACGACTCGGTCTGCGGATCGTCTGTCTGGGGACTTGTTTGATTAGATCCTGGCTTTGGAATTTACAAAAATTGCACAAGTCGTAGACGGGCAAACACAGGCCAAAACATGAGCCACTGATCCCCGTCTAATGCTCGATAATCTATCTAAACCACACGCAAGTTAAGCCAACGGGAAATAACGTAGTCAATGAACAGATCGCTGGGAAAGTCCCTCAGTGAGCGCACATCTTGCGGTTTACTACAAAGTATGCAAATATCAGCGTACAGATCGTAGATCGTAATTGAAACTGATAAAAATACGATCTGGCAAATATCGTACGGGAGATTGTAATTGAAAATGATTCATGCAAAGGCATGTCGGCAGCGAATCGGCAAAATTCCATTAAAGTAAACAATTTTATAGCATCCGTAAAGACAGAAGATCGCAAATGAAAGCTATCTAAACGAGTTATCTCAATTGTATCACCAATTTATAAATTGTGCCAATTCCATTTATGTAAATGATTTTTTCTAGAGAATATATATTCAAATATCGTATAGAAGATCGTTATTGAAATCAATACGAGGAAATCCTTAGCATTCGATTGATGAAGATCATTTCACAAAAATCTAACGAAATTCGTGATAGTCTCATTTTATATATTAGATACTAAAAATGGAAGATGATAATCGATCACGATTCAAGTCGCGCTAATGTACATTTATAAACTAAATTTCTTAGCACTCTAATAATCTATATATAATATATATGTAGGCAAATTAATTATTAATAAACTATCACGAAATGCGCATCAGTACGATATCCGGCTTGGCATCAATTAAACCATTCAAGATAATTGTGATTCCTCAAAAATAAAAGCTGATCAGGTGCACAGCAATTTGATTCAGCTTAACTGCGTAGGTGGGCCACACGCCGGGCAGAGCAACGCAACGCAACGATTATGAATTATGATGAATAAATTCGAATTCACTTATCAATTTTTATGATCTTCTTCTATGCCCGCTATAGCAACACTCCACTCACTGTCTATATATGTTATTGTGTGTATATATATAGCTATTAAAACCGACCGGATGCATGCCCGCCGCCCACCCAACCGATCTTAGAACAGCGGCCAGTGCCAATGCCAATGCCCATGGGGCAGCGATCACTGTAAGGCAACAAGTGCATAACGCCAGTTGCCACGAATTACTCAGTTATGCAAAGCGCATTTGTGCAACGATTCAACGACGAAGAAGAGCCATCAACTGTTGACGATCGTTGACGCTACGCCTTGGCATTCTGAACGCGCTGCATTTCCTGCCCCCAGTCGAGTCGGGTCAAAAAACTCGCCCATAGAGGGCGCATTTGGGCGGGCGGCGGACTGGGACTTGGGCTAAGCGTGTAACTGTTTTAATGCCTAATTAATTGATTGCCCTCTTGGACGCATTTCGAATGCAGCTCGAGGGCCACAAGTAAGGGCCATAAAGACGTCTGGCTGGCGCCGCTTGTTAGGATTTAGGGGTTTACCCAAAAACAGAAGTTTTTGGCTAGAACCGGGTACATGGGCGACATTAGAATGCCAGACGCTGTTGTTGTCAGTGCGCAGCGCCATTCATGAGTTTTCATATACTTGTTTGTTCCATTTTCAATTAGTTGCACGTTCGCTATGCTAATGATGGAGCAACGAGATTTTTCACCATATCATGTCCTGGTGCTCTCTTCCGCCAGCTTTTGGTGCGGCATTCGCCGCTCTTTGCGGCTCTTTGACAAACTCACATGTCATTTGAGTTAATGTTCACACGGGACAATTTATATGCTAATTTGCAGTGGGCATCAAAGGCCGCCGATTGACTGACGTTCCACTGATGAAGGTGTTAGAAAAGTAATTACCTTGCATTTAAATGCTCAATTAGTGCGCAGTCTAACCAGCCAAACGACAACAACAACAAGAGACGCACTCTAGCTCCAACTGCAACTCCAACTCTGCCAAAGACCCGAGTCAAGCGAGTCGCAGCGCTTGATGTGAGGATCGTTTGTTGTTGCTGTCTTGATTGGTGGAACCGCGCGCATGTCACAAACGAGCACAACGAACTTCAAACGAAGCCACATGCGCTGCACACTTAACCAACTCGCTCAATTTCACCCAAAGAGCTCTCTGCCCAGCCCTGCCATTGGTATCCTGCTAACTGCTAAAAAGCAGAGGACTGCAAATAAAAGTGAAAAGTCTTAAAGTGCCTTTAATAGTTACTTTATTTTATGCTAATATAAAAACTGCCAAGGAACTCTCTCGATCTCAGCCAAAAAGATCTTTTCTTTGTTCTATTAGGATTTATATATTTTTTTATTATTTTTCTTAAATCTACTGAGTATTTCCTTAAGTTAAAAGCAGAGTTTTAGTTATAGATTTCCTAAAAATAATTCCATAATATTTTTAGAGCAAAACTGTGGAAAGATCCTCTTTTAGATTCGCTTTACTTTCCTTTTTCCCCTTTAGCCATTGCAAACTAAAACTCGTACAACTAAATTTACTTCTACATAAATGAAATGACCTCAATGAAATTATATTTAATTTAATTCAAAAACAATTTTAAATCATTTTACTTGGCATTCCCTTTCAGCCCATCAGCCATTTCCATCCAATCCAATTTCTTAGCCAACCAAAATGCTTTCATCTTTCACTTGCCTGGAATGTTTTATGCTCTGTCTAATCTCTTATGCGTCCATCTGCAAACATCGCTCTAATATCGTTATCAGCACAACTCACTTTTAGCTCTTGAGTCTGCTCAGCTTAGCTTTCCCTTGCCAAATCTGCACTCCATTATTCAGCTGAGAGCTGAGAGCTTCCTTTGGATCCCCAAGTCGTACGTTATCTTTATTCCCTGAAGCATCAGCTAGCACTTTGTGTGTTCAACTTTCCCTTGGCTCCTTTTTGGGTCGCTAATCTATAAATATACAAAGTGATCTCTTGCGGTGACTCTGTCACACGCTTTCCCAGTCCGTACCTAAGACAGGTCTCTCTCTCTCTCTCTCTCTCTCACTCTCCGCTCTGGCCACAAGCCCAGCCAAAGCGGGCAGCCATTACTTCGTAAACTCCTAAATTATAATAAACGTGTAATCGTAATGTGTGCTTATGAACATAATCTCTGGGTGATTTGGCATGAATTAGCGATGCTAAATGTCACCAGACCGAACGATATCAGTGCAGTGCAGCTCAAAGTCAAAGCCAGAGAGTCAGAGCCGAAGCTGAAGCTGAAGCTGAAGCTGAAGCCGAAGCCAGAGGCAGGGCTCATCGGTGGTCGCTCCCCAACCGGTCCGGTACGCATCATAAAAATCGGAATCCGCAATTTCAATCCGGCTGAACGATTGATTCAAATGTGCATGCGAACGCATTTCGCAATGCCAAACACATAAACTCCAAAGTGTACACAACAGTTGACTCCGGCAATGGGACTGGGAATGGGAATGGGATTGGAAATGGTCTAAATGGATGCACAGTTATGGTCGACTTTCAGCTGGGCCGACAGCTCTTGCACTTGTTCTAGCAGTTTATATTCTGAAAAATTTGCATTTTGTACAGCGCCTGATAAACTGGATGATCTCTCCCCTCCTTCCCATTCTCAGTCCCCACTCTCTCAAGAGAAATGATTATATGATCGCGACGACATTTACGACACACTTTGTGGCTATTTATGCGGTGCATCTCGGTCGGGCAGCGTCTTCAACTTGGGTGGTATATCGAGCAGCTTAAGCTCTGAGTGCTGAGGGAGAGACAGAGAGAGAGAGAGAGAGAGAGGGGGGATCACTGTAAGACTCATTAGCCGCAACTCATTCGGCTCGGCTTGGCCGGGGCTATAAATATTTTGATTTGTGGTGCTGCAGTTTTCAACTGGAGTACTCTCACAGCGGTTTCCATTTGACGATTTAATGGGCCATCAAAACGCTGTTTGGTTATGCGCTGCTCTCGGCCAGCTCTTCCCAGTTGAACTCCAATTGAACTTTGACTACAGCTGCGCAAGTGTTTAATGGTCAGCCGAGGCTAAACGGAATGCAAATCTTGTGAAAGCGATCACAGCAAATTGAAAATCATATTTGTCTTGCCCTCCCCCCTGCTAAGCTTTCCCATACAGATATCAGTCTCTCTCTCTCTCTCTCTCTCTCGGTCTCCCTACCGACCCCTCTCTAACGGCATTACAATCAAAATGTGGAACAAGTTCAATCGCAACGCCCTTAGGGCGTTCGTAGCCAAGCCAAAGCCAAACCAAAGCCATAGCTGACTATCATCAAAAAGCAGGCAGCATCGATCTATGCAACTGGCAACTGGGCAACCGCACCCGCTGCACCACAATGCAGCACCACTCGTGATCATTGTTTGTATGATGCTGTGTGTGTGGGTGGGTGTGAGTGTAGGTGTATGTGTGTATGGCTGTAGTTGTAAGAGTCCAGTGAAGACAGTGAAGAGAGTCTTGAATGCTGTACGTTGACTAAATGTTGACTTGGAGAAATATACAAAAGATCGTAGTGCCTAGAGTAGGAATTATCCTGGTTGATTACCTTTTCTATCAATGCTTCATCAGAAACATTTCTAGATCAGCTTTTATATTTTGTTCTTTCTCTCTTAGCCAAAATTCCTGCAGCAACTCAGTTCAGTCGCCAGCCAAAATACCTTTGCCAAGTTCGCCAGCTATAGATCGGCAATTAATGATCTGGAAATGGCATGTCAAAGCGTATTATCTGTGAGCCGCTGTCATATGGCACTGCATTGCTTCGATCCGTGACCATTTTGCACTGCGATCGTGCGGTAGAAATTCCAAGGTTTGTCAGCTCGTTGGCCTTTGGTCACCTGAGCTTAATTTGAGGCTGTAGCTCCACTTGGCTGTGTACGTTTTGTGGCATTGATAGCAATAGCTCGATAAGTTTTTCTCACACACACACACACACACACATACGGAGCTGTAAAAGTGGAAAATGGAAAGTCAGGCGATCGCAAAGATCGCGCCGATCAAATATGTTATAGAAAATTGAGCACATACCACAAAACACAATGCCACAAAGATATTGAGACAGGAGAGCGAGTGAGAGCGGGGGCAGGGCAGCTAGAAAACATTTGCTCACTTTGATTTGTTTATTTGGCTGCCACACGAATCTCAAGCTCCCTGGCAGCAGCAGCAGCAGCAGCAGCAGCAGCAGCAGCAGCATGCAGAAGTTGGCTTCAGCTAGAGCTACAGCTTCTCCTGGCCGCAAGTTGACCTTTCACTGCGCCGATTTGCCGGAAGCGCTCACCCAAAATATATCACCAAGCGAATATCTACAAAAATGATGATTGGAGCAGCCGCACAACAATGAGAGGGCACAGCCGAGCACAACCTGAAACGAGCTGGACCCCAAGCTGAAGCTGGAGCTAGAGCTGTAGCTGTAGCTGGCCAAGTCTTTTCGAAAATAGTAAACAATATCTGTAAAAATAAAAACGCCCAACGCCGCTGCAGTTGCCAATGCCAAATGCCCATTGTTGTCTTGCAAATGTAATGCGGCCGTAGGCGTTGAGCCAACCAAACCGAACCAAAGCCCAGTTCAATCTGGTAGGCAGTCAAACCAAAAAAAAAGTGGGGTCAATGGGGCCCAATGAAGCCAGCTGAAGGGTCAACATTGTGAACTAGTTCAAATCATTTGAACAAAATCACACACATATTCGAGTTACGTAAGAGACGCACCCATGAGGCCAAGAGAAGGTTTGCCAAACTAATAAACTATATTTATTTAGTATATTTAAGTATTTTTATGTTGCATAATTGAGAGCTGGTTTATATAGATAGTTATTTGTCCAGCTCTGCAGATGTCTTGCAGTTGTTATCGCTCAATCGAAGCGAACTGCGATACGATCAAAGGCATTCTCTGGGAATGCTAGACACAAGTTGCTGTCAGACGATGTGTGCCTGGGCCTGGACACCATTTAGTGCTATAAATTACTCTATTCGAGCATAAGCCAAAGCTATCAACACAGAGCAATCAAAGGCAAACAACTGAAGAACATTCGCAGACATGCGAGCAGCTAGCTCAGTGAGGGAGTGGGCTAGGCAGGCTGCTCGGGCGTGGAGGCAGGAAGGCTGGCCGAACGTGCACTCCTTACAAATTATGTTTAATTAAAATTTCTGTATTAAATATGACACAATGCTCCGAATTCCGGCGCGAAATGTCTACCCAATGGCCCCAAGGACCCAACGTTCCAGCTGTAATTATTATAGCACCCCAAAAAAGCCCCAAGGAACGAACTGCGACTGCGCCCGGACTGTCCTTGCCTCTGGGCCAAGCGCATCATTTATGATTTTGTTTTATTTATAAAATGCCCATCATTTTAGCCCGTAGGCATTCGCTTTCAACAGCCTCCTCCCCCAAATCGTCTTCACGTCTTCACGATCTTGTCGATGATGATATTTACAATTTTTTTTTTTTTTTGCGTACATTTGTCGCATAGTTCGGTGCTGGGCCGCGATCTGTTGGCCATTCGCGCCAAGCGCAAACATTGTGTCCATATCTGGTGTTATGACAAATGCTGTATGTAATTATTGTATATATTGTGTAGCATTGATCCCACAGAAGGACTCGAAACAGCGAGCCTTACTGCCTGCTGGCCTGTCTGCGCCCCAATGCCTGGGGGCAAAAAGATATCAGAAATGTCGCATATTAATAACGCCCCGGATGGGGACATTTCGTGTGCTGCGTTTTGTGCCTTAATTAACCCTTTTTAAATTGGGCATAATTAGGGAAGACAATACACTGAAAGAAATTGAAGAGTAACTAGTGAAAGAGAGAGGGAGAGAGAGAGATTTATAGTAGAAAACAAAAAAAGCAAAACAAAGAAGGCGAACAGTTAAGATTAAGAGAAAATGTATTTAATTTTTTTTTTTTTCAATTTAATAAAAGAGCTGAATGAGCACTATAAGAAAATATAACATATTTCAATATTATATTAAAATAAAAAATATATAAAATATTTATATATAATATATTTTTTATATTTAAATGTAATTTTATCTATATTATTTTTGAAACAATTTATTTTTCTTTTATATTAATTTTATTTTCATTAATTTTCATTTATTTTTCATTTATAATTTTACAGCATAGCTCGCTCACTCCCTCTCTCACTCCTTCTCTCCCTCCCTCTCCCTCTCATTCCCTTCCTTTTTGCCCAGTGTATTTCACAATCGTCATCTCATCATTATATCATTCACATTCGTTAATATTTTTGAAATTTTTTCGCGTAATTTGTTGATATCAATTTACACAGAGCCCAAGCGCTGACTCTGGCTCTGGCTGTGGCCTGGCTCTGGCTCTGGGATATAATTATATCATTTCGATTGATCATGCGCCGTGAGTCTCATATGAGATATGAGCTCGCGTTTCCTTTTCTCTCTCTCTCTCTTTTTTTTAGGTATGATTGAAATACCAGACAGAGTCGACATTAAAACGCTGCAGCTCCAAACTTCTAGCAGTGTATATGAGCTGCAATTGTATGCGACTCCAGTTAGAAGTGAGCTCCAGCTAGAGAGAGAGAGAGGGAGAGGGCGGGAGAGTGAGGACTCAGAGCACAGCGGGTGTGCTATATAATTGAAGGACAGCTCTGAAGTTCAGACAGGTGCAGGGAGCAGCTTCAGCACTTCGCCTGCTGGCTGCTGCCAGTTGACGATGATGAATGCGAATGCTTGTGAGCTGCGATCGGGGTTTGGACATAAATGGTTTGATTTGTTGGCAGCTCGTTGCTGTCCAGCTCGATATTTAAAGCAACTTTCACACTACCAACAACAACAACAACAATAAAATAGCAACAGCAACAGCAATGAGAACAACACTCAATTTGATGTTGGGCGACAAGCCCTAAAAGGCCAAAACACGCGCATGGCCCAACACACACACACACACAGAGAGTAGAACTGCGAACCGTCAAGAGCCGAGCCCAAACGGAACTCAAACTGAATTCAGCTCTCTAAATATATATACTTTAGTATTTATTTGCGCTGCACAAATTTGGACACACGCTGCATACCAAAAAAATGTATGCACGTAAAAGGATACTTTTTTGGTTCAATCCCACCATCGCCGACGTCCTGCCTGCCCTCTGGCTACATCGAGAACGTTGGCAAACGCCAATAATTTATAAAGCGGACAATAAAATGTTATCAAAAAATACAAAACAAGAGGCGCACGCGGACAGCCTGAACTAAATGCCGCACGCCTGCGCAATGCTCAACAAGTTGTTCCCGCGAGAGAGCAAGAAAGAGAGAGAGAGATGGGGGGTAGAGACAGAGCCCTATGCTACGACGCGTATGTTGATGATATATGAAATCATATAACAGCAATCGGCAGGCAGAACAACAACAAAAACAACAACAACACTCACTCAGCTCTGCAGATGTGTGTAGTTTATTAAATGACAAAGACTTGAAGCGCTTTGTGCGCCAAGGCTCGCTGGCTCGCTGACTCTTTGGCTGGTTGGGCTGGTGGCTCATCGACTCTTTGGCTGTTGCTGCTCTTGCTTTATTTATGACACTTCAACAAGTTGCTTAGAGAATTTGCCACAGTTTTATTTATGGGCTTCGCTGCGAATTTCATTAAATGAATTGAAAATAAGGGCAGCTAGACAAAGCTGAATTTTCAATTGAAGTACTAAATCTTATTTCTGCGATAAGCATCTCTTGAAGGCTCTTTGACATGCAGAGCAAAAGCTGAGACAAAATACAAATAATAAGAAATATAAGAAATAAAATAAAAATAATAAAGACAAATTGTTAAGTTGACATGCATAGGCAAAAGCTTTAAATATAATAATAAAAAAATAAATAAATAAAGAAATAAATAAAAATTTTTTAAGATTAATTGTCAAGCTGAAAGTTTTAACTAAATTAGCTTAAACGGGAAATTTTATTTGTATTAAACAAAAATTGAACAAGTTGAAAAAATTTATTCAAACAAAAATTGATTAATCAATAAAAAAAAATGTTGAAAATATTCAAGGCATAAATAAATTATAAAATGAAAACAAAAAATAAGAAATATATAAATATAATATATAAATATATAAATATAATAATAAAAAATTCAAGGCTTAAACAAATTATAAAAATAAAAAATAAATAAATATATAAATAAAAAATATAAAATATAAATATATAAATATAATAAAATTTTTGGAAAATATTTATAAATTAAATATAGATTAAATAGGAAAAAAAAAAACAATAAAAATTATTCGACTGCATGTCTAGACTTATATATCATAATAATAAAAAAAAAATATCCGCAAATTGTTAAATTGAATATAAAAACTAAGTGTTAAGTTGAAAGTACTAAATATACAAATTTAAAAACCAAAAGAAAAAGCTGAAACATAAACTAAATGTTAAATTATAAATAGAAAGCGACAAAAAGAAATGTTTATGAACAAAGTGTTAAATTAAAAAAAAAAAATAATAGATTTAAGAACATTAAGAAGAAAACAGAAAAACTTAATGTGAAAAAAAATATATATATAACTTAAAAAAAAAAACACACAAAACTTTAATGTTAAATTAAAAGCAAAAAGCAAACAGCAAAAAGGAATCAAGATTTATTCGCGTCAGCCAACGATAAGTGTCATTTCTAAATTGCTTTGCATATCATGTCTAAATATATATTTATATATATAAAATCAATACAATGGCAATCGATACTCGTTTAGATTATAAAGAAATCGATCATCAAATGTGCACGACACGTTTCGAAATTAAATCATTTTAGTTGAGCATTCAGCGGGCAGATCGATCGATCGATCGCATAGGCTTCCATAAAACTCTATGGCGATCGCGACATTTAAATGATTTTTATAACACATCAGCGAATTCGGCTTTGGCTTTTGTTTTTGTTTTCTTCACTTTTATTTTTTTATTTTTTACGGCGTGGCAAAATTTTAATGACACTGGTCATTGTATTGGGAATATGGAAAAGATTTTAATGGATTTCAACTTGATTTTTTTTTGTTTTATTAAATAATATAAATGAGGCCATAAAATGTAAAGTAGTTTGGCGGCCCAAAAGCGTGTTAAAATTGGACTAATGGCCTTTAATTTAAGCAGCAGCAGCGACAGCAGCGACAGCTGTAGCCATTGGAGTTTTCATTGGTGCAAAGAAAAGCTCAATGAAATGAAATTCCACCCACAGTCGAGCTTGTTGTTGATTATAATTGAATAATTGTGCGGCTGCTGTTAAACTTTCTCTATTCAAAATTAAATCACTTTAAGATCAAGATCGTTCAGTAGGCTGTCCCCTTAGCGGCGCCTTAAACAAACAGCAATCCCGCCGAACAGGGCCGACACATTTGCGTGCCAATGGCGTAATTTACCACTTAACATATCAATTGTGCGGCTATTAATCAAACGAGCCAGAGATTCGTGGCGCGCCGCGCTGCTGTCCAGCTTGTTGGCTCTGCTTTGATTTGTACGCATCGCTTGTCAAACAACTGAGACAATAGGCGTGGGGCGTGGGGCGTGGGGCGGGGGCCAATGGGGAATAACATAACAACAACAACAACAAAACAGCAACCAAAAACAGTTAAAATTAAAATAAACTTTTTAGAGAAAACAAACACAAAAACAATCAAGCCTCGAGGCATTAAAACATTTTTCATTATATCGCAAATGTCCATCAAAGCATATTAAGAGCATAAAAAGTAGAATTTTTTAACACCTCTTTGTACTGCCATCCCCACTCGAGTTCCTTCACATTGTACGTTTGATTGTACGGCGCTCGGCCACAGTAGTCCCCCCCCGTTCCCGGCTCATTGGCAGTTAGACATCGACCTGTCCGATGTGGCCAGTTGATAAACGCCTGCTTCTTTGGCATTCCTCAATCCTCAATCCTTCATCTCAATCTCAATCACAATCTCAATCTCAGTCTGCAGCTCGAGCGCTTCAACTATTTCATTCAGCTTGTCAAAAGACGGCGTCTAATTGCTTTTGTCTGCTCCACTAAGGTGCGCGCTACACATCATTTGTAACGCAAGCCCAAAGTATAACAGCTCAATAAGCGAACCGAACGATTTCAATACCTCAACCACTTGAAGACACTTAAGCGCCGAAGTATATCTCAGATCTTACGCACAGCTGACCCCACTTGACTTCCAACTTGGCTCAGAAGATCAACTCATTGAGTTTACAGTACTTCTCTGAGCCCGAATACGTAGAACTTGCTTAAAAGTAAAGCAGTACAAAAAGTGGAATACAATTGAGTAGCATTTGTAACTCATGGTAAATGATCAGAGAAATTCTATAATCAATATGCGCTTTTTAGGTTTTTTTTTATAAATTTATTTTATTTATTCATTAAGTGTCGCTGTTACGCTGTTAAAAATACATTTCCTATGCTAATTATCAAACTGCCTAAAAGTATGCAACAGAAAATTATAAAAGTCAACATAGAATCCATTGAGGTGCGGCGAATTGAGCGCAAGACAAGAACGTTTTTTATTTTATTTATTAATTTATTTACATGGGATTTTCTTTGCCAAAATATAAATATTACAAAGTAAAGTAAATTTATTATTTTTTTAACTGCAAATGAATATTTAAAATAAAGAAGCGCATTTGACTTTATGAACTCTCATATGCCGCTTTGATTGCTTAGAATTCCTGACATATTTTATTTGATCTATTATTCAAATATATACAAGGAATATATGTGAAGTAGACAGTCTCAGCAGCATTATTCACACATCCCACAGCTCTTCAGCTTTTTTATTGATGGGTATATCAAAACAATTTCCTTCATTCCAGACAGCAACGAGTTTAAAAACAAATAACAATATCATAAATGCAGATAAAAATAATACTAATTTATGTATAAATAAAAAAAAAAAGTAACTAAAAGTAACTAAACGTGCAACAAATTAAACCAATTTGTTTACGAACAAAACAAATTAAAAGTTCATTAAAACTTTCGGTATAAAATGCGGAACTCGCTTTGATATTTGCAAAAAAAAAATCATGAAGAATCAAAGTTGGCTCTGGCTGCTGTTGATGCTGGCTCTACTGGTAACAAGCCAGTCTAAGGTAAGGAAAGCTTTTTGCTTCTAACACGCTTCTCTTTTAATCGATTTGGTATTTCAGAAAGGTCCTCTAAAAATTCAAATTAAAAATTTTACCTGTGCATCGACGCTGCCCTCGCTCGTGCCCGAATTCAATTGCAGCTGCAGCAAGACACGCGGCCAGGCGAGTCTCTATGTGAGCTTGTTTGTGACTCAAACCATTGAGCAGCTAAGTATTCTGGTCGACTTTGACATTATCAAAAGGGATAACTCCAAGATAAGCCTTATGCATGCCAATTTCGATGTCTGCCAGCAGTTGAGCTCAGCCTCGAAGAACAAGATTCAAGGCGAAGTCTTTGATAGAATTTTGGAAAATAGTAATTTTCCCAAAGGATGCCCAGTTCCAGGTGTAAGTAATGAATTTTAAATAATGAATATATACATAATGCAACTCACTTGAATCCATTGCTAGAACAAGCTCTACATCATACACAACTATACAATAACTCTGGACAGAATTCCCATGGCTCTGCCCACATTGACGTACAACTTCAAGCTAAAACTATATCGATCAAAACAACTTTTTGGCGATGTTTTCCTCGAGGCCTCGGCCAAGTATTGAAATGAATTTTTTTTGTAAATTATGCATGTGAAAAATGTCTATAAAAATGTCTCTAAATTATAAAGCAGGCAATAACTAATTTGTTGCTATTTATTTATCTTTTCTTCAACATTAAAATTTGTTGTGAATGCATTTATTGAATTCTTGAGTTTTATTTATATAATTTTTAATTTAATATGTTTTTTTTTTATTAAAGTCTTGAATGAATTATTATTTATTTATCATTATATTATTTTTATTATACAAAATTAATAATTTTTTATTTTATTTTAATTCTGGTTTGTTAAATTCTTGGATTTATTAAATTCTTAATTTTCGTGTTTAAATATTTTACCATAAATGACTTTTTTGAATTCTTTAATGAATTATTATTTATTATTTGTTATATTATATAAATTTTTGTAGGTGAATAATTATTGATTTATTATAATAATATTTTATTGTAATATTTATGCATATTTATTTTCTTTTTTAATTATAGAAACTTTTGTTCTGAGCAACTCGAACCAAGTTGGACATTTCTTGAATTATAAATACATATCTCTAGAATATCAAGAATATTCAGGCATTTGCTTGTTTCTGCCATTAGCTCTGCATTGAAGTGGAAATTAGATTAATTCGAATTAACAAACATAAAATGCTGTTAGCTCAATTCCAACTGTGGTCCAACTGTAGCTCAATTCAGATTTATTCAATTGCAAATATCGAAAAAAGCAACGAGGTCAAAATACAAATAACATATTTATATTATAAATAAATAAATGCCAAATTACAAATTACGAATCTGCATATATAGATAATCAAAAAACTGAAAAACGTGCCACACACATTAATCGAGTGCAAGCAAACAAATTAAAAGTTCATTAAATTCGTTGGTATAAAATGTGAAATTTCCCTTCATTTATAGCCAAAAATCATGAATAATCGAACGAATCTCTGGCTACTCATGATGGTCACTCTGCTGACCATCAGCCAGGTATCAGCTAAGGTAAGATTTCTCTCTCAACGTCTAGTTGAGCTAATCAATTGCCATTTCAGCGACGTCCAGTTATAATCCAAGTCAAGAACTTTAGCTGCTCGAATCTAGCGCCTTTGCTGTTGCCCATTCTAAGCTGCAGCAGCAACGAAGCAAAGTTGAGTGTGCGCTTCAGCTTGACCGAAGCACTCGAACAGGTTACTGTGGTGGCTGACTTTGACATTATCAAAAGGGATAAATCGAAGATGAATATACAACATTTACAAATCGATGGCTGCCAGTACTTGAGCTCAACCTATAAGCAAAAGCTCCATGGCGGCATCTTTGAGAATGTGCTCAAGGCTAGCAATTTGCCCAAGGCATGTCCCATTCAAGCCGTAAGTTGTGCAATCTGTATATATATAAGCTAAGCTAATTATATTTAATTACAGAGAAAAGTGTATGAGTTACGCAACCATACAATCACATTGCAAACTATTCCCATGGCTTTGCCTGCCTTGACATTCCAAATCAAACTGAAAGTGTTACGACTCAAACAACAGCTTGGAAATGTTCTTGTCGAGATCTTTGCCTCGTATTAAATTGAGTATTTGCTCAAAATATATCTATATGAATCTATAAACATAACTAAATGCGCAACTGTAAAAATTGGTATTGATTATTTCATTTGAAATTCATTTCTATTACATTTGAAACTTCATTTTGAATTGGCGCCCTTGAGGCTCTGCTGCGGCGAATTACATGGTACATTAACATCGACGCTGTTAAGCTGCAACGGTTGTCACGTGACATAGCAATTAGCTTCGTGGCGTAGGCAATTAAACGAATTCAAATTTAATGAAGCGTTAAACCATTGAAACTGTGAATACAAAAATTAAACTAATAGCAATATGCATTATAGATATATAAAGAAATCATACTGTTAATAAAGCAAAATTAAGCAATATATATTAGATATGCATTAAGCATCTGAATTATTTTTTAACGGCAATGCAATGAAGCGAATTCAAATGAGTGTTTGACCATATTTGTATATAAAAGCTGTTGTCTCAGACTAAAGTGCATCGTTAGCATCATGAATTGCCAGGCTTGGCTGTATCTCCTCGTTTTCGCTAATATATCTAACTTTGCTCGCGCCAAGGTGAGTTGCTTAATATAATTACTAGCTTAACTTCATTTACATTAATCTAATAACACAGCGCACATTGACCGTTGATCTTCAGAATTTCACTTGCATATTGGTCGATCCCTCTTATGGCAAGCTCAACTGTGTTGTTCATAGGAGACGGCCCAATCCTTGTCTATATGTGAGCTTCATGCTCGCCAAAACAGAGCCGGAATTCAATATACATTTCTTTGTGGACATTATCAAATCGGACAACAGCGTAATCAAACTGGCCAATAACAAATTCGATGGATGCAAATTCCTCAGCTCTATGTATAGCAATAATATTTATGGAAAGTTCTTGAAGCGAGTTCAGCAGCACAGCAACTTGCCTAGAAAATGTCCAATACCTGGCGTAAGTACGACTCCAATTATCATTTCTCAAGGGATTAAATTACTTCAATTTGCTCAAGAACAGAAGAGGCTCTATGAAATTCGCAACTATACAGAGTATGCGAATGAATATCCACCGGCAGTGCCCGAGTTCACCTTTCGCCTCACAATGAAAATACTGAAAAATGATCATGTTGTGGCAATAATATTCTTTATTGCCAGTACAAGTTATTAAATTATAATAACACTTAAAATTCAATGTAATGCAATTAATAAATGCTTCGATGAATTGAACTGCATATCATGTTAATAGTTTACATAACTCTGTAAAAGTACACGAATAAGGAAATTAGTTTCATAGCAGACAGCTTGATAACAGCACAAAATGATATTTGATGATGGAGCGCAAGTTAAATGGGATACGATATAAATCTTTAAAATATTATATGAAATTATTAATTGTAACTAATAGTAATATGCATTAGGCATGATCGCAATGTGAATCAACACTAATTTAGTAATATATATTAAATGTGCATTAAGCATTTGAGTTGCTTTTTGATGGCATTTTAATAGAGCGCAATCGAATGACTTTTTGACCATCTTTCTATATAAAAGCAGCTACGAAGCAGCATTGTCTGATTGAAGTACATCTGTGGCATCATGAATTATCAGATTGGGCGCTATTTGCTCATTTTTGCTTATTTATTGAGCTGGGCTGAATCCAAGGTGAGTTGCTCCATCCAAGTAATAGCTGAACTTCATTAATATTCATATAATTTACAGAGCAACCTGATCATTGAGCTCTCCAATTTCACTTGCATATTGGTCGATCCCTCTTATGGCAAGCTCAGCTGTGCTGTTCATAGGAGACGGCCCGATCCCACTCTATCTGTGAGCTTCATGCTTGCCAAACAAGAGCCGGAATTTCATATGCATTTTTTTGTGGACATTATCAAATCGGACAACAGCGTAATCAAAATGGGCAACACCAAATTCGATGGATGCGAATTCCTCAGCTCTATGTATAGCAATACTAACTATGCCAAAGTCTTGAAGCGAATTAGAAAACAAAGCAATTTGCCAAGGAAATGTCCATTACCTGCGGTAAGTAAGACACCAATTTTGATTCATCTATGTAATTCAAATACTCTAATTTGCATAAGTACAGAACAAGCTCTTTGAAATTCGCAACTATACAGTGACCGCGAGTGACTATCCACCGGCAGTGCCCGAGTTCACCTTTCGCATCACACTGAAAATACTGAAACATGAACATATTGTGGCAATAGTATTCTTTATTGCCAGCACAAGCTATTGAAATGAGTTTTGAATTTTATTCAGTTCTGAAATTTGATTTAAATGAAAAATGCAATCAATAAATACTTCAGCGAATTGAACTGCATGTAATATTAACAGTTTACATAAAAAATAAGGAAATTAGTTACATAGCAGTTAGCTTGAGAACAGCACGAAGGGATATTTGATTTATGGCGCGCAAATTGAATGTCTTTATGGAATAGTTTATTGTGAAAAAATATTTAAAAGCAATAGCTTTTAAAATATTTACCGTAAAATCTTAACAAACAGATTTTCTCCTAGTGCATATGCAATAACATAGCTAAACGGTTAACAGTTGCTGTTGCAGTACAGCGAATTGTTGCAACACTTACAGCAGCGCTGTAAAAGAAGCAAATGTTAAACTCTCAGTGCGTAACATAGCAAATAACTGCGCGGCAAATGTAAATTAACATAATTATTCAAACTTGTATTGAAGCATGAAATGCAGTAATAAATTTGTACTAAATCTAATGGGGCATTAAGCACTAGTGATGTGAATTATTAAATGCACATTAAAATTTCGATGAAATCGTAATTTAGTATAATGTTAATGCCTTCATTTAGGTCTATAAAAGCATCCGAACTTGATTCAAATGTACCTGCGACGTCATGGATCATCGCGTTTGGCTGTTCCGGCTTATATTGCTCACTCTATTGAGTTCTACTTTTACCAAGGTGAGCTAAATATATTATTTAACTGAATGAAATATTCAATTCAATTTGTATAAAACTCCAAAAGCGTAATTTAATGGTGGATCTTCAAAGTTTCTCTTGTATCGTAAGAGAGCCTTCATATTGCTCAACATACACCTGTACCACATACAGAAATCGACCAAATCCCGTAATCTATGCGAGCTTCATACTGCTCAAGCCGGCGATGAACTTTGATATCAACGTTTCAGTAGATTTTGTCAAGGCGGATAAAACCAACATCAAAATCGCAAGATGCAAGCTCGAAGGCTGCCAATTTCTGCGCGGCTTCTATGTCAACAATATTTACGGAAAACTTTTCAAGCGCATGCAAAAAGCTAGCAATTTGCCTAGAAAATGTCCAATTGTCAAAGTGAGTATGCAATCATGTATTTATTCAATTCATTTGAAATACCTATAAATTGCTTTCATAGAACCAACTCTATGAAATACGCAACTATACAATTCTAGCGAACGAATTTCCACCGGTGGTGCCTGAAATGACTTATAACATAACGCTGAACATAATGATAGGCGATGTTCTGTTTGCCGATGCTTACGTAATTGCCAGCTTGACACATTAAAATGCTAGCGCAGCTTTAAAAAATAAATAAATCCAAAAACGCGCAATAAAATGTGCAGCCTAAAAGTATGCTATAGAAAATGTTCGCAGTGCTGTTAAGCGCAAATTTGAGTGTTAACAGTCAAACGGTTAACATAACAGTCAGTGTGGGCGGGAATTTCAAATTACAGACCGGTAAGCAAGCCACAAAAAACCACAAAAATTAAAAAAACAAACACACACACAATATTTTGTAGACCATTTATGTATGTATGTATATATATATATTTCGATGCTTTTCCATAATCGGAATATTCTTGAAAGCAACAACACTCGTAAAATGCTTTAAATTTATTGTTTAGGTATTTTTGTGTATTTGTTTTGTTTTTAATTTGTCCTTATTTTTTTTTTACTTGTCTTTAGTTTAGGAATAGAAATTTGCAATGTATAATACATTATGTATGCGCACAAATTGTTTTGTTAATAAAAACAATAAAGTAACAAATGCCTTAGGGATTACATACAATAGCCACATGTTGTCACAAGCACGTGTGTGTATATATATATATATTTATATATTAATATATTTATAATGTTGTATATGTATGTGTATATGCTGTTTATTATCGTATTGTATTTATATGTATATATATATTTATATATTTATATTAGCCACATGTCATTGAATTAAGCATTATAGTATCTGTACAAGAATTGTATTTAGGTGAAAGAGGGACGTTTAGATGGCTTGCGAACGGTCGCCATTCTCCAATATGATGCTGCACATGGAAATGGAGCAATAATCATAATGATAATAATAATGATAATAATAATTATTGTTGTTAAATAATTGCATTCAATTGTTCATTGAGGCTTGGCAATCATTTCAACCACAGTCGCTTCCTCAGCGATTTTCGCTTTCTGCGCAGCTTTTTGTATGTGAATTTGCTCGGTGAGATTTTATAGTCTTCATCGAATTCCGATTCGAGTTTAATTAGATTTTGCAAATTTAATTGGCAGTCCTGTGCGTGATTAATCAGCAATTAAAAGCAAGTTTTTAAATATTTAAATATATATTTGTATATATATGCATAATTGTGGCTCACCTCGAGATTCTTGAAATGCCAACGGGAATCGCTCGGCGAGCCGCCATCGCTGGATAATTGGCTGAGACAGGTGCGCATTGTGGGCCAGCATTGGCAACGCTTGTTGGTTATCTCACAGCCCGGCTCCAGCACAATCGACTCCTCCTGCGTGCAGTTGCTGAGCTGATTAAAGTTCAGCGCCGTCAGGTGTTGCAAGTCTGTTCAAACCAAATTATGAACCACGTCAAAAGCCAACATTTCATTTATGTATACGTATATATATATATATATATATGGTTTATAAAATATAAATGCTGCAAATCATTCAATTTCATCAGCAATTGAAATCTGATTATTTTATATATATATCATTTTTAATTTAAGCCTGCTGCTGCCTGCCCCTCTCTCTCTTTTGGCCTAACTGCATTTGCATTTTGCATTTTGCATATTGCATTTTCCTCTCTTAACAGTTTTAGCGCTTGACTGCAATTTGTTGCACTTTATTTACGCATGCAGATTTCAACATTTCTATTAAATTTCACATTTCATACGCGCTGCTATTGTTTTAATTGTATATATATATATATATATATATATATATATAGACTTTATCAAATGTTTGCCTTGCTGTCGGCTCTCTGTCTCTCTGTATGAATATAATGAACTTTGTTGCTATTGAAGCGGGAAATTTGATACGTTGTTTGTAGCCAAGTTACATGCAATGTTACATTGTTAAAATTATAAATAAATGCCTACTTAATTAGTTTACTTGAATGTTTCTATAGCAAGCATGATGTTAAAGTCTTAGAATGTTCAATATATTGTCGAAGCTGACAGTCAAATTTATATATAAAATAAAATATATATGTATACATATATATCTATATATGTATTTTAATGAATTTTCTATTTGTATTTGTGTATAATAAAATTAAATAACTAAATAATATAATATATATATATATATTATTAATATTTCTAATAATACACTTTAAGTAGCTGAAGGGAAAACACTTTTTAAATTTAAAATTTAATAATAAAAAATAACAAACAAATTAAAATGTTATAAAAAATGCATATATACTTATTACACTTATGCTTTCATAGGATAAAAAGCAATTAATAAATAATACATTGTTTATTAATAAATCTTTAAGTACTGTAAGGCAGTTCTTAATAAGTAGCTCAAGAACTAAAAGCAAAAAATCTACTTGGCTTAAATCGCCTGCTTTGAAAGAAGTTATTAACTATAATGTGAATACACTGAACAAATTTTAAAGTAAAATATCGATTGCAGTACTACACTACAGATATATCTATAAATTCTAATTCAACCCATTGGAGTTGGGACAAGTCGAAAGACAGTTGCTTGAAATGAATAGATTAATGTTGTACTAACATTTAGAGCTGATATATAAAGCAGACACTTTGACTATATCAACTCAGATCTTGAACTTAGTTCTTTGGTCTAGCTTAGACTTAAAGTTCAGCAAATAAAGTCAACTCTGTCTGTTACTCAGTAGACCTTAACATTTATTGACTCGCGTAGATCCCAACTCAATTTAGACAAAAAGTACAAAAGTGCGCCCTAACTCATATTCAATTCAAGATTTCATTTCACTCTGATAAGTTGCTTGAGTTGGCAGAGTGAAATGAGAGATTTTAATAACTCAAAATAAACAACAGAAAAAATAAAAGAAATATTATCTTCAACTCATATTGCAGTTTCACTTTCAAAAATTCATCTCACTCTGATCACTTTTTCTAGTAACTGCTACCCGCTACTCTTTCAATTACATTCAATTTGGCCAAATGGAATATTTGGCCAAGGGCTGTAGGCGATTAGGCCAAAATGGCATGCACATTAACCCGTTTGCATGCCAGCGCACATATGGGCATTAGATATTCGTATATTTGTGAGTTAATGTGCGATAGATGCTTACCCATGCAGACGCCCAGGCCGCTGCTAATGGGCAGTTTGGTGACACACTGCAGGGGCGGTTCGCATTGGCCCGAAAAGCCGCCGGGCCCGCCGCAGGATTCGCCCAGAGTTTTGGCGCAAATGCGACAGCATCTGTAAGCAGAAGCAGAAGCAGAAGCAGAACACAAATTACGAATGCGAATATCGATGCACATTAAATGAATGATATATACATATATATATAGATATGTGAGATATGAATGTGAATGGGTTGGCTTGGGTTGTGTTTGGGCAAATTCAACTTACTGGCATGGATCCCAGAGCATTAGCCCCTTGCCGGGGCAGTCGAGTGCGCGTATAACATCGCATTCCTTTGGATTGCAGTAGCATTTGAGTCCATTTACCACATTGTTGCTGCCAGCTGCTGCCATTATCAGCAGCAGATAGCAGCACAGATAGATGAGATAGATCCGTGTGTTCAAACGGCCAAAATAACTTCCGTTTCGTCGCATCCTATGCGGAAGTTTCGCTTTGTTGTTCTGTTTGAGTGCCCTGCCACTGCCGCTGCTGCTGCCACTGCCACAGCCGTTGTCTGATGTCCTTCGTTTCGCTGTTGTTGTCCTTGTGCGTGCGACTAAACTGCTGCCACCCACTGCCGCAGCACCACCTGCGTCTCCACCAATGGATTCTGCTCTTCCGCCCATTTATAGGCAATTTTTTATTGTGTTGCTGGCGCTGCTTGTTTCGCTTCGCTCTGTTCGCTCAGTTCGCTCTGTTCACTCTGTTCGTTTTGTTCGGTTGCTCGCCCAGCAATTTGCATGTTGACTGCAAACCAAAAGCGTTGTTAAATGATTAAAATGCCATAAACTATGCCACGCCCAGTGGCCAAGGCTTTAATGGGCTTTTATGTAACGGCCGCATGGCATTTGCGTTTTTCGGCCAGCGACACATTCTCCCTAATTTTACCGCATTACAGCTAAGCATACTTTTTGTTTCCCCCGCCCCACCCCTTCGTTGCCTTTCAGCTGCTGTTCATTTTTTTGGGCTTTACACTTTTTCATTGCATACTTTTGGGCGGCATTCGAATGGGGGGAAACAAGCAAATTGTGTTTAATTATAGTTGAGCATCTATTACTTGTATAAATTAAGATTGATTTGATTTATTTCATTTTGCATGTGCGCATAATGCATAATTATTATTATAGAAGCTACAAGCTATGCCCCTCGCATCACTCGCAGCATATTTAAACTGAAATTATTCCTGGAATCATTTGACGAACCACGCGCTCTCATCTTGCAAGAAAAATTCTCTAAGATAATTTTTCAAAATTTTGCTTTCATTATTTATTTTGTTTTGCATGGCACAAAGATGTAAACAAAACTGAAGCTGACGACAGTTGACCTCAGAGGGAGATGGAGAGGAAGTGAGTGAGCGAGATAGTCGCATTCTATTAAAAGTATATACTTTGTTGACTTTGTGCAGATTTAGAGTCAGAATATCATTGAATTTTAAGCATATGCTTTGCTATGCAAAATCTTAAGGCCTATGCACAGTCTTTGGCTATTTTTGTAAGTTTATATATATATATCATTTTCTATATAAAAGCTAAGCGCCTTTTTGCTACACGCTTGGCTGAGCTATGCGCCCACACAGGCACAAATACTATATATTCGGGCTGCAGAGTAGTTTAGCTTTATTATTTGAAACAGACTATTAAGTCTGCCTCGTCTAACTGAAGAAGCTGTGCTACAGCATCTCTGCTGCTGTATTTAAGTTAAAAAGTAGCTTATGAAATGAAGTTTAAGAATACTTTTGCCAGAATTTTACAAGTTTTTGCTTTAAGTTATATTTTTATTATGCTTCAAGTTATTTAATATTCATTTTTTATTTAATTTAATATTGCTCGCATAAAGAGAGAAAATATGTGTCAATAACATCATCAGAAATGCGCTGGGGGTTAAATTCTTTGCCAGAGCAGATTGCTATGCTACATATTATTTTTCCATAATTATTAAGCGCTGTTTCATTAAATATTTGTTTGCTTCGCTGTGGCACAATAAACAATCAAGAAATGCTCTGAGCATTGAAGGCACTTGCCTAAGGAAAGGCAAAAGCTAAAGTAACTTTATTTTTAAATTATTTATTCATTTTCATTCATTAAGAAAATAAAATAAAGCCTAACCTGTGCACAGTAGAGCATATATAAAATAGCTAATTCCAATTTCACTTATTTACATTTAAATAATTTGTATTTAAAATAAATTATTTATATTTATGCCAATAAGCTCTTTTTGTTTTGAAACAAATCAACAAAAAATTGTGCATATGCGCAATTTAATTTAAATATATAAATATATATATTTATGCAAATTTACATATGTATATCAAGCATTCATAAATATAAAAAATATATATATATATATATATATATATTTCCATTTTCATATCAATTAAGCAAAATGTCATTTAAAAATGTTCAGCATATCAGGCGAATGCGAATGCAATTTTTGTTGAATTCAATTAATTCCATGCGAATAAATTACGGAAATTTCATTTAATTTACATATGAGAAATATTGTGGTATTGTTGTGGCATACACACACACACACACACACACACACACACTCGCACAAAACTCTTGCCTGAAACAGAAATAAAAAGTTCTTGTTTGTTGTTTTGCAAAAATTAGCTCAGCATTGGGCCTGGGCCCAACTTTTATATAGAAAAAAAAATTCAAAAAATCCAAAACAAAACAAAACAAAATAAAATTTAAATTTTTAATCATATTTATGAGCTAGGCAGCTAGAAAGCAAATTTCCACATGTAAATGAATTTCTAGCGGCGCCGCAAAGTATGCAACGAAAATTTAAACTGCAAACTTAATTTGTGCTTAACCGCCATAAGCAAAGCATAGTAATCGACAAACTTGGCTTATAAATAAACAGCAAATATAATATAAAAGAAAAAAAAGATAGTAATATACTTCAATAGGTTTTCAGCTACAATCGATGTTAGTAGCTGGACTTAATGCGGTTTACTTGCGCCGAATCGAATGGCCAAATAATCAACATTTGCTCATGGTCTACACAGAGCATATATACCAGAGTTATCTATATATGTATAATGTGAGTATATTTATTTGTGTTTAGAGTGCCAAAGCACTTGTGTATTTGTATTGCCTTTGACCGCACACTCAAACACACACACACACACACACACACACACACACACTTGAAATGTTGTCCCATTTATTGTTGTTCTGTGTTGTGTTTTTTCTTTTTATTTTTATTTTTTCCTCTCTTTATTTTTTTGCCACTCGTATGTCAAGCACTTTTCGATTTGCCATTCAATTTCTGAGTGTGTTTGTGTGTGTTTTGCATTTTCACATTTTCCAATTTTTGTTTTTTAAACCAAAAAACTAAACAAGCTGAAAGTCAAGTCTACTCCACAACACAACCCACCTTACGACTAGGCTGAAGCGCTAGCTCTATGTTTTGGGTATTCGAAAGCTGTTCATTGGCCGCTCAAAGTTCGATACTGACGATGTTACGATTGTTGTTGTTGTTGTTGTTGTTGTTGAGGATGATGATGATGATGTTCGTCGTTTGCTTAATAATGACGCACTTTTGGCTCATGAATTTTTCATGCGCTTTTGTCTGCCGCACGCGGCCATTTGTGGCAGTCGACTGACTAGCCCAACTGAACACCTTTTGCCAGTTGGTCCTCCTGCTGATGTCCTGTGGTCGGGATATTTTCGCCAACACTCAGAAATTTCCCATTATATATGGTGCGCTCTGTGCGCCGGCGCACTCACGTCAGCAACTTAGTCTGGCTGACACTGGGCGGTTGGGTGGGCGAAGTTTTGGTTTGGCAAGCCTGGAAGGCAAAATTATCAGACACAGCAGACGGATATGCCAAGCATTTTGCCTCAAAATATAAGTCATTCAGTTATTGTAATTACAATGGCATAAAGCGCAGGAAGACGCAGCTTAGGGCGCATCAGAGCACATCACGCACATAGACGAAGCTATTTTGTAGGCCAGTGTAAGCTAATGGGCAATTACGAGTGTAAAATCTGATGCTTTATAAACTTTGACGCCGTGTCAGCTGCTAATAAGCATTGCGAATGCCATAAAAGCCGCATGGACGTCCAGTCGCTAGGATATTCAGGACTTGAAAACATCTGAGCGGTTATGTGGCTTACCCACATACCGCAGCCCGCACAACTTGCAACTTTTCCAATTAGCGAAAAAAAGGAAGCAAGAATATACACACAGATATATCTATATATACATATAGATATATATATATAGATATAGATATAGATATATGTATATATAAAAGGAAAACAGACGCTCGAGTCATCTCGTGTCGAAGTTGGCATTGGGCTTTGCTCGTTGGCTACTTGGCTTGGTTCTTGGTCTTTTGGTCTTTTGGGGGCTTCTTGGCCACAGCAAATGTTGCGTAAAACAACTTGCCGATACGGGCTACTGCTTCTGCTTCCCCCCACGCTCCCCTCTCCGTTTTTTCGTTGGCCAGCTAGCGACCCCTCGTCCCACTTAACCACTCGCTTGCAATTGAACAAAAGAGCAATCGGGAATTATGAGTGGCGCAAACTTTTTAACAACAATCACAAAGAACCGAACAAGAACGAAAAATGCCAAAATAAAAAATCCATAAATCTACATAAGCACACACATACACTTTTATAATATGTATGCATGTAGGGTATATGCAGTTGCCCAGTGCTTGAGCACAAATTGATAGAGTGCAAAGCAATGTGCAACAAGATTCAATGCGGATGAACTTTTCTTTTAAATGTAAATCTCGTTCACTCTGACTGAGTGTGCGTGTGTGCGTGTGTGTGTGTGTAGCATAAATTTACGATTATTTATTAAAACATTTCTCGTAGAAACTTTTTCTGCCTTCAGATTTTTTTTTTTTTTTTTTTCTTTTCTCACTTTCTCAATTGCTGAATTGTTATATTCCACTTTCTTGTGCTTTCATTGCTTTACAACTTTTTGATGACAGTTTTATTAGCCATTTTTTCCTGTTAACACCAAAAAAAAAAAAATTGTATATACATATATATAAGTAGAGAAAAATACATTTCTTTGCATACAGCTGGCGGGCGTTACTTACGGAATTATGATCTATTTTTTATAGAACCTAAGTGGCTTGATTACAAGGCATGAGCTCTTGACGCTCTTCTCTCATCTCTCTTTCATTGCTGCCCTCCTCTCTCCCTCTCTCTCTCTCTCTCCCTCTCTAGTGCTGCGTCAACATTTGATAGCAGCTGAACAGAAGTGGGCGGCGTGGGTGAAATATGCTTTTAAGCTTGAATTATTTTTTCGTGGCATTTATTGTTTCATTCTGCAAGCATCTTTCACTAATTGGATGAATGTGTCGGCTGCCCGGACAGCTCTGCTAATGAGGATTTCGGGATGAAGTCTAGAAAAGACAGTGAGTTGTGCATTGTATAACAAATCTATTTACAAAGAGGCACGCATAATTAATTTCATATATAATTACATTGCGGAAATTGAATAGGCAATGCATAGCTCTCGCTTTGGCAGGGTATGAATTTGTTTATTTGTATAAGTGAATTCTCTTTGCATAATACTTGATATTACTATAATAATCAGCATATATTATTTTCTTTTTTGCGCTAAAAGTCATTTTTTTCTCTCTATCTTAAGTTAGATTTGGCCATCTCTCTGGTGATCTCTGTCTCTCTCTCTCTCTCTTTCTACCTTAAATTAGCTACAGCTATCTCTCCCTTATCTCTCTATCTCTCTCTCTCTTTCTTTCCTTAAGTTTGATTCAGCTATCTCTCTCTCTACATTTATCTTTTGCTTACTCGAGTTCTCTTAGCTCTTTCCAAGGATCTCTCTCGGCAGTCTCGAACTCTCACTAACTTACTCCCTCCCTTCCTCTCACTCCCTCTCTCTTCCTCTCCCTCTCTCTCCTTCTGCCTCTTTCTCTCTCTCTCTCTGTCTCACTCTCTATCTGTCTCCCGCTCTCAAACTCAAGCTCAAGCTCTCTATGCAATTCTTTGCCTCTCATCAACTCATTTCATTTCGTCTCTCAGGCAGCACTCTCCTTCACTTCATCATCCCATTTCTTACTCCCACATCTCCCTCCCTCTCTACCGCCTGCATAGTTTCTATCACTGATTATCTACATTCTTTCTGCTTCTCTAGTGCTTGCGCCTTTCATTAAATTTCAGCGAATCGCATAGAAAGGCGGCAGCTAGCATATTTCTATGAATACTAATTATGTTGTGAATAATGAGCTACAATTACTTTTCTTTTAGATAAAAACACTTGCAACGATCCCTGGCATTGCCAGATCGCGTTGTTCGCATTTAACAAACATTCGCGAAAAATAAAAAAAAATAAAAAAAACATTTGAATTACAAATGAAGCCAAGCATGAAGCCAAACCAATTTGCGAGTGCCCACACAATTTATTTTAACAATTTTTGTTTTCAAGGGATTTGCGCTGGGCAATTTACGCAATGCCAGTGGCTGGGCGTGGCCAGGGGCGACGGGGATTTAGTGTTGGGATATGCGGGCCAGCGCGTTTTTAAGGGCAAGTAATTTGCCACTCGTCCATTTTAAATTACATTAGTTAAGCGAAAGGACGACGCTGGTCAAATGCATATTTTTTCTTTCAATTACTTACGACAAGCTAAGAGCAGAACGAGCTGAATGGAAAGGGGGAGGGGGGAGCGGGGGCGAGATTTGGGATCAAGGCAAACCAACTGCCTTGCAGTGTTTTCTTAATCAAATTTACATATAAATTGCAGGCAAAACCAAACCTAACTTTAAGTCGAAAGTTGATTTCAATTATTTGCGGAAAGCTGATGAAGTTTTTCATGAAACAGGCAGCGCCAGCGCTGCAGAGCTTCAGTCATATCCAGTGCCACATTAGCCGCATCCTGTTGCCAGCACGTATTTAGGTTGTCAAAATGTCGACTTGTTTATCTTTAAGACAAGTTGGCAGTCTCCACTCGAGTGTGCCAGCCGCTAAGATACGCTTTGATTGCCTTCAAAGCAACGCAAATGCTATGCTTCAATAGCTTTCGACCAGATATTTCCATAAGCAAATCGAGTTTATATATGTATAAGCGATATGAAAGCAATTTCCCAATGATAAGCCACAAACTACTTAGCAATTAATTTGTTTAAGCATATGAAATGAAAGCTGCAAACTTCATAATGAGCTTCAACTCGACTGCAATTTGCGGAATTTTCAATAATTATGGGATAATCCTGGTCAAGTGAGGCAGAAGAGATTAATTACTCTCATATCTTATATTTTATATTTTGTGTTTTCGATTTTTGATTTTTGATTTTTTGACTTTTGGTTTTTGATTTGATTTTATATTTCATATTTTTTTATTTTATATTTTATATTTTATATTTTATATTTTATATTTTATATTTTATATTTTATATTTTATATTTTATATTTTATATTTTATATTTTATATTTTATATTTTATATTTTATATTTTATATTTTATCTTTTCATCTTTATCTTTTATATGTTATCTTGTTATATTTGTTATTTTCTATTTCCTCTTTCTATTTGTATATTTTATCGTTTATCTTTTCATCTTTTATATTTATCTTTTCTATTGTATCTTTTCTATTTATCTTTTTCTATTTTTCTTTTTCTATTTTGTCTTTTATATTTTCTATTTCTCTTTCTTTCTCTTTCTATTTATCTTTTTCTTTCCTATTTTCTCTTTTTCTCTTTTTCTCTTTTACTTATTTTTCCTCATTTCTATTTTATTATTTTATATTATATTTTATATTTTATATTTTATATTTTATATTTTATATTTTATATTTTATATTTTATATTTTATATTTTATATTTTATATTTTATATTTTATATTTTATATTTTATATTTTATATTTTATATTTCATATTTTATATTTTATATTTATATTTATATTTTTATTTATATTTATATCTTAATTTTTTATTTTATATTTTATATTTTATATTTATATTCTAGGGTATATTTCATAGCCTAAACTCATTCAAAGCCTTCATTTTTATTAGTTGATATAAATGTTATTGCTTAAACATGTTTCTTATGTGCCGCATTTCTTCTGCTTGGGAAATGTAGTTTAGCAAATATATGCCTTGAGCATATTTCATGTGCTTAATTTATTATACCCCCTGAGCACCCCCTTCACTGCTACAGGGTATAATGATGACGCTGACGCAACGACGACACAAGCTGGAAAATATGCAATGCCTGCTGCTGCTTCAGCATTTGGCTTCACTCCATGCGAACGGAGCGAACGGAGCGAGCGGAGCGAAGGGAACAGTTCTCAACGGACTCGGAACATCATCGTCATAGTCGTCCTCGTCCTCGTCCTCGTCCTCGTCATCGTCCTCGTCGTCGTGCTGCTCCTCATCCGCGCACCCGTCATCCACATAGCCATCGTCCTGGAAATGAGTGAAGCTAAAGCGAACTGGCTGCCAGAGTGGCATTTAATGCACAGTCAGTCGGACAGCTGCGATAGCTGAGCATAGTAAGGATATAAAGGGCGTAGGAAGGAGTTCATAGGGATGCTCTTGTTTTTGTTATAGCCAGCGATAGTGCGCAACATGAGGCAAAATATTTGCTGTTGGGTGTTGCTGCCAAAGCCAGTGGCTGCTGCCGTTACTGCTGCTGTTGCACGTTTCATTGCTGCTGGGACAGGCGACATGTGTGTGGGCAATAGATGCCGTCCTTTTGTCAGCCTTGTCATATTTCATTTTGGCCATAACCTAATACCTTGAATGCGACGCTGAGCACACGGCCCGGCCACAAACTTAAAGTCTGTTCTAATGCGTCCCACTTTCGGTGGTGCTGCTGATGTTGGTGGTATTGGTGGTTGGGCCAAGCAACATGCATGCAAATTCCACAACGTCTTCATGCCTGGCCACACATGTCGGCCAAGCAGGCTTGTCGACTCAATGAGCAAATGAAATTTATTTCATTATAAAACAGGCTCGATTCAGCCAAGCAGAGCCAAGGCATGGCCGACCAGACGTTGCTACGGCCAGGCCAAACATTTGTTTTAGCAAAAAGCCGCAAGAAAATTTCATTTTGAAATATGCTTTCTGAAATAATTTCGCCTCTTATGACAGGCCCCGGTTCCCGGTCCCTGGTCCCGCTGCCGGTTCCCGGTCCGGACCCATTACCGGGCCAGCGA
Source organism: Drosophila borborema (assembly GCA_030914335.1). NCBI lineage: Eukaryota > Metazoa > Arthropoda > Insecta > Diptera > Drosophilidae > Drosophila > Drosophila borborema. The sequence continues at coordinate 15,139,663 of JAUESP010000310.1, forward strand.
GCGAAAGTCGACAGCGCAAAAATTGTAATATTAATTTTGTGTATGCGAATGGAATGGGTATGCCGTAGCAACAAGGAGCGTTGGCTACCCATACACCAGACACAACTGGCATGGCATAGCACAGAACGGAGCGGAACGGAAGAGCACGCCCTTGATAAACCCACAAACCGACATTGTACAAAACAATGAGCAAGGATTCATAATGGAATTTCGTTTGGCAAGAATGGCAAACAAAAGTCAAGACGAAACGGAAACAAGGACTCCCCCCATACAAGACGAGACGACCCGAGACGAGCCAACGACAAGGATCCTCTCTCAACTCTAGCAACTTTATTATTGCCCATTGCCCATTGCCCATTGTGGCCCAGTCGGTGCGTGTGCCTCTCTCTCGCTCCCTCTCATTATCTCTCTCTCTTTCTCTCTCTCTCTCTATGTGTGTGTGTGTGGAAAATTTGCCACACTAAATTTGTACGAAGCGAAAAGTGTCACCGGGGAATAAAGCTCATCAACGCTGATGGCCATGATTCAGCTCTTAACTAAAATTCAAGTTGCCCAGAACGGAAACAGAGGCAGCCGAACAACTAAGCCGAATAGCAGAAAATGAAGAAGAAGAAGAAGAAGAAGAGCTACTGTTGCCCCCTGCCAACTGCCCCCTGCTTGGACTTGCCCAGATAAACTACAAATGGACAGGGTATATTAAAAGTGTATGCTGCTGAAAATAAAACGTAATGAAGAAATGAAAAACGCATCGAGTAAGAGAGAAAAATCTGTTGGCATTTTACCCGCTCTGCAAAAGGTAATCAAAATAAATGAGCGACATTTTGCTAGCTGATGAACAGGATAGGGAAATGAAGATGTGAGTGCCACGGATTGCCACATGGATAGAAATGTGTGTAGGAAGAGTGCGTGTGTGTGTGGGTGAGTGTGTGTGGGGCTAGAGAAATAACTCCTTTTTGGATTTTTGAACAATGAACGTTTAGGGGTTTTCCTAACGGCTAAATGACGGCAACAAGCAGAAAAAAAAAAAAACGAGAGAAAAGGGACGATATACACACAGGAAAATTGTGGTAGCAGGAAACAGGATGCGCAGCGATGGCAGCGATTTCCTCGTCAAATTATGACTTGTTTGTTCAGCTGTCGAGATGATTTTCGCCTTCAATCTCTCGCTCGTACTCTCTCTCTCTCTCTCTCTCTCTCTGTCTGTCTCTTTCTTGGACAACTATGTGGGTAGCAATGTGTGGGTCGCAAAACCAGTAATCACTAGCAAATCTGTTGGGTTTCTTAATAAAAAGCAAGCTACAGCAGCAGGAGCAGCAGGAAAAGAAAAGCATCGATAAAATACGCTCATTAGACTTAACTAGAATAGAAGAGCACATTTGTGTAATTCACAGATTTATCTATGAGATGCAAGACCTTCTTGAAGCTTGAGGGAAAACTTAAATTGCTTCGCTTCGAGCAACTAAAGAGTTGAGTCGGAGGTGTAGCGAGAATAGACTAAAGTCATTGCAGAAGAAGTAAATTCTTTCTTCTCATCTAAGCAGGCTCATCTTAACTGTCGACTATTTAACTGTTGGACAGCTGAAAAGTAAAGCAACAGAATAAATATATCGTCTTAAATGCTTCAATGATGAAGTCTTTGATAAGAAATGTATTTCAACTTACTCAAAGGCCTTTCAGTACTAGCGCAGATACCTGAAATGGAATGAAACAGTTGTTATTATCAAAACTCTTCTTTCTATATAAGAGTAATATACATATATCAAAGACTAAACCCTACTGTTTTCCACGCAGCCGAATTTAACTTATGTTTCCTAGTCAATCGCAATGTCAATCCATAGTTGAATAGAGAGTTCCAAGACTCTCTCCAAAAGACTCTCTCCAAAATCTGTAATCAGAAGGAATTGTATTACATGTAAATATTTTTTGACAATTTTTACTCAAGCAACAAATTTTCTTATCCTCATAAGAGCTTAAGCTTGAGCTTGTTAGTTAGTTGATCTCTAAAAATAAGTCGAAGTCAAAAGCTAAGCCTCAGCAATCCTATCAGTTTTTAATTTCACATAAACTAAAATCATATTACGTCTATTAATTATGAACCAGTCATAGGGCTGCAGGCAAAACAAAAACTTTAATATATGAAGTGCTAAGGGCGTGCTTCCTCAAAGTATTTCGATAAACTTCCGCGACCTGTTTCCCATAGCTAACTAGCTCTAGCTGTCAACCCTTATATGCAGAATAATAATTCAACTAAGCTAAACTCTACTTTCGAATTCAAATACCTATTTGCAGTTCAATACTAAACAAGTACCAAGCCAAAATGCGCCTTGCCTTAGCCACATTTCACATTTCACAATTCAACACTTTACAATTTGCTATGCATCATATAGTTAGATATATGGTATAGTGCCAGCGGGGCATTTCGTATACAAAGAGCAGCTCAAAGCCTCTGCCATAGTCAATTCCCAGTTTGCAGTTTATCCTTTAAAGCCACCTTTGAGATGATGTACAAATAGGATTTGGGCCGCTAAAGAGACATTCACTTGGCCAAATTCAATTTGGCATTGGTATGCAGCAACGGCAGCAGCAATCGGTTGAGCAACGAACTACAGATTTAGGGAACAGTTTTAAAGCCGCCTACCCCGTTTGGCTGTGTACCGCCCATAAATTACCATTTGGCAGCTACAAGCAACGCCTATCCGGCTTCCAACTACGGCAACATCAACATCAACATCAACAACAACATCGCACGCCCAACTCCGGCTAGCTCACCATATGGGCAACGGGAAAAGCCGCATCGCATCGCATCGCAACTTCAGGGACTTTTGCTCATGCTCGTTCAGCAAATGAAGCGGGCATATGAGCTTTCTATTACTTTATATTGAAATATAGTAATAGAAATTGCATATATCATTTACATATATAGAGTTTGACACCATTGATAGACTGATCAATCTAGTCTAGATAGATTAACCAGCCTAAGTCCTGCATAATTGCCGCCTAGCTCAGCTCAGCTCTCATCTCTCAGCTCGCGAGCATTGTGCGGTCAGCTATGCCCAACTGCAGTTCGAGCTCGTATTTTTGCCTTATGGTATGGGTCGAGGTTGGGCATTATACGCGCACTTTGCCGCAAGTCGTTTGCTTATCAGTTTTTCTAGCGGGCGTTGTCCTTTCGGACAGCCGAGCCGAGCCAACCAATTCGGCGGCATCTAAGTGAACTGGCATATAATGACTGCACGGATGAGATTTGGGCGTTGCTCTTTGGTGTTTTCTTTGCTTCTTTTCTCATTTTTGTGTGTGTGTGTGTGTGTGTTTTTTTTTTTTTTTGGAAAAGGCTGAGCAGCACGACACGTTCTTTGGCCCCTTATCATCGTTTATTGTTTGGCTACATATTTTATTTGGAAGTTGCAGGCGCAACAACTTTCGCTTGCCTTGGCTCGTTATTATCCTATTAGGATGTGACAGCAGCTCACAAAACTTTTCATGCACACACACATAGAGCAGTGAACAGTGAAGAGAAACAGAGACTAAGACACTGTGATACACCCAACAGCCGAAAAGAGCGTGGCACACATGGCGTATACATAACGCTTTTTATATACTGCTCTCGTCTTAGGGACATTACAAGCTCGTTAAAGTGAAATCGATGTTGTTGTTGTTGTTGTTGTTGCTATTGTTGCTGCTATTCATTTTGGCTTTGCTGGTGTTGCTGTCCTGTCAGCCAGCCATCCTCTCGCCCCGTCGCCGACGACGTCTTGTCGTCGCTTTATTTGGCTATGTCTTTTTATTTCATTATACGGATTTGGCTGCCTTTTTGCTGTTATCTGTGGCAGTTTATGTCGCACCGGAGGCAACTGACCATGAAAATTGTTAAGCCAAATGCACAATGAAATAAACTATGGATATAATGGCAATTGTAGCCAAGAACTTAGACGGAGCAGGGGATTGCCACACCAGAACTAAGCTACAACTGAGCGTCCATTATCAGATCATAACAACTCAACAATAACCATAACGAAACTTGACAAAATCGTCGGACATTAACAATGGCTAATGCCTTCAATAGCTCAATCATTAATATTAGCATTTTATTATTATTATTATTTTTATTATTGCCTGACGAATTATGGGAAAATACATTAAATTATTAATTATGAATAAAGTATAGCCTATCAATCAAGTTGAGCTAACAGTATAAGACATGGAATTTACAGTATTCAAGAGAACTGGGCTAAAGTTATTAAATGAGTTTTTCGAATGCTGAATTCAAGTATAAAGTAGAGCATACAGAAAGTCTCCTATTTCAACAGTTTCTCCAAGCATTCTTTATTATCTGCATCATCTGCATTTATCTCTGAGATATCATCAGTTGAATTTTTCTTATCAGCTTGCTCTAGACATGTACATGACTTCTGGGATTTTTAAAAAATATATATTATATATGTATGTATGTATATTATTTTAAGTCATTTTGTTATTATAATGATTCAACAGTATCTAAAACTGATCCCAATCATATGTTGAAAATCTTATATAGTAGAGCTTTTATAGTTTTGGGTTTCTAAATCTATCTGCTTCTTTATTGAAACAAATCCTTATCTTATTCTCATCAATCCATACAACATTTTGAGTATTCTATCTAAATTTCATTTATATATCTCTATACCATTAGCAACATAAGCTAAACGCACATCATCTATCTTAATCAAGTCATAGTCAAATGAGTCCCTCACATTCTCGACTCTTCACATTGCCGCATCAGATTTGCAGTTACTAGCTTTATTTTTGCACCATGACAACACCTAACGATTAGTCATTGTGGCCGATGTGATCTGCTCAATTAGTCACCTGAACGAGCGTGGCGGGCACTTGTGGTAAATGCCAAGGAAACATTAAAATATGCATATTCGATTGTAATTCTTTGGTACAGTAATCCGGCTTCAGGGCGAGGGTGTTGGCGTGGTGTGATATGCATTTGCATTTGCATTTCACACACGCCTTGGCCTGGAAATCGGAATGAAGGCAACGATCTTTAAATACGCATGTATATATGAGTGTAATTGATCGATCGGTCGTGGTATTCGAATTGAAATGGAATGAAATGAAATGAATGCACGTGACGAGTGCGTGTGATGCACTCAACAACGCACACCAAAAATTCCTTAGCGGCACCATTTTTGAGTGTTGTGTGTGAAAATTTATGGCGTGCTCGAAAACTGTTTGCGACGCATGTTAAGAGTTTGCCAAAAAGAATTGCCCACACACACACACACAAAGCACAGCTACATATGTATATATACCCATGTGTGTATTTACATATGAACGAAACGTCCACACTTAATTATGCATGCAATGTTTTGTTTATCCGAAGCTCACACGAGCTTTCAGTTGAAGAGCGCGACGAACGACGACGCACGACGCACGACGCACGACAACGAACAAACAGAGAGCGAGAGAGTGAGCGCCAGCACGAACGCGAGAGAGAGGGCACAGGTTGCCGGCTAGCCGGTTAGCCGGCACTGACCACTTCTATCGGAGCGAAAGAGAGGGGGAGTGGATGAGTGGAGGAGAGCGCAAAACCGGCTCACAGTGGGCGATCAGCTGATATTTGACTAAGCTATGTTATCATTGCGCTCACTAGCTAGCTGCCGTTGACCTATGCAAAAAGCTTGGCGGTAATTTTTGTGCGCTCTGAGCTTGAGGCGCAACCACTGTGCGCTGCCACCGCACGATCGTTACGTCGAGCGTCGAGCGTCGAGCGTCGAACAACGAAAGTCGTCGAACGTCGAACGTCGAGCAGAGGACGGGCAAGCCAACGAGCTTAAAATTGTATGTCGCAAACTTGAGCGGTTTAGTTACCGAGTAATAGCCAAAAGGGGCACGAGCACAAGAATTTTGGACCAGTCGGTGCTGTCAGTGTGCGTTGTGATGTGATGTGAGAGACAGCAGAGCCGATGCTCTAAGATCTACAGCAAACAAAATACAAAACAAATACAAATAAAGAAACGCAACTAAATGTAATCTAGCAACTACACAAAATATAGAAAGCAAAGCGACGCGAAACCGAATAAGAAAAGCGCGCACAATAAAAGTAAAAAAAAAGTAATAATAATAAAAGAAGGTGCATAATATAGAGTGAGGTGCAAAGTGAATAAAGCACAGAGAGCCACACAGAAGCCGTGAGCCGCCGCAGCATGTAAAGTCGTCGGGCGCAGCGAAGCAGCGAATAACATACAAAAGAAACGATATTTATGCTCTGAATATTGGAGAACTCACAAAATTTACGTGGCAGGTGTGTAGAGCGTTCCGTTACCTCTCTTCTGCTCCCACTCCCTCCTTCACTCCCTCTCCCGCAGTCGCATTCCACACAGATTGTGCACACATAATCTATATAAGTATAAGTGCGATGGCATTTTGCGTTTGCATCTAAATCATGGGCACAGTCGCCGCGCAGTTAGCTAAGCAAAGCAAAGTGAAGGGCTCCCGCACCTTATAAACGTTGTACTCTCTATGCACATATTATGGCCGATTATATAAGCCAACATTGGCACTTTATTTCTGTTGATTCTCTAGTGCGCTGGGGCCTTGGATAGTTAGGCAGACATACAAACACACACACACACGCATAGAGAGAGACATACATAACTGTATGCTATTTAGATAAGATAGCGCATATCTAATAATATCACAGAAAATTAAATGAGCATAGCGCAGCGCGCATAACGTCACATAGTCACTGTGTAGGTGAGTGTGTGTGTGTTTGTGTATTAACAAAAACAAATAAGAAAGAAAAAAAAAACGAAGCTAAAAGACACCGAAATATGTTGTTTATATTATGAAGCTAAGGTTTCCAGTTCCGTTCCATTCCATTTTATGCGATTTGATTTGGTTTTTTGGTCGCCAACTATATTTAAACATTATTCACTGGCATTTCGCTAAATAATAAACAAATTATAAATAGGTAACTTAATAAATGTACAGTAAACGAGAAACTAAACAAACGCACGCAAACAGACAGACACATAGAGAGAGAGAGAGAGAGAGAGAGAGAGAGAGAGAGGGAGATCGAGAGAAACGCACACAAAGCCGAAAGCTTTTAATTTTTTGCTTAGCAGCAGCAGCAGCAGCAGCAGCGGTACGCATACATTCAAATGATAATATGCTGCACAGCTGTCTATGTATGTGTGTGTTTGTGTATTTTGTTTACACAAAAATCAAGGTTAAAAGCGCAAAGCGACATGCGTAAAAGGTGGAAGCAAATACATACATAAATATATCGCTCAATAAACGAGCAATGATCGAATAATTGTATGTATATATACTTACGTATGCGTGTGTGTGTGTGTGTGTTTGGGAGTGTGTACGTGCGTATGCTGTGGTCACATTATCCGAAAGTACCAAAAATGAGCCATGGAACTCTATTAAAGCGTAAAGCGTGAACTAGTTGAGTGGAGTAGCTGCCGCAGCAGCAGCGGCGCAGCAGCAACGTTCATGGCTGCCAAGTAAGCTGAGCTGTCGCTGAAACCAGAGCAAATACGAAACAGAACAGCAAAAAGAGCAACAACAACAACAACAACAGCAAGAAAGTAAAGCTTACACGAAGCTTTCATACTCTTTGCGCAGCTAACTCTTCTTTTACTTTATTTATATATTTTTTTTTTTGGCAGAGTAAAGGTCGAACAGTAAACTCTAACTGAGACGTACCTAAGTTGACATCAATTGAAAGTGTCAGCTAAGGTTTAAGCGCATATTAAATTGGCGATCGTCGCTTAATCCGATTATATTAATATGATTAATTATATAAATTCAAGATTTGCATTGCCCGCTGCCAATCAACGGCTGCTGTTGCCGGATTTTTGTTTTATTTTCATATTTTTGGCAACCCTTCTCAAGCAATGATAAATGATCTTCAGACATTCAGAGTCTGATAACAAATTATTACAAATATTTACATTTTTTTTTTTCTTATAAAGTTCCCTCTTCTCTGAGACAATATCCTTGTGCGTGTTGTTGGGGTTCACTTCTTGTTTCCGGTTAAAAGCTGAAGATAATGCAAACAAAGGTTATCTATATCTATATTTGCATAAGTCTGTTTTTGTAGTGCTAATTAGCTTACTGTACAATGTAAAAGATATTGCCCTGTTTTAACCTTTAGATGACAACAGACGCTACTGAGCTACCGGTATTAATGTCTTATATCTTTATCTACGCACAGCTATAAATTCCTCGACTATCTTATTGATATAAGCAATCAGATAAGTCTTCTGTGCTTATGATTCGCACTGGGCTGCTGCTGCAAAGTTGAAAGGAAAGTAATTATGCCCAGTTGCAAGTGTATTTAGGGGCGATCGGATCCACAGGCTAAAGCAAAATGTCTAGAGCATAACCGATGAGCCGGCCAGCCCAGAGCCCAAAGCGCTGCCTATGTTTTGGCCCGGTTGCTGCAATGCGTGCAAAAGAGATGACGAACTTAATTTGCTGCGGTAGCTATGGCAACAGTCGAGCCACAGCAGCAGCAGCAGCAGCAATCACATACACACACACACACACACATGCACATCATCTTACCCAGCAGCTGCCACCCTCTCGCCTGCTCTTTCAAGTGGTGTTGCTGCTGTTGCTGCTGGCTCATCAAAAAAGCCAAAAGTTGTTGAACGTGAAATTATTGTACGCGAACACGAGTAAATACGCCAGCACACACACTCACACATATGCACACACACACATATGCACACACACTTGCATAAGAGCAAAGACCGTCAACTTCGACGTCACTGCTGCTGCTGCCGCTGCTGCTGCTGCTGTTTTGCATGTGTAGCATCTCAAGATAAATAACAAAACAAAACAGCAAACAGCAACAACAACAAAAGCGCAAAAAAAGAACAGCAACAACAACAGTTAAAAAGCGCAAAGCGAAGGCATGAAATAGATGCATCAGATTTCGCATTCAAGTGAAATTTATGGCAATCATAAAGCTCATCTTGCTTTCGAGGTAAAAACTTACAAAAAAAACGAAAAATGAAAAAAGCAACAAAAAAAATAAATACGAAAAAAAAATTGCTGCCAAAGTCTTGACTATGAGACGCCAAGTGTTGAAGCAGGCTGTTAGGAGAGGGTGGGCGCAGAGAGTAAGGGAGAGAGAGAGAGAGAGGTAGATAGAGAGAGCGAGCGAGTGAGGGGACAGACGGCACAAACAGCAGACGCAAGTACTTATCGCTGTCGGCTACAAAGCTCCATTATGCTCATAGATCGTCGTCGTTGTTGTTGTTGTTGCTGTTGTGATTGTGTTGTAGCTGTAGCTGTTGTTCCTGTTGTTGTTGTTAATTTTTAAGCAGACAACATAGCGCTCAAGACCTCAGAGCGAAACGAAGTGTACTACTACGTAGAGCTCAAGTGCTATCAAACTTTAGTCATCTACACAAATATGTTGAGAGAGCGAAAGAGAGAGAGAGAGAGGGTGAGATAGAGATAGGGACAGTAAGAGAGGTCGAGAATGAAACACACATACACACACAGACACACAGAAAAAAAGACAGATTACAGTTTCGCGTACCGTACATAAGTACACCTGGTGCAAACAGAAATATTAGCTGGAAATAAGTATGAGTAAATATGTGTCCATTATAGTTTGAGGAAAAAGCAAAAGCCCCAAAAGACACAGAGTATGTGAAAAGGTGAATTAGATAAGAAAGTTGGTATTACAGTTTGCGCAGTGGAGCGAAAGAGAAAGAGAGAGAGAGAGAGGAAGAGAGGAAGAGTAGGCAAGTTGGGTTAAGAGAAAGCCAAGTTAAGCGCATAATTGAACTCTCTATAACAAAATTTGTCTACAATTTCCGCCACATTATGGAAAGTTTTCCCATTATATTTTCCATTGAAAATTTAGCTGCAAATAGTTTAGGCAAGTTTTGCTCAATTTGGCGTGCAAATTATATAAATCACAATTGATTTGTTTAAGAAACATTAGCCAACTGCAGCTTCAAATATATCAAAAAGTTTATAGAACAATGTCAAGTTTAATAAATCAAGCAAAGGTTTGCTTAAGAACGTCAAGAAAAAGTTTTCAGTTTAGCAAAGTTTGCTTTTATGTTTTTGTAATATTTTATTTATTGTATCATTTAATAAATATAAATTTCAAATATAGAAAACAATTTTGCAAACAAGTTAAATAAATCAAAATCTGATTCTATATTAAAGAAAAAAATAATAAATAAAACGTTGCAGCTGTTAGAGCTTGATTGAGTTCAGCAGTTGAAATTAATTATTTCAATTTGTTATTGCAAGCCATTATATAAATATTAACAACAAAATTCGAGACCATTTTAAAAATTACAATATAAAATTTATTCAATTAAAAATAAAAATTTAGTAAATTAATTTTTCGCAAATAAATTGTAGATTTCTTTTTCTGCAATTGAAGAAAATGAAAACTATTTGGCTATAAAAATGCTTAATTTAGCTGAATTCTTGTTCTGTACATAAATTTTTAAATCAAACACCAAATTTCTAGAATGCCAGCAATATTTTGATAATATAAACGAAAATCTGTTTGAGTTAATTAGGAATTGTTTAATTCATAGGAACCTGAGTTCAGCAGAGCTCGCTAAATTGTTTATAGCTAAACGTTAATTGTCTGGCAGAAAAATGTATAAACAATTCATTGATTATGCCAATTTGGAAAGTGAATATTTTTATCGAATTATGACTCTGCATAGCTGTTTATAAATAGAGTACATTCCAGGCGAATTGAATCGTCTGTCATCATGCACTTAACACGACGGAGTAAACAATCATGCTGAGTGAACGAAGTCGTCATGATTCGCTATCGCACACTTCTATATATTATCATAATCAAGAATCGAGTCATCAATTTCACCAATATTTAGAGCTGATGCAAGCGCTGCATTGAATTGAAATGATAATAAAAAGAATCGCATCACAATGGGCAACCGCCAGCTTAGAGATACTCGAAACCGAAACCGATATCGATACCGAAACAATTTATTATACTTTTCTATGGGCAGTCCACATTTCATTCAGTGGCAGTCGGAAGTGTGCAATCGTCATTGTTGTTGATTAATTAACAATTCGATTAACTGCATGATTGATAGTTTTCAATTGTATTCACACAGTATTCTCATTCCCCTGCTCTCGTTCTCCTGCTCATTCTCATTGCTAGTCTCATGTAAGGCAAAAGTTTTAGCTACACTTTGAAGGTAGCCTGCAGGTGAACTAGAATAGCTTTGTCACCTTCAAAATGGATTCATCAATTGTAACAACTGTCAGTGTTTGTCCTTCAATCATTTGATTGAAAGCACTCGTGTTTGCCTATTCAGTGCCTTTCTCTTTTTTTTTCCGAATATAAAATGAACTCAAACTTGTTTACGCTCCTTAATAGGCCTTTCAGTTGAGGACAGTGCATGAGGTATATATTTTATATTAGATTGAAAGATGAATCGAATTTGTAGTTAGTTCCTTAGAAAATTACTCGTTTGAATTAAAATACTTTTCTCTAACAGAAATTGAAGTTAAGAGAAGAAATTCTCAGCATTAAAAATTTGAAAGCATTTGTAAATTAAATACTCTTAACTCTACTCTTACTCGAGTACAATAGTAGCAAAAGGTTATCTGTAGTTTCTCAATGGGTTCAGCCATCGCCACAGTTGAATGTATTCATTGCTCAATCATTGCAGCATTTGATTGAAAGCATTTGAATAGCAGATGCGCTGCGGTGTGGCTTCTTCATTAGACAAGAACAAAGTGACCTATCTATCTACGTTTCTCTTACTCTTTCTCTTTGTCGTACTCCCTGTCTCTCACTCACTCACCCCTCCATCTGCTATCATCAATTGCATGCAGAAGTCTTTCAATCATTTTAGCATTTGATTGAATGCAGAACGTAAAGAAGATAACCCACGGATTCGTTTGACTGCCGTCTGTGTCCAGGCCCGTTCGTTCGTTTCATTTCATTTCGTTTCGTTTCGTTGATTGTGTGAGCCCCATGAAATGCCGCAGCAGCAGAACAAAATTAATGCGAGCCACAATCTCAACCTGAGGCACTACCTGAAACTCGTCCCATGCCGCATGTGGCACGTTTATCAGCTTCTGCCTTGCCTTTGCTGCCACTTGGGGGCCCCCAAAAACACTTTTCAGTTGCCAGTTTTTGTTTTTGCGGCATCTCATACGAGATACGCCAGTATCATGAGAGTGAATTGTGTGTGTGTGTGTGTGTGTGTGTGCGTGTGTGTGTTTGCCCAGTTGCTGGGTTTGCTTTCGGGTTGCCTCCGGTCATTAAAACTATTCGCACAAATCCAAAAAAGGTTGCTATTTATAGCAGTGATACAACACAGCCTCGTCTGCTGGACCGACCGCTCATCCGCTCCTCCACCGCTCGATCGGCCCGTCCGTCCGCCTGTGACTTAGTAACGCTTCTCGGTGTGTTTACTGCCTTGTTTTGTACTGCAATTAAATTAAAATAAATAAAAGCACCATCAAACACTTATCAGCACCAGGTCGAAAAGCAAATACTCTGCCAGGCAGCAATTTGTTTAGCAATCCAAAGCACATACATAGATGTAAATATTTATTATAATCAAATTAAAATCAAAGTTAGCCAAAGCTAATTTATGATTTGTATACAAATGCATAAAAATTACGATTGCATCTTATCTAAGCTCTCATATATAGCATAGAAACTGAGCTATAAAGCAACTACTCAAAGTGGAACAAAATAGATAAATTTATAATATATTGCTATATTTTATATATATCTCCATCTATATTTTTAATATAGCTACTTCTTTGTTATCACGATAAAAGTTTATAAGCTTGACTAAAGGAATATCAGATTTCTCTCTTGAGCAGATATAATTAATATATATTTATGTAATGAAATCTTATATAATATCTATATAATATCTCCTCTAGTCAAATCTTTTATAGGATGCAATCTGTTTTACATTTACTCATGCAACTTATAATGAAAAGAAATTATCTCAAATTGAATGTCTGCTATTTCTATCAAGAAATTTCTTATCTTAGCTGAGCTCAATTTCAAAAGTTAACTTGATAATAAATATATATAAAAGCTCAAATTTAGCTCAATTTAGATTTATAGCATGATAGATATATAGGTACATTTATAGAAAAAAATTTGTTCGCAGTAGAAATAAATTTTCCAAAACCTTAAATAAAGCCTTTTACAATGAAAATAGAATGAAATATAATGAAAAAGAGTTTTCTATAATATTTATGTTTTATTAAATTTTTATTATATAATTTTTATTATATATTTAAAGATTCAATTAAGCCTTAAGAATTTCCTGCTGGAAGCAACATTTTAGTTGAGATAAAACTATATATGTATATATTTACTATATAGCATATACCCCAACTGTAAAACTAGTTCAATCCATACAGTTAATTATTACAGCTTAATTACATCACAATAAATTCCACATGCTCGCACTTGACAAGCCAATCGTAATAAAATACCCATATTAGGCTAGGGTATTTCAACTATATTATATTTCTCTGTGTTCACTCTGTTGTTCATTTAAAGTGAATAAAACTACGGCATAAATATTTGTCTTTTTTTTTCTTCTTTCTGTATTTGACAATTAATTTTTTATTTCCTCTCCTTTCTTTTCAGATGAAATACAACGAAATTCAATTGGTTTTGATTTTGCAATAAAAACCAAACACACACATAAATATATATACATATAGTTTTGTCCGATACGGCGATACGGCTTCAAGGCTAAATTGATTGAGCAGAGAGAGAGAGAGGATATCGACAGAGCTCGAGCAAATCGTTCCACATTCATATAGAAAATGTTGAAGCTGCACAAGTCCAGGTGCGAGCACCTGTTAATTACAATCAGCCTGCTAATCTGCTATGCCGGGAACCAACTGAATGTCGTCAGCGCAACGACACGTAAGTCTGCCAAATATTTACCTCATATAAATGTATATGTATATTTATCTCCGTATATGTAAATATGTCTCGATCTGTGCAAACATCTCATTATTATTATTTTTATTGCGGCTATCTGTTCATGATCTTATCAAATTGTATGAGTATTATTGTATACATTATGATTGTTTGCACTATGCCAAATAAGAGGCCATTGTTCAGCTTAAAGAGTCCACAAGCCAACAGGTGATGAATGCGTTCATTCACCTGCAATTGTAATCCATAGAGATGAAGCTGCAATGAAATTCATATGAAATACATGAGTTACTCTAGATGAGGTAGCTAGAACTTTAGTTAAAACATTTCATAAAGCATCTAAAGAGTCAGATATAGCTGTTTCTTTATACTTTATAGCTTCTATAACAACTCAAGAGATACATCAATATATATTTCGTACTCCCCTTACCGTTTGCCTTAGAACCTTGCCGCAATTGATGGGTATTCTTATCATGCCCGCACTGAATGTATAACGCGTTGTCACAAAGATCTGCTGAAGTCGATGCGTGTGTGCAATGACCAAAGTAAGCTGGACAAAGAGAGCTGTGATAAAGATGCTCGCCTCGACATTCCATGGAGCGGGCTTGTGGAATTTGCGTAGCCACCAGTGGCTAAAGGTTACAAAGTAGGAGAAAAAATTGTGCATAACATTCTCAACGGTAACGAAAATCACAAATGCCACCAGCTGAACATTGTGAAGCGAGCAGAGCCTTAGGCTGAGTTGCAGCAGCTGACGATGCAGGCGCAGCAGACGCCAGAGCTTCAGTGAGAGCCAGTGCTGCTGTGCGTTCAACAAGTGCTGATGATTGGGCAGGAGGCAGTGAGTGGGTAAAGCCTCGTGGCAGTGCACAGCATCGGCCAGCAGCTGAGCCAGAAGGAGATTGCAATGATGCGACAGATGGCTAATTAGCAGCAGAGCCAACAAATAGAGTGCCAAGCTCAGCTGGAGACATAGCTGGCAGGCGTAGACGAAGAGCATGGCAGAGAAATACAAGAGATTGCGCTGGGCCTCGACATCGTGGCGTAGTAAAAATCCAGTATAGCTGGCAGAGCAGAGTATAGAGATGGCCAGGACGTAAATTGTCAAATGGTCATGCGTATGCAGGCGATGGGCCGAACTCTGCAGCCGATACGTGTGCAGCAGTGTGAACAGCTGGCGGCAACACCAAAGGAGCTTATTTGCCAGGGCGATAAGGTGACACTGGCAACGCGTGTGCCGGTAGAGCGTGAGCACAGCTGAGCTCAACAGCAGCGCATAACGATGACAGCCGACAATGAGCAGCAAACGATTCTGTCGCAAAAAATCCATTCGTGTGATCACCATCCACATGGCAACGGGCGAGAAGCTGAGCACAAACAACAATACCAGACAGCCATGCAGGCGCCAATACCAGTCGCATTTGCCATGTGCCACACCCACGCCCACGTCCACGCCCACACTCATATGCCCGCTGAGCATTTGCCAGGAAGCGGTCGTCAGGCCAAAGAGCTGGCTCAGCAGGTGAAGAGCACGCAGCGTGCCAGTCGTTAGCAATTGCAGCAACAGCATAACTACGATGACTACTAAACACCACAAACTGAATCGAGCTACTAAATGTCCACTCGGACTAGCTGCTGCTGCTGTTGCTATTGCTGCTGCTCCTGTTGCTTTTGTGCTCCTGCTGCCAAGTTATGCGTTGTCATAATTGAATCACGATTATCTTGCCATGGCTATTAGCCTGATTGAATTCCACTTAGCCCAGGCCAGAGACAGAGCAACAGAGACAGAGAAAGGAACAGAGACAGGGCCTGCACAGCGCAGCGACCACAAGACGGTCCTCGAAACAAAAGGATTCTATGGCATATCAAACAAGTAGCAAACAGATCGAAGATTAAATGCTCTTTGAATTAATTTTGATAGAGAACTTTATTGAATAGAGGCAGCGCAGCTCAAGTCTTGTTTGATTTATATTTGCATTCAATTTAATTTAAATATTTTTTACATATTTTCTGTCAAAGCCATGATACCTTCAGCTAGAGTATTAAAAAAAAAGGTACGAAATCAGCTCAGTAACTCGATTAACCCCTTTTTGCAACCTTGACTAAATCTTGTTAGAGCGGCACAAGCACTGCGATAATTAAAGATAAACGAAATAATAAATATATAAATATTTAAAGAATATTTAAAGAGCGACGGCAAATGAGAGCAATGCATGGAACCGTAATAAATAATAATATGAGTAAATATATATGTTGATAAGTATAATTTATTAAAAAAAAACTTGATATTAGTATTAATATGCTAATAGGAGTAAAGAGGGAACAAAGGGACAGCTAAAAAGCGATAGAAATGAGAGATAAGCAGAGAGAATAAACAAAATATATGGAGTGGACACAGAATATCATTATATTAAGTACTATTAAATAAAATATTATAAATAAATATTATTATTTGCCTTGAATTGTTAAATGTCAAGATTACAAGATTAATAAAGTTGCCTAAAAGCCGTTCAGTAGAAATATTTAAGTTTTTAACAAATCTTCTGCAATATCATTTTCTTAACTTATTTTCTTAATATAAAAGATATATAGAGAGAATGGAAGAGAATGAGAAAAAGTTTTGCAGTAGACTCTCTTAAATTACAAGATCAAATATTTATAAAATTGTGCTACAATAGCATTTTCTTTATACAAATCTTTTAAATAATTTAATCAGCATTATAGAGCAACTCAAAAATCTGAAAAAAAAATTTGTTTAAAATTCGCCTAGTAAGCATAAGTACGTTGAGAACTTTTCCATATAATAAAACATGATTCCATTTAATAATAAGTTTTGCCAACTTTAACTCATACATACATATATAAATCTTCTATATGTATATCCACTGTAATAAGTCGAAAGACTTATCTAAGTGAGAATGCTTCACAAAACAAACAGAAAAGAGATCTACTATTTCTTGAGAACTCTTGATGCCGTCAGTCATCTAGATTAGCCTAATCTGACGGAGCTTGACGCAACTTTCTGCTGATTACATGCCAATCCAGAAATACTCAGGTATTCTGCGCATTAAGCTACCAGGCTTTCAGCTGTCTGCGAAGACATGCTTTTTCATTTCTTTTTCATTTCGTTTCATTTCATTTTTTCTTTTTTTTTTTTTGTTAAATCGTGAGTCCAATCAGTGTCAAAAGATAAACTAACAATTTAAATTTCTCCCGGAGTTTGACGGTTTCAGGGCATGGTTAGGGATACGGGATTACGGGGTACGGTATTCGGTTTTGGTCTGAGAGCCTGAGATCTGGGGTCTGGGGTCTGAAGTGACTTTTGTGGGTGAAAAATGTGCCCCTTAACAAAACTACAAAACGTTGTCGTCCTCTCTGCGTTTGTCGTTGTGTTATTAAAAAAGTTTTCGCTTTAAAGAGTTTTTCACCCCCCTTTTTCTTTTTCATGCAACATAAAATGCAAAACACTCGAGTTATATATGTACTTTAGCCTTTATGGTAAACTTTCCACGCTGTTTATAAGTTTTTTGCAGAGCGTACAAAAGCAACAACAAGAGAAAGAAAAGAAAGAAAAAAAAAAAAAAAAAGAAATTGTTTTTAAAAAATGTTGAAAAATAATACAACAAAAAATATGTCCATGTTGCTGCAACTTTCTGTGTGCTTTGTCCTGTTATTGCCCTCACTTCCTCCCTTCCACTTCAGTCACTTTTCTCTTCCGCCCTGATTCCCCCTCCCCACTCTTACCCTCTCTCACTCTCTCTCTCTCTCTCTCTCTATGGTCGTCGAGTGTACGGTTTTTATCTTGGTTATATGACTGCACTGAGTCCTGTCTCGACTTGGATTGCCCTGGCTTGGCTTCGGTTTTGGCTACGTCTACTCCTGGGCAGCTCTTCGACTGTTTGACTGGCTGACTAGTTAGTCTGACAGTTGTTTGGCATTGCAGTCTCACACTCTCTGACTGCTAATTCATTCACATTTTACGCTGTTTCGCTTAGCAGCGCCATTGAAATTGTGTTTTGTGTGCAATATGGTCTACTTCAGATATCCTATAGTTGAGATGAGCACTAGATTGAAAGGTTTGTTTGCGAAGACTAATCTGCTCCGAATATACATTCATGAATTTATGATGAGTATTAACCTACTATGTAGCTGTATGCAATTAAAAAAAATTTACTTCTAAATATTTATAAATAATTATTTATAAATTATAACCTTAACCCATATCAATTGGTATCTTAGGTTTGTTTTTAAAAAAATACTTTTAATAAAGTATCTACTAGCATTACACATCACGACAAGCAAAAAAACTCAGGTCACAAAAGTGAAAATACTTGAAAATACTTTAAGAGCTTGTGCGGTTCCTTTACAAAGTTTATTTTCAAATTTTTAAATGATGTATAATGAAAGGTAAATGGAGTTGAATTTATTATTAATTAATAAAAACATATTTTCAGCTAGCTGAAAGTTCTTCTGTAAACAGAAAAAAAAAACTTATCTCATGCTCAGCTTATAGAAAATGTTGCCAAAAATAATATTTATAAATACTTTTCGTATATATAAATAATAAAAAATAAATGAAAAATAAAATATAAATAATAAACAAATATATTAAATATAAATAAAAAATATATAAAATTGAATAAAATATAAATAAAAATAATAATAAAATCTATTTGAAGAAACTTCTTTTTTTTTTTTTAATTTTTAATCAGTATTAAAAATATATATTATTTATAAATACTTTCGTATATATAAACAATAAAAATTAATAAAAAATAAAATATAAATAATAAACAAATATATTAAATATAAATAAAAAATATATAAAATTGAATTAAATATAAATAAAAATACTAATAAAATCTATTTGAAGAAACTTCTTTTTTTTTTAAATTTTTAATCAATATAAAAAAAATATATATATATTATTTATAAATACTTTTCGTATGTATATATAAATAATGAAAAATAAATACAAAATAAAATTTAAATAATAAACAAATATATTAAATATAAATAAAAAATATATAAAATATAATACAAAATAAATAGAAATAATAATAAAATAGCTATTCGATGAAACAACTTGTTTTTTAATTTTTTATCAATATAAACAGAATAAAATTGTTTTTTTTTTTTTTTTTTTCTGGAACTACTAAAAATTGAATAAATGTAATCAAACTAAATTCTTTTTTTTTAATGCAACTGGATATCTTTTAGTCGAACATGCTCCATGCTAAAACTATGCCAAACTATTTATATATATGTATGTATCTGTTCTTATATATACTATGTATGTGCTGCACACAAAAAGTTCTAAAAACCAAAGTGCTATTCCTCGTCCAACTGCCCCACTCTTGGTGCTGCGCGCTTCACTTCAAAGTCAAATCGTGCACTCAATACAAAATGTGAGAGCGGTGAACAAGTGTCCCAACTGTCTAAGCTGGACCCGCTGATAAGAGCCGACGACAGCAAACCGACAAAATCTAAAAAGTTAACAAAAAGTGAAAATAAAAATGAAGATGAAGATGAAGATGAAGATGAAGATGAAGACGAAGTCGAAGCCGTAGCAGAAGAGAGAAGAAATTAAGAGCAAAAAAAATCTTTAATTAAATAAAGTGTAAGAAAGTTGTTGAAGGACACTCCAAGAGGAGAGTGCGAAAGAGAGGGAGAGGGAAGTTTAGGAGGAGTTCAGTGACGCGACTGCATGAATTTTCCGCTGTACATCAAACAAAGTGCTGGGGTTGGGAAAGAGCAGCAGCCAGAGCTGTGGCTCCTAATTTGTGCAAGCTTTGTGAAGCTTTCGACTTGAGCGAAAATCAAGTCGATTTTTATATAAGATATTTACTTTTGAATTGGCTAAAGGGCAAAGTTCATTGTTTTCTTCGTGAAAAACTTGCGGGAAACAAAGAGCAGCAACACAAGAAAAAAAGAAAATATATATATAGGAAAAAAAAGAAAACCAAAATTAAAGAACAGCAGTAAAAAGTGAAAATGAAAATGGAATTCCCATTATATGGGCGAGTGAAAATGACAAATTAACTTGAGCTCAAAGGAAGCCGCAAAGTTTCGCAGCTGCCAAACCCAATTGGCAAACAAAAGTGCGGCTGAGTGTAAAGGTAAACGCGAGACTTTAGTGAAAGGTTGCCAACGGGTACATAAGCAGCCAACATGCATAGAAAGAAAGAGCGAGAGAAACAGAGAGAGAGAGAGAGGGAGAGCGGCAGGTTAAGATGGGCTAGGGAAGGGAAGACGGGGCAGCGCACCACAGACGTTGTCGATTCAATTAGAGATAACGCGACACGAAGAAAGCTGCGAATTTCTTGTTAACTTTTAATTATATATGCACATTGAATTTGCAGTCTAGTGTAAAAATTTATAACCTGAACAAAAAGGATGTCTATAGAACTGTGTACTTTATCAGTTAATGTGTGTGTGTGTGTAGGTGTGTGTACGTATATATTATATAAGAGTTTTCTGGTGAACGAACTTAAATTGGGCTAAAAAAATACTGACTGCGCCATAGGGCTTTAAAGACTCTTTGCATGAGTAAAGAAGAAATATTATATTGCAGTATAAATGATATATGAGAAAATAGCCGAACTTTATATAGAAATGCTCGAAATAAGTAAATAGAGAGTATAAAACAGAGCGAGAGCGAGAGAAAAAGATAGAGAGAGAGAGAGAGAGAGAGAGAGAGAGAGAGATGGAAATCAGATCTTGATTATATTAATTTCAGTTTTTAATGCATTTCAATTTGCTGCTGCTCAGATTTCCTTCTGTGATATTTTTTTAATATTTAATATTGCATTTCAATTTGCTGCTGCTCAGATTTCCTTCTGTGATATTTTTTATTTAATATTTAATATTTAAGTCTAGCTTTGTCATTTTAGTTTATTCATATTTGATTTATATATTTTCTTATGATTTTGTTAACTGTCAATATAATAACGCATATATTCTCAAATATTTATATTGTGTAAAAATAATCTAATTAAATGTTGCCGTTTTTTTTTTAATTTGTTGATAAGAGACATTGACAATGATAATTAGTCGAATGATTCTTATTTACATAATGATGTTGAGCACAAAGTTTATTAATATAACAAGCATTTTGTTATAACTAATAAATATTACTATAATTTATATAAAAGTATATATTAAATATTTGTATTATTATAAATAACAATTGTTTTTAAATTAAATGAAACAACTCTTGCAATATAAATCTTCATATTAAACAATTATTTATGCATAGTAATTATTAAATGATTGCTTAACATTATAAATACAATTATAAGCATTTTACCACAATTTACTTAATATAATTGACAATTGAAATATTTACCTCGCACACACAAGGGAACAAAAGTAGACGGGGGCGACTGAGCAGCAGGAGGTAATAAATGCAACTGAAGTTGGGCTGCAGCAGGCCTGCCTATATATAGGGCGAACTCTCACTCAAACTGGAGTTGAAGGTCGTGCGCGAGCATTAGAGTCAACGAGTGACGAGCCTAAAGAGAACTTGGCATAGTTCCCGCTTGATAGGTTTATTGTTCAATATAAATGCCAGAGCAGACGCTGCTGCATACAAATGCACTCACTCAACAGCTCTGGCTCAGCTCTTTCAGCTTACTCTAGAAATGAGTAGATGAGTGTCTGATTAGGCTCATCTTCATGTATTCCATACTCTTCCATACTATACTCTTACCTTCAATGAGTTATTGTAATTTCTATATGTATTAAATAAATAATTAAGTAAATGCCATAATTGAATTAATTATATATTAACAATTAAAGCAAATTAAAAAATATATATATTTAATATATTTAGTTTTCATTTAGTTTATCAACTTTTCGATACAATTTATATTAAATAGGAATTTTTTATGAGACTTCATTTTAAAAGATCTCAAAAAGTAATCCAGATTATGCATTGAAATAACATGCATATATCTATATACACACCTGTAAAAAGAAAAAAAAAAACAACAAGAAAAAAACGAGCTATATAAAACGCGTTAATAAATTACCTCTGCTCTCATTGATTAAAGCACTTTGAGCCACTATTTAATGCTCTTCGCATATGCGGGCATAACATTTTTAAGGATTTAAGCATATTTCGTGTAAAATCTCGTTCGCGAAATACGTGAGCAGCTTTTATTTATTGCATCAGTCATGATGTCCATCGATTTATTTAAAATAAAAAATAAAAAAGAAGGAAAATACGTGATTTTGTCAACGGCTCATAAAAAAGTTCGCTCAATATTTATTTGATTTTATTTTTGTATTTTTTTTTTTTTACATTTTCACAGAGATGGACTGGCGGCCCATACCGCAGCTCTGCGATGCAATACAATGTCCGGCCGAGGCGGACATGGAGTGCCCGGAGGACAGCGCTATACGGGAGATGCGCGAGATAAGTGCCGTGAATCTGCTGAGCTCGAATGTGGTCGGTGGCAGCCTAAATGCCCCATTGGAAACAACCGAGCGCAGTGTCTACAACAGCAGCCAGGTGCCGGACGAGCTGTTCGCCCTCTGCTGTCTGTCCAAGAAGTGTATGTGCAAGACGTGCTACAACATACCCGGCTGCAATACGGAGAAGGGCGAAGTTGTGGTCGAGCTGCAGCCGGAGGATATGAATACGCCTGGCCAGTGCTGTGGCAAATACGAATGCAAACCGGAGCCAAACTGTTCGGACGTGCGTAACACCAACTATTACTGGCTGCAAAGCTGCCAGCGCTGTCTGTGCAACTCGGGGGCACGCATTTGCCAGCAGAGCTGTGACGAGGGCAAGAATGCCATCTGTGAGTCAAAGAACCTGAACATGTACTTCAAGGACGGCGACAGCTGGAAGGATGGATGCTACCAGTGCGAGTGCGTCAAGGGCGAACAGAAGTGTGTGATACCGCTCTGTGCCCATGTCAATTGTCCCAGCGAGCGTCAGGTGATGATCAAGGACCTCTGCTGTCCCGTCTGCTGGCCCAAAGGTGCGCCCATGCCGCACGAGAAGCCAAATAACTATGACGACGGCTATGGCTACGAGCACGAGGATTCGCCACACACAGACACAGACACAGATGCTGATGACGAAACTGAAACTGAAATCGAAACAGAATTGCCTGTGGTGCCGTTGGCAGATGAAATTATCGTCAGCAGCACAACCACAACTAGCACCACCAGCAGCAGCACCACCACCACCACAAATCGTCCTAGCATCACACCAAATGCTGAACTAATCGAGTTAGCCAGAGCGAGCACCTCAGCTCCGCCCTGCCAGCCGCACGACTTTCCCAATGTGGAGGTCGTGCATCCGAATGCTTTCCCCAATAATATTAGCAACGTTGTAATTGTTGTGCTCAGCGTTATCATATTCATCATGTACTTGTATATAAGGCGTCTGCTTGCCAAACAGCGTTCCTACAGGCCCGTCTCGAACTTTGATGACAACAAGGTCTAGAGAGGTGAAAGAAAACGAATTGAAAAAAAAAAATAGATAAAGCGAAAGAGAAACAAAGTGGACGCAACTTTTCACAAAAGCAAAAACTTTTACATCGAAATTTTTGGTTTTTCTCTAACTATTATTATTATTATTTTTACCATATAAATTTAAATTTTTTTTGTTTTTGTTTTGGTATCTAAAAGATCTCATTTTAATTTCACCTTCACTTCCATGCAGACATACGCCGACGCAAAAGTAAAGTATTCTTATGAAATTACGCGCAAACAAAAGTTACTATAAATAACAAATCGAAAATGAAACTTTCAAAAAAAAAAAAAACAAAAAAAAACTAAAACTAAAGCTAAAAACATTTATATACTATATAATATATTGTTTTGTAAGACGAAAAACTTGCTGTATATATGTACATCAAATTGGATGGATAGTATTAAGCACGCCAATGTTTTATTATTATAATGCACAAACTAAAATGCCAAAACATATTTAAAACAAAAAAACAATATAAAAAAAAAAAAAAAAACTAAATGTAAACTCAAAATAATTCACAAAACAAATTGAAAAGAAAAGTAAAGAGAAAACAAAATTAAATATGCGTTCGTTAAACGTTAGACGAATTAAGTTAGCAGCTAAGCTAGAATATCTATGTGATATTTGTTAATAAGTTAATGTTATAAACAAATGCTATAAACAAAAGAAAGAAGAAAAAGCATACAAGAGCAGGCACGCTATCAAAAGTATTGCAAATGTATCAATCAATGTCTATATATATATAAATGTATATCTATATGTATATGTACAGCTGCTGATCGTTGCCGTTAATCTAGTACCATACCATTTAATTATTATCTTAAAGCCTAAATAAAATAAAAACAATCCGAATCAGCAATTGCGAATCATGCCAATCCAAATTCAACTTCTTATTGCACAATGCGCGTCCATCCTCAGCTGAATCACTTTATGGCCAATTTCTGGTGGGTTCATTGATACGTGAATGTTGAATTTGCATTCGCATTCGCATTCGACTTCGAATTCGTTTTCGTATTCGGCTTGTATGTGGCGAGTAAACAACCAGGAATTGCATTAATCAATCAATAACAAACAATACAATACAAGCAATAATTAGCATCGAGTGTGTGCATTCAGCGTGCATAATGTGTCTTGCCTCCCACTCGCACGCCTACACCCTTCTCCCTCGCTCTCTCTCAGTCTTCTTCGGTGTGTAAGTATTACATTTGCCTCTTATATTGTATTTGATAAATAATTAAATGTTCATTTATTTCATGTTATGCAGCAAGAGTTTTGTATAGAATTTGAAGAAATTTCAATTATTCAATGAAAGCTTTGATTAGGCAATATTTAAGAGGAGTTATGACGGAATATGCAATTAATAGATCTGTGTATGGAAATGCAAATATAAAAGAAAAAAATATATATTTAAAATAATATATATGCAATCAATAGACCTGTGTATAGAAATGTAGATATAAACAAAATATTTAGTATATATATTATTATTTAATTTTTTTTTTATAATTAATGTATAGCTAAAAAAATAGGGTTTTTTATATACTAACTTTTATTATAATTTATGTTTTATTTTTTTATATTTTATATTTATTAATATAAATATAAATATATTTAATTTTTAATAATTATTAAGATTAGATAATTAAATAATATACTGAAATATTTAGTTTTAATAAATATTTTATTTTTAAAATTAAATTTATTAAAACTAAATATTTCAGTATTTTATTTTATTATCTAATCTTAATAAATATTAAATTTTTTGTTTTAATCAAAATTAAAATGGATTTTTATTTTTATTTATTTATTTTTTTATTTTATTTTATTTTATTTTTTTTTTTTTTAATAATTATATATAATTTTATATTTTATTCAAGCGATTTTATCAAATATTTCAACTAAAATTTATTAATTTAATTAATTTTATATATTTCATTCATGTTTGATTTGCAACCTGTCTTATACTAATAATATAATAATAAATGAGCAAATTTATTAAAATTGAATATTTCACTATTAAAATTAGTAAAACTAAAAATATTTCATATAATTACTTTCTTACGATGTTTTCATAAAATTTAGTATATATTATTTACATTCTATATGCCATGATTCGCTTATCTAATTAACCAACTATTCTTATATATGTATAAGAGAGCTTTTTTTATGATTTTATTTTTATCTATTTAAAGTTAAACTAAAATATATCGCTCAGCTGCTGCGCTGGCTCGTGTCACGCTTCATCCGTGTCCCTTGCTCGAACTCAAAATCAAGGCCACAAATGATTTGACTTAAAAAAAAAAAGAGAAAGAGAAACAAAACAAAAAATTTCCCCAGAGCCAATGGCAGCTGGCGAAGGTCCTTGACGATTATGGGAAATTGCATGGCTGGGCATAATGTGATGGCATCATATGATTTATAATATATAATAATTTCTATGCATTGGCATCGGGGCACTCAAAAAAACAAAATAATAAAAAAAAAAAGAGAGAAGCAAGTAAGAAGGAAAATAAAACCGTTGAAGTGGGCAGTGGGCGGGTCGACATGAGATGCGAAATATCAAACACGAAATACATAAAGGTGCCAAGGGAATTGAGGGTTGCGTGGGCGCAATACACCTCAACGCACACACACACACACAGAGGAGCAAACGCACCCATACACACATACATATAGTAGCACATCAGGGGCTCTTCAAGACCGAGAAACCAACAATGTCGTACATTTTGCTAAGATTGTTATCAAAGCCTAAAATGTCATGAATAAAATACACGCAGCGGGCGAGCCGAAGAGAAAGCAAGAGAAAGAGAGAGAGAGCGAGAGAAGTTGCTATATATTGCTCTCTTTCTATATACATTATATATGTATGTATTATGTGTGCACTTGAGTAGCTGCAAGCCCGCTTCGTTCCCTGCGCCGTTCACTCATTGACTAGCATAGTGATTTACAAATGTCGGGACTAGGTGCCGTGTCGCTTAGGACGACACGAAGAAGAAGAAGAGGAAGCAGCAACAGCAAAGACGCACCTAATAAAAATGTTGCTTCCGGTTTGAGAGCGGGCGAATCTGGAATTGGGGTTGGGGCTGACTGTTGTTCAGATAGGCGTAAGGACCAATCGCAACAATTTTGCTGAAAGCAAGGCAAATACTCGCATTGTTACAAAGGTTACACGTGTAACGCCTAACGATTGTCGAGCCTCAAAGCGTTAACGTTTTGTATACGGATAAGCAATGGCAAACAGCTGCGGGGCAAATACTAGCTTCAAACACTGTGACCGGAAGGGGCTGCAAGGCGGCAAGGAGCTGCTGCAAAAGTAAAGCAAAGCAAAGCGAAGCACCTACAACCGCCCAACCACTCAGACCGACCTGCCCCACTAACAAAAGCTGAACAATAACAATGGCTGAACAACAATAGACTTCAAGAGCTCGGATGACACTTTGAGTTATTTTGTTGATGCTGTAAAAACACGAGCGAGCCCTAAGATATGCGATGGTAGATTTATCGAGGCTGCAGATAGAAAGAAAAAACTTGCAAAAGATGAAGAGACGACAGCATGGGCAAAAAATGAAAAAAGGTGGAAAAGCGACTGTCCAGAGCTGAGCGTTTGATAAGGGCCAACGCAACCCCTTCAAGAGAGTGCGTCCAGTGCTAAGCTTTTCACACACAAAAAATACTATATAGTATATGTGTGTGTGAATAAACAACAAGTGAGAGCGAACGAGAGAGCCTCATGATAAACGAGCTGCTGCCCTGTGTGAGTGAGAGGCTAGATTTGAAATCTAAATAATACATATTTCAATATATTTAAGTGAAGGTGAAAGTTGTTTTGTTTTAATTTTGACTATGCAATAAATTTATTAAATGAATGATGGTAAGCATAAAAGAAAAGATTTATTATTTTATTATCTGAATTTATTTATTTATCTAAATTTAAAAACATTTTGAATTAACTGAAAATCAATTTTATTTAAACTTTTTTTGTTATTCAGATATATTTTGGCAATATTATAATTATTATCATTATATAATAGTATATTTAAATCAGCTCAAAGTTCAAATAAATTAATAATTAAATCTACATTTTATTTTAAATAATTTTAATTTTACATTTTTGACTTAAATATTATATTTAAATATATTATGGGATGTACAACATTTATAATTAAAATTTTTATATTTTTTATATTATATTTCAAGCCTTAAGAATGTTAGATATTTGTTTTATTTTATTTAATTATTTTTTTTATTTATCTTTTTTTTATTTATTTATTTTTTTTAAATAAAATTGAGAAAGCTTTTTAATTGTAAAAAAAAAATATTGACTATTAAGGCAAGTTAATCAAATATTTAAACTAAAAATTGTAAATATAAATTATTTTTATACCGAAAAAATATAAATGCTGTTTTACTACAGAAAAAAATGTTATAATTCTGTATAAAATAAAATAAACTTTGTTTGCAAAATTAGTTAATAAAAAATATCTGTATAGAAACGTAATCCTAACTAACTAAATACAAAACTTTTCATATTCTATAAACATTTCACATTTCTCTAGCAACAGCTAATCCACCCAAATTTGATCCCTCTTTAAATCCAGGGCATTGACAGTTAAACGTATCGCAGAACGAAAGGATAGCGACTGAATGAGTTACTTGAAAAGGGAATAAACTGGCAAGAGAACGACTATAAAATGCTCGAACCAAAATGATTTAAAGACAATGCCAATGTGCCGAGCGTGAGTGTAGAAAACTTGCTAAACAAATACGTGTAATCAAATAGATGCAATCAAATATATAAGGGAATACGATAAATTTGAAGTGAGTGGATATTGTATACATACAACCAGCTGCTAGCACGAGTATACGAATCATTGATGCTGTGAAATGTATATATGCAAAGGACTATCGGCATCGGCAGAGTCAACCAGCAAACTGCTGAATACAGAAGGCCATTGAGAGTGGAGTGAAAAGAAAGAAAGCAGCTGAAAGGAGCTGCAAGAAATGCAAGAAAAGCAAAAAAAAAAAAAAAAAAGAAATGAAAAGCAAATGCGAATTGCTGAAGCAATTAAATTCGTGTCTCAAGATGGGCACAGCACAAGCAAAGAACAAACAAGAGCGACAGGAACTTAAAGAACTTGAAGAAGAATGAAAAATATTCTCAAAATAAATTTGTATTGATGGCAATAAATCAATCATCAAAGCTGGGGATTTCTATATATTGATGAATGCACGATGATATCTACACATGTAGATCTAGCAATATATATGCATATATATACAATATTTATATACAATATGTATAATGTGTATGTGCTGCAGGCATATATCAAAGGTATATTAGCCTAAATTTGAATTGGCACACACAGATAGACACACACACACACACACTTACACACGGATAGAGACAAACCTCAAGCACATGTCAGAATTAAATAATGTAACGCACGATTGCTGGCAACCACCCAAGTCAGGCAACCACAGCCATCCAACACCACCCCGAATTCACCCACTTTTTACACTCAGCCAGAGCGCTATCCTGGCCAGGCATTGGCATTGGCTTTTATTTGAATTTGGTGCGTGCTGCTGTCACTTGTCTGTTACATTCGCCATGTAAACACAACCGCAGGCAATTTTGGCAATTTGCGTCAACAGGCACAACAGACACAACATGAAAACCAAACGCGTCCAATGAACAGGCACAACAGAATACATACGACATACCAGATACCCTAGACGGGCAAGCGATAGTTGGCCAGAGCAGGCTATGAAGAATTAATTTCATTTCATTTTGTATATATAAATATAAAAAAAAAAAAAATAATAATAAATAAAAAATATATATTTAATATTTCACAAGCTAAAACTATATTTTTAAGTTTTGTTTAAAGCTATAAATATAATGTAAATAAATAATACTTAATAAATTTAAAAAATATATATTAATATATATATTTTGCAATCTTCACATTAAATATAATATTATTAAAATTAATAAAAAATAAATAATATGTATATTAAAAATAAATTTTTTTAAATATATAAATATTTATATTTTACAATCTTCACATTAAATATATTATTATTAATATAATATTAATATTAAATATACATTTTTTGAAAGACATAAATTATAAATGAAATATTAAATTAATAGAAATATTAATTTTTAAATATTAAACATTTTTAATTAAAATTATATTTATTTAACATTTATTTAAAAAATTTGAAACTAATTAATAAATAAATTTTAAAAATATATAAATAATTCTCAACTAAAATATTGATTTTCATTGGAAAAATCACTCCATAAATTTTATATATAAATTATTTTCAGCTTCATTCAGCTCACGCAAAAATATTTTTACAATTTATCTATTCAAATTTTATTTATCTAAAACAAATTCCAGTTTATATTATTGTTCCACTTTCTGCTTTAGATTTTATTTATATTAAGCAAATTACAATTATAATAAAAATCAAATCATAAGCATAACAATAAAAAATGTTTATTTGCCATTCAATTTAAATAAACAACAACAACAAAAATACTCATGAATACATAAAATGTTTCCTTTAATTACGCATTTCATTCGCTTAAGTAAAATAATAATAATAATAAATATTGCAGCTTTCAGATAGATAAACGCAATTAAGATGCGAGTGCGACTGAAGCGATTAATAATATAAATATTTATGCCATGCATTAATGTTGGACAACGGCCTTTATATGCAACTTTATGATACTCTTTCGTCGCCTTTTATATGTTTGCGCATTTTGTTGGCTTTATTGTTATAGGGTATACAAAAAAATCATATACACACAACATATACATGCATACATACATATATAATAATATTTGGAGTGGCGAACGTTTACGAGCTGAGAGCAAACGCAAATATTGTACGTTAAATCTTTTGCATCCAAGAAAAATATTTGCTCTACAACAAGGTAAGCGTGTAAATTGGGGGGGAAGGGAGGAAGAGGGTGTTGGGGGGCGAGCTAAGAGAATGGGCCTAAGAAACCATAGAAGTTGATGGAATTTAAAAGAAATTCAAATACATATATAGAGCATAAAGCTGACATTAAGCATACATATGAATGACTGAATATTATATTATTTTTAATTTATTTGAAGCGTTTCCTAAATGATTTTTGAATACAACAGAAAGAAGCAAATAAATGAAATTTTCATGCAAATATTTAATTGGAATTGTAAAATGTGCCAGAATGAAATATTTGAAAATGTTATTAAATGACAAACTTGAATGAATAAAAAAATATGAAATAAAGAATGAAATATTTCGCAATTATATTAAATTCGAATTTTCAGTATATATTTTGCTATTTAATAAAATAAAAATAATTCTTATTCATATTTTCATATATATACAAACAATATTTCTAAATAAAATAACAATTTTTTTTTGCGCACAAATTCTTTGCGTTTTTATTATTAAAGTAAAAATGTATTTTATGCGTTCTGCCAAATTTTTGCAAGAACAAAAAATCTTGAATTTATGTTCGCGCGTTTCAATTGTAATTAAAGTCCAGGAAATTAATTCTGCACACAGTTTTATCTGTATGAGTAAATTTGGTTTAAACACCCGTAGCTAAAAATAGGAAATTACAAAATTATGGGCATTATAGAAGACGTCACAAGACTTTTAATACACGTTGCGGATAAACGAAAATATTACAAAACGTTCACCAGATGCTGAATAAAAAGAAAATAGAATATTAAACAAAGAGAGAAAAAAATCAAGCAAGATTGTTGCAATTGGGCATTTGCGACTGTTTGCATACTCGTTCAAGATATTTATTTCTATATCAATTGAAAACATAGTCTTTACAGCTAGTATAGATTTTAATAGCTGTAAAACTGTTTAGACGAGGCTTGAGAGACAGCCAGACTGACGGATAGACAGATGGACAGATGAGTGGGACGGAGTAATGGATTGACAAACAGGCAATTAGCTAAATACATGAATCGACAAGCGAAGAGAAGGACGTACAGGTGGACTGATGGACGAATGGACAAAAGGAGGGAGAGCAAGACCAAAGGACAAAGGTGTAGAGAGGATGAATAGACAGGCGAACAGATGAACAATGGACATAGGGAATAAGCTGACAGAACAGATGGATAAAAAGACTGACGGACGGAGAAACAACTGAAGAACGAACAAATGAACGAAGAGGCCAAATGGCGAAGAGTACATGAATCTAATATACTCTGCTAGTTACGTGAACGAGTAAAAGAATGAAAAAATGCCAAAGCAACGAATATTTGCCAAACTCAACAATGTCAAACACAGAGAAACGTATACCCACACCCACATGAACGCACATGCATAGAGACGAAACACACGTGTAATTTTGTGTGATGTAGCAACAAAATATATTTATATGCATATACATATATATATAAATATTTGTGCAAGGTAAGCAGAATTTTTATATTTTCTCGGTCGATGTCGTTCTCTGATTTCGTACAGCGATTTGTATAGCAATCTATCTGTGTGTGTGTATTATGTACTAAAGCGAAAACCTTAAAAATTGGTGGCATAAGCATCTGCATGCACCACTAAAATAAATCAAGAAATAACATTTACACGTTCGCTTTTATGTTGTATTTGCCACGTAACAATAAAAGCAGACGTCTCAAACCAAACCCACCCACGCCGGCTGTTAGCCAGCCCCTAGCTAGACCAGGTTGCTTGCTGACTGAAACGGTGAAAAGGACAGTCATAGGGCAGAGGCATTCAAAGCTGAAAGCCAAAAAAAAAAAAAAAACACCGAAAACCGAAACCCGTAAGCCGTAAGCCGTAAGCCAACCAAGACAACGCCACAAAGGAATTATTTACTACGTGATACAACACTAAAGTCATTCCACGGTATAAATGTGCTCGGTGATCCCCCACACTCGCCGACACGAGCGCCCCCACTGGCGCTCGAGTGCAGAAGGGAGTACTATTAATACATAAAGAAAGCATTTCTCACCCATAAGCACAAAAAGGCCATCGCCAGCAGCGGAGGCACGCGGCGCATTACCCAAACGACCGCGCCAGCAAACGAATCAACGCCAACATACCCTGTAATTTCTATGAAATGTAAGGTATATTGACAGACATAATTAATTGGAATTTACTTATGATGTAAAGCAAAGAGAGCTGCAAATATTTTCTGTAGGCAATTTGTATAGAGTATATAGAGTATATATGCCGATGAATGGCATACTTCAGGATTTTTAAGAAATTTATAAAAAATATTTATTAATACAAAATTGTATTATATGCTTATCAACCTTATTCATGCTCTCTTTCTAATCGCTTCTTCTTTCAATTTCTCTATCTCTGCGCTATTCTTTTCCAAATATAACTCAACTCACATTTCAGTGCAATCATAGTTCAACATGCCTTAGACAACATTTATGCAGAGTATTTCACAGTCACTGCTCCAGAAGCCTATCAAATTATTGTTGGTTCTATGCTGAGATAGTACAGCTATTGTGGCCTGGCTGTCCGACTGGAAAAGGCGCAATAATAAAATTGGGGAAAATTGGCTTTAAGATGGGGGATGCGCCACAGAGTGGAAAACTCTTGCCGCATCTAGTGGCAACCTAATCAGCTGCGCGCCAGCTAAGTAACTTTATTAGACTATTATTTTAAATTGCCCCAACCAAAAGGCCCCATTGTGTGCGAGTTCAGTCAGTTTGTGTGTATGACCACTGTAAGCTGTAAGCTGTAAGCTGAGCTTTAACGGCGTCTATTGTGAATGGCCATTGGCCTGATGTGTTCGTCTCTACTCGCTCTTTGTGTGTAGAGAGAGAGAATGAGAAAGTTTCATTGCACTGTAATCGAGAGGTTGGCAACGATTGTTCGGGTCATCGATGACTACCGAAAAGCGAACTCTGCCCGACTGTAAAACGATTTTCACATTAAGATTGCAATTGGATCGTTTGTGTCGTGAGAGCAAGAGATGAATAGAGCAAGAGAGCAAGAGAGACAGAGAGAATGGAAACATGAAATATGAAAGTTATTGTTAAGCGTTTCATTGTTGTCTGCCCTAGACTATTGTAGTTGCATAAATTTAATATTTACAGATATTGCTGCTCTATGCGATTCTCACAAAAAAAAAAAAGAAAGAAGAATAAACAAAAGCAGGCTATTGAGTAGAAGGACGCTGAAAATAATGAGGAAGTTAGAAGAGAAGGAGACGTAGGGAAAGTAGGTCGGTGAAACAGAAGGAGATTGAGAAGGAGTAAAATATTTTTTTTTGAGAAGGAGAAGGTTGTTCAGATGCAAGGAGAAAATGTAAAGGTCAAAGAAAACTCAGGAGGCGTTTATGAAGATTGATAAGGATATGTATTAGAAGAAGGTATAGTAAGAGGAGAAAAATAGCAGTGAAGTGACTTCCATGGGCTAAGTAGAAACTCATTTTAAAAGCGTAGGAGTTACTCTTTACGAAGGCAAAGTAGAAGGAATATTGAAAGAAGGAGAATCGCATTCCTCATCCTCCTCGCACTGCTGCTCCTCCTCCTGCTATCTAGCCCTTAACCAAATTGCTAGAAATTAATTTGTTTACATCAATGAAAAGTAAACATAAACACCTAAAATATACCTTTCTAGCCCCTGGCTAGTACATATACACTTGTTAAGTAGCTTTTAAGACCCTTTCGCTGCGAGGCGAATCGGATAAAGTTTCGTATTCAAACGGGTTTGTATATGCTAATAATAGACCAATAATAAACAGCGCCCCAGTCCGGATTGTGTTGCCTAGAAAACGCCAATCACAGCAACTCAAATCAATAGTTTAAAGTTTATCGCGCTATCCTTTGCTGCTTTAATCAAATCCCTGCCACAAATAGAAATAGTTGTTAAACCAAACGAAAGTGGGCCACGCTATTGCCAGCTTGGTTGACAACCACTCAATGGCTGTGCACACATACAAATAGACATACGAACGGATAGACGAATGAACGAATGGACGGATTGACGGATGGACGGACAGGCACTCAGCTAACTCTATAGAATGCTATGAACGTGTTTTTGGGCCGACCATTTGACAAAAGCCGAACGAACGTTGTCCAATCCAAATCAATCGACAGGCACTTGTCAGTTCTAATTGCCTTTAAAACCAGCAAATTGTAAAGCGTTAAGCTACACATCCCATAGAAAACCTCATCCACTCAATACCGTTGAGCCTTCGCCTCAACTGTCTCCGGTCGCCTTGACAAGCAACCAGCTCGAAACTCAATCAAATCATGAACAGCTCAAACAATGAACTAGCTTCCTCAACAACGGCAGCAGCAGCCAGTGCTGGGTTCTGCTGAGTTAAATAGACAATTTTGCACACAAATCCATTTAATCTAGAGATAAATAACATTGGGAGCTTACGAGATGCAGCATCCTTCTGCTAAACGCCTAGTCCCAGTCCAGCCCAGCAACAGCCCTTCCCAGCCCTGCCCTGGGGGCGGGCAGCACTTAACGCACCCGAAAATTCGAAAATTTCTTACGCAGCACTAGCGTTAAGGTCCTAATGATTCTTTAGACTTTCAGGACATTCACATCCTGTGGCGCTCCACAATTGCCATAGCTTGGGCTTGGGGGACGCTCTCTCGTATCGATTTGACGGCAAAGGCAATAAAATCCACTGTGATTAGGTTAAAACTGTTGACTTTCAAACAGGCCATCCTGTTTGCCCATCCTTCCGTTCGTGCGTCCTTTGTCGAAAGTGCGTTACCAAATCAGAAATGGCCCACCCAAAACAAAGTCCCCAGAAAAAGAGACCCAGTCCCACCAAGCCCCAAAGAGTTCAACCCAAGCCGAATTGGGCGGGTTATTGAATGACTGTGCAAATCGAAAGAGATAAAAATGCCAAATAGCTGCGACTCCTGCTGCTGCTGCTGCTGCTACTGATGCTACTGCTGCTGCGATTGCTACTCCTGCTGTTGTCAGCCACACTCCTACTATAGCATCCACTGGCAATGTGATTCTGCGGTGACTCTTGTGTGACGCTCATTTATTTAATGGTTTTAACTTCCAATTTCCCAATTGTCAGACGTGCTGCCGCACAGCCATTAACCTAGGGCAACTCAGTTCAGCCGTCAACGAAACTCTTATACACTCACGCTGCTCGACTCTTATACAAATCAACTGGCTGCTAACTTAATTAACAGCCTCAAAGTTGATTGGATTTTAGCTAAATTTCAGTTGGTGGCAAAAACTATTTGAGCTTAAAGTTTATGTAAGCTTAAGTGCCATTATATAAGCATCATATTACCGTTATATATGTATGTATGTGTGTATGAATATATTACGCTGTATTTAGGTTGCCTGCTTCTGGCAAGTGTATCAGCAACATGCTGAGCTAGGCATCATCAGCGATGATAAAATGCTCTAGCAACTAATGAGTTTCAAATAAAAATAAAAATGAAAATGAAAATGAAAATGGAAATCAAAATGAAAATGCGCACGTGTGCGGCCATAACCTCAAAAGGTAGAACCCACCGCCCAGCCTGTGGGAACTGACGCAGCGTGTGGCATTGGGGCTTGCGGGAATCTATTTTACACACACAGACACATATATATGTGTACATGTGTGTGTGTGTGTGTGTATGTGTTTGTCTATGCCTGCCACTGATACGTAAATCTGCAAAAATGCTAACAAAACAAATGGACACATGACACATAGTAAAGTTTACAAATGCAAATCAGATGCTAAACAAACTCGACGCCAGCAACAAATATGTCATAACAGGACACAAATATGCACTCAGCAAGTGTGTGTGAAAGGGACAGCGTTGGGCAGGGGGCAGCTGAAGTATAAGAGTGGGACAAGGAGAGCGCGCGCGGCATACATTTATGAGCTTTGGCCTGTTTGTCGTTGACTTTTTCAAAAGAATTGTATAATATTTTTTGAACTAAATATGTGTGTGTGTGTGTGTGTGTCTGCATGCAAAATAAGCACACACATACACATACAAAGAATACAAAATAACATGGCGCACACACACACGCACATACATGTGTATCTACAAGCTGTAGCTCAAACACAGGAAATGTAATTTGCATAAGAATAACACACACACACACACACACACACGTATGCATCTATGGTTGTAGATGGCGCGCTTGCCAGACTGGGGCATATGGCACACATATTGAAGTATGGCAAAAGGACCAGCGCAACAAAAGCAACAACAGCAAAGCAACAAAGCAGCCAGCAGCCAGCAGCAGCCAGCAGCAGACGGCAGCCGGCAGCCGGAGCAGGCAGCTCTGCTGGTTGACGTGGCTGCTGCCCCGAGTGAGGGGACTGACTGAAGTGTCCTTTAACGAGATTTGCATCTCATCATAATAATGTAAATGACATGGAGACGTGGAGTGTGGAGGGACGAGTGGTCGTTACATGGATTTAACATAACTAGCAAAAGGGTTTATTAAAGTGTTGGGGCGTGGTCGGTAGCATAGTAACATACTACACACTACATTGTAGATTATGTGATGTACGTGCTAATAATTTAGTAATATAAATTAGCCGATTTTGGGCAGAACAGCTTGAGTGTACTAAACGAACATATTCACATCACTGCGATTACGAAAAGCCATTTATCAAATCTGTTAACTGGCCAAGCGAGTAAATAATGATGGGCAGCACTTTAAAGAGCCTGCCTGGACCACATCTAATTGAATTACCCGCCTATGGGCAATGTTAAACTCGAGGCTTGCGGCAATGATAATTAAATTAATGGCTTACATTTAATTGCATTTGTGTTAAGCTATGTGTTTGACACGGCCAAGGGGCAACATTCTGTACAAACTAATTGGAACTAGACGAGCGGTAATAAAAAATGATATGATGGGTAACATTTTAATTTAATTACATTTGTATCGTCAGAGGAATTAGTATGCAAAGCATGCAAAGCAATATATATAGATGTATGTACGTATATAGAGTATGTGTAGTTATTTCGAATGGTATGGACAGTAAGCAAAACAAAGAAAATCGTTTAAAAACTCTCGCGCATTGGGTGAGTGCATATTAATTGCTTCAGTAAATGATCAGGAAAGGGCATTGCTTGGCGTAGACAAATAGGCGGGTGACACTTAAATTCAATTTAATTGCATTGAATTATTTACTTTAAAGATTAAAGAGCGGAATGAGCAGCATTTGCTGTATAATTTAATTACTGAATATATGTATATACTAATAAAGCTACATTAATGAGGCTTTATTAGCTAAATATAGCTAAATATTAATTTAAAAGCTATTAATTAAAAGAAAGCTATAAATAAAAGAATTTTCGTTTAGTATTTCCCACTCTGCTAAATAATTAACAATTAGAAGTCTTGGATAACAAATTGAGCCGACTGTCCTCAGGCTCAAACTCAGGCTCAGCCAAAGACTCAGACTCAAACTCAGACTCAGGCTCAGACCCAGACTCAAACTCAGACTCAGACTCAAACTCAGGCCTTTCCCTTAGGCTCAGCATCAACGTCAGCGCCAATCAGACTCAGACTCAGACTCAGACTCAGTCCCAGCGTCGGCCTCAGGCCTCTATCAGTCTTCACGCTCAGTCTCAATCAGGTCTCAGCGTCAGTCTCACGCTCGATCCCGTATTGAAGCCTCAGTCTAAGACTTGACTCGAATCTGAGGGCGAAGCTGACGCAGAGCGTGAGTCTGAGTCTAAGTCTGAGTGAAAAACTGAGTCAGAGCGTAATGCTGATTGAGGCTGAGACAAAATCTGAGCCAAAGCACTGAGGCTGATGCTAATGCCTGAGACTAAGACTGAGTCTGAGACTGATTGCCTCTGAGGCTGAGCATAAAGTCTGTGGCTAAGATTGAGTCTGAGTCTGAGGTTGAGCTTGAGTCTGAATCTGAAGCCAAAGCTGCTGCTGTGACCGAGGCCTGAGTCTAAGGCTGAGCTAGAATTTGAGTCTTGAGCTCTGGAACTGAAGCTGATTTGTGCAATGTTGATTTTTATTCTACTTTGGATGCCAGCTCATCGGGATAACATTTCCAGAAATTGATGTCATAGTGAGTTACGAGTTACAGCAATGTTAACTTAAATGTCAACTTAATATTAACTCTAATCAAACATTTAATCAATTCCATTTCAATGTTTAGCTTGAAACATCTGTTGCCAGGATGGGCAGCACTGGCAACAGTAAGTGCGATTTGTGCGGCTTTAACTCACACCTTTGACTTCTATTTGAATTCTAGCACTAAAATAACCTTGCTGCACCTGCACAATCCTCAGTTGCAACTTAATCACCTATTTGTTTCAACTATTTCTAAACTGAAGCCCAACTATTGATGGCTGTTTGCCAGTTTCCCAGACGTTGCATCACTCAGCCAGCCAGCCAGTCATGGTGTGTGTGTGTGTGTGTGTGTGTGTGTTTGCCACTTAAGCTCTTTTTTATTCCATACCATTCGGTTTTTGCCTCTTGGCCACCTTTAGTCATAGTGCAATTTATTTTGCAACACTTTCGCTGCAGAAGTTTGTTGTGTGGCTGGAGCTTATGGCGATAGCAGCCAGCTCTAGCATGCTATCCATGTTGCTATCCACGTCCGATATCCTCAACCATGCAAGCAAAAGTTTTCGAAAACTTCTCATCGCTTCGGAGTCTAACAAATTCAATTTGTCAGACTTGCTGCGCGCTCACTCGCTCGCTCAGCCACTCGTTCGCTCTTTCAGCCCGGCTAATCCATTTACAATTTTGAAGTAAACAAACAAACAAACAAACAAACAAGCAAAATGTAACTGTATATTCCGCCGTGGCAGCTCACAGTTTGAGCTGCAATGAAAATGCGACACAAACTTTGCCTGTAGACCAATTTCTGCTTCAGCTCCCTGCATCCTGTTCCCTTAGGGCTGCTGCAGCTACAGCTGTTACAGCAGCTGCTACTGTTGCTCCCGACTATGGCTGCTGCTCCTGCTCACACTCCTGACTCCCATTAAACGAGTAGTGCTCCTGTTCTCTGATCCTGTTCAATGCTTTTGCTTAAGCTACAGCTGGTGCAGCTGTTCCTCATCTTGCTTCTAGGAGAAGGAACAGCCGAAGCAGAAATCGGAAACGTTGCAGTCCTCATATACGTCCTACTGCACTTTCCCCTATTGTTGGTCCATCTCCTCCTCTCAATCCTCATCCAGCGACTACCTCAGTTTCTGTTGCTACTCCGTCTCCTTCTGCTTTTACCTCCTGCTCACTATTCATACTCCTGCACCTGTGCCTGCGCCGCCTCCTTCTACTCCTCCGCCTGATAGTTTATGCAATTCCGTGCCGACAATTGTAAGCAAAATGGAAAACGTAAACTATAAACCATAAAAGACGCCACAAATGAAGGAATTTTCATTCCACTTTATTCCTTTATTTTCTTTTTTCATTTTTGTGCTATGCCTTCGCTGTTCGCCGTCTCCGTCTCTGAGTACGTCCGTCTGTCTGTTTGTCTAGACCAAGAGCGCTTAAAGTAATCTTCTAGGCAGGGTAATACGTTTTATATTTTTTTCTCTTTCAGCAAAGCTGCACGTGCTTAGCTGCTGCTGCTGTTGCTGTTGCTGTTGCTGTTACTGCTCTCCTTACTGTTGCTATTGCTGCTGCATGAGCCGCAGGATGTCCAGAAGGTAAACAAGTCTCGAAAAATATTCAAGTGTCAACATTTGGAAACGCGTCGAGCGGAACTTAACTTTTTATATCAGCTCTTAAACAGAGCATACCGAAAACATGCACAGACGCTGGCAAGTGCCTTAATTATATGTCAAGTTATAGCGAATGAGCGGGGCTGGGCTGGGGCTGAGGAACTAAGCAGATGCCACGCATAGTTGCAACGCATGATAGCGAGGGCAGTTCAAAGGAGTTACTAAGCAGTGCTAAGGAATATGTAGAGGTCTATAATTATAAGAGTATGAGTCAATGTAGAGACATTTTTGTATAGTAGTAGGTGTATAAGAACATAAACGTAAATACTAAAAAAAAGAGTATGATGTTGAGGTATATGTAGAGAGAGTATCTTATAGTCGAGGTTGAGTGCTGCCAATTTACTGTTATTTATTATTATCATTTTAATAACATTTTAAGTTGAGTTTTATACGTCAATTCATATTTGTCATACTCTCTTTTATGTTATCTGCTTAATCTCAGGTCTTTAAAAATAAACAATCTTTCTTTTTATTTTTTGTATATTTTTTTTTTTTTAATATTCTACAAACATGTCGACATTTTTAAGGCCAATAAAACAACAAAACCACTTGAGTAAAAGTCTTTTCAGCTGTAATTCTGTTCAGTCCCTTTTACATACAGCAGCAACAGCAACAGGAGCAGCAGGAGCAGGAGCCCCGCAGCAGCAGCTGTTGCTGCCGTTTGGGTTAAGTTCATATTTCTGCACTCAGAATTGAAGCATCAACAGCAAAAAGTGCACAAGATGAAGTCGACAATTAATTAAAAAGTGCTAAACTTTTGACAGTTTTATGATGCTTAATTTTTAACTGCCAGCGCTGTACGCTACTTAATGAATGCCCCTCGCGGCTGTCCGAAATGGAAATGGGCAATGAAAAAAGTACAAAAAAAAAAAAAAAAAACGCGTATACGCCACGTGGAATAGCTGGCTAAAAGCTGAAAGTTTTTCGGGTGAGGCGCGCAGTTAACCTGAAAATTAAATTCGAAAATGCGCTGCAAAAGCTAAAATAATTCCTTTGCATTTCTGCTCTGGTATGTGTATGCGTGTGTGTGTGTGTGTGTGTGCGTGTGTGCCTTTGCTCTGTGTTATGCCAACGGCAACGTTTCTTGTACAGCAATTTGTGAGTTTGCTGCGCGCAACACTCACGTAATGAGCATAAACTACAGGCGCACAAAAACGAAGGCATCACACAAAGGCAGGAAGGGCAGGAGGTTCTACATAGACGTAGAGAATCGACGCTGCCGTGCACATAATTGGTGCAAAAGTTTGAAATTATCACGGAAGCACGCCGAAACACGTACGTACATCAGCGACAACGGACGCGAGATGGCATAATACTAGCTGAGACGATGTTGTGCTGATCCCACCTGCCCCGACAGGCCCGACAGGCCCGCCAGACACGTCAGCCTCGCTGGCTTACCGGCTGCTGGCCTGTGCACGTTGCCGGCAACGCCCCGGACGTACGCTGGACGGGATCCGGGTATGGCCTTTAGGCGCAAAATTTATTAGAGCGTAGGCAGTACCTAATCCAGACCCTAATTACTCATGGGCTTCTAGTTTGGCAATGGCCGTTGGGCGAGCGGGGAGGCCGGGCCAACAATTAGCAACACCAGGTTTAGTCAAAAGTTTTATTTCGCTGCGAGGTGAGGGAGGGAGAGAGAGAGAGAGAAGGAGCATGCGAGCGGGTAGCTCCACTTCGTCTAAGCCAGGGGTTTGTAGGTTCAATGGTCAATGGTCTGACGCTTATCTTGAAACGGAAAAATGTTTCACTTTGAGCTGAAAGCAAGAAACTTCCGCACGAGCTGAGGCCAAACAATTAGCTAATGCACTGTGGAATTAACTTCGTCTGCAGCGCAGTTTAAAAAGGCGGAAAGACGCCGTTAGCCATGCAAAACGGGTTATCGTCGTTGGCGTTGGAGTTGTGAGCACACTATGGAATCGGCGTTATGGCCGCGCTCGATAAATGATTGATTTGACGGGAAACAAACTATTAGATGAATCAGACGTTACGTTATGCAACATTACGTTACATTAAGTTGGGCGTAGCTGTTCACGTTCATATACATACTCCTGCGCATATACTTACTGTGAGAATTGGTTGACATTACAATAAGTGACGTTAAAAGACGTTAAATAACACCGTATAAGACTAGCTGTAAGCATAACAGCAACAGCTAGTTAGCTACTTGTTCGTTATGTTACGTAACATTTGTTATTAATAGACGTAACGTAATAGTAATTACGTAATAGCCGTTATATATTACGTACGTAATAGCCATTACTTAGTACCCACTACGTAGGAGCCGTAACGTAATAGTAATTACGCGATATCCGTAACATAATAATAATTACGTAATAAAAGTAACTTAAGATTTATTACGTATTATTCGTTACGTAAGATTATTTACGTAATATCCGTTACGTAAGATTTTTTACGTAATTGTCGTTCAGTTTCAGTTAGTTATCAGTCAGTTTATCACTTTAATGGGGAATGCCCTTCATTTAAAATGGAAATAGACAATAGACAGTTACGTAACAGTCGTTACGTAGTAAAAGTTACGTAACAGCCGTTGCGTAATATTAGTTACGTAATATCCGTAAGACTGGTTACGTAATTCATTTTCCTTACTTAACGTTACGAAATTGTATCACCAGTTGATTATCATTTGTTGTGGTGTGCATTTCTTGTTTGTATGCAACACAGTTGATTTTTACGTAAGATTTAGATATCAATTAGCTTCCTTTACGTGAGACGAACATAACAACATATACAACATAACAAGTATAAACGTAGCAGTTGCTATCAATTAATTGCTTTTACCTTACGTTACATTAACGGTATCTATTACGTTGACTGCAGCTGTTAGCTGTCTCATGCACACACACACACACACACGCATATATCAATTATTTACAGTTAATTTAATTTCTTTGAAACATAGTTTTAACAGCAAATTGGAGCAAGCGAAAGAGGGAAGGGAGGAGGGGAGTCGATGCAACCCTGAGCCACACACCTATTAAAATGTGCGGCCATTAAAAAGTTGTTCTATGGCCTGGGCACTTGAAAAAGGAATTTTCAGTTTTTTGCAATCTGGCACCTGTGCAAGTGCAACTGAAAATACGTTTGCATATGAATTTTTCAAAATGTTTTTTTTCGTTGACCTCGTTTACGGGTCAGAGAAGCTATGAAAAGTTTGCCGTACAAACTAAAATTGCCGCTGCAAGCGACCCAATGGAGATAGGGGCGGAACAAGGAGCAAAAGATGGGCTGCAGCGTTACGTTGCGTTGCGTTGCGTTGCGTTGACTACGTCGACAACGTCCTGCCCACCTCAGTCGGGGAGTGAAGAGGCGGAAGCGATGAGCAGCTCGCAACGGGACACGGCTTGGGTTACATAGCATATTGAAATGCGATTACAGCAACCCTGGCGGGAGTACTAGCAGCATGTTCATTAAACATGCATAAACACACACACACACATACATGCACACAAAACACCCACACAGCGGTAGCAGCAGCAGCAGCAGCAGAAGCAGCAGCAG
This sequence comes from Drosophila borborema, assembly GCA_030914335.1. NCBI lineage: Eukaryota > Metazoa > Arthropoda > Insecta > Diptera > Drosophilidae > Drosophila > Drosophila borborema. The sequence continues at coordinate 15,183,314 of JAUESP010000310.1, forward strand.
CACCAGCTGTCCCCAGGCACATGTAAACAATTTAAATTTGCAAGCGATGTGCTAATTTTAAATCAATTATACGACGTGACGGCACTTTAATGCTAAGCCCAATTCCAAAGCCTGACACACACACACACGCACACTCGCATACAGACAACTGTTTGACAGCTGCCAGTGCTGCCCATGAACAATGGCAACTAATATCGAAATCTGTGTACAAGGCAGCAGCCTTGTTGGCAACATTTGGTGTGAAAACTTTCTATTTGCGGGGCAAGACGGCGGTGTGCAGGGCTGTGGGTGCAAGCGGGTATTACTTTAAAAGTTGATGCCCAAAACGTCCTTCCCATTTAATTCAACAGTAGCGAACACAAGCAGCAAACAGAGCAACAACAAGACGACACACAAAAAAAAATTACAAGTCTCAAAAAAGTTTGTGCTTTTGTTAGTGGTACATTTGGTGACACACAAATTGCAGCCTGAATTGCCGACAGTGAATGAGAATCAGCAGCTTCTCAACTCAATTTCAGTTTGAAGTCTCACACATACACACACAGAGGCACACACACACACGCCACACAGTTACGTACTTCCATTGGCAGGCAGGCGAAAGCAACAGTTTTTTTTTCCTTTTTATTTGTCTTAAATAAATACGTTTGTGTGCATGTGTGTGAGTGTGTGTCTTTCTTTATGGATGAAAGTTACGCCGCCAAGTAGAATAAATATATATGTAGGTGTATATACATATGTGTGTGTGTGTATATGTATGTGTGTGTGTGTGTTTGTGTACTTACAATATATGTATGTGCATGTTTGTACGTATGTACATAATTTAGTGAACTTGAAATTTGCGCTGGCTTCACACATACACACATAAATGAACATACATATATGTATATGTACATATATACATATGTATATGTCAGTGTGTATGTGTATAGTTTGCAATATTTATACAAAGTATATCGAATGTAAAAGAGCTGGCCGAAATACTTGTCTTACACTTGTAACACCCTAAAAATAAGGGAACACGCCATTATATATACATACATATATGTATGTGTGTGTGCATGTATGCTAAGTAATTTATATTTGTCGGTAGGTGGGTAAGTATGTGCATATAGCTTACCGGTACAGACATAAAAAGCCATACTTATATGTGTGTGGGAGTGAGAACAGAAATACAACCGCACGCTGATGAAGACACACATACACACACACGCACCGACACTCAAATACACTTATATATATATGTATATTATTAAAGATTTAAAGTTTTTGCAACGAGGCAAAGCAGGAAATTGATATGCACTTACCGGTCGCAGCACCAGCAGCATCAGCATCTCGAAATATAAGAATAATAAAGAAGGTGCTATCTTAAAACTCCCAAAAAATATATGTATACATATATATCCATTTATAGTAATACACACACACACAGAGGCACACACATCGAATATTATTTCAGTGAAATTGCCTTAGGTAAAGTTTGTTTTGGCAGCTGTTGTAAATTGAAAGATAATAATCAAGTTGAAAACAAAAGATGGCAGCATACCGTGCAAACTGAAATTGGGAATTACTGTTACATAAATACTTACCTGCACATGCTAAACATAACAGATCAATATTGGAAATATTGAAAGAAAAAGGTTATTATTTACTCATCAGTGTCAATGCTTATCTTAGAGCATTCAAATATTTTCCGTTTTTTTTTCGAATGGGCCATTAGAAGAAAAGGGAAGGTTGTTATTCTTGTCATTTTTTAGGTTGTTTTCCTGATGCAGCTTTTCGACGAAGTGGCAACACTATAAGGCGCAATTTTTTAATTCTTGTTGTTGATAATTAACTATTTATTTTCGTGGTTGTTTCGAGATATAGAGCATATATTGCTTACAATTTGAAAACTATATGCTATTTACTCCAGTTAGTTGAGATCTAGTCAAAAAAAATACTAGACTCTTAGCAGAACTGTATACAGTAGCTGCTCAGCGGCCAGCTGTTGTTATTTTGCTTGGCAGAGGACCTGAAGCGCGTTTTAAAACAATTTTAAAATTTTCGCTAACTGTATGTTCCTCCTTGAACAGCACCACCAAATTGAGCTCGAACTCTGCAAGTATTGCAATATGTTATAATTGTAATAGATAATTTAAACTACGAACTTACCAATTTTAAAGTTCTTGGTTAGGAGTGTGGGACAGGTGAATAACCGCGGGAGCACCATATATATAGGTATTTCCAGTTTGGGCATAACATTGCCATCGGCAATTTGTATAGTCTGCACTTCCGTGGCATCCTTAGAGTAGCCCTCGTCACAACCACAAGTCTCCACACGTACTAGCTGCAATTCAATTGACTTGATCGGTGCCTCAGTATGTTGCACTGTTAAGCTGCCTGTTATGGGAATCGTGACACACGATTCCAAGCTGTCCAGACGACCAGTGATTAGAAACCTGGGCATCGTAACACGTTCCTTGGCATTGCTCATGGTCAAGCTGAAAGGCACTGACCGTGTAGCCTCCTCACTCAGCGGAACTGGCTTATATTGGATACAGAATTGTTGAATTTTCTGCAATGATTTGCCTAGGAAATTGCGCTTCACATTCACATCGCATTTAAGCTGATAGTTGATGCTGATAAACACGCCGTGATATGTTTCATAGAGTCTACGTGGCTCCTTCTTGCAAACCAAAGGCAGCTCAAAATGGAATTCGGAGTTGCCGGCACTTAATTTGCCCGGAGCAGAGAGCTCCAGACTATTCTGTAGCAAAGTGATGGGCTTCACCGAGTTGTAGAAGGCATCGAAGAGGCCAACAGTTTTGCTACTTAGCTGCAGATTGACGACGCCGTCCAGCGTGAGCAGTATTCCATCGTGCTTCGTTTCAGTCGGACACTGAAACTGCACGCAGCCCACGAGCATCTCCTGTCAATAAAATGTAATTAGTTGAGTAGGAATTTGGTTTTTACCTACGCACATTTTCATAATACACTTTGTTTTCACGCTTCAGCTTGATTTCGAAGCTAAAAGCATTCCCACTCATCTTGTATATGAACTTAAATTAATAAATCGGCATTGATTACAACTTATGACGTTGTTTGTTTACATTCATTGCTGTAAAACTTTTTTTTTGCCAAGGAAGAGGTAATAATAATAAGGAATATATCGATAGCAGACACTGGCAATCGATAGGTAAGCTAAGCAATGTCAGCGTTGCCAAACTCTTTCATTTTGCTCCGGCTTATTATTGTTACGCGAGCGCAAGGTGCCTAGAAAAGTTGTTGAATTAAGTTTTTATATTGTTATCAAAGAAATTACCAAAAATGTTGGCTCTACGCAGTACACATAAGCTTAGCATACGGTAAGTGAGGCTTTAATGAAAATAGGTTCTTGAAAATAGTTTATAATCTCAGTGTTAATTACAGTGCATTGCTGCCGACTACCTACAAAAACGTGGGAATTTTGAGCTATTCCAGCTCTTCCCAGTCAAAAGACGATGATGGTTCCTCCTCCTCGGACGATGAGAAGCGATCGAAGAAACAGCGCAAGCCTGAAGCGAAAGCTACAGAAACAGCGGCGCAACGCTTAAATCGCTTATTGGGCACCATGCAAACGCAAGCTACGGATGAGCTGGCTGGCACCGACTTTCCTCGCCCTGGAGATGCGACTCGCAGACGCAGGGAGGCAATAAAGCAAGATGCTGCAACAAATAATGTCATTACAGCAGCTAAAAATATTGCCAGCATGCTAGGCACAAGCGAGAATGAGAAAAAGCAAACTGAATCTGAATTGCTGGCGAAGCTGCTGGGACACAGCCCGGAAGGAGAATCAGGCGTAACGCCAGGCGATGACAAGAGCACACCAGCAGGAACTGCCGGTACAGAGAAGGAGCTCAACTTGAGGTAAGTCTGCAGTACATTTTTTCAATTCACAATGAGAACTTTTCGTCTTCTAGCGAACTGATTGTGGGCATGAAAATCGATCGTCGGCAGCAGCCACAGCAGCAGGATCAGACTCGGAGCGATTACGTGCGTCGCACCTTGGCATCGCGCTCCAGGTCGACGGGCGGGGACTTTACGTCACGTCGCCCCCAGCGACATGTTAAGCGTGAGGCGGAAACCTTCTCAGGCAGCGTCAATTTGTATGGCGGCGAGCCCTTGGGAATTTTCACTAAAGCCGATGTTAAACTGCAAGACTCACCGGACATCCTATCTACGTGGTCTACGCTAAACGACCGCGAACTGAAACTACATGCAGCGCATCCACCGGCCAACTACTTTGAGCAGATGATCCAATGGACGAATCAAGGCAAAGTTTGGCGTTTCCCCATCGATAACGAGCAAGATATGCAGGAGGAGGTAAACGTTGACTTCTCGGAGCACATCTTTCTGGAGCAGCATTTGGAGGGCTGGTGCCCCAACAAGGGACCCATTCGTCACTTCATGGAGCTCGTGTGCGTGGGTCTCTCCAAGAATCCCTATGTGACAGCACAGGAGAAAAAGGATCACATTCTCTGGTTCCGCGATTACTTCGCGGCCAAAAAGGACATTCTAAAGGATCTGATCAGCAAAGAGGGCAGCGATAATGTTAAAAAGATAACAACTTAATTTGGATGGCGTGAAATATTTGTTAAAAATATATATATTTATATTCGAGTTCGCTTTATAAGACGATAATGCGCGTAAATGTGTATAATGTAATTCGAGTATACATTCAGTTGATCTAAATAATACTTAATTTAAGGCCGATTCGCACGCTGATGTGCCCGGGGACTGTGCGCGGAATGTGTGCCAGTAATAATAATAATGGATATCTGTCTATTGTGCTTCAGAATAGCAGAATACGTTTCTCCACCGTTTTGCGGCAAATGGGGCAGCCTTCGATTTGATCGCCGCACATCTGGCAGGTGCCATGGCCACAGAGGAAGACCATATTCTTAATCCGGTCGAAGCAAACGGGGCACATGGTCTGCAAGCACAGAAACAACATTAGCTTAATGATAATAAGAATTTATGATGTAGTCGACTCTCACCTGCTCCTTAATGTCCTGCAGCTGTTGCTTCAGTTTCTGTACATCGTCCATTTGGAAATTGTTAACAGGACCTGGTGCAGTTGCTGCCATGCCCGTTGGTAAATTCGTGATATTTGCTGCGGCAGCTGGGTTTAATAAATTATTCTGGCTATTCAACTGATTGCTGCTGCCAGCCACTGGGGTGACCACCGTGTTGTTCATGGCCACGCTGTGGCCAGAGGTGTTTACACAAGCCGGCTCCGCAAATTTCTCCTCGGGCGCGGTCAAGCAAACGGTACCGGCCACATAGACCTTTTCAACGGGGCCCGCACCACCGCAGCAGAGAGTATATGAGAGCATTTCATCTATCTGGGTGCGACAGAGAACGCACTTCTTCATTAGCGCACTGCAGTGCTCACAGGCCACCATGTGACCGCAGGGACGAAAGAAGACGGCAGCGCGTCGGTCCGAGCAGACGACACATTCGTCGATTTTCTCACGTGAGGCCACCGTCTCACGGCAGATGAGGCACTTCTTCACGCGTGGAGCACACGTCTCGCAGCAGCTGACATGGCCGCAGGGCTTGAAAACTGTATCCCGCTTGGCATCCGAGCAGACCAGGCACTCCTCCACGCTGGTGACCTTGTTGTTGTTATTGCTGATGCTGCCAACACAGCCGCCGCCTGCAGCCGTCCTTTTGCTGCTGCTGCTACTCTCCACATGCAAAGATTGCGCCATGTCCTGACTGAGTCCATTCAGCCCAAAGGCACTGCCCGAGGCGACAGTGTTGAGTGGTATATTTGCCGTGGCCGACTGATGCATACCAGCTGCACTTCCAGCTACCGCGGCGCTTTGGGCACGTGCGCGTGCATTGAGACTCGTGCCAGCCACATTACCCGGCAGCTCGGCATCATCGGTTTTGCGCTCATTGTAGCACTTGAGGAGCGTCTTGCAGAGATTCGGATCTGGACACAGGTCCAGCGGAGTTTGCATCTTGCGATTCTTGAGCGTTAAGTCAGCACCGTTCGCAGCCAGAAAGCAGGCAATCGATGCGGATGCCTTTTTGTTGTTCGCATTGCGCAGACCCATCAGCAGCTTGCCAAAGCCCTCAACATCTTGCAGTTGCTTTAGCTGCGACAGTGTGTGATGACGCAGTGCCTCATGCAGCGGCGTATCACCATCTTTATCGGCTATATTCAAATCGGCACCATCCTGAACCAGCAGCTTTACGATCTGCACATGCTGCCGCTCAACGGCCAAATGCAGCGCCGTCTGTTGATTCACATTCTGTCTGTCCATATTCGCCTTGCCCATGTGAACCAATAACTCGGCTATTTCCACATGATTGTTCAGTGCTGCCAAATGCAATGCAGTGTAGCCGTCGTCCTTCTTCTCTTCGACAATCCAGGGTCGATTCGTCTTAGTCAATAATATCTTCATGGCGCTCGGATTGCCTTTGAGAGCGGCATGATGCAGCGCATTGAATCCATTGTTATTATTTAGTGTGATATCAGCGCCAAAATCCAGCAGCAGCGACAGCATCTCGTCATGCTCCTGCAAATGCAAAAGATGTATATGAAGATCTATTTATATGTATATTATAAATATCACATTCTTTACCTTTGATATGGCGTCATGCAGCGGCGTATCGCCTTCGGAGTCCTGCAAACTGGGATGACAGCCCAGTGTGAGTAGCGTCTTCACCACATTCAGATGACCCTTATTGACGGCAATGTGCAGCGATGTCTGACGACGTTTATTGCGTGCATTCAGATCGGCTCCAGCTTTAGCCAGAATCTCAATTACGGCTGCTTCATCGCCAAAGGCCGCATGATGCACAGCACGATCGCCGTCCTTGTCCTCGATCTCCACATCGACAGAGTGTCTGAGCAGCACCTGGATTACCTCAATGTGACCATTCTGGCTAGCAGCCTGCAAGGCCGTGTGACCCGCAAAGACACCATTCACATTCACCTCCGGTACGGGGCCGCCGCTGGGACTGCCCGCAGCTGCGGCAGCCGCTGCACTGGACGTCGAAGGCTGCGCTGATCCAGACAAATACTCCTCACATCGCGACTGCAAAGGGCAGAGAAAATATTAGCAACAGATAGCAAAAGTGACATCTAGATAGATAACTCACTGCAAATCCATTGGCTGCTGCCTTGACAAACTCCTCGGTAGCATCGCCGGAGACATTGGGCTCGAAGAGCTTCTTGAGAATCGCAGAGAGGCGTTCGCCGCTGGGTATCACCGGGGCACAGTTGCCATCGGCCGTTGTTGCGACGCCAGTGCCGGCGCCGCTGGTGGAGACCACCTTCGAGACTGCCAATGGATTGTAGGTCCACGATGTGTTGCCCACTTCAACCTTTAAGTCATTATCGTGATACACCTGCTGAACGCGTCCAATTTTGCCCAGGGTCAATTGCATCGCATCAGCCCACTCGCCATGGCCACGCTGCAGTATCTTGATGCTTTCTACATCCGAGCAGATCTTGACAATGTCGCCCACTTGGAACTCTGGCGGTGCTGTGGTTGGCGACGACACCTTAGTCAGCACAGCCGGATTGAAGGTCCAGCGATTGCCCGAATTGTATGCAACAACAATGTCATGATCCTCATCGATGCCAACGACCATGCCAGCATTGCTCAAGCACTCGAACATGCCATCCGTCCAGCCACCGTGCCCATGCTGCAGTGATTGCACAATCTCCAGATCCAGATCTACAGTGACTTTGTCTCCGATTTGAAAGCCATGTGGTCCCTTGCCAGGTCCATTCTCGCCCAGCAGCGGCAAATGATCGCGATAAACATTGCTGCCCTTGGCATCGTTGACCACCTTAAGATCCGCCATGCCTTCGAAGCCCACGCGATACAAGTTCTTGGAGCCATTATCCCAGATCACATAGGCCGCTGAGCGCGGCGATGCGGATGACCAGTCCTGAATCTCGTTCACCTTCCCGCGCCGCCCAACGCCGCCATCCTGATCTTCCCACTGCCAGTCGACGCCACGCACTACACGAGCGCCCGGAAAGATGCCACGCACCAGCACCTTTTTGGACTTGCGACGTGGCTCCACCATGGCACGCTCGCCGCCCGGCGTGCTGATCCGATAGAAACGATGACGCAAATGATGCTTATCGCCATGATAGCAAATGGAGCAGACATCGTAATTGATGCACTCGGCACACTTCCAGCGTATGCCGAAGATCGGTTGTTGTCTGCACGTATCGCACATGGTGCCCTCATGCTTGACGCCCGTCGGAGCGCTGTCCAATATGCGCAGATCATAGGCACCGGCACAGCGATAATTGGCTGCGGTGCCATTGTCCCAGACAACGACCACCTCCTCGGCCGACTCGAAGTTGCGCACAGTACCCACATGCCCCTCGCCACCATCCTGCAACAAAGCAAAAAAAACAAACAAATATTTACTTTTCCATGCCAACAGCTCGAGCTTACGCCATCCACATTGAATTCGGCACGCTCGTCTCTTGTCTCGACTCACGCTAATCACAACGCGAAAATTATAATTAAATCGCATTTGCCTAATAAAAACCCAAAGCTCAGCTGCTTAATGTTCCGCTGTGCTCAATCTACTAACTGTTAACTATTAAGGGTGCACTCAGTGCGTTGTACAATCTGTGAAACGATCTTCAAATCACGCCCAAAAGCCACCTCATTCCAGGTCAACATCAATTTAAATAAATTCGCAACAAATCAACACCCAATCGGCTGACTGATAAGCTATGAAATCGTACCTTAAATACCCTAACTTTGATAGGTGATATGTGGTTTAAGCTCTACTTAAATAAATATATAGCTATATATTGATATTTGTATATTATAGAATAATTATGAATAACTGGGCAAAAACTGAGCTTCCAAGTGTGAAATTTTAACAGGCAATTGAGATCATCAATTTAAAAATATATATAAAATAAAATATGTTTATATTTTAAAAATTATTTTTTCTTTTTGTATTTTATTTATTTATTTGACTATTTCAAATATTCTATGTGAATAGTAAATAAATTACCAAAATATATGAGTATACGTTAATTAATAAACCTTCAAACTCATATATTTTAGATCAATTTACATACAACTAATGACATCAAACACCTTAACAGTTTCCTAGTGAGAAAAATACAATTTCGAACCAATTAAAATTGAACTCAATCACCGCAAGCTTTCTGGCAATGCTCAAAGAGCCTCTATTTCTTACTCTCATCTCTATCTATCTATCTCTTTTCCGCTTTGTAAGTTTGGTTTACAACTTGTTATGTACATTTCAGGGCCGCATTCATGTAATTAAACATGGGAAAATTAATAGGCAATACTTGAGCATGGAGATTAATATCTTAGATTGAGTCTCGTAGCGTTTTAACATTTACAATAATCTTAAAACAATATCACAGCTAGCTCACCTGTTTGTTCCATTTCCAGTCAGGGCCACGAATCACACGCGCACCAACTCCCTCCATGGAAAAACGTCGAGCGACTGCTGCAGCTGAGCTAGCGCCACTGCCACTGCTGACACTGCCACTGCCACCGTTGCCTACACCCGCTGTTACGGTGCTGCCTCCGCTGACTACCACACCCACAGATGTGGCCGAGGATGAGGAGCCACTTGCCGCCGCATTTGTTGAATCTTTGGTCGACGATAAGGTTGCGCCACAAGACATTATCGCGTGTCTATGTGCGGCCCAGCAACTGTTTTATTGGATTTTCTTCACTTTTTCCTGGAGACACACACACAAAAATGTCATGCAGACTTTAGTGAGTGCAAGAAGCAGCGTTGCCAGCTAACAAGTTTCGCTGCTGGCACACACAAACAATTGCATTCCAATGCACACTGAAAGGCCAACGCAACACGCAAACTCTACACTACGCGAATCAATAATTATCAATCATAGATACTTTAAATAAACTGTCTATTAATAAAAACGCAGCGAATTTTAACGGAATTGCAGACTATAAAAATATAAAAGAAATAGTGTAAAGCGCTAATTAAAATAGTGACTACTGGTCGACAGTTGCCATCTGAGATTGTAAAGTGTTGCCACCTGATTGAAGAGTGTCAAGCAACATTATTTCACCATTTACAACATGACATTCAGATATCGATATTCTCAAATATTTAAATACATAAATATTTTAAATTAACAATGTTCAATTAAAATTAAATTGTATTACAGTTGTTATGGCCCTGCAAAGACTAATACTAATTAGTACCGCCGTTTACGAGCCATTTTTAATTAAGGTGCTCGATATATATTTTCGATATACATTGATTTAAAAAATCGGCGATTAATTCGATATATTATTCTGTTGTGTTGCACTCGTCATTCCTAACACAAAGCCCCTTGCTGCAATAGCATTTGGGTTTTCTGTCCAAAGAAACAAAATTGAATTAAGCGTAAACATTAAAATGTCTAACAGCAATACAGACACGGGTGACACAACGGTAATGACCACAACCAGTGCCACCGTACAGGATTATAATCCAAATGCAGTCGATGGTGAGCCACTGGAACCGCGTGAGTCTCTGGTAAATAGTCTTAAGCAATCATCATGAAGCAGTCCGTATCGTCTTTGTCTAATCTCTAACCTTAAATCGGTAGATAACCACAGCTGTCAGCTTTTTACAAAACACGAAAGTGCGCCACACAACTCTCGTCCAAAAGCAGCAGTTTCTGCGGTCCAAAGGTCTAACTGCGCATGAGATACAATTGGCTTGCGAGAGAGCCGGTGTCTTCACCCAAGATCCAAACAATCCCAATACTGTCATTAATATTGGCTCTCAACTGGCGTTGCAGCCGCAGCAAACAGCTTTCGGCAGACTACGGGAATTGTTACATACGACTGCCTTATTCAGCGGAGTTGTCTATGCCATTTACCTATTCTGGCGCGTAAGTAAAACATTTTTGTTCACCATGTAACATATTCTAATTGGGTTAAAAAAAATGTTCACAGAAATTCATTGCACCGTTTCTGTTTGGCAAGCCGAAGAAGAAACCCGTTGAGGATGTTTTGGCAGATATTGACAAAAAGGTGGAAGTGCGCACCGATGCACTTAATAACGAAATCACATTGGTTAAGGACATGATTACGCTGCAACAGAAGGAGCAGACCCAACATATGACTCGCGAATTTAACAATTTTCGCTGTGACTTGGATGCTATTAAGGGCCTCTTGCTGAATCGTAAACAATTCCCTGGACCCGTAGTACAACCCATTACGGTGCCCTCGATACCTGCCTGGCAACTGGCTAGCTCGCCCCATCACCATCGCCATAGCAACAATAGCCAGTCCGATGACAACGATAAGCCCGATGATGTTGGTTCCGGTTCAGGCTCATCCGAAACAGAGGTGGTTACCAAAAACAGTGATTCTAGCTTAGAGATCATGTAATAACTATGAAAAGGCTTTCGATATATAGCCGATGTAGTCTGGCTATATACACATATTGATAGATTTTGTATATGAAATATTTGATGCTTAAGTTATAACCAGTGTAAATTGAATGAATATCAGATAGACGGTTTGCAGATTTAGTAGTATTCAGGTTTAATTTTTCAAAGCCTAATATCCATATCCATAATTGCTACCAAAAGTTAAAATACACATAAAAATATATACACTAATATATATAATAATAATAAAGACAGGTTTGAATAATTGAAAAACATTTTAATTATGCAATTTGTTAATCTATGCGTTAAGAGCGCCGGGTTTTTGTTTTTTTTTTTTTTTTACTTTTATTGTTTTAAGTGGGTATTTTTAAAAAAGGCTGACGATTTCAATTTGGGAGAGGGGGTATGTTTTGGGTTGGCGGGGGTGATAGTTCAGCTTAGTTGATATTTTTTAAACTTATAATAAGAATTCAATTGTTATCTAAAGTTGCCAATTCCTAACATTTTATTTTATTTATTCTCTTTTTTTTGTATCTTTTTTGCTGTTATTTTTTCTACATTTCTATTAAATTGGCTAAATTCCCATTAAAATGTATTAGGCATATTCACGATGGCTTCCATTGGCAGCTTAAATGAACATTCAAGGATTGAATGAAGTTTGGTTGAATGAAGTTAGGGTCTACCAATAGATTCGGTTGTGACAAACCCGTTTTAGGTATACTATATATAATATTCATTGTGCGGTGCGTAGCTTTTCTTGCTTTTGCCTTTTCTTTTCTTTTTATTACAAATTTGGTTCTCTGCGCGATCCGTTATATTTAATATATATATTTGTATATTTATATATTTTTTCAACTACTTATTTTAGAGATTTTTATCGATTTGTACATACGATAAATAAGTTTTGCTTTAAGTTTTAATCCTAAATTATACGTTTATAGTCTCACAAAAGATTGTTTGGGGCTTACTCATATATTAAATATAAAGTTAAGGTGCAGCACGGAATGAAAAATCTGTGCCAGTGCGTGATTTTTATTTCATATGTGTGTATGTTGGTGTTTTTTGTAGTTGTATTAAAGATTTTTTTGTTGGAAAACAATTAATTTGTTTAATATGTGTACCCCCATCAAGAATAAGTGGAACCCATTCTACCCATACTTTGTATGCATGGTCCTGGTTTAGGGATCAACTGCAATGATTAACAACAGCCAGGCCGTGGTTAAGTATCAGCTATTTATAATTAATAATTAATAAAAAACATATGTACAATTAGTCAACTTTAAACGTGTAACCATTCATTTCGAGGGCATTCGAATAAGATAAGCTTGACTTGAAGAGACTGGCTTTTGTTTTTCGAAATTGTCTTCAACAGCGAAGTCCCTCGTGTTAATTAATTAAAGAACTATGCCTATAAAACATAATAGCTAATTCAAGGAAACACAATAGTGGTACTTAGCCCCATGGTGCACAGTTAGCTTAAAGAATTTAGACGAATAGTTTACAATAAAAACGGTTTCCTTTCCATCTCTAAACAGCTGAATTGATGACCGCCGTACTATTAATGCTAGTTGTCGGTCCAAATGTCGCCGCAGCCGATGTGCTGGCCGTTGCCGTAATGCTAACAGCGGCCGCTGCTGCTGTGGTGCCACCATCCGGATAGCCACCTGAGGCCGGGGCGGGTGACAACGACATCGTCGACGATGACGGCGATGAGCAGTCGCTTTGGACGCTCATCGTCGGCGAGGCGGCTACCAAATTACTGCTGCTGCTCGTATTGCTGATGGTCAGCGGGAATTGCGATGGTGTTCCAGTCGGAGTATGCGGCGACAGGGGCGTCAGCACGGAAGACGTTGTGGATACGGGACTGCCAATGCTGTTAGAGCTCGTTGTGATGGCAACGGTTACAGCTGCCGATGTGCTATTAATGCTATTTGCCGTTGTGGGCGTCGCAGGTGTCGATATGGCAACAGACGACGAGGCCGTTGATTGCGGCGCTGAAGAAGATGGCGGCGACTGCTGTTGCTGGTGATTGGAATTGCTGCCCGTGGCAGCGGCGGCAGCAGCAGCACGTTCACGCTCACGATCGCGCTGCGGCCGGAAGGCTTCACGCAATGCCTCAACACGATTCTCATTGGGTCCCCAGCGCGCATAGCCGGCGCTATTCTGCAACCAAACCACTTGAGTGCCCTGCATGCACTTAACGAGCACCTCAGATCTGTTACGAGTACAGGTAATAAGTACATTTGTATATGAATACATTTAGAATATTTTATGAAGCACTTACTTTTGCATCATGTGCTGATAGCCATGTCGATATTCATGCGCCATGCCCAGCACAACCATTGACCGGCGCTTGTACATGCTCTCCTCTAGCTTCGATATGCTCTTCCACTCAGGCAGAAACACGATGAAGCTGTATGGGAAATACAAAAAATTATGATTATATATAAAAAGTATATTAAAATAAAACAACTTACCTTAACGGCTCCATGGAATCGGTAAGCAGTTTATCAATATGCAAAAGGCAGGCATCCATAAGTTCCTCGCATTGCGGCGGATTCACTTGGAATGAACCGGACACGGGTTTAAAGTCCAAAAATGGTCTAAGAGAAGAACAAGTTTTATTAAAACTTTATATTTTAAATAAATCTCTTTTTAACTTACCCTCTGGAACCGAAGTACGCATCCGTATCCGCAAATGCTGAGCAATATTGTCGAAAATAGGAATTGAATGGCGATGCAAAGCATTCAAAGCTAACACCGAAATGCCTGTGCAGGCACTCGAAGACAGGCACTGGCAGCGAGGCCTGCGTGAGCTCCGCCTCCTGGGATGAGTTTAAGGTATTACCCAGGAAGGTCTGATAGCGCTTAAGCAAACACCAGACGCGGCCAATGAACAGATCGAATTTCTTGTCGTCGAAGCAATTGTGACGATAAAGCTGTTCCAGCTTCTGGAGATAGGTGAGGTTGATATATTGGGCATCTGGCTGATTGATGGTCGCGGGCGTATACTTAATGATCATATGATCACGATCCTGCAGATATTCAATGGCCGGCATACGAGGCGAGGGCACCGCAAACTGTATGGGGTAGCACCATACCTTCTTCAGGTGGGGCGGCGGCGGTGGCGGCGTTGGTTCCGGTATGCCATGTTCCTTGAGCAGTTGCAAATGACGTTCCCGTATTTTACGCGCATGCTCCGCCGACAGATGGTAGATCTTAATGCATAACGTTTCCACGGAGCTCTTAACCGTCTCCACCAAATGTGGTTCGCACTGGCGCTTTAGATGCGCCAAACGATCCTGGAAATCTTCATAGCTAGCGCCCACTGTACGGCGCAGCCATTGAAATGTATCCTCCACATTCCATTTGACAACCTTCTTCGATTCCGGCGGCGCTGAGCGCGATTCGATTATCTGTTTAGCCGCCTCCGCATATCGTGACAGTTGTTTACGTGCATCGCCCGTGAATTTGGGCTTGACAATCTTAATGGGAATATCGGCCATAATCTCCCGATACATGGAGCTGGAGATTTCGGGCATGCAGTTGCTGGGCAACAACGGATCGCAGCCAGTGTCAATGACCTTTCGTTCCATGAGCCAGCGATTAAAGGAATCCCGCGGCGCCTTAATGTTCTCCCTGCGCATGCAAAGATCCTCATATGTCTTCAGTAGCTTCATGGTGAAGGCGGCGCGTAATGCCTCGATTTCCGGGTGTGGCTGCGGCAGTAACGTTGGCGGACGCTCAACAATGACGGCATTGGTGCACACTTCCAAATCCCAGGGACCAGCCAGCACAAACTTTTTCATGGGCGGCCCGCCGTGCGGACCCATGTGCTGCTGCTGCAGCTGTTGATGATGCGGGTGCGGGTGTATATGCATGTCATCCGAGGGCCGACGCTTCAAATGATGATGATGTTGCTGCTGGTGCGGCGTCATGGGAGTTGGACCACCAACACCGCCGCCACCAGCATGGCATATGCCCAATGGATCGGTGAGCGGATCAAAGGGACGCGCGCCTGGCATTTCCCACAGCGATTCGCCCGTTACTTTGTTCCAGTAGTATGGGCGATTTTCGCGCTTCGACCAGAACTTGCGCCATCCCTGATTGACAAGCTCCCCTGTCAACTCCTCACCATAACCACCAGGTCCCAGCGTTGGTGGGCCCTGCGGCGTATGAGCCATTGCCTCCAGGTTGGGCGGCGCATGTGATTTTGTCGGCGTCGATGGTGACGAGCAATTGGGCACCGGTGAGCTGCCAGCGCTCATCATGTGTCCAGCTGCATCCGCTGTAGATGCAGCTGCTGCCGTTGTTGTAGCCGTCGACGATGTGGGCGACGGTGTCATATTGTTAGAGGCACTCGCAGTCAACTGATCCCAGGCACTCTGAGCACTCGTGCTCGGCTGCATCATGGAGCCCACTGAGCCGGTGGAGGCGATCACCGATGGCGGAACCTGCAGCGCTCCCAGATTGTGCATGTTGCTGTTGTTAGCTGCCATTTGAGCTCTGCAAAAACAAATTACAAAAGAGAAATAATATAAACACGCACACACCTTCACATTATTTACAGCTCTTGTTTACGTTTTTCAATCGCGAGAGGGAGCGGGAGAGAGAGAGCGAGAGAGTGCGCGTGTATATGAGATGCGAGAGTGCCTGCTGCTGCTAGTCTGGCGCAAGCAGTAAAATACTTGGGCTCCAGCTGAACGGCAACTAGTCGGCAAGAAACACTCAGCGAAGCAGCAACGCAAGCCGGAGAGTACGCGCAACTGCCCGGGTAGCAGGATCGTCATAAATATGACGCATAAAAGTGTACACTCATACATTAATATAAATATGCCGTTACTATTGAGCATAAGCACGCATTCCCCTACTAAACTCCAACATTATACTGGAGCTTTTGCTTGTGCTATAAAGTGAGAGCGGCGCGCATGTTTTTCTTGTGAGCAACAAACAACGAGAGAGAAGCAGAAAAGGGGACGGCGAGAGCGAGAGAACGGCCAAATGAGAGCGAGAGCCATTACGACAGGCACGAATGAGAAATCAAAACAAATTGCAAAAGAATAGAGATTTTCTGCCTGCTTGTGTATGTTTTGACGAGCGTGTACCTAGCGTATGCGCACCGCTCAAATAAAAATATACAAAAAATAATTTGCAGGCAACTTTGTTGCTGCAATTCACACACACGCACAGGCACACACACACACACTAATAACGATTGCATTACTTGCCATAAACAATTGCGATGACTTATGTATAAAAAAAATGCACCAACAACATTCAAGTGCTGCTCTGCGGTTTCGTGGCTACGTCATGCCAGGCACAGAAATAATGGCGCGCTTTTTCCATCAAAACACACAACACACTAATTGCAGCTATACATAAAAGAAAAATTTCATAAAAAACATTTTATTTTTGTATTTTGATTAGCGCTTCATAACATTGTTGGCGCGCCTACATATAATTGCGGCATTTGTCGTTTATTTAGTTTTATAAACAACATTGTGACTGCACCGAAAATTTCTCTACACTTTCTTTTCAACCACATCAATATAAACTACGCCTTGCTGCTGATTCGTATGGTCATATTTCAAACGCGTTTAATTGCCACTAAACTCACCTATTTTCAACTATCCTATTATACAAAACACCAACAACGTGTTTCCAAACATTTATAACGTATGTACGTAATTATTTGATACGATTTATTTATGTTTTACAAATAAATTCCTGAAAAACTCTTCTACCAAAGATACTTCACCAGCTAAGTGTGACCAAACTTAGTAAGTGTTAGAATAACTGGTTGCAAAAATATATCGTAAATTTATTGTATCTTAAAATGATTTAAACGAGACTGCCTGAATAACAATAATAGCATGGAAAAATATATTTTATTGAAGTTATTCTTTCAATTTAATTGTCAGTACATTAAACTGTTTACAGTTGACAAATTCAAGTATCGATAATATGGCAATCTTAGTACAGTAAAAAATACCAACATCTTATTACGAACAAAATATACAGTATCTCTGAAATACCGAACATTTTTAGATTGAATTTTATTCATTCTGGATGGAGTTGTGGAATGTTTACCAACAGTATTTACATATACATATATTTGTAACTAATTTGATGCCTGCAATTTAAGACAAATTTCTACACTTATATTGAGATCCGGCTTATATCTGTTTATCAAACGTAGCAAATTCAACTTTTTCGCTTTGGAATTATTCGATTCCAATTCATACAATGTTGATAAATTCACTAGTAAACTTTCATTCAATGACTTTTGTGGGTTCAATGTGATTGCACGTTCATACAAGTTAATTGCGTCTTTCAGTTTGCCAGCATACAACAAGCAAACGCCCATATTGTTTAATATCATCGTATTGCCGGAGTCCAAGTGTAGCGCCTTTTGAAATATGAGATAAGCCTCAGGGAAATCATTTTTGGCCACAGCTATGAGACCCTTATCGACTAGATCTCGCAAATCTGGCGACATATTACTGTAAACGACAAGTTGGAATATTAGAAATGATAATTTCTATAAATAAATGCTACTCACATCTCACGCAATCGACGAGAGACTGCGAATTTTTGCTCCGCCCCAAAAATATCTCCAATTTGCAGATAAATGCGACCCCAAGCTGAATACAATGCACGTTGCTCCTCCTTGGTGAGTGTGGAACGTGTTAACAGCATGCCACCCATAATGTCATCAATCATGCTGAATTTCTTCATCTAAAATATAGATTAATTATAAATTAAACTCCCGTGATCTGCTTCTCCTCTCACTCACCATCTGCGCACAGTTGATAATGGATTGCAGAACGCGTTCGGCTCTTCGCTGCCAAAATTCAGCTGCATTTGAGTTTTTTAATCTATCATAATGTTCCTTGATTTCTTGGCTAATGACATGCAGCTCAGACAAACGATCGAGCGCTAGATGAGGTTTGCCAACATAAATGGGCAGCTCGGCTAAGAGCAGGCGAAAGGAGAAGCACGCTATGGAGCCATGTTTGCCCTTATACATCTCTGGATAATACTCGTAAAATACATCGGGTCCATTCAGTTGGCCAAATGGTTCAGCCTCTGCCTGCAGTAGCTCATATTCGCCCAGCTTGGCCAGCAATGCGAGGCGCGTGAACCACAATTGCAGCGAATGTGGCGAATGTTTCGCTGGCTGGCCAGCACGGCCATATCCTTGGCCATAGATGGTCAGCAGTCGACCTGTTAGGTTGACTGCCGCACGAAAGCAGCCCGCATTTATTAACGTACGTATGCCCCGCTCATCTTGCGTCACATCTTCAACGGCGAGAATTTTACGTTGCTGCAACTCAGCTTCGCCCAAATGTTGAGTTACGGCAATACAAATCGGATCGGGCTGCAAAAAAAAAAAGAGAGATAATTCGATGTGTAATTATATATAATTTATTACTCACCAAATCATTAGCTATGTGTATGCCTGGCATAATCAGATGTGTTGACTGCTTGCCCGCTTCATTTGGTGTGGGCAGCTGCCACAGGTTTCTCACCTCATCACTCACTTTAATAGGCTCTTCGGCTTCAGCTGTTTCTACGTATTCGGGAGGTTGAAAGCTGCCCGTAAATGTGCTGTCCAGCATATTGTTGCTGTTGGTTGTTTCAGCGGCGTTTGCTGGCTGCATATCATTCGGCTTCGATTTGTTGTTGTTGGTCAGCTCATCAAAAAAGCTGGGCGGATCGTTGGCGAAATATTCGCTTAATCGTCCGTTTGAGTTATTTGTCATTCCGTGGTCGATACTTTTATTGTGTTTTCTTAGCACCTGCTATGCAATCGAAAACGAACCGATGAACATTAAATCGATTTTTTCTACTATTTAAACTGATAATTTTCATTACAACGGTCACATTGAAAAATGTTTATTTGTATTTGAAATTTCTGCGTCGTAATTGGAAAGGTAAATGAAAATATAAAATATTGTCTATAATCTAAATAAGAGAATAGTTATTTTACCTTATACAAATATTATATAGCAATTATGCTTTGTTTTCTACTTATAATTATAGAGAATAAAAATGTATAATTAATTTGAACTACTCTCACATAATTTTAAAATTGAACTATCGATAGTTTTGGTCATTAATCGATAGTTCAGCTTATTAAATTGATTCAGTGCTGCCCAGCCCATTTCAAAAGACGTTACAAATTTAAACATTTTTTTTCTATATTTATTTATTGCAGTTGCATTATTATTATTATACAGTAAAATAAATCAAATTAAAAACTAGAAACATAACGTCATTTGATGACCCAAAAAATGTAACATTAAAACTGATGTATTTACAAAGCAGCGCCTGCGCATTTGCCACATTCTTCACTCTACTGTCCATTGAAAATGGATTCGGGATAATAGCTGGGGGCGTTGAACATGCGCGGGAAACCGTTCGCATCCAATTGACCCACAGGCAGCATTATATCACTGTAAAGAGTACAAAAATGTATATATTTAAATGAGTGCATATGTATGTGTGTGTGTGTGAGTTTCTTAGAGAGTGTATGGAATTTGACGCCTGTAAGTGATCAAACACAGCGGGGCGTGCGGCAACAATTGAGGCACATGCTACACGCATGCGCATTCGAGCAGCGGGCCACGGGCAACGTTGGCGACCAGTGCCCGACTATAAATAGGGTAAAAGGAGCTGCAAAATTGGACATAAAACACGCTCAAGTGCTCTTTCAGAAAAAAAATCGAAAAAAAATGGCATCGGACCGTAGCGAGCCGTAAGGGAACTCGAATTGGAACCTCGGTGCAGAGGCAAGTGTTTTACGGTCACTTAAACGAATTTTTAAATGCCAATTTTTGAAAAACAATTGAATTGGTTTTCGAGAGCGAGAGAAACATGAATTGTTTTACGAGTTATGTGGAAAACATACTGTAATTAGTTTCATAAGACGACATAGAAAATATATGTATATAAAAGAATACATACATATATACTCTATATACTTACGATCTTTGCTGTGGTGTGCGATCCCGTTGTCGGCGATTCTTGAACCAGTTGGAGACTTGGGTGAGCGTGAGGCCCGTTTTCTTGGCCAGCGTTTTCTTTTCGTCGGGCGTGGGATAACGATTCGTTAGATAGCAATCCTTGAGAGCATTGCGCGACTTCTCCTTGAAGCAATAGACCGTTTCCTCGCCATCCCAGATGGTCTTTGGCAGGGGATATTTTTTACGCAAACGATATTTGTCCACGGCGCCAAGCGGACGGCCGCGCACCTTTTCCGCCTCTTTGTAGTGCGCCTTGAACCACAGATTCTGCAGATCCACATGGTACTTGATGGAGAAGCAGTGCGTCTCCAGCAGGCTGTACAGCTCATGGAACTGGCCCAGATTGTAGGCCACCATGGCGCGTGCCCGCAGCACGCTCTCGTTCGTCTTGAAAAACTCGCTGGGCGGTAGGCTGCACAGGAAGTTGGTCAGCTTCTCAATGTCGCCCTTTTGCTGCAGTGCCTCGCACATGCACTGAATCTGCCATGGAATAAGCTGAAATTTAGACGAAGCTCTAACTATCATCCGGCTGCACCACTCACCTGATCTGTGGAGAACTGCAGCATCTTGGCATCAATGGGAAAGCTGCCCACGGCGGACATATTGTGCGCTGCTGTCAGATTCGAGATCAGATGTCCGCCACTCGATGCACCACCTAGGCCACCGCCAACGCCTCCGCCGCCACCCGCACCACCCAAGCCTGTGACTCCGCGTTGCAAGCCCCCGCAGAGCCCATCCGTCTTGGTATTGCCATTGAGATCGCCCAGGCTGCTGCTGCCATTCTCGAATATGATGCTGTTCAGCGTGGGATAGTGCGTGGGCGTCGTGGATGCTGTGGGCGGCGGAGACTTATCATAGTCATTCGTGATGTCCTGAAAGCGGCGCTCAATCAAATCCTTTTCGCTCGTCTCATACGGCGCGAATTTGTCCAACTGCAAAACTGTTTTGCACGAAATGTTGCCGCGATAGCCTGAAGGCGTTAGAGAAGATGAGATGAGATTAGAGACTTTGATCAAATTTATGTGAATTATTTTGAGAAATATGTGTGAACTTCAGATCTCAAAAGCTTGCTTAATATTGAGCTAACAATTATGTTTAAAATTATTTTTATATTTTTTCTTTATTTTTCACTTTGATTCAAGAAACGTCTAATATTACTCTGACTAGCTTTTGTTTTCTTTATCGATCTGTCCTTCTTTACCTTATCTCTTTCGATCCCATTCTTTCTACATGTCTCATATATATTCCCTCTCTTTTTCTCTCTCTCTCTCAATGTTCTCTCCAATCATTAATAGAACTTTTAAATAGAATATTTTTCTGCATAATTTGTTTTACTCTTTATCATACAACTTCCACAATTCATAGCCCAAACATTTAAATGGCACGTGTGAAAATTATTTAAATATTATTTTTTGTCCATGGAGTGCTTATGTTTTTTTTTATGTTTTCATATAAATTGTTGAGGTTTTTTCTCCTTTTGAAATAAATCAAAAACGCAGTTTGTGTAAATGTAGGTGCACAAAATAAGTTTATTTAATAAAATCAAAATTATAAGTAGCAAGTACACAACGCGACGTTTTCAACTTAACTGAGCCGACACTTCCATAACTGATCTTGCACAACACAAATGATACAATGATACAAAGCTCGATGTGCAGCATGTTTTTATACTTCCTTCTCTTACGTCTAGAATGTTCAAGTAGTCTTCTTCCTATGCTACTTCTCTTACATATAGAATGTTCTGGATGTCTCTTTTCGCTTGCTTTTCGTATGTATGTATGTATGTATGTACACAATCCAGAACATTCGTTTGCCTATTCTTATGAAAATGCTCGAACAGCCAACGACTGATTTTACAGTTACATACGTTAAATGCTTATTGCTACAAAGATGATAATGATGATGAGTTTTGTTCGAGATCATTCTTCAACACCCTCCCTAAAACTCAACATCACTATAAAATTTTTCTTTACTCTCAATTCCTAATTTCTCTCGCTGTTCTCCTTTGACATTTTCTATCATTCATATACATATGTACATATGCTGCTATTGCTTCAAGCACGACATTCCCTTCTCTCCTTCCTCGGGTTCGTTCATTCATTTTAAGCGATTGTCGCCTTCCCTTCTGCCCTTCTTCTCTTAAGCACTTCGCTTACGTCTATCTCCGCTCTGCTTGATCTTTGATTTCGTCTCATCTTCGCTGCTACTACATGTCTGCAAATCTACCCCTGCTTTCCTTACCTCCTCTTCTTTGCTCTTCAACGCTTTTGCGGCGCCTTCTATCATGCTTTCCACTGCTTGCCTTTGAGACTTCTTCCTCCTCCTCGATGATACGGCTATCATCACAGCTATTACTACTACTGCTTTTTCTGCTACTCCCGCTGCGATGCTTCGATTTCTTCTTGTTTTTCAGTTTCGTCAGTTTCCATTTCTTCCGCCTCCCTTTCGGCGTCTCTTCATCACTCTTTCTGCCTTGGGAGTATCCAGCTTTTCATCTACTTACATTTTGCTTTCTTCTTCCGCCTTTTCTGATTTATTCTCAGCAGCTTCTTTATCTTCGACCTTCTCAGCTTCTAAGGTGCTGCAACTGGCCTCCAGATGCCTGTTGGTGTCATCTGCTGCCACGGCGGATTTTTCCTCGTCCAGGTAGTTACCTGCTTTGCCTTCTGCACCCGATTGTTGTTTCGTTTTCTCCACATTGCTCCTTGCAGCCAACAGTTTATCCAAATCCTCGTTGCTATCATTGCTATCGTCGCCCTTTTTACTCTTCTTTTTCTTTTTGTTGCGTTTCGTTGCCTGTTCCTGGTCCGTCTTGACTATGCGATCGATTTCTTTGAGTTTCACTATATTCTCCAGCAGCTTACGTCGAGATTCCAGCGGATCTTCCATTGCCTTACGCTGTATGTTCACCTGCTCTATGGATTGTTTTTGCTTTTCCCATTCATTCCATACGCCTTTCATGAAGCGACGCTCAGACTCCAGTTCCCGTAGTAAATCCGAGATTCGTTGATTCTTTGCCTGTAGCTCACTCCGGCACTTGTAGACTATTTGCTTCTGCTTTTCATCTTGTTCCACCAGCAGCCGCTGCATTTCCTCGTGCTCATCCAGTATTGCCTGCTTTAACAATTCAACTTCCATTTGGCATTGCTGCAGATCGCGACACTTTAACTTATACTCGCGCTGCAGTTCCTCACGATCCCGCTTCTCATTGATCTCCCTGCGCAGATCATCCAGCTTGCGTTGCTCCTCTTGTTTTACTTGTACCGCTTTCCAAACGCGCTTCTTTTCATGCACAGCCGCCTCACAAATTGCAATCGCATCTTGACCTTTACGCCTCACCTTGATCTCGCTCAGATGCTGATTCTTGCTCATCTGCAACTGGTTACGAGTCTCATTCAGCAACGTCCTGATCTCCATGGATTCATTATACAGCGCGGAGAACTGCAATTGCAAGCACTTATACTCTGTCGTCTCCGCGATGACCGATGCACGTAGCTGGCAAATATCCATTTTAAGCTTCTCGACTTCCTTGAGAGTTTCACGATGCGTGGCATGCAGCTTATCAAGCTCCTGTGATCGATTGTTCGCCAATTCCCGATACACCACCAGCTCTTTCTGCAGCTCCTCTAGATGATGACTATTCACATTCATCGTTGCAATACTACCACCGCTACTGGGCGTCTTTGCAGTGAGCGCATGCTGATTCTTCATCGTGTGCATATGCCATGATTTTTTCAAATTTAAATCTCCGCCACTAATGTTGAGATTTGCTTTTCCGTGCGCTTTGATAAGTTGAGCACCACCTACGCCTGTCTTCAGAGAATCCAATTCTTTATATGCCGAATAGCAGCCTCGACGCCTTGACATGTGATCAGAAGCTCCTGAGTCGATCACCCGCACATTCTTTTCTCTGCAGTCCTTGCTTGCAATCAATATTTTCCTTGTGAATTCCCCTGATTCTCCGTGATTGTTTTCCGCTCGACTTCCTGCATTTCTCCTTTGGTGACAGTTGTTGCTCCTGTGGCCTTTCTTCTTGCATATATAACACCTGTAGCAGTCTTTCTTTAGATGTCCAATCATACCACAATTAGAACACTTCATAGTTTGCTTCTTATGTTCATATTCACTTTTATTTTTTCTGTTGCCTGCAACTAACGCTGTTGACTCTTCGGATACCACTTCTTGTTCTTTTGACCTTACTTCTTCTGTCATTAAACGAGTCGTCAAATTATTCAATGTTCTTTTACTGTCCTCGACCGAATCCCACGCACTATGAAAATAGTTAAACTTCTGAGGCAAAGACGATAGGATTCGCGACATTAACATTGTTTCAGGCACAGCACTTCCAAGATTTTTCATCTTGCTCCACAAAACTTCTAACTTTGAAATATTATAGTCCACACTTTCATTTTCAATCCACTTGAAATCAAAAAACTGTTTCTGAATAGCTGATAAATTTTCTTCTGATTTCATATCATACACTGAGTTTAATTTTACCCACATTTCTCTAGCTGTTTTGCAGCTCACAATCAATTCCATCGGTCTTCTCTCGATAGAATGAATTATTATTTTTCTTGCAGTCTTATCAGCTTTTAAAAACCTTTTCGAGTCTCTTTCATACGTTGCAGACTCCTCTGTCGGACACGTTAAAACACCTTCGCACACGGCAAGAACATCGTCGTCTTCTTCCAACATCGTGCGAATCATGAAACACCACAAATGCCAATTATCTTTGTCGCGTAACCGTTCTATTTCATATTTCATATTTACCGGCTCCATTTTTACTGTCTTTATTTTATTACAAATTTGCCACTAATTCACTTTTGTACTTGCACTCGATTTCACACTACATTACACTTTTAGCACCGTCTGGGCCCATAACCTGTTGAGGTTTTTTCTCCTTTTGAAATAAATCAAAAACGCAGTTTGTGTAAATGTAGGTGCACAAAATAAGTTTATTTAATAAAATCAAAATTATAAGTAGCAAGTACACAACGCGACGTTTTCAACTTAACTGAGCCGACACTTCCATAACTGATCTTGCACAACACAAATGATACAATGATACAAAGCTCGATGTGCAGCATGTTTTTATACTTCCTTCTCTTACGTCTAGAATGTTCAAGTAGTCTTCTTCCTATGCTACTTCTCTTACATATAGAATGTTCTGGATGTCTCTTTTCGCTTGCTTTTCGTATGTATGTATGTATGTATGTACACAATCCAGAACATTCGTTTGCCTATTCTTATGAAAATGCTCGAACAGCCAACGACTGATTTTACAGTTACATACGTTAAATGCTTATTGCTACAAAGATGATAATGATGATGAGTTTTGTTCGAGATCATTCTTCAACATAAATACATTGACATTGCATATTGACGCAAGAGAATTCATTCTCACGTGCTACTTTGCTATTCAGCAATAGCTCGCCTTCCCCTCCGCCGACTTCCCTTCCCTTCCCAGCGACTCCCTCACAGCTCTCCCTAAATTTGGAGCCTCTCTCGTTGCCTACGAAATGCATGTGACTAATCAAAATTCTGACTTTCGACACCTCAGACCTCAGACTTCAGACATAGCAAACAATACCATATAGACCAGAAAGAGACATCATGCAAAATATGTATATGCGATATCTGATACTCTCCTTATATACATACATACATAAATATATGTATGTATTTACATATTTATATTGATATATGTATGTATTGATCGCATAATTAGTGCTATGTAAATATATTATAAAATAATTGAGTTGTGTTTTCTTGTTTAATGAGTGGAAAGTACGCCAAAGAATGCCAAAAGCAATGGAAATACTGCGCAGTCGAATTGAAGTTTAAAGGAAGATAATGAACATAATGAAAATTTCTATAAATATTTTAGTACTCAATAATTAATAAATTGAGTAATTGTATTTAGATATTTACTCAAAATTTGTATACTAATTAACTTACTTTTTACTTTTGATAAAACAATTCAATCAACAATTTTCTTTTTAATCAGAATAAAATGATCTGAGTTTTTCGAAAAGTAAGTTGTAAATATTTAATAATAAAATTATCAAATTTTTCTACTAAATCTCTAATACAAATTTCTAAATTTGCTGCCAACAAAAATGCTAAATTAATTTCTGATTTCATATTTATTTTTTATTTTTATTTTTATTTATTTATTTTTTTTTTTTTTGCACTGCTGAAACAATATCTATGCAAATTGTTGTCCCAGAGGAATGCAAATGCCTAGATCAGTTTACCTATTTGACTGATGGCAATAATTTGTTAATAGACAGCATTTATTTATGCTATTGCTATGTATATATTATATTGCATTTCCGAAGCTCATTCATTGCCTGAGAAATGTGAAATCTTCAGCAAAAAAAGAAAAATATATGAAAATGGAAATTAACATTAAAACATAAAACAAGAGTCTCCGATGGTAATTGTTTATGCAGCGCCTCATTGACGCCTGTTTTATGTAATCCGATCTATATATATATATACATATATAAATGCATACATATTGGCTTGAGTTAACTTATAATTTGACTATAGCTTACCAGCATTTGGCAGGAAGAGCGAGCCGTAGGCCATGGGCGAGCTAATATTGTCATGCTGCACGGCCGAATGATCCGATGCTGTGCCGGCGGAGCTGGTCGAGTCCAGGTCTCCGTTAATGGACACCGAAAGATTTGTGCTGTCTATATTCTTTTCAAACATATTTGAAAGCTGAATTTGAACAGTTTCCAATCAAGTTAAGATATTATTATTTAGCTAAATCATTTACTTTCAGAATATTTAGTTTAGCACACAATTTTCACTTATTGAAACACTTTTATAATTTTTGGTAATATTTTAACAGTTTTGTTCTTTTATTTTTTTGAAATATCTTTCCTCCCGTTGTCAGCGACGCGACGCTTTCGCTTTTCAAACTCAACTGCAAGTGGCAAAGAGAGAGCGCGCAACGCTCGCGTTCACGAACGAAATGGAACTGCATTCAAGGCTGCGTCGGCGACTGTTGCTGCCTGTGCCTGAAACGTTTGGAAACGGAACGTTGTTAAAGGGAGCCTGATGGCTGCACATAGACGAGTGTGCATGTGTGAGGTGTGTGTGTGTATGTTTGTTGTTGTGCGTGAGCGCGCTAATTAGGGGTGGTTTATTCGCATTTGCTTTGTCCTTCACACGATGGGCGTTGCCTAGCCAAAGCAGGCGCCATTTTCAATGTTTGCCAATAACAGGCCAGCCAAACCTGACTATGTAGTATGTACACAAGCAGGTGTGCGTGTGTGTGTGTATGTCTGTTAAGTTGTATTGCGTTATGTTATCTAACGCTTAACATGAACATTTCAATTGAAAAATAAAACATGGTGACCTCGTTTACTGCTCAATGGTATTAGCTGATGAATGCCGTGTGCATTTCTTAGAATTTACATCAAATTTCTTTAGCATTGCTAAATGCTATTTTGTTAGAGTTTGCATATAAAATCAGTTGTTAAAGTCACCAAAAACGCGATGCAATTTGATGCCTAGCACAACAACAAAACTGAACTGCAGAGACAAACAGATAGACAGACAGACAGACTGATAAAGGGGCTGCAAAAAATGTTGCTGCTGCTGCTGCTGCCGCTGCTGTCTTTGTCATTTGTCATCTAATGGCATCAAATTTCAATTACAAAATTGTTCCTCTCATTCACAAGCATTAAAATTGGTGTGCGCCACTTCAAATGGTGTGATAAAATAGTGACATGACAAAGGTGACAACAGCAGCAAATCCACAAAAAGGCTAAACAATGGTTGCCAGCAGCAGCAGCAACAACATATTTGTTGTTGTTAGAAAGAATTCATTAGGACTGAATTTGGAGGGTTGACAATTTCGTCACACAACCAAATCCCCGAGCCTGTCCCAATTTCAGCTCACACGGGAGTTTTCAATTTGACACAGCATCAGATTTATAGCAATGAGCGATCAATCCGAAAGGGCGCATAAATTTTAGGTACATGCGGCCTGCACGTTGACATCGCCACAGGTGCAGTTGCTATTCTCAATAAATATCCTTTTGAGATGGGCAACAACAAAGCTAACTTTGTTCGTAGTTCATGTGAACTTTATATTAAGGATGTGAGTACGAGGATATTATCAACTATCGATAGTTATTCTTTTAACACAAACTTTTGTTCAAGTGAACTTGTGAAAGTGAGGATGTGAACATAATAAGAGCTATATATGTTCGATAGTTAGTTTTTATTCAAGTGAACTTGCATTTGAGCATGGCCACCTAATTAAAAGTTTTGTAAGTGGCCAACACCAGCCTAATTACGCTGCGCTGCAGATGCATCCCATATTTAGGTGCAAGCCAACTATTTTCTATTTACCTTATTAAACACGAGAATATTTAGCATATTATATGCACGCAACGACAACGTTTTGGCATTTGCAATTGTTATCTTACGTCCTCGACGTCTCACTTGATCAGCTTCTATTATCGATAGCCCGATTGAGCAAGGAATCCTCTTCGCTGTTAGACACATACTATGCTATTTATATGACAAGCGCCGAATCACAACGATTTCGATAACATCTCAGCAGGAAAGGAGTAAACGCCCTTTGTTCGGTGGGTGTTGCATGCTGTCCGCTAATTGACCGCAAAGAGAGGCTTGTAATCGCATTAGGCTAATATTGTTTATTTGATTATGGCAATCACGTGTCAGGACTTAGCTGCCAAGCAATGCCCAATAACAAGTTTTCGAGCCATGCGAAGCAACGCGCCTTGATTCCCACACTATCGTGTTTTGCCGAGCGTAGCAAAAAAAGCTTTTTTTTTTTTTTTTTTTTTGCTTGCCTGCCGCGGTGTCCGGTTCGTAATAAAGCTACTGAATGCAGGCGAGCGCAGAGAATGCATTTAAAAGTGTGAAGCGAGGATTTGTTGGATATTTACATATGTATAAGTATATCTATATATACATATGTAATCAGTCTCGAGAGCATATACATATATATGATGTAAAGATATGTACATTATAAAAATATTTATCAAAATCTTAAGTTGTTCTAGCCTAAATCTCCTTCCCTTTGCCATATAACACCCTTTTAGTTGCGTAAATCTCTAGCTCTAAATACTTATATGGAGATAAACGAAACGTTTTACTCCTAACTTCTTATATAACCCAAGTGCATTGTCATTTACCTCGAGTGCACACAAACTGCTTAACTTCTGGCCAAACAGAGAGAAAGACAATGTAGAATTTAGCTAACGTCATGCTGTTAGCCAACGCAATCCTTAAACAGAAATAACCTGTGCGACATCATAATCCGCAGCCCAGATAAATGGAGCGACAAACCCACTGGCAAACAGCTTAAACAGCTCTAATCCCAAAATTCCCAACAAATGTGTCTGCAAAGTGTTTTTGTCATTTATGTACATAGCTGCTACTCTTGCCGTTGTTGCTGTTGTCTATCCCATTCATGAACTGTAGTCACAATGTCTGATCTTTTGTGCAGCATCCTTTATCCGCTTGTCGATCGCACAATAATGGGCAAACGCATTCCTATTGTGTGCCTGGTAGCAACCTGATTTTCGCACCTTGTCGACAATTGTTCAATAGAGAAAGAATCTTCGGGTATTAGTGGACCAGATTCAAGTTGTATTTATAGCAGCAGGAAGAGAGACCGAGCGTAAGTCCAATTAATATTCTTCAGTTTTCACTCAAATGGAAAATCGTGTACCAATTAGTTACGGGAATCCATCAATGCTCAGTTCGAATGCCAACATATGTTCAGAATATAGTCAGAGTCTAAAGCTAATTGGCGGCTGGCAAGGGTTGTGTGTGGTTGTCTATCTCCATGTAAGATGATCCTTAGTCAATGGAACACACACACACACACACACACACAGCAATCTTATTAATTCTCATTAATGAAGCGTCGCTGGCTCTTGAGGTTTCTATTTACTCAAATAACAAATAAAACTTGTTCCACACTTACAACAATCAACTATTTGTTTATAGAGCGAAACTTGAATTGTTTTTCTAGTATTTGTATACTAGCATAAGCTAAAATTATAATAGCAATTTATATACATACATACATACATATATATAGATATTGGATGGGGTTACACTTTTGCCAAGAATTTCATTGTGAAAAGTGAATAGAAGGCCTCGAGAGTGATTCACGGAAACTAGAGCAGCTCTAATCCATTGATAAATATCATTTTGTAGATCTTTTCAATTGATTACGAGTTTGAGTTTTGGCCAATTCTTGTAAATTTTCTACATTTTTTTCAAGCAAAGGGAATGCGGAAGCAAAACTGCTGATAAGGGCAGCTGTTTGAAGGAAATATGTTTGGAAATATTTTAATAAAATATTTTAAATTACTTAAAATGAGGATTTTTTTTTATTTTTAAATATACAAAACGGCTTTTAATAAATTTATATACTTATGATTTTAAGGCTTTTTAAAGCGATTTTGTATTTGAAATATTTATATATTCAAATAATTTGTTATTAATTTTCTTTCTATTTTTTCCTTTTTTCCCTTGAACATATAAAGAGTGAGTATTAGGTAATTTTTTTGTAAAAGAAATTTTAAAATAATACATAATAGCTATCATTTATATATTATAAAACATTAAACATATAATTTATATAGATATATCTTGGGAACGTTCAGAATATGAACATTGGCTTGACATGAATTTGTTCTCTTTGAGAAAGTTGCAAAAGTTAAGAGAGCATAAAAGACGACTGAGAGAAATCAAGAGCGAAGTCCACCAATGATAGAACGCTGTTTAAAGCTGGAATATTAAAATAATAATAATAATAATAATAAACAACAATATACATATGCTATAGTAGTTGCTGAAGGTTCCATAAATTTCGAGCTTTAGTCATAATTACGTTTTGCACTTTAATCATTGTTAATCATTCCAAGAGATAGAATTATGTTCTGCCCAATTAAATAAATTATTTGATCATGGAATAAGTCAATTATAAATATGATTTGATATTGTTGATATATGTACATATATTATTCTGTCAGTAAGGTCTAATGAAATAAAGAATATTTTTGAATACGTTTGTTTCAATCTCAAAAACTTGTTAAGAATATCAATTTAATTTTATTATTTAATTAAAAACAAAACATATTTGTATGCAATTATTATATTTGACTACTTTTTTAATATGCTTCATTAGGCGCCAAAATGGTAAATTATTAAGGATATCAGAAAACTCTCGTGGGATACAATTAGTCGTTTTAAAACAATCAGAGGCGTTGGTTATAGTGGGCATATGTTGAGCTCAACGGCCTGCGCGCTCGCGGCCACAAAATGAGCAAATAAATCATAAATGTTTCATTTAACGTAATTGAGCTCGAACCCAACTGAGCTCAAACCACCCTTAGCAGAGCAGCAGGAATGGGATTGGGAACGGAAGCGAGAGAGGCGAAGGGGCAACGGGAGTGAGGGTAGAGCTGGCCACCAGGTCGTTATGGTTGCACAGTTCCATGAACAAGCGAAGCAAACAATGTAACCCGATCCGATTTCTATATATCTATGTGCGTAAGATTGTGTTGCAGCAGCGGAACAAGGTATGTCCAATATAATCCTGTTGCTGGGTGCGCGAGAGCAGTGAAGGCAGCAGCAGCAGCAGCTGGGAGAGGAATTTGCTTTAGGGTTGCTAGCGCAGGCTCCTCCCACTGGAACAAAATGGAATGAGACAAAGGCAATACAAGACGCTGCCAGACGGAACGCTGTGGAATGAAACAGCAGAGGCAATTTAAAGCAACAACTAAACTTCTTTAAATATTTGAGAACAATTTAAGCAAACATAGAGAAACAAACAAAGCACCCTCAGACATCCTTGGCAAAGCGACGCACACTACGATAGTTGACATGGATCAGTCTTAGGCTGGCGCCCAGCTTGGCCAATGGCTTCATAAAGTGATCCACTGTCTCGGCGAGCGGTTCCAATATATCGCGCAGCGAGCACATGACATTGTACAAAAATATCATCGGCGGCTGCAGGAAACCATTGAAGACCACCGTCAAGAAGGGTTTCACCAAGTAGTCCGATGTCGTGTGGAGCAGGCCCACAATCAGAGTGTTGATCAGAGAGTAGAGCAGGAATCGGTAGGATTGCAGCAGGAAGGACACCACAAAGGCGACGGCAATATGCAGCAGTCCAAAGAACTCGGCCCAGAAGTGTGTGGCATATGTCGT
The DNA here is from genome assembly GCA_030914335.1 of Drosophila borborema. NCBI lineage: Eukaryota > Metazoa > Arthropoda > Insecta > Diptera > Drosophilidae > Drosophila > Drosophila borborema. Next base: position 15,215,972 of record JAUESP010000310.1, read on the forward strand.
GGCTCGATCGGCCAGGACAATAGAATTGATCTTGGGATGTGTGTCCGTGGTGCTCAAGTAATCGGCGCAGCCATGCTCAAAGGGATAGATGCCGATGCAAGTGTGCCGGGCGGCAGCCTTTTTGTTCCACTTTGGCGATGGAAGATCGTCGATGATGTTGTGGGCATGCTGTGGCTGGCACTTGCACATGTTGTCCAGCGAGGCCATCAGACGGTGCAGAAAGCCAGGACGATTCTCCTCGAACAGCTGCTTGGGATGATGATGGTGATGCCTCTGCTCTTGCTCTGACACTTCCTTTGCCTTGGACCCATGTTGTCGTGGTCTACCCGCACGTTTGTGTGGCGGCACCGTTATGCGGGTGCACTTGCTCCTCGTGTAGCGCTGGAACTCAATGCGATTCGGTCTGGATACACGTTTCTCGGGCTCCGCGTGCATTTCATAGAGCACACACGCCGGACTCGATAGCCCAGTTGTGTTCGTTGCTGTTGTGTCGCCCTGTCCATCGTTTTCCAACATATTGTACTTAGATTTCGGTAGCTGGTAAAGTTCCGTTTCCGTTGAACTGCTCAGCTGGGGCAGAAGCTTCTTTAAAGGTGACTGCAACTTAGCTGTAACACCCACATGGTGCACCTGCACTTCAATCAATTGGGTATGCGATTGCGTTGATACGATCTCAGCAGCATCAGACATTCCCAGCTTATTATAGAATATATTTACACAGGTATGCTGGGCATAGAAGTGATTTAAGAAGCACAGCTTATGTAGCTAAAGGAAAATTTTCTGGATTTCTACAAGATTAATAAACACAATTGCAAAATAAATACAATGGCAATAATCTAAACTCCCTTCAAGGTTATTTCATAGATTCTCCTTCTTAAATACCTACTTCTATCATGTTTTATCTACTTACAGCATCCAAATTTAAGATGCTTCAAAGAATCCACATTTAAATTAGCACGCCTATTGAAAAAAAGTAATCGGTTGTCATTTCATCGCTATTTAACATTTGGCTACAACTTATCGATAGTTGTACTATCGAACTTCTAAAGCTTCGAATTTGACAGCTGCTCGTAGGAAAAAAAAAACAGCTATTCATACATATACATTATATACATTATCAAGTGTCCCGGCACTTTTCTGGTGACATATCTAACTGTAAATAAGCATCATCTAGTGCCTTAGGTTATTGAGCAATAAGAGATTAAAATCAAAATTGAAGCGCATAAATGTTTTCGTCAGTCTGGAGAAACATTGAAACCCAATTGACTTCCTACTACTTTCGAGGTTTGTCCAAATTAACTGCGAGCGGAGCTGCAGTTAGTGCGTCCTCTGGTGCTGGTGCTGGATCATTAAAACGGTGTCTACCTGCTCCGTTATTGTGTCGCGTCAATTGTAATCTTTTTTGTCTTCTAATCTAATCTATGTACACGTATCTGTTTAATGTGCATGCAATTACTTTAGTTGCAATAACTAAAGCATATGTGTATATATTTTTTTCTTCTGCAGTACAAAAGGTCAGGACAGTTGGATTTAGAGGCATGCATAGCTCATTGGAGGATGTCATGCTAGACAGCATGCAGGTGAAAATCCTGCCTGCTCTACAGGACAACTATATGTATCTGATTGTGGATAGCAAGACACACGAGGCAGCTGTCGTAGATCCCGTGGATCCGGAGCTGGTCATCAAGACGGTAAAGGAATCAAATGTGAAACTAAACAAAGTTCTGACTACCCATCATCATTGGGATCATGCTGGCGGCAATGAACGCTTGATCAAAATGTGGGATGGTCAACTGGAGATCTATGGCGGTGATGAACGTATTGGCGGAATGAATCACAAAGTTTGCCAAGATGAAACTTTCACCATTGGCACCCTGAAGGTGCGTTGCTTGTCGACTCCGTGTCATACAAGTGGGCACATATGCTATTATGTAACAGCTGCAAATAGCAATGACGCTGGTGCTGTTTTCACTGGTGATACACTCTTCCAAGGCGGCTGTGGTCGCTTCTTTGAGGGCACTCCGGAGGAGATGTATGATGCTTTGTGTGCCAAACTTTCGGCTTTGCCGGATGATACGAAGGTCTTTTGCGGACATGAGTATACACTGCAGAACATGAATTTCGCTCGGCACGTGGAGCCGGACAATAAAAATATACAGAATCGCATTGAATGGGCCAAGCTGCGCCGTGCAACAAAAGATCCAACAGTTCCATCGACCATTGGTGAGGAGAAGTCGTGGAATCCATTTATGCGCGTGAATGAAGCTACCGTGCAGAGTCATGCTGGCATTTCGGCTAATCCTATTGGCACCATGGAAGCATTGCGAAAGGAAAAAGATAACTTTAAAGCTTAAATTTTGAAATTTTGAATTAATTAAATGGTTTATTTGGTAAAGAGCACATATCAGATATTTTTCTTATCAGGATAGCGCCAAACGTGTTAGGGATATCGATATAAATTTCTTAGATACTAATCGAAAATGGCTGCGCTTCGGGGCGAATGTCACTGTTTTGTTGTACTTGCAGTGCAGTAGAAGAAAACAACGAACCCAGCGGCTATTGGATTTGTTAGCTCTAGAGACGGACTGTTTTTCTTTCTATCTATGATGGACCAGCTAAAAGTCTTGCTTAAGTCCTACGAGGCATGGGTGGCCAAAAATCCAGATGTGGTAGGCGACTTTGAAACAACGGCCAAATGGGTATCATACTTTGTGGCAGGTAAAGTTTTCACATTGATAAGCAAACAGATTTTTTTAATGGTTTGGTGATGCAATTCCTCTTTTATTAGGTCGCATATCGAACTCGAATGTATTATCCGAATTAGTCTACACCTTATCCAATATGCTGGTGTTCTACAACGATCGTATTATCGAAAAGGCACGTGGAGCCAACGAGAACGCCGTCCTCCGCTTGCAGTCCGGCCTATGCTACCGTCTAAAGGTCACACTGACGACGCTTGAATATTGCGAGGTGTTTATCGAGATATCAGCACGTCGACTGTTCGGTCAAACGGGCAAATGGCTGGTGATAGCGCTCATACAAGTGTGCAAGGCGGCTGGCCGGTTATTTTTACTCAAGCATTCCACATCGGACATAATCACATCACCACCCATCGCAGCTCTGAACCGACGTGCGCTGAGCAAACAGCGCAAGGCAGAGTCCTCCGCAGGTGAGAGCGTTCCCCAGTCTGAGCATTCCATAACGTTTCAGCTCAAACGCTCCGGTCGCCTCATACGCAAAGTCGAAGGCGCTCCACCCATACAATACCGCGATTTCAAACTGCATGTGGACAATGCGGATGCAGCCAAGACACAAATACCAAGGGAGCTACTGCAGGCGGAGTATTTGTACATAGCCAAGCCACTCGTGCATTTAGTGGCCATGGGCTTGTTTGGGCAGCGCAGCTGGAAGCAGTATATGATAGCGTTTTCCATGGATTTATATAGCGTGCACCTGTATCGCCAGCACCGCCACTTGATGTCCAAGCAGCAGAAATTGGAGCTCAGCCGGCGCTGCATCAATTTATTGTACTTCCTCGTACGTAGTCCATTCTACGATAACTACAGCAAGTCGCGAATCGAACGAATTTTGGGCTTTGTGGCACAGCATGTGCCCATTGCCAAAGTGGTTGCCGGGCCCCTGAAAGAATACGTGCCACAATGGCAGAACACCTACTTCTACCTGTGGTCCACTTGAGGCTGTGTGTATGCGCAACAAGTATTCCATATTAGGCTAAGGACACAAAGTTATTAATGAATAGATCTATCAATGGTTGGTGGAAGAGAAATTGAAGAACTTTTCCTATTAAATGTCGGATCTATTCTGGTTTACATGGTGATTATTATAGTGCGTTGTGTGATTGTATGGCTTTTAAATTATATTTGGAACAATATTTGTACACATACATTAAAACGATATCTTTTGTTTCCTCATTTATCATCTTACACGCTAAACTATACATAACAATTATTCAAATTGGCTACAAATATGTTGTATACACCACACATACGAATCTGTCTCAGAACTTCAGACTAAATCCGGGACCCATTGTCAGCTGCCGTTGCGTTAGACCCGCATTCAGTACAAATCCTGTGCTGGCCGCCGTTGCACCGCTCTTCTTGTTGCCCGTGATAATTCCGGAGGCGAGTTTAGCACCGGGTCCGCCACCGGCTGCGGCCGTTGGCATGGGCTCATCACGGCCCAGCTGCTTGAATTGCGATCCACCGGATGGTGGCTTCGGAGACGATGCCTGCGCCTTTCGTGCGCCCAGCTCGCTCTTGGCTGGCCAAGTGGGAAACATGGATGGATCGATGGGTAGGGGTAGCTCTTTAAAGTAGCCATGCTTAAGCGCCGCATCAGCTGTCAGTCTTTGTTTTGGATCATATGTGAGCAGGCCCTGCAGAAGTCCCAGACCTGCATCTGACGTTTTGTCCTGGAAATGTTTACGCAGCTGTGACACCGGATAATCCGTGAACTGTGAGTTCTGGCTCAGCATATTCTTAACGGCCGGCAGCTCCGAGTACCCTGGCCAGATCTTTTCGTTGGGTGTGCCTAGTTCCTAAAAATAAATACAAATAATTAATAATAAATCCAAAGACTTCTTATCTATATTCTCTTACCTTAAAGATGCGATTAAGTTCATCGATTTCAGATTTGCCCGGAAAGAGCGGCGCCATTTGTAGAAATTCGGCAAAAATGCAGCCCACAGACCACACATCTATGGGCGTCGAGTATTCCGGTGAGCAGAGCAACAGCTCTGGCGCTCGGTACCACAGCGTGACCACCAAAGAAGTATACTTCTTCAAGGGCGAACCGTATTCGCGTGCCAAGCCAAAGTCACCTACCTTGAGTATTCCTTTGTGGGAGAGCAACAGATTGGAAGTCTTCAGGTCACGATGCAATATCCAATTGTCGTGCAGATGGGCGACAGCAAGCAGCAGCTGTTGGGCAAGGCATTTCACTTCGCCCGGAAAGAAGCTCTGCTTGCGCTGCTTCATCGTTTCCATCAGAGACTTGAGATCGTGTTCCACATAGTCCATAACAATGAATATCTTGTCCATGTTGGAGCCAACGACAATCTCACGCACCGTCACAATATTCGGATGCTGGCCCTTCAATAGCGTATTAATCTCTCGCAGCGATGTTATGGGAAAGCCTTCCTTTTCCTTTTCCATTTTCAGACGCTTCAAGGCAACGATTTCGTTGGTGCGCTTATCTTTGGCGCGATAGACGACGCCGTAGGTGCCCTCCTCGATGCGATTGAGGCACTGGAACTCTTCTACCGAACGGCAGCCCTGCACGCCTGGATAATAATTGGGCAGCGGTACACCTTTGTCATCACACGGTTGCGAATCCTCAACAGGTGGCTTTGGAAGCTTCTCCGCAGTGCTCGACTCACTTTTGTCCAGCTGCTGCGGCTGCTGCTGCTGTGCCATGCCCCGTTCCTCGCTGCGCGTGCTGCTACTGCGTGAGCGTTCCCGCTCATCAGCACTACTGGCCGCCGATCGGGAACGGGATCGACTGCGACTGCGACTACGACTGCTGTGACGACTCTTGCTGCTGGCTTCGCTGCTGTGACTGTGTGCCGAGCTCTTGGAGCTAGCAGAGCGTGAGCGAGGTCGTTGCTTCGGCGACTTATAAAGGGCGCCCACACTCAGTGGACTGTCAGGCAGTGGAACATCGTCATCATCATCTGGTTGTGATTTTTTCCTCATGTTTTTCTTATGTGGCTGTTGTTCGTAGCTACTCTCAGCACTCTCTGCCGAATCGCTGCCGCTGTCTTCGCTGCCACTGTCCTCATCTTCGTCATCCTCATCGGAGTCACTTTCGTCGCTGTCTTCGGTGCCATCTTCGGCTGGCCTTGCTTGCCTCTGTTTGATTTCCTCATCCGTCTGGTGCTTGCTACGCTTTCTATGCTCGTAATGAGCCTCTTCCTCTTTAATTTTCTGCTTTCGCTTGATAGGATTAAGCCCGGCAGTTACACTGGCCGCCACAGCGCTGGGACTGAGAGCATCGCTGTGCTCGTTGCGCTCGCGTAGCATTTGCTCTCGACGCGCTTCCAGCTCTTCACGTGCAATTTGCTTACGCTTGCGATTCTCACGTTCGGCGGCCAAGATTTTTTCACGTCGTGCCAGCAGCTCTGGATCCGTGGAAACTGTGCGATGTGGCACCAGATCGCCGACTTCCTCGACCGCAGCACGTCTTTGTTTGCTTCGATGATGCGACTGGTGTGACATTGCTCCTGATTCGGGACTGTCCAGCAGCTCTATAACCTGACCGTGACGCAGTTTGTGACTGTGGCTGCTGTGCCGAGACTCTCGCTCCTTGCGGCGCCCATGTGAATGTTGTTGCTCGTAGTTGTCCTCCATCTCATAATCTTTAACGTATTTGTGCCGTTTGCTGAGCAGTCGCGAGCGCAGATCCTGCTCCAAACTCTCAGCATCCTTCGGCTGGTCGTAGCCATGTTTACTGGCACGACGCTGGGACGGCGGTGCCAGCGAGGGCTGGTCCATATCTACATAATCGACGTGCCGGCTGCTATGATAATATTCAGCACGTGCCCCAGCACGGGATAAACTCATAAGTTGCTGCTGCTGGTGATGATGATGATGATGGTGGACATAGCTCTGTGGAGGCGGCGGTAAGGGCAGCTGTTGCTGATATTGATAGGCGTGGCTCAGATGATGCTTGGCTCGCTCGCTGCGATGCTGTTGATGATGCTGATGATAACGCTGTTCTAGATCCTCACGAGCTCCTCGATACTCATAACGCTCTCTTTCACGTTCTCGCTCCCGTTCCTCCAGGCTGCTTCGCTCCTTGTGACGCCGGTCGCGTGAATGTTTCTTCTTCTCACGCCGCGAACTAGCTGCATCTCGTCCCTGACTGCTGGCAGCCTGTGGTGGTTGTATGTAAAGGGCATCTGCATCATGATCATCGTCGCCGCTAAAATAGAAAAGACAAAAAAACATTGTACACAAACTTTGACGCCAATTGCATTAATTGTTGAATTTTTTCGCAGTTTTCCCGAAAGTGTGTGCGACCAGTTTCAGAATTGAAGAAGGTGCCACGAGGCGCGCTCTGACTTTGTTTGTGGTTCTTGTCACTCAAGTTGTTGTTGCTGTTGTTCTTGTTGATGTTGATTGATTTATTGATGTTGTTGCAGTGCTTTGCTAGTCGTTGATTACATTTTACGTTGCCCAGCTCAGCTTCAAATCTCAAGGCCCCAATAATTGGAAGAGCGTATTACTGCTTGAACATTGGGTGGAAATTGACAATAATCAAAGAAAAACAATAAACAACTTTCGGTGTAGTACATTAGCAAATAATACGAAGTTGTAGATGTGCATTCATTAGTTGTATATATGTACAGTGGAATCCTTGAATAATACTCATATTACAGATCTTACCTAAGAAAGCCCTAGGAATTATTTAACAAATATAATGTGGAGAAACTCATTGAACATTAAGTTAAGGAATAAAGAGTAAGAAGTTTAAATACATAAGCAGACATGTGAAATATATATAGACTATAGATCGATACATTATGAGTGATGCTAATAACATTTAATAATTTCTAATTATACATTCTCTACGGATGAAATTAAAATTCTAAAAGCATGTTTTTCTTCAATAATCAGTAAAGTTTCAGCTTGAAGAATATATCTCTACCAAGTTTCATCGAGTTGGCTTTAGAAGTCAAACCTTTTAACCATTTACTATGTCGTCCATGAGTTGGTAAAAAGTTTAAGAAAGTAATATTAATTATATTAAATATTGCATAATTGCGAGTTATTCAAGATTCCACTGTTTTGTGTACTTACCTGTCCAGCTAACCCCATTTGAACCCCATTGGCAATTGGTTAACAAACAATTCCATTGAGGCATTGAGTTGAAGTTCCGTTGGACTGTAAAATGTAAACTTACGACTGCAAACTCTGCTAGAAATATATTTATATACTTTTTTTTTTTTTTTGCTTGGAAATGCGTGGGACAAAAGACAAAGATTTAGAGATCTATATATGTATAAGAATGCGTATATAGATAACAGGACTTGGAAAGGCATTAGCATTGTTATTGAACAGAAAGTTGTATTCGATTTACCGCCAGACTTTACGATCTTCATTCTCTCTCTCTCTTTCTCGCTCTCTGTCTTTGTGTCATTTAAAGGCACTTGCTTGTGTCATTTCATATTGGGCTTGAGAAGGTGGCCGTATCCTGGGGCCTGCTGTTCGCTGAGGAATTGCCATTTTACACACTTAAGCGGCTGGGCATACTTTAAATTTGAATTTCATTTCTTGAGTTCAGCTTTTATAATTATTTTGTACTTTTTGTTTGTTTTTTATTTATATTGTTTTTTTATTTTAAATTTAGTTTTAGTTGTTGGCCATCGCGCGCCTCGGTCATTTTGGGACAAGTACACACTTTTTGGCCTATTTGCAATGAAAAAACTCAAGTCAATTAAACTGTACATATGCAAAAATTATGGTAATGTCAATAAATTGGATCGTTTTTTTTTTTTAATTTTTTGTTGTTATTATTTAACATTTGGTAGGCAGAATATACGGGATGCAAATTTGTACATTATATACTGTACATATGATAAGCAAGCGAAAAAATAGGGATATGTCGGTGTGAGAAGGTGGACAGTGGACGATTGACTGATCTACAGGTGTACCTAAATGTGCAATTTTAGTTTTTCTGTGTACGTAACAGAAATTACTTTACAGGTATATAAATCAAAATTGGATTCATTTTCTTTATTTCGTTTGCACGCAGACAAACGGACCTGCACAAGGCGCAACCTCTTGATCAGTTAAACGTATGGAGTTTTTTTATGATTGTTATGATTTACAGTTTCTCTTTTTTTTTTTTGTTCGTAAATAAACATCAGAAAATAACGCTTTCAAATAGAAAAATGGTTTAGTGGCCGCACTTAATACACAGCAGCTACCACACACACACACACAAACACAAGCACGCATAGCAACACGCGCGCATGCATGTGAATGTATTCGTGTTCTCCGTGCGTGCGTGTGTGTGTGTATGCAGCAACAATTTGATGTGCTTTTCAATATATGTATACATATACACATGTATATTACAGATCAATTTTACACACCTGATATAGTGTCCATCGTTAGGACTGCGCAGCTGACCATCTTCACTGCCAGATGTATTAACCATATTGCGTTTTGATTTGCGTGTAGATATTAATGAGCAGACGCTGCCTTTGCTTCCGATTATATGTGCTGATTCACCAGCAAATTTTCAGCAGCTTGAATGCAACCTTCTTGCACGCTTTATGCCAAAATGATTGGCGAGCACTTTCTGCACATTTATGTGACCTTTAGCAGAGTTTTCGGTGGAATTGTACAAGTTTTTCTTATTAAAAATGATTACAAACGTTTGCAATACCACAAACGTTTTTTCACGCAGTCGGCCAGGGCTGCATAAGACAGGAAAAAATGGCGTCTGCTAGACGTTGCCACATTATTTGTAAGTTAACGTCCAGCTGTTCACTCAGCTGACTACGTTTTGTGCAAACAGTTTTTCGGAATATTATTGTTAAATTTATATACAAAAATTTGTTGAATAATCTAGTTATGTTTCTGTCAATGCGATTAAGAAGGCTGCAGCCAGGTGCTCAAATTGCATATCGCTTTGCAAGCACATTGCCTAGTCACGATTCAGAGGAAGAAGTGAGTGCCACTATTAAAAGGATTCGTCAGGAGCTCGCACAGGACAAAAAAGAACTCAGTTGGAGAACTCCGATTGGAGATCGTCCCCAGGACTGGAACAGCAAATTGAAACTGTTCGCCAATTCAGAGCAAACTTCAGATTTCATTGTCATGATGCAACAGCCCATCGATCTGAGCCCGAAGAATGTCAAGAAATGGTGGACCAAGCGAAAAGAGCGAATCGAACGGCATATGCAACAATTTGTGCCCGAACGCCACAAGATTCTTGGACCCGAATTGGCTGCGGCTCATTTCGTACTCTATCGAGGGGGTGCAGCCAAGTTCTTAAACGACAAGCGGTGGCATCGCGCCTCAGAGGACGGAGAATTTAATTTGCCGAATAAATTTAATCCAAGTTACAAGCTCGAGGCGCTGCGCTGTGACAACATGCAGCTGTACTACGAGGGATTAGAGAATTTACGCTGTTTGGAGCATCTTAAATTCCTATCTTTGCACAACGTAAAACCATTCGATGACTGGTGCTTGGATCGCATTTCTGGTGGCGATTACCCCCAACTGGAAGTACTGGATATATCAAATACTTCGATTACGCATAGAGGATTATCCTGCCTATATCGCCTGTCGCAACTGAAGCTTCTCATCATCGATGATCCAAAGCAATCACTCGATATGGAATTATCTGTAGCCATGCTGGAGTTAGCGATGCCGTCACTAAAAGTAATGGCAGCTGATACTATACATAGCAAAATATAATTCTGTTGAAATATACTTTTATCATTTGTTATTTATATATCACAATTTTGGTTTGCTTTTCATGTGTTCAGCCTTTATCTGCGCGCGCTCTTCGATGGGGGGTAAATAAGGTACGATTCCTTGTGCTCTGCGATCGGAGCGTACTTTGTTCTGCACAAAATTACATTAGTTGAAGTTGCTTTAGATATTGCCAGTTTCATAACTTACCCAAAACTCTTTGCAATTATTGTAATTAACAAAATAGACCTCGCATTTATCCCGGTCAAAATTGTTTTTATTTAGACATTTGAACGATAGCTCCTGCTCCTGCAATTACAATTGTTTAATATTCATATACATATCAACTTATCAGCTTCTTACCTTTAAGCAGGGATTATCACGTTCGGCATTGAGATTAGGCGGCATCTTTTAATAAATTTTGATATTATTATATAAAGTTATTTTTGTTTCCTAGCCGGTCGTTAGCCAGGCACTAGTTCCGAAAAATAATTCGAGCCAAGTTCAGGGAAGCTGAGCCTTAGAGTTATGCTCATTTAGTGCTTATAAAATTGATTTATTTTTAACATGAATAAACATATCAGACGCGTTTATCCTAATTTTTTATATATTCTTGCCCTGCATTTCATTATTTTAAAATTAAAATCTCTATATTTCCACGGGTAATAAATAATTCAGATGAACAATAATAAGCCATTGCAGCCCTCGCCTCTGTTAATAACATTTTATTTACATTTGATTGTATCTGGCAGCCCTTTTTCTGGTTTCATCCGTTTATGGTGACAACACTTAAAGCCAGTCTTGCTACATTTTTTTCGATGAGCACACGTTTCGTTTTTTTTGCGCGGAGTTTTGAATACAATTAATATTAAATAATTAATGAATACTCAAAATGAGTGCGATATTGAAATAAACTACCATAACGATAACAAACAATTGAGAAAATCGAAGCAAATAACAGTGGCTGTGTGCTGTGTAGATGCATGTGTGTGTGTTGTGTGTTTGCGTTTGTTTGTGTGTGTCGAGTGAGTGCGTTATAAATAAAACGCCAAGAAGCTGCGTGCAAAAAGTAGACGCCAAGAAAAATAAAGAATGTGCCCAAACAACAGTGCAAGAAAAGAAACTGTTTTTATGCTGAATTCCATTGTATTTGTAATACCTTTCTAATTAATTTATTTTAAAATAAAGTAACGAAAGGCGAAAGTGCATTTCTACATGTAACGCTGCAAAAGGTGAATATCGCGAGGGAAAATCATTTGCATTCTGCGACGACGAAACCAACGAATGAGGCTGTCAAAGCGTAATTGTAAAATTCCACTGTCTGGCACAGGCAACAGTCGCAGTCGACGTCGCAGTCTGCGCTAAACAGACACACACATGCTTGCATGCATATGTGTGTAAATAAATGTGTGTGTTGTTTCTATATAAAGAAAACATGAAGTTTTCTAAGGAAAATAAATGTGTGCAAAAAAAATATGTATTAATATAATGTGTATGTGTATTGTTTTGTGCAGCTAGATTTACAAATAAACGTTTTTTGCAACTTCGACCTGTAGACTTTATTTGGATTAAAGCAGAGGAGTGTTCAGCTTGCAACACGCTGTGTAATGGATGCAACATCAATAATCACACAAGTTTCCCGCGATGATGAACAATTGAATGTCTATCCAAGCGACAAAGGAGGTAAGAGACAACAACTTCACACACACATACTCTTAACTATGTATGATAGTATGCGAGTCCAATGAGTCATGCGACAGCCGAAACGGCGTCACAACAAAGACGAAATAAAAATACTTAAAGGACAAGTGGCCACCCTTCTGACCTTAGCAATTATTGAAGCTCCACCACCCGAACCAGCTTACTTCGATAGCTATAGTATTGTTACTCTCTCACTCTCTGTCGCACATAGACTGTTTGTATGTGTGTGCATGTGTGTATGTTTGCATGTTTATTTGTGTGCTTGTGCGCAGCTGTTTTCTTGCCTATTGTGAATGATCTAACCACTTGCTAGCTTCTGACGTCGCAACTTATAACTCTCAAAGCGCCACCTGTAATCAACTGTGACGTCATGCAGTTGCCCAGTGCACGCGAACAACAAAACTAAGCGGCAGAGCAAATTGCAAATTGTGATACATTAACTGCTTTTGCATGTCCGTTTGGGTAGGACGCCGACAGCAAAAAGAGAGAATGAGAAGGAAACAGAGTAAGAGACATAACAGAAAAAACAATTGAAACCGCAATTAAATTGCACACTATTCACAATAAAGATAAGAAGTGCTAGAGGAAGAGGGAGAAACCGGTATTGGCTAGTTTTCGTGAAAACAAACAAAGCAACAGACGATTAACAAAGCGTAGCTTACAAAAACAGCTTGAATGAAAAGTGCAGAGAGCGCGATTTTGTCTAAAGATAGAGAGCAAAAAATGAAAAAGTTGCATACTCGCACATATGAATGTGTGAATGTGTGCATGTGTGTTGTTTGCCTTTACTTATATACACACGCGTATATATATGTATGTATATTTATACGAATATGTGTGTGTGCTTTTATATTTCTTTTTTATTTCTGCTGCATCGGACAGAGCAGCGCACAAAGTGCGAGGTGGGGCCCCGGCGAGACGAGTCAAGACGTGCGCCTTCTTAAAGTAACAACAAAATTTAATCTAATCTGCGGTCGCAAAAAAAAAATAATAGTCGACAGCTATACTTTACACAGCATATATATAAAAATATATGTGTGTATAAATGTATGTACATGTGTATACGAAACACATAAGTTTCTATATACAATGTTGCGGTTAGGTGCTAATTGACATCGCTCGTCTCTTGCTTAATAAGTTTGCCCGTTTTGTTTTTGAGTCGCTTTTGACAGTGATGCCAAGTCAGCTCAAACTGAAAGTCAAATATTTATCATTAATGGAACACACTTCCGTGTGCATACATATATAGATATGCTAGTGCGTGTGTGTGTGTGTGTGTGTGTGTGTATCGTAGGCCTTTTCTTTACTCTTTCGACTTGTTGAGCTTTGTCACAATAAGAGCAGCAACGACGTCATCAATGCCACACAGCTGTCTCTCAGTTATTGCTACGTTTCTTTTTATTATTATTTGGCTTGTGTGGGTGTGAGAAGAGTGCAGAGTGCAGAGCATTAGAACCGGCAACAGATGAAATATGTTGTTGCTGTTTTTTTTTTTCGTTCTTGTTTTTTTTTATACATTATATTTGTGGATGTGGGTGCCGCCTAAGTGCTTAAATATTTATATAGAAATATACACATACAGATGTATGTATATGTATTTTGTTTTTATGGGCAATCACTCTAGTATCTCATTTCTTGCTATATAGCTCTGGGATTGTCTGTGATTTTCAATTTCCCAAGGTCTTCCAAGCAAATGACTTACGCACGCGCGCACACACACACAAATACAGCCACATGCACAAATATACAGCAAAAGCTTATATTGCCCTTTCGAAATTAAATAAATCATTGCTATTACAAACATATACATACATATAGTATAAGTATGCATGTATGTGTGCATTTGCCAAGGCAAAGGTGCTAATGCAAAGTTAACAAAACGTATATAATTTTATTATTTTCAATTAAATTTTGAATAGATAACGAATAATTATTATAATTAAGCGATTGCGAATTTTTTATTATAGTTGTGCATCAACACACGAAAATAAGTCTATTGCGTTTGCTCCCTCTCATGAGTGTGTATGTGTGTGTGTGTGTGTGTGAGAGAAATAGAGAATGAGAGAGCGCGCGTTTGAGTATGCAATTGAGTGATGGGTAACACTGCTTGCAATAACTGTTCGGCTTAACAGTTAGGTCAAACATCTGTTTATGTAAACAACATAATGAATTGCGCTAAGCAATAATTTAAAAACTAACTATTAAAAATGAATGAACAGTAAAAAAAGTAAAACAAATAAAAAATGAATAGGTAAATAGTGCAGTGAATTTTCGACAGGTTTATTTTTGTAAGTTGAATGCAAATATTGTTATATAAATCAGATTTATATTTGACTTAAACACAATTTAGAGAAAGAGCTTAATAAACAGGCTAAACTCAGAGACTAATTTGATCAAGGTTTTGCAAATATATTTTAATAGTAATTTATAATAAATAAAATCAGCAAATTGAAATAAATAAATTTAAGAAAATGTCCGTCGATGTTTTATATTATATATATTATAATATTTCATTTATAATACAATATAATTTAGAAGTAAATAAAAATAATTAGTTAGAAGAAAATGTAAATCGATGTTCATGTAATAATTTGAATTGATTTATAGACAATATTTATTGCACATAAATTCTTAAACATTTTTATAGAAATAAACATTTATATATATTTTTATTGAACTATACTATATATACTTTTTGTATTTATTCAATGCTAAGTGCAAACTAATTAGAAAAATCTTTGCGCTGCTGTTTAAGCATTTTCCTTTATCTATTTATTTATTTTATATTATTTTTTCGCCTTTGGCGTTGAGATAATTTGCATATATGTTTTGGTACAGTTATTAAAAAGAAATATTATGTATAAACAAATATTTATACAGATTTTGTATACATCTATATGAATAACTATAGCCATGAGCAGAATATATGCTGTGCGAAAAAAAAGAAAAATATTTTGATGGCCTCAGTAGCAACACATTTCCTATATAGATATAGCTATCTATCTATATCTATATATATGTGTATAAGCGCTTTGATGGATGTATGTATATACAGCTGAAAAAGCAATAATTAATTTATTTTTGGCGCTTTTGCTAGATCCATTCAACAGTTGAAGAAAAGAAACTATAGCGGAATAGTATCTAGATTAAAAAAGAATAAACGGGGCGGTGGAGGCATTGGTTCATTGACCTTTTGTGTGGGGGGATTTGCTAATTCCAACCCCCAAAACACGCCGGCATCTTTGTGTGCAAATGCAACAAAAGGGTCGCCCAGCATTCAGCTTCCCCCGAGAGTCGACCCCCAATGCTGAGCGCTGGCTCTCTCTTGTATTTCTTTTATGTGACAGGTGTGCAAACATCACGTGCAAAAGTTGAATGGACAAGAAGAAAAAAGAAACAAAACTGAAAAGAAACTGTTTACAGGTCGCCAACACATTTTCGTAGTCAACGAGAAATATGCTGAAGGTCGAGCCGTTCAACATTTAAGGCCAGCGCGCAAAAGAACTGGAAAATGATATCATATGTATGGATGAAAGATAACAAACATTGTGAATGCGATTAGATAAGGGCCAGAACAAATGTTTAAAGTTGGGGCGTACTCTCTTACTCTCGCTCTCTCTCTCTCTCTTTCTCTCTCTCTATGCATCTATCTCTCTATAGTTCTCTCTTTATAGCTATTATATGACTTCAATTCATTTTTGCTTTTATATATTTGACTTTAAATTAATTAGCCCCATGCATATCTATATATGTTTGTCCATACTCTCCCTCTCTCTCTCTCTTGCTTCTTCTATAATTAGTTAAAAAAAAAAAAACAAAAGAAAAGCTTGTCATTTTCATTGCCATCTCGTGTCGGCAAAGCTATAAATGCGAAAATATATTTCCCAATTGACGCGTAAGGTCATTTAACAGTCTACTGCGGATTTCAGATATCAGATTAACATAAATGAATGCACTCGAAATACTCTGTGAAGATTGCATATAGATTAATCAATTAGCCGGGCAGGATTATGTAAAAATGAGGAAGAAGCGTGAGATAACAAGTTAAGTTCATAAAATGAATAATTAGTAAGAATAGATAAGTATATGCAAAGTATCTTCCAGTTGAGCATACTCGCTCAATTCACTTTTGTTTTCATGTTTATTACATAAATCTCAATTTATTTAATTCTATGCACGAGCTAGAATATAAAAAGAATTCTTTGCAAATGTAGACAGCTGCTGTTTTATGCCGAAAACATATGCAAAAGTAGAACAAATCTGAAAATAATTACACTCTACTCATTAGTATGGGAAAGCCTTTGCTAATTTATCAGATGCGCATAGAAAGACGGCGTTAGTTAGTGAAACTTCTGAATGATTAATAATAAGAGAGGTAAACAGATCTTTTAATTATGAAGAGTGTATACGAATGTAAAACAAAAATAATATGAAAAAAACAAAATAAAATAAAAAAATATCATAATATAAAAATAAAAATATTAATATTAATATTAAAAAAACTAAGTTTAAATATTAATAATAAACAATTCAATAAATATAACAAATAACACTAAATTTAAATATATAATAATAAAACATGCAAATAAAAATAAAAAAATATGTAGATAAATAAAAAATATATAATTTATTTAAAATAATAATATTAATAAAGAAATAAAATATTTAAAAAATTAATAGAAATGGAATGAAATTTACAAGGCAATGAAAATCACAGAGTAATATTGGCTAAATCTTCTCATTTCATAAGACAAGATTATACCAAATTGAAATATATCCAAAAATAATACATCTATACGCAAAAAACGAATATACTCGTTTCACTTTGAGAACGTGTTTAATTAAAAGAAAATAAAATTATTTTTTAAATGTGATCTAGACGTAATAAATATCGTAACTTCAAGAACATTCAAAAAACATAAAGACTCAATTTATTTATGATCATATATATATAATTATATATGATTATATGTAAGGAGTCTAACCTTGGCCCAATCATTTAACATGTATATAAAATGTAAATAATTTAATTCTATATATTACACATTCTTTCCTTTTCTTCGTTTTGAACTTATAAAGAGCCAAGAATTTGTATATGGGACTACTTAAAGCAAAAGCAAAAGAAATAAAATAATATAGATGCCGGCAAAGACACGGAATTCGTGACTGAGGCATTTCACATTTGATGTACCCACTCACAGATTTCAATCTTATTTCATCTGGCGATTATTACGTTCAGCTGAATGCCAAATTTGGAATCTATTTAAAGCTGATGGACAAATTGCGTTCATAAAGTGGAGCTATAAATGTGGCATAATAAAAATAAATAAAAATGAAAAAAGAAAGAGAAAAAAATCGAAATAAAAATACAAAAATCTGAAGCCTACGCACAGCCTGAAAAGTCAATAATTCAATTTAAAGCCTTAAAAATAGGACAAAAGCCTGATAAGGGATGCAGCCAGGGGTGGGTGGATGGTGGATGGCTAGGGGATTTAGGGGTTAGGCCTTGCTTGAGTGCGCAGCTAAATCTAAAGCGTCCCGCTCCGTGCGATGATGGGGCGTGCGCATCAGTCAAAAGCAGAGCCCACAGACCTAAATATAGATATATGGGGATATACTTGGAGCACACATACACAGATAATTCTGTGTGTGTATTGCCCGCCTCTCAATAGGCATACAAAATCTTGTTGCTCAACAAGTAGGCAACAAATTGCCAACATTTCGCGCCATCCTTTTTATGTAAAGTTATGTTAAAATGTGTTTTTCTTTCTTCTTGTTTTTAAGTGCTGGGCGTTTCACCTTTCACCTGGCTAATAAGCACCGGTGTGTGTGTGTGTGTGTGTGCTTCTAAAATGCTCTCAGCTCTTTTGTTGTGTTAGTTAGTCTGGGCTTTCATTATGCTGTCGACGCGCGCTCATTAAATATTCAGGTACAGTTGCACTTTACTATGTCGGCCCCCTTTTTTTTATAAATGTTCAGAGGGCGACGGGGGCGGCAGAGTTGGCTGTTCGGATTGCTAATGGTGCTCAGCTTTGCGCTGGCTAACGGTTCATTGAACTAAGCGCACGTCTTAATGTCTGGCTTAGCTGTCGCTGCTGCCGCTGCTGCCGCTGCAATCCTTGCTTGCAACGTGCCACATGGCACAAGCTGCATGCGCTTCATACAGCTCGAGTGCTGTTTGCAACCCATTTTCTTTGTGCCACACAGCAACTAGCTGACGCAGAAGCAACAGAAGTAGTCAAAGTGGAGGTGGCAGAGTAGGTAACTGCAGTTGACTTTGCTTGGCCAGTGTGAGGGGAGGCGTGGCCCGCACCTGAGGCGCCAACCATTTGAAGCTTAAAGGTCAATCGGCGACCTTCTTAACTGTGCGTGTCTCTTGGGTCTGTCTATGCACGAGTGTGTGTGTCGAGTGTGTGCGTGTGCGTGTGCGTGTGTGTCGAATGTGTGCGTGTCTGTGTATGCAATTATAGCAATAGCATTTTACATCGATTAAACGCATGCACGTATGCTTCAATTGCGACTATATAAACTAACGTCGCCCAGCCCCAGCTCCCACTGAACACCACTTGGCATATGTCGCAGTGGGTTTTCCTTTTATTTATTTTTTTTTTTGCGACATATAAATTTCATTTCAGTTGAGTTTTCTATTTTAAGAAAACAAGCCATTTACATGCTGATTTCTTTATCTATATGCATATATACTTTTCGCTTTTATGAGTATATTTGAGTGTGTGTATATATCGTATAGGCCGCATTAATTGGTCGATCAAAGTTGTTAGGCGCAACCTTGAGCGACTTTTTTTAGCAAGGTTTAAATATAGCCTTATACAACGACATAGACGAATTGCCAAATAAAAGGGGTGTACTTGAGAAATCTGAGTATAACTGTAATTGTTATATACGTAGATGTCGTATAAATATGGCACAGCTTAAATGAGACTGTAGCTGTGATAAATATAGCAGCAAAGTTAGAGAGAACCAAAGGAAAGGCAAGGCAAGGCAACAGTTAAGCTGCTATTAAACAGGTAGCTTAAGCGAATCATTCTAGAATTACTTCTGAAGCAATTTCAATTTAATGTTGTTTTTTAAATTATTTTGACTAATAAGAAAAAAAATATATTTTTTTTTTAGCTAAGCTTCACTTCAATTTTGGTATAATTGAAAGCTGTTGTATTTGAATAGTGCTGAAATAACAATAAAATATATAATAATTAAAAATCTATAGTTTCACAAATAATAATATTTACAAAATAATTTGTTATAAACAATATTACTATTTGCTTAAGCAACATATTCTCAAGTCTCGGAAAAGAAAAAAAATAATAATCCAATTGAAATTCATTTTCTTAAATAATTTAAAGTGCATTTGCCATCAGCCATATATGTACATCTGTGCTGTTACATCATTGCATTCCGTATAATATTTGTATTCTCAATTAAATTCAATAATTTATGAACCTTAATCTCGTTTAGTCAGCCTCTAGCAGCAAATCATGAGCTTTGGCTTGAATTAAAACAATAATAATAAATGCAAGGCTGATTTGTCAGCGTATTCTAAATGTGACAAAGTGTTATATAGTCTATATACACACATGTATTTGATCATATATAGTATATCAAATTAAAAAGCAAAAATGTTTTATTAAGTAAGCTAAAGGTGGATGATATGCAATTGGATAGAGAAATAGGCAGAGTGTATAAAGAGAGAGAGAGAGAGAGAGAGAGAGAGAGAGAGAGAGAGAGAGAGAGAGAGAGAGAGAGAGAGAGAGAGAGAGAGAGAGAGAGAGAGAGGCATAGAGAAAATAAACCTAGGGAATCTAAATAATAATATACATAAATTCCTCATATGCATTTTCATAAATTGCATCAATTCTTTCTATTTTTAGAAGATGTGGATCGTTTAAAGCCACAAAAACGAGGAATTCTACAGTCTTTACTCTGCTGCTGGCGACGAAATCGAACGAAAACAAATCAGAATGGCACACAGATCGACGGTTCGACAACACCGCCGCCCCTACCGGACCAACAAAGGTACCTACTACCTCAAATTAGGCACTCCGATATGCATAAAAAGTGTATGGTCATCGATTTGGACGAAACTCTAGTGCACAGTAGTTTTAAGGTAAAGTCTGAGTCTGAGTCTGAGTCTGAGTTTCCCGTATGTATAATTATTAATATTGAATTGTATATAATTCTCTTCTTATAGCCTATACCTAATGCCGATTTCGTAGTACCAGTGGAAATCGATGGCACCATACATCAGGTTTATGTGCTGAAGCGACCCCATGTCGATGAATTCCTGCAAAAGATGGGTGAACTGTACGAGTGCGTTTTGTTTACAGCATCACTAGCCAAATATGCAGATCCCGTTGCTGATCTGCTAGATAAGTAAGTAATATGGAATATAAGAGAAATTTAAATTAAAGATTATATAATAATCTGCATAGAAAAGTAATATTTATGTATTAGATATAGATAATTGAGATTAGTTTTCCTGTAATAGAATTTAGCTCAATCTGTTGTGGAATGTATTAACCTTGAGAAGAAAAGAGAAGAATTAAAATATTAAATAATTTTTAGCATTTATATTGTATGAAATACAATAATTCCTGTTATTACACTGAAGATGTACAAGAATAGAATTATTATATATACAAAAGTCACGTATATATTCCCTATTGTTACTTTCAATAAACATAACCAACTCATGTGTTATAGATTATAAAAATCGTATAAATAAGCTGACAGATATGATATTGTAGAGCTTTGCAATGACCGCAATTAAAATGACTTTGGCGGTTCGGATAGCGATCTGCTAAAAATCAAGATAATGCACGAACGAAACTGTGGTTAAATTTGATAAGAAAACATAGAAATGCAAGCGCCAAGAAAAATGTGGAAAAAATTAAATAGAGAAGAAAGGCATGCTTTATTAAAATATAATCTATTTAATATACAAGTATATCTCATATCTCAAGTCTTGCAACTAATCTAATCAATTTTCATTACAGATGGAATGTGTTTCGCGCAAGACTGTTTAGGGAATCATGCGTTTATTACAGGGGTAATTACATTAAGGATCTGAATCGTTTGGGTAGGGATTTACAGAAGATTGTCATTGTTGATAACTCACCGGCCAGTTATATCTTTCATCCCGACAATGCGGTAAGTCAGCATGAGCTGCATATGGAAATGATTTACTAAAATTGATTTATTTTAGGTTCCCGTCAAGTCCTGGTTCGACGATGCCACCGACTGTGAACTGCGTGAGCTAATACCGCTCTTTGAGAAGCTAAGCAAAGTTGATTCCGTCTATTCGGTGCTCTGCAATTCAAACCAACCGCTGAACAATCAAACAAACCAGCAACACGAGCTGCAGCAGGTGCCACAGCAGCAACAACAGCAGCAGCAGCAGCAACAGACCATCTCTGCCACAACAGTTATTACACAGGCGAGCACACTGTCTGCACCGACCATGCTGAATGCCGCACAACAGCAGCAACAGCAAACGCAGCAGCTATCAAGTCCGCCCAGCCCACAGAGCGAGCTGCTGCAGAAGACGTAACATCAGTGGGAATTAATGTTTATAAATATATGATAAAGTTTATACATATTATGAGACCAAGCTAAAGCTATCAAGCTAAAAGCCTGCAATGAAAAATAAGAAAAATAATACATAACTACGCGCCGACACACACACACACACACACACACACACACACAGGCAACATAGAAACATTTCAACAATTCTAAAAAAAAAATATAGATATATACAAAAATCCCTTTTTTATGGCATTGCAATGTAAACCCCTTTTTCTAGGCTAAGCTCAAGTTTTTAATTTTTTTAGACTATTTACAATGCACATTTGTTATTTATTTAATTTTTTAAAATTATATTTAGTTTTGGTTCTCTGCTTTGTTATTTGTTTGTTTGTTTGTTTTTTTTTTTACATATGTGTGTGCGTGTGTAAAGTTTTATTAGCAAAACAAAAAGCAAAGTTAGGCCACGCTTACCCAATCTACTGGGTATTTCCCCCCACTTCTAATCTTTATATATATATATATACATAAATATCTATGTATAACTAATAATCATTGAACTTTTATATACACCATATATACATACATATTTTAAGTGCGCGTATTTAACAAACAAAACAAAAACAAAAAGGGACAAAACTAAGCAAGCTAAACAGATCTAATACAAAAAGGAAGAAAAAAAAAGAATAACTATACATATGGGCAGAGAGATAAAATCAAATTCAAAATAGCATATATTTATATATATTTTTTATTAAAGAGAAAATTGAAAAGCAACAAAAAAACTACTTAAAGCAAATGCAAAAAATAATTTACGTGTACTAAAAAAACAAAAAATAATAATGAATAAAAAATAAATAAAAAACAATTTATGTATACACAACTTATATATAAAACTATATATATATATATATAAAAGTCTAGATTAAGCATCTGTATACACACTTTGCTTAAGCTTAAGGCATGTATAAAATATTTCGTAAATTTATGAACACGTTTATGCGAGTGTTTCGATTTCGTGATTACGCACTCAGAGAACGCTGGGCATAAACGTAATTTGATTTTGTAAAACATGCACAACAAGGGCAAACGAATACACACCCATACACACAGGTTGCAATCAATGAAACATTTGTTTTTTATATAAAATCAAAATTGAAGCGTTTGCCACTTGTTGCGGCATCCAAAGTCTGCGGCATCTGAACGCAGCTAACTACGAAAATCTGCGTTTATACGTTGCACAATATCATGCTATGCTTGCATCGCATTCGCAACACACACTTCAAAGCACAATTTAAGGTTTCTCACATTATCAAAAAAAAAACATGCACAAAACATATCCATCAGCTTCAAAGACTCAACTCAACTATAGACCGTGTTTAGGGTATCAAACAAAATATTTGTGAGCCAAGTTCCTCGAATCACACAAAACCAAAACTAAGAGAAAATAAATAATAGAAAATAAAATTGAGCTGCTTGATATTGATTTGCGTATGAATGCAGTTTTTCACAGATCTTGTTTTAAGGCTTTCTATATACACTTAAACATTTATACACACATATATTTATATACTATATCTACCTAATTATTATTTGCTTTTCCTTTAACAAGTGCGCTTATGAAACGCATTGCAATATTTCTTTCTACTACTTCGAGCTAAACCTTAATTCTAACGTGCCGTGCGTGCGTTAACTTTTCGTGTTCACTGTGCAGGCAATTGATGATAACATTTCCGACCAAAAATGAGAGCTAACGGCATATATTATATACTCTATATGTATGTATCTATGTATAACACTTATATTCAAGCTCAAGCTGGCTATGCCGCAACCCACCTAAATATCAAATATATATAATTATATATATATATATGTAGATGCGACTATATACCGTTAACAATAGAAGAAAAAAAGACCCACACAATAATATATATATGTCAAAATATTATATATTGAACACCGACCAGTGCCGACACGGCTTTCCGATCGTACGAATTCAATCCCTACACACACACACATACACACACTCTAATTCTCAACTAGTTTTTGCAAAAACATTGCTAGTATGTAAGCTTTTATATAATTTTAACTGAAAAAAAAAATAAATAAAAACAAAATTCAGCACGTTTTAAACGCGCATTAATTCTCATCATATGATTTGCATGGAAGCAAGTAAATTGACCACTTAAAAGAGCAAAAAGCAAATAAAATAATTCATAATATTGTATATCATTTACACCTGCTGCTAAAAAAAAAAAAAAAAAACAAAAACAAAATAATTGTAATTAACATTAGCAAACTAATTACGAGCAAAATTTAAGTATAAAATGCGATATAAATAAAAAATTGCATATATACATTTATATGTGTATATATGTATATACAGATATATTAAAAACTGGTTTACATTTAACAAAAACAAAAATAAAAAGTGAATAATAATTATTAAAAACAACAAAATATATGAAACTTAATTTATCATGAAGTAAACAAATAAAAATCTATTTTTAAAACGAGCCTATAAATAAATGTAACGCATAATTGTCGAGAAAAAACTGAATGAGAAAAAATGCAAGAAACAAATCCAATTTAAATCTACAAAATATTATGTCATCAAAAAAAAAAAAAAAAAAAAATAAATTAAATAAAAAACAAAAAAAAAAAGAACAAAAACAAAAACATTTAAACCCAAAAAAGCTGGATTTTTATTGAACAATATTTTTTTTTATGGATTTTCTATTGAGTTGCTGAAAATTTGTGAGTAAAAAATGAACTTTTATTAACAGTAATAAATTTAGCTAGGAAATAGAACCAAATAAATCTAATTATTAATTAAAGTAACCTGGAGTTAAATATATATGAAAATATAATTTTGATATATGTCAGAATTCATTCGGATTGTTGCAATTTTTGCATTGAATACAAAGCTAGATTTAGCTTCAAGAACACCCAAGAAGCTTAAACGGGATCAGAATACATTGCGATTATTAAACGTATGCATAGAACTTACACATGAATTTATGAAAATCTTTAAGAAACAAAAAAGCTAAAGAAAGCTAGATATCTGACTTCCCGCCAGAAAGCCACATCTGATGAGAAAAAGCTGAAAGGGCTTTAGTGATTATCTCTACTTTAAGGCTCACATCAAAAGGTATTTGGTCTAGTTAAATATGCTTTAAAAATAAAATATAAACAACAATTCGCTTGATGGTTCATTTTGGAATTTGGAATAAAGTTCTATTTATTATTATTTAAATTTTAACGCACATTGTTACATTACACCTCGCCAAGTATTTCATTTCATTCTACATACTATTTAATGCACATATCTTGTCTTGAACTTAGTGGCTAAACTAAAGACATAGGCAAATTGATGTTTTCTTTTACTTTTTTCTTATTTGGGCTTCGATTACGTTTTTTTGTTTAGGGTTTGTCGCCTTGTTTGAAGTTATTTATTACATAATTCTGTTGTAGTCTTTTTAAAAGCGTTTCTTTACATATTTCCTTTCATCTAACAATGCAAGCAAAAGAATTATAAAAAAAATTGTTTAACAAATAACTTTTTGTAGCAAACCGCAGAGTGAAAGTTTCTGTATACTCTTAAATACAAAATACATCGAAAATTGTGTCTGTTTTTGTTTGAATTATTACATACATACATATTTACTATTTAGTTGAAATTATTTTCATTAGCTGATTCACATACATACATACATACATATATATTCATTTTGTTAATTAAATTTAAATGCATTTAAGTAACGTGTTACAATCTTCATATTTGTATATATATATATAGATATATTTATATTTATTTTAGCTACGTTTGTTTTGTTTTTGTGAATTTGTTGTTGTCAGGTTGTTGGACTTTAAGAAATTCCTTCATTTGATACTTGATCGTAGGTGTACATAATTTCATAACTAATATGTATATATCTTTATATATATTCATATAAATATGTATATTTAGTATATTGTAATATGCAATATTGTTTATATGTCTGTTGTTGTTGCACTATAACATTTTACTTAAATGATTGCTGACTAGACTAGTGCATATTGAATTGGATCGCGTTTAGAATTGAAGTTTCCATTAAGTATGCAAATCGCTTTGTTTTTGCCATATATGTATATATATATATATATATATATATTTAAAGTATTTGTTTGGTGTTTGTTCTTTTTGGTTTTTTTTTTTTTTTTGTTGCTTAAACATTGGCGAACCAAGCTAACACAAGGCAACTGCTAGAGTTTTGTTTACTTTAATCTTGCTTTTTGAATACACATAATTTATAAATTGTAATACATATTTTTTTAAGTTTCGTATTTTGTTTCTCGTTTTTAACTGTGCGCTTTTTTGTTTTTAAAAATTTGTTTAAATTGAAAATTTGAAGTATTGCACTCATTAATAAATAATTTCATTTTTTTTTTTTTTTTTGATTTTGTTGCAGTAGTTACATATTTTGTTCGGGTTTTCATTATCCTTTTCCTTTTTTTTAGTTATAGTTTTTTTTTTGGTATAACAAATACTTGAGAGTGAAGTTACAAAAAGAGTTTGTGTGTGATTTAAATTAAGAAATGTGCTGAAAAATGTACAAAGTTTAGTAATTACAGGTAAAATACATGCACAATAAATGTACGTAGTTGTTTGTTTGTGTTTTGAGGGCATTCATGCCCCATTTACTGGATCCGATATCGGTCAGCGACGACGCTTCTGTCTTTTGTCTTTATATATTGTTGTTGTTGTTATTCTTAAATCGTTGTGTTTGCAGCAGCGCGTTCCAATTACAAATCACTAAAAACATAATAATACGAAGCTAATCGGGTGGGCATATACATATATATATATAATTCTAAAGCATTGTCTTTTTGTTATTAGCACACGAATCGTTGTTAGACATGCGCAATGGGCATTTGAAGCGTCTTCGCATCCCGATAGGACTTGTCCTACACATACTGATGATCACCGATAAGTCCATCGGCATCGGCGCCTTCGGCCCGCAATAGCGGCTCCTTTTCAATTGTCTGATGCACCTGGGCATCGTAATCGTAGTAGTTCATCCAATCGACACGTCGCGGCTGCATCAAACCAAAACAATTGCATTCCAGGAAGTCAATTAAATTGAGTAGAGGTCCACGCGTAAATGGGCTCTGTCCTCCCTTTGCCTGGAAATGACGATATCGACCACGATTCATACGCTCATTGGTGGTCATGCCCAGACAAATCACTTGATACGTTTGGCAAACAGTCAGCAAAATGACCCAGGACATGTGCAACAAGGCATTGCCCATGACCCAGCCCACCCAGGCGTTGCAATTGCCAATTGCTCGCATGGCGGTAAGGAAATCTGCAAATTGGGAATTTATTAATAATTTCTAATATTTTAATTTTCAATTGTTTAAATATAACTACCGTCAAAGTGCACATTACACTCGTTCACATAGAATTTGGAGCCGCCGTAGAGCATCCAGGCGCACATAATCAATAGCATCCAGAGAAAGCCCATGAAGTAGCTGTGATTCTTGAGACCAATACAGTTGCCCACCCAGGGACAATGATGATCGAAGCGCGCTACGCAACGATCGCAAACAGAGCAGTGCTTCGAGCGTATTGGACGCCGTACCAGGCAGCCCGAGCAGAAGGAGGCGGGCTCGAACCCAATGCCACCGCGTTCCGAGAGCTCAATTATAGTCTGAATAAGAAAAAAAATTTACATAAAGACTTCAAAATAAATGATTTGATATACCTTGAATCGCTGCTCTCTGGTGGGTCGTATAATGCCCGGATCACCCTTCCAAGACTTCAGAAAACACACCCAGAGCGCCAGCGAGCTGATAAGGAAGCACACAGTGGTTGCCAGCGACACAGCATCATCAATATACATTAGCCAGGTGACATAAAACCAGGCCTTGGTCGCCAGATAAACGGAGAGTGGTAGCAGTGCCATCAGATGCTCATCGAAAAGCGTTTTGCCAATGGTATGGAATATGGCATAGAGGCAACCAAGCAGGAAAAATTTGATAATGTACAGCGTGTTAATGGTAAATACGATGCCAGCCAGATAGAAGGCGGTAAACGGACATGCGACCATCGACCACCATCGCAAGCGTTTGTCATGGCGTAGCTTTGAGACTAGAGATCGGCGCTGCTGCGATGTCAATGCTGCCTCTCTGACCCGATCCATTACTTTGGCGCCAATCCAAATGGCGCCGGCCTGTGATTCCAGCATTGAAAGCGGCGTCTCGGCACGCAAATTAGGTACATCCAGCGAAGCTTTCGACTTCAGCACCAACGTGGATATGGCGGTGGAATTTCGCGCTAAAATGGCCCAATGCAATGCCGTATTGCCATGTGTATAATCAACCATGGCGGGATTGGCGCCCAGCGTAAGCAGCAGCCGCACAGGATCCAGTGCACATACCTGTAACAAGATAACAAAAATAATTATAAATATTTCCAGTTCAACAAGGGTAATAATTTCGGATTGATAAGGTGCATATATAAAAACAAGGAAGCATCTGTTTTCAACAGCTGTTTTGTTCAACAGTGTAAATCAACGGCACTCAAAATTATCAAAAAATAAATACAAATATGCATATATACATAAAGTAATATAATCATTTATAATTTTTAAATAATTGAATAAACATTTTAAATGCAGACAAAAAAGACTCATTTTAATTAAGGTATAGTATATATTAAGGAAATACATGTATCAAAATAAATAAATATATTAATCATTAATTTAATATTTGCAATAATTAAAAATTACGTAATTAAATCAATATCAATTTCATTAGTAATTTGAGATTCATAACAAAATCAAATACAAGAAAATGTCCTAAATCCTTAAAGGTTTTATCGATAACTATGACCAAATCAGATTTTTATTTTGAATCGATGTCTCTACTCACCTTCCAGGCAGCCCACATTAGCGCCGTCATGCCGCCGCGATCCTGCAAATCGGGATCCACTCCCTTGGCTATGAAGTAGGCCACCAAGGCGGTGTGTGCAAACTGGGCGGCAATATGTATGCAGGAGCAACCCTCTGCATCGCGTATGCGCGGATCTGCGCCTGCCGCCATCAGCAGCACGACAGCGCCCAGGTGACCCTGCCGCGTGGCCCAATGCAGCGGCGTTGCGTTGAGTTCACCGCCCACGGCATCCACAGTGGCGCCCTTTTCCAGAAAATATCGGATAATATCTCTGCGATTGTTAATGGCTGCCCAGTGGAGTAGCGTGACCGTTTCACTGTCGGGCTGATTGACATCCCAGCCAGATTCGACCAGTTCCCGGACACGTGCTATCGCACCATACTGTGTGGCCTTAACGATGTCGAAGCCACTGTAGTCAGGCTCCACGGGCGCTGTGGGTGGCTGTTGGGCTATCAATGCCGCCTGACGATCAGTGTCCATTTGATTGCCAGCACCGGGCACACACGAGCCTGTCGTGGCCGCATTGCAGGCGCTTTGGTACATTTTTGCAGCGTTTTTTTAACTGTGTGATTGGGATTGTGATTCACTTAACATCCCCCACAAACACACACAAACACACACATACACACCCCCGCCAGGTGAATGAAGGTATTCAGTTGTAATTCACAGGTCGAGCATTTTGCTGCGTATTATTGCCAGCAGCTGATCATTTATGCAACTAAGAAACAAACATAGACGCACATTTGAACGCTCAAATATTTACACAATTATACGTTTTTAATGCGTTTTACATACGAAAATATCTGCTGCTGGTCAGTGTGACCGTTGATATAAACGACTAAAATACTGCACACACGCGCAAGACTTGCTGCTATTGCATATGTAAATACCACAGAATGCATAACAAACCTCTAATATATTTATATTGCCTACTTTTAAAGTTGACTTTATCAACACGTAATACTTATTATTTATCAATTTCACTAGATTAAATGTT
This sequence comes from Drosophila borborema, assembly GCA_030914335.1. Taxonomy (NCBI): domain Eukaryota; kingdom Metazoa; phylum Arthropoda; class Insecta; order Diptera; family Drosophilidae; genus Drosophila; species Drosophila borborema. Next base: position 15,245,594 of record JAUESP010000310.1, read on the forward strand.
TGAATTAGCGAGTATTCTAATTTTTTGTGTGCATAAATATTAAAATATGAAAAATACCAAGCTTTTGAAATACCACAAGCGCGAGAGCTGCCAATCTAGTTTAAATTAAACAGTTGATATTGGTTCTGATTATCCCGCGCAGTTTCCGCGTTTTTTTTTTTGCAACAAATTGCGAATTCTTTAGATTATTGTTTATATTATACAAAGCAGGCAGCATGGATGCCAAACGCAAATTTAATGGCAATAGTATGACCAATGGACATTCTAAAAAGCCCAGGTAAACTGTTAATAAAAACGTTTAAATTCTTAAAACTAACTTTAATGAAAACTAGAAAATACGATGACGACGACGACATGGGCGGTGGATTTGAATCGGAATTGGCTGCATTTGAAGGAATGGAAGATCTGGATCAGACACAGTTGCTGGGGGAGGGACCTGAGAATCAACAAACAAGCGAACGCTGGTCTCGTGCGCCACCTCCTCAGCTGAATCCCAGTGAAGACCGCTTAATCTTTCAGCAGCTGGATGTGGAGAACTATGTGGGACAACCGCTGCCAGGCATGCCGGGCGCCCAGCTAGGACCAGTGCCTGTGGTCCGCATGTTCGGAGTCACCATGGAGGGCAACTCCGTATGCTGTCACGTGCATGGCTACTGTCCATATTTCTATATAGTAGCGCCGAGCGGTTTCGAGGAGCGACATTGCTCGGAGCTACACGAAGCGCTAGGCAAGAAGGTGATCGCTGATATGCGCAGCAACAAAGATAATGTACAGGAGGCTGTGCTGGCCGTGGAGCTAGTGCAGAGACTAAATATACATGGATATCACGGCGATGCAAAGCAGACGTATATCAAGATAACCGTTACACTGCCTCGTTTCGTGGCCGCCGCCTCGAGGCTGCTTAAAACGACGGTCATCATGAGCTCCTTCGATTTCCAAGACTGTCGCGCCTTCGAAAACAACATCGACTTTGATATTCGCTTTATGGTGGACACAAAGGTCGTCGGCTGCAATTGGATTGAGCTGCCTCCAGGTGTCTGGCGCCTACGCGGACGGAATTCTAAGCCAGCGCCCGAATCTCGTTGCCAGCTGGAAGTGGACGTCGCCTACGATCAGTTTATATCGCATGAACCGGAAGGCGAATGGTCGAAAGTAGCGCCATTGCGCATACTCAGTTTTGACATTGAGTGCGCCGGACGCAAAGGCATCTTTCCGGAAGCTAAAGTGGATCCGGTCATACAAATAGCGAATATGGTCATCCGACAGGGCGAAACGGAGCCCTTCATTCGAAATGTGTTCACCTTAAAGGAATGCGCACCCATCATAGGCAGCCAGGTGCTGTGCTTTGATCAGGAAACACAGCTGCTGGACAAGTGGGCGGCCTTCGTGAGAGAAGTGGATCCTGACATTCTCACCGGCTATAACATTAACAACTTTGACGTCCCCTATCTTCTGAATCGTGCGGCCCACTTGAAGGTGAAGAACTTCGAGTACCTGGGACGCATTAAGAACATCCGCTCAGTCATCAAGGAACAGGTGCTGCAGTCCAAGCAAATGGGTCGACGCGAGAATCAATATGTCAACTTCGAGGGTCGAGTGCCCTTTGATTTGTTCTTCGTGCTGTTGCGCGATTACAAATTGCGTTCCTACACTCTGAACGCAGTCAGCTATCATTTCCTGCAGGAGCAAAAGGAGGATGTGCATCATAGTATTATTACAGATCTGCAGAACGGGGATGAGCAGACGCGTCGTCGTTTGGCCATGTATTGCTTGAAAGATGCCTACTTACCACTGCGTCTCCTGGGCAAGCTGATGGCCATTGTTAACTATATGGAGATGGCGCGTGTCACAGGTGTTCCACTGGAGTCTTTGCTCACTCGTGGCCAGCAAATTAAGGTGCTCAGCCAGCTGTTGCGCAAGGCCAAGACACGAGGTTTCATCATGCCCTCGTATACGTCCAGTGGCTCCGATGAGCAATACGAGGGCGCAACGGTCATAGAGCCAAAGAGGGGCTATTATGCGGACCCCATTAGCACACTCGATTTTGCCTCGCTATATCCGAGTATTATGATGGCCCACAATCTGTGCTACACCACATTGCTGCTGCCGGGTGCCAAGGACAAGCTGGGGTTGAGCGATGATCAGATAGAGCGCACTCCAGCTAATAATTTGTTTGTGAAAGCTGAATTGCGACGCGGATTGTTGCCAGAGATTCTGGAATCTCTGCTGGCGGCACGAAAGCGCGCCAAGAATGATCTGAAGGTGGAACAGGATCCGTTCAAGCGTCAAGTGCTAGATGGGCGTCAGTTGGCACTGAAAATCTCTGCCAATTCAGTTTATGGCTTCACTGGCGCTCAGGTGGGTAAATTGCCTTGCCTGGAAATTTCGGGCAGTGTCACTGCCTATGGACGCACCATGATTGAGTTGACCAAAAATGAAGTTGAATCACATTACACACGCGCCAACGGCTACGAAAATGATGCATTTGTTATTTATGGCGACACAGATTCCGTCATGGTGAACTTTGGTGTGAAGACTTTGGAGCGCAGCATGGAACTGGGCAGGGAGGCTGCCGACTTGGTTAGCTCTAAGTTTGTGCGACCCATTAAGCTGGAATTTGAGAAAGTCTACTATCCCTATCTGCTGATCAACAAGAAACGCTATGCGGGGCTCTACTTCACCAAGCCGGATAAATACGATAAAATGGATTGCAAGGGCATTGAGACAGTGCGTCGGGACAACTCGCCATTGGTGGCAAATCTGATGAATTCGTGCTTGCAGAAGCTGCTCATCGAAAGAGATCCTGATGGCGCTGTCGACTACGCCAAGCAAGTAATAGCGGATCTGCTATGCAATCGCATAGATATATCTCAGTTGGTCATTACGAAGGAGTTGGCCAAAACGGATTATGCAGCCAAGCAGGCGCATGTGGAGCTGGCTGCAAAGATGAAAAAGCGTGATGCGGGCACAGCGCCCAAATTGGGCGATCGAGTGCCGTATGTGATTTGTGCAGCAGCTAAAAATACCCCGGCATATCAAAAAGCAGAAGATCCGCTCTATGTGCTGGAGAACAGCGTGCCTATTGATGCCAATTACTATTTGGAGCAGCAGCTGTCAAAGCCACTGTTGCGCATATTTGAGCCCATATTGGGTGACAAAGCAGAGTCGGTGTTGCTCAAGGGGGAACATACGCGCACACGCACTGTGGTCACCTCCAAGGTGGGTGGATTGGCGGGCTTTATGACCAAAAAGACTTCGTGTATCGGCTGTAAATCTCTGATGCCCAAGGGATATGAGGATAAGGCTCTGTGCCCGCACTGTGAGCCCAAAATGAGCGAACTGTATCAGAAGGAGCTGGCCGCCAAGCGTGGCTTGGAGGAGACCTTTTCCCGCCTGTGGACCGAGTGCCAGCGCTGTCAGGGATCTTTGCATGAGGAGGTGATCTGCTCGAATCGAGATTGTCCTATTTTCTATATGCGGCAGAAGGTGCGCATGGACCTGAGCACACAGCAGGGACGCGTGCATCGCTTTGGACTGCCCGAATGGTAGTTGATTGTTTCACATACATTATAAACCTATAATTTAATAATTATATTACTAGAAGTTATTACAAAGTTGTGTATATATGTATGTGTGTGTGTGTTTGGATATTTGCGCAAGCGTTATAGATCTTCCAACTATCTCTGGGTGACACTTTGGACAATTTTACAAGGGGGCAGGCTAATTATGGGACATCGGTAGCGGGGGGAGGGCATGACTATTTGCGAGCTTGGAGCGTATTGGATAACCAGTCCATGGCCTGATCCAGACCCTCGCCTTTGGTGGCCGACGTTTTGAATATTTGAAATGTGCGATTCTTAAGATTTTCCAAACCTAACGCATGATGCACTTCAGCCACGGTCATGCAGCCGTCCATATCCTGTTTGTTGGCAAGCACAACAAGTATCGCGCCGGCGAGTTCCTCCTCGCGCAGCATATACAACAGCTCATCTTTCGAAATACCTATGCGGTCACGATCCGCCGAGTCAACCACATAGATGATGGCATCTGTATTACTATAGTAACAACGCCAATAAGGTCTGCAATGGAAAGATAAGACATGTTTGGATAAATATGCATACGTATTGATTAAAAGAATCAATAATCACCTAATACTTGTCTGTCCGCCTAAGTCCCAGACCTGAAACTTGAGGTTTTTGTATGTGACCTGCTCCACGTTGAAGCCAATTGTGGGTATCGTTGTGACCACCTCACCGACCTGTAGCCTGTATAATATTGTTGTTTTTCCGGCACCATCTAGGCCCAATATTAAAATACGCATCTCCCGGGAACCAAGCAGACCGCGAAAATAGCTAAGAACCCCACCTGCAATACAAAAAAATATATATGTTAGAAAAAATGTATAGGTGGTGACTTTAATGGCAGGCGACAGGCGAGATAAACGAGAATCATATACATATATGTATATATATAGAAGTTGGGCCGTGCTGTCATTGCAGGAGATCACCTACCCATGATTAAAGCTCGATTGCAGCGTACTAAGTGCCTCTAAATGCTTAAGTATTATTAATAACTAACTAATTATGTTATTTCGCTTCTACAACGAAATTCTGCTCTTGTTTTCACTAGATGACAAAAATTTTGCCATTCACCGGTGACGTAAACATGACGTGTCATAGCATACGTTCAGCATAACAAAAATATTTTTATTTAAAAGTATTATTTAAATAATTTAAGCTTGCACTGTTGTTAGATACTATCAGATTTTCTAACTTTTAATGATATGCTGCGATCTTCGGCATGAATTTGGCATTCAAAATTGTCAAGCTGAACGCATCCAGTCTTTGCCGGTGTATAGGGTTGCCACAGTTTCTAATTGTTATACAGAGACGTCCGCCATTGTCGCGTCTATCGTCAAAAAAAAGTGTGAAAATCGAGAGACCTAAAACGCATTCAAATTGTGCAAATAGGTAAAATTTCGGTCTAAATATTGTGCAATATGGTGCCTGATAATATGACGAATGTCTGGGACGCTTAAGATAAGCGTCAGCGATGCTTGTTATAAGAATTTCAAGACATGTGCAAATAAAGTGTGTGCGATGAGGGAGAGTGAGAGCAACAAAAGCCAAAAACCGATTACATATACAGTTTATATACATTTAAATGGACTTTGCGCAAAACGTATACCAATGAAATGCTAACATTTAAGCGAATATATCGTATTCTTATATTTGCAAAACTTTTTAGCTAACATTTTAAGGCCAGTCCAGTGCATAACGAACACACAGAAAACGCAGCGAAATGACCTCGCCCTCACCGGCGAATAGTCCGATGCCGCCACCGCAAGCACCCAGTCCCATGGCGCCGCCATCTCAGAGCCCTGCGCCCTCGCCGCACAGTCCTTATCCGCACCAACCACCCCAGGGACCGCCTCAAGGACCACCGCCCGGTGCACCCCACATGCAAGGGCCTCCGCCTCCGGGCCATCCAGCTGGACCGTATGGCCATCCCATGCAGCATGGACCTCCTGGACAGGGTCCGCCCGTACATCATATGCCACCACATCATCAGGGCATGAGTATGCGTAAAATTCTTTAATAATTTTTTAACAAATTTATTAATTATTAAAATTTTTTTAGCACCTCATATGGGCATGCAAATGCCACCAACTGGACCGAATATGTCGCCACTTGGCTATCAAACGCACGGCATGCCGCCCAACGTAAGTGCAGTAATTAATCTTAACTATGTGAATTTGTAGTCCTTGATATGATCTGCCTGCTCGATCAATTGAATTGCCGCCTGGGCCAATGGCTCTGTGCCGGCTGCCACAAGATTTGGCTTCATTATATTGAACGCACTGCCATTCGTGTTGTGCACCACACCGCCAGCTTCACGCACAAGCAAAACCCCAGCAGCTACATCCCAAGGCTTTAGATAATCCACGTGATATACATCTAATGTGCCCTTTGCTACATATGCCAGAGACAATGCGGCACTGGCCAAGCATCGCGTGCTATTGTTTAAACAGACAATAGACAATATAATTATATATATTTTTTTATATGTTTCATTGCATATTATTATTCTAATCATAGCTTACCCAGTAGCCACAGACCCTAATTTATAGGCACGTTTGAGGCTCCTATCACGCAATTGCGGCACATTAAGCAGCGTAATTTCAAGTCCAACCACTGCGCTAGACATCTGAAATTGCAGGGATTTTTAGCACAATTCTCGTATTACTATTTCATATTCATATATTCAAACCTCAGTAGCAGCGGTTACATGAATAGGTTCTCCATTTAAAAAAGCACCATGACCTCTCCTTGTCGAATATAGCTCATTAGCTACGGGATTATAGATAATGCCTATCTCCAGCTCCTTATCAACGGCTAAAGCAACCGAAATGCCGCAATGCGGCAGCTGGTGTATGTAGTTGGTGGTGCCATCGATGGGATCAATGATCCATGTCGGAGCATCTGTCAAATCTGGGAGCTTTTTTTTGCCCGCCAATGTTTCCTCGCCTATAAATACGGATTCTGGGAAGGCTTTCAACAGACTCTCGGCTAGTTTTGTTTCAATTTGCTGATCGTAGACGGTGACAAAGTCGAAGAAGGTATCTTTTATCATGACCTCCTTTTTGCTTTTATTGTAGCCCTCCATAAATATGGGTCCACAGTTGGTAACCAGATCCAGAGCAACATCGTAGTACTCCTTAATCTTCGTTTCTCTCGTATTCTGGGTCATGTTGACAAGCTGTAAAGAAGCTAAGGCACATAAGCAAGTAAATATTTGCCCGGCCATGCTAGACCGATTTTAAAGTGCGACTTACAGTAAGATTTGCTGTCTATAACACAACTAATCAGCTCCGTTAGTTTATCTACTATTTTGATCAAAAAGCTTAGAGAGCTTTATATTTCAAGAAGCTTTTTGCAGTACAAACAGATAACGACTAAATAATTATTGCAGCTTTTGTTTTTTTGTGGGAACTCTTTATAAAGCTTTCTTTATTTGTTGAACTGGTTTTATAAATATATTTTCTGTTGATTCTAAGGTTCAGTGCCACCAACAGAGCGCTCCTGATCTGCTTTGCGGAGCAGGTTCTCAATTTCTTTGCGCAATTTTTCGGTGCCAGCACAAATCAAATCAGGTTTCATAATGTCGAACGGTCCTCCGAAAGGATGTGTGACAACTCCACCCGCCTCACGCACCAGCAATGAGCCAGCTGCACAATCCCATGGATACATATCCTCAATATAAAAGGCATCCAAATTGCCAGCAGCCACCATGCAAAGCTCATCCACGACACAGGAGTAGGCCAACAAGCTAAGCATGAAAGATGAGAAATGTTAAAAATATTCTACAAAAAATATTGTTATCTTGACTAACTTACCGTCTGGCATGCAATCCCACATGATAGATGCGTTTGATATGCTTGTTGGCCACTTTGTGCACATGCAGTAGGGACACCTCATAGGCCACATTGGCATCCCGCAAGCGTTCACAATCGCTCACACGTATGGGCTTGCCATTGCAGAAGGCACCTTGTCCTAGCTTCGCTGTGTAGAACTTGCCCTGGGCTGGATTATTCACAATGCCCAGTACGATTTGCTTATTGATTGCTAGCCCGATTGAAACACACACATGTGGAATTTGTTTAATGAAGTTGGAGGTGCCGTCTATGGGATCTATGATCCAAGTGGGCGCATCCGTCAGCTCTTTCGAGACATTATTGTTCTTGGCTGTATCTTCCTCGCCAATGAACTTGTGATGCGGATATTTAGCCAATATCTCGCCCATCAGAAACTCTTCGATTTTGTTGTCATAGTCGGTGACCACATCGTAGAATGCACCCTTAATGTCCACATGCTTCTCTGTGCGATTGTAGCCCTCGATCAGTATATCGCCTGCCCGTTGCGCCAGCGGGTAAATGAAGTTATACAGTTCCTCAACTTCCGTTAACATCTTGGCAGCTGGTGAAGGTGGGTAAAGACCTGTTACTTGTAAGTGCTTGCGCTATGCGTTGTTACTGCACAGATATCAGCTTCCGACTGAACCGGATTGTTATGCTCGCATCGCTTTAACACTCTCTCGAATTTGTTTACTTTGAGTCTTTCTTGATGCGCTCAATAAAAAAAAGTCTCTTGCAATGAAATGCGATATGATGACGGAGAATTCCAAAGATGAACTGACAATTGAAATCTGTTGCCTGCGTTTTATCGCATTTGACAACTACAAATAGACATTTCATTATCTTTAACATACAATGTGTCTATATCGTGCAGGGTAGTCGAACTATTCTCGGTGTGAAACTAGTTTGAATTGACGGATACCATATAGTATAGAATATATATAATAATGATTTAATAGATATGAATAGATAACTAATTTTGTTGTTATATTTTTACAATAGATATTAATATTTAATTTTTGTAGACTTTATCTCATTCTACAATTATATTTTTTATTTCGGTCTTTGCCCCCAAGCTTGAGTTTGTGTTACTTATTTTTGTTTCCAATGTATTCATTAAATAGTTGCATTAAATGAAATTGATATATTTTTATATTTACATTTTCTTTATTATTTCTTTTACAATTCAAAATATACTTCATTTGTAACTATAAACAAATTCATAACAATTATATTATATACGTGAATGCAGCTTCATTAATTTGATCTTTGATTGAACTTTACAATGTTCACATGCGTAGTATTCATTTGAATTCAATTTACTTAAATGTATATTCCGTAATTTGATCAGCCTCTGCAATGAGACTTATCACTTTCTTGGCCAGTTCATCCGTGCCGGCGCATGCCAAATCGGGCTTCATAACATTGAATTTACCACCTTTGGTATGGTATATAGAGCCACCAGCTTCTGTTAATATAACAGCGCCAGCTGCAATATCCCAGGGCTGGAGATCATCAATGTGATAGGCATCGCATTGTCCCGTTGCCACATAGCAAAGAGCAAGAGCTCCGCTGCCAAAGCTGCGTGTGCTATAAATAATCATAAAAAAGTTGAGTTTCTTTTTTCCACTCTTTCTCTCTCTCTCTCTATTTCTCTCTTTCGCTTTAGCTTTAACTTACGCTGTGGCATTTGAGCCCAACTTGTAAAGTCGTTTGATATTCTTGTCTCTGACAGCGGCTGCATGTATGAGTGAGATTTCTAGGGCGACCACAGCTTGATTTATCTAGGGAGAGAAAAAAGAGCTTTCTCAGCAAAGTCTTGTTTATGATGCGCAGGTGCATGCAAACATGGAATGAGTTGAAAATGTTGTTATTAACACTGACATATATGTGCTATCACGCTGATTGTAGGTTTTTATATTTTTTCGGCAGTAAGATAATGATAATACTTACCGTAGTTACTTTGGAAGTATGAATTCGCTGGCCATTGAGGTAGGCGCCGTGTCCTTTCCATGCCGAGAACAATTCATTTGCCGGCGGATTGTAAATGATGCCGACGACGAGCTCCTTGTTAATCGTCAAACCCACCGAGATGCAGCAATGTGGTATGCGATGTACGAAATTTGTGGTGCCATCAATGGGATCAATGATCCAGGTGGGGGCATCAGTTAATTCCGCGCCGCGTTTACTGGCAGCCGATTCTTCTTCACCAATGATCAGAGACTCAGGAAAGGCTTTTTGCAAACCCTCCGTAAGAAAATCCTCAATCTGTTTGTCGTACACAGTGACCAGATCATAGAAGTCTTTTTTAACAGTAAAATCGGTCTTGGGTTTTGTGTAACCCGCCATTAGCATGGGTCCACATTGCTTCACCAAATCTAACGCCACTTCGTAATACTCCTGTAATTTTGACTCAGACATTGAGCTAATTTTTTTTTTTGCCTTACACTCGACCAACTGCTGCTAACCACTGAAATTTTGATATCTAATTGAGTTGGTGACCAAGCAGAGTGCTAAAGCTTTTGCCAAAAAGCTCTCTGGTCAATGAAAAACTTTGAACTTTCATACAATCAAAGAGTCATGTAGATTCTTGATGAAGTCTGTACAAGATGATAGACGAGAATAAAAGATAAGTTTAATCTATGACTTGATTACCCTGTCAACATCTTTTAACGCTGTAAAATTGTTAAGCTGCACATAATGTAAAGTTGTGCCAGTTGATAAGGCGTCAAATAATCAACATAATATAAACTAGGGTATTTAAAGCAGACAGTTGGGTTATTGTACTTCATTTTGGATATATTTTTAGAATGCTTTTTAACGAAGTGAGTCGCAATTGATAGGGAGTGGAAAGTTTATTTTACGATATGACACATTTCAAATTAAATTTGTTGTTAGTTAATTGAGCATACATCTAACTGTGAAAGTAACTAGATAATCTATTTAAGAAAATCAAACATCTTATATACAAAGAGTGCATTAAGAGAGTATACTGCTGTATTGAATGTGTTAGAGAATAGTAATATCAAGTATAAAAGTAATAGAGTTTGATACATAATATATATGTACATTTATTGGCTCATTCATTATTAATTTTATACCTGGTACAACATATTTTCTTTATAAACAATTTAAAATTTATATTCAATTATCGTCTTCACCACCCACAGACTTGGCTTGATCTGCCTTGCGTATAAGAGTTTCGATTTGCATTCGCAGTGCCTCTGTGCCGGCACATATTAGATCTGGCTTCATAATGTTAAAGGCGCCACCATAGGGATGGGTAACAACGCCACCGGCTTCGCGTATCAGCAAATAGCCCGCAGCGCAGTCCCAGGGATACATATCCTCAATGTGAAAAGCATCCAGATTGCCAGCAGCGACCATGCAAAGGGAATCTACTACTGCCGAATAGCCAATCAAACTGCAAATAAGATGAGGAAGAGAGATATATTGAATAAAATCTAAATTCTCTTTAGACACATGATTTGTACGCACCGTCTAGCCTGTGAGCCCACATAGTAGATGCGTTTGATGTGTTTGTTCCTTATCGTTGGCTCGTGCAGCAAACAGACTTCATATGCAACATTGGCATCATTCAGACGCTCACAATTGCTCACATGAATGGGCTCACCGTTGCAGAAGGCGCCTTGTCCCAGCTTTGCTGTGTAGAGCTTGCCCTGGGCTGGATTATTCACAACTCCCAGTACGATTTGCTTATTGATTGAGAGTCCAATGGAAACGGATACGTGAGGAATTTGTTTAATGAAATTGGAGGTACCATCAATGGGATCGATGATCCAGGTGGGCGCATCTGTTAGCTCCTTGGTTATATTATTATTCTTGTGTGTATCCTCTTCGCCAATGAACTTATGTTCCGGATATCTGGCAAGAATGCTGCTCATCAGAAACTCTTCTATTTCGTTGTCGTAGTCGGTGACTACGTTGTGAAATTCGTTACGTTTCAGTGTAACCTTTTTGCCCGCATTCTGATAGCCTTCAAACAGTATTTCACCTGCTCTTACGGCCAGCGGATAGATAAACTGGTATAGCTCCTCGATTTCGCTTATGTTTTCTGTCATTGTTTGCTTTTGAGTCTAAATTTTTGGATGCTTCGTCAGCTGCTGCCGAAAACTGAATGTGCACTGAGTAGTCAAAAAACGAGTTTCTCACTCAGCTGTGACTAGATACATTCTCAATTGAACAAATGAGATACCGAAAGCTTTATGTTAACTTGGCTTGCAATTAAAGACAAGAGAGAATCTTTAGATTTTAGATGCGGACTTTTGAATGCTCTAGCAAATGAGTAATATGAGAGATAAAACGTTAACATAAAATGTTGTTAGCATTAACACATTTTCTAAACATGTTAAGAATGTTCATTTATATATTAAATTTCACTCTTTGTAGGGTCCTCCACAGCCTGGCCAGGGTCCGCCTGGGGGTCCGCCCGGTGGTCCACCCGAACGTTCTGGTCAGGAGAATCTACACGCTCTGCAGCGAGCCATTGACTCGATGGAAGAGAAGGGTTTGCAAGAAGATCCACGATATTCACAACTTTTGGCTATGCGTGCCACCTCGAAGCATCAGCATCTGAATGGCAATCAGGTGAATCTGCTGCGCACACAGATTACAGCCTATCGCATGCTGGCGCGCAACAAGCCCATTTCCATGCAGATGCAGCAGGCACTGCAAGCGGCACAGCAGCAGCAACAGCAACAACAACAGCAGCAGCAGCAGCAGCAGCAGCAGCAGCAGCAGCAACAGCAACAACAGCCGCCGCAGCCCATTGGACCGCCGGGTATGCCAGGTGGTCCTCCACCGGGTGGGCCGCATGCGGGACCGCAGCCCATGCAGGCGCAGCAGCCACCCTCAACCGGTACACCGCCCCAATGCTCGACACCACCAGCTACTCCATATGGGCCGCCTGTGCCGGGACAGAAAATGCAGCCAGCTCCGCCGCCGCATATGCAGGGGCAACCGTTGCAGCCGCAACCTCCGATAATTGGCGGTGCACCACCACCGCCACAGCAGCAGCAACAGCAGATGCAACAGCAGCAACAACAGCAGCAACAACAGCAGCAACAACAACAACAACAGCAGCAGCAGCAGCAGCAGCAACAGCAACAGCAACAATTGCAGCAACAGCAACAACAACAGCAGCACCAACAGCAGCAACAACAGCAACAACAGCAGCAGCAACAACAACAGCAACAGGTGCCGCTTCAGCCCCCGCCTGAGCAATTGCAGCATCAGCAACACAATGGCGGCAAGCCACTGGCTATGGGCCCTGCTGGTGGACCGCCGTTGATACCAGCCACGCCCATGCAGGCGCAGGGCATTCGCCCCGCAGCTCCATGTTTGCCCGGCAATCAAGTGGCGCCTCCAGGTCCACCTCGCCCAGGTGCACCACCGGGACAACAACAGCCAATGGCCAAGCCGAACCGCGTGACCACAGTGGCCAAACCAGTGGGTCTCGATCCCATAACGTTGCTGCAGGAGCGTGAGAATCGCATAGCTGCTCGCATTTCACTGCGCATGCAGGAGCTCCAGCGTCTGCCTGCCACTATGTCCGAGGATCTTCGACTGCAGGCGGCCATTGAGCTGCGGGCATTGCGCGTTCTGAATTTCCAGCGGCAACTGCGCATGGAAATTGTGCAGTGCACCAGGCGCGACACCACTCTGGAGACGGCCATCAATATGAAGCTCTACAAGCGCACCAAGCGCCAAGGCCTGCGAGAGGCACGCGCCACCGAGAAGCTAGAGAAGCAACAAAAGCTCGAAGCAGAACGTAAGCGTAGGCAGAAGCATCTGGAGTTCTTGTCTGCTGTGCTGCAGCATGGCAAAGATCTGCGAGAATATCATCGCAATAATAAGGTGTGTGCTATATTAGACACGTGCGAAGCTTTCCACTGACTAAATCTTTACTCTCCATTTACAGGCTCAGCTGGCGCGCATGAATAAATCGGTTATGAATTACCATGCGAATGCGGAACGTGAACAGAAGAAAGAACAGGAGCGCATTGAGAAGGAGCGTATGCGTCGTCTGATGGCCGAGGATGAGGAGGGTTATCGCAAGTTGATTGATCAGAAGAAGGACAAACGTTTGGCATTCCTGCTGTCGCAGACAGACGAGTACATTAGCAATCTCACGCAGATGGTGAAGCAGCACAAAGACGATCAGATGAAGAAGAAGGAGGAGGAGGGCAAGCGTCTGCAGCAATACAAAAAGGAGCTTCTGATGAGCGGCGAATATGTGAACATTGATGAGAGCAGTATTGCGGCGGATATGCGGGTCCATGTGGTGGAACAATGCAGCGGCAAGAAGCTAACGGGAGATGATGCACCCATGCTTAAGCATTTGCATCGCTGGCTGAACATGCACCCGGGTTGGGATTGGATTGACGACGACGATGATGACAACGACGAGTCGCCCGAAAAGAAACCGAAACCAAAGCCGGAAGAGCAGCCGCAAGAGCGTAATGCTACTGCAGAGGGATCTGAAGATGCAACAGATAAATCAGCGCAATCCGGACAAGCGGGCGCCAATGACTTGATCAATCAGGTTAAAGTGGAGGACGATGAATATCGCACTGAAGAGCAAACGTATTACAGCATTGCGCATACCGTGCACGAGAAGGTCACTGAGCAGGCCAGCATTATGGTCAACGGCCAGCTGAAGGAGTATCAATTGAAGGGTCTCGAGTGGCTGGTCTCGCTGTACAATAACAATTTGAATGGCATTTTGGCCGATGAGATGGGTCTGGGCAAGACCATCCAAACGATTTCTCTGGTCACCTATTTAATGGATCGCAAGAAGGTTATGGGTCCATACTTAATCATTGTACCACTCTCCACCCTGCCCAATTGGGTGCTGGAGTTTGAGAAGTGGGCGCCTGCCGTGGGCGTGGTCAGCTACAAGGGCAGTCCACAGGGTCGCCGGCTGCTTCAGAATCAAATGAGAGCCACCAAATTTAATGTGCTGCTCACCACATACGAGTATGTGATCAAGGACAAAGCGGTGCTGGCCAAGATTCAATGGAAGTACATGATTATAGATGAGGGTCATCGCATGAAGAATCATCATTGCAAATTGACGCAAGTGCTCAATACGCATTACATAGCGCCATATCGGCTGCTCCTTACGGGTACACCACTGCAAAATAAGCTGCCCGAGCTGTGGGCGTTGCTTAACTTCTTGCTACCATCCATTTTCAAGTCGTGCTCCACATTCGAGCAGTGGTTCAATGCACCATTCGCCACCACCGGCGAAAAGGTTGAGCTGAATGAGGAAGAAACCATTTTGATCATTCGACGCTTGCACAAGGTGTTGCGTCCCTTCTTGCTACGTCGTCTCAAAAAGGAGGTGGAGCATCAGCTGCCCGACAAGGTCGAGTACATTATCAAATGCGATATGTCCGCATTGCAGCGCGTCCTCTACAAGCACATGCAGAGCAAGGGTGTCCTGCTCACCGACGGCTCCGAGAAGGGCAAGCATGGCAAGGGCGGTGCCAAGGCTTTGATGAACACCATCGTGCAGCTGCGTAAGCTTTGCAATCATCCATTTATGTTCCAGCATATCGAGGAGAAATACTGCGATCACACTGGAGGACATGGCGTGGTTTCAGGTAAATATTTCTCTCTGTATATTCGTATGTGGCAGTTACACTATACACTTGGTTTGTTTTGCAGGACCCGATCTATATCGTGTGTCGGGTAAATTTGAGCTGCTGGATCGCATCTTGCCCAAGCTGAAAGCAACCAATCATCGCGTGCTGCTCTTCTGTCAGATGACTCAGTGCATGACCATTATTGAGGATTACCTGGGCTGGCGTCAGTTTGGCTACTTGCGTCTGGATGGTACCACCAAGGCCGAGGATCGTGGCGAATTGCTGCGTAAATTTAATGCAAAGGGCTCAGATTACTTTGTCTTCTTGTTGTCCACGCGCGCCGGTGGCCTCGGCTTGAATTTGCAGACCGCCGACACAGTGGTTATATTCGATTCTGATTGGAATCCGCATCAGGATCTGCAGGCACAGGATCGTGCCCATCGTATTGGTCAGCGTAATGAGGTGCGTGTGCTGCGTCTCATGACAGTCAACTCGGTGGAGGAGCGAATCTTGGCCGCGGCCCGATACAAGCTGAACATGGACGAGAAGGTCATTCAGGCGGGCATGTTCGATCAGAAATCCACGGGCAGTGAGCGTCAGCAATTCCTGCAAACGATTTTGCACCAGGACGACAACGAGGAGGAGGAGGAGAACGAAGTGCCCGATGATGAGATGATTAATATGATGATAGCGCGCAGTGAAGAGGAAATTGAAATCTTCAAGAAAATGGATCTTGAACGCAAGAAAGAGGATGAGGAAATTCATCCGGGCAGGGAACGTCTAATCGATGAGTCCGAGCTGCCCGACTGGCTGACCAAGGATGACGACGAGGTGGAGCGTTTCCATTACCAATATGATGAGGATACCATATTGGGTAAGTGGATAAAACTTGTTATATATATGAATGTATTGTAAATTGATTCATTTACTTGATTTTTGTAGGTCGTGGATCGCGACAGCGCAAAGAAGTTGACTATACGGACAGCCTGACCGAAAAGGAATGGCTGAAGGCTATCGATGATGGCGCTGAATTCGATGAAGAGGAAGAGGAGGATAACGATTCCAAGCGCAAACGCCGCAAGCGCAAGAATCGCAAAGATGAATCCGATGATGATTCACTCATATTGAAACGCCGACGCCGGCAGAACTTAGACAAACGCTCCAAGAAGCAAATGCACAAGATTATGAGCGCTGTCATCAAGCACACCCAGGATGGTCGCACGCTATCAGAGCCATTTATGAAGCTACCCTCGCGACAGCGGCTGCCCGATTATTATGATATTATCAAACGGCCGGTGGACATTAAGAAAATACTGCAGCGCATCGAGGACTGTAAATATGCGGATCTCAATGAGCTGGAGAAGGACTTCATGCAGCTCTGCCAGAATGCGCAAATCTACAACGAGGAGGCGTCACTCATCTATCTCGATTCCATAGCGTTGCAGAAGATTTTTGTCAGCGCGAGGCAGAGAATAACGGCGGCTGCGGATGCGGCTGCTGTGGCCGCAGGCGAGAATACAGGCGATGCTCATGGCAATGGCGGTGGCGCCGGTGGCTCCGACAATTCGGACAATGATGAAGACGATGGAGATGATGGTTCCGATGATGAGGAGATTGCCACTACATCTGCGGCGGCTGTTAAAATGAAGCTAAAACTTAACAAATCGTTGGCTAGTGCACCAGCCACACCCACACAATCCTCAGCAGCTGCCTCGGTGACCAGCGGTGCAGCGACTACATCCAAGAAGCAAACGCGCCGAAAGCGCGTTCAAAAGAAGTACACAATTTCGGATGATGATGACGACGACATGGACTAGCTGCCACTGGGAGTCATTTTCAAACGAGCATCAAACGGTGCCGAATTCAACTAACATTTAGTTTACTTTAAGTTCTTTTAGCCACACCCCAATTCAGTTCAATCCACTCCAAAGCACCACAGCCCCCTAAGTATCCCAACAATCCCACGCAGCATTGCAATAATTATACATACAACAATTTTTCGCATATACAAAAAATCAATGATATATTCATATATATTTAAAGCAAATACTTTTTAAATAAATCCACAGTCTGTCCTAAATAAACCAGACTGTCTTTATAGAAAAACAAAAACCAAGTTATACTGAAATTTACAAAACAAAAAAGAGTATTTGCAACAAATAGATTGTACTTTTAGGAAATGCAAAAAAATTATGTAAATATACATATATATATTTATATACAATAATAAGTTCAGAGCCAATATCCAACTACAACAAATAGTGAAAGTATTCATCACAGAACTCATGAATGGATGAGGCATATTCCTCATCGCCGCTGTCATTGCGCCGCACCGGAATTTTGTGCGCATTCGCGTACAGATCCTCATCGATGTTGACATCATCAGTTTCTGGAAAAATATTTATATGTATATATATATTTAATTGAATGGCAATTGTCTAAGGCAAGTATCTAGGTCATAGCTTGAAATAGAGTCTTGATTATGAAAGGGCTGCGGTGACACATGCATATTTATTTATATATAATTAAAGTAAATATACATAAACGAATTATTCTAACAGTCTTTCTTTAATTTCTAGTTTACTTATAGCTTTAGAGAAAAAATCATTTGATATCAAATTTTTACATAGTTTATCTCGCGCTATCAAAATGAATTACACGCGATAAGGCGTTCTATTTATTTTTATATTTAACAAATATTTGTTGTAAATAGAGCGAATTAAGTACTTTATAATTAGAAAAGGTTTATTTGAGCATAATTAATATTTGAAGGCATTTCCTTATCGTCAGCTCTCATTATCAATTAATAAGCTTACCTCTGTATTTTTGTTTTCTGCCCAGACGTAGCTTGGAGCTGGAAAGCACCGCCTCATCGCACAAATCTAAATCCAGATTGGTGGAGCATCTGGAGTAGCGTATGGGAGGGGCTAGAAACCAATATGATTGCATAATGCATTTCAGGCCAGGCATTTGACGCAGTTCATCGAGTTTTTGCGGCTGCTTGGCAAGAGATTCGAATGCCCGCAGCTGTAGCGTTGCTGGTTGTGAGCTGGAGTTAATCAAGCGGATGACAGATTTGGCAGCTGTGGAGCAGACCATGGGATAGATTTTGACATGTGGATCTGTTGGTATGTTCGTGTAGGCGACACCGAGGGAGCGACGATTCAAAAAATATTCCAAATGGCCACGCGTGCGATCCAGATAGATGCCCACCAAGCAGCCCTGGGAAAACTTTTGGCCATATGGCAACTGCTCGCCACAATGCTGGATTTTTCCATTGTAGGAATAGCCCCAGGATTGGGCATTGGTGCCCAGTGCCGAGACGAAGTGGAATTTGAATTGTTCCAGATTAACACTATCCGTACCTACGCCAAACATCTAGAACATATTAAGAGAGAGAGAAAGACAAATAAATAGTAACCAAGTGGAATATTTACGTTTGCATTGACCTTTTCGTAAACGGGCGGTCGAGTTAAAATAGGAATACAAATGGCTTATCAGCTCTCACTCGTTCTGACACTTGCTATGCACCACAGATTTCCTTATGCCGAGAGACAGGCTCACTGTGTCAAGTGCGTTTCAGTTTTGTTATCTTCTAAAGTGGCGCTTATCTCGTCAGCTATTTTAATCCCTTACGATGCAGTTGCCCATGCACTAGAACTTACCACATCAGTACCGGCCAGCACTGTAATGATACGCATCTCCCAGAAGTGAACTTTGTCTTGTTGCAACGGCTGTTCGCCACGCACAATGGCCGTGCCCTGACTATAGGTGGGATGGAAGACGATATCTCGGCCTGTAACTTGGGCATCGGAATCTTCTGTGTGATGCCACTGCCACTGCAAGCCATTGCCACTGTCCTCACCGCAGCAACACTTCACCAGATCGGGAATGTTTCCTTTGTGGTTGGCCACATCGATGCAGCTGGGAAATCGACAATCACAGAAACCGGGGCAGCGCAGATCCTGATCGGTACTTGGTAGCGGCAGCATTCTGATATGTATATTTCAGTTAAAGTTTGTTTGTTCCTGCTTACGATCCACTCACTAACGAGGTCGCAATGCAACTGATTTGCTTATCGATTTGCAGCTCAATAAATTACAAATTTAAGAGAGTGAGCGTCGTTTGTTTTGTTTACTTCTGCATATGATTGAATATAGTGTGACCAAAACAAATAGGAACACAAAGAACACAAAATGTATCGATGTTTATGAAATATCGATACTGAAAACTATTTATTATATCGAAGCGAATGCAGCTCTATCGCTCAGCCAGCCAATAAACAGCGAAAAAGAAAATATTTTTACCGCTTTAAAATTGCTAAAAAAGCTTATTCAGCACTTAAAGCGATAACTAATAGCTAAACAAGTATGGCGGATGCCGCAGCACGTCAATTGCAGTATGAGTACAAGGCGGTAAGTGTTTTAAAATAGTTAAGAAAAAAATGTGCCGCCACATGCGGTAAACGTTTGCCGAAAAAATGTTTGTTAAATTTTATTCTCTTCCTTATAGAACTCAAATCTTGTGCTGCAAGCTGATGTACGTCTCATTGAGCGTCCGCGTCGAGATGAAGCCACCGGCGAGGTGTGCTCTTTGGTAGGCAAATTGGATGGCACTCGCATGGGGGATCGCTATCAGCGTACAAAGCCTGAAAAAACCGAGGAGCGCAAAGTGAAACGGCAGAAACGTGACGAGGCGCAGTACGATTTTGAGCGGATGAAGGGCGCCACATTGCTATCAGAGGGTATTGATGAGATGGTAGGCATTGTCTATCGCCCTAAGACTCAGGAGACCCGTCAGACCTACGAAGTGTTGCTGAGTTTTATACAGGAGGCACTGGGCGATCAGCCACGCGACATTTTGTGCGGCGCTGCAGATGAAATATTGGCTGTGCTTAAGAATGATCGACTTAAAGATCGCGAACGCAAACGGGACGTAGACAGTTTGCTAGGTGAAGTCACAGATGAACGCTTTGCACTGCTCGTGAATCTTGGCAAGAAAATCACTGATTTCGGTAGCGATGCAGTAAATGCTCTGACAGCAGCTACAAACAATGATGAGCAAATTGATGATACTTACGGCATCAACGTGCAATTCGAGGAATCCGAAGAGGAGAGCGACAATGACATGTACGGCGAGATACGCGACGACGATGCTCAAGATGAGGGCGAAGAGGCGCGCATTGATCATACATTGCATGCCGAAAATGTGAGTAGCATGAATTTTACTTATATAAAATCATATATTTATTATGATAATTTACAGCTCGCAAATGAGGAGGCTGCTAGTAATGTGAAAAAAGATCGCTCGCTGCATCCGCTGGACATTGATGCCTACTGGCTGCAGCGCTGCCTCAGCAAGTACTACAAAGATGCAATGGTGTCCCAGAGCAAGGCTGCTGATGTTTTGAAGATATTAAAAGATGCCGCCGATGAGCGCGACTGTGAGAACCAGTTGGTGCTGCTGCTGGGCTATGACTGCTTTGACTTCATTAAACAACTGAAGCTGAATCGTCAGATGATACTCTACTGTACCATGTTAGCGTCCGCCCAAACGGATAGTGAGAGGCAGCGCATACGTGAGAAGATGCGTGGCAATACGGCGCTGGCCAAAATATTGCGTCAACTGGACACTGGCAAGGCCGATGAGCAGGAGGAGGCAGATGCACGAGCTAGCAAGCGTGGCAAGGGTGATGCCGACGATGGTGGGGCCGCAGCTGCTGGTCAAGTCCCTGGTGTACGTCAACTGTTGGAGCTAGATGAGCTGGCGTTTACCCAGGGCTCTCATTTCATGGCTAACAAGCGTTGCCAGCTGCCCGATGGCAGCTACCGCAAACAGCGCAAGGGATACGAGGAGGTCCATGTACCCGCTCTCAAACAAGTACCATTTGAAGCGGACGAGGAGCTGCAGCCAATTGACAAACTGCCCAAGTATGTGCAGCCTGTGTTCGATGGCTTCAAGACCTTGAATCGCATTCAGAGTCGGCTCTACAAAGCCGCTTTGGACAGCGATGAGAATATGCTGCTTTGTGCACCAACTGGTGCGGGTAAAACGAATGTGGCTTTGCTTACAATGATGCGAGAGATTGGCAAACACATAAACGAGGATGGCACCATCAATGCTCAAGATTTCAAGATCATCTATGTGGCACCCATGAAATCGCTGGTACAGGAAATGGTGGGCAACTTCGGACGTCGTCTGGCCTGCTATAATCTGACTGTGTCCGAGTTGACGGGCGATCATCAGCTGACGCGTGAGCAAATTGCAGCAACTCAGGTGATTGTCTGTACGCCTGAGAAGTGGGATATTATCACACGCAAGGGTGGAGAGCGCACATTTGTAAGTCTGGTGCGATTGGTCATCATTGATGAGATTCATTTGCTGCACGACGAGCGTGGACCGGTGCTAGAGGCATTGGTAGCACGTACCATACGTAACATTGAGACCACGCAGGAGGATGTGCGTTTGGTTGGCTTGTCTGCCACACTGCCCAACTACCAAGACGTGGCCACATTTTTGCGCGTGAAGCCCGATAAGGGTCTCTTCTACTTCGACAATAGCTATCGACCGGTTGCACTCGAGCAACAGTACATTGGTGTGACCGAGAAGAAGGCATTGAAGCGATTCCAGGTAGATTTTAATCTCTATAAAAAGAATACTTTCATTTAATTTAATTATTTCTAATTTCCCACACAGGTCATGAACGAGATTGTGTATGAAAAGACCATGGAGCATGCTGGTCGCAATCAAGTACTCGTCTTTGTGCACTCCCGCAAGGAAACTGGCAAAACGGCGCGTGCAGTACGTGACATGTGCCTCGAGCAGGACACGCTGGGCAGCTTTTTGCGTGAAGGCTCGGCCAGCATGGAAGTGTTGCGTACTGAGGCAGAGCAGGTGAAGAATACAGAGTTAAAGGAATTGCTGCCATATGGCTTTGCTATTCATCATGCTGGCATGACGCGCGTGGATCGTACGCTAGTTGAAGATCTCTTTGCTGATAGGCATATTCAGGTGCTGGTGTCGACAGCTACCTTGGCCTGGGGTGTTAATTTACCCGCGCATACCGTCATCATCAAGGGCACACAAGTCTACAATCCGGAGAAGGGTCGTTGGGTCGAGCTGAGCGCCTTGGATGTGCTGCAGATGTTGGGACGTGCCGGTCGTCCACAGTATGATACCAAGGGCGAGGGCATACTCATCACGAATCACAGTGAGCTGCAGTTCTATCTATCGCTGCTCAATCAGCAGCTGCCCATTGAATCGCAGTTCATTTCCAAACTGCCGGACATGTTGAATGCGGAGATTGTACTCGGCACCGTTCAACATCTGCAGGACGCAGTCAATTGGCTGGGATATACTTATCTCTACATCCGCATGCTGCGCAATCCCACGTTGTATGGCGTTTCGCACGATGCGATCAAAGCTGATCCTCTACTGGAGCAGCATCGCGCAGACTTGCTGCACACAGCAGCCTGTAGCCTGGAGCGCAGTGGCTTAATCAAATACGAACGCAAGACGGGACACTTCCAGGTGACGGATCTGGGACGCATTGCATCCCACTATTATCTGACCCACGAGACAATGTTGACCTACAATCAGTTGCTAAAGCAAACTCTGAGCGAAATTGAGCTATTCCGTGTATTCTCTTTGTCTTCGGAGTTCCGTCACATCTCTGTGCGTGAGGAGGAGAAGTTGGAGCTGCAAAAGCTTATGGAGCGCGTGCCGATACCCATCAAGGAGTCCATTGAGGAGCATAGCGCCAAGGTAAATGTGCTGCTGCAAGCTTACATCTCTCAGCTGAAGCTAGAGGGCTTTGCCCTGATGTCCGATATGGTGTTCATCACCCAATCGGCTGCCCGTCTAATGCGCGCCATCTTCGAGATTGTGTTGACCCGTGGCTGGGCACAGTTGGCGGATAAAACGCTGACGCTTTGCAAGATGATTGATCGTCGCATGTGGCAATCGATGACGCCGTTGCGCCAATTCAAGAAGATGCCTGATGAAATTGCCAAGAAGCTGGAGAAGAAACACTTTCCCTGGTCGCGTCTGTACGATCTAGAGCCGCATGAGCTGGGCGAATTGATACGTGTACCGAAGCTGGGCAAGACAATACACAAGTTCGTGCATCAATTCCCGAAACTTGAGCTCTCTACGCACATTCAGCCCATAACACGATCAACGCTACGTGTGGAGCTCACAATAACGCCCGATTTTCAATGGGATGAGAAGGTGCATGGACAATCGGAAGGTTTCTGGGTATTGATTGAGGATGTGGACTCGGAGCTAATCTTACATCATGAATTCTTCTTGCTCAAACAGAAGTATGCACAGGATGAGCATCAGTTGAAGTTCTTTGTGCCCGTTTTCGAGCCATTGCCCCCACAATATTTTCTACGCATTGTCTCCGATCGTTGGATAGGCGCCGAGACACAGTTGCCCGTGTCCTTCAGGCATCTCATATTGCCCGAGAAGAATATGCCACCAACGGAACTGCTCGACTTGCAGCCACTTCCCATTAGCGCTTTGCGCCAGCCCAAGTTTGAGGCATTTTATTCGAAACGTTTCCCTCAATTCAATCCCATCCAGACGCAAGTCTTCAACGCGGTCTACAACAGCGATGAGAATGTCTTTGTGGGTGCTCCAACAGGATCTGGTAAAATGACTATTGCTGAGTTTGCCATCATGCGATTGTTTAGCCAGAGCAGCGACGGACGTTGTGTCTATTTGGTTTCCCAGGAAGCGCTTGCCGATCTAGTGTTTACCGACTGGCATGCCAAGTTTGGCAGTTTGGACATCAAGGTGGTCAAATTGACTGGCGAAACAGGCACGGATCTCAAGCTCATTGCCAAGGGACAATTGATTATAACAACAGCGGATAAGTGGGATGTGCTCTCGCGTCGCTGGAAGCAGCGTAAGAATGTGCAACAAATCAATCTGTTCATCGTCGATGAGCTGCAGCTGGTGGGTGGTGAGGAGGGACCCGTCATGGAGATCGTCTGTTCCCGCATGCGCTATATCAGTTCCCAAATTGAAAAGCAGATTCGCATCGTGGCACTCTCCTCCTCGTTGACAGATGCTCGAGATGTGGCCCAATGGCTTGGCTGCAATCCTAATGCCACATTCAACTTTCATCCGAGTGTACGACCCATACCTCTGGAGCTGCACATACAGGGCTTCAATGTCACCCACAACGCCACAAGAATTGCAACGATGTCGAAACCTGTGTACAATGCCATACTCAAGTACAGCCCCCATAAGCCCGTTATCGTATTTGTTTCGTCACGCAAACAGGCGCGTCTCACAGCCATCGATGTCTTGACGTATGCTGCCTCAGATCTGCAACCGAATCGGTTCTTCCATGCCGAAGAGGATGACATTCAGCCTTTTCTCGAGCGCATGACTGATAAAACGCTGAAGGAGACACTCGCTCAGGGCGTTGCTTATCTGCATGAGGGATTGTCTGCCTCGGATCATCGTCTGGTCGAGCAGCTCTTCGATTCGGGCGCTGTGCAGCTGGCTGTTGTCTCCCGTGATCTTTGCTGGGGCATGAGCATCTCAGCACATCTCGTTATCATCATGGACACCCAGTTCTACAATGGCAAAAATCACTCGTATGAGGACTATCCCATAACGGATGTGCTGCAAATGATTGGACGCGCCAACAGACCCAACGAGGATGCGGATGCCAAGTGTGTGCTCATGTGTCAGAGTTCAAAGAAAGATTTCTTCAAGAAATTCATCAACGAGCCGCTGCCGATCGAAAGTCATTTGGATCATCGCATGCACGATCATTTCAATGCTGAAGTCGTTACGAAAACCATTGAGAACAAACAGGATGCCGTTGATTATCTAACCTGGACATTCCTCTATCGAAGATTAACCCAGAATCCCAACTATTACAATCTGCAGGGCGTCACGCATCGACATTTATCTGATCATCTGTCTGAGCTTGTGGAGAATACGCTCAGCGATCTGGAGCAATCCAAGTGCATAAGCGTTGAAGATGATATGGATACGTTGCCTCTAAATCTGGGCATGATTGCTGCCTACTACTATATTAACTATACGACTATTGGTAAGATATAAATTAGTTTTATCTTTAATAATCCTGTCTAATTCTAAAATGTTCTCTTGCAGAGCTCTTCAGTTTATCGCTGAACAGCAAGACCAAAGTACGTGGCCTGTTGGAGATCATTTCATCTGCCGCGGAGTATGAGGATGTTGTAGTGCGGCATCACGAGGAGCAGGTTCTGCGCACGCTCTCCCAGCGCTTGCCCAACAAGCTAACGGGACCCAATGAAACAGCGCCCAAGTAAATATGGCTTGTTTCTAATTTTTGTTATTTTTATATTAATTATTTTATTAAATTTTTTGCAGATTCAATGATCCTCACATTAAGACAAACTTGTTGCTTCAAGCACATCTCTCGCGTCTGCAGCTGGGTCCGGAGCTTCAAGGCGACACGGAGCAGATACTTAGCAAGGCTATACGCCTGATACAGGCCTGTGTGGATGTGCTGAGCTCAAATGGCTGGCTATCGCCGGCTGTGGCTGCCATGGAACTGGCACAAATGGTTACGCAGGCTATGTGGACCAAGGATTCATATTTACGGCAGTTGCCACACTTTAATGCTGATATCATCAAACGCTGCACAGAGAAAGTAAGATTATGATTGATCAACTTAATTACGAGCTTGACTAATTCTCCTTTGATTTGCTTGCAGAAAATTGAAACTGTTTTCGATATCATGGAGCTGGAAGATGAGGATCGCACACGTCTGCTGCAGCTGTCCGATGTGCAAATGGCCGATGTTGCGCGTTTCTGCAATCGTTATCCCAACATTGAACTGAATTACGAGGTGGTTGACAAGGATCGCATTAATTCTGGCTCCACAGTTAATGTGGTGGTGCAGCTGGAGCGCGAGGATGAGGTTACCGGTCCTGTTATAGCGCCATTCTTCCCGCAGAAGCGTGAGGAGGGCTGGTGGGTGGTCATTGGTGATCCAAAGACCAATTCGCTGCTCTCCATTAAACGTCTGACGCTACAACAAAAGGCCAAAGTCAAGCTAGACTTTGTGGCGCCAAGTCCAGGCAAACACGATTATACATTATACTACATGAGCGATTCATATTTGGGATGCGATCAGGAGTACACATTCTCCATTGAAGTGGGCGATTTTCAATCGGAGAGCGAAAGCGAATCCGACTAAATTAAAAGCCGATATCATAACAAACCAATAAAACAAAATCTATAAACATTTAACTCAAATTGACATGCGATATATTTCGAAGTTGACAGACTCTGGTTAATGACACTAAATGGTAAGCAAATAAGTTTTGTATGCTGTTAAATATGTGTGTGTGTGTTTATGTGGCAAATCCAGTTTCTTTTGTTAATAATTTTGCGAAAAAAAAAAAAATTCGAAAGTGCCCCAGGTGGTTAGAAGAGTAGAAATTGGGCAAAATTTTATTCCACATCAACTCTACATAATTGCACAACATGTTTGTCCAAAAGCTCGTATAATATGAATGTCATTAACCTGTCACAGAAACCGCTCCGCCACGGCTGCCGGCTGTATTACCGAATCCGCTATTGGCGAAATTGTTGGTGGAAGCAAAATTGATTGTCTGGCCGTTGGGTAATTTGAAGACTTGGCTGTGGGAGGCACCGGCAGAATTGCTATTGCCGAATGGACTCAAGTTTTGCGATTGAGTGGCTGTGCTGGTGGAAGAGGCGCCAAAAGTACCAAGATTACTCTGCGACTGGAATCCCTGAGCTTGGGCATTGGCTGCCGATGAGCCGGCATTGAAGCGATCGTTGAAGTGGCTATTCGCTGCGCCATTGGAGGCCGTCTGTTCCTGGTTGTAGCCATTGGGGCCCAAGGGACCAAACGGATTGAAGTGCACATTGGCACCGGCAGTGCCGCCATAGCGATCAGCACCCACATTGACGCCACTCTGAGCTCCGCCTGCCCTGGCGCCGACTTGTGAATTGCTGCCAAATCCACCAGGACCGCGTCTCTGACGCTTCACTCGCTTGTGCGCCGCATAGATTTCATTAAGCGTCTCATCTATCAGTGATCGAACACGTCTTACATTCTGGCGAGCCTTGGGTCTGATGTGCAGATTCGATTCGAGCACTACCTCCTCTATGGTAGCGCCCTTGCGAGCTGATCATGTTCGTTTGATGATATCAATTAGTTTTTTTATTCAATAGCAATCGATTAGGTTTCGATACTTACGCAACTCCTCCAGAACCTGCTTCTCGTTGCGTTGCCTCAGCTGCTGAGGTGCCGCTGACGTCGCCGCAAGGCAAACGACCACAAAGATTAGCATACAAATTGACAAATTCATGGCGTTAGTAAACGATTGCGGTGAAAATCTATTATTTTGAATATTCCAACGGCACGTCCGACCGCAACGGCGCTGCGTAGACGACTGTCGGAAGCTGCGTGCGCCGCTTGCGGTTTATTCCACTGAAACTCTCACTTTTCAAACGCCAGGGGGCGCCCCCTGGCAGTTGGAAGTGCTAAAAACCGCTATTGATATTTAAATTTTATCCAATCAATAGTTGTCTGAGCATTCGTTAATCGATTTTTGGCACATGTAACAAAGCAAAAGAGCGTCAACAAGCAAAAGACAAAACATTTAAACAATTGTTTGTATAATGCGTCGAAATAAAAAACATGTCTACGAAAGCCGTAACCGGTTTGAGACTCTTTTTTTTTCAGTTAAAGCTCAAACAGGAACCAGTTTGATATCGTTGTTACTGTTGCTTTTGGTTAGGCGACTTATTGGATTTCCTTTTCGGGAACAGATGATGCCCAGAACTTTTGTGTGTGTGTGTGTGAGAGAAAGGGAGAGGGCGGGTTTGTGCGTGGGGGCAATGTATAGCTGAGATAATGCAACCCAGTGAACTTTTTTAATGCGATTGCGCATCTGAACTGAAATGAAATAAAATTAGACGTGTCTAATGTACAATTAGAGATTCTGTTTTATTTAATAAAATATGGAATACTTTAGCTTAAAATTTCATTAAATTTAATTACACATTAAGTAAATTATTTAAGTTTCTTAAATAAAAGCCACATAAGAGACACAAATTGAATGCGTCCATCGAAATTGAAGTGAACAATAACAAAGGTTTGTTTGCTGAGATCCCTTAATTACAAAAATATGATTACCACACACAGGCAGACATGTGTGACATGAGTGTGTTTATGTGTGAGTGCGTGCAAATGGAATACGCACACACACAGACATCATAAACGACATGTCACATTTGTGTTGCTTCCTTGTGTGGGGGGAACAAAGTTTTATATAAATTTTACTACAACTTGAAAGTCGTCATGAGGCGCTTGAATGGTTTGTTTTTTTATATGTTTGCTTTTAGTTCTGAAAGTGCATTCGAGGTTATCTTAATGCAAAATGATAAATATGACAAATGTGTATATGTGTGTGTGAGTGTTTATGATTAGGCTTACGCACTATTTCGAGGAAACAACAAAACTGAGCACTGTTTGATACACAATTAAGTATTTAGTTACTAATTAGTTGAATGTAGCTGCCGCATGAGAATCTCTACTACTCGATGCCATGCGCAAAGATCATAACCAGCCCCGGCTCGACCATCACATCCTCAGTCATGTGCACGTTGTCACAGCTCAGCACGAGCACTGCCTGTTTACCTGCAATCAGAAAACCTTTGCTTAGTCAGGGTCACTGTTAAGCTGATTAATTTGATTGTCACACAAACTCACCTGGTATGCGTCGGCATATGTAATTGTCATAGATGCGTCGATTGTTTTGACGCGTTTCTAAAGAGCTCAGACCACGGGGCCAGCGTCGCTCGTGGCAGTTCTCCATTAAGCTATCCAGTATGTGTGGTGGGCAGCCGGACTCCGACAAAGCACGCTTAATCATCAACTGTAAAATAAAATATAAATATGTTTGCATATATATCTTAACAGCTGTCATTATTCACACGTTTACCTGCAGTGCATCATCGGGAGTGGAGATCATGCCACCCCAGCGTGTAACACGCGCTCTGGCCAAGGCGCTGCTCCAGCGTATTACCTCATCACGTTCCATTTGATCAGCAATCGCACGCATTGCCGGATTTGAGACGCGCATGGCACGCATAAAATCTTTAAAGAGCTGTAGTTCACGTTTCAGCTCATTGATAGTTAGCTGCTGATCGGTTATTTCAGTTTTGAGTTGGCCAATTTGCTCGTTTTGCTTGACAATCAATGCACGCAGCTCACGTACACAGTTATGATCCTTGAGCTCGTCCTTGGGTATGTCAAAACCACAGCCTTTTTCACAAGGAAACGGACGCTTGGGATTGTGCACACAGTCCTCCAAATGCGAATTGTAGGCATCTAGCTTTAGGACCGCTGTGCAGCCATAAGGCGCATTGTCACAGGTAATTGAAAGTCTATAAAAACGCTCATTAGCTGGGCATGAAAACACACATAAGGCGTACACAAGAGTTACCTGGACAACAAGTTGCGCAATATACGCGGCACAGCTCGCAGATTTGCAGTAGTTAGAGCATTACGATCAACTGGGCATGTGGGCTGTCGTGTTAGCCATTCATTTATGCAGCCACGACAGAAGGCGTGTTCGCACATGACCGCCTGTGGAATAATTGAGACTCGAAATTAAGTGTTTATTTCAGTTGTAGTTGTTATTGTCAAACCTGAAGTGGATCTTCCAGAACACCGGAGCATATGGGACATGTTAGCTCTTCGTCTACTTCGCCTTGAAAGCGATTGACATCATAGCCCATTGCAAAATTTTTCAAGTATCAAGCTACATCAAAAATTTGTTCAGTTTGTTGCAAAATCTTTTTTTTTCTGCGCTTGTGTTGTTTTAGTGCTGGTTAATGCAATGGAGTGTTGCAAAAGACAAACTTTGTACGAGTTAATCGACGAGTCGATAACGAATTTAATTTAATTTGAGCTCGAAAAATATCGATAGCTATGACCCTCATATAGAAATACCTATTTAGCAAGCCAAATTCAAAAATATCTTATACTTCTTTATTTATTAATGTAACGCTCAGCCAACTTGTAAGTTTTGTTTAAATTATTAAACGTAAACATTTAAACATTATATCTGCTGGTTAACAAATACTGAGACTTTTTTAGCTTTGGCATTAAGCTAGAAAAATTCGTCAAAGTGGTAGAAAAGTACAACCATAACTAAAAACTAACATGAACTTATTAACAACAAATAACAATATTTATCTAAGCGTGCTAAATTTCATTACGATCCTTCCAACCGTATTTCTGCCGCTGCTGTTTTTCCTTGCTATTCGCGTACTTGTTGCCATTGAAGTTAGTCGGTTTGCTAGGGGCACAATAACACGAGCGCTGCTGTGAATCCAGGTAAGATTTGCAGCCCAATGTTAAGGTGCCTGTGAATAGCATCTTGGCAGCCGCTTTACAGCCTTTCGTCATCAGATCGCTGGCAATAGATTTTTCATAACTATCGCAATATTTATACAAGCAACGCTTGAAGTCCAAATCGCACAGCTCTTTATCACTATTGCAGGTATCGTAGCAAATATCGTGCGTATTGCAGCAAGTTTCCATTTCGGCGGCAGGCAGATATTCCGTACTGATTCTCAGGCCCAAGGAACCGCAGCCGTCAGCGGTGGGCACATAGAACTTATTCTGCACTGCGCGCGGTGCTGAAAGACAAACAACACGTCAGTATAAGACTATCTAATTTACATAATAATATCTATGTGTGCGTCAACTGCTTACCCGGTCCGCCGCCTTCGGGCGCTGGGCACTGAAATACACAATTTTCGTCGACGGCAGCATCAAATACTTCATGTACGGTGCGGAATTTACGCACAATCGTGATGAAATTCTTGAAGACGTCACCGAAAAGTGCCTCAGCCGCTATAATTGCATCTCTTAGGTGCACAATTGTGCTAGATCCATAACCAGAATATGCGTATGTTAAAAATGTTAGCAAATAAATAGCCAGCTTCATCCAAGAAAATTGCATTGTGTATTTTGTATATGCGCCAACTGACAATATATGTAACACACCTAGGCAGTACTGCGTGTTTACTATTTAAGTTTCCGAAAATTCGGATGCTGCGAACAGCTGATTTGCTGCAACAACTGCGATCAGCTGTTTGTATTTTCGAAGTTTGTTATTTAGCTGGTCACACAGATAGCATTAATAACAATCGACCTGTTTGCTTTGCGTAACTGAAGTTTTAAATTACTTTTTTTTATATACTGTTGAATTAAATAATGCTTGCTTTTAACATAAAAAGTAGACTAAGTGCCTTAAGTACAAATTTTGTTAGGCAGTTGGGAAATCAGCCACCTACAAAACCTATAATTGAGGATGCCGAGCAGCCAGTGGAGTTGCCACCTTATACAGAGGAACAGCGTCGGCTTATTCTAAATGCAATAAACGAAAAAGGCGCTGAGCAGTTACTAAGGTTTGTATTTAGTACTGAAAATGAATACTTTGCTGACTGTTTTTCATAATAGGTACGATATAACAAAGGCGCGTGTAAACAAACTGCACAACTGGAAGATACGCAACGGTCCAATGCGGGATCCAAGTGATATATTCTTTGTTGACGGCTTTGGATTAAAGGTGGTGACTAAATTCTACAAGAGTTTGCTAGAACCGTTGCCCAGTCCTTCCAGTGGTACTAAAACTACAAAGGCTTCTCGCACAGCGCCGTTTATCACACCAGCTTTGGATGAGCAGCAAAGGCAGCGCATTTCGTCTACTGTTGGAGTGCGCATTGGTGTTACGAGTGTTAGTTGGGCACGGCTGGAGCTGCCACAGACTAAATATTCACCTATTTTGCTGACTCATTGGCAGCATCACGAAATAAACGACAAGAAATTACATCTGGCTGAGCTCGTGCGCCGTTGCCTCTATGTGGCTCACCAAATACCTGAAGCCGATTGCTATGTCCTGGAGAATCCGCAAATGACGCAAGCCAGTAGCAATCCCGGCAGCATTGATCAGCAGAATGTGAACATCCAGAAGGCGCAAGTCACCTCCATGCTGAGCTACGCTCTGATGGCGCGCATTAGCCCCGGCGAGAGCAGAACAAATGTATTTTACCTTCGTCGCTTTCTCACCGCACGTCTCTTCAATCATTTGGTTGGCACTGAACGCGTCTCCTCGGAGGAAACAATTCTTGGCATGATGCGCACGTACTACAATATGGAGGATTATGGAGATCAAGACGAGCAGAGTGATCTGCAAAATCAAGTGCAATTTCCAGCAGATTTGCGCACAATGTACTCTAAGGTTGAACGCTATCAACGGGAGCTGCTTGGTCAAGCTTTCCTATTAAACTTGGCCTTTCTCCGCCTGGTAGTTGTGCAGGATCCGGCAAGCATAGCAAGTGTATCACGCAACTCCAAGAAGCTACCCAGCGAACAGGAACTAGAATA
Source organism: Drosophila borborema (assembly GCA_030914335.1). Classification (NCBI taxonomy): domain Eukaryota; kingdom Metazoa; phylum Arthropoda; class Insecta; order Diptera; family Drosophilidae; genus Drosophila; species Drosophila borborema. The sequence continues at coordinate 15,278,067 of JAUESP010000310.1, forward strand.
AAAATAATAATTGTAATATAATTAATATGTTATGTATATTATATTATATACGCGTGTTATATGTATTTATAATAAAATAATATTTTAATTATAAAATCTGTATTCGTACCATTTGTTTAAATAGAGTATGCAAACTTCGGTACATAAATTTTCCTCTCTTATTCATTATGTATTTTTTTTTCTAGGTTTTAGCACTTTTGCGTTGCGGTCACACTGTAGCTTTTAGTTTGATATTTAATTTCGGTGTGGAGAGACGTGTTGGCGCATAGGCCTTCTGTCGGATTGCAACAGAAACTTCGTGGACTTAAAACAACTAATGGGTGAATTTTAAATTATTTGTATTAAAAATTAAAAAAAAAAAAAAAAAAAACGAATTTCATAGCCAAAACCAATGCTAGCGATTAAATAAAAAGTATTAAAAAAAATTAATTCAATTAAAGCAACAAAAAGCTAAATGTGTTATTGATGTAAATTAAGTGAATGCGCTGTGAATAAGTGAAAAAGGGCATCAACTTGTTCGTTGGCGGCCTATTTGCGAGTTGTGTATTTATTTATCTATTTATTTATAATATAGTCACACACACGCACGCATGTAAAAGTGAAATTTCTTGCGAGTGACAGCAGCAAAACAATGCGAAGTGAAAGAGAAAATGAAGTGCCAATAAGCTGTGCGAAAGGGGGAAGAAAGGGGATATACAAACAATAACTGTAAATGTATACAATTTTTGGGTATATTGCAAGCCCCAAAAATGAGCGCCTCCATTGGAACACTGGAACTGAACTACAACAATAATAATAATAACAACAACAGTAATATAAATAATAAAAACAACTTCAGATATGCCAAAAACATGCAAAAATATATCAAAAAACCAATTATGGATGATTCTCTGGTACACGGAATTGGCCCATTTACTACCAGTTCCGGCAACTGCCCGCAGTTAATCAAGAGCAACAGCTATAACGGCACAAGCACACGTTTTCCACTGGAAAGCAATGCAAGCACCAGCTGCGACTTGGGGATTCCAATAACAGCAGCCGACGGTAACAGCTGTGCAGAGAATGCCATTGAGGAGAGCAGCGAGTGTGATGCGTTTCTAATTGTGAATCCCGGCTCTGGCAGCAACGCCAACAATCGACGCAATCACACTCGCTCCGCTTCCTCCTCCTCCTCGTCCTCCTGCCCCTCGTACTTTCGCCGCAATTCCTGCTGGCTGCGTGCGCATGCATTCCTCATGCGCAACTGGTATCTCAGCTATTTGGTGCCCATTGTCCTATTGGTTCTCATACTCGTGGGTGGCTATATGACGCGCAACTATGCCAAGCAGTTGCTCTTTTGGATCGAAACACAGAATCGCTGGATCATCTTCATCATCTTCATGGCTCTCTTCACACTAGTCAGCTTCCCCGTTGTTGTCGGCTACCTGGTGCTGCTGATCACCGCCGGCTACCTGTTCGGTTGGTGGCGTGGCTGGCTAACGGTGCTGCTTGGTGCTAATGTGGGCATAGCCATAGCTCATCTCACCATAAGAAGCTGCCGGCACCGCATCGCAGTGCATAAGTGAGTAGAATGAAACTAGTTTTGATTAATTATAAAATAGGATGTTTAACTAGTCGAGCAAGCTTAACTTGCTATGGTATCTGTCAAGTCGAGCATACCCCTGCACAGCCTGCTTGATACCAAATATAAATTCGACATAAATTAATTTAATTTGTCATGTGAAGTCGTTTTTTCACTTTAGAGTAAAATTTTATAGAGTTTGCATTATTTCTTAAGTTTATTTAGTACTATTTTAATTTTACAAATCATGTTCCGAGCATTGCCAAAATTTAAAGGGTTCCGGCCCTGGGTCAGTTTTCTGTTGCCGCAGAGTCAACTTTATAATGAAAAAATCAGCGAACTTATGCAAGCGGCGCCTCCACCGGCACCGGTACCGGAACCGGCAACGGCACCTGAACCAATCTTGAGTCCACCGCCAGATCCAGCTCCGTCACCAAAGCCCCTCATCATGGAAGATTCGGAATTTGCCAAGCGCATGAATCCGCTATCGGTGGCTGAACTGCGGCAACGACAGCCGCCGATCAAATGGCGAACTGGCGACTATACGAAAGACGATCCGAATCGCATAGAGGTAATGATACCCAAAGAGGTCGCCCATCATCGCTGGGCCATCATGGACAGACTAAGTCATTCTGAGCGCAGGCGTGGCAACACCCATGCCCTGATCGTAGCGGGCGTTAGGTCCATCAATGGTCAGCCGGTAAGACAGCACGCCGACTTTGCATACCTGTGCGATTGCCTGCTGCCTGATATGGTGATCGTGTTGTTGCGCAATCGCCTGATGGAACTGCGCTCGATACTCTTCCATCCAGAGGAGAAGCAGTATATAGATCCTTCGCTGACGGCTTATGCCTGTCAGCGCTTCAATGTGGACAAGGTGCTGCCATTGTCGTCGTTCAAGAAGACGCTCCATCAAGCGCTTCATAATATTAGCGTCAAATTGTGGTACTCCAAGGATGCGGGTCCATTGACTCAACTTGTCAAAGATTTGGCCTATGACCTGAAGCTAAACATCGACTGTCCACGACACATGATGCAGTGCGTGCGCAGCGTGAAGACCAAGCGGGAACTGAGTGCTATACGGCGTGCCAACTTGATAGCTTCTGAATCGATGCAGGAGACGATTATGGAGCATGAGCCGCACCATGGCAAACACGAAATGGGCCTGCTCTTTGATGAGAAATGTCGCCAGCGATACGCCTACCAGGAGCTGCCCTACGAACCGAAGCTGACAGCCGGATTGGGCAATGTGTGGCTAATGGATGGAGCCTGTCAGTATGCGGGCTACCATGGTTGCTTGGCCAGATATTGGCCCATCCTTGGACGCTTTTCGCCGCCGCAGAAGGTGCTCTACAACATGCTGCTCGAAATTCGCTCCAAGCTCTGCCTGCTGATGTGCAATCAGAGTAGCATTGTGCGCACACCGCGGGAGCTGCATGCCACGTTCCTCATCCTGCTGGCGGCGCACCTGCAGAAGATGCGTGTGCTGCCGGATAATCTGATGCGTCTGCCGGGCAGCTACAAGTCCGTAACCAGATTCACTTGCTTCTCCACGCTCATCAAGCATGTGGGCTTGGACTGCGAGATCAATCAGGATCAAATGCTGAACTATAAGCTGATGCCCGGCCACGTCATCTCGCTGCAGTTGTCTGTCGTTATACCTAGCGATTGTCTGCAAGCCTATCCGGAATTCCGTGGACTCGTCTCCATACTCAACGATTGCATCTACATCAAAGATAATCACGAGCTCGAAGTGCTCACCACCGGCTGTGCGTCCATTGCACGCGACGTGGAGGAGCTGCGAGACAGCAGAAAACGTTTGAAATGTTTGGCCAACTGAACGAACAATTTATAAATGTTTCCAAATTGCGTATTAATCTGTTGTGAACAGAATATACTTATATATCTATATATATAACGTCTATTACGACTTTAATCGTTTTAGAACATACGTACGTGTAATAAATTTAATATTGTATTAACCTTGTCCAGAACAGAAATATCAAGTATGAGCAAAGTTTATTTATAAAGACGTTGGTGAAATATTTAAATAAAATATTTATTTAATATTTTAACGTCCAAATAAAAGGTCTTTGTTTATAAAAAATAAATCAATTATAATAATATAAATAGATTAATAGAAAATACGTAAGGAGAGATTTACTAAATACATTTGAATACTCAGTAATAATGGAAAGAATATATATAAAAGTTTAAGTAAAGGTATATAAAAAAGTGAGATAAATAAGATTAACATATAAATTGATAAAAATACAATTTTTATCGCTGATTACAAGTTGAAAATTGATAAAAATGTATATAAACTATAACAAGGTGAAACAAATTTTCTTTATATATTTTCCTTCAGCTTAGCGTAAGCAAAAGATTTAAGTCATAAAGAAAATATATATATTTATAATTAATATATATATTTAAATATTTATTTTACTTCATTTTTTTATATTTATTTTGTTACAATATTTAAAAAAATATATACAAATTGATAAAAATAACAAGTTCATGATTTAGAACGGCAATTAAAAGTCAAGAGTTGAAGTTGAGTTGAGTTGAGTAAGAATATAGGGCTTAGTTGTAATACAAAAACTATATCGATTATTCGATTCACTATTTAGTAAATAAAATAAAATTATATTAACAAACTAGCCAAGGCTTGCCAATACGCTGCTCTCAGTTTCGTCAAAATCTATCAGCAAATATTAGCCCAATTTGAAGTCTATATTTTTTAGCTACAGCTCATTTCTACTTGTCATCTATATCAGTTCACAATATATATAGTATATATTATTAACATTACCACCAAGTTCCCATAATTATCAGCTTCGCACAGAAAAACTTGTTTATAATTGAATAAATGTGTTAATTTTGCTAATTTACTTTCCATGTGCGCCTCAACGCGACGCAGCCAAGCCCAAGTCGCTGCATAGTTCGGTTTCTGCACATGAATACACACACACACAAACACACACACACACACATTCATATATGGTAATAATATATGTTTATAGATTTGTAGGCAAATATACATTTGTGCTTGTGTATGAGCGTTATCAAATTTGGAGCTTTTCAAATAGTATATTTAACGCTGACATACGTTGGCTTCCGTAGCCAACTGAATGGCTTCATGGCTTCATGGCTTCATGGCCTTTCAATTGCTTTATCAGTTCACAAAAGTTGCGCTGTGAACAGTTATGAATAACTGTATATACATACATGTTTTATTGGTTGCATTTCAAAGTTTATTGAAATAATTGCAATATGTCAATTGAGTAATTATTCAGGTAACGACCAAATACCCTGTACTAGAAGAGTTCTTGGCAAAGGCTAGATTGTTGCAGTGGAATACTAAAATTCTATAAAATTGTAAATAGTACATTTTTCAGTGCAACAATTAAAATAATTATAATTGTAATGAAAATAGCAATAATAATGATGCTAATGATAATGATACATATCACTTATAATAAATACCTTAAAAAACATTTATGATAATAATTAATTATAATATGTCAGTATGCTTATTCATAATCATTATGCTGTGTTTCCAGCATACTTTCTAGTCAGGCATACCCAAGTAACCTACTCTAAATTCTTAATTAGAAAGTTCATAATTAACTAAGAGCGGAAATGCGATATGACAGAACATGGGAAATATTTTTGGCTAACATAGTTCAATTGCTTTGCTGACAACAATTGTAGAGTATGTGTTATTCGATCAATGATGATTATAGCAGCATTATTCTAATTATAAATACTGTTTATTGTTATAAGTATATGTATATACATAATGTATGTGTGTAATTGTGGTAACTAATAGCACACAGCCCACATTGACAGCAGATCGTATCAGACAAATGGCTAATAAATTGAGCAATCATAAATTACCAAACAGACCAAACCCAAACCGCCCAGACCAGACCGCTAAACGGCCCAATTGTGGGCAATCTGATTTTGGGTATAGCCAGTTGATGATAAGTTTGCTAACTGACTACCAGTTGATGGACTCAAATCGAACTCTGATTACCTCTATAAACACACACGCACACACAGAGAGATAATCATGAATAATTGACAAGTGTTGAGACAGGTAGCAGCTCGCTTACCTATTCAGATGGAAAGCAAATTATATACGAGTAGCTTCATGCTAATGCGATAAGCACTGTTTACCCTTAAGCGGGTGTGTTTGGCTATAGAGCAGAAGTCTTAATTACAGAAAGTATTTCGCTCGAATGATAAAGGCCAACGAGTTAGCAGTGAAGTGAAATTGACTTTGCATATTTATATTTATATTTATATTTATATTTATATTTATATTTATATTTATATTTATATTTATATTTATATTTATATTTATATTTATATTTATATTTATATTTATATTTATATTTATATTTATATTTATATTTATATTTATATTTATATTTATATTTATATTTATATTTATATTTATATTTATATTTATATTTATATTTATATTTTATTTTATTGTATATTCTTCATACATCTTTTTATCAGCAATATATATGAATCTATATACATATATATTTCGTCATTTTGCATATCTATCCTATTAATTTAATTGCTTCATCTGTTTGCTTGCGGCTATTTTCAGACTGATCAAAAATGAGACTGGACGGGCTATACTGCGCGTGATATCTGGACCCAAGGCGTTTCGCGTGGTGCTCTTTACGCGTCTAACGCCCATACCATTTGGACTGCAGAACGTCATCTTTGGAGTAAGTTGAGCTGAAATATAAGAGAAGATATAAAGTACATGTTGAGAAATGATATAAAAGCAGCTTAAAGTTTTCCAGCATTTTATAATTGATTCGTCTCTGACCTGCGCACTCGAACATATGTTTCAAGTACTATATATGTATTTATATTTGAGCGACTATCAGTCAGGGACGAACAGCTGTCTACATACGCACATATGTGCATATCTATATATGTATGTGTATATATATATATATAGAAACTCAATTATATATACATATATACTGTCGGCATAGTCAAGCTTCTTTGTTTCTGGCGACTTTTGCTGTGTATTTATTCAGTTATTCAGCTGTTTACACACACTCGAAATGCGTTCGCAGAGAAGTTTTACATACACGTTTTTGGCATAGAGAAAATGAAACCCAAAATTTTTGGAAAGTTTCTTTACATATATTTTGCATTGAGCCAAGATTCGATTAAAGCGTCTCGCATGTGTTGTGGCAAACTTTAATATATTTATATTGCATTCGTCACTCTTCACAGTGTTTCATTAGTCACATTTACGACAATTTTAACGGCTGCCAACCGTAAAGAAAGTAAAAATAAAGCAAAAGAAATAAAAGCAAATGTAAACGAAATACAGCGCTGAAAGTTGACTGAGAAATTGAACTTGAAATTTTTAAACTGGTTTTATTGCTCCAGCTAAAAGCTGTACAAATGCTGAGCTATTTGTCATACATACGTCATGCAATTTATTAACTACAACAATATAAAATAGTTAAAGTTAGAGTCAAATAAAATCAAATTTTAATTGGGAATAATGAGTAAAAGAATAAATAAAGAAAGGGCTTAGTGCTATGCTCTCTAAATATTAGCAAATATATATAAATTACAACTTTTAGCACTGTATATTTTTAAAATTATATAAAAACATTTTATTTATATTATACATTTAAATTAATTTAGATATTTTCTGCGTTGCAAGCGAGCAACAATGGTAATTTTTAGCTAACCCCAAAAGTATGCAACACCATTTGTATTCCAATTCATTCTGTTATACTCTTTGCATTTTGTATATAAATGTTTACCTAAAATATTGTTTATCGATATGAATGAAGGCTATTGTCTTTATTGCATATACAACACCTTACTTCTCAGATTGTATCTTGATTATTAATTACATTCTAATTTCTTTTTACAGATCAGCTCCATAAAGGCGCGTGATTATCATTTGGCCACATTTCTGGGTCTGTTGCCCGCTCAAACTATAAATGTTTATCTGGGCTCCACGCTGCGTTCGATGCACGAGGTGCTCAATGATCACAATACCAAAGTGACGGGCTACATTAGTTTTGTGATCGAGGTAAGCTGCTACCATATATTTATATATAGTATATAATAAATTGCTTACCTTGTTACTTACACAAGGCTTATTGATTTTGTTTGCATAACATGCGGAAAAAATGGTTTTGTGTGCTAGATTAAGTTGAGCATTTGCCATGACTTCAACTTGATTGCACAAAAGTGCATAACGCTGCCTTTAAATTATAAATGTGGTTTGAGGCATTGATTTCGTGTTTTGCCTTTTGCTAAGAAATTGCACGAATTTGGCGTGCAGCCTGAAAGTAGGCAATGCTTTTTATAGCTTATACGGTGCTTTAAAGTCTTATACTCGGCATCAGTCAAATGCTAGTGAAGCTTAACATATTGTTAACGGCTTTAAAATGAAATAAAATACTTTTCTTATGATAATTTAATTTTGTATTAATTTAAAAACATTATTTATATATGTTGCTATTATTTTCTAGGTAATTTGTGGCGTTGCTTTAATGTTTTGGGTGGTGCAAAAGGCGCGAAAGGAGCTTTCGGAGACATTGCTCGATTCGGACTATGAGAACGATGGCAAACCCATTGATATACAAGTATAGCATAAGGAGAACAGCCCGACCCGGGAACAACAACAACAGCAGCAGCCACAAGAGCAGTTGACAAACGTTGACAATGGCGTCTGCTGATGCGAATAGGAATTGTGTTAATTAATTAATGTAAAGATGTAATATAGAGTGTTTAGAATGTTTAATTCAATTAAATTATTTAGTTTATAGTTTAGTCAATCAATTGAAATACCAAAAGAAATGTCGCAAATATACATAAACTGTGTATAGGAATTAGACTTAGATAACAATTGACAACTATTTTAATGAAAAATGCTGTGCCTAAAGTATCTATACATAATATATATATATACAAAATATTTACAGTTAATATACATACATACATGTCTCAAATTTACATTTACATTTACATTTAAATTGAATTTGAAATTGAAGCCTCGCTCAGTGTAATTGGAATGTAAAATGCTCACAGTTTGCTTTTCAAGTCGATTTTTGCTCTCTAAAAATTATATGAAATTATGTTCAATTATATTAAACTAGTTTTGTAAGTAATAAATATTAAATATATAGAATTAATAATTATTGTTATTAAATTAATGGAATGCTAGTTCATGTCACGATTGCGACTTTTTATGGCACGCCAGCCGCGTGGCCTCTTTTTCATGTGCTCCACAAAAACTTCCTCCAGAATGCTCAACGTCAGCTCCACATCCGCGTAGCTGAGGCAAAGGGGCGGCCTGAAGCTGAGCACCTGTCGAGAGAGAGAGGGAGAGAATATACAATTTAATAATATTATTAATAAGTAATGCAATTTTAGGTTTAAATATACGATAATACATACTTGCAGTTAGGAAACTTGCGTATGAGCATGAGTTAGAAGAGAAACCCAAAAAAAGTGCTTGGATTTAGATTAAAGTGCATATTTCATATACATATATGATGTGTAAAATGTAATTTAAATTAAATTTTCTTTATTAAGTAAAGGGAATTTCAATATCAAATCTATTAAATCTATAAATGCATTCTGTAGGAGTTGGAAGTCTTCTTTTCTAGTCAACGACAAATTCTATTGGGGAATTTCGTTAACTATTTGTGGCTGGCCAATGAAAACGCTATAGCTTGATCCAGCACATCCACAGCAAATTTGACATCGGCACGATTAATGCACATGGGTGGCTTAATGCGTAGCACCTGCAAAGAGTTTGGTGGATGATGCATGACAGGAGTAGCGATCAGGAAGAGGAGCAAAAAGAGAATACGTATTAGATATGTAGGAGTTAATGCTAGAGTTAAAGGCAAACGATGAAGCTGTATAAGATGAGGACTTGCAGACTTTTGGCGTTGCCAGACTGTCGGCAGTTGCCGCAGTTACACTAATTAGTATATAAAATTAGTAAAATTTAGACTCTAGCTCTAGCTCTAGATGAACTAGTATAAGACAAGCCAACTTAACAGTCACATAGAAGAGTTTTGGCGTTGCCAGAGTGTCAGCAGAGTCATTGATTAGTCACAGATTAGTATATATAATAAGATAATGCTAGAGCTTAGGCGTAAAATAATCCAGTATAAGACATATACTGTAAGCAGTAACAGACAGACTTTTAGCGCTGCCAGACTGCTGCAATTTGCCACATTCTAGTATCTAGTATAAGAGTATAAGATCTAGTATAAGACAAACAATGCACACGAGCCCAGCCAACTTGATAGTCACATATAAGAGTTTGGGCGTTGCCAGAGTATCAGCACTTACATTGCCATGCAGTCCACCACGACCAAAGAGCACACCCATATCCTTGCACATCTCCCAGATATCGAGCACATGTGGCACAGCCAATGGAGCGCGCGTCTCCCGATCGCTGACGAGTTCCACGCCAATCATCAAGCCCTTGCCGCGCACATCGCCAATCAGTTCGTAGCGCTGCTGCAGTTCTGCCAGGCAGTTGAGGAAGTAGGTGCCCACCTCAAGGGAGTTGCGCTGCAGTTGCTCCTCTTCGATCACATCCAGCACCGAGATGCCAACGGCGCTGGCCATCGGATTGCCGCCATAGGTATTGAAATGCAGTGCCATGCCCAGGGAGGCAGCAATCTCGGGTGTGGTGACAACAGCGGCCAGTGGGAAGCCATTGCCAATGCCCTTGGCCATGGTGACAATGTCGGGCACATAGTCGTGCCCCTCAAAGGCCCAGAAGTGATCGCCCGTGCGGCCAAAGCCCGTCTGCACCTCATCGGCCACGAAGAGACCGCCATTGGCGCGCACCAGATCGGCCGCGCGCTTCAGGTAGCCCTTGGGGAACTGCACTGTGCCGCCAACGCCCTGAATCGACTCGGCGAACATGGCGGCCACCTTGCCACGTGGCAGCGAGTACTTGAAGGTCTGCTCCAGCTCGTTGTAGTAGTTCACGCCGGCTTGGCACTCGTTGGGCGGGCAGCTGCAGCAGCGCGTGGTCTGCACAGGTGAGTCGCGGCAGGCAGATCCACCCCAGATGCCCTGATAGGGATCGGGATTCATGACGTGCAATATGCCATTGTTGACGCCGGGCAGCGGATAGCGCCACGTTGAGTGAGCCGTCAGGCCCATCGTGTAGGGCGACATGCCGTGATAGGCATTGCGGAAGGTCAGGATGTCCTGGTTGCCCGTGTGCAGGCGCGCCATTAGCATGGCCAAGTCATTCGCCTCCGAGCCAGAATTGACGAAGCACACGGCCTTCAGCTTGCTCGGAAACTTGGCCGTCAGTCGCTCCGCATACTCGTGAATCTTGGGATGCATATAGATGTTGGTCGTATGCCAGAGCTTCGACATTTGCTCGCTCAGCGCCTGGTTCACTTTGCTGGAGAGACAAATTATGAGATTGTTCAAGAAATCATAGATGGGAAGAGCTTTAACTTACGGATGACAATGACCCACGGAAACGGTTACAATGCCGCCAAACATGTCCAGATAGCGTCGACCCTCGTGATCGTATAGCCACTGCATGTGCCCGGCATGGATAACCAGTGGCTTCTTGAAGTGTGCCAGCAGATTGGGCGTCAGATGATTCTTGCGTGTCTCCAATATGCGCTCGTAGCTGGGCCCATCGTATGCAGCCGGACGATGCTCAGATTGGGGCATCTCGCTCTGCAGCTGGGCCATGACTGCGGGCGCTGCCTTCGAGTGCAGCGTCGAGCTGCTGCGGACCAGCTTGCATGTTGACTGAGCTGCTGAGGATATCAAAGCGTCAAAAATATGAAAATGTTAAACAAAATATTAAACAGTAAATATTAATATATGCATGTTAAAAGAGAGATATAGAGATATACATATTAGATGTTTTTTTATGAATATATATATAGGTAAGTCTGTATATATATTTATTTTTTTTCAGTTGATTTGAAATTAGTAAAACTAAATTTTTATATTTTCACTTTGGCTTAATTAAAAAAAATATACACAGCATTCGTTTATTAATTTAAGCAATAATTTTTTTATTAATTATTTTATTAATTTAATTTCAATTTATATAATAGAACATACACTTTAAAAAAACGAATACTATATTTTTGTATTATTTATTTCATTTGTTTTGATTTCAATTTTTTTTTTAAATATAAAATACATTAAAAGAATAATGCCATATCTTTTATTATATATTTTATTTGTTTAATAAATTAATGCTGTATTAATTAATTAATTAATTAATGCTGTATTTTTAAAAAAATAGTTATTTTAATTTAATTTTTCATCTTTGTGAAATTTATTTATGTAAAATACTTTACTAAACTAATATATATATTTTCAATTATATATTTTATTTATTTTAATTTTATATTTATTTAATTTTATAATATTTATTTTAATATTTTTTGTACAGTTTTTATCTTTTAAAATATTTATTTTATTTATGAAAATAAATTATTCATCTACTGAATCAAAATACTTTGAATATAATTTTTTAATTTTTTTATTTTTTTAAATAAAAATTAATCTCTGACAATAGTTTTTCCTAATTTCAGTAGAATGAATATGTTCATCACTTCACAAAATATTATCTGTTCCCACTGCATTATCTGTTTCCCTATACAATTTTTTTAATTTCAATAGAACGTATAAAACACGTATAAAACACAAAATCTACTTAATCTCTCGTAATACTTTCAGCTAGGTTAAGCGTGAGATCAGTTATGGCATTAAAAAAAAAAAAGAGATTCTAAAACACGTGACATTTGATTAAATTGGCATAGATGACATTGCAGTCAGTCTATATAGTCTATATACTCTGAATATATAGAATATATGTAAATGAATGGAACGCCTAAGAATGCCAATTGTAGCGTGGCAAAAGTAAACAGAAATCGAGACAGTGCAACCGAAACCATTTGTCTGGCTGGAATTGAAGTGAGGCGCAGTTTGCCATATGAAATAAATATGAATATATATTTGCATATATATGTATATATTTGTTTATATCTTTTATAATGTAATTGCTCCTAGGCATATCGAGTGGGTTGATACAAATATAACTGGTTGCATTTATTTATTATTTGCATGTAATTGAACACAATTAATTCTCGATAAATGCGCGCTGTGCCTTTTGTTGTTGTTGAGTTCAGATTTTGCGTAGCTTGAGGAATTGCAATTAATTGAAACTTTAAATTAAATAAAACTTAAACGCCTATACAGAGTTTAAGCTTTGTTGCTGTCAATTGAAAGGCGTCACTAACCATACAACACATAGACTGGACAACTAGAACAAACTTTTTTCACGAACCAGATTTTGATTTGGCGTCCTAATCATCTTCGTATTTGCTCGGCTCTGTCATTTGCTGCTCGGGCAGCAAAAATATCGTAGTTGATTTTCAGTTCGCTGCCAGCGCTCGAACGAAATGATTCTATTCTCATATGAAGCATCACTGTGTGCTATTCTTTCTTTATTCACTCTCTCACTCACTCTCTCTATGCCTCTCATATATATATGTATGCAGGCACAAGCCAGCAGCGCACAAAAATTGAAATTTGTCCGCGAGTTGCGATTCGCAACGATCCCGTCTGCCATTCTTAGTAAGAGTATGCCGAACTGTTAAACGGCTTTGCCATGCTCATGCAAAATTTTACTGTTTTCGTAAAGATTTTTGGGAAGGGTATGAAAGCGCTGATGTGCATAAGCATTACTTTTTCGCGACGAGCATGCACACACACAATTACTGTGTCTTGCTTCATGTATGAGCATTTATGTGACTGTGTGTGAAACTTTTGCTGCCTGTAGCAATTGTAGGGTCCAACATTTGCAGTTTGTTCTCTTGCTACCTGCGCTATTCAGTAGTTTGTCTATTTTGTATATGTAGTTTGAATTGTAGAGTGACTGTCAAATGAGCCTTTACGGCTTGCAGCAGTCATTTTGACAATAATGAGTACATGGTTTATTCTATTTGTCAATACATATGAATTTCCAGATCCACTTAAATCGTTTATAACACGTTCAAAAATGGTTTGTTACTAAATTAATTATAGTTATTTTTATTTATTAAACATGTATAAGAATGAATGCATATGTATGCATATAAACATAAATGCCATATGCATTGGGGAAGTAGATTTGACAGTCTACAAGGTCGAACAAATCTAAGACCGTTCCCACAATTCTAAGGCCGAGGTCTACAAGAATAACAAACTGCAAATGTTGGACCCTACAATTGCTACAGGCAGCAAAAGTTTCACACACAGTCACATAAATGCTCATACATGAAGCAAGACACAGTAATTGTGTGTGTGCATGCTCGTCGCGAAAAAGTAATGCTTATGCACATCAGCGCTTTCATACCCTTCCCAAAAATCTTTACGAAAACAGTAAAATTTTGCATGAGCATGGCAAAGCCGTTTAACAGTTCGGCATACTCTTACTAAGAATGGCAGACGGGATCGTTGCGAATCGCAACTCGCGGACAAATTTCAATTTTTGTGCGCTGCTGGCTTGTGCCTGCATACATATATATATGAGAGGCATAGAGAGAGTGAGTGAGAGAGTGAATAAAGAAAGAATAGCACACAGTGATGCTTCATATGAGAATAGAATCATTTCGTTCGAGCGCTGGCAGCGAACTGAAAATCAACTACGATATTTTCGCTGCCCGAGCAGCAAATGACAGAGCCGAGCAAATACGAAGATGATTAGGACGCCAAATCCAAATCTGGTTCGTGAAAAAAGTTTGTTCTAGTTGTCCAGTCTATGTGTTGTATGGTTAGTGAAGGCGTCTACAGCAATAGGTTAGTTGACTAGTGAATACTCTTTATCGGCATTGCTTTACTAGAAAAGTGCAAAGTTCGAGAGAAAATGTAAAATTTGAATGGGTTAATTGTCAAGAGCCTAAATAAAATATTTCAAATATTTCTTGAGTCTTCAAAATAAATATGGCAAAGCAAAGAATTTAGACAAATCAAATATTAAAAAAACAAAAAAATAATTTTACAAACTTTCAATAAATTCACAAATGTCTGAAATGAAAAGTAGAATATAAAATTGATTTTGCCGACTTTTAAAAAATCTTGAAAATCATAAATAAATAACAAAAATAAGAAATTAAAGTTAAAGGAAATATATATATTAACAAATATAGAAATATTCCAAAATACCAAATATAGAAATATTCATAATACAATAAAAAAAACACAAACACAATCAATTATAAAGGTAGAATAAAAGAACATGCGATATGAGACGGCTCCACGGCAACACGCGGATACTTTTCGTCCTCACTTAACATTTTCCAATCATAATTAAGCATAGTGCGATAAGCGTTAGACCCCCTACCAGGGTGAAGCCAATATTAAAAGTTATCTCTATTTCTCACCCCCCGCCACACAGCGTTGTTGCTGTTATCATTTTAACACCTGCCATTATATCAGCTTAGAGGCCTTATCAGTCGCTGTCCACGCGAACTGTCGTGATTAGAACTGAATTGCTTGTTGACATTGCGATTACAGAGTATACAGCAAGTCGCATATCAAATTTGAAATTTCTTGTGCGCAGTTCCCAACGAATCGGTCATTGCCATTGCAAAAGGTCGACAAACATATCTATTTAACTTAAATTTAAATAAATTTGCATGTAAGGCGGCCCAAGTGAAAGCAGAAATTAATGCGAAAGGGTATGCGTTAGGGTATTTAACTTATTATTATTGAAAAACAAGGAATTCAATTATACAAAATGTTTGACAAGAAATATGCACAATGAACAAATATTTAATGTGACTGAAAATAAAAAAAAAATAAATAAATAAATAAATAAATAAATAAATAAAAATAAAAAATAATTAAAAATAAAAATTAAATTAATTATAAATTAATAAATATATATATTAACAAAATAATAAAATAACGTTTAAAAATATAATACAACTAAATAATATTTTCTTTTTATTTATATTATAATAAATATTTAAAAACAAATGTTATAATGTTAATGTTTAAATACATAAATATGACAAATATACAAAATAAAGTTAAATAGAAAATAAATCTAATAAAACAATTAATTATTGAATAAACACTTTGATTAACAACTAAATTTTGGCAAATTAAAAAAAAACGGTAAAATAAAAATAGCCAAAATGTATATAAAAAATAAATAAATATAAAATAAGTGTAATAATTAGTGTGCTAATATAACAAACAATTTAATTATTGAAGAAAACATTTAATTAACAAGTGAATCGAATGAAATTTCATAAAAGTAAAAATAAATCTATCAAAATCTAAAAAAAAAAAAAAAAAAAAAAACGATTAAAATATAAAATAAAAGTTATGATTAATGTACTAAGAAACATTAATAAATGCTCAAAGATAAGAAAGTTCAGCTTAGTTTTTGATAAGCTATTTGGCGTCATAAGAAATAAAAGCAATTTAATGCCGAAAATAGACCAATTTAATTATATTTATAAAAAAAAAAAAATTATTTGACCCACATAGGAATATGCAAAATATAAATACACTTGCTGATAGTTAAATAAATGAATGAAATGTAGTAAATACAATAGTATTATAAACATACTAATTTCCTTTGCCTTTTATATTACATATTTATGCAATTTACGTTTTGTACTCACCCAATAATCCCTTCGATAGCATTTCTATTTCCAGTTTCTACAATTTCCAGTTGCAAATATTTCCTGCTTATTTATGCAAATGCTGCAAAATTAACGCCGCACTTCCTGATTAATTTGCCTGGTCCACTGTTTTTTATAATTCTGCTTTGCGCCTTTACGTAGTAGGAGCTGTTAATTTTTTTTATTACTTTTCTAGTCGCCGATCTTGCACGTTACACAAGTGGAAGCCGTGCGCACCCAACGACGACCAAGCCTCAACTAAACTAAGTGGAATTGAAATAGCTGCAACCGGCAGTCATGGGAATAGTGAACCATCCCAACCAGCTGGAATGTGGGAAGATGAAAAGAACTCAAGAGAGTGAGAGCGGGAAGGGAGTGTACATTTGAATATGTGTGTGTGTGTGTGTGTGTGGAGATGCGTTATCTATTTGACGCTCGCGCAATGTCAAGGCTGAGATCAGTGTGTGGGCTCTCCCAGGAATATGGTATATGAAACTATGAAACATACTCTTACTTATCGTTTACATGTAACAAGAGCTGAAATGTGGGCAGAGAAACGAAAAAGCGCAATTGGAACATAAAAATTTGTACTCTTTGGTAAGGGGTAAGGGAAATTCTAATAGGAAAATATACTAAATGGATTCCTTTTAGTATTTTGTACTAGTTTAAATGAAATTTTAACCTAAATCTGAACAATAAAACAATACTTGAACTTGTTTCTCACAATTTTATTTCATTTGTTGGTTGAAGCACAAACTACGAACACAGGTGCACAGATTCTTTATTGTTTATTATTTATTTTTGAACATAAGTTTTTGTTTTTAACAAAATATATTATTTCTGGGCGATTTATAGGTATATTATTTTGAATGAATTCCCTTGTTAGCAGATTTCAGTAAAAATTTCATGCATTTCATTTTTCAAAATGCAACTGTGCCGTGTGTTTTTTATTTGTTTAGTTAATTTGCTTTGCTGATTTTAGATTTTGCGCTAATTTACAGTTGTATTATTATTAATATTATTATGGATAGTTTGCTTCTTTTGTCTTTATATATATATGTATATATAAACCTTTGTTATTCATATAACACAATAAAATATATATATATACATATATATATATGTATATATGCTACATTTTTATATATATTTATATATATCTTTATATCCGGTTTTTCAATCAACATCACAAGTCTGCGCTTTGATGCTCCTCCAATTGCCATTCGAATCCTTCACAGATGCCACGAGTTATATTTTGTTGTATATAGACTTTTATAATGTATATGTATGTATGTATATATAGATATATATTTGTAGCTCGATATAAAAAGGTTCTTTCGGTTGCTAAAAACAAGCGCTAGGTGGTGTTGGTTGGGCGGCTTATGAATAACAAAAAACTGAATGAATTTCGAGTAAAAAGCACACACACAGACACATACACGCACAGCATCATCATCTCATCTCATCATCATCATCATCATCATCATCATCATCATCATCATCATCGTCATCAACAACAACTGCATCAAAAATTTAAGTTACTAATTAAAGTCAGTGTACTGATCCGAACTAGGGCTACGTGGCGTCGCTGCTGTCGCTGTGGCTGGCTCCAAGCTGGCCGCCATTTGACGCAGATTATCCACACCAGCCAGCAGTTGCCTAAAGAGAGTGAGAGAGAGAGAGAGCGGGAGAGTTTAGATTTTCTATTGCTTCACTGTTAACATTATCCAAACTGACCTCAAATTCTGCTCAGCATTGTCCGCAGCTCGCAGTAAATCGCGCGACAATTGTTGTGTTCTGGACGGACGCGATGCGTTGCTGCTGCTGCTATGACTGCTGCCAGGCGTCAAGACCGAAGCGCCGCCAACAGCTGTGGCGCCCGCAGCGCCTGCTGCACCAGTCGTTAGCTGATCGCTGCTGTGTCGCAGCTCGAACAGCTCAGCCTTTAAGTGAATACATTTCAATAAATATATAATTTATATAAAATTTTCTCTTCATGCTTATCTACCTCCAGCTGTGCCACTTGTCGTCGCAAGCGCTGCGTATTTTGTGTTTGTGCCGTGGCCGCCAGCGTTTCGCGCCGTCGCGCATCGCCGACTGCCAGCAGCTGCTGCTCGTAGTCCAGAGCGCGACGCGTTTGCTCATTCAGCTCAACGCGCATTTCTTGCAGCTCGCGCTGCAGCCGTTCGTTCTCCTGGCGCAGGGTGCAGGACACACCGCCATCCGCTTCCTGGGGTGGGGAGTCTATCGAGGGCAGTCCAATGGCCACATCCGCCATGCGCTGTGACGAATGCAGTATGGGACCGTCGGACAGAAAATCGGGCAGCATTTTAACTGTGGAGCCAGACGCGTCGCCAGCGGATTGCATCGTTGAATTGTTGGGCAGACCAGCGGCTGCAGCAGCGGGCAATAGCAAGGCACCACCAACGCCGCCAATGCCAGCAATGCCACCGCCGCCCATGGCGTTGCTGCAGCTGGGCGCCTCGGCAGCGCCTAAAGGCGAGTTGGGCGGCGAACTGAGATGCGCCTCCTGGCACCACGAGTCTGGCAAATGATCCTGCACAAAGTCGGGCAGAGCCGATGCACCACCAGCCACGTTTGACGTGTCCTGCGGCAAATCGAGCTTCATTTTGGGCGATGCCGAGGGCAGCACCAAACGATTTGGACGCAAAGCAGGTCGACGACGAGGTGAGGCAGCGGCGGCGCATGCAGCATGCGGGGGCATATCGTAGCTGGAATAGGATCGCGGCACATAACGCGAATTGCTGGCCGCTGCGTGCAGACTCGACGATGAGGAAGGAAATATATCTGGAAAAGAGAAAACATATTATGGATCTTTTTTCGCCGTAATTGTAGCTCACTCACCATCATCGACGCGGTCATCGTAGAGACGACTATTGCGCACCTGGGCCAGGCCCAAGTGCTCGTAGTCATCATCGTCGTCCAGCACAATGCCGCTGCGTTCCACCTCCAGCCGCAGATCCGGACGTAATCGTGTGGAACTGGAGCTGTTGCCACTACCGCCACACGCTGCATACTCAGCCAGACTCGCCTGCGAGTCGAAGGAGCTGAATCGTGGCGAGCGCTTCATCTTGGAGGCGGCGCTGCCATTCAAATCCGGCTGCATGTGGCTCACGGATGCAGATTGCGGCACCTTTGGCCTGGCGCCCGTTGACGTTTGCAGTGCAGCGGTTGCCGCTGCAGTTGAATTTGTGTTGCTGCTGCAGGCACTCGTGCCGCCTGTTGCATCAAGAGACGTAACTGTGCTGCTTGGCGCCGTAATTGTGCCGCTGCTGTTGAGAAAGTGCTTAAAGGAAAATGTAGATGTGGAGGAGGAAGAGGCGTTGGCTGTGGCGTTGGAGTTGGCATTCGTACTATTTGTTGCACTCGCCGTTGCTGTTGCCGCAGCTGCTGCTGTTGGCGGTGCTGCGGCTGCGGCAATCATTGTCGACGAGTCAGATGTAGCCCGTATAAATGTGAAATCACCGCGACTAGAGCTGCCGGCGCTGCCATTTATCCACAAATCTGCCACCAGATCGTTAACGTTGTCGGTACGTGCACTTGCCGACAGCTTGGCATCACCACAGGCTCCATTGCCATCGCCGGTCAGGTGCTGTTGCTCCTGTGCAGCTGTGGCTGCATTGCCAGCAGCGGCATCGTCGTCCGTATTGATATTGTTCCCATTGCCATTGGCCATTTAAATGTTGCCAGCCACCGTTAGTCGCTGAATTCCGTCGCCAGTTGTTTGCAGTTAATTGTGCTCTTCTTATGGCTCTGTTGTGTATACTTTTTATGGGGGTTTGTGTTGGTTTTCGCTGCAAATTTAGTTAATTTAGCGTTGCATTTCTCTGCCGACTTTTCACTAGAGTTTTTGTTGCTTAGAGCTGGATACAAACGATATTCTGCATTATATTCTGTTATCGATGTATCGGGACTAAAGTATCGATGGTATTTGAGCGCAAAATAAAGCAACCAAGATTCAAATTATGTATGTAATAAAAATGAATTTTAAAAAATTAAGAAATTACGAAATAGTGTGTGTCTGATTTGTACTGGTCATTATTTTGTTAAATTCAATTCATCTTGCATAAGCAAATGTTAGTTTGCTACAATTATTGCCCTATTCTGAGTGACCGCGATGTTCATAAAAATACTAGCAACGACTCGTATATTAGCTATGGATTTTGTCGTTATCTCTGTACGTTTACATCGCTCTCGTGGTTTTTGTTTTGTCTTCGCACTCCTTGCCTATTGCTTCCGAGGAGAACGGCGAGTCGGGCATAAACGTTGCTAATTGGCGCAATATATGCATAATTAATGTAACAAAAAGCGAAAGGCGAACGTGAATGTTTTATGTAAATAATATAAAAAAGTGAACGTTCAATGGATACAAATTAACACGAATCTAAAAACCAAACAACAAATAACAAAAAAACAGTGCAAGGGCGGCGTAAAGAAAGTGGAAAAGAAAATTCTGCGTAGCAAACAAACCGGTCGGCGCACAACATATAGACATACATACACATGCATACAAATACATACGAAAACGTCGTCAATATCATATCGTATGCAAAAGACGCATTTTAAATAAAACTACAAATCGTTGTGTGCGCTCAAAAAGTAAAAACGTACGCAAATCGTACAATACATACATACAAATAATAGACTGTGTTTTCCACATTTTATATTTGCGCTGACCAAACGAAAAACGCAAAAGGCGGCCGCCATATGCGACAGCGACTTGGATTGTCGTTGCGGCTGCGGGGGTGACAGCGCCAGCGGCGTACCAAAGGTGGTGAGAGCAAGAGCTGAAACGACGCGACGCGACGCAACGCAATACAACGCTCACCTTTCGCGTATTGTAAATTGTTTTTGCAAACACACAAACTTACCCCTCCGACCGACCGACCGACCGAGCAACCGGCCACGCTGCAGCAGCAGCATCGTGTGTTCCACTTTCGTTAGGCAGCGCCCCTTTTGGTACTACTATGCACATGCTGTCCTGATTTCGGTGCAATAAACACACAGTGAGAGAAAGATATTGAGAGGTGGACCTATTAGTGAAAATGCATTTGTATTAGTGATCAACAGCAGCAGCTTTCTAAGCTAAGCTCACTCTCTTGAGTAACAAAGAAAGAGAGATAGAGAGAGAGAGCGTATAAATTGATGACAATGTATTAGGGATCAGGAGAAGCTAAATACACTCTCTTAAGCTCTCCTTCGTGTGCGTGTGTGCCAAATTATATTTAATTAATAAAAGAGCGCATTTTTTTTATAAAATGCAACGGAGCTGCTGCAGCGACTGCAGCAGGCAGGTAAGTTCCAATTAGGACTCGGCTAAACTCAAGTACCTATCCATTCATCCTTCCATCCATGCATCCATGCATCCAGCCGTGACTCTGTGTGCGTTTTATTTTTTTTTATTTGTTTTTCTGTGGGGTTGTTTCATTCTCTTCTATTCAACTTGGCAGCAGCAGCAGCCGCCTGGCCACGGCCCCATTTATTGACTTGTCTACATTTCTTCTTCGCCTTCTGCTGCTGCTGCGGCTGATGCTGATGCTGCTGTGTCTGTCATTGCCGTTGCCCGTCCCTTTCCACTGTTCCGCTTTTGTATACAAATTATGGTGCGCTTTGCTTTGCCTGTTGTTGTTCTTGTTTTTACAGTTGTTGTTGTTTTAAGCTTTTATGGCATTCGCTGCTGCGTCGTGCATTCCACTCATTTGTTGTTTTTATACACATATACACATACATGCATATGTATATAGTGTAAACGTTATAAATATAGATTTTAATTTGCTTCTACCGCATTCGAAATTGATTTCTGTTTTGGCCCACAAGTTAATAATTGCCCCTTGCCCTTGCAATACGCCAAGAAAAGTGAAAATTGAACTGCGCCGTGGTGCGCTGGGTGGGGTGGTTGGGGTGGTTAGTGTGGGTGAAATGGGTGCCTTGGTGCTTATATTCGTTTGCACCTTTGGCCCAACCTTGTGGCGTCTTGTGGCTGGTAATTCAATTAACATTTAGCTTTAAGCATTTTACCCACACAGCCTCGACGTCTTAACCCTATAGAACAATTTGTTGACCTATTTAAGCTATAATTTCTTTTCTTCTATTTTTCGGTTTGTTGGTTAATTAATATTAGTAATTCTCGTGTTTTCCCTTGTCTTCTAATTCGTTCAGTCTGATAAGCAGCTGGAAATTAACAGTTTATACTACACGAAGCTTTATGGTTTCATTATCTTTTCATTGGATTGGCCGCCACACTTAGGCGAGCCATAATTTGCGGGGGAGTGGGTGGAGTTGGAAAGGTGGTTTCGTTTAATACCCTATATTTATGGTAAATGTGTGTGTGAAGAAGGTAGATTAGTTTACTAGTAGAGTTTGTGACTGGCAACGTTAATCATTTTTGTAGTATAGAAGGAAAATATCAAGTTTTATATATAAGAAAATATATTAGGAACAAAATATATAGAAGCACGTCTTGATACAAAATAAGTTAATATACATATTTTTATACTTAAACCTATATAATATTATTTATTTATATTTATTAAGAGGGCATTTACAAGTCTTCTATTTGAGCTGGATTTCTGAGAGCTGCTGTCTTTGTGTGGGTTGTGCTTACGTGATTAAGTGTCGCATTCAGCAATCAATAGCCGACATTTATGGCTTATTCATTTTCTATTTTCTATGAATTTGCTTTCGAGCGACACTTTTCCAGTTTTCACCAACATTTTGATGTATTTTTTAATATTTTCTATGCAACCTCGACAGCGTCTGTACAAATTGTCTTAAGGTTTTAATAGGCATCTTGCTCTCTCTGTCTCTCACTCGTTCTTTCTTGCTTTAGCTTAGCTTTTCTATGCGATTTTCATAAGTAGAACTTGGATTTTATTTCAATCATTATTTTGAGAAATGTTGTAGAGTTTTAATGAACTTTTTCTATAAAAACTGAGCAAAATCTTGATGAATCTTTAATTGATCTGTATTGCTATATCATATACATATAGCTTATAGCCCAATAAAAGCTAAAATATGCTTTAAACTATGAATAATAAACATGTGTTAAACGTAATTGGCATTCGAACTATTTAGCTTAAAGCTGGATTTGTTTCAAAGTCATAATTAAAGGCTATAGTATAGAAGTTTTTAAGCAAATCAAAGTTCATTAAAACCTATAAAAAGTTGTAAAATAACATACGAATCTTATGTATCGTATGCAGCTTAAAGTTTATTTTAATTAAAATTATAATAATATTAAAGCTTTCAAGCGTAAAATAATTACTTAAACAGCTTAAATTCATTTAAAATTTCGTTGAGCCTTAAAGAAAATGGAATGTAGTGAAAAGGATTAGTATAAAGGGTTAAAATTACATTCCACACTTTTTGCACCTGGTGCCGTGCCCTTCGCTTTGACAGTTGGCTAATTGCAAAGAACGATTAAATGTTCAGGTATTCGTTTGTCATTTGCCAATTGCCAATTCCAATTCCAATTTGCTGTCTTTTTGCTTTCTATTCCTTTCTAAGGATTCCTATACAATATCCCTTTTTTTCCGTATTAGAAAATGTAGCTAATTCTGTATTCTTTTTCCTCTTATTGAAAACGCAACTATTTACTTTACTCGTTGCTCCTATTGGAATTGTAGCTAATTCAGCATTCTCTATTGTTATAGCACTTGACGCTGCCAGCGAAGGCGGCGCTTGCATAGGAGAGTCGCCTGGCAGTCAGCAGTGAAAGCAGAGGACAGCGTCGGGATTCAAATGTCGTCGTCGAGCAACGGCGGCATCAATAGTGCCACAAATGGCCGCAGTGGCAGCACTGGCAGCGCCAACATTAATCTCAATCTCAAGGCCAAAACGGGAGCAACAATTGCAACAGCAACAACAACGACAACGATACACAAGACTTTGCCGGACCTGAAGACACAGCGTAGCAACAGCAGCGCCGGCAGCGGCATTGGCATTGTGGCCAAAACCTTGGCCACCCATCGTCGGGACAGTTCGCACGTGGAGAAGTCACAATTGCCGGAGCGACCGCTCAGCTATGGACCGCCGCAGCAGAGCAAACCCGTAGGCCTCAGCAAGGAGCCGAAGGAGGGGCATTTGGTCTACTGCGA
Organism: Drosophila borborema; assembly: GCA_030914335.1. Taxonomy (NCBI): domain Eukaryota; kingdom Metazoa; phylum Arthropoda; class Insecta; order Diptera; family Drosophilidae; genus Drosophila; species Drosophila borborema. The sequence continues at coordinate 15,302,450 of JAUESP010000310.1, forward strand.
GGGCAAGCTGCAGTCCGGCACACTGCAGTCGCTCATCCTGCACATGGTGCCCACGCACGACTACTACCCGGATCACAATTTTCTGTTTGCATTTCTGTTGAGCGGACGCCTGTTCATACGGCCGTATGAGTTACTCGCACAGATCTCCAGCAACTGGGAGCTGCAGCAGCAGCCGACGGGCGATGTGGTCGATGAGGCAGTGGCTCAGCCGCCGTCGTTGACGCTGCATTTGAACTCTGCCTCGCCGCTGACACAGCGCAAAGGATCGGCAGCAGCGGCGGGACAGGAGCTGGAGCTAGAGCCGAAGCCGCAGCAGCGAACGTTGACGCAGCGATCGGCGCAGCATTGCATACGCTTGCTCTCCGAATGGATTGAGATCTTTCCGTATGACTTTCGGGATGAGCGCCTGATGCAGCAGGTGCGCATCTTAGCTAGGAAATGTGTCTACATTGACAACTCGCTGGGCAAGCAGGTGTCGCGCATTTTGCAGCTGCTCGTGGCACGGCTAAAGGATCTGGAACAGTACGAAGAATTTCTGCAGTTGCTCAACAACGAGGCCATCGAACAATCGCAATCGCACCAGCATCAAGCGCCACAACAATCACAACAACAGCTGCATCATCATCAGAATCAGCTGCATCATCATCAGCATCATCTGCACTTGCATAATCCGTTTCAAACGTTTCTAGGCAGCTCACATACATCATCATCATCATCATCGGGCAGTGGCCATGCCACGAACGGATTGCCAACGAGCGGCGGTGGCGGCGGCGGCGGCGGCTCGGCCAGCAGCAGCGGCAACTCAACGAACAGCGGCAGCAACTCCGCCTCGAGCACTCCGCAGCTTGATGAAGTGTTTGGCATTATGGATATTTGTCCCAGCTGCGAGCATTTGGCACATCAGCTAACGGCCATCGAATTGGAGCGTCTGTCACACATTGGACCCGAGGAGTTTGTACAGGCCTTTGCCAAGGATTATCAGCAGCAAGCCAAGGGCGCAGGCACGGGCAACACAATCACAGCCTCAGCTGATGCGACGACGGCCAGCTCTGCGTTGAATGATATGAAAAAGACACGCAATTTGGAATCGTATGTTCAGTGGTTCAATCGTCTCAGCTATTTGACGGCCAGCGAAATTGTTAAGGTGGGTGGAGTGGGTGACTTTGTGGGGCTGCCTGGGTGGGGGAGATTAGCGAGTGCTTAAAATGATTGGATGCGCTAGCAGGGATGAAAATGTAAATGAAAATGATGCCCGGCCATAAACGTATGGAAATATGTTTGCCCAGCGCCAAGCCATAAAAATGAAATTCAATTGCTAAAAAAAAAGTGTAGGAAAGAAATATGTGAAAATCAATAGGATTTGCTTCGTGAAGAGCTAAGATATTGGAATTGTCAAAAAAAGGAAAAGGGAAATGAAGTAGGATTAGAGCAAAGGATTAAAGCAGCTAATAAATTAATAGAATTTGCCGAAGTGGAGACAGATACTGTAAATTTAAATATTTAATAATATTACTTATTCAATATTCACTCTTTTACTCTCACAGTATCCGAAGAAGAAGCAGCGTGTGCGTATTATCGAATATTGGATTGAGACAGCACGCGAATGCTTTAACATTGGAAATTTTAATAGTCTGATGGCCATTATAGCTGGTCTAAATCTTGCGCCCATTGGGAGACTTAAAAAGACGGTAAGTTCATTAAGATTCAGGCAATTAATGATACAATTTGTCTAATTCATTGTCTCTTTGCAGTGGTCTAAAGTGCAATCGGCAAAATTCTCTGTGCTGGAACATCAAATGGATCCAACATCGAATTTCAACAGTTATCGCTCGACGCTTAAAGCTGCAATGTGGCGCTCCGAGGGCGCCACAGAGGAACGCGAACGCATAATCATTCCATTTTTTAGTTTATTTGTTAAGGATTTATACTTTTTGAACGAAGGCTGCTCGAATCGGTAATGAACTTACTTATATTTCTCACTCAATTCAAATGATTGAATAAATTGAATTCTCATTTTGCCTTTTGCCATTTGCAGTTTGCCAAACAATCATATCAATTTTGAGAAATGCTCACAACTCGCCAAACAAGTGATGGAGTTCAATGAATGGAAGAAGGTCATCTGTCCGTTTGAGAAATTGCCATCAGTAATTGCCTACCTGCAGCATAATGCGGTGCTCAATGAGAATACGCTAGCGATTGCATCGTTTGAGTGTGAGCCGCCCGAGAATACGGAGGAGAAGGATCGCTATAAAACTGTGAAAGCCGAAACGAAGCAACAATTGATGCAACAATTGCACGAACAACAACAGCAACAACAACACCAACAACAACAACAACAACATCAGCAATAGTTGACTCTTAGCTATTTAGTATACACAGACTTAATTTAGGTTACGCTTAAGCGCTTGCCATGTTTTATTTTTTTTGTAAACTTAATTTTTGCATAAGTCGATTATAAATTTTAAGACGAGAAAGTTGAGAATTGTTTAGGCTAAGCTCAGCAATTAGTTCAGACAAGACGCATGCGCTGCTGTCCCCTTTTCAAATGCCCTGGCGAATGACTTTTAAAGTCACGAAGCAATAATCTAAACATCTGTCTGTAAACCTATTTCATACAATTAACTGACTTTTAAAACTATTTAACCTTAAAATTTCTCTCACCCAAAACTGATTTCATTTCCATTTTCCAAGCATCAGTGGCGCATGTGCCATAAAAAAAAAAAAAACAAACAAAAAAAATGATATTTTTTATGAAACGCGAAGCATCTCCAGAATGTTGCCAGTAATTAATTATTAATTAATTGAACTAAGCAAACATTAGAATAGCAGATAAAGCGAAACGAACGAAATGAATGTATGTACTTAAAGCATTTAATTGCCGCTACTTATTTATATTCTACATTTAATTTAAATTCATGTGAAATTGGAAGAGAAAACAAATCATATTTATGGCATATTATATATATTATGTCGATAATTTATTTTGACCATTTGACAAACTTGCGTGTATGCGTGTTATTTTGTAAGTGAACAGTATTTATATTTATATATTTACACAATTTTATAGCTAAATTAAATCAGTTTTAAATATTCGATTCATTCGACGACGCTTTTGTCCTTGAAGCTTCAACATTCATTAACAATTATTAGCTATGCAGCATAATTCACACAAAGCAAACAAACAAATGTTTTCTTATAAGAGAAACAGCAAAAACAACAACAACAACAAAAAGTACACCTTGTGGTAGCTACAATGATGCTTATCCTTTTTAAGATTAAATTTTTATTCAAGGAAACTACAAATACATATATATATATATACACACAATATATAAGTATACAAACTTATATGATTCAAAAGAAAACAAAAATACAAACAAACAAAATTATATATATAATGGGTATGTATATGGATATCTCTAATGATATTAACTATAAAGGGACTAAATCGACAAAACAAAATCCAACATATTCGATTAAAAAAAAGAAACAATGCTTTGAATAAATCAACTGATCAAAAATAATTCTCATAATACAATTTAAAATGTGCTTTTATTAATTTATATTTAAATAAGATATTTATGCTTAGATGTTGCTAACATCTTTTGCTTTTAAATTTGAATTTGAAGTTACGTTGCACCTTCACTGAGCATGCTGCATGACAAAAGCTGCCTGCTGTGCGTTACATTGCTGTTACGATAAACAGTGCTGCCAGATGCGATAAAATGTGACTCGATAACTTTGTACCCCAAAACCAGCCCCTACAACATATATGCACGCACACAAACGAAAACGCACACAGTGTCAGACATAGGGGGATAGCGGCATCAGCATTGGCATCGGCATTGGCGCTGTGCTTTATACGCGACGCGATTTTGTGGCGTGCAGACGTCTTGACGGTAAAAATTAATTGAAAATTGAAGTCGGTAAAGCGCATACAACTATCTAATTGGAAATTGAACCGAGTACTAAAGTGTATCAAATTGAATTTCAATCGCGAAGTTGCTTGACTGCTTGCATGTGTGTGTGTGTGTATGTGTGTATGTGTGTGTGTGCTTGTGTATGTTTGACATTGTGCAATTGCAAATTGATGAGTAACTGTGTGTGTGCTTATGCGTTTGTTTGTTTGTGTTAATTACGTAGCAAGAGAGACGTGAAAGGGTGCCTCTACGGCTTCAACACCGAGCAGCAGCAGAGCAGGACGATTGTGTTGTGTAGTCAACGAGTTGCGCCCAATTTGTTGCATTGGAGTGCAGCTAAAACAAGAACCTGTTGTTGTTATTGCTTGTAGTGGGACAAAAACAAAGAGAACGTAGAAGAGAAGACGGAAAAATCGATTGTGCTCATTTTTGTTTTGGTTCATGTTCACATTGGCAAACGTGCGTGTGTGTGTGTTTGAATGTGTGTGAATGTGTGTGTGTTTGTAACGAAAGCAACGCGCGAATTGCAACAATAACAAATCAAGACGATAACCCGATAACAGTGTCCTTTCTCCTAGGACATTAACTGCACATGGCATGATTCATGCAACGCAGCCCATACAAATAAACAGCAACAATGAAAAATAATCAAAAGTATGCAAAATTGCCCCAAGATTTGGATCTCAGCTTTCAAAGTGATTTAGATTTGTTGCCGGACACAGCGGCCGATATCGATGTCGATGAGTTTAATTTGAGTGGCACGCCACCTGCTGGTTTAGTACTAAACGACGACGACGACGACGTCGACGCCGGTGCTGACGACGACGACGAAGACGACGAAATTATTATTGCAGCGCAAGTGTTGGCCGGCGGCGACGGCAACGGCAGCGGCAGCGGTGGCTGTGGAATGCGTCTGCCCACACGTAAGCATAGACAACAGAAATTGGAGCAGCGGTTGTACAACAAAAAGAACAAGATCTGTGGACTGGGCAGTGATAGTGTTATCGAGGTGAGTCATGATAATAATTATCGATAATTGAATCCTTAATGTAATCTTAGAGTGCTGATCAGCAATAAAACTAAGCTTAAAGTAAATGGTTAAGAGAGATAAAAGCGGGTTGTCTATGTGAAATTAATAATATATTAATTAATCATAGTAGATATTTTTGTAAAATTTAACATTTTTAAATATATGATATGCATCACAATTCAAATAAAAAACTCCACTATCAAAAAAATCATAATAACAAATCTATATTTTCAAGATACATCCAATGATTTCTTAAATTAATATAAAGTATTATAAATTTTATAAATCATTAAATATTATTGTATATTTACACTATCTATATCCATAACAAAAATTGCTTTTACAAATCACAATAGAAAATCTAAAGAAAACAAGAATATGATAAATCGACCACATTACAAGAGTAGGAAAATCGATAAGACAACAAAGAAAGAAATATTCTGGCATTTGTAACAACCAAAGTAAAAGCACCTGAACCTGAAGAGTTCAAAAGTCGTTTCTATTGTTTAAATAGTTAGGCAAACAAAGGTAGAGCGTTGCCAGACTTTGTCAATTCGAAGGGAAATCACGTTTAATGCGCTGATGTTAATGGATTTATGTTGTTCCCCAAGTCATTTGACGGCAAGGCAAACGCGTAATGACATCTACTTAAAATGTTTTTGTGAGGTCCAGCGTTTTTACGTGTTCGTGGACATTTTGGGTGGCTGGGCGGTTTAGCTGGTTGGTGGGTTGGATGGTTGGCCATTGGCTGAGGTTTATATAAGTTGGCTTGCACGCCGCTTATCTTTAAACCAGGTTGAATACACTGCGAGAAAGCTATGTAAACGTAATAGAATTCTTGTTCTAGGGCAATCAACTAAATGCTGAATTATTTTAGCTTATACTTTAAACAAGATTTGGATTTGGTTTACATATAACATACATATTTAAAATATTTAATAGCTATCCTATTTAGTTTTTTTTGTTTTTTTCCAGTGTAATCTGAAAATCAATAAGCGTTGCTATCTATTATTCATTTACCCAAGTCTTAGCTATGTACATAACTTATGGACGACATTTGTGCGTACTTAATGACAAGGCATTCACACCTGGCCATTAACTTAATATGTATGTGTATATTTACCTTAATGCCAGGCTATGAATATACTTCTTTCGCAGCTCAGCTTTACCCCAAGCACACACAAACACCAACACGCACACATTTATACAGCTCAATCAATAATGCGTCAAGCCCATGTCAATCATAGCAGTTGCGAGTATACATTGCATTTTAAAATTCAGTTCAACCTCCCCCATAATGCGAAAACGCCGGAAAAATGGTGGCACGTGTGTGTATTTTGTATGTTTGTGGCGCTATCTAGCGGACGGGGGCGTAACTATGCGAATATGCAGATAAAGCATAAGCTGGGTTTGAAATAGATTTGGGTTATTTCCTGTACAAAAGTGAGGCCTATTGAGGTGAAATTCAGATTATATATATATGAATATGTCGTGCATATAAATTATTTATGCTTAAATAATTTTGTAGCCAGAATGGGGATTTGATAGATGTTATAGCTGAGTGTTATTACTCAGAGACTCGCTTAGGCGTAGACTACTTCATTTGCATATGGTATATGGCTAGTATGCCAGCGAAATTCTGTAATTAGGGCATTCTTTAATCTGAACTAGTTTTAATTGATATATAAATAATATAATTTGAATAGCAATCAAGATAAAGATAGCGAAAAATGAAGTTAAGAATATTTAAAATTGCAGTTAAATTATAGATAGCTAAATAATAAATGCTTGAGCTCATATTTCAACATAAATATAGTGAATATTCAATAATTGTTTAGTTTTTAACAGAATTTCTCAATGCAAATATCTAAAATACAATGCAAACACAGATTTCTTCAATTGCAATGCTCTTAAGAGCATTTCTTTAACAATTGTGATTTTTCAATTATAGCAAAATCAATTTCTATGCACGTTCGTGAGACTTATAGTCAATTCTATGTGGGGTAGAAAATCTTTTGTTAAGCCTGTCAGCCCCAATGCAGATTATTTGTATTTTTGCATTGCGTGTTCGAATCATGTGAAAAGCACAGCTAGAGGATTACGCAGTAGACATATATACAGATATATATATATGTACATATGTGTGCGTTCAATTAGTGGTAATATATATATACATATATACATTTATTTATTTTGCTTGATTTTATTGGACATTCAGTGTGCAAAAATTGTTATTTGGTCCTCAAAAGTTTCGCTCTAATAGCCTTAACGCTTAATTAAGCCTACATAAGCCTAATGGAAAACGATTTAAATGACTCATTTGGCTGCATTCATTTCCATTTCGATTAATAGACTGTTTATTTACTACTATATGGATAGAGTTCCGATCCTGTTGACATTGCTAGGCACTAAATATACAACTAGACTCACACACACAGACAAACACATTTTTAAATAGTATTTAAGTAGAGAATTTCACAATTTTTGGATTTCGCATTTCGCATTTCGCATTTAGTAAATAATTCGTCCAGCTTTGTAATCCTTCCAGCATTTACTCCAATGCGGACAGTCGGGCATTCGAAAACCTATAAAGAGAAATTTCATATTAGTTTCATTTCATATTATTTTTTCCCATTTGATATAGTCTTAGTATAGTCTATCTAACTTACCGCTGGCTAGTGCAATCGAAGCGAGTATTAAAAACAATGCGACTTTAATCTTCATTCTGCTTAAGTTTCCTGCTTGACTTCAACTGCAGCTTGAGCTGTGAATTATTTTCATATTTATATGCGTATTCTTTACAGCGCATTTATTTTGTAATCTACACTAATATATATAATATATATGTATATGTATAATATATATTATATAGTATGTATGAATAACTTATCGCTCAAGCGACTGTCTGGTTGCCTTGGACACAGCTCTTTATACACTTACTATAGACAGTTTTATATAGTTTATACTATACAGTATGGGAATTAGATAAATAAATAAAATAATAAAAATAAAACCGAAAAATATAAAATAATATGTACAATATTTTGTAGAGTATATCAACTAAATATTTGATTTTTTTAAAGAAACAAAATGAGACGATAATTAAAGTTGTTTTAAATAATATAAATTTAAAACAATACATATATATATTATTGATTTAAAGAAACCATAAAAATACTTTTGTATTGCGCAAAAATTTATTTTATTTATTTAATTTTATTTAATAAGAAATACTTATTTATATAAATAGATATGTGTATCTAAACTATTTTTGTTTTAAAATAAAAATAATTAAAAAAAAAAAAAAAATAACACTGCTTATTATTAAATTATAATACAATAATTATATATTATACATATTTTTCTTAATTGTATGCCTATATTCAGATGAAAAACAAAAATTCGCTTCTTTTTTTAATTTATTATTTCAATAAATATTTTTTCAAAATAAATTCCCTTAACCAAATGTAAATCTATAGAAGAGAGCATCACAGATTCACTGATTGAAGCTGTTTAATGTACTTAATGGGATTTTTCTGAATATTTCGTTTAACAAATTGCTGCAAAATGAAAGATTACATTTATTTTACACATGAATATGTATATCAATATGCCTTATCAGCATATATGAATATATATAAATTATTATTATTATTGTGTAGGTGTAGTTGATTGGGAATTTACATTTTCATTTTGCCGTTTGTTGTCAATGGGTATATTTTCATCAATTTTGCTTATCGCAGTAGCTAGAAACAGCGCAATAGATTCAAACTGACGATGAGCGATGCTTGACCTATCTAATTAATTGTAGCGTGTTGTTTTTTCATTCACATATGCAGTTTACAAAAAAAAATGAACCTGAAATTTATGAGCTACAAAAAACAAAAGAAAAAAGGGAGAAATTATAAGTATTAATCATATAGAATTTGAGTTTGGGTTACAATTTATAGTTTTTAAATTTATATATCTATTTTTCTGTTTTTTTTTTAGATAAAATTAACATTAAAATTAAAATTAAATTTGTATTTTTTCTGAGATTTACATAAAATTAAAAAAAAATTTCTATTCTTTCTGTTTTTTTTTTTTTTTAGATAAAATTTAAATTAAAATTTTTATTTTTCTGTAATTTTTTTTTTTTTAGATAAAATTTAAAATAAAATTTATATTTTTACCGTTTTTTTTTTTAAGATAAAATTTAAAATTAAATTAAATTTCTATTTTTTCCGTTTCCTAAAATAAAATAAAAATTAAAATTAAATTTGTATTTTTTCTGAGATTTAATTAAAATTTAAAATAAAATTTCTATTTTTTTTTTTCCTTTTACCAGTAATTCTTTTATTTATATATTTTTTTTTAATCATGTAAAATAATAATAATAGAGCAAGCAGTGCATCATTTATTGTAGTAGGCAAAAACCTACTTTAAATTGAATTAAAGTTAATTATTCATTCAAATATATTTAATATATATATAATATGACATATATTATATTCTTTTAGGTATAGTCAATTGAAAATTTATATTTTCACTGTTGCGTTTCTTATCAATGAAAATATTTTCATATCACAGCATTTCCATTTTAAATTTCAGCCTAAGCAGAAACTTTACCTTTTCACTATGCAAATATCACATAATTCCAAAATGAAGGCATCTATATGCATTAAATTCCACTTCTTTAGAAAATATAACTCCCCAAGTTGGGCGCAGTTTGTTCCAGTTTCTCTCTCTCTCTCTCTCCCTCTCTCTCTCTCTCTTTTCGCTCTTTATTTGCATTCCTATCTCAATAGGCGCTTTAAATATCTTGTTTTATGGCACTATTTGCCACCTTGTGCCTGTTCTCATTTGCTTTGCTTAGTGTGCTAGTGCGTGTGTGTGTGTGTGTGAACTAACCAATTAATTTATGCTTTGGCCCTTGGCTCAAATGTGGCTCGCATCAAGTGCGGCTCATTATGAATGTGAGAGCGACTCGGTTAGACCGGTTGCAATCTAACCTACATTCTGGGTTTTGGTCTGCAATGTTGTCCTCGTTGCAGGCACGTTGCATGTTGCTGCAGCTGCCACAACACGCATACGCCCTGTGCAACTACGTGCTGGGCTTCATTGGGGCAACTCAACTGGACGCTTCAGCTACAGCTTCAGCTACGGCTTCGGCTTTGCTGCTTGCTCCCTTGTTGTTGTTGTTTGTTTATTTTAGTAAACACAATGCAAAACAACAGCCGCAGCAGTAGCAGCAGCATACAAAGGGGGCGTGGCAAGTGCTTGCTGTGCCGTTTGCCAATGGGCGTGCGGTGTGGGCGTAGCGCGTCGGCATTGTGCTGTCGTCTGTCGCCTTTGCGAGCCGTTTGGTCTTTTGTTCTTCGCTTTGCTTTCCTTTTTTTTTTGGCATTTGTGACATGCAAAATAAATGCAGCAAACGCTTTGTGCCACATGAATTTATAATGCTCGGAGCTGAGGATATTTATCAACCGGTCTTACAACCAACGGAAAAGTAGCTCCAAGCTACGTGAACATCGGCCTGGTGTAGCCTGTCCTGGCCTGCTTTGCATTTAAGCGCATTACACACACACATACATATATATAATAATATGATCGTTATATAATGTGCATTATTCTTGGGCCTGGACTCGGGGCGACGCGACGTGTCGACACTAATTAACACTGAAACACGACACAGCTGAAATACAGCGTGGCAACAATAAAGTGCAACAGCATCTTCTGCTCAGTGTTTTAATACAATTTGCATCGTCTGAAAGGATGATGTTAATTTTGTAAGCGACGGCATAGCTAAGATTGCAGATGTCTCAAAATATATATATATGTAGATATATTCTGACATCCTTTCAAGCTGCTATATATGTATACTCTTATGATAAGCGCATTATCTTAAGCTCTGCGATGTGCAACAGCTGAATTTGTGTAGAGTCTTGAAAGCTGTTCTATTCCACACATTATATAGAGTTCAATGAATTCTCTATTTCCAAATTTCCCAAAACTACAAGAATACTTTCTTAGATTTAACAAAATAAATTTCTGTAAATACTTCAAAATTTTATTCATTATTTATTCTTTTGCACACTCATATGTAATTTATTTTTAAACTTAAATTTTTTTCTATACGTATTTTTCAATATTTACTTATTTTACAATATTTATTATTTATTTTTTATTATTTTTTAATTTATTATTTATTATTATTTTTTTATTATTTATTATTTTTTAATTCATTATTTTTTATTAATTATTAATTATTAATTATTTATTTTTTAATTTATTAATTATTGTTTATTATTTTTAAATTTATTATTTATTATATTTTATTTATTATTTATTATCTTCTTATTTATTTTTTATTATTTTTTTTTTTAATTACACAATATTCTATATTTATTTATTTTTGACATTTTTCTTTTTATGAATTATTTATTTTAATTTATTAGTTATTATCTCAAAGTTTCCTGTTTAGTAAAATATTTGCGAAATATTTAGATCTACTGAAAGTTTGTAATTGTAAAATTTATTCCCCTGCGACTTTTGCAAATATAATTTTTAGTTTTTAATTGTTAATAAAAAAACTAAATAAACAAATAGCCTTTGCATTCGCTCGCCGTCAAATTGTTAACTACTCGCTCGCATCCTGCAGGCGTCGAGCAAAAGTTTGTTTCACAATTTTCATGTTCTATTTGCTGTTAACTTTTCCCCCCCCTTCACACTTACCGCTGCTCCTGCTCCAGCTGCAGCTCATCCTCTCCGCTATGCTGCTGGCTGTTGCTGCATGTGTTGCAATTGTTGTCGCACAATTGCGATGTGCTAAATTTGCATTTTATTTCACGGCTTATTATAATGTTGCCATTCGCTTAGCCACGCCTTGTTGCCGCAATCACAGAAGTTACGCACATGTGTGTGTGTATGCGTGTGTAGGTGTGTGTGCGTGGCTGGAAAATCGTTTCGAAAAGCTTTTTGGCGTTTTTCACTTTAGTTTTTGATTCGATTTTTAACACATTTTCTGCGCATTGCTGTCAAAACTTTGTTTTCATATATTTATCTCGCTTTTTATTTTGTTTTTATCGAGTTTTTAGTTGAATAAAAGTTTTGCTCATATGGTTTAACTTTGTTTCAAGTGTGTTTGGTGTAACTTCGCTGTATAGATATATTTTTGCTGTTGGTTAATCAGAGTGATATGCGTTTGTCTATATACAGCCAAGCTGGGAGCCAAGTTCTTGAAATTTAGATAAATTTACATAAAAACGAAACTTTTCGCTTATTAAATTTCATCTCATCAATGCTAACCAATTAAATCTCAATATCTGATTATTCATTTGCCTAGTTTTTATACCTTTTTAATTAAATTCGAATACCCCTACACAATCCAACTATGCTCTATAGAGTTTGCTTAGCTCACCAGTTTGGCTTAACAATTTAACAAATTGAAATAATTGGGCGCAAATGCCAAACAACCTAAAAGAGCACAAAAGCCACTAAATGTCGGTTAGAAAAACCACATAGAAATAACCCAACGAGCACCACAGAAAAGTTCAACGAAGAGTTCACTCAAAGTAGGAGTCAACCCGTGGCTAGATACCCTGCAAATCTTATATTCATATATATTTTCATAGCGAAATTCATTTTTGCATCTGTTACTTATTCTTTGCGCACATTAATCAAACTTCGTTACGCCCAGGTTATTTTTTCTTTATGCTGGGTATACAAGTGTACAAGGGCAAAGCAAAGGCCAACAATTTGGTTAGCATTTTGTACGAAATCCGAGGCATGGGGCTTTGCCAGCTGAATGGCTAGAGAATGTGGCTCTTGGAATTTGCCAACTCTTCCGCTGACAAACGACAAGCGGGCGTCTATATGCATATATACATATTAATGCCGGCAACATGGCGTATACGTGTTAATGTCTGCTTAATGCCAACATAATTACCATAATATTTAACATTATCACTGTGTGACGGCAACAGACCAATTAAAGAGAGCAAAAAGCCTTTAAATATAATTTTGTGTGCAGTCGACAGCAGCTGGCACATGCTACGAGCGCCACATCAATAGCGCCGCAGGCAAATGACAGTTATGAGAACAAAGTGTGTGGGGGATGGAGGGCCATGATTCATGGATAGTTGCCTGGCATGCGACTCTAAAGATCTGTGCTCCATGTGCTCCATCATAAACAATACAATCAACAGGAAGTAAGCACAACGAGGCGACAGGAGCAGCAGCGACGCCAGCTGAGCCGAAGGGCAAAAACTTCCGTTCTCATAAAAAGAAGCCAAAAGAAGCCAAAAAAAATAGGTATAAGGAATATGTAAAGGACTAAGCTCGGCAGGAGTTGTTCCTCTTGCCTTCGGTTCTGACTTTGCCTTTGCCATTGGCTTTGCCTTTGACTTTGCCTTTGCCTTGTAAACATGCAAAAATTGTCAATTGAAAAATAACAGCAGCAAGCGGCGCTACTGAAGCGGCAGCCCAGTCACATAACGATGTGGCAAGCAAGGCTGGCAACCATATAACAAACAACAACAACAACAAGTAATACTACGTTAACAACAAACAACAGCAACAACATACAACAAGTGGCAAATCTGTGCTAAAAGAGCCCGCGGGAGCAGACTTTGCCCCCCGAGGGGGTCTCCTTTATTTTTTTGGGCGCCAAAGCTTTGTTGTAACATTCTCTGGCTTCTCTATGCCACTTAGACATGCTCGTAAATGGGGTAGATAGGACTTGTGTATATATGGATTTTTTAGCAGAGAAATATTTAAAATATTGAAAATATATAAAAAATTCTAAAATTACATTTTTTTACATAATTTTTTGTTTACAAATAATTATTTTAAAAATAATTTTTTGCATTTCCATTTAGTTATTAAAAATTTTATGATTTATTGTATTTCTATTTCATTTTTAGAAAGTTTACAATGTTTAAATATTTGAAATTTATTATAAACATAATATTTCAAATTTATTATAAATATATAAAAAATATATAATTTGCCAAAAATTATTTATAAAGAATTTGTGAAATAAATAAAGAAAAAACTAGCATTTATAAACATTTTTTTGAAATAAATAATTTATAAAAATATTTTAAAGCAACTTTACAATTTTTATTTAACAATATTTTTTATAATAAAAATAAATAAATAAAAATAAAGTATTATTTAAATAATAAAATATTATTTATATTAAAACGAAATACACAAAAAACTTTTTTAATATTAAAAAAAATTATATATAAAATGGGAAATCACTAAAACTTTAATTTAATTTAGTTTTCAATCAAGTAAAGCAACTTGTTTATCATTTCTTATTGCATAATGCATCAATTTACATTTGACTAATATTTGTTCAGGTGCTTTTTGCACTTAATAAAAAAAAAACAGGATATCTTCCCATCGACTTAAACAATTTGTACTTTTTATAACCACACTCCCAAAAACATATGCATCTGCTCTGTTTTTCTGTGTATTACAATTTTTTGCGTGTGAGACATTTCGAGCAAATTTAATTTTTCACCTTTTCGCTTTTTTATGTGTGAAGCGTTAAAAAAATTCTGTTGCATATTTAAAAATGCTTCAGTAAATAAAAAATCGCTGCACATATAAGTATTATTTTTTTTTTGTTATGTTGGGATTATTTAACAGGAAATGCGCCAAAATAAAATATAAAATATATATTAAAAGAAATTCAACATTTGCATATATAAATAAAAACACAAAGGTCTATAAATATTGCTTTTATAAAGTGCACTCTGATTTAACTCAAATGTTTTCATTTATTTTTGCGTAAATATATATGTAAATATTCGATTTTTTATGTAATGTAAATATAAATGGCAACCTACATATTTATATTCATTTCTAGCGACACTTTCTTTTAATCGTAAAATCATTTTTTATGCGTTACAAAAGTGTCTGAATTTATATTTAAATAATATGTGAAATATCATATATGTATACATGTGCATACATTGGCTCAGGCTCAGGCCCAGCATCTCTCACTACTTCTGCTTCTGACTCTGCCAGAAATTGACTCAGACTCAGTCTTTGGCTCTGTCTCTGCTTCTGCTGATAAATTTGCCATTGGCTCTACCTTGAGATCAGACTGAGTCTTTGCCTCTGCTTCTGTTTCTGAATCTGCTATTGGCTTTGGCTTGAGCTCAGTCATTGCCTCTGCCTCTGCTTCCGTTTCTAAATCTATTGGCTGAGGCTTGAGCTCAGACTCAGTCTTTGCCTCTGCCTGTGCCTCTGCTAATAAATCTGCCATTGGCTCAGGCTTGAGATCAGACTGAGTCTTTGCCTCTGCCTCTGCCTCTGCTTCTGCTAATAAATCTGCCATTGGCTCAGGCTTGAGCTCAGACTCAGTCTTTGCCTCTGCCTCTGCTTCTGCTAATAAATCTGCCATTGGCTGAAGCTTGAGATCAGACTGAGTCTTGGCCTCTGCCTCTGCCTCTGCTTCTGCTAATAAATCTGCCGTTGGCTGAGGCTTGAGCTCAGACTCAGTCTTTGCCTCTGCCTGTGCCTCTGCTTCTGTTTCTAAATCTATTAGCTCAGGCTTGAGCTCAGACTCAGTCTTTGCCTCTGCCTCTGCTTCTGCTAATAAATCTGCCATTGGCTGAAGCTTGAGATCAGACTCAGTCTTTGCCTCTGCCTCTGCCTCTGCTTCTATTTCTAAATCTGTCATAGGCTCTAGCTTGAGCTCAGACTGAGTCTTGGCCTCTGCCTCTGCCTCTGCTTCTGCTTCTGCTAATAAATCTGCCATTGGCTGAAGCTTGAGATCAGACTCAGTCTTTGCCTCTGCTTCTGCTAATAAATCTGCCGTTGGCTGAGGCTTGAGCTCAGACTCAGTCTTTGCCTCTGCCTGTGCCTCTGCTTCTGTTTCTAAATCTATTAGCTCAGGCTTGAGCTCAGACTCAGTCTTTGCCTCTGCCTCTGCTTCTGCTAATAAATCTGCCATTGGCTGAAGCTTGAGATCAGACTGAGTCTTGGCCTCTGCCTCTGCCTCTGCTTCTGCTAATAAATCTGCCGTTGGCTGAGGCTTGAGCTCAGACTCAGTCTTTGCCTCTGCCTGTGCCTCTGCTTCTGTTTCTAAATCTATTGGCTTAGGTTGAGCTCAGACTGAGTCTTTGCCTCTGCATGTGCCTCTGCTAATAAATCTGCCATTGGCTGAAGCTTGAGATCAGACTCAGTCTTTGCCTCTGCCTCTGCCTCTGCTTCTGCTAATAAATCTGCCATTGGCTCAGGCTTGAGCTCAGACTCAGTCTTTGCCTCTGCCTCTGCTTCTGCTAATAAATCTGCCATTGGCTGAAGCTTGAGATCAGACTGAGTCTTGGCCTCTGCCTCTGCCTCTGCTTCTGCTAATAAATCTGCCGTTGGCTGAGGCTTGAGCTCAGACTCAGTCTTTGCCTCTGCCTGTGCCTCTGCTTCTGTTTCTAAATCTATTAGCTCAGGCTTGAGCTCAGACTCAGTCTTTGCCTCTGCCTCTGCTTCTGCTAATAAATCTGCCATTGGCTGAAGCTTGAGATCAGACTCAGTCTTTGCCTCTGCCTCTGCCTCTGCTTCTATTTCTAAATCTGTCATTGGCTCTAGCTTGAGCTCAGACTGAGTCTTGGCCTCTGCCTCTGCCTCTGCTTCTGCTAATAAATCTGCCGTTGGCTGAGGCTTGAGCTCAGACTCAGTCTTTGCCTCTGCCTGTGCCTCTGCTTCTGTTTCTAAATCTATTAGCTCAGGCTTGAGCTCAGACTCAGTCTTTGCCTCTGCCTCTGCTTCTGCTAATAAATCTGCCATTGGCTGAAGCTTGAGATCAGACTGAGTCTTTGCCTCTGCCTCTGCCTCTGCTTCTGCTAATAAATCTGCTATTGGCTTTGGCTTGAGCTCAGTCATTGCCTCTGCCTCTGCTTCCGTTTCTAAATCTATTGGCTGAGGCTTGAGCTCAGACTCAGTCTTTGCCTCTGCCTGTGCCTCTGCTTCTGTTTCTAAATCTATTGGCTTAGGTTGAGCTCAGACTGAGTCTTTGCCTCTGCATGTGCCTCTGCTAATAAATCTGCCATTGGCTGAAGCTTGAGATCAGACTCAGTCTTTGCCTCTGCCTCTGCCTCTGCTTCTGCTAATAAATCTGCCATTGGCTCAGGCTTGAGCTCAGACTCAGTCTTTGCCTCTGCCTCTGCTTCTGCTAATAAATCTGCCATTGGCTGAAGCTTGAGATCAGACTGAGTCTTGGCCTCTGCCTCTGCCTCTGCTTCTGCTAATAAATCTGCCGTTGGCTGAGGCTTGAGCTCAGACTCAGTCTTTGCCTCTGCCTGTGCCTCTGCTTCTGTTTCTAAATCTATTAGCTCAGGCTTGAGCTCAGACTCAGTCTTTGCCTCTGCCTCTGCTTCTGCTAATAAATCTGCCATTGGCTGAAGCTTGAGATCAGACTCAGTCTTTGCCTCTGCCTCTGCCTCTGCTTCTATTTCTAAATCTGTCATTGGCTCTAGCTTGAGCTCAGACTGAGTCTTGGCCTCTGCCTCTGCCTCTGCTTCTGCTAATAAATCTGCCGTTGGCTGAGGCTTGAGCTCAGACTCAGTCTTTGCCTCTGCCTGTGCCTCTGCTTCTGTTTCTAAATCTATTAGCTCAGGCTTGAGCTCAGACTCAGTCTTTGCCTCTGCCTCTGCTTCTGCTAATAAATCTGCCATTGGCTGAAGCTTGAGATCAGACTGAGTCTTTGCCTCTGCCTCTGCCTCTGCTTCTGCTAATAAATCTGCTATTGGCTTTGGCTTGAGCTCAGTCATTGCCTCTGCCTCTGCTTCCGTTTCTAAATCTATTGGCTGAGGCTTGAGCTCAGACTCAGTCTTTGCCTCTGCCTGTGCCTCTGCTTCTGTTTCTAAATCTATTGGCTTAGGTTGAGCTCAGACTGAGTCTTTGCCTCTGCATGTGCCTCTGCTAATAAATCTGCCATTGGCTGAAGCTTGAGATCAGACTCAGTCTTTGCCTCTGCCTCTGCCTCTGCTTCTGCTAATAAATCTGCCATTGGCTCAGGCTTGAGCTCAGACTCAGTCTTTGCCTCTGCCTCTGCTTCTGCTAATAAATCTGCCATTGGCTGAAGCTTGAGATCAGACTGAGTCTTGGCCTCTGCCTCTGCCTCTGCTTCTGCTAATAAATCTGCCGTTGGCTGAGGCTTGAGCTCAGACTCAGTCTTTGCCTCTGCCTGTGCCTCTGCTTCTGTTTCTAAATCTATTAGCTCAGGCTTGAGCTCAGACTCAGTCTTTGCCTCTGCCTCTGCTTCTGCTAATAAATCTGCCATTGGCTGAAGCTTGAGATCAGACTCAGTCTTTGCCTCTGCCTCTGCCTCTGCTTCTATTTCTAAATCTGTCATTGGCTCTAGCTTGAGCTCAGACTGAGTCTTGGCCTCTGCCTCTGCCTCTGCTTCTGCTAATAAATCTGCCGTTGGCTGAGGCTTGAGCTCAGACTCAGTCTTTGCCTCTGCCTGTGCCTCTGCTTCTGTTTCTAAATCTATTAGCTCAGGCTTGAGCTCAGACTCAGTCTTTGCCTCTGCTTCTGCTAATAAATCTGCCATTGGCTGAAGCTTGAGATCAGACTCAGTCTTTGCCTCTGCCTCTGCCTCTGCTTCTATTTCTAAATCTGTCATAGGCTCTAGCTTGAGCTCAGACTGAGTCTTGGCCTCTGCCTCTGCCTCTGCTTCTGCTTCTGCTAATAAATCTGCCATTGGCTGAAGCTTGAGATCAGACTCAGTCTTTGCCTCTGCCTCTGCCTCTGCTTCTGCTAATAAATCTGCCGTTGGCTGAGGCTTGAGCTCAGACTCAGTCTTTGCCTCTGCCTCTGCCTCTGCTTCTGTTTCTAAATCTGCCATTGGCTCTAGCTTAAGATCAGACACAATCTTTGGCTCTGCTTCTGTTTCTGAATCTGCTATTGGCTTTGGCTTGAGCTCAGTCTTTGCCTCTGCCTCTGCCTCTGCTTCTATTTCTAAATCTGTCATAGGCTCTAGCTTGAGCTCAGACTGAGTCTTGGCCTCTGCCTCTGCCTCTGCTTCTGCTAATAAATCTGCCGTTGGCTGAGGCTTGAGCTCAGACTCAGTCTTTGCCTCTGCTTCTGCTAATAAATCTGCCGTTGGCTGAGGCTTGAGCTCAGACTCAGTCTTTGCCTCTGCCTGTGCCTCTGCTTCTGTTTCTAAATCTATTAGCTCAGGCTTGAGCTCAGACTCAGTCTTTGCCTCTGCCTCTGCTTCTGCTAATAAATCTGCCATTGGCTGAAGCTTGAGATCAGACTCAGTCTTTGCCTCTGCCTCTGCCTCTGCTTCTATTTCTAAATCTGTCATTGGCTCTAGCTTGAGCTCAGACTGAGTCTTGGCCTCTGCCTCTGCCTCTGCTTCTGCTAATAAATCTGCCGTTGGCTGAGGCTTGAGCTCAGACTCAGTCTTTGCCTCTGCCTGTGCCTCTGCTTCTGTTTCTAAATCTATTAGCTCAGGCTTGAGCTCAGACTCAGTCTTTGCCTCTGCCTCTGCTTCTGCTAATAAATCTGCCGTTGGCTGAGGCTTGAGCTCAGACTCAGTCTTTGCCTCTGCCTCTGCTTCTGCTAATAAATCTGCCATTGGCTGAAGCTTGAGATCAGACTCAGTCTTTGCCTCTGCCTCTGCCTCTGCTTCTATTTCTAAATCTGTCATAGGCTCTAGCTTGAGCTCAGACTGAGTCTTGGCCTCTGCCTCTGCCTCTGCTTCTGCTTCTGCTAATAAATCTGCCATTGGCTGAAGCTTGAGATCAGACTCAGTCTTTGCCTCTGCCTCTGCCTCTGCTTCTGCTAATAAATCTGCCGTTGGCTGAGGCTTGAGCTCAGACTCAGTCTTTGCCTCTGCCTGTGCCTCTGCTTCTGTTTCTAAATCTATTAGCTCAGGCTTGAGCTCAGACTCAGTCTTTGCCTCTGCCTCTGCTTCTGCTAATAAATCTGCCGTTGGCTGAGGCTTGAGCTCAGACTCAGTCTTTGCCTCTGCCTCTGCTTCTGCTAATAAATCTGCCATTGGCTGAAGCTTGAGATCAGACTCAGTCTTTGCCTCTGCCTCTGCCTCTGCTTCTGCTAATAAATCTGCCGTTGGCTGAGGCTTGAGCTCAGACTCAGTCTTTGCCTCTGCCTCTGCCTCTGCTTCTGTTTCTAAATCTGCCATTGGCTCTAGCTTAAGATCAGACACAATCTTTGGCTCTGCTTCTGTTTCTGAATCTGCTATTGGCTTTGGCTTGAGCTCAGTCTTTGCCTCTGCCTCTGCCTCTGCTTCTGTTTCTGAATCTGCTATTGGCTCTAGCTTGAGATCAGACTGAGTCTTTGCCTCTGCCTCTGCCTCTGCTTCTGCTAATAAATCTGCCGTTGGCTGAGGCTTGAGCTCAGACTGAGTCTTTGCCTCTGCCTCTGCCTCTGCTTCTACTAATAAATCTGCCATTTGCTCAGGCTTGTGTTCAGATTCAGTCTTTGTCTCTTGATATCGATTAAATTTCTATCTTTTTTATTTCATTTTTTGACTTGCTTCCACAATATTATCGTATGCAATATATTAAAATCTAACTACACGATAAGTGTCTTACAAAGATTCTAATATGTTATCGTTTACCCATTCCGCCTTCATTTGCCAGCTGTCTTGACTACTATCGCTGGTTTCTGAACAAATTGTGTGGCCTGGTTGAAAATGAGTTTTCCGGGTGAATGAATGGTTGCCATAACGAATATTAAAGTCATAACTGTGAGCATTCAGGCAGGGCACACCCGCCTGCCACGCCCACACATCAAATTGTTTGTGGACAGCCGTAAAGGACATTTGCTGCAACTAAAGACAGTCAGCGGCTGAGTGTCAAGTCGTTGAGGAAACAGCTGCAAGTGTCACAGAGAATTTTCCAGTTTTTTCGCACCCCCCCAACCCTGTCCCACTTACTTTGACAGTTTTAATGACAGGTCCAAGGGAGGAAAAACTTGTTTGCAGAGGCAACATTGATTGTCCAGTCCAGTCCAGTGCCAGAGTAAAGGGCCAGGAAAATAATACATTTTTCACATGGCAAAGACAATTTTCATTGCATCTAGAGAAGGAGCAGGAGGCGGAGCAGGAGGCGGAGCAGCAGCAGCTCTGGCATATGGCATACACAATGTTATGACAAGCTGGAAATAATTTTGATTGACATTTTGTGAGCTGGCGTCGCAGGCTAATGGAAAATTAATAGTTGCCAAGTGTCAAGTGGGCGTGGCAGTCAAATGCAATTGCGTTTTACGTGAAAAATGATTGAAGCTTTTGTCAAGAGTCGTCGTTGTTATTGTTGTTGCTGTTGTTGTTGTTGTAGCACTCAGCGGACATTAAGAGCTTCACTGGCTTCACACTCAACATTTCCTTTGCTTCATTTGCCCTTTGTTTGTTGGCACCGCCGCGAGTTAAGCGGATTATGCACTTTGCTTCCAGCCCCTACGCCACTGAACACATCCTGCTGGACTTCTGCTGCTTCATTGGCTCCTCTATTAGCAGCCAGGCAGCAAGCGCCATGCGCCAAGCAAATCCTACTAAATGATGCGTTAAGGTTTATAAAACATAGCCAACTAATTTAAATGCCACGATGGCAACAGGCTTTATAGCCATGGCAACCTAGTTCTGGCCCGTTCATTCAATGCTATGCGAGGGATTTAAGTGCACATTTATCACGCCTGCTTTAAGCTGCCCAACGACTATTTTATACATTTTTCACAGAATTTTTATACCCTGAACCCATTGAAAATGGGAATTCAGGGTATAATGGTTTTGTGAAATGTATGTAACAGGCAGAAGGAGACGTCGCAGACCCTATAAAGTATATATATTCTTGATCAGCATAAAAAAATAAGTTGATTGAGCCCTGTCCGTCTGTCCGTCCGTCCGTCCGTCCGTCCGTCCGTCCGTCCGTCCGTCCGTCCGTATGAACGTCGAGATTTCAGAAACTACAAAAGCTAGAGCGCTGAAATTTCACATGAACACTCGTATGTTACCTACGCAATACGAGTTTATTTTGTTTTTTCGATAACTCGTCTCATTTCCAAATTATCGATAAAAAATCGAAAATTCGTTTCCATTTTTTAGGTTTTTTGGGTATAACTACTACACCGTTTTAGCTAAAAACTTCAACTTTATATATTTAGATAGATATTATGGATACGCAGATTTTGTAGTTTTCAGATTTTGGATGCCACGCCCCCTTCGCCCACAATTTGTAAAAAACGCATTTCAAATACTAGAGACCTGGCACATAGATAGATTTATATATCCTCAATCTACTCTACAAATTTCATGAAGATAGTCCATCTAGAAATGGAGTTATAAGCGTCCAAAGTTCAGCCCAACCCACCCCCAAGCCACGGCAGCAACTGCGCAGTTAGCAGAGCTCGCGCCTCTAAGTGCGTAAAGAAGAAGAGTATCACTTTTTTTTTTTCAGGGTTCAGGGTATCTCGTAGTCGAGCCGTCTCGACTAGAGCCTTCTTACTTGTTTTATTTTATTTTTTATTTTTATTTATTTTTTTTTTTGTGGCCCAAACAACACGAATGTGGGTCAGCTGAGCTAGAATGGTCAACTGGCTTCATGCTAAATTTGTCAGGCTTCTAGATTTTGGGCTTAAAAAGTTGAAAAGCTTAGGTAACATTTTGTTGCTCAAAAGAAGGGTTTAGTTTGATAGGTTCTTCGTTTACTTCATCTGAAATACAAATATTTGATTTTTAGTTAGAAGTAGAAGAAGAGTTAGAAGGCTTTCATTTAGTTTAGAAGCTTAAAAATATGTATAAGTCGGGTCTTCATATATAAATTATATATATTCCGAAAATTATTGGACATTTATTTATTTAAGATTTTATTTAATACAGTTTATGTAATAAAAAATTTTTAATTTTTTTAATAAATAAATATAAAAATAAATAAATTTCAAGAAATGCTAAAATTATTTAAATAATTAATTATATAATTTTAATAGCTGAAATTTTAGTAGTATAAATGCTCCTAAAAGTATACACAAATATTACTCCAGTTTTTAGACATCTACAAAAAGAATAATGCATCACTGCAGATGGAATAATATATTTATATAAGGCATAATTTTTAAAGCTATACTTAGGCATGAAAGTCAGCCTCTTTTAAGTTACATTGTTATATCACAGCTTGTTTATTTTATTTAATTTTAATTCTTAGCTGTCAGCACTTTAAGCTAATAAGCTAAATGGAAACAGCAGTAGGTAACAGCTTGAAGTTGAATGAATGTTTTACCTATCTGAAACACTCTGAATAATTAAGAAATATTTACAAAAAGAAAATCCACATTTTGTAGCATCAAAGTCCAATTAGTTCAGCATGTATTTTGAATTTTAATAACTTCGCAATATGCTATTTAATGTTAGAATTTATTCAAATGGCTTTAATAGAATTCTGAGAAATATGTCGAGCTTTGATTAAGTGTGGAGCATGTCTCTTGTTAAAATTGTCAGAGTGTATCGCTTCACAAAGTGAATGAAGGCAAATGACAGCTGTCACTTCAACTGACATTTGCTATTATGAAAGAGAGGGACACAGGGAGAAAGAGAGAGAGAGGGAGAGGAAGTGAGAGTAGGGAGTACAGAAACGTATATGAAATGACGCACATTGCATAGAAAATGCTTGACATTTCATATTCCATATAATACGTCCATTGGAAATGCGCAGCTGTGTCCATTTTTTGGTCAACTCTTGTGCCATTCGGCGTATACTTAACGTGGTCTCTGCTACTGGCATTGGCATTGTCAACTCTATAAATAAGTAACAAGCAGCAAGCAAACTAACAAGCGCATAAACTTTTCTATACAATTTGACATTCCATCGAAGTTCCACTTCAAGCTCTTACCAACTGCCCTTCAGTTGACACTTTATCGTCGCACACTTTCTTGGCCAAAATGCTGTTCATAATTTGGCTTATTTAACGCTCTCTAAACGCACAAGTTAAGCACTTGAGCTGTCGAAATGTCGCAATAGCTCTCCTGCAGTGGCAATTACTGAGCACATCAATCCATTTGAATTGCATGTTTAGCAAAGGTAAATTAATTTCCGGCCATCATAATTATAGCTGAAAAAAATACTTTATTTATTTTGACTTTTGTTTGTTTTTCCGATTGGAAACTCTCTTAAATCCAATTTATTTCAACAGTATTTATATTTTTCTATCAAGAAGCAAACAAGAACTCTAACTGCAATTGATTTTGGCCTAATCAAATGTTTTCTCAATATTGTTGTTGCATTTGTTGATTGGGTCAAATCTACGAACTCT
Organism: Drosophila borborema; assembly: GCA_030914335.1. Taxonomy (NCBI): domain Eukaryota; kingdom Metazoa; phylum Arthropoda; class Insecta; order Diptera; family Drosophilidae; genus Drosophila; species Drosophila borborema. The sequence goes on from JAUESP010000310.1 coordinate 15,326,669, forward strand.
GCTGCATAAATATTTTATTTGTACAAACATTTTCAATGTTTTTTATCAGGAATTGTCCCAAAGGTACAGAGCGCAAGACACCATTCAATCATTCAAGTTCGACTCTAACGTAACTTGAATAAAGTATTTAAAGTCCAAAATATACTCTGTAAAGTGTTAGATACGCTTTATTTGGTATACTAGATGTAGGTACAAGTGTAATAAATAACTTTTATATAAGAGTTCACATAGTCGTTGGAAGACTTGAATAATATACAAAGCTTCTCTGAATATTGTCTAAAAAGAATTTTGAAATCGCTAATTTAAATTTTTATATTTTACGAGGGCTTCTTCAACAATTCCCTAAGCAACAACACATTAATACACTACAATATAATTAATTCCTTTTTGATTTCATGTTAAGGTAGATAGATAGAAATTCCTTTGTATTTTATTATTAATTTTAATTTTAATATTTATTTAGTATTTTCTTTGATTCTTATTTTAGTTTATTTTTAAGTTTATTTAAACTTTTTTTTTTTGTTTTTTTTTTTAATAATTATAAATCTTCTATTATTTTTTCAATATTTTTAAATAAAATAATATCTTTTAATCTTTACTTTATTCTCACAACATACAATTGTGTAAGTCTATCATACCCCTTTTCCATAGGGTATACAAAAGTCAATACAATACGTAAATGTGCCTTGAAATTGATTTTCTATGATTTGTCAAAAGATAGAGAGAGTGAAGACTGAGTTAGAGAGAGAAAGAGAGAGAGAGTGAAAGGCAACAAGTAAGTTAGGGAGTAAGAGAGAAAAAGGTAATGTGTATGTCAGAGAGAGAGGGAGAGAGAGGTAGCTCATGTGTGCTAGAATCGCAAGTTTGTTTGCTGCTTCTGTTGCTGCTGCCGCTGCTGCTGCTGCTGCTGCTGCCTATTGATTGTGTTTGCCATGTTGATGTGCTGCACCTTTTTGTTTGTTTGCAGTCGGCACTGTGACATGAATTAATTAAAAAATGCTCAGTTTTGCCCACGCTTCTCCAGCTCTGCTTGCCACCCTTTTCTGTTCGTTTTGTTAATCTGCCTTGCACACACACACACTCGACCACACACACACACTCGCACATACACTGAGCGCATTAAATGACGCACGCAGCTCTCATGAAAGCTGTCAGAACCATTTTGAATTTTCATTCATTTCATTGTGCGCATTGTCAAGGTCTGTCCTCGTTTTCATATTTTTCGGTTGACACCATCCACCCGCCACTTCACTGATACTCAATAAAAGGCCAACACACGCACACACACACACAGACACCCCTATCCACTTACACATGCGTCCTTTTGCAGTTATATTGTTTTAATTGATTGAGGAACTTGCCAAGAGCTCAATTGACGTTTGTTATGAAGCAGGCACCATATATATACAATGTATGTATATATACACAGCCCACATTGCCCATACGCTGAGGCACTGTAAATATTTGCCCTCCCTACTGTTGCTGTTGTTCTTCTTGTTGTTTGTGTTGGTGCAGCTGCAGCTGCAGTTGCAATAATCCATTATGAAATTAAATTTCATTTGAATTACACGCTCTGTTTATAATCGTTAATCAGTGCATTATAAAACTTGTTCAACAACAGTCCATTTGCTAATTCTAAAAGACCTCCCGCAGGCTCTGCTCCCTGAACTCTTATCGTGATAGTAAATCGTAAATTAATTAATTGTTTATCCAAAATTATGAGCCTAATGAAATCGTTTTCAAAATTTTACCAAATTTTACCAAATTTTGGTATTACCCATTAGAAATAAAAGCAGAACAAAACAAAAGGATTTTGTGTTGGGCCCACAATTCTAATGGAATAATTTAATAAATGTTAGAGCAATATAATTAAGAGCAATGGGAATGGAATTCGAGTCCATTGTTGCTTTTTCCAATTATCCAATTATGCGCATCAAATATACAATTTTAAATTAAAGATTGCTCTTGAAGAGGTGTCGTATGTAAAGCCAAAATGGAAAGAGAGTTCAAGTAGCAGAATGATTAAAATCTGAAATATTAATGTAGAAAAAATAAACTAAAATATGCGATAGGAAATTTTTAAAAATTTAATTCTGTGAATTCTGTGAAAATAATTTAGATATATAAATACAGATTTTGCTTCACTAATATCAAAATTAAATAAAATATAAAATATATATTAAATGTTTCATAGAAGTAAATATTATTATAAGTCAAGGTTTCAGCAATAAATATATTTGAAACAGAGTTATTTAAGTAATAAAGAGAGCGAGATAGAGAAAGCTATTTAATTTATATGTTAAAAAGAAATTGCATTGAAAGATGTTAAAATTTAATTAAAATATACTTGCAAATCAAGCTGTCTGTTTATTTAAATTTCGTTCGCTCGTTTCTCATGCTCTCAGTTTTCGCAGCTCAATTTGCTTGAGGTGCTTCAGTTGTGAAGTTACCTGTGCATAGTTTTGCTTTAGTTTCCAATTAAAGTTTCGCTGTGAGAGTGCAGCGTGCCGAGTGCATCAAATATTTTTACTAACATTTACCAAGGCGCAGCAATTTCTTTTTGATGTGCTGCCGCTGTTGCCGCTGTTGCTATTGCAGCCAAAGAAATAAAATAAATATTTGTCGAGCGCTGTGACGTTGACGACGCGACATTCAGGTGAGGCAGAGCCTAAAACCTCTTATATAAATATTAAGCCTGGCACATCCAATGGGAAAATCCCATCAAAATTAATAAAAAAAAAAAAAAAAAAAAAAAAAAAAACGGCTTGTTAAACATAAAAGTCCAAGCAGCTCTCGGTCCCCACACACTTCTCTCTCTCCCCTTCTCTCCCCTTCTCTCTCTCTCCTGTCGAATGGGTTGTTGTTGACCTTAACAATGGGCTGGCAATGCTGGCATGGAACGTTACATGGATTAGCTGCAACTTACGACTGCTTTTACGGCCCGTAGATGCTGCCAGGATTAAAAAATAAAACCTGTATGAAGTTTTTGTGGCTGTGGCCAAAGAAAACATGGGCTGCAGCACGACAAAGCATGGCCAATCCTGACAACATCTGCTGGCTAATGGCAACCCTCTGGTGACGGCAGTATTTGCTCTTCGTTGACATACGCACACACACGCAGTCTGACAGCCTGGCAGCCTGGACTTCCTCTGATAATGTTTTTGAGGCCTTATCACACAACCGCAACGCACATGAGCTGGAGCTGAGCGCGTGTCGTGACACGACCTCAACATTTTAGCGACTACTCGTGCAGCCAGCTCTAGCCTAATTTGTGGCATTTAATTGTATTTTCATAAAATTAATTGATGACGCCACAATTTTTGCAATTTGTCAATTAGTGGTGCGTCGGTTGACGCTGGCAATCGCAAATTGCTTTCACGCTGATTGCATTTGAATTTAGTCTTGAATCCTGGATGCCATAAAACCAATATTCGATGCGAGCACGTTAAAATTTTTCCAAAAATAGTTCTCGCCTAAAACGCCGCAAGCCACACCAACCACAGACAACAGTTATTTTTTTTTTTCTAATTTGTTTTTTTCTTTTTTTTTTTGAGCCCGATAGCAACATGTGCAATATGTAGTTATGACCACAACTACAAGTGCGACAACAAAGCGTTTGCTCACGCCCAACTCCTGGAAAAATGTCGGGGGAAAAAAAATGAGGAAAAAGCATTTCGAGAGACTGAATTCCGATTAGAATAGTGCAGAGCTGTAGGCGAACGTTGGCCAACTGCAAAACAATTAAAACGGAGCACAGAGTGGACGACACCAGAGTAGAGCAGGCAGCAACAGGCAGGCTAACCCCAACTACGTGGCCATATGTACCCCCCAGTAAAACAGAAAGATACAAAAAACTCCCCAACTTCGAGCCCCAAACCCAACCAAGTATCAACTCGGCTCGGCAACATTTTTAGTCTGTCGCAGCAGTTTTCAAAGCTTCCTGTTGCCTGTTGTCTGGCTGGGGCTTTGCTTATGTCAATATGAGAAAGGGTATTGTAGTGTCTCTCTCACACATTCGCCATCTCTTTCGGCAACTGTGTGTGTGTGCCTTATCAGCAGCTGCCAAGCCCACGTAAATTCCATTGACTAGTGAAATTTTATTGATGCGCAACTTGACGAAAGATGACGGCAAATGTAGCTGCAATGTTAAGCTCAGGTGTATGCATGTGTGTGCGTGTCTGTGTGTGTGTGTGTGTGTGTGTGTGTTGGCTTTTCATGGAAATTGTCGCACATTTGCGGTTTGATATATTTTGACACACAATATGCATTAGAACAGACAGCACACATGATGAATTTTACAGGAAAAAAAATATTCAGAGTCCATCCATATACAGAAATTTAATCTTAGGTAGAGAAATATGAAAGGTGAGTGCAAGGCAGTAAGGGAGCAGAAGAGTAGGGAAGTCTACTAGTATACAAAATTCAATATTTAGCTTTGGCTAGAATAAAAAAACAGACAAAATGAAAAAGTTATAGAATATAACTTTTATTTTGCTTATTTTTAGCTGTTTTTTTTTTTTTTCTAGTTGGCCAGTGGCTAACCAAATGCTGAAATATAGTTATGAATACAGGCATCTATTCTTTTGTATACCCTGTAAAAAAAAGAAGTGAATAAAATGAAATGGGAGTTTGGCATAGCCAAGTCACACAACATTTATTTGAAGTATGCGAAAAATTATAATAAAAGAGAGCGAGATCATAGTTCGTAAATAACTGTTAACCTTTTTTACTTTCATGCTCTATTCACGAGCTCACCCGAAAATATCACCAATCACGCGGTTCTCGCTCTGAGCTCTCAGCTCTCGGTTCTTTTCGTGTTGGCCTTCGGTTGAGCGCGTTGAACTATTCGTCTGTTGCCGAACATCGTTCAGAGAGCAATACGATTGACGTTCGGTCGGGAGGTTCTATTCGCGGGCAGATAGCTCAAAGAGCATATTCAAACGGTATTTATGTTCTCACTCACGTACGCTAACGTACTTGTTCAAGAACCGTTGCAATCGATCTCTCTCTCTCTCTTTTTCAGTCTTTTCTAATGCTGTGAGTGCAAGAAACTGAGAAACGATCAACGTATATTTGCGTGCTTTAAATAAAAATGAAATGTAAATTAAAATATAATAATAATTATAAACAACTCTTGCTAAAGGGTAATGCAATGCCAACAGTTTTCCTGTTATGCATTTATACTTGATATTTCTCCTCTGTTTTTTTTTCTGCAGCTAACCAAAAGTTTTCCAATTTAGATAGAAAAGCAAACATAACAAATGAAATCGGAGCTACAGTGAAAACCCAACAAAACAAGTTAGCTTACTCTACAGAAAAATAGCTTCAAATTATTAAAAAAAATAATAATAAATAAATAAAATAGCTAGCTGTAAAAGTAAAGGTAAATCAACTGATGACTAAAACGTGCTATTCACAAACAATTTGAAGGCAGGTGAAACAAAAAATTGTTAATTTAGCGTTCATAAAATAAACACACGCATAAATACATGTATCTATGCAAACGTTTATATAAAAATGTTTATATATGTATATATAGATATGTTTGTGTGTGTAATATATTCATGTAGCTGAGACTGTTTGCTATTCCGGCAACTTCTGCCAAGCAAAAATGTAGCCAAATATTATGCAAAGTTCGCCCACACGTTGCGGCTGCCCGGACACGAACTCTGACCGAAACTGAACTGAACTGAGCTGAGTTGGGCCGAACTGAACTGGGCTTGGGTTTGGCTGGCTGACTGCTAACCAAATTTGTATCTGTTTCCTAGACTGCGTGCGGTATGCCGCTGACAGACATTAGCAGAGCTTATGTTTCGTGCACTCCTGCTGAGCCAGAACCCCAACCATCCAGCCAATCCCCAGATCCCGCCACACTCCTCCACATGGACAGCGAGACTCTGTCTAATGCATGCGAAAATTGCAAAAACTGCAAGTTAAAAGTGGAATTTTCCGACAACTATGTGAAGGTGTCCGCAGCTATGTGAGTGTCGGTGTGTGTGTGTGTGTGTGTGTGTGTGTGTGTGTGTGTGTGTGTCTGCTGCAACTGACAGTTATGCAGATACTCTGGCATCAGTTATTTTCATAAACTCGCCCACGACTGTTGCTCTTGAGCTGCATATCTCTGGACAGCAGCCAGTTAATATTTAGATAAGGATCCAAACATCCTAACACTAACTCAAATGTAATTTAAGTTAAATATCTCTACATATATTGCATTACGCTGCAAATGCAATTAGTTACAGGTGCAAAGTTGAGACTGAAGAGTTTGGCTTTACTTTGTAGTTGGAGCTTAAGAAAATTGTTGCATACTTTGAGGCGCAACGGATTTTCATAGCAAAACTTTGCAGGCAGCAGCTGCTTGTCTGCTGTTTGTCTACTGCAATATATATATATATAATATACAATATATATATATATATTTTAGATGTTCTGCTTCTTTATTTATATTATATTATTAAATAGCCTCAGCTCAGCTAAATTTGAATCTTTCATGCGATAATTTTTATTTAATTTGTATACTCGACTTTGTTTGCTTTGTTTGTGGTAAAATCTGTTGGTATTGGTTATTTATGAGCTTTCTAAACGAATCTCTGTGTGTTTACATATCGTAAATAACGCCCACCTCTCAATTCTATATATGTACATTTATCGCTAGTTGCCAGCATGCAATCTTCCATAGTGTTTGTCATTTAAGCTCGGGGTCATATACCGCTCACGCTCACTCTCTCGCTCTCTCTCCCACTCGAACCTCAAAGAGTTGCGGTTGCCAGTCGGCATTCGGCATGAACACATATAGGAGCTAGCAGCACCTCGTACTCAATGACACTCAAATTCCAATAAATAACTTATGTAACGCCAACTGCGACGACTGTCAAATTGTGAGCGAGGCAGCGCATCGAGGGCGTGTTCAAAGGGCAAGGGGCCAGGGGCCAGGGGCTGTGCTCCTGTGGCGTATGAGCATTGTGGTTGACGCCCAAAACTAACTGCAACTGCGTCACTGATTAACCGCCTCACCTGGCAGCCATTTTGTTTAGAGATGAGGAATATGTCGAACAGGACACGAAGCACGAAGCACGAGCAAGTAGCGTGAGCAAATTTAAAGTAAATATTTGAGATATTATATATTAATATTTGATAGCCATTTTTTGAGTGAATTCTCAGAGCACATAGACTAAAGTTAGTGCAGATAAATAATATTTATATATATAAATTTGTTTCCTGTACACGACTTTGGTACATCTCTAAATGTGTGTTTTTGTTTTGCATTTGCGGAAAATTCGCTGGCAATTTAATTGTCTCAATATTTCGTTGCGACTCATTTTGTATATGAAATGGGAAAAGCATTGGGCATGGGCCTAGAGCACATTGCTGTAAAATGCTTTAATTGTTGTTGTTGTTGTTTCTATTGTTGTTGTTGCCATTGTTGTTGTCTTTTGGTATGCTTGTCGCTGTCACCGCAAAATTCAACGTGGTGCATTTGCCTCTTCAGTCTGTGGTTCGCATATCTTTTGAGCTGTTTTGCGGTTCTGTTTTGCATTTTGTGTGAAAGCTTTCGGTCTCCCTCTCTCTCTCTCTCTCTCTCTCTCTCTCTCTCTCTGTGTGTGTGCTTGGGTTGAATTAATTTACAAGTATGTGGAATTAAATTCAATTTATTAAATAGCTAAATGAAGCGTATGCTTAAATGCTAAGCATAAATTGGACTAGATAAGGCCATGGAAGTAAGAGAATGTATAGATGCAGTAATTTATGCGAAATATAGTTATTCAAGTGGCACATATAATGAGGCAGCTGAACCGTTTTCAAATGCTGAAAATCAAGAATCAAGAAATACCAGAAAAGCTCTATTACTTCAGGTATTCAAGTTATTTTATTGAATTTATGTGCCAAAGTGAAACTGTTGCTGCTGAACTGCTATGAGACCTTAAGCTCTTGCCAAAACCTAGCTTAGGCTCAGTTAGAGGTCTATGAATCTCTTTAGAGCTCTATTTCATGACGTTGTCGAAATGCTGAATAGGAATTTGATACCAACAAAATTTATTTTGCAATTGCAAAACAGCTGATTCCTGTTTAATATTTTAATGAAAATTAATTGAAATTTTTGTTTAAAGTCTCGTTTAATAATTATAATATTCGCATATAAATTTATATTTTAATATATTTTTTATATTTAATACTAATAATAATAATAATATTCTCATATAAATTTTTATTTTTAACAAATATCTACCGATTCAATATTGTATCATAAATAAATCTTGTATAAAGCAGGCTTATTTTATATAATTTCTTGTCTAATGAAAAATTAAATTTGTTTGCCAATTTTGATCATACTCCTAGAAAGACTTGTATACAAGACATAATTCTCCCATTCATATCCCATTACAAGTGTCACTTACACTCAATCAAGCAGACTTTCCTATATAGGCTTCACAACCCGTGGTCTGCTCACCCAATTCCTTTTATTAGCTACTCATGCACTCTTAACATTGTTAAGCTGCCTCAAAGTCTATCTAATTTAGAGCACTTATCTGCCAAGTGCCGCATTCGCTTTGCTCGTATGCAGCTGGTAATAAATTAGACAAAAAAAAAAAAAAGAAACCCCATTCTATTGCCCCTTTGCTGGAGCTGCGTTAATTTCATTAGCTCGAGCAGGACAACGCAGTTGTGGAAGAGTCCTTTCCTATGCTCTGGTCGACGACTCTAGGTACAGCTGCGGCTCGCTCTACGGGCGAGCGTTAATCAACTTATTTATGGCCAGACGACATATTCGCAATTTTATGACCATTATCAGGGCTTGGCATGCGTATGGGCGTGGCCAGTTGAACGGTTGACCAGTTGACCAGTTGCCACAGTTGACACTTTTTCTTCATGCAGTTCAACGCACTCTGCGTTCATCATTGATTTTGGTTGGTTGTGTTAGCCCGGTTTTAGGGGCACATTGTATTTTACTTCAAATTAAAGTTGTGCTATAGGACAATGCCTCCACAAAAGTTGCATATCTCAAGAGTTTGTCCGGCTCTGATGCCACTCAATGAGCTGGATACGTTGAACCAGGACAATAAACCGGCAACGACAAATCTCTTGCGCAATCGCCGCGATCCCAACCACATGGACGCCAAGACCATCATTGGCCATGGCACTCAAAACGTTTTGCTAGAGACAACAAAATCAAAAGATAGCTACGTTGATGACAGGGCACAACAAGATTCCATCGAGGTAAGCCTCTCTCTCTCTCTCTCTCTCTCACTCTCTCTCCACGCTCTGTGTGTGTGTGTGTGTGTTTTTGAAACTTGAGCCAATTTGCCATGTGACTGTGATGGAAGAGAGAAACTTTCGTTCGTTTCACTAATTTGCTGAGGGGTGTTTATAGCACGAAGGCAGGCTGGCTGGCTGGCAGACAATATGCCATTGTCGGAGCGTGTCCTGGCATAATTTTAGAGCATAAATTAAGTTCATTCATTAGCTGCACGTGTGTCCCATTCGACACATAACTAGCTTAAGCAAACACCAGCCACTCGCTCATAATTTTCAGCGTTTTTACACGTTTTTTTTCCTCTTTTTTTTTTTTTTTGTGGAGGCTGCGTAGCAACACGTTAAACCAATTAAGTTAATTGTTGCTCATTTGGCATAATTTAACATGGCTAAATCTAACTAAGAAAGGGCCTACAAAATGTCAATTATACCATTATATCATATATCAAAAGCATTTCTTCATTCCAGCTAAATACTCATAAATTCTCTCTCTCTCTTTCTCTCTTTTATTGCAGGTATGTACAAACATAAATTCCCTTTGCATATGCCACAAGCAATTAATGTGAGTATGAAAAAATGCGAACCACATTAAAAAATAAGCACACAAAGCAGACACCCTGTATAATATGCTTTGCAGGTAAAAGTTCCTTGGCCATGAGTGAAATAAGCAAAGCAATCAGCATTAAGCCAGCCCCCCAAAGCATATTTCACACCAAAAATAATTAACAAAACAACATAAAGAACACACAAAAAGACAACATGAGATTATGATAGCAGGCATATGAGAATATTAATACTCTGCGTAGTAAGATAAAAGATAGATAGAAATACTCTTTTTTTTTTGTATAAACTATGCGATTATGAAGCAGCATATGCAACATAATAGTATATGGGCGGTTCTCCAGAAAAATTAACTAACGAGCATAGATCAGAGATCGATCATATGCAGAGCGATATTCTCGCAACTTGCAACTCCAATTTCTATTGCTGCTCGTACAGAAATGTTGAGATATTAGCATAATTATATATGATGACACACTCTTTATATGTTATATATGCCAAATATGTATTTATTAAATATTTATATTTCATAAATATTTCATATACACTCTGTAAGGGCATTTAAATCAACAACTTGTGCGAGCAACACAAAAGTTAGCAGCGTGAGCTACACATGAATAATCAAATTTCTGTTAAGCTGAGAACTGCTGGCCCAGCCCCGACGGGCAACAAATTGCGCAGAAAAAAAAAAACAAGAGAGAGAGAGAGGGAGAAACAGAAAGAGAGCTAAAAAGAAAATCGCTTGGCTGTAGCAGCGACTGCCAACAAAGGCAGTCACAACAGACGTGCAAAGCCAAACGTTGCGTATACGCAACGTGTGTCAGAGACAAAGGCAAAGGCAAAGGCAGAGGCAAAGGCAAAGGCAATGGCAGAGGCAAAGGCAAAGGCAAAGGCAATGGCAGAGGCACAGACCTAGGGAAAACCCGCCCCTGCAGCAGTCGTGGTTAAAGTTTGTGACTTGTTCAATTGGCTGTAAATGTGACAGCAGCGCAAAGCCAACTTTGATTGCCAACAACTTTTATAGTTCATGAGCATAAATTGAAAACTTGCAAAAGCAGCATATTTTTAATTACTCGAAGCCATATGTATTCAGCGTTAATTGAAGCGTCTAATTAACATAATAGAGTAGTATAAAGTATGCCAAGATATGCACTTGAATAGAGCTCCGACTACTGACTGCTCAACTGTGAGGTATGCTTAATTAATATATATTTTTATATGAGCTGTTCTCTGACTGTCTTCATCTTGAGCTAATGGCTTGGCATTATAATAACTTTATAATATTTTAAAAATTCATATAGTATAGGATATCTCCTAGTCGAGCACATGTGCTGCCTGCTCATTAGCAGCAATAGCTGCTCAAATTAGTAGCTGTTAAGCGCGGATCGTCTCAGACGGATGTGATAAATTAATTTAAAGCGAATGCAACTTTTATGCATGCCAGCCAATGCACACGCAGAGGGACGAGAGAGACAGAGATAGTGTTAGAGAGTGAAAGGTAAAGAAAGATAGAGTGTGAAAAAGGGTAAAATCCTTAGAGTCTAACATAGTTTTATACCAGCGCTGGGACGTGCAAAGCTAAAAAAAAAAAAAGAAAATGTTTGCTACATTAAAAAGTTTTTCGATTATTTTGTTGCTTTTCTTTTATTTTCTATTTTTCCCCTTTTTTTATTGCGTAAAAGTTTCTGAACTGGATTTACTTAACAATTTCTTTAGCCGTTTGGCACACTTGATGAATGCTGTGCTAATGAGAGAGTGCGAAAGAGAGAGAGAGAGTGGGAGTGGCAGTGGAAGTGGGAGAGAGAGCAAGGTTAAAGCATAGCTAAGCTCAAGTTGTGCAGGTGATGAGCGCAGCAACTTAATTAAAAGTTGCAAACTTTAAAAGAATCCTACGAAAATCAACGTTAAACTTAGGCAAATTGTGTATTTTAAAACACTTTGTTTATATATATTTTTTTCAAAGAAAATTGTCAATGCTAAAAAGTTGAGCTGCATTTTGCTAGCCAAAGTTTGAGCTCATTTAAATAAGCTAAATTTTGGACTTTGATTACATGATTATTTCATGCAGCTGCAAATGATAATTATATAAGTAATATTCCATCTATTCTCTAGCTATTATTTCCTAATATTCCCCATCTAATGAGCCACTTGTTCGCTAAAGTTTTCGTCGATTCTTATAATAGAACTGCTTTAGAAAATTAACAATTTTTCTTAAGCCACTTCAATCGACTTGTCAGAGTTTTGCTACTGCTAACAACAAGTCGAGTGTGTCCTTTGTGGCATAAATTGACGTTCGTAGCGCTTCTAGCACCTTCGTCGTATTTCAATTGAATGAACATCAATATTGATTTTGCTTAGTCAGTTTGCAGTGCCGGCAAAGTCTCTTTTGTTTAACTACGCCCAAGTTGTTGGCAATGTTCTTGGCTGCTGCTCAGCAGCCTTTCTTGCTATCCATGCTACGCCTTTAAATCAACACTCGATTGTTGGGGGAAGAAACTCACGTTTCTCTCGGCTTTAGCCTGGCATATTACATTTGCGGCTTTGCCGCCTGCTAGCTAAATGGAAAACTTGCCGGGGCTGTTCATGGGGCACTTAACGGCTTTCATGTCAGCCTGCATGTGAAAAGAAAATTTTATGGAGTTGCAAACTTGTGCTCGATGTTGTAAGTGGCTAAGAACTACATGCAGCTAACCTGCCTCCACAATCCACAATCCTCAGCCAGCCTTATGCTCAACAAATCCTCACTCCTTTGGCTTCGTCTCTGTGTTTTTTGCGAGTGCATCGTTAACGTGTTTTGCTGCCTCATCAGAGTTGGGTTTTAAGCATTTGAGAATTTTATTTTGATGCTACATATATGGGATTTCTTCTTCTGTTGCTGCTGCTGCCCTCTTTTGTGGTCTTACTTGAAATGCATTGACCTGAATTTTTAGCCAGAATGCGCACTCGTTTCTTATCTCTCTGCTAATTTCACTAGAATGATTCGTTAAAGCTGCCGAAATTCTAGTTAAAGTTTTTGTATGAACTTTCATGAACTTTATTTTAAAATCCGTTTATAATTAACTGCCTGTTGCAATTCATTTAAATTATGTCTTTGTTATGCTCTAAATTTACACAATTTTTGCTCTCTCAGTCGCTGTCAGATTTTACCTAACTAATTAAATGAGCAGCGCTGACAATAAATGTCAATAAATTTATATATATATTTTTTTAAAATATAATAATTTCTTTTAAAAATATGCAAATATGCGCGTTTTTTTTGGTTTATTGATGCGTGTTTTAAAAATTAATGCGGCACACGAAAACAATTAAAATTGAATAAATTGCGGTTGCGCACTTTTGTTTGATGAATGCGCAAATAATTAACACACAAGCACAATTTGCATTACAATAGAGAGACATTAAAAATTATGTTTATACAATATAAACTCCAATACATACATACATATATTTGTATGTATATATATGAAGCATTTTAGATGGCGTTGAGCTTAAAATATAAATTGAAATCTGAGCTGTTGCAGTTAAAATTCATTAAGCTGCAGGCAAATAAATAATTGAATTTCATTAAAGCATTATTTAAATGAAAAATAAAAAAAAAATTGAATAAGGAAATATATATATTTAATAAATATTTTTTCCTGCATTTAATTGATATTTAGATATCTAATTAAATTCTGGCATAAATGATTTCCAGCAATTTATATTTAATTTATAATTAAAGTTAGTATTTTGATAATTGAGATTTTGTGGCAGGATTATTAATTGCAAAAAATCATTTTAAAATAATAAATTTATTAATATTCAATTAGGTTCAATAAATCTCTAATTTCATTTGATTTCATATGAAAATATATATCAATTAAATATAAAACATTTTGCAATGTGAGCTTCAATTTTTCATTTGCAGTTTGCCCAAATCGAAATTTATTAAATTGATATGAGACTCATAAATAATTGTTTTCTTTCATAGAAAAATATGCCAAAAATTGTTGTACGTATTTTCAATGCATATTTGATTACAAGTTTGTTGCTTAGCTTTATTTTTTCTCTCTCTCTATTGGCCATGGCGAGTGTATTGCTAGATTTTGTTGTTATTTTTGCTATTTGCTGCAAAGCAAACATTTAATGTAATTAAAAACACACACACACACTTACAGGCACACAGACAACAATCGCATTGTATGTGCCAGGCTTTGTGTTTGTCAATTCTTCCTATATTATGCGCTCTGGCATTTTTGTTTATTTTACTAATTGAAAAATTAAACGAATATTGGCACATAACTCAAAAAATTAAATTAGTTGATATGCTCGCTGACATGCTGTCAATGTTGATGTTGCGCATATTTGTTGGCCATACACAAAGGCTTTTCATTTATGATTTTTATTTAATTTCATTTTGTGTGGAAATCGTTGAATATTTGCGCCAACTTTCGCTTATATTAATTTAGATTGCATTTTGATAAAGAGATTTTTTAATTTGATCAAATTTTATAATAAAATATATTTTTAAATTATATTTCTTTAAGCTGCCCAAACCGTTTCCTTTTGCATATCACTATATGGATCAAAATCAATCTCTTCACTCTCACGCTTCAAATTGCTTTTAAGTTGCAGCAAACAAGCAACAGATGGCGCTAGGCTATCAAACGACTGACATTTAATGATCTGTCTGAAGTCAAGCACAACTGATGCTCAATATTAGTTTATTGCACAATTCACAACTCACTCAACAGTTCACAACATTGCACAACTCTCTAACAACTCAATTTTCATTTGCCTAGCATTTTCTCTCTTACTATTATATTCTCTTATTGGAATATTCTTTTACGCTAGCGGCAACTGAGCAATAGATGGCGCTCAACTAAGCACAGCTCTACTTTAAATTCCCTGAATGCAATGTGAATTTGGCTTTTGTTTGCTCATTGAACTCTTCTTAGTGCACCGTCTTTTACTGTCTATAACAATGCAAAGTTTTTTTTCATTGTGTTTGTGCTGTACCAAAAGGAATTTGCCAATATTATTATTTTTATTATTTTGATTGTTAGCTTATGTTCAGTTTTGCCGGCAAATTTTCATTTGGCCATAAGTTTTCAAAAAGCATAATATGGCAAACTTCACGTTTTGCTTCACAACTACAGTTCATTTCCCTCGCAGCGCTCGCATTTTGCCATTTTCACAGCCAACAGTTACCTTTCAGAACTTTGCCATCAACTTGTTTGTTTCACAAGGAAAACAACAAATTGAAGTACTGCATTTTTATGTTATTTTTTCTCTTCTATTTCGAGTTGCTTAACGTGCCCCAAACTGTGTTTCGACTTGTTGTTTTTGAGCTGCGTGCCACAAGAGCAACGAGATTTGTTTGAAAAGTTTCGAGCATAAATTAAGTATATTTAGCATAATTTTATTTAACATAAAGATCAAATTCTTTATTTGTACATTTCGTGTGCTCTTTTGTGTTACAAATCTTTAGCCAAACTTCTGCAATGCAATAAGCCGAACAAACGTTTGCCAATTACAGTCTCCATACAAAGCAAAGCTCGACCAGAAATGAGAGTTCTACTCGAAGAAACATGCACAATATACCCACATATCTTCAGTATATAGTATATAGAACTGAAATCTCAACTTAATTTAAAGTCCCTGCATTCATCAGCAACTTTCCTGTCACGAATTCATATATGTATGTATGTATGTTAAAATGCGACAAACCGCAAAAGTAAAATGCCAATTCAACTGAAAGGGTATGCGCGTGCAAAGGAGATAGATAGATTGAGCCATGTGAGTGAGATAGAGTCAGAGTATGATAGTAACGAAAAAAAAAAAAAGCAAGCATAATTCATTTGGACAGCGAAACACGTCGGACACTGCATAGCTGTAGCAGTTGAGAGGTTGCTCTGTTAACGAGTGCATTCAACAGACTGTGTGGGCGTGGCAGCGTCTACGGCTAGGGCGTATTGGAGGCGTGGCTGGGTAGCAACTGCTGCCGACAAAGGCGACCATTAAGTGTGCATAAATTTTCATTTTACACGCACAGAACAAACGAATGCATATAAATGTCGTTCAGTTCGCTGCCATGATAACAGAACAGACACACACACACACACATATGCACATATATGTATATATTTCCAAACGAGCACGCACAGGAAGCAAACACACCCAGACACACCCACACACCCACACACAATTCCAATAAGAACTGAACTCAATTATATGTAAATTATCAGTCTGTGCAACTGCAACTGCAACTGCCACTGGCAGTGGCATTGCAACTGCAACTGCAATTTCCAATTTTATTTCACTTCCTGATTTCGCTCACCATATGCTGGCCCACAATATGATTATTAAATAATTTCAATGCCATTTAACATTCAATAATAAAGTGTGTGCGAGCATTTCACACAGAACTTAATCAAGTTTTCATATTTATGCTGAGTATATTTTCATTTTAAATATTATTGGAATCGAGTTAATGGTTAGATCTTTAATATATTGATGAAGCTAAATTTAAATAAGGTTAATTAGTTGTTAAATTTATATTTAATATATATAAATTATATGAAGACATAATAATGAAATATATGCACAGCTTAAACAAACCATTTTGAGCTGCCTAAAATTCATTGAAATGAATTTTTAGATTTAATAAAAAATAACATATTAATACTTTTGTATTTATTATTTATTTCAAGTTAAAATTTATGCAAGCTAAGATATTGTTTTTCTGTATTTATTTATATATATAACAAAATTTATTTTTAAATTGATCTTTCTTTTATTTATTTATATATTTCATAACCAAATTGGCATTTAATTAATATTTTTTTTATATTTATATTATTATATTATATTACATCTCTTAATGAAACATATTTTTTACAACTCAGCAGAATTGCACAAAATGATTTTTCCATGAATATAAATTTATAATTATATATAATTATATAATTATTATTATAATTATATAATTTTAATATATTTTAAAAATAAATTGGAAATTATATTTATATTTATATTTATATTTATATTTATATTTATATTTATATTTATATTTATATTTATATTTATATTTATATTTATATTTATATTTATATTTATATTTATATTTATATTTATATTTATATTTATATTTATATTTATATTTATATTTATATTTATATTTATATTTATATTTATATTTATATTTATATTTATATTTATATTTATATTTATATTTATATTTATATTTATATTTATATTTACATTTATAATTATATATTAAATTGAAATTTAATTAAACTGACTTAATATATTTTCAATTTAATTTATTTATTTTATGTGTGATTTATTTTCTATCTAAACTTTTAGCTCTTTTCTATTGTTTATTTATTCATTTTCATTTTACATCTCACTCTTTGCCTTCATTCCTTTAATACACAATTTTCTGTGTGTCGCACGCGGCGTATACGTAATATATCTATGCAACTGCTGCTGCTGCTGCTGCTGCTGCTGTTGATGTAGTCGCCACACACGCCTTTCGAGCTGATTTCACTTCCGTTTCTGGCTGCAATTATTGTGCTCTATGGAGTTTAGCTGTGAGAAAAAGTTATCGGGGCTGGAAAACTTTGTCAATATTTTGTTGTTATTGTTGTTGCTGCTGCTGTTGCTGTTGTTGTGTTCTCTATTGTCTGTTGTTAAAGTTTTTTGCTTTGGCTGCTGTTTGCACTTGAACATACTCTTAATTAATTAAATTTACAGTTTAGGGACAGAGAATTGTTTTTTATTCACATTGACTGCTTTGTGTGTGTGTGGGCTGGGAATGAGTGGATTTTTGTTAGCCTTTTGTAAAGTTTTGATTCCCCCTTTTGAATAAATGATCGTAAATTACAGTTGAATTTCCATACTATATCTCCATTGTCTGTCTCGCATCTGACTCTATTATACAATATGCTGTAATTATGGCCAAACTGATGACAGTTGAATACTTAATGGAAATCGGCATCGATGCAACTTTTGCTTCCATCTATAACTACATTTTACTCTCAATTCGAATTTACTAGTTCTCTTTCTTTCTGGTGTCTCATGTGACAATTTAGTGTCTCTAAATAGTTTTACTGTACAGTTTGCATTATGCCGTCGCACAATTGCAATTTACATGTTTTGGCTCTCCCTCATGTGTCGTCTAAATTGTCACTTAAGTGTCACGCAGTTGCAGCTTCTTGTTCGTTTCTCTCGAACTCTGTTCGACTCTGACTGCGGCTGTGACTGTGACTCTGTGTGCCATTGCCTCTGGCACACATGCATTGGAAATAAATTTGAATGGCGCATCTATTAGTGCCGCTTGTGCTTGTGTGCTGGCACAACTGTGGCTCCTTGATATCCCTACATTGCTCTTGCTCCTCCTGCTGCTACTCCGGCAGGATACATGCATCTAATGAAGCTTGCAACAGACAATGCCAGCAGGCAAGAACAACAATCGTCTGCTTTGCATTTTTCAGGCAACTTCGTTTAGCATTTTGTGTTTTATCAACATTTCTTTCGTTTCGTTTGCTTTCGTTTTATTTTCGCAAAAGATTCGTGGGCGTGGCTCATGGCTTGATTTGCATTGACAGCACTATGACAAAAATGTTGATCCAGCCATTGGCTCTGAAAATTGACAAGACTTTCAATTGATGTAATCTACTAATGAGAATTGTAGCTAAGCGAGAATGTGTGAGAAAGGACTGTCTAAGTTCAGCTTAATTATCTTAATGGGCTGACTAAGTCCAAGTTACAATTGAGTTAAAGAAGCAGCTGAATTTGTTACTGGAAATTTAAATTATTTAGTCTGATAATAAATATAATTTAAAATAATATATGAAATATAATAACAATATAATATCAATATAATCTACACTTTAATAATAATAAGGCATCTGCTCTATGCTGATCTTAAAGATTAAGTTCAACTCTCAGTTTACACCATTTATGCTGTAACTGATATCGTCTTTAGCCTTAAACTATTTGCTGGTCACGCGGCGTATGCGCAATATCATATTATGCAGTTATCTAGTTTAGCTCTTGCAATGCATATTTTATGTATTATTTTAAGAGCACGAAGAAAGTTCGCTGTGTTTGTATGCAATGCGTGTTATTGTCTCCTAACACCTACGCCCACAATTTTATAGAGCTCAGACAAGGCAAAGTCTGGTTGGCCTGGCTGTCTGGTTGCCTTGCCCGGACTCGCAGCCATTTTTATCTCGTTGCGGCTCTCGAGTGTCAAAGTGAGTTTAAGTCCACGCTCCGCCTTCAGACGCCTTCTGCAGCTCACGCTGGAGGCGCTGCAAACTATTATAATGGTGCTGAATGCCTTGCCCCAGCAGCAGCTGCTGCAGCAACTGCAACTTGGTGATTTCTTTTATTTCTCAACTCTCGTCTCTACATAAAGTGTTGTATAGAAATTTGTTTTGCACCACTCTGCTCCCCAGACTCCAGATCTGGGTCTGTGTCTGGGTCCGTGCAACAGTCTGTTCTACACACATGACAGCGCCGCATATAGCAAATATTTGAGGCATTCAAGATTTATTCGTTTCCATTACGCGACTACGAGGCGAGGCGAGGCGCGGCGGATCTTTGCTACTGTAACTAGTCAATGCTCGGATTCCCATCCACTTAGTGCAATGCATTGTGCAATATCGAAACTACTCTCAATAGTCTAGCTGGATGGCTGGCTGGCTGGCTGGCAAATCCATATGTAAATACAATCCATTGCAATCCATTATTGTTTCTCATTTTGAGTGTTCAACGTTTGCTTTCAACATGTTTGCCCTTCGATGGAATAGTTTGCTCAGCTTTAAACGAGCCACACTCACATGCCTAACCCTAACAACTAGTATAAAGGCAGGCAAGTGTAATTATGACATTGTGCTGGGTCGGGCTTTGTAATTTGAAGGTCTCTCACAAAAGAAAGCAACGAGCAGTGCACCAAGTGACAAGAAAACTAAATGCGAATTAATGCTCGTCTGTGTGTGTGTGTGTGTGCACATTGAAAAACCTCCAAGTATAATGGGTGTCTAGTCAGCTGGAAGCGCATGATTAGATAACAAAAAAACAGCTGATATAAAAGAGAGAAACTTATAAAAGCTGTGAATGCTTCTTGAATGCTAACAGAGTTGCCTGGAGAGAGATATTTGACAAAGCTGCAGAAAGGTGATTGAGATGAGAATTGCATAGAAAAGCATTTTCTAGTTTGATACACATACATAAGAAACGCATAGAGTAGCTTGTGAGTCACGATTGTAAAATATGTGTATGAGAATTTTAGAGAGACTTTTTATATATTTTTTTATATTTTGTAAAGCTAAAAATAATAATAAATAATAATTGCATGGGGCGGGCTTTGATAGTTTAATAAACATACTTGGGAAGTAGATGGAGAAGTTTTTCAGTAAAGATGGTTCATCATTTAAAAGAATTGCATAGAGCGACACTTTATATTTTTAATAAATTTGCAAAGAATTGCTTTTTTAAAAGTATAAAATACATCTATTTATGAGAATCACATAGAGAGGCGATATTGACTTTCTCTTAAAGAAAAGAGCGATTGAAAAGCATCGCATAGAGAGCTGTTAGATTAAATGATATGATTTATGAATATCAAGCAGATCTAAAGATCTCTATAAAGAGAGATAGACAACAGTGTACGTAAATACCTCTACAATAGTCTCTTGAGAACCACCTGAATGCTATAACCGCAGCCGAAACTCACTCAAATCGACACCCTATATACATGGCAGAGCGAGGCATGGAAAAATGTGTCGTAAAACAAAGAGAGGTTCACAAATTTATTATGCTTGCATAAAGTGCAGCCCGAAAGGTAGCTAGGTAGGTAGGTGGTCGAAAAAGCCAACAAATACTAGTTTGCCAAAGAATGGGAACACTTAAAAAGAGAAACAGAGAAAAGGGAAGTTGCATGTAATTGCCCTGGCACTCAGGAACAGCCCGCATTTTAAAACATTTTTTCTCCTAGCTAGCTCACACACAATCAAGCAAGGCAGAGGAGGCAGTCCAAGGTATTATACTACAACACACTATATATGCACATATATATACATATATTCTAGCTTTCATGCATATATGTATGTATGTATGTACATATTTCAGCTACATTTTCTATATTTTTATCTTTTTTAATGCAAATTTTGCGTGCTTCGGCATTTTAGCATTCGAGTGAATCTGCTATATATTTATTCATGAACAATTTTATTTTATTATTTAAATAAATTTGCACTGAATTCATAAATGTATAAATGTTTTATTTTATATGTATTTCGTTGAGAGAGAAAACTGCGGAAAACGTTGAACAATTTTGTAATATTTTAATTGAAAATGAGTTTGGTTAATTGTAATATTTTATTTTTTTTTTTATTTTTTATTTATTTTTATTTATTATATATTATTTAGAATTTTTTATTTTGTATATTCTATTTTGTAATATGTATTTTATTTGAAACTGAATTTATTTAATTGCAATATTTTATTTTATTTATTTTATTTTAAATTTATTATTTTTTATTTAATATTTTTTATTTATTATATATTATTTAGAATTTTTCATATATATATTTTTTTTTTATTTTTTATTCAACCCTCGTTCCTCCCTTTTGTTACCCGTTCAAAAGTTTCCGGCTTTATTTTTATCGTAACGCCCCATATCGTAAGCCCTTTATCGTAACTGCTGTAACTGCAAGGCTCGAAATGCAGGCTGCACTCATGCATACAAATCTGGCAGCAACTTGCGAATAAATTGGATAGCAAATCAAAGCATTGAATTTGTTTGTATTTACATGTGAATTGCAAGCAATTTGGTTTCGGTTTTGATTTGAGAAAAAGCCCCAAACAAAAAGTAAAAAAAATAAATAAATAAATAAAACAACTGCCTGCAGGCATTTAGCCAAGCCTGCCTCTCTATTTAGCTTTGGCTGCAACCTCTTGGCTCTGAGCTGCATTTAATGGCCCAGAAAATGTGGCAAGTGCTGCAACATGAGCTGAGCTAACGGCGCTGCAGTTGCTGCTGCCCCTGCCCCATTAGAATAAGCTGCTTAACAAACATAAAACGGCAGCTTAACAAAGTTTCTATTGTTAACGTAAGAGAGCTTTAGAAAGCGATATGCCAAGAGAGATATTTCTATGCCGCAAAGATATTGATATGTATACATACATATATAAACATGACAGGCATTTCATATACATATGTACATATTTAATATTAATATATAAATCATTTGAGCTCCTAAGAAGTTAACATAGCTCAAATTCCTTTATGAGCTTCACAATTGAAAATTATATTTTGTGGCTCAGCTGAAGGGCGCAAAAATTCATTCATTATTTATTCGCCAAGAGTCGCTTTCACATAAGTTGATTTAATTTTCTTTGCATTACAAGTTTTTCCTTTCATCATGCCCATTCTCTCTCCATTTCTCATTTCAATTTTATTTATGTAGATTTTTAGCCATTCATCGCTTCGATATCTTTAGCGGGACTATTTGCTCGTCATTAGTGGAGCTGCTCTTACCCAGGCTTTAACTTTTGATGTACTCCTCCGATTCCTATTGAACACCAAATCATTTTTTTACACGCTCTTCTAACAAATTTCCAGTTTAAATTTCCCTATTTTTTTTATATTTTTTATGCATTTTCTTTTGCATTTCCGTTAAGCTCGTTAGACAGCTAAAAATTTTGCGTAGTTTTGGCCACGGCTGATGCTGCCTCTGCCACTGCCTCTGCCTCTGCCACTGCTGCTGCTGATGGTTCTCGGGACGTTTCAACAATTTTCAGCTTTTACACGACATTTGCTACGCAAACAAAATAAACTGGAATGCCACAAGCTCCATGGATCCACGTTCACAGTTTGGGGCTAGAATAATGGGCGCACTTGTTCGCCATTTGTTATGCCACAGGGCTAGCAGGAGTTTGTGCCGCTTCGCTCTTGACCATTAAGTAACGCATAGTTCGGACCGCAGGGGCATTTACGTTTTGGGGGGGAGGGCATCAAAGTGCACGTTGGCTTTTCGGGGCACTGTGAACGATTACATTCGGATGATGTATGCGTCTCGTCTAGTAGCAATTTTTTTGTATTTCTGCTTCTTCTTCATTCTGTGTGGTGGCTAAAAATGCGATTTGATGTGCTGCAGCGATAAGAAAGTTTTCAGCTCTTTAAAGTGTAGTTAGAATATGATTGATTAGAGCTAGAATCAATTAGTCTATATAATAAGTGAAGGCGTATGAGTCTGTAATAAATTTAATTGAAATATTTATTTATATAATATTTTATATATTATTAATCAAGTTATATACTTTTTAGCATTAGACTTTCAGCTAATGAGAATATTATACTTAATTTTTTAACATCTCATAGACAAATTCTTTTTAGCTTCTCTTAGTTAAAAGTCCAATTTTATTCTTGATTGGTATTTGTAATTTTAGCTTGAGTGTAAACCTATTATTTTAATATAGTTTTAAATTCTTCTCTCTTAATAACTTTAATCCAATTCCAGTGCTTTCCAAACAGTTATTTTTTGACTTATTTTCATTTAATTCATCTAAAAGGCTTTGCTATCTTCTTGTAAAATGTTAACAACATCAGAACTCAGCATTCACGTATTTTTAAATCAATTACAATCAATTCAATGCTACTTCTTGTAAAAGCATAATTCACAAATGCATTTCACAATGTTATTGCCAATGGCAACATTTAGCTGGATTTCTGCCGAATGTCTAATCAGAATATTATGTGTACAATTCCTGCTTGGCCTTAACTATTCTCTTGACTCACATTGATTGCGTTTCAATCAGAAAGATTCAACGCAATCAAATGTGAATGTGCGTAATGCAACAGCTGGTGAATAGACAAATCGCTTCTGGTCCTGAAGTGTGATGCCGCATAATTCGGCCAGCAATGAGCTAAGCTAAGCAGACGGATAGATAGATAGATAGATAGACAGGCAGCTAGACAGGCAGATAGACAGGCCAGAGACTCGAGCTGTAAATTCAATTGAATTGCACAACAAACGACGCTGCTTGTGGCTCGTTGAAGTGTCAACGAATGCATTGAAGTGTGATTTTTGGGGATTGAAAATCAAATTTCGGCAATAGCAATACGCCTGATGGCAGCCAGGCTGGCAGGCAGGCAGGCTAACTGTCAGCAGGACAATATATATGTGTACGGTTGACATTTTTCAGCCAAAGCAAGAGCCACAGACAGAGGCAGCAATAAACAATTCCAATTTCGAGTGCCAGCTCTGATTGCAACTATTGAGCTAGAAAATGCTTGACAACTGTCAACACAAATGCATTCACAATATAGCCAATTGATTCGCTGCACGTTTTGGATTTGGCCTGGTCTTTGCTACGGTGTCTGTGAATTTAAGCTGGTATATCAAGTCTCATTAGGACCATAAAATATGTATGCCAATTAGATACGAACTAATTTTCAATTACGCAAACTTCGGGCCGCTGCTCTAACTTATAAGCAGCAAGCCAAAGACAATCGTTGTTGACAATTGCGTCGCCAGGCAACCAATCAAAGAGGTTTACTTCAAATCTCTTACTGTGCTGCGACGCAAAGGAATAAAGTCTTATATTCAATTTTCCAACAGGGTTGTATATTAATAATGCCAAAAATATAATCTTTATTTATTTATTTATAATTTCTATTTAATTATAATTAGACAAATTTTATTATTTATTTTTATTTCTATTTGAGCGTTCACCCTTTTCACATATTCTATTACAAATTCGTTATATTAAATGCATTTAGAATACAATTCAACTGCATGATTTACCACTGTGCCTTGTTGTGGCAATTGATGCCGGAAATTGTTGCAGCTATGTTCGAAAAGCGTCCTTTGGTGGCAACCGAAATGCTTGCAACTTAGCGCAGCGCAACTTTTGTGTTAGAGCAGACCACCTGCTGCAACCCCTGCTACGCTGCACGACCCTCCCAATTCTAGTGGCATCCTGCAGGATCTCTAGTAAACGACGTACATTAATAATGACTTGCAAGAAGCGCCAACAGTTTGTGGCAACTGCTTTTGACCTCACGACGCTTTCTTATTATTGTCTCTCTAAGAGAAAGAGACAAAGATGGAGGGAGAGAGAGAGGTAGGGCAAGAATTTTGTAGTAGAAGACCAAGCCTCACAATCGTCCGTCGAGACAGCATCATTAGTCAAAGTTGTTTTCCGCCCAGCCATCACGAAAAGTGCCTCGTATAAAAAGCTTACCGGCAAATAGGATTGTGAGATGAAAAATAAAAAGAATAAAAAAATAAAAAAACACAAGTAAACTTGCAAGGAGTTGAGCTGAGTTCGGTTAGGTTTGTGTTTGTCCCGTGAAAGTACCTGAGTTGATTAGCATGATTAAAATTTTCCTAATTATTTGCGCACTCAAAGAAATACGAAACAGCCACAAAACTTTGTAAGCCGCTTGGGGATGGGTTAAAAAGAGCTTGTTTCATTAATCAACAGGTGTAGCCTTTTTTGCTGCTCAGGTTGACAACAGGAAAAGGGTGGCTAGAGTTCTACTAATGACTTGCCTTTAGTTTTCAAGCGACCCTACAAAACATTTTTTTGTTATATCTCGGAGAACTGGAAAATAGGAAAATCTTGAAAACAGTTTTATGCAATTGAATTATTGAATTGTATTGTTGTTTTACTTTTGCATAATATATAAACACATGTAGCTGTCTATGGGATAGTAATCTAGGTTTAATTTGCATGCTAATTAGAATTCACAGTGGAACAATGAAAAACTACGAGCTGACGAGCCCAGAGAAATGTCATATTTTACGAAATGAACAATTAGATAAGGCAAAACAATTGTAATCAAAACTAGTAATAATCTAAACAAATACCGATTTATATGCGTATACAACTTCCGATTCACAGCTCGATAATTGTTTTATTATCTCTTGAACTTGACCCATACTCAGACACGATCCAACTAACTTAAACAAACAATGTATTCCAATAAGATTATTGAGTATCGCGAGTTGTTGCTCTTCATGTTTGTTAGTGTTTTGCCTGTGTTGGTGATCTTTTCAATGAACGTATCCGCTCTCTTACTCTCTCCCACGATCTCTCGCTCATTTGCTTATTTCTTTTTATGTGCATTTTTCTTTTCTATCGCTCTCGCTCTTGTTCTCACTCTCACTCTCTTGTTCTTTTTCGCTGAGCAGCTACCTGCGGAAATAAGACTAGCATTTGCCTTCTTACAGTGGTACATATTGTGTTATTTGTATAGGGTAAATATATTTTACGTATCTAAGAAAATTCTATATTATTTAGTTAATATAATATAATTGATTTTCTATTGCTAAATTACCTTATATAAAAATTTTGTTATTTGTGTATATCAATTTCAGTGTATATCCATTAGCTATTCGATTGTGCGCTCGCTAATTTTATTGGCAATGTTAAAGTGCTCTTTGCCAATGTGCGCGTGCTTTTTAGGCTCTCTGCGCTCACTTAATTTGCGCGCGTTCTTCTTGTCGCCACGTTCGCTCACACAGTGCCTCTCTATCTCTATCGCTCTCATGCTCCAGCTGCCGTGCTCTTGACATGTCAGCTTTACCGCCTCAGTTCAATATTTGCTGCCGTTGTGTATTGTACACGTTGCTTTTGCTGTATGTATAGTTCGTGATTGCCTATTTTTCTGAGCTGCGTGGTGCCAATCATTAAACAACTCAAATTAAATAGAGCTCAAACAGAAGAAAGTGCATTACGAATCGAATTGAGAAAACAAGCAATCGAATTCCGCTGTGTTTCAAGTGGTATTTCATATTCCATTCGTCGCGTGAGTAAAAAAACCGACAACGTCAAAAGCGCGCGCTCTCACTCCGTTGCTCTCTCTCTCTCTCTCTGCTTGCTCTTTGTATAATGTGTAGCTGTTTGTCTGGCTACTCTCTTCGTTGTTTTTATGCTGCTATTTGTTGTTGTTCATGATTGTCGCTCGTTCTATCTGACTATTTCTACCTGTCAATGTACATATATACTTACAGACCTGCACATATCGTATCTCCCAGCCATTTATCACAGATATGTACTCCCATCACACAAAAAACATCAATTCAATTTTATAGTAACGTTTTTCGCTTTATTGTCTGACAAAAGGTAAATGTTTGCTTAGTCGTGTTCGGAGTCTCTCAATTGCAACGCCGGCAACGCTCCTCAAAAAAAAAAAAAAAAAAAAGAAGAAACATAACCAATCAGCATAAGATAACAAAGTGTATACTCCTGTGCCAATTCAACTAACGTTCATCTTAAGTAAAAGTGGTTTATACAACTGAAGAAAGAAAGTAGCTTGAATTCGCCCCAGTCCCCACCTAACCCGCCACGTTAACGATTTTCTAGCAAATACTCCAAGAAGAAAAGCATTCGCACAATTCTTCTAAAACTTGACGTCACTGAACGACGCAAACATACATACATACGTACATAAATACCTTCCATACTTATGCATGTTCCATTCCAATGTGATGTCTGTACATGAAGATATATTTATATGTGTGCGTGCATATCTTCAGCTGGCATACCAGCGCATGCTGTTGATCGCTCCAATTGGAGTCTACATTTCGTCTTATTGGCAACATTCTTCGTGGCGTGCCCGATTTACCGAAACAAGAAAACAATGTTGTTTACTTCGCCCTGAGCTTTCTCATAGAAGTGAAATGCTCAATACGAAATTGATGAATAATAATGCGATAGCTGCTTATAAATATCTACGTACGTGTGTTTATTGATAGCTGTCAATGACCCACGTCGTCTGATTCAACTGTATTTTATATTTCTTATCGTTATTTTGTAAGATCAAATGATAAGAAGTAGAATGCACATATAATTCTATTGTTAATCAGATGAAAATACATTGCAAATATAATTTTCAATATATTTTCAAGTTATATGCATCGGAATGGGCCTTTATATTTCAATGCTATAAAGCATAGCCAGCCTTCAATATGCATATCAATAGCCGTTACGTCAAATTAAATATGGAAACGTATTATTAGCATTGTTTCCAACGAATCGCCTGTTACTTACGACACTTGTGTAAAAAAAATATATATATAAATAATAAAAAAAAAACATTTTATATATGTATTTATAGTAGATGCATATGCACCTTTTATACGATATTATTATTCATGTTCGCATCTCGCGCGTGACTAAAGCTCTCTCACAATTAAACAAATAAAACTGATAAAAATAAAAACTACCCTTGTCACAGGGCCTCTGGGCAAGAGGCAAAGTTTTGATTAGCGTGCTATTTTTGTGGTGTCGCCTACATTTGTTAAATGTCGAGTGAGTGGGTCCGGAACCCGCACTAATGATAACAATTCATCTCATCGACGTCATCGTCTCTGCTTTATCTCAAAATGATTGTCATCAATACGTCCGATGTAAGTGGCATTTGATATTTGGTTATTGGTTACTTGTTATTGGTGCTGGATATTCCTCATCCTTATATCGAATACCCTGTAATCAGTTCCTGAAGTAGTTAATATGTTGTGCAATTTAATGGAGATAGAAATAAGATTGCTTCCCAGCTATTTCGGTTTGTTCTGTTGCCAAACAGCTCATCAGACAATAATTAAAAGAAATATATATAATCTGATATTTTATTTTTTAAAACAAAAGCTAATTATAAATTATAAAATACAAGAAAGAGCACAACAGTGATTTCATACTGTTTACAGAGCATTCAATAGTCGATTAGACCCGCCTACATTTTTTGTTTTTCCTTTTTTGTTGTGTTGTGGTTATGGTACGTGATTTCTTTTGGTCAAGTGGTATTCGGGCTATCAATCAGATATTGCTGTCACATACATATGTATTTTTAGAGCTTTACTTGGAACAGCTTTTGCAAGATGCTTAGAACGAGACGTGCCATAAGCATTTACATTGGGGATGATCAGGTATAAAATATATCTCTTTAACAAAATTAAATAAAATGTGCCTATCAAGCATTTTGTAATCGTCCCGTCATATTAGATAGTGAGGTATTCTTGTTCTGGGGAACTACTCTGGGTTTAATGTACCCGACGGACGACACGTGTTTGCATGCGCCTTAACTTCAGTTACGAATCATTATAATTTTGCATTGCTAATCAACTCAACAAATCATTTGGATAGTATTCAAATATAAAAGGTTATATTTTATAGTTTGCATGCTAATGGATTATTTATGTAGAAAGACATTGAGAGCTGGTTCCTAGGATTGGAACCGGCTGGTACAGATTGCAATTTCTTGGAATAATTAAAGACTGAATAGCTGATATAAAAGTTGTAATATTAATTAACTAAATGAGATTAATAATTGGCATGTTTGTTGGGGTTAATGATCATTTCATTTGATTTATCTAGACTTTTGCAAAAATTAAGCTATTCATCTTATTATATAATTAGATGTCATAGAGTTTATATTTGTTTGTGCTACCTTTATTATTCGTGTTATTAGGTTGAACACGTTTTCCAACTTTATGATGTCTACAGAGCAGACATATAACTCAATTTCAGTTAAAACGCTTTCAAACTCTACAGACCCGCAACTACGCACATATTTGCCTTGGGAGCCACGCCAGACTAGATAACTTTTAACTAGTTTTTTTTTTTTTATTGGAGGGTATTATGTATTTGACAGTTGATTACACACAGCAAAGTATTAGAAAAACAAAGTTAAGTTCAGTTGCTGCATGGCAAAGGCGGGAAGGCAACTGTCACGACAGCAAAGTTCAATGTAGGCCAAAGAGTAGGAGAAAACCCTACATAAGACTAGTCCAAGTCAAATTTCGTGTAGAGTAAAACTAACTACATAGACTGCCAGATTTGAGTCTGACTTAGAGAATATTTTAGGCGCTCTTAATATTATTTTAAGAATTATAAGTCTAGAATAAAAACCAATTCATATTTGATAGATCTGCATAATAATGCTCGATTATTATCGGAGAAAAATAGTAATCTATCATCCGAATTTATTTAAAGTTTTCAAATTGCTAAAAAACGACAAATCATTGTCCCATTTTATAAAGTATCAAGCGTTAAAGTAAAGTTGAAGTTGAAGAGCGTCAACTTCAACTCTTTCCGTGGCACATATAGAAATATAGCCGACGGCTATGTCTGGTTGGCATTTTAATTTATTGTTGCCCGCGAGCTACAATTGTGTTGGGCCACTTGACTTGTTGATGGAATTGCGTTGCGGGCATATATGGAGCATTGGCAATCTGATAAAAACCAGCAGCTAAATTCTCCAAAAATGCAAATGTAATTTCGCAATTAACTGCTTGAAATATTCCAATTGAACAAGTACTTTCAAAGTCATGCTCATGCACAGCTAAACAAAACAGAGAGTACAGTAGATTCCCTAAAAGTTATATAATAAATTCACAAATATATATATATATACTTAAATAATAAATTATATAATTTGTAATAACTATTTCAAGCTAAAATTGTGAATCTTTTAACTATTACTACTACTACTACTATTTTTTTCTTTTCGTAATTTTTTTGTACTTTTTATTGCTTATATATGTATATTTTTAGTATTAAATTTATTCATTTAGTTAATTCATTTTGTATTCTAAATTTATCTACAAGTTTTTTTTCTTGTTTATTAATTTATATTTAATATATTTTAAAATTTATTTTTATTGATTTTAAAACATATTTTTTCTGGCCATCTTTACACAGCTTGACTGTATTTCCAAGTTTCATATTTAATAGCGCAATTTATACGCTAAAATGATGCATGAAAGCCAAATAAACCAAAACGATTATAGCTTCCACTAAGAATTCACATGAAATGGGAATTCTACAATTTTAGTGACACGTGAAATTAATTTAAAGTGCTGAATTGAGTCAACAAAAATTATTATAATTATATTTGTATAATTAAATAAATACTATGTCTACTATAGAGTAGATTATAGAGATTTTTTTGCTTACTTATATTCATATTTATATATATATATCTAAAAGTAATACTAATATTAATGTACAGGGTATATATTACTGAGCAGTAGATCGTAAGCATTCATTTATATAAATTATCTAACTGCAATTGGGAATGTTCTAATTGGCGAGCTGCATGCGCTCTGAGCAGCGACCCGCTTTAATTACAACTCATTTGCTTTGCTTTTGAGTACATTTGGCTGGAGGCAATCTGAAATTGCATTTTAATTAAAACGCACACCGCATAGTTTTCATAGTTTTCATTATGAAATGCTGCTGCATTCAGTAAATAGATAAATGCAATCCCTTGGGTTGGTCTACTACTAATCGAGTGCCCAAAGCTCTGACTTCATGAGAGTTTCAGTTCGACTGGTCGAATGGGTTAAGAAGTGGAAGCCAAGCTAACTAACTGCTTTACAAACCTGAAAGTACCTTCGCAACGCAGTTATGCAAAGCTAGTTGCGTATTCCCAATGTAGTTTAATATTTTATTGTGCGTTTCGCAGCAGTGGTGCAATAAAACCTCGACTAAATCTGAGAGTACTCGAAATTAAAACGCAACCGCAAAGCTGCAGAGTTCTGAAAATTCCCAGCACAGCAGCATATCACATTGGCTGCTGCACTCTCTGCACAGAGTGACTAAAATTTACGACACACACGCACACACACATGCACTTTCACACACTCACAATTTGAATTTATTGTGGATGAACACAGGGCAGACCCCCCAACACCCCTTTCGAAAAAAGGGAGCGATATCTATGAAAGAATATTAAGAGTAAAAAAAAAAAATAATACAAATGGAATTAAAATAAGAAATGTTTTGAATGCCAGGAAGTCACGTATTCAGCCATTTGCTTGTCGAAATCACGAGTGGGTGGCAATTTAACTGATGCAAACTCCTGCCCAAGCCTCCTGCTGGACATGACAGCTGTGGCGCAAGAGTGAGAGAGAGAAAGACAGAGAGGGCGAGAGTGTGGTAGAGGAGCTCATGTGGAAAAGGGGCTTGGGGTTTTTTTGGGAGCAATGTCTGTCTGGCTTTGTGCAGCGGCATGAATGATTACAAACTTGTTGACGAGTGCAAATTAGCTGCAAGTGGTGAAAGAGCTCTGTTGGGGGAAAAGCGAACTGTTGTCAAGCCCTGCCAGTTGTGTGGTCAAAAGGAACTTGAAACGAAGAACCAACCGAAAGAGAAATCGATAATACTTGGAAGAGAGTTGCCAAGAGCTAAAGAGTTGCAAACAAAACAAAGTTTAGATCAACTTTTCTTTAGAGCGAGTGACAAATAGGTTGAGGGATGAAAGGAGGGAAATTTGTGGATTAATAATTAATATTATTAATTGAATGCTGAATGATGATAGCTGGCTTTAATATAGTTTATTTGCTCTAATCATAATAAACTTACTCTATCACAAATCTCACTTAGTGTTAAGTGCAAAAAAAACGCTTTTATATATTTTTTTTTCTACCAACTCAATTAAATCTATATAACAATCATTATATTACCCATACTTTAAACCTTACATCAACACATATTTTTCCATTAATTATTAACGATTATTTCATTTTCTTATTGCCCTTAGGCGGGTCTAACCCTAACGCCCGAAATGCTGCTCTCTACCTCCGAGTCATCGA
Organism: Drosophila borborema; assembly: GCA_030914335.1. Lineage (NCBI taxonomy): Eukaryota > Metazoa > Arthropoda > Insecta > Diptera > Drosophilidae > Drosophila > Drosophila borborema. Next base: position 15,359,080 of record JAUESP010000310.1, read on the forward strand.
CGCACAGCGCCTCTGAGGTAGCAGGACGTTTGCAGGTTGATGTGCGCACCGGTTTGAAGTGGACAGAGGCTAAATATCGTGCCAAGATCATTGGCCACAATGAGCTCAATGTCATCGAGGAGGATCCCACTTGGAAGAAGTACATTGAGCAGTTTAGGAATCCTCTGATCCTATTGCTGCTTGGCTCTGCACTCGTCTCGGTCATCATGAAACAGTTTGACGATGCTGTCAGCATAACCATAGCCATTCTCATTGTGGTTACGGTGGCCTTCATACAGGAGTATCGCTCCGAGAAGAGTCTGGAGGAGTTGAAGAAGCTGGTGCCGCCAGAGTGTCACTGCCTGCGCGAGGGTCGCCTCGACACGTTCCTGGCTCGCGAACTGGTGCCCGGCGATGTGGTTTACCTAAATGTGGGCGATCGTGTGCCCGCCGATGTGCGTCTCTTCGATGCCGTCGATCTCTCCATTGACGAGAGCAGCTTCACTGGCGAAACGGAGCCGGCGCGCAAGATAACCGATGTGCTGCTCAATAATACGAACGTCAAGGATCACAGCAACATGAAGAACATTGCATTCATGGGCACTCTGGTGCGCTGTGGCAATGGCAAGGGCATCGTTGTCAGCACGGGCGAGCGCAGCGAATTCGGCGAGGTCTTCAAGATGATGCAGGCCGAGGAGGCGCCCAAGACACCGCTGCAAAAGTCCATGGACATACTGGGCGCCCAGCTGAGCTTCTATTCGTTTCTCATCATTGGCGTCATCATGCTGCTCGGCTGGCTGCAGGGCAAACCTCTCTCAGAGATGTTCAATATCAGCGTCTCTCTGGCCGTTGCTGCCATACCCGAGGGTCTGCCCATTGTGGTGACTGTCACCCTGGCACTGGGCGTCATGCGCATGGCCAAGCGCAATTCGATTGTGAAGAAGCTGCCGACGGTGGAGACATTGGGCTGTGTCAATGTCATCTGCTCGGACAAGACGGGCACGTTGACCAAAAACGAAATGACGGCCACAATTATCATTACCTCCGATGGCTACATGGCGGACGTGACTGGCGCCGGATACAATGACCAGGGCGAAATACACATTCGACACTGCAACAATGTGGAAATGGCCAAAACGAACATTACGAACCTCCTTGAGATTGGCGCCGTTTGCAACAATGCCTACATCCAGAACGGCACACTCCTTGGCCAGCCGACAGAGGGCGCTCTCGTGGCGGTGGCCATGAAGAACGGCATGTATGCCACGGCCGAGAACTATGTGCGCATCCAGGAGTATCCATTCAGCTCTGAGCAAAAGATGATGGCCGTTAAGTGCATACACAAGTACAACAACAACAAGGAGGAAATCTTTTTTGCCAAGGGCGCCCTGGAGACCCTGCTGCCCCAATGCACCAAATATCAATTTGGCACCCAAACGGTGCCGCTCACCAAACAGAACGAGGCTGAGTTCTTGGCCGAGGCCTATGAGATCGGACGCAAAGGTCTGCGCGTGCTGGCCCTGGCCAAAGGCAAATCCATGCAGGATCTAATCTATTGCGGCCTGGTGGGCATCACCGATCCGCCACGTCCGCTGGTGCGTGAATCGATTGAGCTGCTCATGCAGAGCGGCGTACGCGTCAAGATGGTCACCGGCGATGCTCAGGAGACGGCAATGGCTATTGGTGAGTTGCAGCTTAAATATTAATAAATAATAGAGTAGACTCTGGGGCTGGGTTGAAGATTTATCTTCCTGTCAATTAGCAGCACGATTGCACTCTAAAAAACTTTATACATTCTTCTCTCAAATTTGGCCCTCACACTTTTCAGATAAACTTTTTGCCTAATTCAATTCAAATGCGAGATAAGCCAAAAAATTATCCCTGCTGAGCTGTCAGATTCGCTTTCTTTCTTTGGGCCATAGCCGCAAACTTAAAACTCAATTAGAAGCTCGTTTCGGTTATGTTGCTCATGTTTGGGCCACAATTTGTTGGCTTTAACTTGAGCACCGAAACTATGCAAATAAATTTGTCAACGTTTCGTAATTAAAAGTGGCAGCCACGCCCATCTTTCTGTGCCGCCCTCCGCAATAAGCAAAATTTATGGCTGGCTCTATGAAGACTGGACGATGATGTATGAGCAAGATGTATGTATAAATGCAATGCATGTCTGACTGCGACTCCAAAGTCAAGGGTCACACACACACAATGCCAGTGAGAGAGAGAGAGCTATTCTGTCCTACTGGACAGCCTAAAAGTATGCAAACAGAATTAATTAACCATGTCAGTTGAAGAGCTGCTGAAAGTTTTCAGCTGCAAACCTCCTCCAGCTGCCAGCTCTTAGCTCTCAGCTCCCAGCTCTCATCGCTCAGTTGCTCGGCGAGTTGCAGCTCAAGTTTTTAGTTTGGGATGCACTTGGGAGGCAGTTGATAGCTGGTTACGCCTAGATGCTCGCCCGTTCTGAGCGTATGTGACAACTGTACTGTGAAGCGCTTCTATTTAGTTGGCCAGCACTGTGGCACTTGGAACTTTGCTTTGGCTGCGAAAGTTGCATAACATTTTTGCTAGCAAAGTGCAAAGTGCTTGCCTAAGCTGATGACAACTGGAATGCACTTTGTGCCCAAGTTTTTCATTAACTACAAGGATCTTAAGTTTAACCATATATACATATATATATAAGTGCTTAAATAGAAACCGCCAACGTCTCGTTTGAGGCATGCTATGAAAATTATGCAAAAACTTGAAGAATTTACACTGCAAGAAAAGCACTTGGCGTATGAAAATAGAAATTGTAACTGTGCGTTATTCTTCACATGAATAACTGGTCTATTAGTAAACTTGTTGATAAAACACTGGATAGCAGATGATATCATATCAAGTTGAATCTGGTTAACTGTAACTAAATTTGGCAGAGTGTAAAATGAAATGCGGTAAGGCGAACGCAGCAAATTGGAAAAGATACCGCACAAAGAGCGCAACAAGCAGCGTACAAAATAAAATACAAGAAAAAATGAGAAAAAAAAGATGAATCAAGGAAACTGGAAAATAAAAAGGGGAAAAAAAGGTACAGGAAGCTAGCACAGGTAACGATTTTCTTTTGCTGTTGTCCTGGCGCCCGCAGGGCGTATAGACCCGACCCACATCTAATATCCTGCGACGCACAGCAGCAGCAGCAGCAGCAGGAGCAGGAGCAGTAGAAATATCTGAAGCATCAGCAGCCGCATCGTCAGTCGCTGAAATAATTAACTGTGGCTCCAAACGCCCCATCGTCATCGTCAGCGTCATCGCCAGGACTCATCACCATCAACATCAGAATCACCTTTACCATCATCGTCATCATTTTGGTCTGCAGCGAACAGGAATTCATCAACATGGACAACAACAGCAACAAAAACTGCGACTCCAACTCCAACTCCAGCCACACTGGCCAACCTCTGGCTACACAAAGCTCGTCTGCATTGAAAAAACTTCAATACACTTTGCCAACAATTCGCTTATGTACTCATGCAAGGGGCATTTGAAGTTTTTCGGTTAGTTTGTAACTCGATTAAGCAGCGAGAAATTCAGTTAAACGAAATGGCAAAAATAATGCTAATTTATGCTTAATTACTTAGTTATTTTATGTTTTGTTTAGGTGCAGCCAACTTAATAGCGTGTCCCATGCGCAGCCAACTTAATAACCTGCCTCAAGTGCAGCCAACTTAATAAGACTTCAAGTGGCAAAAATGTCAGTATCAATAAATCTGCTAAATAATACTTAATTTATATAGCACGTCTACGCTAAAATAGCATTTTCAGCTCGACTCATTGCAAAGTTTATTTTTTTCAACTTTCCTCTTTTGAATAACAGCATAATTATAGAATGGGATGGTGTGGGGGGGCAAAATAACTGAATTTGATTTAAAGCCTCTGGCTGCAGACCTGCATATTGATTGAAATTTGACGTTCAAATTGTAAATGAGTTTCCGCTCTGATGCTGCTGCTGCTGCTGCTGCTCGCTCGCCTCGTCCACCTTGTCGGGCTAGTTGCTATTATAAAGATCCCCAAAAGCGGCTTATGGCATTTGCTTCAACTAATTGGCCGGACTCTGCTCCACAGTCTGTTGTCTAGTTGCTGACCGAGCGTTTGAAGTAATCCTCACTAATTTGTTGTTCACGTATGCCCGTATCTATGACTAAGTATATGACCAAGGACGATGGCTGCATGCAGACAGGCAGACAGGCGAATAGACAAATACAGAAATAGATTTAGGTAGACAGAGAGAGGGAGTGAGAGATGAGCTGAGGCAGACTTAATTGAGTTGGTGTATTTCATTTTCAATTTGGTTGCCAATTATGTTGGCTGTTTTGTCGTTTGTCGGTTGCTTAAATCTAGCTGGCTGCTGCTTAACGGCTAATTTAATTTGTGGCATGTCTAACTGACTCAAGCATCGTCTCAGATTTCGGCTTCCGTAAACTCAAAGCCACAACTGACCACAATCGTAGTGTGAATTTATCATGATTTACACTGCAATTAATTCACTTTGGATACTGAAATTAAAGCTAGAAATTTGTTATTTAAGCGTGGCAAATGAAATGTGTATATTTTATCAATTGTTTTGCTTTAAAATATTTGTCGATTATTGAAAAAAATGTTAATGTTGCAAATTCAATATGCTTTTACTTAAGAATGCATTTATTTATGTATATGCTGTTCATATATATATGAATATATTTTTTTTAATTTTTAAACTAAGAACAATACAGAGAACTTTTCTATATAGCATAAATATAACGTATGTTAGTTGTATGTTCTGCTCACTCAAAATTCTAGAGCTTCATACAATTCTTCTTTTACTCTCGAAACTCTGGACAATATTTATAAGTTTGAGTAAGAAAGAGCTCCCTCCATAGAGCTAGAATAGGTGAAGAGCTCCATGCAGCTTCATACAGGTCTATAGATTAATAGTAGGTTCGTATAGAGCTGCATACCAATCTATAGAGCTCCGCCATACAGCTCATGCCATGCAGCCATACAGTTCCTAGAGTTTACTCTTACTGAAGATATGCTTGGAGCTCTTTATAAACTCTAACATATGTTTGAAGCTGTTTGAAGATCTTTATATACAAACTCTAGCATATGTTTTATTACATGCTGCAGCTGTATGGAGGGAGCTCTTCGTTTACTCTCGACGACATTTACGAGTTTATGTGCATGTAAAGAGCTTCCTATAGCTTACTCTTATTACTTATGCTATTTACCTACCCTAGCTGCATGAATCTCTTCTCCCACTCAAATTCCTGACTCTCACACACACACACACACATAATCAATTTGGAATTTATCTTGGCTTTGTTATCTATGTATTTGCACGTACTTTTAGTCAACATAATCTTGATATAGCTACTCACTTCGGGGTTGGTCATTGCAATTAGTTCTCATAAATTATAGTTGTTCGACTATTGAAACTCAATTAACACTTGATTAAATTATTGATTTGAATATATTTGGCTGAGTAGCACACACACATTGAACAGAGTTCATGAAATCATATTTGCATTCCATCGAGTGCACTTTGATTATGTGATGTGAGTTGCGAGAGTAAATTCTATGCGCTGGCACATATCTTGCTAGACAATTAAGGGAAAAGCATGTTTGTGTAGCTGCTAAGCCCGATCAAATCTTAATCAATGCCACATATCCGGAACCCCGAGTCACGCTCAGCCCGCTCAACTGTGGCTGTCTTCAGAGCTGCCAACAGCCTTTGATTCGCCTCGCTCAAACTTGACACATATCCAATTAGCGAAGTGCATTTGCAAATGCAGTTGTAATCCACAGCTACGACGACAGCTCCATCAAGCTCCAGCTCCAACTCCCAACTCTCTGGGGTGTATTGTGCTCTCCACACATCAATCGCTGGTTAACAAGAAGCTGGTGAGAGCAAACTCAGCGGAAGACGTAGATAATCACACAGCCATTGCCATGGCAGCCGGAAGCATCAAGTGGAAGGAAGTCAAAAGTCATCAGCGGCAGAGGGAGAGGGAGAGGGAGAGGGAGAGGGGGAGAGAGGGGGAGAGAGGGGGAGCTGAAGCAGAGTAGAGTTGAAAGAATTGTCACGTATACGAAAGTCGCTTAATAAACAAGCTGAGGGCATGGCATCGAGCGCCCTTCGATAGAGCGAGCGCATCAGGCGCAGCTACTCGACCGATTTAAATGCAAATGTCACAAACAGTTGGCTTGAGGCACACACACACACACACTCTTACACTCCCAGCCACTCACACACACCCAAGCATGCTTGTAATTTTCCATTACCAAATGAAAAGATTTCATGCATTGTGCGCTTTTCTTTCGCTTCGGTTTGCATTTTCTTTTGCATTTTTGTTTTTTGCATTTTTCCTGATATTTTAGCAGCTTTGATTTGGTGTTTAAGCAGCTGCTGGCAACATTGAAGAAGCAGAATTGCGCTTGTTGCATGCCTCGCTCGCTGCAGATTTTCATAAACTTGGCCAACGTCATTTTCATGCGGCAACTTTTGCCTTTTTGGCCCAAAGTTGTGGCTCTAATCCGCTTTTGGCCTGCGGTTTGCTGCGACAAAATTTTCATTTTTTTTCGATTTTTTTTTTTTTTATTAATCAAAAAAGTTTACAAAGTTTTGCCAACAACTTTATATGCACACAGTACATTTTTTGCTATACGTATTTTAATGCCAGCCATAAACAAACTTTAAAATTTGACAAATTTGTATTCCACATTATTATTGTTGTTATCATTGTTGTTGTTGTTTGAGTGTATCAATGTATTGATAGCTTGTTATTTGTTGCAGCCGCATATCATATAGACATTAGTGAAAACTAATGTCTTTTTGAGGCATTTATAATGTGACACGCGGTGCTCAGCTCTGGCAGATTGTTTTTATTCTTTTCGAGCACAAAAATATTCCGTTTGCATAAAAATGATGAATGTACAGCAGCTGTACATGCATGCATACATAAATATGTATATGCCTGCATATTTTCGCTTTGATCAAACTTTTTCGCTCTCGTCAATTTTATAAAATAAAAAATAGTAATAATAATTGAGGCTTATCTCTGTGACCACGTGAAATGCATTTTCTATATATTTATTTACCTTTCTTTTTTTTTTTTTTTTTTTGTTAGCCTGAATGCAACCTTTGCAAATTGCTGTTGAGCTTAATAAAGGTCGCGCTGGTCACACTGCGCCTTTGTTGTCATTCAGCCAGAAATTGAAAATCCATTTGCAATTGCATTTATTTTTATTTTTTATTTTCCATTTTGTTTTCTTTATGTTGGGCACATCAATTTTGTGCGGATTGACAATATTTACAGATTATGCGCAATCTTTTGTTTGTGTGCCATTGATAGGTTTTGCGGTCAATGGCAAAAATATGAGTTGTGCAGGTGAGAAAATATGCTGGCACACAGGTGTGTAAGTGTGCATATGTGTGTGCTGTGTGTGTGTTGTGTGTGTGCTGACCACTGATGACAAATGACGCGTCATTTTATTGCATGAGTTTGATAAATGGAAAAGCAAGAATGCATAAATTTATAGTCATAGGTGAAAGATTCAAGCTAATCAAGGTAGACGCTGAGAACTATAAAACACAATATGAATTTACAAATATTTTTGGGCGGTAAAAAAAATGTAAAAAATATGCGAAACAAAATATCTTGTTGGTGCTAAAATTTGTAAAAAGAAAATACAAGTTATATGCTCGACAGCAGCATGACTAGCAAATACCCTGTAAGAGAATAATCAAGCTTTAAATGCAATTGTAGCTCAGCTAGAGCTGACGTTGTTTACATAATTACGAAAAAAAAAGAAGCTCTGCTACACTCAATATTTTAATCTTAGACAAGGCTTATGCTTAAGCAACCATTACACTTGCCCTGCATGTTTGCAGGGTATGTGAGGGGGGTGGCAATATAAAAGTCGCGCATAAAAAAATGCAGAATGAATTTGCTGGATGGCCAAGTAAACTATTTGCATGAAAACGAACGGATAGATTGGGTCGAGCTGGGTCGTTACAGTGGTTTGCTGGTTTGCTGGCTAGCTGGTTGGGTGGTTGGGTGGTTGGCGTCATAAAATGGCAACCGCCAACTGCTTGGCGAAGAAAATTGCGCGCATTCAAGTTGTGCATTAATTTTAATTTAGAAGCGAAAGAACCAAAAGAAGATGAAACAGTTGATAGAGAGAGCTTACAAAGCAGGGAGCGTGTAGCAGGAGGCGTAGGTGGAGGTGGAGGTGGAGCAGGAGTAGAAGTAGGTTGGCTGAGCTAGCGCCATTTCCTGGCTGCTGCTGCTGCTATAGAATGTGGCTGCAAAAGATATAGCCCGGTAGCTGTAGCAATGCTGCTTTTAATTGTCTCTGGGCATCAGGACGGGAAACAGGACCAGAGCCAGGACGCCGTAGCAGCAGCAGCAGCAGCAGCAGCAGTTGAGCTGTTGCTGGCGCTGATGAGTGTGAAGACGACGCTGAATGCGTTTTAATTACGTTCTCTTTTGCTCATTTTACTGCACATTTTTGCACCATTGTGTGTGCTCGTTGCTGTTGTTGTTGTTGTTGTTATTTACTTCAGTGCGCTTTCGTTTAAAATTTTATACAAACAGGACAAGAGATTGTCCTCGCACTTGCCAAGACAAATACGCGGGCGCCATAATGAAAAATGGCGATGCGACTTTTGCAAAACATCCTTTTGTTGTTCATGTTACTGCTGCTTGCTGTTGTTGTTGTTGTTGTTGTTGTTGTTGTTGTTGTCATCTCTAACAGCTGCTGCTCCCTGGCGTACTTCATAAATACGCTCTGGAGTGCAAGAAAAAACAAGAGGCCAGACTCCAAGGGGAAATGCCAGAACAGTGAAAATGGAGGATTTCCTTAACTCGCGCAGCGCCTTTGAAGTTTTTCATCACGTTGATTCACAATTGAATTTTGAGCAGCGTCCCGCACACAAATTAACAATTGTTTGTGCTCTTCTACATTTTTTTTTTTTTTTTTGTTTTCTTTTTGTTGACTTTGAATTGAAGTTTTGCAGCATCAAACGCATTCCCAACACGAATTGGAGTTCCCAACTCCCACTGCCAGTAGCAATCCCACTCCATTTTCAATTCAACTTGCTTGCCTGGCTCTGCCTGTTGCTCAGAGTCAATTGCTTGGAAAATGCAATGAAAAGCGATTTAGTTAGCTTTTGGCAAACAGACAAGCGAACGGCCAGTTGAGCCAAGGTATAACCGGTGGGCTTGTGTTCAACTTGGCTACAAAGTGTCACAGAGAGAGGGAAATCAGATTACGATAGATATATATATAATATATAGTTAAGCCTAAATATAACACTTATGAAATCTGTTTTTAATCAACATTGATTTAATCTTTGCAGCTAGTCTCATTGGCATTGATACCATACATCACCAGACGCTCTCTGGCCAGGAAATCGATCAACTGAACGAGCATCAGCTGGACAAGGTAGCGAACAATGTTAGCGTCTTCTATCGTGTCTCGCCACGTCACAAGCTCGAGATTGTCAAGTCGCTGCAGCGCACCGGCAACATTGTGGGCATGACTGGCGATGGGGTTAACGATGGCGTGGCTCTCAAGAAGGCGGACATTGGCATTGCCATGGGCAAGAATGGCACCGACGTATGCAAGGAGGCCGCTGACATGATCTTGGTCAATGATGATTTTCACACAATTATGTGAGTATATATAGATAATTGAACAATGAGCAGAGCTGATGAGTGAGTTTTGGGGGAGCTTAATTGAGCGGATAAGTAAGTTTTAAGATAATTTAAGCTCTTAGTCGCATTCAGAAATTTGCCTTTTGTAGTCTTTAATCTTAATCGTTTTGCGAAGCACATAATTTGCTTGATTTAAATTGCCAATTGTCTTAACTCTACATTCAAATCTATAAATGCCTTAAATAATAGCTAGTAAATAGCAGTTAGCTATTTGATTCTTTACGCTCTTTAAGCGAGATCAACCGAATGGATATCATAATCACTCGGCTCTCGCTCCGAGCAGTAGCCTTCGGTACTTTTCGTTTTGGTGTTCGTTTGAGCTGTTCGTGTGATGCTCTTTTCCCGAACATCGTTTAGAGAGCGATACGATTGCTGCTCGGCTCAATAACTGATCAGATAAATCAAAGAGTCGATGCAAACGATCTTCACATTCGCATGCACACATTCACGCTCAAGAACTCTATTGATATGCTCAAGACTAAAACTCTCGCATACAAACCAATACATAGACAAAAGTCTTTTTGCATCATAAAACTCAGCCAAACGATCGGGAAAACTCAGAGCAAAGAAAGCCAACGATCGCAATCGTTGAAGAACCGATGCAATCGGCTGTTCTCTGAGTTTTTTCTCAAAGTGTGAGTATAAGACTTTTATTTGCAGACATTGAGTAATGCTCAACAGATATTTGGGAGCTCTTCCATTCATCATAATCAGCTCTTGTTTATTGCTAATTCTCTCTGCTAATCTAATTATTATGTTTACTAATCGAATATTCTTGTTACTTGCTTGCAGCGCTGCCATTGAGGAGGGCAAAGGCATCTTCTATAATATTAGGAACTTTGTACGATTTCAGCTGAGCACCTCGATTGCGGCTCTGGCACTGATCGCGCTGGCCACTTTGATGGACATTGCCAATCCGTTGAATGCGATGCAGATACTCTGGATCAATATCATAATGGATGGACCGCCGGCACAGTCGCTGGGCGTGGAGCCCGTGGATCATGATGTGCTCAAGCAGAAGCCACGCAATGTCAAGCAGCCGATGATCACGAAATCTGTGGTGGTCAATGTGCTGCTAAGCGCCAGCATCATAGTGCTGGGCACTCTGTGGGTGTTCCAGCGCGAGATGGCCGATGGCACGCTGGGCAAGACGAAGCGGGATACGACCATGACATTCACGTGCTTTGTGTTCTTTGACATGTTCAATGCGCTCTCCTGTCGCTCGCAAACGAAGAGTGTGTTCACAATTGGGCTGACCACCAATCGGATGTTTCTGCTGGCCGTTGCCTTCTCGATCATTGGCCAAATGCTGGTCGTCTATTTTCCGCCGCTCCAAATGGTATTCCAAACGGAGGCGCTCACCGCCTACGACATACTCTTTCTGGTCACGCTCACCTCCTCCGTGCTGGTTGTCTCTGAGATAAAGAAGTGGTTCGAGCGCTCCCTGGAGCGCAAAATGTACAGCACTCGATCCGAGTTGGACTTTGTATGACAAAACGCAAGCGCTAGAGCTGAGTTGCACCCAAAAGCCGAGTAAATTAAATAATAACAAAACAAAAAAGAAAAAAAAAAACCACAAAAAAATAGCAAAACTATGCAAAAACCAAGTGAGGAGCGTGGCAGCGTAAACGGAACAGCAAGCGAACAGAAAGAGACAGAAAGAGAGAGAGACAATTAGAGCGAGCGGAATTTAGTGAAAAAAAAGTGTGTTTAATTTTACATTTGACTTAGTCAGCGCCAAATAAAACTACCAACCCATCCACAAATTAGCAAACAACAACAAAAAAAATTCAACAAAATAGAAAAGAAAATCCCACACAAAAAAAAAAAAAAAGAAAACAAATTGAGAAGCAAATTACAGCAATAAAAATGCAGATAAAAAGAAATACGTTGAAAATTGATCGAGCGATCCTGGCAATTCCAAATGATTTCTCGTATGTAAAATTTAGCATACAAAATTTCATGTTATGTTTCGTGCTGCGTCTCATCAAAGTTGTTTGATTTGCATAATGTATAATTTTAATTTGATAATTTTAAAATTCATAATTTTGTAAGTAGACAAATTCGTAGTTTGTATTTCATTTATATGATTGAGTTTTAAGTTTGCGCAAACAACGACAAAACAAACACACACACAAACACACATATATATATATATATATATATATATATATATATTTATATATATATATATATATATATATATATATATATATTTTGAAGCCTTACTTCAAGTTCTTTATAAATTGAAAAAAAAAAAAAAGCAAATCTCTGTATATCTCAGCGCATCCGAATTATATTTGTATTATTTATAAACTTTTCGAGTTGCAGTTCGAAAATTTCAATTGAAATCTTTTTCCATTTACACGCGTTAGTTATTTAATTAATTTGTAATTTAAGATCGTATCAAAGTGTTTAATATTCTGATGAGAATATCTGTAGAGCATTTTAATGTGATATTATTTTAAGCACATACAAAACGAGCAATATTTCACACAAACACACACACACATATATATTATTTTAATACATTTCAATTTGAATATGACTCTAATTTGCTCCTTAGCTAAACAGGTATTTTACATTTGTTTTTATTTTAATAAATATGTTTCATTCTAATCAAATCAGTTTTCTGTTTTTTTCCAATCAGTTAATTAAGCAGGCAATCAATTGATTAATATTAACTATTATCTCTATCATCTCTTCCAACAGCAGCATCCACAGCAATAAGTCAATTCAATTCAATTCGACGGCGGCTGCATTCAGTTCAATAGAAACATCAAAAACATTCCCGACAAAATGTAAAATGAAATGTGCAACAAGAGTAGCGGGGAGAACGCAAAGCGTAGCAAATGGTTTTTTTTTTTTTTAACATAATTTTGTTAATTAATTTATTCGGTAATTCGAGCAACTGCAAAAACAACTCTAGCGCGAGAGGCGAAATTTATGAAGATGTTGACAACAATTTTTGAGATCTGTTGAAAAGGACAATTCAAAAGGAAACAAAACAAAGCAAACATTTTATTCGAAACTCAAGCTCTCAACTAAGATTTGATCTTGAGCGAAATTCATTTAACAAATGGAATTTATTAATAATTAATAACAATATTGTTAGTTGCCATTATAAGGGCTATTCAGAGGAACCAAGCTATTTGTTTATGAACAATATTTAGGTTAACAACAACAACAAGAAAGCAATAATTAAAACAATACCAAAAAAATATATATACATTTATATATAAATACAAATATATGAACAATATAAAAATGGTTCTCAATTCAAATTTCGTAGTTTCCGTTAATCAACAATAAATTCAGAATAAATAAAATTATTTATTTAAATATAATCAATATGCAAAAAGAAAAAACAAACAAAAAAAGAACTAAAATGAATAATCGTTATTTAGACAACTATCAAATGTTAACGAAATGTTCTTAAATACTTACCTAATATGTTCTTTAGAGCATCGAATCAATATCATCAACAGGCAACTCATATCATCACAGCTCAGCATAGACCCATTGGTGGGTGTTATTTTGGACAAGTTACAGCACGCACCGAAGCACCATTTCTTCTATATATACATAACATATATTTGGAATCGTTTTACTAGTTAGGGAGGGGGACAGTAGTCGATGCATATCACATTTGTACTTCAGGGGACAGAGGCTGCTTGGCTACTTGGTCTTTGATCGCTCGCACTTTGAAACATCTACTATTTGCACTTTTCGGCATTTTGTCGATCGAATTAATCAATTTCTCGATTTACAAACAAATTTCGTATACTTTAATGGACCAAGCATAAATATTTATTGCGTATTACACACACATATACACACACAAACACACACTCACGCGCGAACAGCAAGCTGCACACACTCATATATCATGGCAAAGAAAACCAACGCAAAAAAAAAGGAAAAATCTATGAAAAAAATCGAAAAAAAAAATTATAATTGAATATTTAAACTAAATTTAATGGCATCATCCTAAAGTCTATGAAAATCATAATCCACGAAAACATTCGACCGACACACAAAGTACACAAAACATCTCATCCACAATGGTAACAATAATTAGTAAATTAAGTGTATTTAATTAATTAACAATTGCATATGTGAATGTCTGAATTATAACATGAATTCAATAATTAGTGGAATATTAGCAAACAGCTCTACTATTCGTATCTGAAGCAAATGCAGAATTTAACGGATGCGAAGGCAGAATATAATTGTCGCTTGCTAAAACTAACTAAAATGGAAAATCAAATAAATACAAACTATTTATTAAAAAATATTACTGATATATATAAATAATACAAGTAATACAAACTTCATCGTATGCTATGTGTAAATGTCTAAAACTAACTACACAGCAAATTTCTAACTAATGCTAATCTCTTCTATCAGTTTTTGTTCGATCTAAAGTATTTCCATTAACGCTCAAATATTTATGGCCTTTCGATTTCTGCTCTATCTAATAGACCCCATATCTATCTGAATTAGTTAATTGAATTGCTTGTCATGTACAAATCAAAGGAATTTCTATATTTTATATTTTGGTTGTTTCTGACAAATTCAATGATGATGAAAACTATAAAAACTATGTCTAACTGTGCTATTAAATGTAAGCTTATATAATATACATAGACGAATATCCATACTAGAGCTAAAAGAAAATAAACTAAAAATAATAATACAAAAAAATGTAATGCAAAAGTTTATATTTTCAAATATTTCCCATCTTTTAAAAATGGTTTTCAATTTTCTGTTTCTAATATTTTCTTGCTACATAAATCTAAAATTAACTAAATTGCTCTACATAACTTAGCCTAAAGACTAAACTGGAAATTTCAATAATTTCGTATTTTAGTTATCTTAAATTGCGCTCTACAAAAACTAAATGAAAAACAACAAAAAATACTAAATAAATTATACAACTTACAATATACGAGTATAAAATAAATTAAACCAATATATAAGTATTTATTATGTATCACCGAAAAATAAATAAACAAAAAGCAGAATGCAAATATTTACTAATAAAGCTAACTTTATGTAGTACAAAAAAAAACGTGTATTTAATTCCTAGAGGATTCTTATTAGAATAATTGTTGCCACGAAAGTCAAATTTGTAGCCAGCAGAGCTTGTCAGCCACACTGCAAAGCATTCGTTGGCGCCATCTATTGTTCACTGACTGATGCATTGCTGAAATTGCAAGAGAGTGACGTTTTGTTTGCGCTGGGGAACAGCGCCATCTATGTTTGGTGTATGATCTAATTTGATTATTTTACATCAAAGTTGGCCTTTAAATGAAATAGTTATTTAGAACAAGCTACACTATCGTTCAATGCAAACATTTTTCTCACTTTTTCAAATTTCAAGAAATACATTTTTCTACTTTTATACAATTTCTATTACTACGCAATGCTAGAGGATGACGATCACAATAGCGATGAGCGTTACAGCTATGTGGATACGAAACCGTCCTATAGCAGCACTGTCTTGACGGGCAATTGGTTCCAGACACGTTGCCAGGATATGCGACAGAGCAACACAGCCGTCGTGCCCTGTGTGCTGGAGGAGTTCGTCGAGCAGAAGGGATGCGAACGACACTTGACCTCAACCCAGGAGGCGTACTCATTGGAGGGCGTTACCAGACTTGAGGTGCTACAACAGTTTGCTGAGACCAAATTGAACGGCTTTTCCAATTTCATGGGACAGCGCTCCAACTACAAGATGATGGACTCGGAGATATTCAATCGCAACTTTACGACCTACAATTACTTGCTATACGAACTGTGGCCCCGTTCGCTGCGTAAGACCCATTGTGAACTGCTGGAGACGATGTCTGAGCAGGAGGCCGCCAAGAAGATGGCGCATACGCCACCACCCGATCCTCTCGACGCCTATGGTAATATAGGCTCAACCAAATTCAATCCCAATCGTTTTGTCGAACCCTTCTGTCCAACGCCCACCACCTACAAGGATCAATTCAGGGGCCGATATGGACCGCCAAACGAAAGTGCCAAAAGGAAGGATATGATTGACAAACTCGGCTAACTAGCTAACTAGCATGTATAAATCTGCTCGCATAAAAAATTGAGCAATGTACTAAACCATTTCATAGCAATTCAATAAAATATGCTTTAAAATATCTTGGATTTTTGAGATTTTTTATTGATCTATATAGCTAGGAATTTCAGTTTCAGTTTATTTCAGTTCTCTGTTCCTAGTTTATTTTTATTTTATTTTATTTTTTTTTTTTTTTTTCGTTACATCCATGGATAATGTGGTAATACCGCCATATGGTAGGGAGGTGTTGGTGGGCAATTGGATGGATCGTCGCTATACGATCGATGAGAAGAGCAACGGCATACTGCCCGGCCTTAGTGCGATCGATAATTGTGAGAAGCATCTCTCGGTCTGCCAGGAATCGTTCACGGATGCCGCACACAAGGACGAGAACAGAAAGACATTCTTCGCAGAGGTGCGCCAATCACGCATGCGCAACTTCTTCGAGGGCTCCTTGTCCAATGTTCTCTTTATGGACGATGTGACGCTGAATGAGAATTTCACTAGCACAAACACCTTGTTCTACGATCTGTTGCCCAAGCTCAGTCGAGAAATGCGCGCCAAGACGAAAGAGAGAGAAACAACGGGCATACCCGAGCCTAAGCAACAGCTGGACATGCTGCAGAGCTATGGCAATCTGACCAAGACAAAGAGCATTGCACAGACGTCCAAACAGAATGCACGCCTTGAGAAAGCAATTCGTATGCGCTCTATATACGACACGACCTATAATCGCTACCCAAAGACAAAGATGAGCTTCTTCTAATGATAGAGCATGGCAGAAAGTAAACAGTTAATAATAAAACGGAGCGGAGAGCGCAACAAAATAGGTGTGAAGCTAGAGGTAAAGCGAGTGCTTATGCTTCGCACCTAGCTGCTCAGCTATCTTGTTGAGTTCAAAGTTCATGTCAAATATATAGAATGGATGTTTCATTTTCTTAGCTGATTTTTGCAGGGTATGTTGAAGTTGTGTTAGTACAGAACAGTTTAACAGACTGCAGCTAAAAACTTTGAATATCAATAAATCTAGAAATTAAATCTAGCCCAAGTATTCACTCAGATACTGCTTTATATACTTAAGTTTTTTTTTTTTCTATGCTCAGAGTCTCTAATGCATCTAGTCTTACGATCTCAATTTGAACCTCTTAATTGTCTTCAGTTCCCTTCTATATCCACACATTCCTTCATTCTATCCTATTAAATTCCCCAATATGCTTAAGACTCTAATCAAGCTCTCACTCAACTCTCACAGACTTATGTAACTCCATCACTCTCTCTCTACTCACCTCACTTGAGCTTCGCTCACTCACCTCATTCCCTTTACTCACCTCACTTAAGCTTCCTTCTACGCTTCTCTCTATGATTTGTCTCTGCTCTCTTTCTTTTTGAATAGCAATTAAACTTGCCGTTGCTAATTCTCATTATATTAAAACATTTAAACTCAATTTTTTTTATATTACAAGATTCAATTTTTATTTCATGTTCCATTTTTTCTTGTATAATAATATAAGTTTTTGTTTTTCGTAATTTAAGTAGTTTCTATTTTTTAATTTTATTTTGGATGCCAGAAATTCATTGAAGTTTCATTTCTTTTTTTTTTTTTTTTTTTTTTCTTTTTAATTTTTTATATATTTTTTTGGTTGCACATGTTGTTGCAATTGTTGCTTAGCTTTTATTTTGAAATTAGTAGGTCGATTAGAGGTTTACAATACTTTTGCCATGTTATATAATTCATATATATATATATATTTATATATATTTTTTAATATTAATAATTATTACAAAAAGTAAAATTTGACGACATTAAACTAGACGACGTTTTTCATATATTTTACTCGCTTAAATATTTTTATATTTTTGCCATGTCTTCAAGTGTGTGTGTTTGTGTGACTGTGAGTTGTTTTTTGTTTAATGTTTTTTTGTTTTGTTACTTTTTGCCTTAAAATCGCATGTTTGGAGTAAGTTCTTGGACAATTGTGAACTGTCTTGTTGTTGTTGCTTGCTTGCTTGCTTTGGCTGACGATTACATTATTAAAATTATGCTTAAAATCTAAACCAATGGAAAGAGTTGTGGGCGGGGCTTGTGGGCGTGTCGTGTGTATGTGTGCTAAAAAGTGTGTTTTAGGTTTTGGTGTTGCTTCAAGTTGTTTTTAGGTGGTATCAAAATTTTCGTATAGGTATGTGTGGGTGTCTAAGGGCTGTGAGTGTGTGTGTGTGTTTGGGTTTGATAAGTAGAAATTTGTTTTGATTTTTTTTTTATTTAAGAAGTGTGCAGATTATATGCTCATATATATAGCTTTTGTATTTTTTTTTTTTATTTTTTTTTTTATTTTTTATTTTTGCTTACAACAATTAAAATTTTGAATTTCCATTTTTTTTTTTGTGTTTTACTTTAGTATATTTCCGTTGTATTTTCATTTTTGAGAATGTAATATATAGGTTTTTTTTTTCTTGCTTGTTTTCTAAATATGAATTTTTCCCCATTTTCGGTTTCAAAATTTTTTACTTTTTAATATTTTTCTTTTTCTTTTTTTGCTCTTACTATAATTTAGTATTAGTTTTAATTTTAATACCTAAAGTATTTTATTTTTAGTATTACTTAAATGTTGCTGAATTTATATATATATTTTTTTTCCGCTTTAGCATTTTTATATAATTTTTTTTTTTTCTTTTTTTCCTTTTTTAAAAAATGATGCTTAAACATTTGGCTTAAATGTAAAATTTTGTTTTAGTTGCTCCAAAAATGTAATTTAATGTAAATTGTAGTTGCCGTGAACGATCAATACATATACATATATGTGATATATATATATATCATGTGTATATATGCATATGTATTTTAATTTTGTAGTTGCCGAGAGGACGTTTCCATTTATGTATTAGCCGTGAGTTTTTGTAAGTTTTGGAATAGGCCGAGAAAGTTATTGTTCATTCATTTTCAATTTTCAATTTTCATTTTGCAATTTTCATTATCATTTGCTTACTTTGCCTGCAGGTCAAGCCATCATTTTTTAAGTTTTTCATTTTATCATCAAATTTCTGTCTTTGACCAAACTTTTCCTTGACGATCCTCGCAATTATTCAGGATATTCTTTCATTTTCATTGACTTATCTTTTCTCTTCTTTATTTTTCAAAAGTTTTCTTAAATTATTTCCTAAATGCAAATTGTTTTTGTTTTTGTTTTTTTTTTTTTTTATGCTTGCCACAAATATTTTATAAAACTTGAGTTTCGAAACTTGCTTTGCCAGTTAGTTTTGAAATGTTCGCTATGTTTGCATAATTTTTGGTTGTTGTTGTTGCTTGTTGTTGTTTGTTTTTGTTGTTGTTTTGGTTGTTGTTGTTGTTGTGATGTGTGTGCAAAAAAACTAATTAGGTAAAAGTTGACATTAAAAAATTGAACAAAAATTGGTTTAGATTCAAATGAAGTAGAAATTTGAAATTATTGCAAACTTAAATGGAAAATATTTGATTTGAATTTTTGTAGCCAGTTTTATTGCCTTTCATGTGCAGTTTTCTTCTTTTTCTTTTTTTTTTTTTTTCTTTTATTTTTTAAGTTTAGTTTGTATTCCAATTGGTTTTTTCTTTTTACCAGTAAAGTGAGATTTTTTATATTGTTTTCTTTTTTTTTTTTTGCTTGTCTCTTGTAATATAAAAAAATGTTTTATTTTTTTTTATATTCTTCTTTTTTTCATTTATTTTTATATATTTTTTTTAATTCGCTTTGTATGTGAATTAAATTGGAAATTATATAAATTCATATATAAAAAATGTTTAACAATATTTTTTTTTTGTTTTTTTTTTTTTTTTAGCTATTGTTAGTTTCTGTTTCTTTAAAAAATATATGTATATAGTTTATTTTTATTTGTTGTTTGTTGAGTTGCATATTTAACGCTTTTGATTTGCTTCAACTGATTCCATTTGGTTTTTAGAATATTTGTTGTTGTTGTTCAATTGAATTTGTTGTGTTTTGGCTTCTGTCTATTGCTTGGCTGTATAAAAATGTTGCTCTCAATAAGAAAAATGTTTTGTTTATTGTACTATGGTTGCTGCTTTGCGGTATATGTTGCACTTGTTGTAGATCTCTCTTTCTGATTACTTTCGGTTCGGTTTGGCTTGGTTTGGTTTGGTTTGATTTGTTGGTTTGTTCTCTACGTAATATAGTTAAAAAACAAAAAATTTGATTGGTTTATTGTTGCTATTGTTGTTGTTGTTGTTGTTGTTGTCGTTATCAGGCTATGGCTAACTGCAACAGGCTTGAGTCTCGCACCTGCTCAGCTTTTGTATCACTATTGCTTTGTATTTGTTTAATGGCTTTACACTGCTCAACAAATATATTATTTCTCACTTTCTGATAAAAATAAAAAACATTTCATGTTGTTCTTGTAGGAGAGAAAACTTAAATTAGGTTGTGTGGATTGGTTTCTGGGGAGCTGGGGGCTTTGGATATGTTGCGACTGTTCGACTTTTGGTTCTCAACTGAAAGAATCGTGTTGAATCGAGTGGCGCTCCACTGCTATCTTTTTTTTTTTTTTTTTCTTTATTTTTATTTTTACATTTAGTTTAGAACATAAATTTTAGCTATGTATTTGTATTTGTATTTGTTTTTGTTTTCTTTTATTTTCGTTTTTTGGTTTTTGGTATTTTTTTGGTATTTTCATTTTATACAACGCGCTTTTGGTTTGCTTGGCGGAATGGGAATAATAAATAATTGATTTACTTACTTTGGTACTATTGCAGTTTGTAATTGTTATTAACTTTACATTAAATGTATGAGTGTATGTATGAGTGTGTTTGTGTGTGTGTGTGATGTTTGTATGTACAGTATAATAATTAATTATATTTGCATAATAATTAGATTGTTCTCTCTTAGCTGAACTCTAAATAAAATTTGTTGCTATTGTGTTCTGATGATCTCTGTCTGCCTGTCTGGTTGTGTTCAGCTATTTCTATTTGTTTGTCTTGTTTTCTGTATTATTATATGGTAGTCCCTGTCAATCGTTTATAATAATTAATTACAAACTCTATTATTCAATTGTGAAACATATATATGTGTCTGTTCATCTTTAAATAAATGCCAACATAACAAATTGTGTTTCGGTTCTCTCTCTCTCTATGGATCTCTTGGTTTCTTGGTTTTTATTTCTTACTGCAGAACTTAACTGTTTTTTTTTTTTGTTTTCGCTTTTAACTTATTTATGAATGCTTTAAGCGATCGCAAGTTTTAAAAATATTTGTTTTGCATATTTCACTTAACACTTAGTCAAATATTTTTAAGGGTTTTTTTTTTAAGTAAATGTTACTATTATTTTTATATTTTTGTTATATATATAGATTGTGTTTTTTTTTTTTTTTTTAGTTTTGACTTTTGCTATTTTTTTGTTGTGGTTGTTGTTGTCTTTTTTTTTCTTTTCTTTTGTTGCTTTATTTAACTATTGTTAATTGCTAATTGTTTTTTATTTTTATTTCATTTACTGTTTCGCTTTCGGTTTGTGTTTGTATAAAATTCTGTAAAATATTTTCGGTACTATTTCTCATTTGGTTTTGTTGCAAAAACAACAACAATTCACATCGTATAAGTATAATATATGTTAAATAAATCATTTGATTTGCTTTTTACTTTAAATTACTTGTTCTATGGGCACATTGTGTGTATTGCAAAAAGTCTCAAATATGATCTTGAGCTTGGCCTTGAGCTCTTCTTTGACTGCGCCTCCTGCTGCGTTCCATTTGCTGTATCTCTCTCTAAATATTTATTATATTGAATTGGAGTTTCTACTTGGCATTGTCTAGGAACAAGAAATCATTTATGTTGTAATTTTCTCTTTGGCAAATTCGTATGCTAAAACTGAAATTTATAATTTGAGTATTGAGTGTATTGCAATCGTGTCAAGCCGACTGCACAATGCTCGTTCACGAAAAACTCGCTGGAGTTGGTGAAATTTCGGTATATTCAGCATTTGCTAGACTGTGGCTCTTGGCGATGCTCTTGAACTGTGCCAAGCTGAGTAGAGCTATGCATATTGGCTTCTGCTTTTAGCTTTTATTGCTTCGTAAGAGCCATGAAAGAGAGCAATGGAAAAGTGAGGCTGGTCTGACGAGTGTATTATCACGCTGATCATCCCGAGCTCTAAACGATTCTAACTAACTGCAGATGATATATATATTTATATTCAAGTATACTTCTCGAGCACTATAGAAGATGTATAGCTTCGAGATTTTCAGCATAATAGCTATATTTTCATTTGCCGTTCATCAGCTTAGCTACATTCATTTGAAGGCTTGTTGCCTTTGTGTTGGCTATAGATAAAGTAATGCGCCATTTACCATGTCTTCCATATCTCTATACTATTAGAATCTCAATCTTCTACTCCTTAAATTCAATAACAGACGGACAGTAATATAAACTCTCTTCACTTTCCTGAATGAGCATATCTAATTGAATATAATTTAAAGTTTTCCTTGCTGGGTTTTCTTTGGGTTTTCAATTACTAAACAATTCAAAGTATATGCGTTATATATAAATATTAATCTAATATAAATGTAAAATGTAAGACTTGCAATAAATTCGAGGTAGAATATTTAGTAAACTCTGCGCGCTGCTATGGCATTCGTGTTCTGTGTTCTGTTCTGTCCGATAAGTATTCTATATAAGTAGGTTCTATATGCATAATTCAACTGTACAATTATGTGTGAGTGTGAATCTAACTATGTTAAGCAATGAGGAACCATATTTTGATTGTTGCACAAAAATGAGAAATAAAGTCAAATAAAATGTGAAA
The DNA here is from genome assembly GCA_030914335.1 of Drosophila borborema. Classification (NCBI taxonomy): domain Eukaryota; kingdom Metazoa; phylum Arthropoda; class Insecta; order Diptera; family Drosophilidae; genus Drosophila; species Drosophila borborema. Next base: position 15,381,643 of record JAUESP010000310.1, read on the forward strand.
TGGGAAATGTGAAACGCGCCACAAGTCAGGGAAGGCCAAGCCTGTCTCATAGGGTTATCAAGTCAACTAGATTTTGAGCTTTTTGCAATATTTTGCTTGTATAGAGTTATTTCATTTTCTCTCACTGTTTCGTATTCGTATTCATTAAAAACTAACGAGGCTATTGTTGTTTGTTTGTGTGTTGTTGTTTGTTGTTTGTTGTTTATCTTAACATTTTTTCAGTTAAATTAAAACAGTTTCATATTGCTTAAGTATCTCTCTCTCTCTCTACTTTCAGTGCTGCTCTGCTGCTGCTGGTTTGTTAATTCAATCTATTTCATTTCTGGCTGTTTAATTTCTTCTGCTTCTTTCCTTTGCTTGTCTTTTACGTCAAATATAAGTAGATATATATGTGTATATATATATCGTATATAGAGTATGTATTAAATACGTTAAAAAATATAATACACCATACATATATAATATAAGAGTTAAGGTTTTTCCATGCACTATATGCTATTTGTTTGTATTTCGTATATATGTATATATACTGTAGTATATATATCTGTATATATATATGTATATATTATGTATCTAGCTTTATGTATATATACTTCTTGTTCTTGTTCTTGTTGTTGTTGTTGTTGATATTTGAGAATTCAACTAAAAGTCAAACTGAAATGCATCAAATCAAGTTCGAACTTTGATTTGTTCAATCAAATCAAACAGCTTTTTTCATGGGACTTACAACTTTAAATTGTCATTGTTATTCATTCATTATTCATTATTCATTATTCATTATTCATTATTCATTATTATTATTCTTATTATTGTTTAGATTCAGTTGTAATGCTTACCGTTGCTATTTCAATGCGTATTTATCTATAATTTGCATATATATTTCTCATACTGTTTTATTGATTTGCTTGAAGTTCTCTTGTTTGATTTTATTTATTTGCTTTATGATGGTTCTCGACTTAAAAACTATTATCACTATTGCAGAAAGCGAAAGCGGTTTGTTTACAGATACAGAATGATATATATATAACATTCTATATCATGCACTGTTGTTGTTGTTGTTATTGTTATTGTAGTTGTTGTTGTTGTTGTTGTTTGTGGGCATTTGCTATGAATTTTTTGCTTTTTGTTTCAATTTTTGGTTTTTGATCTGAACTGTTAGCCGGATGAATTTCTTTTGTTCGGAAAACATTTATCTTTAAATATTATATTGAAATTTATTTTTTTGTTATCATAATTTCTTTTTATATTTAGGATTTCATTTTCTTTTTTTTTATTATAATTTCTCGTTTTAATTTGAAGAAGAAAGGATTCTTTTCTTTTTATATTTCTCTTTTGTTTTTGTTTTTGTCAAGTTGGTTTTTTTTCTTTTTTTTTCATTTTCGCATTTTTGATTTGCCAAGTTTGGTAATTTTTGTCATATCCATGCCTCTGTGTTTGTGTGTGTCTGTGTGTGTGTGTGTGTGTGTGTAGTTACATATTTGTTTAATGGATGCTTTATTGAGACTGCAATTAAAATTTCTGCTATAAAAATTACTTGTATTTGTACTCTTGGTTATTTAAATTGGGCTATTGTTGTTGGTTGTAGTTAGGTATGCTTGTAACTTTCTTGTTCGTGTGTAGAACTCTCTGCTCTCTCTCTCTTCCTCTCCCTCTCTCTGTTCTCACTCTCTCTCCTTCTGTCTATATAACTTTAACTATTTAATGAGGGTTCTCTTATATACGAGTATGTATGTATATATGTTTTCAGGACTGGCTTAAACTACATTTCATTTCATTTCATATCATTTCATTTCATTTCATTTCATTAATAGCCCCTTTTTCTGTCTAGGCTGTTTGTCTCTGTGTTTGTCTCTTTTGCTACACTCAACTAACTCTCATCTAGGTTTTTCATATGTCTTTGCCGGTTTTAGTATTTTCTTTATTTGAGCTTTTCCTTTTTACTCTCTCTCTCTCTTTCGCCTTCTCTCTCTATCTTTCCCTCTCACTGAAGCAGCTTTCTTATTGTTTTCTGATTTGTTGTCGTTTGTTTGGGAGCTCTCTATGTTTTTCTCTCACTTTCAATTTTGTTTGCAACTACAAAAAAAATTATAATATTTAGAAATTACAAATGAAATGGGTAAAAGACGAAAATCATAAATTTCAATGGAGCATTTTGGAAAATTTGGTTAGTTTTTTATATAGAAATTTTTTGTTTTTTTTTTTCTAAATTTTTAGCGCCTAAATTTATGTTATTTTTTGATTAAGTGTTAAATTTTGTATTTGTTTTTTTATGCCTAAAAATTTACAAAAGTTTTATGTAATCATTAATTTTTTTTTTGTTTTTTCTTTTGTTGTTTTTTTTTTTTTTTGCATTTATCACAGCGACATTCAGTCTAAATTTTTGCTTTTATTGGAATTATAGCATAATTTGCCATAATTGATATAATTATTTATATTTATATAGTAGATATTTATTTTAGTTAACTAAAACTAAACATAATTTTGATTTAAAGCCAAAAGGTGTTTTGTAACTGTTTTCTCGATTTTCAATTTTCGATATTCGTTTTAAAGCCAAACATAATTGTTAAAAATTTCGTCTAAAAAGGCCTAAAAGGATTTATAGCTTAGTGTTATAATTTTGCCTCACACTTATAGCAAATCATGCTTCGGTTCTTCGATTAACTTGGTCTAATTCCAATAAAAGCCGTTCGTATTGGATATCTTAGAGATCTCTTGTTCTTCTTCTTCTGTTGCCACATGCAATTTGTTTGCTGTTGTTGTTGTTCGATTTGTCAAATGTGCCTAAAAGTGTTAATTTATTTTTTGTTATTTAAAATTTTGACTAACCTTCGTTAATGTAAAATGCTTACAATGCCAAACAATTTTCTTGTTAATATTATTAAATATTATTTTCATTTTTTTTTTTTTTTCTTAACTTTTCAACTATTTATAAAACTTTTGTTTTTGTTCGTTAAATTTTTGCCATTTGCCAAAAGGTTGACTATTTACAATTTTCTTTGCCCAATAATTGCCGAAAAGTGTTTTTTGTATTCAACTGAGCCTATCACAAAAAATCAGACGCCTTGCCCAAGCCGAAACGTATGCTTTGCTGTGTAGTGTAATTGTATTACTCCATAATTCGAATAAAAACAAAAAAAAAAAATGATAATAATAGAAAAATTAAAATTATTTGTTGGTTTATTAAAAATGTTTAAATAATAAGATGCAAACATAATTTTAAAAACTAAAACAGTAAAAAACAAATCTATTTGCATAATTTGATATCGAATCGAAACTTAACATTACAAATTACATAATATAAATTATATATATATATAAATCTGTTATATAAACTGTGAGTAAATTACTTGCAAATCGGGGTTAGCTAAATTATAATTAATGTTCAGTTTTAGGTAACATATTCTATTAGTTTAATAACAATTATAAATGCTTTGACGGTACATTGGAAAATTTGATATAAGAAACTAAATTTTTTTTTATAAATTGTTTAATGTTTTTTTTTTATATCCACACAATTGATTTGATATCAGATTTAGTAAACAGTTCGTCTGACTATTGATTATTTAATGTATGGCACCTGAAGAGTCACATCTGGATAAACTTTTGCTATAAACAGTTTTTAGTTGAAGTTGAAGTTGGGTACGGAGTTGGTGCTAGAGTTGGGTCGGTTGCCATGTGTGGACATAGTTGAATATAAAGTATAAAGTATAAAGTATATATATATAATATAGTTTGCTAATTACTTAATAAAACTCAACATAAATTACACACAAACAATTCGGGGGAAGACAACAAAAATTTTGTTTGTTTCCAATTTACAAACTTAAAATAAAAATAGTTTAAATTAAACATTAAATTGCAAATTAGTTGTTTTTCTTTTAATTATTATGTTTAAAAAAAAGATCACATCTCAATCAAAGTTTACGCGCAACTCCAAGATAAACTAATTCATTTAAATATATATTTATATATCTTTAAATCAACTGAATAATTCAAATAAATTAGCTGCTGTCTTCTTCTTTGCCAAAAGATATTTAAAATTAAACATAATTTGCTCAGCGCAACGTCGAACGCCTCTTGATTTTACCCCTCTCCCTCGCTCTCTCTCTCTCTCTCTCTCTCTCTCTCTTTCTTTTTATACCACTAATCGTAACGCTAGCTGCCCCATCTATCACTATCACTCATTCCTCCTCTCTCTCTCTCTCTCTCTCTCTCTCTCTCTCTCTCTCTGTCAAATTACTCTCTAAGCAGTACGCCTAAAAATCGTATAACTCTGTGAACTTGCTGTATAAATTTGTAAAGTTAAAATTTAAGATCCTAAAATAAAACTTGTTTTTTTCTTTTTTATAGAAAAAAAAAAGGAATCGTATAACGTTGTGTTTTTGGGCTGTTCTATGCTAAAAAAAAGTTGTTCTCTTTCCAAATTTCTTTTCGTTTAGCTTCTTCAAACATTTCGTGTATGCGTGTGTGTGTGTCAAAGGAGTTTAGAGTCCTTTTCGAAAAGACTAGTACTCGTCTGTTCAAGCTATGTTCTGCATATATATATATATATACATGAATCATATATATATATATGCGCGTACATATGTCTGACCAAAACTGTGTTTTGACTTTCGTTTAAAAACTAGGAGAATTTCGTGTTTAGTTGATTTGATTTTCACTTTTAGCTTTCGAACTAAAGAACTTAAGAGAACTATTAAAACCTTAAAAAATATTGCGAATATAATATATTATATATATATTTCTTTTTTTTTTTTTTCATTTAGCTGCCACAACTCTTTGCAAAGTTGTGTAGAGTTTTTTTTTTTTTTTTTGCATTTTCCTTTTGAAACGTGGGCGTGGCTGAAGCAATCTCTGCTCTCTAGCTGCTGCTGGATGATGTATGGAGCTGCGCTTTTTACTGATGACATCATAGAGATCCGAATATCGAGTGTATGTGCGGGTGTATGGGTATCGCGTGCGACAGTGTGGGCGGCGGCGGTGGTGGCGCAACGCCGTTGGGCGTGGCCGCCAATGCATGTCCTGCATGCGTGTGCGCCGGATGTGCCGTTGGCGGTGGCGGTGGCGGCAATGTTATTGACAGCGTCACCGTTTGCGGTGCCGCCACCGTGGGGGCGTGTGTCGATGTGGGCGGGGCTGTTGCAACGCCCGCGGCCGTGATATGATGCGCACTTGTTGGCGGCGCCGGTGGCGGCGGATGATGCGCTGTTGTTGTTGCCACCACCGATTGTTGTTGCTGCTGTTGTTGCTGTTGCTGTTGTTGCTGTTGCTGTTGCTGCTGCTGCTGTTGCTGCTGTTGTTGTGCTCCAGCTGCTCCAGTGGTGGGATGTCACTGGGCCACCACAGAGGTGGCCGCATTCTGCTGCACCACCACGCCCGGCGCGCTGGCCACAGTCACCGTCACAGGCGGCGTGGGTCCATTGGCGTGCGCGGCACTTGGCTGCTGCTGTTGCTGCTGCTGCTGCTGGGCGTGGAAGGGATGCTGGAAGGGCGGGCCGTAGCACTGCGGAAAGTAGAGCTCATTCTTGACCACCGATTGCTGGGCAACGGCTGCTGCTGCAGCCGCATTTGCTGCCATGCTGCGCACCGGCAATATGTTGGCCTTATTATCCACAGCGGCGGGATTGTTATTGTTGAGGAATTGCTGTGCGGCCAGGCTCTTGGCATCGTTCATCAAATGATTAACGACAGCGGCCGAGGCTGTCTGCTGCACTTGCTGCTGTTGCTGCTGCTGCTGCTGCTGCTGTTGCTGCTGCACTTGCTGTTGCACCTGCTGCACCTGTTGCTGTTGCTGCTGCTGCTGTTGCTGCTGGCGACGCACCTTGGTGCTGTTGGGATTCATGTGGTTGTCAATGTGCTTCGTCACCTCGTTCTCAGTGGCAAAGCGTCGCCGGCAATTGGGCATGGGACAGCAGAACGGACGATCGCCCTAGGGTAAGAGAGAATGAGAAATAGAAGAAGAGTTGCGTTGGGAATTAGTCAATTATTCAATGTCATCCCAAGGCCATTGCCTGGGGCACTCGTGAGGGGCACGGCTAGGCTACAACTACCTGGTGGGTGCGCGTATGCTGATCCAAGATGGCCTTCTGCCTGAAGTCCTTGCCACACTGGCCGCACTTGTAGGGCTTCTCGCCAGTGTGAATGCGTAAGTGCTAAGATGAAGAGACAGAGACAAAGAGAGAGTTGGAATCATATGCCAATTGGGAATCTCTTTCGCCCACTCACCTGATTCAGTATGGTTCGCTGGCGGAAGAAGCGCGGACAGTACATGCAGCCGAAGGGCTTCTCATTCGTATGGATGCGCAGATGCTGCGTGAGATGCGATTGCTGACGGAAGCGCTTGCCACACTCCGGACACGGATACGGCCGTGATTCGATGTGTATGCAGCCGTGCTGCAGCAGCGTCGTCTTCTGCTTGAACTCCTTGTCGCAGATGGGACAGCGCACATAGAGCGGCATATTCGCCGGCCGCACGCCAATATGTTGCAGCACCTCGGGCAATATCTTCTGACCTGCACGCAAAGAGAATGATTAAGTGATGCCGCCAGTTGGGATCAAGGTTGTCAGAGCTTACCCTTGCCATCCTTAAAGTAGGACGGATAGTGCATGCCACCGCTGCCATCGGGTGTGCCCTGGGAGTCGTCGTCATGATAGCCGCCGCCAGCGACGGCAATGTCGCCCTTCGAGTCCGCTTCCTCGCCCGGAAAGGGCACGTCCGAGGGCCAGAGCGTCGGATGGGGTCCATTCTTGAAGATGAGATGCGGCGAGACATCTGTGGTAGGGACGTGTTCATCCGTAGCCGGGTGTATATGAAAGTAATCAAGCCAGATAGTGTCTTCGTTAGCAGCGCTTAAATTTGGCTCATAGCCCACTTCGATCTTATCACATAGGTCGCCTAGCATCTTGCACTAAACTAGAGATAGTCCTTGTATTTATTTTCTAATATTTTTCTTTTGTTTTCCTTTTTTTTTTTTTTTTTTTTTTTTTTGTAAATGTTTTTTTTTTTTACTTTTTTTCTATTTTGTAAAGCTGTTGACTGTTTGAGACCTTTAAATGGAATGAACTTTCATTGTCAATTTAATTTTTTTTCAATTTCTAGCTCTTGCAAGTTTTGAATATTTGTGCTTAAAATGCCAAAGATTGCTCAGAATTTGTTTTTTTTTTTTTTAATTTTTAGAATTATTTGTTATTTAGTTTGCTACAGTTTAAATGTTTTAATTAAATTAAATTCAAGCGCGTTCTTCAAATATTTTGTTCTGCTTTTAAAAACATTTAACTAACATAAAGGGTATTCCGCTATATAGTTTATTATTAATTTCTAACTATTTTATTCTATTCTAGCTATGTGATTATTTTCCTCTGCTTCTTTTTAATGAATAAATTCATTTTTAATTAGCATTATGGGTATTCCACAAAAGTGGACTAGTTATTTGGGAAGAAGCAAGTAATAAGTAAATTTATATTTTTTCTATTAGAAATATATTCGAAAAGTTTTGTGTGATTAATAAAAATATATAAAAAAATATATAAAAAATATATAAAAAAAATATAAATGAATATATAAAGAAATATATTTAAATATATAAACAAAATATATTTAAATATATAAAAAAATATTTATATATATTTAAAAAATTATATATTAATTGAAGACACTTTGCAGTGCCACAAATTTTTCTAAATTAAAAAATATATATATATAAATATATATGCATTTATATATATTTAAATAATATAATTTGATATATCAATTCTTTTACAAACTTATTGCTTTAAATATTTAAATAACATTGCATGTAGTCATCCCTCAAATTCTAATTAATTTCTTTAGATTTAAAAATTAAATCTTTAATCAGATTTTCCTGCTTTCTTTCTTCCTTTCTTCTCTTTAAATGGTTTCAGTTTCATTTCCACTATCAAACATGCTCAAACAGTCAACAACTTGAATTTGGAATAGATTATAGACATATTAAAAAAAAAAAAAAAAATGTATATATATATATGTTTTATAATAAATTTCGGCCAAAACATCGCTCAATTTGTAATTTAGAATTTGGAGAATTTTGCAAGGGATTTGCATTGCTGCAAACGCAGTTAGCCAAACGATTCGCTCTAGTGCAACGAGAGCAGCTACGAATGGAGCTAGCAAGTGGGTCAAATAGCTGGTTTGCCTTGCGGCCCTGACTAGGTGGCGATGGCACCGCCAGCACAATGGTGCGCCATTGCCTATCGTTATCGTTATCGGTAATGGATTTGTTAACTGTCGCTCGCCTTGGTGGGTGCGCACATGCTGATTGAGGATGGCCTTCTGGCGAAAGTGCTTGCCGCACTCTGGGCAGGCGAAGGGCTTCTCACCCGAATGGATGCGTATGTGCTGATTGAGTATGGCTCGCTGCCGGAAGCTGCGCGAGCAGTACGGGCAGGTGAATGGCTTTTCGTTGGCATGGATGCGCAGATGTTGCGTCAGATGCGATTGCTGTCGAAAGCGCTTGCCGCACTCGGAGCACGGAAATGGACGGGCATCCGTATGTATCCGATCGTGCTGCAGCAGCGTGCTCTTCTGCTTGAAGTCCTTGCCGCAGGTTAGGCACTTGAATAGCCGCAGATCGCTGTGCGGCTTATTCTTGTGCGGACGGCCAGGTCCTGTGCGACCGCTCGTCGTCCCCGTGGCGCCCGCAGCGCCCGCTGCTCCCCCATTGGCCGCCGCAGCGCCCTCATTGGCATTGCCATTGGCCGGCTGGGTGCCGTTCTGCTGCTGTTGCTGCTGCTGCTGCTGTTGCTGCTGCTGCTGCTGCTGCTGCTGACCGGGCAGCAGCTCGGGCAGCGCATACGATTCGCCTCCATTCTGCTCCATGGGCAGCACGCCCTTGTTCAGGTAGTGCAATGGCGGGAAGCCAGGCGGCGCCAGCATGCCGCCCTGCGGCGCTCCATGTCGCGGTGCATAGTAGTCGGGCGTTTGGAATCCATTGCTCGGATCACCCTGTGGCTGACCACCGCCATTCTGCTGCACATGCGGATTACCCTGGCCAGCCTCGCCCCCATTCGTGGGCGCGTGCTGCGGCTCGTTGCTGCTTTGGTTTGGATTTGGCGCGGAGTTCTGTTGATTGGCAAGCTGCAGGAGAGGAGGAGGTGCGAAAGAAAGACAGAGATTAACTTATATGTATATGTATGCATAATCCTATACTTCAGTAACTACTATATTCTTCTGTGTAGCCTCTCTCTTTAGACAGCACGCTCTTCGGCTCACCTGATTCATGGCATCGTCGTCGGCATTGCCATTCGCTCGCTGCTGCTGTTGCTGCTGCACCGATGGATACGGACTGGAGGAGGGCGACACCTGCTGCTGCCGGCCATCGCCGCTGCCATTGTCGCGCGGCTCCTGGCCGCCCGGCGGACTCTGTGGCTGACCCGCTGCCGCCGCAGCCGCAGCTGCTGCCGCTGCCTGTGCCGCAACTGTGGCGTTCTGCTGCTGCTGTTGCTGTTGCTGCTGCTGTTGTTGTTGCTGCTGCTGCTGCTGTTGTTGCTGTTGCTGCTGTGCGCTGAGATGTTGTTGTGCCTGCTGCTGTATGTTGGGGTACATGTCGCTGCCCCATTGGGCGGCGCTGGCGCCAATGGCGCCCGCATTGCGTTCCGCATCCTGCGAGTCCTTGTACAGGACGTACGGCTGGCCCGTGTCCTGCGTAATGCAGTACATTATCTGGCGCGGCACCTTCAGGCCCGCCGCTATGCAGGCCGCAAAGGAGGCCGAGAAATTGATGGCCATTCTGTAATTGTTGTTCTCGTTACGGTTTGGTTATATTTGTTGCTGTCTCGCTCTAACTGTTGTTGCTCTTGCACTTGCTGCTGCTGCTGCTGCTGCTGCTCCTGCTGCTGCAAATTGTTGCAGCTTCCCTGCTGGGGCTCTGGACAGTTGTTGCTACGTTTATTGTTAGCTTTAGCTTATTGACTTTTGTTGCACATTTTTGATTTTTTTTATTAATTTTAGTATTTTTTTTTTTACTGCTTTGTTGCTTGTTTCATTTGTTTCTCTTCAAGGCTCGCATTTTCTTAGTTATTTCAAGTTCCTTTCTTCTTTATGTTTGTTCAAATTGTTTTCTTCTTCTTCTTCTTCTTCTTATTTTTGTTTAAATTTAAATTAGATTTGAAATGTTTTGTTTCTCTCTACTGATTTCAATGAGTTGCCAAAACACATGTAATTCTCACATGTTTATTCGAAAATTTCTGACTGAAATGCAATTTCGGTTTTATCGAATTTCTCATGCACGAGCAGATTTTCACTTTTTATTCTCGAACTGCAAAGAAAGAAGAAAATTAAGGGTCTTGAGTTATATCAATTAAATAAGTAATAATATAATATATATAATAATTATTATTATATTTTTGTATATAATTATAGATAATAAATACATTTTCTTAAATTTTTGCTGGGCAAATTATTGTTAAAATAATTTATATTTAGAAAAGCAATATTATTATAATATTTTATTTGTATAATATGTCAAAATATAATAAATAATAATATATTTCTAAAATATTTTTCATAATAAATTAGAATTTTTAAAATTAATAATATATCTAATTTATTTTATTTATATACTATATATTTTTTTTAATATTTCATATTTATTTTTTTAAATATTTGTATTTTTGTAATAAATCTAATATTTGTTTAAATCAATAATATATAATAAATAATACAAATTTGGTGTTTCTTTAATTTTTTTGATTATTTATTTATTTATTTATTTTTATTTTTATTTAATTTATTTTACATTTATTTTTCTTTATTTTATTTTATTTTGATTTGATTTCATTTTATTTTAATTTATTTTAGTTTATTTTATTTTATTTTGTTTTTATTTATTTTATTTTTTATTTTTATTTTTTTAATTTTTTATTTACTTATTTTTTTATTATTTTTTTATTTATTTATTTTGTTATTATTATTATTTTTTTTTTTTTTTTTTTTTTTTTTTTTTTTTTTTTTTTTTTTTTTCAATTAATAAAAATATATATTTTATCTGCTTACATCTGTTTTATCCAACTTTAGATTTAAGTGAATCGAAGGCGTATACGTAATATATTAAAATATTGATTTTAGTTATTTGATTTTCCTTATTTATATACAAAGCTACATACACATGAAAATTTCTAATTAATTTGCATTCTCAGCGCATTTAACACAAAAGAAAACAAAAAGTTTAATTTCCCATTTCAAGCAACAACAACATTGCAATTTCAAGTGAAAAGCAACAAAAATGCGACGCAAATTAAAAACAATGAAGATCAGCGTCATCATCATCATCATCATCATCAACAACATCATTATCATCATCAACGGCTGTTTGAGAGGAGTGCCGCAACTCAAACGAGAGAGAGTGAGTGAGTGAGTGAGTGAGTGTCTCTCTCCTGCTGCCTCTGTCGCTGCCTCTGCCTCTGTCGCTGCTTCCACACCCACCCCCAAAAGCAAGCACATGTTGTGTGAGTGTCTCCTTTGGCTGCCTTTGCCTTTGCCTTTGCCTGGCTCCGACTCTGACTCTTGTCTTTTATATCTTATTTTTGCTTTGATTATTTCTTTTTTTTTTTTCTTTCTTTCTTTAGCCCTGTTGCTTCACGACGACGTGCCAACTTTTTAATGCGGGATCAAGGTCTCGGCACACACACACACACACACACTCACTCGCGCACACCCAGTTCGTGGCCTGTTCCCAAGCGCATAGATCCATTAACAATACACAAGCACAAGTGGCAGCGGGAACATATATGTACATACATATGTGGCATGTGGAAACAGTTGACCATAGAGACATGAATAGCCGATTTATTGGCTCTCAGCAATCGCCAATCTATAGACATGCAATAGACGGAACACAATTTCCGTTGACATGGCCTCAGTCACAGGCACTGTAATTGACTTTAGCCATTGAGCCCGCCAAAATCCGCTAAAGACTTTTAATTAACTTGTACAAACTATTTTGGGCTTAAAGTTGAGTTGCCAGATTCACAGATAATTCAAATAGAAATTTGTTATTAGCCAAATAGCAACAAGTACTCAGGCTGTCCCTATCTATCGTCGCATCTATTTTAGGAACTTTCCCAAACAACATTTTCTTAGATTGTTGAGCAAACGAAATGTATTTTAGGTTCTAATATACAGCAACAACAAATGCAGCGAATTTGTTTAGAATTCTTTTAGTTTCTAAATAATATTAGAATACAAATAATCTAATCAAATCTAAGTTACTAATATTTATAAATTACTATTAATAAAATCTGTCATTTTCTTCAAGCAAAGAAACTTTTGACTGCATCGAATGCGCCTTAAGTCCAAATAAATTGTGAAGCTTCTCCAATCGAATCGCAAAATGCTGCCAAATGACAAAATGAATTGATAAAAAAAAAATTTCAATTGAAAAGGAGATGCGTGCCAGCAGCAACAAACTACAACAACAACAACAACAGCAACACTAAGAACAACAATTACAAGAAGTTCGCGCTACCGCATCGAATCGCAACGCATCGAGTTAAGATTTGAGTGCGAGAGTGTGTGTCCATGTGTGTCCATGTGTGTCCATGTGTGTGTGTGTGTGTCCATGTGTGTGTGTGTGTGTATTTGTGCGAGTTCGATTCGTTTGAGGCGAGAGAACTAAACTACCTTGAACCCGTAAATGAACGCGACGCTCTGCTCTGCTAGCAAACAGACTGCCAGCCCAGCCACGATACCTCCAACAGAAACGGCCTGGCATGGAACGGCGTTCAACAACTATGAGCGAGACAGAGAGAGAGAGGGAGAGAGCGGGTGAGCGAGCAAGAGATGAGGGGGTTAGGCTCTCTCTCTCTCTCTCTCTCGCTCGCTCATTCTCTGCCTTTCTGTCAGTGGCAATGCAGTTGCACTTCGTGCCGTCCAAGTTGCTGTTGCTATTTGTGAATTATTGCGCTCCATTGGCAGCGCGACAGCAGTTGCAATTTATGCGTTCGTTGCCGGTTGCAGTTGCCCCCCGTCTATGCCCCCACCCCTCTCCACTCCCCTTCTCCAACTCCTGCCTACCTCCCTCCCTTTAGCATTTCGATTCACACTATCTATCTATGAGCACGGCATGTTTGTTTTATTTTCGCCTCGTTCCACACTTTGGCCGCCTTTCTGCCGCCTTTCTCCTGCCGCCTTCTCAACGACCAAATGTAATGAGAGCGGTTTATTTTTAAATGCGTGTGCGGCCATTTAAATGAGTGTTAGCAGATCCATCGGAAAGATGCTTGACTTAACGATCGCTCAGGCTAGCCAGCTGAATTTTAACGACAGCAACAGCAACAGCAACGGATTGCATTAAAGTGCCTTAGCTAAGACTAGCTTCAGCTTTGACATTTATCTCTCTTTCTGAGCGAATAGCATATAGAGGGATTCAAGTAACTAAAACTCTATTGATATCAACATAGATTTTCAAAAAGAACTCTACTCTAACTATACCTTCCCAACTCTTATGAAGCTCTTAAATACCCTTATAAAGCCTAGCAGATTCATAACTACAATTGATCTATTATCGATTATAAATTATCGCTTATTGGTTATCGCTTATCATTTCATTCCCGAAAACTATATTACTTGCAAACTTAAGCAGCTATCTATAAACTCAGAGCCCTAATAACTGTCTGAACTTACATTGTAAAGTATTTCATTTCATGTCTAGAAGATATTATTCATTGTTCGCCTTATATGGAAACTTTCTAGCCCTTTCATACCCCTTCCCATTTCCTCCCTTTACGCCTTACGCCTTTACGCCAAGCTTAAACACTAAAGAGCATTCAGGATTGCGGCTTCACAGGCAGTTGAAAGCCCACAAAGGTCCAGCCAAGCAAATCGAAATGCACTCTTTAGGCAAGCAGACAAAACTCCACCTACTTCACACCTGACAGCCAAAGCACAATAGACACGCGTTGTGGCAGCAGATACAAGATACATGCTACAGATACAGATACAGAGACAGATAAAAGATACTCATGCAGTTCGTGCAGCAGACATAGAGATGAATGCCAGATATTAATGGCTATAAACGCTGCCTCTCATTGGTCGCTTTGCAATGCTTTGCCCACACGCCATTGAAATCGAAATAGAAATAGAAAAAAAAGTACAGCAAAAGAGGCAATAAAAACAAACTAGAGTAGAAATCGTGGGGGGGCGTTAACATGGATGTGGACGTTGACAACTTTCACTGCCAGCGAAGCATGCACAGAAATTGGCAACAAAATGAAAAATAAATTTTATAAAAAGAAATAATAATGCACAAATGGCAAACGGGAAATGGCATATACATAAATAACTATTTAATAATTTTCTAATTCGAATGCAGCAGCAGCAAATGAAAGCCTGACATAGAAATTAACTAACAGATCAGAAGCGATGTAGATCGAGATTAAGATTTTAAATTGATTTGATTTAACATTCATTTTTAAAGCATTACTAAGATCATCTTAACAGCAGCCTGTGCCTTGTTGCTGTTAATTACATTTACATTTCACAGTGTAACATTTCATTGCTGCAGTTAAGATCTTCTAATTTTAACAGCGCTGCATTTGCCAAATTAACTAGTTAACAGCGTTGAGCTATTTACAAATGTTAATAACATATTCAAACTCAATTCTTAGTCTCGCTGCATTCCTTTGCTGCTGTTAACTGTTCATTCAACATTTATGCACTTGTGTAAATATCATTTCCTATTAAAAGCGCTTCATTTGTATTATGTAAACCATCTTAAACAGTTCAAATATAGTTTTCTCTCTCTTCAATCCCTATGGTATATCATCTGAAATATGTTTGTACATGTGTACATGTGAATAGAAACACTTGGCAAACAGACTCCACTTCATAAATAACTGAGCGCGAATTGCCAGTGATTCAGCATTCTCTCAATTACTCGCTCCATAGCTAAAACGGATCTACAACAAATTTAACTTTCAAATTGATTTACAACTTCAATTTTTATTTAGCCAATTTATTGGGGAACTAAAAGCCACACACGCTCGCACACTAGAACGGGCCTATCTATCTATTGTATTTATCTGGCATAGCGCAAAAAAAAAAAAAAAAAAAAAGAAGAGAAGCATACAACACGATACAACAAAAATTTGATTTCAAGGTTAGAGCATACAAAGCAACAACAACAGCAGCAGTAGCAGTAGCGAAAAAAAAACTGGCAAATTTTTTTTTGCGCTTGTTGCTGCTGCGACGCCAGCAACAAAACCGAGCGCCAAAAAAAATTTAACGTAATTTGTGCAGTCGTCTAATTCAATACACAGCAATACCAGCAGCCCTCCCCGCCGCGCTCAAAGAGCATGCGAGTTGAAGAGAGCGAGCTGAAGCATGCGGCAGAGTGGGAGAGCGGAATAAAGAGACATAGAGAGCGCGCGCATAAACTACAGGTAAAGCACAATTGTCGACCGACAGAAAAAAAAAGAGTACTCAAAAAAAAAAGAATGTGAGTCATATAAAGGCGACCAAAGCGTCCAAGCGTCCAATTTTTGTATTGTTTGCTGCTGTTAGCTATTTTTTTTGCGAACGTTCTTTTTTGTTTAGCTAAAATACTCCAAATATATACATACATACATATGTATGTACATACATACATACATACATGCATGGTATGTACATATATATTTCTGTTATATATGTATGTATGTATGTATTTTATGACTATCACTAAATTATGTGTTTGGCAGCTTTTCGATAGAAAATAAATTAAAATTTAAGCCTACATGTTTAGTTGCTGCAGAAACAAAGAAGAAATATTTACTGTATGTATTAATTTATTTAAAGATAATTGCAAATGCATTAAACAATAAATATCTTACATAAATTAATGCTAACATTACTTAACTAATGCTAATTCAGTTACAGCATATGTATTACATTCGCTTTTATTCCTTTCTGCTTTGCTTACACACAGCACCAGCTCGTCGTATTCTATGTAAATATCTGTACATTTAATTAACGCGTTCATTTTTTTTGTTTCGAACTCGACTTTCGGCGACAAGCAAAAAACGAAAAGGCGAAAACATTCGAACTGAGATCTCGTGCGATGATAGATGGGCACTCGATTGGATGTCAGTTCCACACGCCACACATGCATTAGACTATTGCAGATGTGTCTGTTAGATTTACACACACAGAAACACACTCACACACACACACACACGGCATAGTGTAACACTTGCGGGCACACAATTAAGTGATTTTGCTTGTTTTGTGTTGAACATTTTGTGGATTTTAGTTTTTTGTGCGAAAATTTGGGTTTGAATTTATTTAATTTTTTTTTTTTTGCGCGTATAATTCATCATATTCCTTTATGGGCTGACATTCGCACACAGCATTTGTAGATACGCACCAGCACCACAGATTATGTGCCCGCTCACCGTCCCTCTCTCAATGCCTCTATCTCTCTCACACACGTTCACACACGCCTGTACATACTCGATATAAACGAATTTAGCCCCAGGGGGAATTTCGCAAAAAAAAAAAAAAAAAAAACGAGTGGAAAAAAATCGCAAATGATTTGTGGCAAATTTTTTGTTGTTGCTTTATTTGCTTTTAGTTTTTGCGTATTTCGCTTTGCTCTGACTACTTGTTGTTGTTGTTGCTGCTGCTGCTGCTGCTGCTCATTAGTGCCGTTTCTCTGTGCATGTATGTATGTATGTGTTTATGTGTGTGACTTCGCTTTGCATGCCCCTTCCCATTTGCTCTGCTCTTCTATCCTTTTTGCCACTTTTGCATTTTGTCAACTTGATTTACGCGCAAAGCATTTTAAGTTGAGTGTTTTTTTGCTCTTTTGCTCTTTTCCTTTTTCTGTTTTGTTATTAATAGTTTATTTTCTTTTAATTTTCGCCATTTTCAGCTTGTTATTTTACTCACCTGTTTTATTTTTGCAAAAATTTGTTTCCTTAAGTTTGCTCACAAAAAAAAAATTAATTTCAATTGTTTTTTTTAGCTGTGAAATCCTTTCTTTTTTTTGGTTGCGCTGCTTCGTTGAAATTTTACAGTTGTTATTATTTGTTTAATGCTGCAAGTAACAGAAAATATTTACAAAAAATTAATAAAATGCATTTGGAATGTTTAATTAATAATTATATAATTTTGTTTATAGAAAATCTTTGGTAACATACTTAAAAGTAAGTCAATTTATTAAACAGGTGAGATTATTTCCGTCTCAACTAGGAGACAATCTGTAGAGCAACTGAGAATTTGGAGAATATTAAGAGAATCAATATTAGTGGAAGAGAATCTATGCCTCATTTGGTGAGTCAAGCTTTAAAAATGTGCGAGATGTGGTCTAAGACCTTATGTTTCATTAGCTTGACATACATATATACACATATACATCTGTATGTAGATATGTACCTATGCTTTAGTCTTCTCTCTCTCTCTCTCTCTCTCTCTCTCTCTCTCTCTCTCTCTCCCTCTCTCTCTCTCACTCTATCTTCTTACTAATATAGCTTTGTGTCTATCGCTATCTCTTGTAGGTTCCCAGAGACACATACATATGTATGCATAGGAGAGTAAAATTTGCCTAGGGCTACATCATCTCAACTATTTATGATTTGATTCCGATCAGGAATAACTTAACTTTATAGGTTTGGCCATGCTTTCTTCTACATATGTTTACAAGTCCATGTGGAAACGAATAAGATAAAAGATACGTGGGAACATTAGATTATAATTAAAGAAAATTGATAGGGAGTTCCTAGTAAGACTTTATTCAATCAACGAAAAACATAATGTTATGTTTGTATACAGATATTTATTAACTTAAACTAAAAGAAAGCCAACTAGATGGAATTCCCAATTAATTAAATACAAGTAATTATAAATGGCAAAAGTAGTCCCGATTTCCCAATAGTATCTGCAAATGCATATCGATACGTATCTGTTAAAGAGTAAGCACATAATTCAGGCTTGTTTATAAAATCAACGACCCGATAAATCTACGAGTTAAAATCCACTTTTAGTTCAAATTAACTAATTGACAGGCCATAAAAGCGACTTAGACGCCATTAAACAGCCACAAAACACCCAAAGACCCAGCCCAAAAGTCATAAAAACAACAAACAAACAAACAAATAACTATTTTCGGCTGCTAGCCGGCAACAAGCCCACAAACAACAACTATAAAAAACAAAACGATAACAGCGATAACTATGTGTGTCGCATAAACAATAACAAAAACAAAGGCAAAGGCAAAGGCAAAGGCACCCAAAAAATCCAAACGGCATGCAGCAGTCTATAGCATCTATGCATATTAACTGTAAAACTGTATAACTGCTATATTAGAGCATGTATACATAAAAACACACACACAAACGCACATGTGTGTGTGTGTGTGTGTGTAGCTAACACTAACCTCAAAAAGTTTATAGCGCGCAGTTGCAGCGGCGTGTAGACGAAAAAATTTGCAAATTGCAGCGGCGTTTGTTACACACTCACACTCATACTCACAGACACAAGCGCACACTGGCGAATTTGTAGTGAGAGAGATAGAGAGCAGCAACGAGAGACACTAATACACTTAAGCACAATTGCACGTGCTCACAGTAGCTCACACTCACACACACACGCACACACGGAGAGTTACAGATGCAGACACCCCCGCGTACCGTTTGATGCTAGAGCTACATCAAAACTTTTTTCTTTTTCATTTATTCTCTTAGCTGCAGTTGCAAATTGCTGCAAACGTTGACAAAATTTGATAAGTATTTTGTTTGCTAATCAAAAATATTGGCGGTTTATTGACAGCTGCTGCTGTTGCTGTCGTTGCTATTGATGTTGCTGCTGTTGCCGTGGCCGTTGCTATTGCTGTTGCTGCTGGCTTATTAGCTTCCTGGCAATGTGTTGTATTGCGTATACGCCGCGTGTATCACTCACACTCACACTTCAACACAATTTCGAAATACGTTTTGTTTATACAATATTCTTGTTGTTTGATTTTGGTATTTTGTTTGTTTCGTTTGTATTTAGTTTTGCGCCTCAGCTACATTTTCCTTTTTTCATTTTTTTTTTTTTTTATTTCTGTTTTTTTTTAGTTTTATTGCTGGCAATTCGCACGCAGTCTGCGCTCTATGTTACAAGTACTCGTGTACTCTCTATATATAAACCGTGTGCAGCTTTTTATTAGATGTCGACGTCGTCGTCGTTGGCGGTCGACGACTGCAGGCGGCAGCGGCACAAAAATCGAACAAAATGCCAAAAAAACACACACACACACATACACACACGTACACGCACACTAAATCGTAAGTACAACAAACCGAATCCGATTCCGAAACCAAAGCGAAACGAAACGAAACGAAAAGAAACTCAACGCAAGGCGCAGCGAGGCGATGTCGTCGTTATTTTTTTTTTATCTGTTTCTTTTTTTATTTTTTTTTTTTTTTTTTTTGTGGGAGCGGAGCGCGCGCCAACTTTTAGCTATGGCTATGGCCACGAGTCTGGGGGTCTCTGGTCTCGCCGCCAACTACAAATACAATGTCTACTCACAAAAAAAGCAAAAAGCAGCGAGCGGCGAGTAACGAGCAAATCTCTCTCTCTCTCAGGTACACATACAAACCCACTGGCAGGCAACAACTCACTTATACATTGATACACGTGCGCTCTCTAAGCTTTTTTAGTCAAAACAATTGCAAAATTTTTTAACTTTTTGCCGGCGGGTCGAACGTAGGCCCCCAGCTGTGTCAATGTATGTGTATGTGTGTGCAAGGCACAAGTTTCTTAGTGTTGGTGCAGTCGCAAGCAGAGCTTGCTCACATTTGTACTTGCTCTCTCATTCTCTTTTTTTTCGATGTTGCGCTCTCAGCTTGTGACGCTCTGTTGTCGATTTTCTAATGTTGCAGCAATAGCACTGCTAACGCTAGCCGCGCTGCCAGCGCAGCTGTTTTCAGCGCGTGCTGCTGCCGTTGCTGCTGCTGTCGCTGCCGCTGCCACTGCCACTGCTGCTACTGCTGCTGCTGCACTTCGTGTGCGCTCACTATTATCGTATTTTTTTGTTGCTCTCTTTTAGTTACTTAATGCGACTTGCTACTATTTGAGTTCTGTTTAGGACTCGGTGCGTTGTTAAAGCTGCGAAAGCGTAGTAGAATTGATAGCTACTACTATTTATGAGGAAATTAGTTTGCTGATTTTATTATTTGATATTATTGCAGCAAGTATTATATTAAATTTTTTGAATATACAAAACATAATATTATATTTTATAGTTTGTCTAAATACACAAATCTTCATTCAATGTCAGTTTAGCTTAAACTAGCTCATAATAAATCACTATCTGTCTTGCTCCCACCCATTCCATTGCCCGGTTCATGCTTTATGCGACCTCTAGACCCGCTGCTGACCAATTCCCCAATGCGGCCCACACGCTTCTAGCCGTTTTTTCCCTTTTATTTATTTTTTTTTTTTTTTCGGCAATCAGTTAAGAACGACACCCACATTGGCCACAGCGAGACAGACGAGGAATATTGAAGTGTAATTGCCCCGCTCCCCCGAACCCGTCACACTTAACTGTGCGCCCCGCCTCCCAGATTTATAGTGGCCACGCCCACACAGTCTCAGGCACTTATCGTGACCGAAGAACCGAAATTTGCAATTGTTCATTTGATTTCGTTGTTTTCCGGGTTGACGCAAATGTAAAGAGAGAGAGAGAGAGAGAGAGAGGGGGGGGGGGGGTGTCGCAGACGGGGGCAGCAGAGAATAGATTGACAGGTGCGAGTGAGGAGTCAGAGAGGTGGGCAGGGGTGGGGGGTGTCTGTCATGAGGGCATGAAAGACACATGTACAATATAAAGTAAATTATTGTATGATGTGTATGCAATATTTTATAAATAAACAACGAATTTTTTTGTATAAACAATCAAAAAACAACAGGCAACAACAACAACAACAACAACAATGCTTAATAAGTACGAAACAAGTTGAGCATGCACAAAGCTGGGGGCAGAAACAGAAAGATATATGTACGTACATATATAATATGTATGTATGTATGTACATAGGTCAATTTGGTAGATATGTAAAGACAGAGCGAGAGGGACTATGCAGAGAGTGAGAGGGACAACAAAAAAGAACTAAAATATATCTACAACTGCTGACAACGTCTCGTCGTGTCTTTTGTGCCGTTTTTGCATGTTGTTTACTTTCGTTTCGTTTCGTTTTTCTTTTTTTTTTTTTTTTTTTTTTTATTTTCATTTCATTTTTGGCAACGCTGCAAAAACAACAAAAACACAAGTTTAAATGTGATTTTAAGACATGAGCAAAAAAAAAAAAAAGCAAAGTGCAAAAAAACACAGAAAAACAAAGTAGATGAAGAAGCAGAGAGAAACCCATCAAGCTAAAACCATTTTTCATTGGGCTGCTGATTAAATACTCTGGCGGCTTATAAAGATAGACCGAATATGGATAGAGAACTATCTAAACAAGAAGAAGAAGTAGAAGAAGAAGAAGAGATGCTTAATGGTTTATAAAAATATGTTCAGTGAGCTGAACTATCAATTAATTATATTAAATACTATAAACGAGTTTTCTTTTTAGTATTTTTCTTGCAATATTATTTTTAATTGCAATATATATTTAATTAAATCCTTAATTTGCATCATAATTTTATCATTATCAAGCTCAATATATTCCATATCTTATTTTTACATATTATATCTATTTATTTTTAATTATTTATTATTTATTTTATTTTATATTTATTTATTTTATATTTCTCTATTTAATATTTTTTATTAAATACTTCATTTTCGTTTCTATATAAACATTTTTTTATTGCTATATTTTATATTTATTTTATTTATTTATTATTATTTTGTTATTATTTATTTTATTTTATATTCATTTATTTTATATTTATTTATTTTATATTTTATTAAATATTTAATTACCAAATTTTCATACATTTTTACAAAATTCTACATAAAAGTTATTTAATTTATTTTTGTTTGTTTTAATTAATTTTTTTTTTTTTTTTTCATCTTTTTTATTTATTTTTTCCCTGTTAAGACTTCACAAATAAATTTAGAGTTTCATTTCATCAATATATGCTATATATTCTTACTATATATTCATATTATCTATTTAAAGTAATACCAAATTCGTCTCTGTCAAATATTTAGCAGTAACAGCAACTAAAAACCAGTTTCTATGTCAAAATTTCAGTATGTTAACTTCAAGACTCAGTCAGTTCACATAGCTGAGCTGAGAATATCTAAGCTGATCATAAACATTTAATAAACACTTTACTTATACTCTCTGCTTATACAGCATTTGCACTCTTATACTGGCTATTACTTAGACTTGGCATCATATAAGCTGAGTTGAAACAACTTCAAGCAGACTTTCTGCATTTAAATATGAAATTTGTATCTCAAAGATACCCCAAATGCATCTGAAAGATAGGCAAAGTGTAAAAGTTTGTACTGTCTGCATTGGCATTAGTAGATGCAAAGCATGCTTAATTTTAGAACTGGCGGCACATTGTTGGCAGCACTTCTAAATGTATCTTTAGCTGCCGCTAAATGTAGCTGTAGCTGTATCTCTATGTATCTGTATCTATTGTGTGTGTATATGTATGTATCTGTATCTATGCTCGTGCACTTGTTGTTATTGCATTTGCATTTTGCATTTTGCATGCATTCATTTCGTTTCTTTTTCTACTTTTTTATTTATTTTTATTTTCCTGCTGCTGTTTGGCTTGCCTTTTGGTTCAGTCACCTATCGATTTGATTTTGTTTACCTTTCGCACCTGGCATAAAAAATACAAGTAGAGTGCAATATTGTGACATGCCTGCTGAGGTGAGCTGAGCTGAGTTGCGTCGAGTTGATAACGAATGTTTTATTTTATTTTTTATTTCTTTTTCATTTGTTCTTTTTTTTTTTATTCCATTCACAATTCAAATAGTTTTCAAAAGTTTGCTTTTATGTGACTTTTGATTACACTTGAAGCACTTTTTTTATATTTATTTATTTATTTTTGTTAGCTATATTGTATTTATTTAGTTTTGTTTTGTTTTGTTAGTTTTGTTTCAATTATTTGTTTTTCACGCTTATCTCAAATGTTTGCAGCAAAGCTTGTTGTTTTCTCTGCTATATATATAACAGAAGCTGATAAGCAGCGTGAATATATATATATATATATAGCAGATTGATAATGCTTTCTTTATACCTATAATTGAGTGCGTCTTGATGATAATAAATATTTAAATAGCTTGCAATGAAAAATAATAATAATAATAATAATAATAATAATTAAATTATTTAATAAATATACAAAATATAACAATATGAAAAATAAAATATAAAACATAAAAAGTAAATAATTAAATATTAAAATGTAACATATAAAATATAAAAAATAAAATATAAAGTGTAAAATATAAAATATAATATATAAAATATTAAATACAAAAATATAAAATAAAAAATATAAAATGTAAAATATTATATATTAAATATAAATTATAAAATAAATGAAATAAAATATAAAATATAATTCTAAATTAATATATATAAGTGATTCAACAGAAATCCTTTTTAAATCATTTGCTTGCCACAATTTTAGCTGTTTTTTGTCTCGTGGCTGTCTGCACGAAATGCAAAACTTTGCCTTGTATTAAAAACTTGTTTTGATCCTTTTTTTTTTTTTCCTGCTTCTCATTAGGGGCTGCTGCGAAAGGGGTTGTGCCACTGCACATGGGCTAAGTTAAGGGGACCGGAGAGTTTGCCCCAATCAGTTGCACGTTTTCACTTTCTGGCAAAGCTCACAAAGGAAACTGCGATAAAAAGGCAACGAAAAAAATAATAACGCAGATAATCAAAAGGAAAATAGGGGCATAAAAATACAGCAAATTAACAAATCTCTTGATGATGAAGAAATAACTGAATAAACTTCGACAGAGCTTTGAAAAAAAAGAGATATAGTGAATAGGGAATTATGTTAGAGGCTTAGAAAATATTTGTATAATTATCAGCACGAGTTATGTGGCGTATACGTAATTTGACTGTAAAATAAATAAAATTCACTATGCTATATATTTTAAAATAATTTTATAATATTTTATTTAGATTTATATAAATTTCTTGACATTTTTAGTTTTTTGTATGTATTTCATTAGATATATTTCAATATATAACATATAGGTATATTTAGATATATTTTTATTATCATCATTAGATATTTTTTATATATTTTTTATATATTATTGTATTTAAAAAAAATACATATATTTTTATATTTATTTATTTATTTAATTATTAATACTAAGAATTAATTCTAAATAACAATTTTCTTTTGAGTCAGAGCGACAGAGGCCTTCAGGCAGATTTTTTATATTTATATATTTTATATTTTTATATATTTTATATTTATATATATTTAATTATTAATATATATTTTATATTTTATTGATATTTATTTTGTTTTATGTTTTATATTTGATATGCTTTTCCTATTTTTTATATATTAACTTTATATATATTTTTAGAAATTATTATAAATATATAGACATAGTTAAATGCTTTTAATACATTTTTGCACACATTTACATAAATGTATAAATATTTAAAAAAAAATGTATTTATAGTTTTTATAGATCATATAAATTGATATAGAGCTGAAACTCCTTTTATATAATTTTAAAACAGCATTGAGTACTTAGTCTTTTTATGAATATAAAATTACATTGAAAGGCAATATTTGGAATCAAATCTAAATTTATATAAAAATATATATATGTACATGTGTATAAGATTGTACAATATTCACATATCATTTTGGGTAACATTTAGAAAACAAAAGAGACTCATTAAACTGCAATTGCTCGTCCATTAAATACATTTTAGATAATATAAATAAATGTTTGTATTTATAGAGCGAAACAACATTTCAATAATGTTTAAAAATTCTACAAATAGGACAATTATAGACGACGTATACTTAATATTTCAGAGTAATTATTATTTAAATATTTTCCATAATGTCTCTACGTTCTTATATTTTTGTATATTGAATATATATATATATATTAGTTCAAAATGAGTTAAAAAATTCTATAAAATATTGCCACGAGGTGCACTCGATAAGTTGCCAGACATTGCAAAACTATGTCAAAAGCGTAAAGTTTAGCCACTGGCCAGAGAGCAGCTACTAAAAGGGGGTCGTAGCGCGCGTAACCGAACCCTGGGCCATGCTCTGACAGCACCTCCCGCCCAGCAAATAATCCTATTACTTACATGAATGCCCTTAGACAAATCCCAGACTAAGATGGGACAGAATGTTGTTGTTGTTGTTGTTGTTGTCGTTGCGTGGCCTTTGTGTGAGCTTTGCCTCTCACTTTACCGCCCAGGTGCGTGCGGATTTTCACACTTTACGCATGAGAGCGCGAAAAGTGACAGCTAGCGAGAGAGAGAGAGAGGGAGAGAGAGAGAGAGATTGACTTACGCACGGTTGCATTTTGTCACCTGTCAAATGACAAACTGTACCCGCTTAGCATTCTCTGCTCTATCTAACCTACGTTCTCTCGCTCTGACTTTGCTGTTGTTAGTATTTTCTGGTATTTAAGTGGTTCGTCGCGCAGTCTTTTGTCATTTTGTCAGTTAAAAATCTATATAGTTCGCTAAATTGCATTTTCCAGCAGTCGGTTAAGCTAATTGCATTAGACTCGTTTGACACGTTGCTTTATGTCTCGATAATGGCTCACAAATGGGCCAAAAACCTAAGCAGCTTCCGCAGAAGCTCATGTTCAATATAAGCAGATTGCGAAAACGGTTTGTAATGAACGGAACGGAACGGCATTCCGTGACATCGGCTCAAACTATGAGTGCTAAAAAAAACAACGGTAAGCAGAGCTTAAAGTGACTAATACTAGGCTTTAAGGGATGTAAAGCTCATTAAAGCTCCTTAGTAGAAAGAAGAGGAAGGGAGAGAAGTTTACGTAATTAATGTTTAAACTCTATAAAGCTATAAAAACAAGTTGTTTGCAATTTACATAAGTTATAAAAGCTTTAAGTTCTATTAAGCTGAGCATTCAGAAATAATAAGAATATATCTTTGTCTTAAGAGTCTAGAAATTCATTTTGAAGTATATAATAATTTATATGTATGGAACATAAGTGAATTATAGTCATATATATGAGCTTCCCGCAATGCAAAGCTCATTAAATTTGTGTATAAAAGGAGCTTGAATGTTGAACATTTACATTCATTGAGCTATGAGTGCAAATAATTTGACTAAAACTTTAGCATGATCAAATTCATTAAAGCCCTAACGAAGCTTAGCTTTCAGCAATTAAAATTGAGTGCGCTGAGCTTAAAGCTGCGCATACTCAACATATAGTTTCATAAATAGTTAAAGCTGTAATCAAATCTAAGCTCATGTAATCACAACAAAGTAAAGCACATGAAAGCTGCAAATGAACCTCAAAGCTCTTGTAAAATAATAAAAGCGCTGTCAGAAGCTTAATTACCTTTTATTTCAAAGTGCTTAAGTTACTTCTATACTTTAAATTTTATAAATAACATTATGTAATTAAATTGCAAAAAAAGTTTAATTTAAATTCTTTGCATGTCGTAAGCATAATGTCTTAAGACTGTGAGTTTTTCGGTTTTTGCTTCAGCTTTGTCAAATGGCATTTAACATAATTTTACGACAACTTTGAAATTGTGTTTAAAGTAATATTTTCAGGTAATTGGACAGCTTAAGCTACTGTGCATTTCGTTGCACGTCGAAACGTCAGTTGGCAGTTTGTTTGAGGCCTTTTGCCACTGACAGCTTTCAATATAAATCAAGCAAATGTGGAAAAAAAAAAAGAAAACTCTAAAGTCGAGGCGAGAGTGAGGCGCCTACAAAGTTTTCAGCACTTTTTATGCCCATATGGGCAACGCCCACTCGATTTGGGGGCGTACAACTATTGTTGAGCCTCAATTGGTATCGTTGTTGATGTTGCTAAAGAGTGCACTTGTGTGTGAGCTCATTGTTGTTGTTGCTGCAGTCGCAATTGTTGCAAGAACAAATGGCAACAGAGTGCGAGGCAAGAGAGGGAGAGAGAGGGGAGTATAGAGGTATGCATAAAGGTCCTCATCGGATTTTCATATGCATGCGTATTTTATTTTAAAAGCTATTGTTCACCGTGTTTACTACTGCAGCGAGTGCTATATATATATATATATTTTATGTTGCAGTTGCTTTAAGAGTTGCATTCCCTCCGCCCCCATTGTGCTGAGCGTATAAAATGTGATTCAAATGTCTTTTAGCAAACTACTTTTATAGTTTTCTCTTGCTGCCAGCTAAGCTCTGGCTGTTATTTTTGTAAGAATCTGCAGAATGTAAATACAATTTGCACTTGTATATATGCATATATGTAAAGCAGTCTATATAAATGTATTTCGATAATTTTATTCCATTTCTCAGGCTTTTATTTATGGCCTGTGCAACATAGCAACTGCAACGAATCCTTTTTCCACTGCACACAAAAGAAGCAAATTGCATTGCACTGCAGCTGCCCAAGAGGCGTATGAAAATATTACGCATACGCCTACATGGCCGAGCTCTGTTTTTTGATAGGCTGTTGACATGCAGCTTCGCTGACTCTCTCGCTCCCTCGCTCTCCCGCTCTCCCTCTCTCTGTCTCGCTACCTCCTTCTTTCTCATTTACATAAAAAAATATAAGTTATATATTTTATTGCAAGGGCGCGGCCACGCCTCTGCTTGTTGAAGTAAATGGAGTAGAGTTAAAAAAAAATATATATAATATAAATAAAATAAATGGAGTGAGACATTATAATAAAAAAATATATATATATATAAATAAATCAAAACAAAAACCAGAATTGTAGAAGAATTGCCTTAAAAACTCACTCTTCTATGTTTGTTCAACGCGCAACAAATATATTTGAAAGTCTCGTTCATTTCTGAACTAGTTCAAACATAGTCAACTGTTTCAATAGTACATATATCTCGTCCAAGGCTTAAACTTAACTTTGCCTTCTTCTTATGCGCGCCTAAGTAGTGATAAGAGAGTATATTGGCTTGCAACAGTTGTCTGACAATTGAGAGCTTAGAAGTAGAAATGAAATGCTTTTGATAAAGCTTAAAACTTGATGAGGTGATTCGGGCTTAACTTAGTATATTTAAATGAATTTCATTCCGAAGCTAGAGACTTGCAATTTGATATATAAATTATAGACTTATTTGATTTATAATTTATATTAAATTTTAGTACAATAATAGCTGCTATAACATTAGTTTGCAGAACTCTTAACTTTAATTAAGTCGTGAAATGAAGTCGACGAAGCCATGGCAGCTGCTACGGAGCGTTCGTGTTTGATTTTGAGAGTGAGAGAGATCGGGTTCGATCGGGTACAATGCAATTGCTTTTGTAAAAGGGCAGCGAACATGGAACGAACTATTGGAGAGGCATTGCAAGACGCACGAAGCTCGTTCGGCATACTATGTATGAGAGTGAGAGAGATAGTTCCATCGGGTACAATCGGGCACCGAACATGGAACGAACTACTCGAGAGGCATTGCAAGACGCACGAAGCTCGTTCGGCAAGAGACAAGGCTGCGCACCTAGACTAATTGTATAAGAGAAAATAAAATAGAGTATGAAATGATATTTGCATAAACTTACACTTACATAATCATACAGACAGCTACACATAGACTAAGTTTAATTTTTGAACTAGTTCAAAAATTACTTAATAATATTTATTTTTTTTTTTTTATTGTTACTAAGAATTAATTCTAAATAACAATTTAATTTTAAGCCAGAGCGACAGAGGCCCTCAGGCAAACTTAATAATATATTATTATATAAATATATATTTAGTTAACTAATTCATATCATATCATATATATCTTTTCCAAGGCTTAAACAAATATATTTAAATTATATTTTTTAGTGCATATGTGAACTAGTTGCAAAGTAACTCAATCTAGATTTATTTTCTCATATAACAAATTTTATAATTATTTTATAATTATTTTCCAACAAATTCATCCTACTAGTTTTTTTTTGTGCAATTAAAATATAATATGATAGCTCTCAGCTAAGGTATATATATGTGTATTCAGCTTGAGCTCTAATTAAGCACTTCTCGTTTGGCTCTTGAAACTGTTTCGCAGGCGGCAAGCTCACGTAACTCTATTTAGGCAAAATCTGTGGCACAATGCGTCGCATTGCAAGTGAAAGTCATGAAAGCAAATATAAACAACAACAGCAACAACAACAACAACAACAACATCTAAGCCTGCTGCTCGTTGTCGCTGTCGTAAGTACGTGTAGAATGTCAAAACACACAAAAGCGAAAATTTGTGCGCGATGTACGGGCAGCCCAGGAAGCGCGGCAGACAGCGCCCCCAACACAGCCCCAACATAACTCCAACTCCAACACCGCACAACCATCCAACTAAACCCTAAGTGCTGCTGCAGGGGTTGGCCATCATTTGGAGCCACCCGCACGTTGCACGCGTTGGCCTTGCTGCCACACAGTGGGGCAGTTAGACAGCGCATACTATTTGTGCGCCCAGCTATGTGGCGTCTGGGGGGCATTCAACTTGCAGCACATGAAAAAAATTACAAAAAATATATATGTGGAGCCTCGAAATGCTTTTGAAGTTGTCAAAAGCCAGCCAAATATGAATTTGACATATACGTGCCACAGTGAGAGATTGTGAGGGGGGAATAGCAGCAGGAGGCAGGGGCAGGAGGCAGGGGCAGGGCAAATATTCTAAAACAAAGCCTCGGCACCTTTCCTCAATTTAAGCAGCTGAAGCGAGTATTAAAGGGCATTTGAAAACAAATGAAATAAGAGTTGCTTATGATGGAAGCGAATCTCCTGCGTTTATTAAACTGTGCTATAGAAATCATTTCCTATAAAATATATCAAAATAAAGCAAAACTTAAATAATTTAATAAAAATAAAAGTTGCTAATTATAATTCCATATTTAATATTTTACTTTTGGTTTAAATTAAATATCAAATTCATTTTTCTTAAAAATAAGTTATTATCTTGTTAAATTTAAATTAAAAATAGTTTGATTGTTATTTTTTTAAGGGCATAATACATTTTTTTTACAAGTACTCAGAATATTTGTAATTATTTAATTTATATTCATTATTATTATTATTTATTGATTTAAACTTTTTATACGTCATTTTATATAAACTTACGAATTTATAAATTATTAATATAGTTATTTTTAATATAATAATTTTTTGTATTAATTTACGAATTTATACATTATTAATATAAAATTTTTTTTATTTTTATATTTTTTAATTTATTTAGATTTGTATTCATTTATTATATTTTTACTAAAGATATTTTATAAGTTTATTAATGTAGTTTTTTTAATTTCATTTTCGCAATAATTTTTTTTTTTTTATTTAAAATATTTTTATTTATATAAACCTTTTTTTTTAAATTAAATTTATTATTTATATATTTTATTTATTTATATTTTTTATTAGTTATATATTTATTTATTTTTTTTTTTATATTTATTTTTTATTTATTAATAATTTTTTATTAAATTTTATTTATTAATTTCTAATCCTCTATATAAATAAAATTTCTGCAAAGCTTATTTTCTCTCTCTCTCTCTCTCTCTATCTATCTATCTATCTCTCCATCTCTCTCTCTATCTCTTTCTCTCTCTCCCTCTCACTATCTCCCTCTCTATCTCTTTCTCTCTCTCCCACTCCCACTCCCTCTCCCTCTCCCTCTCGCATCTTCTATCTCTTCAAAGCCAACTATTAATTACTTTTTTACAGAACATATCGCAACTCTCTCGTTCGATAAATGTACGACAACTCACTGAACCACCCTCTGCCCCGTTCTCCTTCCCCACGACACGAGCAAAAAACCTTCGCTGTACAAGAAAAAAAGAAAACGATTTTACAATGTTTTTTGATGTTATAGACACCAGATGCCACTCCCTCTGCCCCGCCCATGCCCCTCTGGGTTTTTAGCCGTGGGTAATGATATGTCACGTTTGCTCTAGACTCCGTATCTATATACGATTGCTATATATACATATATGTAGTTGCACTCAATGACAATGCAAAAAGAAAGAAGAAAAGAAATTTTTTTGGTCAAAAAATAAAAAATTTCGCAGCAGCTGCAATAAAATTAACGAAATGACATGGAAAAGAATGCAGCCAAAAAGCGTAAAAGAAGCAGAGAAAGAAAAAGCACAAAGTGTGCAATTTGTTTTTTTTTTTCTACTCTTTTTTAGGTGGTTTAGGTGGTGCGGGTGGTGCAGCTGCTGCTGCTGCTGTTGCCAACTGCTAACGCAGCGGAAATAAAAAACTGAGCAAAACCAAGCAAAGCATGGCAAAGACAGAAGAAGAAGGGAAGACAACTAAAATTAAAACAGAAAAAAACAATGCAAATTAAAGCTGTCATTAATGACAAGGCTTAAGCATATCTATGTATGTAGGATATATGGCCTATTAGATTGGGCTGAAAGCTTCAAGAAAATCTGTGGAAAATCATCTTAAAGTTTGCTTTTAGAGCTGTGTGAGTCATGCGAAAGCCTTGTCTATTTGATGGGCTAGAAATGTCAAGCTATGGCATAGACTTGCGTTTTTTAATGGGGAAATATAAAAATGGATGTGAAATATTATAATTTAGTTGATGTGAATTTGCCTCTTTTGAATTCAAACAAAAATCATAAAATAATATATTTTTTTAATATTTGTATTTAATTTTTTTTATAGAATAATATATTATATTTTTATTTATTTTTTTGTTTATTTATTTATTTACTTATTTATTTATTTATTCAAAGCAAAACCATTTTTATTTAATATTTGTATTTAATTTTGTTTATAGAATTATAATATAGTATATTATATTTTTATTTATTTTTAGATTTATTTATTTTGTTTTTTATTCAATTTTTTTTTTCTTTTTTTTTTTTTAGTATTTATTTACTTATTAATTTATTTATTCGTGAAAACCAAAACAATTTTTTTATATTTGTATTTAAATTTTTATAGAATAATATATTATATTATTTTTTATCTATTTATTTAATTTTATTTTTAAGTTTTTTGTATTTATTTATTTATTTATTTATTCATTTAATTTTAAATTTTTTTTTTAATATATCAAAAGGAAATGAATAGCTTAAACTTAACAAAAATGCATTTAATATTTATCTTCATAGAGTTTAGAAAAACTTTTCTAACTATTCTAAAGGTTATATAAAAATAGTTCTGCCTTAACAATAATAAAGAAATACAGATATATGACTTAAGATCAAAGCATATATATGTGTACTGAAGCTAAACTTCGTTGATTTACTTTTTTGGTAACAACCTTTTATTATCTAAGAAACTATACAATATTATTATCATGAAATCCCAACTATATATGTAATAATATATGTAAAATATAGCTATTTAAATATATAATATAATTATATATATACTTTTAACTATGATTTCATAATAAAAGGTTTTAGAAACTAAAAAGCTGTCATGATTGCAACTTAGTTGCATTCCAATGTAATTGTCAAACTTATATAGACGTAGCCCAATCTAAGGTGACTTCTAAATGGTTGGCAGGCCAAGAAGTGCTGCTGGGTATACACACACACACACACACACTCGCTCACGCACATTATCGAGATATACTATGTATAAAAAGGAAATGGTTGGGAAAATCCACTTGAAATTGCAGCTACTTGCAATGCGTGGGTGGCAGGCGTAACAAATGTCTATAATACATATGTATGGCAGACAGTCAGTCTCTTTCACACTTACGCACACACACACACATACACACACATACACACACACACATACATACTCATGTGCAGACCACAGTCGTTGCTCTGTCATGTCAAATGGATGCTGACTGACCAACCAACCAACCCACACCAGCCCTGACCCCTCGCATTCTCAACCCTGGCCAGAGGCTCTGCTGCTGCTGCTGCTGCTGCTGCTGCTGCTGCTGCCATTTGCTGTTCAAATTGTATGGCGTCAACTGTACTTTTATGTACACGCACACGCACACATGCACACAGACACACGTATGCCCATTTTTATGTACGAAATTTTATTTCAATTCATTTAAAAAATATGTGTAATGCTTCCTCTTTGGCTGTTCGCTCATCCTTTCGACTCTTGCGCTTCGATTTTCAATTGCCCAGCCGCATGCCACGCCCACTGACCACAGCCCACTGGGCCGCCATCCAGTTAACGCTGGGGGGGTGGGTGTGTGTGTGTGCTTGGGTGCCATGGTTTTTTACCCCTTCACGCTGGCTCCAGCCCCAGCCTCTGCCTCTGCCTCAGCCTCTGCCTCTGCTGCGACTCGCGCAATTTTTTCAATAATTAATTTTTTGCGCGTAAATGCAATTTGCATGTAGATGAGCACACACACACACACACACACATTTATATGTATGCTATGTAAATCTCTTATATAATTGGCGTTTTCATTTTTTCATTGCCTGCTTTTTGGCGCGCATTGTCGCCATCTCACTCTCACAATGCGCCGCTGACCAGTCGCGCTCTATCTGGCTCGCTCGCACAATTGATGCGTATTTTAATGCTTTGCAGCAGTCTGTACTTTTTTTAAATTTATTATTTTTTTTTATTATATATTGAATGATCTATAGAATACTGTCTCAAAAACCGAAATTTAATTTTTTAATAAATTATCATAATAAAAAAATATATATAAATATTATATGAATCTGTGGCATTATCAAAAAGTTCTTGAATTATGAATTATTGAAAAAGAAGAAATAAAATAAAAAAAAATAAATAAATAAAATTGAAAAAAAAAAATTTTTTTGAAAAAAAGTTTCTCATAAATTGTATTTATAATTTTTAAAAAATGTATATTTTATGTTTTAATTTGAATTTTGGTCATAAATAATCATTTTTTTTAATATTAAAAATTAATTTTTAACAATTTTTTTATAATTTTTATAAAGTATTATTTATTTTATAAAATTTTATAAAATTTGTTATTTATTTTGTTATTTAATATATTTTAAGATTTTTAGTTATTAATTATATTTAAAATCAATATAAACTTGGACTGTCTTTCCTTAAATAGAAATCCTAGCTTCAAAATTCTTAGAAAAAAAAAAAACTATTTAATGTAATTTCCATAATTTTCCCTAAAAGAGAAAACGAGTCTATTGGGTGTCCGTCTTGCTGTCCGTCCGTATGAGACCAATATTTTTCGGCGCTATCAGAGCTAGAGACTTGAAATTTTAAACATATACTCTGCTCCCGAATTTTCCCGATCAGCCCACTAGGGACGTGGCAAATCGAAAAACTCTTGCGCTAGTTAGCTAGTTTTTTATGAAAATTGAACAATCTCTGAGAAAAGTTGCATAAAAGTAATTTAAGTATTTAGTAATACATTTGCTCGATATTTCTCCAAACTTTTCAAGAGAATAATGTTATGAACTTTAATTTAATTTTCATTTACAATTCTTATGTAGATATTAATTTCAATTCCAATTTATTTCATTCATTGTTATGACTGCAGATTTTGTTTTATTAATTTTTTTTTTTTTTTTTTTTTTTTTTTTTTTTTGTGAATGTATCTTATAATCATTAAGAGTTTAGACCAAGAACTAGGCCTTGTCTACTTGGACATTTATTAACAATGATAACATATGGTATATATAGTAACATACATGAAGATATTAAGGATTAGCACACTCACCAGTTGTTCAATCCCAAAATGTTTAGATTTAGCTGTTCTTCTCGTCGGTGATTCCTTTTCTTAAGGACTATATCGAAATGGGGAATGTTGTTTTTTGTAAATATATTTTTTTTATTCCTTTTTTGTTATATTTATTTATTTGGCCCAAAAACTGTTTGTTTTGAAATTCTCAAATATGTTTTTTTGTATTGTGGGTTTTCAATTGAATTCCATTTTCATAAATGTAATTTAATTTAATATATAGCTTAAAACGTTTTATTATTTTTTTTTTTTTTTAGATTTTTCTGAATGTTTTTTTTTTTTTTTAGTTTGCTTTCTGCACTACGAATAATTTATGTACTTTGAAAATGGTTTTAAAATTGTTTTTGTTTTTTTTTTTTTTTTTTGCCACGATATGAATATTTACCTTTAGTTTAAATTGTTTTTGTTTTGTTGATATATATGTTTATATATATATGTATATATATTACCGATATATATATCTTTCTCTCCCAAACTGTCTCGTGCTTTCCTTAGCCAAAACACACACTAAACGGGATTTGAACCCTTGCTCATATTTTGTTTTTGTTTTTGTTTTTTTCTTTCTTTTGCTTCGCTTTTTAACTTTTTCAGTTCACCTTTTTTTAGTTTTCATCAAAGTTTTGAAAAATTGTTTTTGCGGTTTGCTTTGCTCAAAGACTTTTTCAGAACATTTTCTTTTTTACGAACGAAAATTGAAAAGACGAAAATTGAAAAACCGTAACACAAAAGTTTTGTTTTTTATTAATATTTTAGTTCTCTTTTTTTAATTTTTTTTTTTTTTTAATGAGACACAAAAAAATTTAACAAATTTTGGCTATTTTGTTTGCTTTCTGCGTTTTGTTTTGTTATTTTTTGCTTTTGCTTTTGGCTTTGGAATTTGACTTTTGATTTTGTTTTATTTTTGTTTCCTTTTTTTTCACTTCTGCTGCTGATTTTTTGTCGGTATTTTGCTGGTTTCTGTTTCGTTGCTATTTTCTATTTTTGTTTTTGTTTTCTGTTTCAGTTTTGTCTCTATTTTTTTTGTTTTTGTATTTTTGTTTTTGTTAATCCTGTTTCGGTTGCTATTTTGTTATCGGTTTATCGGTCTATCGGTTTGTTTTGTTGCTGCTTTTGTTTTTGGTTATTTTTTGTTTGTTTTTTTTTTAAGGCTATTTCGGTTTCGTTTCGATTTGTTGCTATTTTTGTGTGGTTGTTGTTGTTGTGGATTGGTTATTGTGTTTGGTTTTATTTCGGTTTTTGATTTTTGTTTTGTTTGTTTTATTTTTGATTTTGCTTGTTTTTTTGTTGCTTTTATATTATTATTTCGTTTAGAGTTATGTTTTTGTAATTGCTTTTATTGTTACGTTTCGCTTTCTATTATTTTGTATTTTCTTATTATTTTTTGTTACTTTTATTTATTTTATTAATTGTTGTTGTTGCTTTTATTGTTGTCGGTTGGTTGTTGTTGTTGTTTGTTGTTGTTGCAGTGGTTGTTGTTGTTGTATTTTGTTGTGTAGTTGTTGTTGTGGTATTCCAAATTTTGTTGTGAATTTTGTTTGTTAAATTTTGAGAAACTAACTAAAAATCACTTTTTGTTTTATTTTCGCTTAAAACTGAAATAAACTTGAATATATTTTTTTTTTGCTTCTGCTCTATTTCCGTTTCCTTGTTGTTGTTGTTTTTGTTGTCGTAGAATTTATGTTATTTGAAAATTATATACAAATAAATTCTTAGAATGAATAAATTAAAAAGTTATTAACTGATTGCACATGAGTTATATGAATGTTATCGATTACTATTATAATTACATTTGTAATTGCATTATTATGATGATTTAGTCATAGTATTATATCAATATTTCGTATTATTATTGTTATTATTATTATTATTATAATTAACAAAACAATATTTTTAATAAGTATCAACAACGTTTTAACGTAATCTTTAAAAATGTTCCAAACAGTCAAAAAGCACCTGTGACGAAAAGAACAAAAATCGATTAAATACATTATTTTCTTTTGCTATATCGTAAAAAGCCGTCGGCAATTGTGAAGGCCGACGGCACTTCGCTAATGTGTTCACATAATAATATTCATTATGATTTTCAACATTTTGAAATGGCTCTCAATTAAAATAATCGCATGTTATCGTAATCGATATCAGGCAGTGTGCCTTTGCCTTCAATTCCTGTTTGCCAAAATAAAGTTGAGCCACATGGCAAGCACACACAAATACAACCATAGAAACTTACTCTCCCGCTCTCCCACGCTCCGCTCTCTATTGACTACAACACAATAAACGAAGCTAAGCCCCAGAGGCACACGCAATTGTCTAAGCTAGGCGCGCGTGAGAGACGAGGAGAGAGCGAGAGAGCGCGCGCCACTGGCAGGATAACGGCATAGACAACAACAATGAAAACAACAACAACAAGCAGCCCGAGTATTGGAAATGCAAAACTAAAAGCGAACAAACAAAAATTTCAAGTTCAAAACGCCGCTGTTAGCGAAATTGGGGGGTGGGCTTGGCTGAATGCGCCTTGAGTGGCCGTATAACAAACAAATAAAACGTATGAAGCATTGCGGTAAAGCAAAGCAAAGCAGATGCAAAAGTGCAAAAGAGCAGAAACAAAATTGTGATACAATCTAAGGCAGCAAAACAAAGAGAAAGAAACGTTGAGCGCGCTGCCGCCGGCAACTGCAGGCACACACACACACACACACATACAGTCACACGCCTTTAGCTTAGGCAGACAAATCTGTCAGCTAAAGAGCGCATTTGCATTTAAATACGAGCGATTAGATGACGTACAATGCTCACGCACACACACATACAGACAGGCATTACGTATGTATGTAAGTATGTACTTATGGGAGCAGTTCAAATAGCTGGGCGAAAAATTGGCGAACCGCAACGATAGTGAATACAAGCCATGCATAGCAGATACTCAATCACTAGACAAATCCATACACACACACACGCACACATGGGCGCATATGTAGGTACATATGTACATACATATATAGTTGCATGAATGTGTGTGCTTTGTCATTAATTGAAACTGTTTGAATTATCTTATTTTTAGAACTTTCCCTCTCTCTCTCTCTCTCTCTCTCTCTCTCTCTCTCTCTCACACGCTCTCTGTCTCTCTGCTTTTTCGCCTGTTTCATTTTGTTTAGCACATTTTCATTAGCTTTTTGTTTGGCAAACAAAATAAAACTTATTTGCAAATGCATTATTTTTGCATTTAATTGTATTCAACACTTTCAATACATTTTGGCTAGGGTTTATAAATAGGTATTTTACATACAGTTCCATATGCTTTAATGTTTTCTTTTTCTTATGAACTTTATGAACTTTATAAACTGTAACTTGTATCTTTATTTGTGTCTTTAAGATACTTATGATAATAATTCCTTTATATTTCGTTCATCTTTATTGAGTTTGCACTGCATCATGGATTGTTCATATATTTGTATTATTATTATTATTATTATATATTCGAATATATAGAATTTATGAAATAATTTGTAATTTTAATATAATAGTCATTTTCTTTAGGTCTTTTCTTTAGAGAGATTTTCTGTTCCTTTTGAGGATATTCCTTTCAATTCATTTTCAAGATATTTTAGATTGTTAATTTTGTATGTTTAATATTTGGTATATGATAAAAGGTTATAGTCTATAGTTCATATATCTGATATGTAAGTGAAATATTTGTTAGCTTTTATGTATTTTAAGTATTTAGAACTCTTGCACGTTTAGAGTTTGTAGATATCTCTAGATACCTACATAACTAGATCACTTATATTACAGATATAGATACTTTCAAGTTAAAATGATATGTTTTTATATATTATATATTTTTTCCAGTCAATATATTTCGATTAGATATTCATTTATATTTCTATATTACACATTTGTCTTTTGTAGGCGTTATACTAGTCTTTAATGGGTTTTTATTAGTTCTTCAGTTCTTCACTTTTTTGTATATATAGAAATATTGTATAGTATAACAATAATCATTAACAAATGATTCTTAGATTCTTTGTATAACCGTTTTGAAGCACTGTTCTACTATTAATTATCCTTCTATTCCAAGGTCGCCAAGCAGCTAACTAACTCAATAAATACATGCTTAGAATTCAATTTAATGCACTTTATCAAATTGAACACATCCCTCTCACAAACACACACACACACACACACACACGCAGAGAGAAGATATTTGTATAGATAGATTCGCAACACTCAAGTTTAAGAAGGAACGAAACAAAACACACACAGTAAATAAATAAAACGGACGAACGAGACGAACGACGAGAAATGTAGGAAGTGTAACTGAGTGTATCCCAGTGTGAAGCTGATGTATCGGCATCTCGGCGGCGTCTCGGCAGACGCAGCAGAAGACGAGAAATTGTAAGGCGGAATATGATGAAGATATGCAGACAACAGCAGAAAACGGCGACACACAGAGAATCGGAACACACACAGAAAACAGAGCACAGAATACTGAACACAGAACACACTGAACAAAGGCGAAGACAAATTTAGCGCGAAAATGTTGTTGGCTGAAAAGTTTTGCGCGACGCGCGCTCTACGAAACGCACCGAAAACGGCCAAAAAGATGAATATGTGCAAAAATCTTTTGCATACGCTCAAGAACCCCATGAAAGCGAGCGGCCAAGCCAAGCAGCGGCGCTGACGTTGGCAGTGACAGCGACGCCAACGACGACCGCAGCTGGGAGAGCGCAAAAGAAATGGAAAAATACAAAAAAAAAAATGTTCATATGTATATGTATTTGTAAGTATATGTGTGTGTATATATATTAAGCTAGCGGGGTGTGTGTTGGGGGCGGCTACAATACAACGACAGCGACAGAGACTTTGAAAGAGCTTTTTTTTACAGACGCGCGCGCTCAGACCGCAAAAACGAAACGAAATGAAACGAAGCGAGCGCAAAAAGACGACGATGACGACATCCACGACGCTGCTGCGGCCCCCACAGATGCACACACACAAGCACACACACAGAGAGATACTCACAGCAAAAGCGGCGAGAGCGTGAAGACTCGCATGTGTGTGTCTATATGACTGTGTGTGTGTGTAAGTGAGAGAACGCACAGACAAAGGCAAACAAAGCGAATAAAAAGAGCGCTGAAAAAAGTTGTTTGCAAAAAAGCAACTTGGAGGTGTATGCCTGCATATGAGTACTTGATGTGTGAGTGTGTGTGTATATATAATATATATACATGTTGTCTGTGTTGAAAACTCTCTGTGCGTGCTTGTCGCGCGACTGCTGCTGCTGACGCGCGCGTCGCTGCTGACGTCGCGTGTCTTTGCTGCCAGTTGGAGGCAAAGCTGTTGGTATTTTGGGTGGCTCTATGGCCAGCAGAGCAGAGCAGAGCAAGGGCTCACATTAACAGCGCCGCTGTACAGCCTGTTCGTATGCGTGTATGTGTGCGCCTGCCTCTCTATGTGAATGTGTGTGTGTGTGTGTGCAGTTGCGACAGGTCTGACGTCTGAGCAGCGTCTCTTCTTGCGCTGTTCCTTTTGGCGCGCAGCGCGTGAAAGTGTTACGATTTGAAAATTGCCAAGCTTAGAACTGGGTAAATCAAGTGCAACACAGCGGTGGCGGCATGTGGCGGGGCGGTTGGGACGGGTTGGGGATGTGGCGCGCCTTTTAAATTTTTGACATGCCACGTGCTGCTGTGTTGAAGCAAGCTGCATGGACGAGCCATAGCAAGAGAATTCCAGCTGGATATGCTGTTAGGAGTAGAGCAGTTAGAATACAAAATTTAGAAATGCATCTAAATGGAATGAATGTGTTGAATGTATCTCAATTGT
Source organism: Drosophila borborema (assembly GCA_030914335.1). Taxonomy (NCBI): domain Eukaryota; kingdom Metazoa; phylum Arthropoda; class Insecta; order Diptera; family Drosophilidae; genus Drosophila; species Drosophila borborema. The sequence goes on from JAUESP010000310.1 coordinate 15,422,214, forward strand.
GTATTCAGTGTAGATATACGTTTAGATTGTATCTTAATTTATTTAAATTTAAGCTTTGTATTTTGTATTTATTTAGTGTTTTTTTTTAAGAAAATATATTTGTTAAAGATACTTAAAATTGCTGAAATATATCTATATAAAATATTGTTCCTTTAAAAAACATGTATAAATATCTTAGAAGACTTAGAAGAGATTTATATATATTTTTTTTAAGGCGAAATATTTTATTAAGATATTTCTAGATATGAAAGATTTTTAGATTAATTTTTAAGAGAAAATCATTCATATTGTTATTTATCTCTCAACAATTTGTCTTGCTTAAATGTCTATTGCTTGAAAATATATCTATATCTAATTATAGTTATAAATTTCTACTAGTATTTCATAAAATCTCTCAAATCCAAGCAACATTTCAAATGTTAAACGTCTTTCCCTCTCTCTCTTGGCTATTCTCTCAAATCTCTCAAGTCCAAATAACATTTGCTATAAATGTCAAATTCATTTAAAAGACAATTTGTCAACGAGCTCAGCAACACACAAGCTAGTCGATAATTGTAACTATATATTATATTATATAGTTGATAATTTGTCACAAAAACAAAACAAAAAACAAAAACAAAAAATTAAACAAAGTGTAAAAACTGCAAAAAAAAAAAAATAGTAATAATAATAATAATAAATCTAGAAACTATATTGAAATCGAACATGGATCCAAATGTGAGCGACGACGAACCCACTACAGACTGCATCAAGCGCGCCGTGGAGCAATGCAACAAGATTGAGAGCTCGCTGGAGGGCTGCCTGAAGGTGCTGCAGCAGAGCTGCGTGCCCAATTTACCGGATGTTTTGGATGGCCGCCAGACGCCAGATGAACTGTCGCCCGATCGCAAGCTGAGCTTTACCGTCTGCGACGGCAAGAAGTCGCCCAATCTGATCGAAGTGGACGAATCGAGCGATGCGCCCGAATCATTCAATATGAAATATATGCTCAAGTGCGCTGATGTGAAGCTACAGAATGTCCTGGCATCGCAGCAGCGCATCATACAGCAGCTGGGCGATGTCCGTGAGATTCTGATCGAAAAGGACAAGCACACAGCGGAGGCCTACAAGCATCTGAAGCTGCCAAGGGATAAACTCTAAAGAAAGAGTTCTCTCCTAGACTCTGTAGAAAAGCAAATAGATCAAAAAATAAAATAAAATTTAGTTTTTGGCTAAATACAGTAGAGATACGCTATGCTGGAGAAAGGAAAGGAGTATTTGGGGAAGAGCATACATTAGTCGTGATCTCGCTGCTGAAACTCTCTAGCTAATTTATTCTATCTCAGTTTGATTTGCTATAATATAAGTCAACATTCTCTTTATAAGTAAACATGTTTTTGCGCTGATAATCGTCATCTATATAGACTTATCAAAGCTATAGAGGACACAGAGAGGCACAAAAAGTGGCATGATTAGAATAGCCTACGAAAAAGATTAGAACAGATATATATAGATATGTGTATGTGTGTGTGTGTGTGTGTGTAGGACATTTCAAGTGGTGTATGCTGGTGCAAGGCATGAGAATTGCAGAGAGAGGCCTACGAGCGTGAATGACTATGTAGAAAATTATATACAAAAAGATATTCTTCAATATTCATGTAAAATATTAGCAAGAATTTATGTATGAATAAAAAATTAAATAAAATAAGATATTTAAAATATAAAAATCCCTTAGCAAGACATTAGATAGTAGGCGTGACAGCAAAACCCCCGCTTGTATAAATTTACAATTCTTCTTTGATTTATCACATGACAAAAAACAGTTCACCCTGAGATTCACATAGAGAGGCGTTAGGCAGTAGGCAACAGAGTAGGGACTGAAACAAAATCTAAATATTTTCTATATAAAAAAAAAACATCTGTCTTTATGCATATTGTGAGACAGTGATTCACAGATCACGTAGAAGACTACAGTGATCTCTGCCAGTTAAAAGACAATCGACAGTTTCTTATACGCAATATTTAGTAATTTTATTTTGTTAGCTAAACATATATTTTAGACAGGGATGAGGAATCCACAGCTATTGAAAAACAAACGATCACGAAAGCCGAATGTGGTCCAAAATAAATATGCTCAGATCTTGGCACCTCGGAATGACGAGATGCCGCAGGTCGACAGTCAACAGGCTCTGTGGGATTTCCGATGCACACGGCTCAAGTTGCTGAGCATTTTGCGCAGGCACGAGAAGATTGCCTCCATACTGAAGGATGTGAAGCATCGCATCGAACCGATACAATTTCTACTGAGCACAGCCGAGGAGAGAAGTTTGCTGAATGCCAGTCGAATGGTACCCAAAGCGGGCTCGAAAAAAATGCAGCTGTGTGGCCTAAAGTGTCACAACTACGGCCTGGCGTCACAGGTCAAGTGTTGGCTGCGCCTTCACCTGGAGGAGATCAATAAAATGGATCTGCTGGGAGAGCAGAGCTATGCACAGCAGCTGAAGCTGTCGGCAAAGACACAGTTGCAGGTGGAGCAGGCCGAGGACGAGGCCTGGAAGGCGTTCGTGAGCGATTGGCATAATCTGGATAACATTAAACAGTTCACTGAGGACTGGCAGGAGAAGGAGGTAGATGATCATGGAGAACACTTGGAGGTTACTCAGCAAGGCGATTGGAATAAATTATTGTGTGGTTTGAACAATCTAGATATTAATCCAAAATTTGATCTATTGGCGGGAAGCAATACCAAGATAGAGGAGGAGAGTTATGGCTTGGAAAATACCGTACAGAATGGTGACTGGAAGAAGATATTGAATGACCTGAACGATTGGTGTGATCAAATGGACAATGCAACAGAGTTAGATGAAATTGTAGTCGATGCTGGTGCTTCAGTGTTGAGTAGCAATAGTTTGAATTAATCATAATAAACGCAGATACGTCACATTAGCTAAACTAAACAATCTAAACTATGAAAAGCGGCAACAGCGCCAAATATTTGGCGCCAACAAATACAGCGACGCATGCATGTAAAAAGGAGAGCGTGGCGTGTGTGTGTGTGTGTGTGAGCACACAAAAACATTTGCCGGCTGTTTAGTATTTGTGTGTGCCGGCACAAAAAAACGCCAACGAAAACTGGCAACAAAGCATACGAAAAACATCAAAGCTTCTGCTGCTCTCCCGCTCTTCGGCTCGCGCGCGCTCTCGTTCACCTTCTCTCACTGTCTCTCTCCCTCACACTCGCTCTCGTCTATGTTGTCAAGTCGGCTCTGTTGCGCTCGCTCGCTCAGTTAGAGAAATTTTGCGCAAATAGACAGCACCAGAAATAGAAGCAAGCAAAAACACTTCACCCACACGCACACATATGCACACAGCAAAGAGTCGTGCAAATGAACACAACAAAAAAACTACTTCAAATAGTTGTACACACACACTCATGCACGTATAGAGAAACTTTTGTTGTTAGCTTTTTGCGTGCATTGGCATTTGTGTCTGGCATATTTGTTTTTGTTATTGCGCTTTGTGCTCTTCTCGAGCGATTACCTCTTGGCCTCGGCATTCAGACAACTACAAAAATAAAGAAAAAACGAAGCAGAAGAAGCAGGCGACTCGCGCAGCAGAGAGCGCCTTTTAATTGTGTTTTTGTTATCGCAATTGCTTTGCGTGGTATAGGTTAAGAACAAGCTTTTCCATGCACACAAACATACATGCATACGTCTATATGCTGCGTATATTTGTATGCATATTTGCAACTGTTTATAGCCCGCATGTGTGTGCACATATATGTATGTATGTATATTTATAAACAGCTGTGATAAGGCGCCCTTTGTCTTATCTTATCGCTGTGACTCTCTGCTGCGACTTTTATTACTTTTTGCGCTTCGCTTTTTGCAACAAATTTGTAAAAACAAAAGGAAATATTAGGTCGCTTTAAGAGCTCGCGAATACAAACACACAAAAAAAACAAAAAATAAATATAAAAGCCGGTTTTGTTTTGTTATCTTTGCAAATGAGCATGTATATGTGGGTGAGCTTTATCCATGTGTATGTGTGTGTGCCGGTTAGGGAGCTTTATGCTTTGTTTTGTATTTGTGTATAGCTTCGATCCGGTTTTGTTTTTGCGCTGCTGACTACACACACACACGTACAGAGAACAACAAAAAAGCTAGCTTGAAATGAAGCGGGGGCGGGCCAGACGGTCACAGCATATGCTACCAATGTGAGAGGCAGCTCCATAAACCGGGCGCGCAGACAACCCAAAGCCAAAAGAACAACAAGAAAGAAATGGAACGGCAATAAATATGAATTAGCCAAAAATTGTTTTTTTGTAGATACAGGCATACATATGTACATATGCACATACATATGTACATACATACATGTAAGCGAGCGTATGTATTGGGGCAGCTAGACATGGGAATTCCCAAGTGCCTTTCGCGATATACGCAGATTGAGTTGAGTTTTGGCAACTACTTTTAAATATCATTTAAATATTATTAATTGACTGACGCCATGGAATATTTCGCTAGTAAATAATATTTAAAAATAAACTTGATTAAAATATTTAATTTTTTGTTGTCGATTTAAAACAACTAAATGCTGTTTATTTTATAAATTTAATATTCAATAGCATATAAAAAATTTATAAATATATAAATAAATAAATATAAATATTGCATAAATATATTAAATAAATAATAATCATAAATATAAGTTGTACTTAAATAGAAAATAAAAATTAAAAAAATAAATTTAAAAAAATATATAAATTCAGACTATTTCTGTTTAATTTTTAAAATTTTTAATTTTATTTTTAAAAATATATTTAAATTCCGAGCTTTTCTGTCTAAAATTATTTCATTTTCTTCTAAATATTTTATTAAAATAAAATATATTTTAGTTCTTATTTTCCCTATCTAAAGTGCTTTACATAATTCATTAAGTTTTCTAACGGTCGAATACTGAACTTTTCAATATTTATGCAAATTTTGTTCATTTCAAAGCGTTTTATTCTCTCTCTCTCTCTCTCTCTCTCTCTGTCTACCTCACTCTCTCTCTGTAAAATGTCATTTGCCATTTGCCTCAATGCATCAATGGGCCAGCGGCTAAAATACAGCTACACAAGAAACCATTTCAAATTTACCTGCTATATGGCTGTATATGTATTTGAGTGTGTGTGTGTGAATGTTTACCATAATTGTAATTTGGTATGAAAGGGCATTTCATTTAATGTAACATACATACTCATACTCACACTCACACTCACACACACACACATACACACACTTGCACGCGTGAAGTTTTGGGCATTTAGCATTGACCACACAGCTGCCGCCCTCTGCTCGCTGCCCAATCCCCCACACTTTGCCCATGGGGAGTTTCGGCTAGCAGAGACAGCTTATGCTCAGCTCTGTTGTGCAGCATATGTAGATGAACGGTAAATGCTCAATGCCTCTATGTGCCAGTGCCACTAGCACATATGTATGTATGTACGCACACACATGCACACATGTGAGAGTGTGTTGAGTATGTAAAGGGCGACAGTTTACAGTTTTTTTTCTACTGTGCAGTTGCTGCTGTTGTTGTTGTTGCTTAATTTACAGCCTTATGTCACTTTGGTGCATTATACATTTCATTATCGCGCAGCAGCACCTAAAAGTGTGCGAGAGCAAGAGCGTGTGAGCGAAAGAGAGCGACAGAGTGAGAGAGTGAGAGAGAGGAAGAGGGAGTGTTTGAGAGAGAGCGCGCGCTCATTCGCACTCTGTCTAGCGTGAGCTATGACCACATGTGTCTATCTCCCCCTTGTTAATGTCGTGTGTATCGAAAAAGAAAGAAAAAAAGAGCATCGACAACAACAATAAGAAGAGCGACATCAACATCAAAAGGAAATGAGTTTTCATTTAGCGCACACAAAAGCGGAAATGAATCGAAATAAATAAATAAATGCACCTGCAGCACCTCCTAGGCAGCGCGCCCACACACTGACCGATCCCACCACCCCAGCAGGCGAGCTCTCTCTTACACACACACTCTCTCTCTCCCTCTCTCTGTCTGACTAGTGCAGCATCTGTGCGTGCAGAGAGAGCGCTCACCACAGGCACATGCGCCCTGCCATTAAGAGAGAGCGCACAATTGGGCAAGAGCTAGGCAGCTTGCTAGCTCGCTCGCACGCAGATGCTGCCCTCTCCATTGCACGCGGCGTGCATTCAACCCGGCAGAACAGTAGCAGCAGCAGCAGCAGCAGCAGCAAGAGCAGCTGAGGGCAGCGACGTCAGCGACAGCATCAGCACCTGACTCACGCCCCCTTGCGCAACCCTTTGCCCCACCGCCACGCCACCTCTTTCACACTCCTTCTCATTCTATCTCTCTCTTTTTGCTTGTCGTCTCGCGGCGTTTTCATTTTCGCGCTGCATTTCGTCGTCTTCATTTTCTTTGCTCGTTTTCTACCGGCGGGCAAAACTCTCACATTGTTTTTGTTTGTTGTTTACCGTTTGTCGTTTTGTCTTATTTTTTTCCCTATGACGCGTTCTTCAGCAACGCCATCCCACCCACCTCTTGCCCCTCGGCCTGTGTGTTGCTTTGGCCTTATCAAAACTTTTTGGCGCTCTCTGTTTTCTAGTTGCCTCTGCCTCCCAGCCACGCCTCTACGCCTGCCCTTCCCCTGCCTCCTGCTGCTGCTGCTGTTGCTGCTCAGCGCCGTTTTATGTTTTGTTTAGGTTTTTTGTTGGCGCTGCTTTTACTTTGACTTTCATTCAAGACGACTCTTCCATGCTCCTCGGCTGCCCCCGCCCAGCCCCTCTGGCTGGTCGTCGCTGCGCGACACACAAATGCCAGAAACGAGCGCCAAAAACTCTCGTTGCGAACAAAATAGATCACAAAATGGTTAACAAAACCGCATCCTGCCCTCCGTTGGGGTCGCTTAGAATATGAAAACAGACACATAGACACACACACACACACACACACACACACACATAGAAATAGCGGAACAAATTTCTAATGAAAATTAAAGTGTGAAACGTTTGCAGCGAGAATTGAAGCCGACAAAGCTGAATTAGAAATTTATGACGTTATTTAATATTAAATAGGAACAAATTCATATTGTATTTTTAATAAATTTAAAGTATATACTAAATTGAATATACTACCTTGATTTCAAATACATATATTTAAAATTTAAATAATTTTTTATAGATTTCCATTAAATATAAAAACACTTATATATTATTAAATAAAACAAAAAATTTTAAACAACAATTTTTGTTAATTAAAAAAATATATAATAATGTTTATTTTTCAAGAAATACAATTAAAAATGTTCTCAAAATAAAAAGAAAATATGAAAAATTAAAAATAAAATAGTACAGGATTAAATTATACATTTTTCTTTTATTTAAAAAATAAGAAAAATAAATAAATAATTGAAATATAACACTTTCTTTACACAAAATAAAATATTTTAAAAAATTTTGAACATAAAAAATATTTAAAATAAAAATAAGTTAACAAAATATTTTATTTAGTTGAAATTCTTTAGAACTGATCAATTTCCTAATACAAAAATATATTCAAAATGAAAAACAAACTATAATAATAATAATTAAAATAAAATAAAATAAATAACTAAATAAATATATAAATAAATAAAATATATAAAATAAATAAAATAAATGAAATAAGTAAAATTAAATCATTTAATTTATTTTAATTTAATAAATAAATAATAATATTAAATCATTAATTTTATTTTAATTTATTAAATAAATAAAAAAATAATAATAATAAATCATTAAATTTATTTAATTTAATAAGTGAAATAAATAAAATTAAAAAATAAATAAATAATAATAATAAATCCTTTAATTTATTTTAATTTAATAAATGAAATAAATACAAGAAATAAAATTAAAAAATAAATAAATAATACAAATAAATCATTTAATTTAATTAAATGAAAGTTAAGGCAAAAAAACTATTATATTGAATAATTTATTTTCAATTTTTAAGAAATTGTTAATTATATATTTGTATTCATAAATAGCTATTTATATTATTATATTAAATTAGTCATGCTATTTATATTCCGCGAAAAGAATTTATTTTCTTATTAAAAACACCTGCATCAAAATATTTATGCTTCACTAAAACTATTTTTCTTTAAAGCTAAAAAAGCACTAAGATTCATATTCCTTAAATACATGATCTAAGCACAGCAATCCATATAGTTATCTATAGTCATCTAACACTTTTTGATGAGCCATACCAAAACTTAGATTGACTGATGGATCAGCTTTGATTTGGATGATATAATTAGATTAGAGCACGACGCCTTTGCACAATGTCAAAAATGTTAAATTTCTAAAACATTTCACTGAATCGACAAATATTTGTATTAGAATTTTCCTTTTTTTATTAGATTTGTGGCCAAACTGAGATTTTTTGTGTTTTGTTTTTTTGGTGTGTGTTTCGAACGCGTGTGCAGAGTTTTCTAAACTAATTTTGTTAATCAGTTGAAACATTGAGCGCAGCTAACTAAAGCCAACAAAAACAAGAGTGCAAATTGAGTGTGTGTGTGTGTGTGTGTGTGTGTGTGTGTGTGTGTGTGTGTGTGTGGTGGGGGGTTGGGGGCATTGGGGGCTGCCACAAAATACCACAAAATAGCAAAGAGGACGAAACGACGTCGACGTCAGCGTAATAGAGAAATAGGAATGGGCTGCATGAATAGGGTTTATTTTGTTTGTGGGCCTGGACTTTAGGTGCATTAATTAGGGGTGGCAGCAAAAACAAACACAAGCACAAATACAAACACACACACACACACACACACACACACATAGACTAAGCGCAGCATTTTAGATGAAAGCTTTGGCAAACGCGGCGTATGCGCAATATTTGTTTAGTAAACAACATTTCCACTCACTCACTTTTCGCGTTGATTTGCCTAATTGTTATGCTTGATTTTCATTTTGTACATTTTAATTGCAATTTCTTTTTTGGGAAAATTAGGCGAAAAATTATATAGAGAGAAAACTGATGCGACTAAACCGAAAAGTTTTTGAATGTGTGTTGCTGTTGACAAAGCATTTTCGAAACTGAAGTTTTTTATGCTGCGTTACGCAGCGCAGCAACAAAAAATGTGAACAGCGACAACAACAACAATATGTTGTGCGTGTGCCTTTTAAAACTCATTATGAGCCGCAGTTGCAACAAAACCGCAAAATGTGGGCCGAGAGCAGAGACGGGCGCTGGGTAGGGCGTGTGTTTGATTTTTATTTTATTTCATTTTCATTTTTATTTTTATTGAAATTCATTTCATTTTTTTTTTTTTTTTTTTTGCTGCTGCTCGTCTGTCAATATAATTAGCAGCCCTATAATTGCGTGTGACCCCTGCCACGCCCACTCAACCCACACTACGGCATTTTTCACGCACACGCAATTGAAATTTGCTTTTTTGTTATATATAATTTTTTTTTTTATATTATATGTGTTGCATGTTAATTTATACGATTATTTTGTTGTTGCAGCATCATCAGCATAATCAGCAGCAGCAGCGGTGGCGGCAGCGGCAGCAGCCACGCATTTAATGCAACTCTCATTCCAAGTGGCGCCTCCTGCTGCAGCTGCTGCTGCTGCGCGCATGCTTCTCATTCGCTGTTGCAACAACAAAAAAACCTTTTTTTTTAATTCTTTTTTAGATGCGTTTGTGTTGCATTTTTCATCGCGCCACAATCATTTACAGTTGAGCTCTGGAAATTGTTGGCAACTTAAGATGCTGCTGAAGGTAAGTGAAGATGAAGAAGAAGAAGCATAGAGGAAAAATATAAACTGTAAAATATAAAATATAAAATGTAAAATATAAATATAAAATATAAAATATATGAAATAAAATATAAAAAATAAAATATACAAAATGTAAAATATAAAATATAAAAAATAAAATATACAAAATAAAATATAAAATAAATATAAAATATAAAATATAAAATATATAATATACATATAAATATAAAATATACAAAATAATAAACATATAAATATACAATCTAATATACAAATAAATAAATCTAAATATAAATATAAATATAAAATATAAAATATAAAATATAAAATATAAAATATAAAATATAAAATATAAAATATAAAATATATAATATAAAATATAAAATATAAAAGCAAAAGTCTTTTGTGAATGACATTCTCATCGAATATCGCCTGTTTCATATACTCACATAAAAATTATTTATTTTTTCATCCCGCTGCATTCTGCATAAAAAAGAAATTATAATGCAATTATATTATATTTTGTTCGCTTTTTGCCCGCCTTTTATTTTGCCTTGCCCAAAGAGCTGACCAACCAAAATCCAACCCAATCCAACCCAAAACGAACGCACGCAACGCACTTTCCCGCTGCTGCTGTTATTGTTGTTGCTGTATTTTTTATTTAATTTCCTTCTTTTTTTTTTGTATATTTTAATTTCGCAGTTTTTTCCATTTTATTTGGATTTTTATTGTCATTTTGCATTTTGCTCTTTCCACGCAACTTTTCCTGCTCACAGTTCGTATACACAATATATTGGGCGTTATGCTCGAGAGCTTGGCATACCTATATATAAATATATAGATACATATAACTGTCTATTATATACAACTATTTATGACTATGTACTATATAGAACTAAAAGCTATGTAAATGAATAGAAAGAAATGCGAATAATGTAAATAGCAATGGATTATTTGTTATGCTAAAAAAATATATATATAAAATGATGTTTTTTTTTTTTTTTTCTTAAATGATTTAAATTAAATTAAATTACATTTATTTCATAAAAATCAATTTTTATAATTAAAAATAAGTTTTTTTTAATAACTCAAAAAATAATTCTTATTTCTTAATTTTTATTATAAAAATTTTTTAACTGTTACGGTCCCTGCTTAAATTTATACCTTACAATATTTAAGAATATGTTGAACATATATAAAATTCTGCAAACTTATTTTAAGTCTATAATTGAGAATTTTATTTTTGTGTATTTAACTTGAAATTTGTAATTTAAAATAAACAAGTAAAATATAAATATTAATAACAAGCCTTTAGTTTAAGTCTAAAGTAGGCAAATTTATTAAATTTATTAAATTATTTATTATTAATTTGAATTATTTTATTTTGTATTATTTTTATTATTATTACATATTATTTTATATTAAATTTTTTTCACTTTGTTATTTGACTTTAAATACTTTACTTAATCTAAAATAAATATCTATTTTGAAATGTGAAGAAAATTTATCTATATAAAAATATTTTTAATAATATTTTTAAATATTTAAATTTAAGTTTAAATTTTAAAAAATATTTTACCTATAAAATATAAAATGTAAAATATATTAAATAAAATATAAAATAAAATAAAAAATACTTTACCTAAGACTTTTTTTATAATTTAATAAATACTTAATCCATGCAAATATATATGTCTAATGTGTTCATGTTTTCATATTTTAATACTACAAATATATATATATATATATATATATATATATATATATTATTTTATTTAGTAACAAACTCCTATAGACATTTAAGAGCCTACATATCCTTGCTTCATGCTGCCTACCCCTTCCCCTAGGTGTCAACTACCTCCGAGACCTGCCCTGTAATCTGCATAGCGCAACGAAACTAAATAAATTATTATTAATATGCTGGCGCTGCAAAGCCATTCAATAAGCTTCCATTAAATATGGTAAATGGCTTTTAATGCCATTAAAAATAATGCAGGGCCAGGACATCTATATAAATTTATATATAAATTTATATATTTATTTTAAGTATATAATTCAGGCGCGCATCCAATCATTGCATTGTAATTATAATTAATTAGCACGCTGAGTGTTTGCTACAGGTAAATAAAATATAATTTATTAAAAATAAATAACGTTCATTGGTTAATTGCCAACTGGCAAATGACAAATAGTTGATCCCTTCTATATTCTCTCTATATATTCATAATATATATATATGTATATATTTATCATTTCTATAACTAGTTAAAAATTTGCATAATTCTATTGTTCAGCGAACAAAAATATTTTTTTAGTTCTTAAATCATGTTGAATCTATAATAAGTACAGTTTTTTCCATATGGGCTACGCACAACATGCAACGAGAGAGTGTGAGAGAGAGAGAGGGAGTGTGAGAGCGTGAGAAGTAGCGTGCACATATATATACACTGGTATACATATGTCATAGAGCTTGGTGTACATGGTATATGGGTTGACATTAAAATAAACTCCTTTTTTTTTACGTCGCACATTTTTGTTTAATTTTTTAGCTGCTGCTGCGCTACACTTCAGGGCATATGAATAAACAAACTTAACAAAATACTAAATAAAATACTATATAAAATCACTCAACACATATTTAATTTCAGCTACTTTAAATAAATCACGTCTAATATCTATTGCGTATTACGCTGCAGTAATACCCCTACTATTGCAGTGCAGCGCCCAGCGCAGTCAGCTAGTTCCAATTGCATGCACTTTTTATAGCTTTTCGGCAATGTTATTCTTCTTCTTTTTTTAAGCCCTACGTCAAGTCTGATTAACCATGCCCACGAATGGCGCACGCCTCTGTTGCAACTGCTGCAATGCAGCGCGCAAAAAATTAAACAAAACAACACAAAAAGTTGGCGCATGTGAAAAGTTCTTTTTATAGACTTTTTTTGTGCTTTTATTATGTTATATATGCATATATATATATGTATGTAGTTATTGCATGCAATTGTAAATATTGCAGACAAGGGTGTTGCATTATTTTTTGAACAGTGGGCAACATTCAGCGATTCACATTAAAATGTAGCAAAAGCAGAAATAATTGTGTATCTTTCTTTGCATGCTGATCTAAACATATTTATACCTAATTTAATAGTTCGAATTCGATTTCGCTTTCGAATTAGTTAATTTAATTCACTGAGCCATGTAATTCCCCCTGCTCATATAGCACTTAGACGCTAGTGCGCTTAAAGTCAGGATGGCCGAGTGGTCTAAGGCGCTGCGTTCAGGTCGCAGTCTACTCTGTAGGCGTGGGTTCGAATCCCACTTCTGACAAGACTCTTTTTTTATTATTTTTAAATATTACAAATTTCTTTCTAATTAATTCTTATTGAATTTTATTTTAATTATTTTTAAAAATATACTCTAAAAATATATAACATCTAAACTAATTGTGTTTAATAATTTTAGACCCTTAAAAGTATTTTAAATTGCTTTTACGGTCTGCTCCCTTGACAATTTTTGACAGCAATTTTCGTCTGTGCCTCGCGCAGTTAAAAAATGCAACAGGAATCATTTTTTGTGCGGCCATTAAAACATATAACACACACATACACACACACATGCATATGTACGCACATGTTATGTACCTGCATATGTATTGGCATTGTTGCCATTTGGCAAAAAGGAAAAAAATTGATTTCCATACATTTTTAAATTGTTTTTTTTTGTTGTTGTTTTTATTTAACGTGAAAAATTGCAACCCTTAAAAATCGTGCGACTCTTTCACATATGCGAATTTTCGGGCCTTAATTTATATATTTTTTTTGGCTGGGTTTATTTTTAATGATGCGAATTCGATGTACGCGATATTTTTCATTAATACAAGCCTATGTTTATTTTTGTTTACCCGGGTTTGTGTGTGAGAGAGAGAGAGAGACATACAGTGTCCAGGGTCCAGCTGCAGTGAAACGCATCGAGTGGTGGGGAGCACTGAGAGTTGGAGAGGTGGCGCCCAGACATAGGTAGGCTGGGCAGATTGTATTTGTGTAATGGACATGGGCTTTAAGTGCGTTATATACAGAGAGAGAGAGAGAGCAAGTAAATGAAGGAAACCGAATCGCTCGGTCAGTACAGACAGAATGTTATATAGTCGCAGTATATGGAGGATTTTCTGTGGCATCAATGCGGGGGCTGTTTATGCAAAGCGGTTGTTGTTTTTTTTTTTTCTTGATTTTTCGTTTTCGACCCGTAGAAAAAATATTGTATGCATTGCTTTCATTTAATTTGCCCAATACAGTAGAATTTCTTGTACGCTTTTCTGGAATAATTCAATATTATATTCCATTAAATTTTCGTTAGGACTCCTGAGAACCTGTAGCTAGACATAAGCCCCCCATCCGAGTTACCCATTCACTCACTCACTCATTCGCAGACGTCAGCAAAAAAAACGTGGCCAATCAAATTTCGCTCATCGAACTTTAACAATTCGCATTTGTCTGCATGCAGCAACATGTATTATGGGTAATACGCACTCGTAATTGGATTAACGGCAACTGAATAGCTTTTAGGTGTTTCGTTGGGCTGTTCGGACAGGTCCTTTGTGGAGTTGTCAATGAAGATTCATTACAGGTAAATCAATTAACTAGCTAATTGACTGTATAAAACTCAATACAGTTAAGCACAAATGTGCAGCGGAAATAAACAAGTATTTAAGAGTTTTATTAAAATATTTAAAAAAAAAAAATTTTCTTTGATCTTCCCATACCGGGAATTGAACCCGGGCCTCCCGGGTGAGAGCCGGGTATCCTAACCACTAGACAATATGGGATAGACGATCGCAGTGACATTTAAATCATATTTAGTATAAGCAATTTATATTTACATCTCAATTTTAAATCTGATATTTAATTATATTTATTTATATTTTGATTGTTGCATTTTTTGATATTTTTATAAGTTCAATAATTACAAACCTAATGATATTTATTTATTAACCATTTCAGAATGTTTAATAAAAAAAAATCAAATGAATTAGATATAATAATAGATATAATAATTATAAAAGAAATTTAAAATAATTGATTAACATTAAATAGGTTATTACATTTATTTAAAATATAAAAAATGGTTTCATTTAAAAAAATAAAAGAATTAATTACATTACTTCCCATACCGGGAATTGAACCCGGGCCTCCCGGGTGAGAGCCGGGTATCCTAACCACTAGACAATATGGGAGAAGTGATCGACGCCAACTAAAAGTCATAGTTAAGACTCATGCAAGAAAATCTTTAAATAGTTGACTTATATATACATATATATATTTTGACTATTTATATGTGTATTAGGCACATTTGTGCACATTAAATGTTTAAGAATCGGGAGAAAAAAAGATAACAAAATAAACATGTTTGCAATTTAAAATCAAAGGCAGCTTTTGTGTCTTTAAGTTAAATTTGACTTTGATTTTTTCATTTGTGTCACTTTTATTTCAAAATTCATCAATTCGACATGCATAAAACAATTTTGGCCAGATTTTAAAATAAATTTAACTATGGAGTCATTTCGCTGTTCGAATTCCCCTGACAAGGTGATCCGACCAATTGATATATTTAATGATGCATTTGACTATTACATGGATTCAACCACTCGACGCGTTAATATTATCGAAATGCGAATGCATAATATAGCAGATCACTATCGACTTTATACTAAGCTTGCGACTGAAGTGAATAATATTTGGATGGATTTTGATCGGAATTGCAGTACCGCTGATGATATTGCTGATACAATTGGTGATACTATTGTTACTAGTGCTTATGCTAGTGCCGATTCTAGTGCTGATACTAGTGCCGATGCTAGTGCTGATGCTTATGTTAATACTAATGCAGATGCTAATGCTGAGCTCAATATGGACACTGATGCAAGTGGTGAAGCCATTGCTCGTAAGAATGCTGATGAGAATACTAAAATTAATGATCATAGGAGAAGGGGACAGCGCTCAGAACCCAAACCTAAGTCATTTTTGATATCTAAGAAAAATGCCCGAATCTGGAGAGAACGACTAAGGAGAATATTACTAACGAATGAATTGAAATAGTTAATTTTATACGATTTTTTTCATTTTTATCATTTTTATGCATACATGCTGACTTTTCGATGCTTAAATTATTATTATTCAGGACATAAAAAATATGTTTTAAAACTTGTTTTAAAAGAAATATGACTTTTACATCACTCACTCTTCCCATACCGGGAATTGAACCCGGGCCTCCCGGGTGAGAGCCGGGTATCCTAACCACTAGACAATATGGGATGGTTAATGACCAGCATCCAGATGCGATTCTTATCATATGTAAGCACTCGAGTCATACATCTTCCCATACCCTCATATGTATGTATATCCCCATCAATCAGCCCAAAAATATATGGATATTCACAAACAAAGTCTGATTGAATTAAACTGCCTTAAAATGCAAAGTGCAAAGTGCAGTCTCTTTCAATATTGGGAACTCGAATGCAGTTGGTTAGGGATTGCTGCTGCACGGCGTGCGATAAGGTCTGATCCCCTATATACGCACATATGTAAACACGATATATATATATATACTTGATGCCATTACATATGTATGTGTATGTACATATATGCACGACGACTGTATGAGCTCGGGTAAAAAAGTACGCACATCAACGACAATGGCAACATGAAGTGCATTTTTCGGCATTTTTGTCTTTATCGATTTTTGTGTGTTGCATGCAAGGCAATGCGCGAGAGCGAGATAGCGCTAGCTAGCAGCCAGCATTGCGCTGCTGCTGCACCAACTGCAGCCGTTGCATGGGTGCGACAGAGAGAGAGCTAATATGCATACTGTATAAACTGTAAATATAAAAAATGCAAATGCAACCAAGCACACACAGGGGGACAATCAAGAGGCAGCGAGTAAGCAGCAAGCCGCTGGCAGAGCTCAATGCAAGGATGCAGCCACTGACGGCACACCCAAGCACCCAACCACCCACACACACACACACACATACACATACACAGAAACTGCTCCGCCCTCAGCGCACATTGCCGAAAAATGCAACAGACTAAAGGCGCAGCCGAAAAACCCAAATGCAAGCCAACGAAGGGGGTTGCCACACGGCAATACACTGAGCGAAATGAGTGAACAATAAGATTTGACCAAGGTTTGCAAAAGCTGAGAGCTTGTTACGGAAAGAAGAGAACTTGTGCTTTAATGAAAAGTACAATAAAACTGTTTGCTTAGAATAAATAATGAATATAATAGAAGAGTTATTCTCTCAACAATACACTGAGCAAAATGTGTGCTAAATAAAACTTATAATATATAATAATATTTTAAATAGATTCATATATTTCTTTGTAAATTAATATACAGAGCAAACTCTGTAGAAGAAAAAGAGAAATTTATTTTAAAATTAAATGATATTTCTTTTAAAGGATTTTAAAAATATTTATAAATATTTAAAAAGAAATAAGATTTTAAATAATTATCAATCAGCAAAAACTGCAACTAAAGATATTGACTAACATAACTATTGAAATTAAATATAATTTTTATTTAAAGATTTTTTATAATATATTAACCAAACATATTTAACACAATTTCCTGTTCATTAGCTTACATTTATATGAACCTGCTAAGTAATATTATTTAATATGATAAACTATAAAATTTAGTCAAGTGTACTTCCTTCTACATAAGCATGCATCGATATATATATACATATATGTGTATGTAAACATATATATTGGTATATATCTGCTGCTTATCATAGTGCTACGTAGCACCCTATGCAATATCTGGCAGCTGGCTTTGTGGATATACCTTTTCATGTCCTTCTCCAACAGCGGGCAACACCTAATGAAGTTGGAGTCCGTTGGCTGTCAGAAGCAATTGTTGCAGCTGGAGTGGGTGGCTTGGGTGGCTTGGGTGGCTGGGTGGCTGGGGTGGTTGCGTCAGGTGTGCTGCTCGGCCATGTAGTCATGTTGTCAGCAATTCAACCGCACAGAGACGATTGCCAATTTTAATACATACTGTAGTCAGGAGTCAATTGCAACAACAACAAGAGAAACAATGCGTCGACAAAGCCTTTTGCATTTTTAAATAAAAATTGCCAGGTACATGTTTTACGATTCTGGAGTGGTGAGCAAAAGGGGGCCTGAAATGAATGGCCATTTTGTAAATGAAGTTTGCGGTTTGTTACGTCGAAATTCCATGCAGGATTTAGAGAGAGAGAGCGAGAGAAAAAATGGCATCGGAAATGAGAAATTGCAATATGCATATGCTTTGGCACAAAAAACAGGGGTGCAGATGCGGCCAGTGAATATTCCAGCCGAAAAAAATAGAATTTTGAAAGCCTAAAGTAACTTCAGTTTGCCTAAATTGCATACATATATTGAAAGCTTATTAATTTCGATGCCGGCCCGTATATGAAGTGCAATTGCTTTTCAATAGAGCCATGATGGTCATTCGTCAAGCCTTTTCAAACAAAAAAGTACTTAAAATACAAGAATACTTATATCTGTATATTTAAAAAAAATAAAAAAAAGAACTGGAAATGATCTTCCCATACCGGGAATTGAACCCGGGCCTCCCGGGTGAGAGCCGGGTATCCTAACCACTAGACAATATGGGATAGTTAACTCAAGCGAACAAAAAGCTCAACACGAGTTAGACTAATTTACAAGCACTGGCTATATATGTATAGGCAGAGCATAGAAATCTTTAGTGTAACTCTGCTTCTTACGCATGAAAAAGTAAACTAGCCAATCACAACACAACGTCAAATGAAATGCAATGGCTATAAATAGACGTCACACAATACAAGAGCTTTGTGCTGTGCGCTCTCGCAGTCTACGCATTGAATAATTAAAAGCAAAAACAATAGCAGCAACAGAATCGCCGCTGGCCACAGAGCGACAACAAAAACGTAAAAGCTTGA
Organism: Drosophila borborema; assembly: GCA_030914335.1. Lineage (NCBI taxonomy): Eukaryota > Metazoa > Arthropoda > Insecta > Diptera > Drosophilidae > Drosophila > Drosophila borborema. The sequence continues at coordinate 15,440,926 of JAUESP010000310.1, forward strand.
CAAAGAGGCGAAAGCTATAACAGTTGTGGGAGGGAGGGAGAAGAGTAGGGGAAGCGAGCATTCATATTATTGCATTGCTTAAGCGAAGGATTCTTACACACATGTGCACATGTATGTGTTTGTTTTTGTGTATGCATGTATGTATATGTTTTTTATATGTAAATAAAATATTGAAATTTAGCCAACGGGCTTATACGAATAAATATGAAACAATAAAAACGGAGGCGCCGCCTCACACAAACCCCGGCATTTGCTCTGAATAATCAAGCCTGAATGTGAAGCTGAGCAAGGGGTAAGGGCTGTGGGGCTGTGTGGGGGGGTTGTGGTGCTGGGCATGAGGCCGGCTTGACTGTGGTGCATAAAGTAAAGTAGAGTGCCGCACTCGACATATTGAAGCATATTAATTAAAAACATTTTCATTTATTAAAAGAGCAAGAGCCAGCATCCCAAACAGGGGTTGGATAAGGGTAGCAACAGAAAAAAGATGAAGATGCCAATAGGCGTGTTTCAAGCTTTAAATTTGAATAAACTTTATAGTGATAGTTTAGGGTGATAGAGAGAGAGAGTGAGAGAGAGAGAGGAGAGGTACTTAAAGTAGAAAATATTATAAGAGCAGAATGTGAGTGCAAGAGTGAATACAATTTTACTCAAATATTGTTATTAGATGCACTTGCTAAGCAGATTTCTTTAAGTGCTCTTATGGGCTAGCCAAATAGAGTTCTGTAAGAGTAGCATACGCAATTTAGCTCAAATACGATAATTAGACGAACTTGCTTGAAAAGTTATAAAAGAGAACGGCCTTATAAGAGGCATCCACAAATAATCCCAATTCACGTGCTGGGCTGTAATTTGGCCGAGATAACTTGGCCCGAAGCAGCAGCCGTTAAGCGTACAATGCCATCAGCGAGTTGGCTACCGATCGATCCGCGATCGACAATTTGTCCCTAGTTAATTTTCATTGAATGCTCGCCCCAACCAGCCGTCGAGCAGACCTGGCTGCATTTTCTTTTGCTTTATCTGGCAGAGCGCATCGCCAGCGCCTAACAAATTGCCCAATGCTCTGGCCATAATCGTAAGGTATGCCAGGTGAATGGGAGAGCAGCGCCCCGATCGAGAGTGGGACGTAACAAATATATGTAGTACCATAACATAAATTTAAATGATAATAGCGAAAACACACATTGCCAGATACTTTGTTGCTAATTGCAGTTGAGGACGACTTTTGCTCTAATTGAAATACAACACATACTCAAACCAGGTAGCGAAAAAGGAGCCGAGCGAATAGTGATCGACGTGGGTATACTCTATGTATATATTAATATATTAAAGAGATATTAACGAGAGTAAAGTTGAAGTTTTTTTCAAAATATGACAAATTATGTCGTCCATTATTATCAATAATTATTACCAGGAATATTATTGTATGATATATACTTTACAGAAAGAACAATGAGCTTTTACTTAATAAAAACATTTAAAGAAAGGTTCCCTAAAAAAATTTTATAAATATATATATCAGAATTTCTCAATCCCATTCTATGTGCATGTACTTTTGCTACACTCAATTCCCAGTTTACTTAGAGGGTATCAAAAAGTATCAACATAGAGTTGCACGATCAGATTATAGAGCGACAGAGAGAGAGAGAGAGAGAGAGAGGCTTGAGACTATGGACGAGTTAGGTGTGGGCATAGAGGCAGAAGTTCTGCACAACACAGCAGCCAGTGAACTTGTTTCTCTTTTGGCGCTACGCTAACTAGACCCCATTTATCATTCCGAACTGGGAAAACTAGATTTCACGGCTGGGCTGCCTGCTGCCTGCCTGCCAGCCCAGTCAGCCAGCTTGACCGACTTGAATGCAACGTCGAATCGTTTCGTCGTTTCGTATAGTTTGCCTCGTCTTAACATTATTCTTTATTTTTTTTTTTCTGTGAAAAATTAATTTTAATTACCAAATGTCGATGTCACCAAATGCTGAAAGCTTGTCTTGTCACTGCTCTCGAGACAATCAATAACATATCTGTGGCATTTCCGTTTCTTAATGAGAGGAGAAGTTGATTAAGAAAAGAATAGACTAGTTAGAAGTAGATTAATCAGATATCTTGCTTAGTTTCAAAGAGATTCTGAGAGGTGTGATATATAATCTTTCAATTTATAAAGAAGCGTAAATCTAATAAATTTTATGAGCTCTTCATACAAAAATATATATCATAATTTAATTTCATAATATATATTTAATCCTACATCTATGCCTTTCTTGCTAAATGATCCTAATCTGTTTAACTCAGTAATCTATTTTCTTAAATCATAAATTAAATTCAAATTTCACTTGTACAAAATTTAATTAGAATAAATTTTCTTTTTTTTTTTTAATTTTTTTGGTTTTAATATATTGCAATATCGGATGATACGAATTGATTATGAATTAGATCATAGGATAATATTAACTAATCATTTGAACGTATTACAGAGATTGAGTTACAACAAAATTAAGTACTAATTCAGACCATGAGGGACCAATTGGCAGATCCCAGTAACTTCGCGATGCAGTTCGAGGAGAGAGCAAAAGTAAAACCTATTCAGACACAGAAAAGAAAGTTTACTAAGGATGATGCCCGAGCTTGGAGGTATATATTATATCGGGCTTTACGTATGAATCGTAGACTGACTGAAATGGCGAATGGGAGAGTTTAGTGTTGAATTTGCAGTTATCATTGGGATCACATTGAGTACAGAAACGAAGAGCCAGATGCCGATTTGAGTAAATTTTATGTAGTATTTTCTGTACTTCAGTGAATCCCCAGTTTTTGAATTGGTTCTACATTTAATGAGAATAAAGATATCAATTGGTTACAAAATAAATATTGAATAGTAAATATGCATAAATATGTAAGCGAGTGCTCTCGCTCTCTCCCTCACTCTCTCCCTCTCTAGCGTGCGCGTTGTTTCTAACTGCGCTGCTCAACGCACCTCGCTCTTGCTAAGCGCTTTCAATTGCCCTTGACCGTGGCATAAAGATGCGACTGCTGCGCTTTGACATTGGGGCAGGGCAAGGCGAAACGGGGCGAAGCACAGGCAAAGCAGAACGCATGCAGGGCGAAGGCAAGGCGAAAGCAAGGCGCGGGCACAGCGAAGGCAAAGCAAAGCGAAGGCAAAGCAAAGGCGAAGGCAGTGCAAGGGCGACAGGCGACTGTATATGCTAGAAAATGGCAAACAGGAATGTGCGCAACAAAACAGAAATGAGAAGAAATAAGAACAACATCTACACACACACACACACACACACATGCATAGTCCTGTTGAAACGAGATGCAAATGTCGATGACGATGCCAACTCGTTGACTTTGTCGACGATGACGACCCATATCCACATATTAGAGACCTTGTCGGATGTGCCCGGGTTCCCGGCCAAGCAATAAAAGCAACGTCTCTGTCTGGAAAGTGTATGTGTGCGCGTGTGTTTGTGTGTGTGTGTGAGTGTGCGTGGGAGAGGCAGAGGGTGTGCGCAATTCTCGCAGCTACTTAGCATGCAACAATGTGAACAACTTGCGGCTCACAATTATCAAGTAGTTGTTGCCTATAGACACACTCACGCACACACACACACACACACGGACTCCCTCTTTATGCCCTTTGCCCATGCTTGAAAATCACTTGCGCTTTTTTATGCCAACTCGAAGCGTCGCATTCATCAAAATGAAAACAATACGAGCGCAAAATCATAAAAAGAGTTTGAATACGTACAGCAAGTTGAAGAGAGGGGGGTAGGTGCCAGAAGATACCCTATATATAAATGTTTATAGAAAACTATTAATTTATTATATGAGCTTAACATCATTATTATTATCAGCATTGCAGTTTTTACTCTTCAATCATTATAATAATGTTCATGATCATAATCATTATTTTTAATATCGTGCTAATTATTATAACTATTCCTATCACAATTAAAATAATATTAACAAAGTGATTAATTTGCATTACCAATTAAATGCACTTGCATGAGCATCAAACTACCCTCTGCCATCAAATCAATGGGCAGCAGAATATAAAAACTCTGTAGAGGCTCTTCGTTCTGTTTCTCTTTGTCTGCAGTTGAACGCAACCAGGCAAAAGGCAAAAGGCAAAACCGCAAAACTAAACACGAACTGAATGCAAAATTCGCAGTCATGCGTCATTAAGCCGCAGCTGGAGTGGGGCGGCGGGGCGAGATTTGGGGTAGAGAGTAGGAGCTAAAGCAATAACAGGAGTAACTGCTGCCGTTTCGGGGCACGCTTCGCCGCTCAGTCATTAAGTGAGTCAGTCAGTTGGCAGTTGAAGCTCGGGCGGGCTGCTGCTGGCTGACTGACCAGTTGCTAAGTGGATGAGATGGCAAAGGCAGCGAGAGAGAGAGAGAGAGAGAGAGAGAGAGAGAGAGAGAGAGAGAGAGAGAGAGAGAGAGAGAGAGAGAGTTGCACAGAAAAAGAGGGCGGGGTAGTAGTTCCAGTACAAGCGTTTACGCCTACGCAGACAAAGTTTTCAACTGCTGTGGCACCTCATCTACAAAGCCAGAGAGTGAATAGAGTAGAAGGAGAGGCGAGCTGGGAGATGGGAGTATTGGAGTGTTAGTCGGCCTAACGTCTGCGCTCGTTAAAAACAATCAGCTAAAATCAGGGAGGTCGGGCGCAGGGAGACTACGCCACAGACGGCCTCTGGTCGTTAAGCAGTAGCTGTAAAGGCGACGCTTAGTCATTAAAATCCAAGTGTGAGAGAGTGTTTGGTGTGTGTATGTGTGTGTGTAGAATGAATGCATACTCCACCCATGCCTAACAGCAGCAGCAGCAGCATCGAGGCGGGGCAGCTACAGATTGTTAAGGCTATAATATTACTAGGGAGTTGCCAAAGAATAAACAAAAGTTGCTTCACATCTTCATTTCAGTAACTAGCTTTAAATATAAATGCATGTTATCTTTAAGGCAGCTGATCATGTTATGAAAAATATTCAAATATACATATTGCATGGAAAACAAATTGAAGCTCAGATTGCCTTACTGGGTATCAGCTATTCGAGCACTCACGTCTCCCTCTTTTTTTTTTGTCGTTTGCTGGCTGGCGCAAAGCTTAAGCATAGCATAGAGCGCAATATCCTTGAACAGTATCATTAATCTTCTTGCGTTGCGTTTTTTTTACTGCTGGGCCTTTGTATACCCTGCATGCAATTAAATGCGAACAGAGTATACTCCGCCTCAATCAATTACTAACTTTTTTACGCTTGAATAGCAACAATAATTTAAATATATAAAATTAACATTTAAATGTATTTATTTTGTTGCTTAAATATTTAATTATTTGCATATATTGCTTGCTCTTGTTGATATGCGCATTCCTAATACATTGCATTGCTGTTGCAGAGTAAATTCACGTCGTGCACTTCATGCTTCAGTATTCTTACTTGTTTTGTGTGTCATTCGCCGAACACATAGTTTTTTTTTTGTGCACGAATTTTTCGTTTTTTTTTTTTGCTTTGCTTTTTTTTCTTTTGTGCCAAATGGTAGTCGCCGCGTCGCTAACTCCTCCGCAGGCTGCGCAGCAGCAACAACAACAAAGCTCAAAGCTCTACAAACTGCAGTTGGCCGTTGTAACTGTTGTTGTTGTTGTTTCAGTTGCTGCTGTAGCTGATGCCTTGGTCGTTTTTTGTGGATTTCACTTTTTTAGTCATTTCCATTTACTTTATTTGCAATTTTGACTGGAACTTTTTCAGCTCTCCCCGCTTCTCTCATGGGGCACGAGAGCGTTACGAGCGACTCAATTCATTTGTTGTTTTATTTATTTGTAGTTGTGTATATACATGTGTGTGTTTGAGTCTGTGTGTGTGCAATGCAATGACCTCGAACTTCGTTTGCTGTGTGCATCTTTGGAGTTTTTTGCATTCCATTTTTGCATTTGCCCGCTGGGCTATTCATTTGATTTTGGCTGCGGGTCGCTCGACGCTGCGCCAAGTTTAGTTGGTCAGCTAAAAGCCACATGGCGCTGGAACATGGTGGGATTTGTGGGCCAAAAGGTTGTCGTCAGTGTGTGTGCGCAATCAAACCTTTTTTATTACCGCTCAATTGGCATGGCTTAAGGTACGAATTGATGGCGCTTAAGTTATTTTCTTAGTTCGAAAGCCTTAATAAAACTTTATCTTTGTGGGCATTAAATAAAAAGAGAAGAAACACAGACAGGGAGTGAGGGAGAGCGTGAGAGCAACATGCATTACAGTTATCAGGCCTGCTCTAAAAGAATATTTCGGTTGCACTTTTGCCTGCTGTTCGCCTCATTGTGTATGAGCGCGACAGAGAAAGAGAGAGAGAGAGCGAGAGAGAACAAGCTTGCTGACAGAATAGAGTAAAGCAACTGTCAAATTATGCGGGGAATATTTGCATACAATAAACTTTGTACAAATAAACTTTGCGCTCATAACTTATTTAAAATTAGTTATAGTAGTTGAATCTTGCAGTAACAGTTACTGTTCCGCCACGATTCAACTCGTTCCACTTCGCTCTACCCCACATTTTATCGTTGCCAAAAAACTAAATCGCATGCCAACTTTTTTGTTCGCACAAAAATCAATAAAATGCTCCTGCCTCACACACACATACACACACACAGACAGAGGCACATGAGTGTGGCGCTGCAACTACTACCAATGCAGCGCAGCTCAGACACACTGACAGCGCAGCACTCAACCCTTTACACTCACACACACACGCACACAGCTATTAACAATGCCAATAAAAACTGCAATAATATTTGACAGTGTGTGTGAGCGGGTATGCGTGTGTGTGTCTGTGTTTTTGTGTGCATAAAAGAAACTCCACGGACGCAGCAGCCGCTGCTGCTCCAACGAGTTGGCTCTCTTTCAATCGTTCTCGCTCACGCTCACGCTCAAACGCTCCCTCTCGCTCCCTGTCTCGCTGCTTGGCTCACCAATACAAGTCAAAACGCCCCCAAGCTGCAGTTATACATGTGCGCTCTCAACTCGTTCGCTCGCGTGCAGTCGCTGCGCTGCGCTACTTGGCAACTGCGACGCAGCCGACGTTAACGTCGCTGCCGCTGCCACTGTCGCTGTCGCTGCCAGCGTTCTGGTAACATTTTGCGGTTGCTCTCGAAATCTAAATTTCAAGTTCGTCTCCTGCAATTTATCAGAGAGTTTTGCTGCCTTTTGCACTTTTTGGCCAACTTCGTTTGGTTAGCCCTCTTCATAACAGCACTTCAAAACAACCTCCGCCCCGCACCGACCCTCTACCGACACGAGCAGTCGGTGAATCTTGCTGCATGCAGGCTGTGGCCCGTTTTATGGGCAAGCGCAGAGTTACGAGCAAAACGAGCAGCGGCGCGTCCGTCGCAACCTTTCAAACTCCCAACTCTCGTTCTGGTTGAAAACGAAACCGGATTTCTTATTGGTTTTTTTTTTTCAACTTTTTTTCGTACTTTTTGCTCATTTTTTTTAGAAGTTTGTCTTGCCTTTTTCATTATTTTGTACATTTTTTGTGGCACATTTGACTGAGTTTTTGGAATGCAGTTTTATTGTGTTTTGCCTTATTTTGGTTTATTTGGTTCTGGCTGCAGTTTGGTTTTAATTTTTACTCTTTGTTTTCATTTATTTCGTTACCTGATTCACAGTTTCCGTATAGTATTTTGTGTACTTACGTAGTAGACGCCTTCTCTCTCGCTCTCTCTCTCTCTCTCTCTCTCTCTCTCTCTCTCTCTTTCTCTCTGGTTTTTGGTTTTTACTTTATTTTTGAAATTTAACCGAAAAGAACTTGTAAATAACTTTGTTTTGGTTTTGATATGAAACTGGTTTCGCTCTGGTCGAGTCTCTGGAATTTCTTGAATGAGCCAAGGGTTGAATGCAAAGCTATTTTGATTATCTAATGGAAAACGATTTTAGGGACAACACAGACTCATTGGCTCCTCTTAGCTCCTAACTTGACCAGCGCCATGCAGCCTCAAGGAATGCCATGAATGAGTTCAGTATAAGAAAAACCTGAATGCTTGCTTGCAGATAACAACACTTGCTTCCTGCTCGGCGATAAGCTCTTTGAACTTTCATGCACTCCAAAGGGTTATGCTCTGTGAGAGTGGACTGAGCGTCTCAAAGAAGTTGAAATGCAGCCTTTGATTAGTTGGCGGTTGGCTTTGAGGCAAGAGTTACTCCAGTGACAGCAAAAAGAAAGCAGCGAAAGGGAAGTTGCGAAAGGAAATGAAAGACAGCTTTGCCTCAAGTTAGATAAGCTACAGATAATCTTATATAATCATAGAAGTTGAGAGGTGAGAAGAGAGTAAAGAGAGATAAATAATTTAAGAGACATAGAATAAAAGAAGATGAGCAGAGTGAAATAGAAGAAATGAGAAATATAGAGTGTAAAAGCGAGTGGGAGAGAGAGAGAGAGAGGGAGCGAGGGGTAGACGAAAATAGACACACATAAAGGAGATGCAGGATCTGCGTAAACATGACAAAGGATAAGGAAAGATAAGTAAAATTAAGGTAAGGGAAATGAGGGACAGAAAAAGTTGAGGAACGAAGCAGAGAAAAGTGAGAATAATAGGATAGAAGGCTTCGGGAGCCTTCGGGGAGCCTATTCGGATGCTCGAGATTACTAAGCAATGTTCGAGTACTACTCAAAGCAAAATCATCCTTTAATTGTTTTTTTCTTATTTCGTCTTTATTAGTCACTCAGTTAAGGAATGCAGCTGATTACGCTGATTACTCGTAAGTGATGAATATTTTCTAGTTCATCACTCGATTGGCTTGTACGCTGAAAATTTGAAAATCGATGCCAGCCTTTCTGATATTGAGGGTAATCACCATGCAGTAGACGAGGAGCAGGAGCTGCTTGCTACGCAGCACATAGGAGGCGCCCATGTTATCCGGAAAGACGGGCTTGTCCCAGCCGCTGCAGTCGTAGAGAAAGTATCCGCCATCCCGGCAGGAGGAGTAGCCAAAGGCGAAATGTTGCTCACGGCACTTGAGCAGGCCGTGCTGATAGCGCGTAAAGAAGTAGTTGAGTGCCTCGTAGAGACCCATAACCTTGCCAGCTGGCGCACTATAGAGCTGGCCATAGGCCACCAGCTGCAGCTGGACAAGGAAATCGATGCCGTGAAAGTCACACTCGAGCGGCAAGTCGTATGGATTGCGACTAGTCAGCATGCTCGCCCGATAGTACTTATCGCCACTGATGACAATGGCATCGAGAAACTTGGGTGTCCACTCCTTGAGACTGCGATAGACGCTCACCGCACAGCACGCAACCACACAGCAGGCCAGAGTCTGACGACCTCGCACCTGGCTTTCGAAGCAGCTGGAGCGCGGATGCACTGAGCCCCAGAGTGACCAGAGATACTCATTGACCTCCACATCGAATGCGTTCCACTTCTTAGGGCTTTCCCGACGAGGTACTCGTCGACTCCAAAGCGGCAGGCTCTTTTGGACGGGCAACCAGGTCATCGTCTCGCTTCTGCCCGTAAGTGTTGAGCTCAGACTCATCTCCCTTATAATACCGTCGATAGTCATCAGTGCCCAATCTTTGAGGCACTGCATGCTGCGAGGGCGGCGCCAGACGTAGTGGCTGGAACTTCTGGCGCTGTATATAACGCCGATTCAGTGCAACCAGACCCGAGTACAAGTCGGTTGCCAGGATTTCATGAACGAAATTCTTCATGCCGAAACAACTGAACCACAATTCCCCAAAATGCAGTCGAAAAACGGCAAAAGAAACTAAATAAAGACGAAATAAATTCGAGTATAATAATACAAAATGAGAACTAGCTCTATACGAAATTTGTATATCTATGTATCTGAATGCTTATATATATTTAAATATATATACATATAGCCAACTTTGCTGAAATTCAGATCAGCATTAGTTATCCTTGAAGAGTACTCTATTGCAAGTCTTTGTCTAAGACTCCCTAGTGCATTTGGATCTAGGCCTTAGATAGTTGGTTCAGTATGCCATTATATTACATTATATACCAATAAAATATATATATCTTCCCTCTAGACTCGAATTAAGTTAGTTTCCTGAGGATCTAGAATAGGTAACCTGTTCAGCCTTCTGAGATAACAGTTCGATCTATGTAAGATGAAAATGAAACGAAGAACACCCTGGTTACGAACCCTCTGAACCTTAGGCTAACATAATGTACTTTGAGAACTCTACTTTAATTTAGTGAAATGAAATCTAAGAAATATTCCAAACGAATGATCTCTAAAAAAAAAAAGCAGCTAGCTCATCAAAGTCTATGCGAAATCCAAAGTTTCTCCCTGGTAGAGCCCAGCTTCTCGAACAGATCTTAACTTAAAACTCCTTAAGCTGAGTTTCATAAGATATCTAAATACTTCAATGTTTAACAGGAACTTACTTGACTAGCTCTGCTATTTCCTCTTTTAATAGACCACCCAATATTAGCCCCCTCCCATACCTTACATTCATTTAACACATTAAGTTTAAACATTTCGATATTTATTGCTCAATGCTAATTGTTAAAGACACACACAGAATTTGAGTGCCCACTTCAAAGAAGACTTTGGCGATTTGTCAGCATTAGTGAACGACGACGTAAGCAAAGTGCAATAACAAGGTACATAATCAGAGTAATTGCATTTGGAATGGGGGCTCATAAGTGTAATTGCTGTATGTCGATGGGAAAGCTGTTGATTTCCTCACTTTAAACGCGCTAAAAAGGGAGATGGAGAGAGAAAAAGGGAGGGAGTGAGAGAGAGAGAGAGACGAAGAGAGCTACAGCGGGCCCCTTCCGATACGGGAGCAGACCTACAATTTGACTAACGAGCCTCTTTTCCTTCTCCTCCTTTTTGTTTTTTTTTTTTAATCTTTCTTCACACGCCCCTGGAGCAATAGATTTTTGGATGTATGAATTTCCGTTTCGATTTTGGTCAACCTCTGACCGATTCGCTCACGCAATCTCTGCAGCGCCATCATATCTTCGAAGGACTGCTCTCTCTTTTGCAGATTCTCATTGTATCTTATATAGAAATTGTCCACCTTAAGATCCAATCGATTGATCTTATTCTCAATGGATTCAATGCTATGCGTTAGCTTCTGGGATCGTTGGATTAGCTCATTCAGCGGCTGCATCATTCGCACAATATCCAATTCGACTTGCGTTAGATCTTTTTTGAGATCCATTCCTTCGTTTGGGGATTGCTCATCCGCATTGGCCTCCGCATTGTCCTGTTCCGATTTCTTATTCATGTGATAGTCATGAACCTCACGTATGCAAGTACGAAACTTATCCCAATCCTTGATATCTGACTTGGTATCCAAGGAATCCGTAAACTCACTGATAAAGATCATCATATCTTCTATGCTGGCGGGCATATCTAATGGACGCTTTGAGCCTGTTTGACAATAATTCTCAAGTTCCTTCTCCAGGGAACCGAGATCTGAGCTCGTTTCCACAAAAGCATCTTGACCAACATCAGGTTCACTGCTGCCCTCCAGTATTCCTTTCTGTTAAATAAATATATTATTTTGTATGTATGTAGTAGTATCGTGAATAATACCTCTATAAGTACACCCTTGACGTGTGCGTACTTGGGATCCGTGCACAATTGCTCGACAAATTCATCTCGTGTCTGATGCACCATTTCCCCAGCATTTCCTGTCGACCCGCAATCGCCGATTAGCTCAAACTCATTTGACAATTCAGCAATGCCTTTCTGTAAGAATGAGTAATATAATCTAATATATATATATATATTAAGGGTTTCTCATACCTCCACAAGTATGCCACGATGCTGCACTGGCTTAGATCCTGAGCTCTGCTCAACGCGCAACTCTTCTCGGCTCTGCTGCACGAGATGTCCGTATTTGCTCAGAGAGATCTGTTGAAGCAGCATATGCTTAATGGGCATATTACTCGTTCCTATCTCCTCATTGTCTGTCTCGCTTGTCATTGCACCGTCCGAGCTGATTGATTCAATATCAATGGGCCTTTCGTTTTCCATGTTGTAAAAAAATTTTGATTTTTTTTTAATTTTTAGGTTTGTATTTTGAGTTATTCTTAATCAAACTGCGCATGCCACATTCAGTCAATCGAACAGCATGAAACTTCCATTGATACAAATGGCAAGGACTACTAGGATATGCGTACATCTAATGGAACTATTAAAAATCAAAGCAAATAAATATATTTATTTCGATTATTACCTTAAATATTTATAGTACTATATCATAATTTTATAAATTTATTTAGTTTTTTTTAATTAATTTATTTATACATGATTTAATATTTTTCTATTAATAATTAAAATAAATATAAAATATTTAAAATAATTAATGATTTGTATTTTTTATTTATTCCATATAAAAATATTACTAATAACATATCCATAAATATTATTAATAACATATGATATCCAAAAATATTATGATATACAAATTTATGTGAGATTTTTATAGAATTAAAAATATATACTTTTTTAAATTATAAACATTTTTTTAAAGTTCTTATAAACAAATATAAAATATAAAAAAAAATAAAATAAAATAAAATAAAAATATAATATAAACAATAAATATTTAAAATAAATCGAAAAACAAAAGTTATGTATTATATAAAAGTAAAATATTTTAATATTATTATTGTACAAATTAATAAATATTTTTTATTATTTTGTAATCAAACTAAAATTTGTAAATAAAATCAGTTTTTACTTTTTTTTAAATAAATATAAAAAAGTAATATAAAATATTTTTGCTTTTCCACATTGTTTAAAAGAAATTTATTTCAATTTTTATATTCTCAGTTGTACATCATTTATATTTCAAAAAATTTATATATTTTTATAGAAAACTATTTAAAATTCTCAAATATTTGCTTATTATAAAGCCATCGATGCACATCGAAATGCAAACGCCTATCATTAAAATGTTGCAGGGTAAACTTATGCAACAGATGAGCTTACAGATAAATAAGTAGACTTAATAATATATACATATAGCCATATATCCACATATATTTATATTAAGCATATAATTTCCCACAGAGATCAAAAACAGTTGCCATTTGAATGATAGGGGCTGTCATTTGTTGTGGATCGATGGCTTTTTGCCCACTGCAGCAGCTGGAAGATATCGTGAGAGGTAAAGTAAATGAAGTTCGCGTTGTTGCCACGCATTAGGGTAACCAATAATTTAAGACATCGTAAACACATCGTAAATTTTGCACTGGCATATTTAGGCTTTAATTTTCTATAAAAGACGGGCGGACAACAGGCAACTTGAGACAGGGACGTGAGACGTGAGACGAGAGACGCCAAAAGCCTGGAACGACTCGAGAGACGTTGTCGTCTCGCCTCGGTTAGGGGCATTCCTTTTTCCAGTTGCTTGCGCTGCTTCATGCAACTGCAGCACGTAATTACAGCCCATTAAGTTTTTTTTTTTTTTTCGTGTATTCGTGTGTGTCTTTGTGTGTGTGTGTGGCTGCTTCTTTCACTTGGCGCATGCATGATAAGTGCCACTTGCCCAGCCCACAGACTCCGGCAGCGTCGTGTGCGCCTCCCCTCGTTGCGCCCGCTGCGTATTTGCTTTGATGAAAATGTTTCCCATTACTTGGCTGGCATTGACTCACCCCACCAAACACCTGTGCTCCTCCTGCTGATGCTGCTGCTGCTACTCCTGCTCCTCCTGCTGCTGCTGCTGCCGGTTGCTGACTGCTCGCTATGCAACGGTCTTTGTCGAGGTGTAACCTATATTTTTCTGTTATTTTTAATTAGAGGCTTCTCTCTTACTCTCCCAATGTGTGTGTGTGTGTGTGTGTGTGTGTGTGCGTGTGTCTGCTGCCTACCATCGTTGATTATTGTGCAGCATGTGGCAGCTTTTGCCTTTTTGCCTCGGACAGTTGCCACTTGAGCAACGCGTGAAGCCAAATTGAACAGCAGCAAAAGAGAATTCAGCTTGTAATTACATAACTCGCAGCTTGAAGCAGCTTGACTTGGCTAGTCTTCCCCTCTCTCTCTCCCTCTCTCTCTGTTTGATGGGTTAATCAATTTATTTAAAAGGCAAATACTAATGAGCCCAATTATAGATTAACCACAGATTGTTATCCTCCAGCTTGAATGGCAGCGTAAATAGCTTTGGAATGGCGTGTGCTACGTGTTGCAAGAATAAAGTGATTGGAATATCGCGTTAACTGCAACGCAGTGAGAGACTGCAGCAAAGTCTGAGAATCTTACGCAGAACAGCTGTCTGGTTGTAAAATAATATAGTTACACACATTAACTTGGTAACGAGAAGATTGCTCAGGTCGAAATTTCCATTGCATTCTTCTTCTTTATCTGCGAGTAAATTAATTCTAGATCTAAGCAAAAATTATAGGAATGCAAATGACTTTATAAGCGAGAGAGATTTGGTGAGTTACTAAAAGAGAAAGAAGTAGATAATATGTGCTTATAGAAATAGTCAATAATTGTTATTATACATTTTTAAATATCAGCTAAAAGCAATATTTAGTTAAGCCAGCTTATCTAACAAATATTTAATGAGATATTTTTTTTTAAAGTGTAAAGATAATATAAATTGAAATGTTGGCAAAATTCATTTAAAATTTTTATTATTTTTACTTTACTTATTTAAAATAATTTTTTATATATAATTAAACATACTTTAAAATTTATTTCACGTTGCAATGCGAAAAGAATCGAAGAAATCATCACATTTATTTTATAAAATTAAAAAAAAAAATATATATATATAAAAAGAAAACAAATACTTTTAAAATTTAAAAATAATATAAATAAACTAAAAATAATTTTTAAAAATTAAAAAAAGAAAGAATACCATTTCGCAGCCGGTAGGATTCGAACCTACGCTCCCAGAGGGAATCTGATTTCTAGTCAGACGCCTTAACCGCTCGGCCACGACTGCTTGATATCGGCGTGCCGTTTTTGCCCATATCAATGCCGCAAGCGAGTAACAGCAACAACAGGGTGACTCATAAATAAAATGTAGTTTTCAAGTGGGTCAATTGAGTAATTTGACAACAAAGATGCGATAAAAATAGAAACGAAATGAATAAATAAATTCAAAATAGTTTCCAAAGAGCATGTGATTAAATTTATGCCAAAAGAAAAAGTATGGAAATATTAATGAAGCCAGCAAGAGAGATAGCAATGGATCGTTTGAAGGCAGAGAGAGAGAGAGTTAGGGGGACTTTGAAATGGGCTGCAACGAATCGACTGCAAATCAAGGCGTCAATTAAGAGGAGAAAACGCTGCTGGCTTGCCATAGCAACAAAAAGGTGGAGCCACCAAACGCCGATCCACTATCGCACTGCCACGCTACGGCTCTGATCTCGCCGAGACACTGAGGACGAAGAGAGTCGAAAGACTGCAAAAGCTGAATTGTGTAGATCGAATACCTGCGGCTGTCCACAGTTCGACTACTCGACTACTGCTTACCTGGGCCTGGACTCACTTCATTGCCACCTGCACTTTTTTGTTCCTTTTGTATTTTCCTCTCTTCTTTTTTTGTATTTTTATTATCTTCTGCTGTCGGTAGTTCACTTTGATGCCGTTCAGTCAAGCAAACCGCCTTCTAAGTCCAATTGCTGTGCTGCCTTTCCACAGATATTGATAAAGTGTTAACAGTCGCAATTGATCGCCAGACAACTGGCCCCAGCTGCAGCAGGAGGCGCAGCAGCAGCAGCAGCATCATCAGCATTTGTGTCCACTTTGATGGAGCTGCATTTCAACAGTTGTCATTGACTGCTAAGATGCCAGGACTTTTGATAAATCGACTGCGACCACAGATAATCAGCAACGTCTATCGACAAATAGCAAAAAAGTGCTTCGACTCTTTGTAGACTGCGATTGGCATGAATTTGTATATTTATTTATAAATGTTAATTATTTATTTTTAATTAGCTTATAAGATATTAGAAAACTTTAACAAAAATATACTGAATGCGTAAATAATTTAAACAAATAATAAAAATAATTTATAAAAATAAATAATTTAATATTTTAATTACTTTTCCATACATTTTTATTTTTATTTTTTTATATATATTGTTTATTATTTTCAATATATCAAAAATCGAATTTTATAATATTTTAAGAGCATCCCAAATTTATTCTTAGCATATTTAAAATTCCTTAATATAAACTTATTCATTTATTAATCCTAATTTCACTTCAACTTCTCTGTATTGCATTTAAATCATTCATAAGTCAAATATACTAAATAAATTCATTAAACACAGGCCTAGATGCCTAGATTCTCAACTAATCTCTGTATTAATAATTTTAATTAATTCATTATTATAATTCATATTTAATAATTCCATAATTCCCAACAATTTCTAAATACCTTAATTCCTGAGCATATCTCTCGGTAAGTATTCAAGTTGCTCACACTTAATCTTCATCAATCAACTTAATGTCTCGATTTTTTTATGCTTTCTTCATCTTCTCTTCTCCTAATTGGTCTTAGATTTTCCTAAGACCAGCTAAGTGCACAGATCTTTACCGTTAGCTCCATAAGGTTAGCTGGAATGCAAGTGGTTGGGGAGTGGAGCTGCTAACCCAAATACCAACGCATTGTTGTGGCTAATGAGCTAAGCACTTAATCGCTAGAGAGTGTCCGATGGGGGACTCCAGGCACATCCCAGGCACCCCTCAGGCAGCCAGCTCGACATTCCTGCAATTCATTGTGCGCGCGCAGATTTAATTTAGCTGCGAGCTATAGATCAAATTCGCAAAAGCCAAATGAAGTAGTTACCAACACTTGAACAGCAGAAGATGTGGGGAATTCAATTCACGCCTGCCCGGAATGCCTTTGACACACGTGGACCAAGCTAGAACTGCCACTGCCATGAGGCGTTAATTAGCGCTCAATTGTCGATCGTCATCTCTAGGCTCTGCTCTAGGCTCGGCAACTGCAGTCTCAGCTTTAGCCTTTCATTGTGTGTGTGTGTGTGTGTGTGTGTGTGTTCTGTGCCTGGCTGTACGTGACGAGCAACGCAATTGCAGTCCATCAATGACGCAGCTCGAGAATACAACAGCTCTCACCTGAGCAGCCTGAGCCTATCTGCTGCTGCTTCTCCTGCTGCTTCTCCTGCTGCTTCTCCTGCTGCTTCTCCTGCTGCTCCCTCTCATTTGTTCATTTAGACAATCGTTGGCTGATTATGGGTGCGCCCAATTGTGATTATACGCATATTTAATGGGTTCTATTTCCACCACAATATCCACTTTATGCAGTATTTACTGTCGCAATGGCAGCCCGAACAGCAGTTGGCTCAATCATGATCAGAGATTGGCTGCATATATGCATAGAATATATTTTTAGTATGCAGCTCAAGTCATATACATGTTTTAGCTATATTTAATATTCTATATAGTATGAAGTTTATGCTCTGTGCATTATATTCAGTGTTTTGCTTTATATTATTTAATGTGAATATTATTTAATTGGCTTTGTATTCCTTTGCCTGGAAAAAAATTCTATATTGAATTAAAGATATATTTAGGTATTTTTCTAAAGGTTCAATAATGAAAATCTATAAATGAATTTGATAAAATTGCATATTGAAATTGTTTAGATTTCCAGGTGAACCTTAAACAGCTCAGTTAGACATTCAGGTAAGGCTTGAGCTTCAAATAAAAATTTCATAATATTCAAGTTCTATTCTAGAGTTTTTCAATATCAATACAAATTTAATGCTATGAAATATTTGTAGAGATATTATTGAAAGCTCGACTATCCCACTATAACTTTCATTAGACTTCATTAAGGAATCTTAATAGTATGTAAATTCCTAAGTTCATTTTGTCTTTGGCTTTGATCATATGCAATTTCTATGCCCGATAGACATTAAGTTAATGACTAATCAAACGATTGTTATCAAAGCTGAGTTTGAGCTACGCCTCTAATCTTTAATCGGCCGCCAATCAGGCTTTGGAGCCAGCCAGATCTGGTAAATCGGTGACAAATGTTGTCAAGGCGCATTTTGCGTTGTTGCATCAACAGAATGACAAGAGGCGCGATAAGTTGGGGCTAGAGATTGGGGATTGGGGATTTGGCAGTGCTCTTAGCTGCAACATAAATGGCCTGGTGTTAGGTGTCAGTTATAGCCACTGACAACTGTCAGTGATAAGACCACACACACACGCACACACATACACACACACACGCACACCTAGACACATCAGGTTTAGCATAGAGAGGGGCCAGAGCACGCAGCTTTTCAATTAGCCAGCCGTAACGAGGGGAGCTCGATGCCGTTGCGTGCTTGTAAACAATTTCTCGAGAGGGTTTCCTTAACAACTTGCTGGAATTTGCAAATTTAAGAATACAAAACATGCGATAATTGTGAAATTGTCTGGAATTCTGTTTAACATAATTGCTATCAATAGTTGGGGATTAACTTGCGCAGAGGCAGAGCTAAGCTCTGAGACATTGGAACACGACTTCTTTGACTGTTGAGCTGTCAGCTTGATTTACTTGCAGCTGATGTATCTATATATACATATATTTCTGTATTGCCTCACTTCTGTGAGGTCGCATCCCACTGAACCCCCTTTGCGAACCCTAATTAGCCACTTGGCAGGCCCATTTGCCATGACACGTGTCCCTCGTGTTAACTCAAGTGCGTCGGCTTTTTGGTTTGTCATTCGCCTTTTTGCCTCGCTGCCAGCTTTGTTATTTAAAACCAAAACTCGAGACCTGAGACCTGAGACACGAGACACGAGACACGAGACTCAGCCGCCCAACCATTGAAGCTCGTGCCTCGCATCTGGTTCCTGCTGACATTTTGTTTGTTTCCGGTTTACTGCATTTCGTCATCGTCGTCGTCATCATCTTCAGCGTTCTGTTGCACTTTTCTTAATTAAAAGCCACATTCGAGTTTTGTATTTAGTGTTGCGCTGCCTGCCGGCCACTGTTCTGCACCACCTGCATGACACCACTTGCCCACATTTTGTCGCCCCATCGGCATCGCCCATCGAGTGGCTCTCAACTTGAAACACGCTCAGCCATGGCCGCAGGCACAATTATTGCCTGTCTGAAATTTGAGGAATAATAGCTAATTTTGTAATGAATTCAATACATATATAATTCAATATATATATACTATATATGCATATATATTTTGAGGCAATCAAAAATACTAGGTATTAAAATGAATGATATGAATATAATGAATGAAAGAAAATAAATAATACAAATAAATATAATAAATAAACAGACAGGAGGAACAATTAAAAAAAATGTTATTAACTAAATAACTTTACATTTACAAAGAAAATAATAAATAAATATAAATATATATAATTTTAAAATTAATAATAATAAATCTCAGTCTACGAAAATAAATTTCATGCAATGTTATTGACTAATTTATCTAATGCATTACTATATACATTATAATGTTTAAATCTATTCCTCAATGAAAATAACTAATTAAAATATATAGAATAAATAATTATAAATATTAGAGAACCAATCCAATTGAATGCAATTATATTAACAGATTTATTTAATATTCTTAACATAATAATTATTTTAATTTAATTTAATTAATTATCAATTTTATTAAAGACCTATTTGTTTATATTGCCAAATAAACCAATTAATTGTAAAATAATTAATAATAAATATGCAAATACCAATTCATCTTATTTACATATTCCAGGAAATTCCTAAAGAAAAATCTTAAGCAACATTTTCATTGAAGATTAAACTAAATACGTTAAGTTAGTACGCAACATAAGATTGGCCAATCTAACAGCTTTCAACTAAAGAATGTAAATTCGTAGTACATAAAGTTAAATTTCCTTAAGTCTTGGAAACAAACTAATAAATACCCATACTAAACATCTTGTGTCGAAGTCTTAGCCTAAAGTCAAACTGCCAATAAAATAACTCTCGATTAAAGAATTTCATCAATTTGTTTATAACCTTATTTATCAATAGAGAAGACAAGAAAAAAGTCAAACAATTCCTGAACCGTTGTGTGATTCTCTGCAATGTTCAGTGTCGTGAGAAAAACGTGCCACGACTTTCCACAAGAAAATTTCACTCGAACTTTATAAAATGGCTTGTTGAGTTTTCACCGAATTGGATTGGCGGGTTCATGACACCACGTGGGCAACAAACAACAGCATTTGGCGACAAACAACAAGTTGTGGAAACTGCTTGTTGTTGTTGTAGTTGTTAGCTGTTGATTGCCAGCAAGCAACATGCAACAAATCAGGCAACAGGTTGCCAGCCGCAGCTCTTGTTCCGCCAGGTATCAAATTTCAACAAACTGAATGCGACTTTCGGCCAAATCAACTGTAGAAATATGTATGTGTTGAGAGTTGAAAGTATTTGCCACTCGTTTCGGCTATTAAAAAAAAAAAATTATAAACTGAAAGAAAAAATAACAAAATTTATTGAATTGAAAAATTGTTTCAAGGTTAGTTAAATGCCAGCTCGTAATTCACATGACGCGCCAGAAATTGGAAGTATCTCTCCTATCTGCTTTTATAAACCACAAGCTCAAAAGCGAAACTCATTTAAGCAAATAAAAGGCAAATGCGGTTTCAACCTGAAGCACGCTGATATTTTTTGATGCTCAGCACTCTTTGAAGAGAGTCCATGAAATATAATGGAAGAGTAAAGATAGAATGGAATATGAAATATGGAATATTAAATAATGAATATGGAACATGGAATATGGAATATGATTAATGGAATTTGAAATATGGAATATAGAATAAGGATTATGGAATATGGAATATGATATATGGAATGCAAACATGCTAACTAAATGTGCAGAGTGCTATGAAATTCGTAAAGGCTCATTTGGGAACTAAAGAAAAATATTAAAAAGAATAACAGAAATATATAAATTAAATAAAAATATTTGAAGTCTGATAATTTAGAAGACATTTTGCAATTTTTCAATCAAAGAAATTTGTATATTTATAAAATATAACAAAAAATATATAACAAAAATATATATAAAATATAATATAACATATTATTAAGTTAAATATAAATAATAATAATAATAATTATTATTAAATTAAAATTTATTAAAATAATACGATATTCGAACCTGCCAACGATTATATTTACTTCTTTATTTTATTTATATTTTTTTTTTATTTTTTTTTTATTTAATATTTATTAATATAATAATAAATGTAGCTCATTTTTTTTATATTTTTCAAATTATGTCTACGGATATTTAATAAATAAATTAAATTCGACTAAGAAATTTAATAAATAAATTAAATTTGACTAAGAAATTTGCTTATATTTTTTATTTGTATAAAATGGGAAACTTTAAAACTAACTAAAATTTTTAAAAATAATTAAATAAAATAAATTTAATAAATTTTAAAAAATAAAATAATAATTAATAAATATATTAAATAATAGTGCCGTTTTTTAATTTAAATTTAATTTTATAAAAAATATGCTTATTTAACATCGAAACGGAATTAAATAAAATGCACTTTATTTATTTATATTTACTATTTTTATTATTTAGTATTGATTCATTAATATTCAATTTAAAAAAAAGTTAATAATTAATAACACCCCATATCGATAGTGTATTTGAAATTCAGTTTCTTTAAATTTTCATTTAATTTTCAAGTTGCCTTTCTGGCTGGCAACATAAACCAGCTGCTGTAGCTCTCTCATTACAAATTTGATTTGATTAGCTGAGCAGCAGGTTAAACCGAAGACATCCTGACAGGTTACCCCACTCCGAATGCCAAAGCGAGCGATATACACACATATATATATATATATATATATTTATAAATATATGTATGTGCGTATATGTTTGTGAATATATTTAGACAAGTTGTGAACAATCAGCAGGCATTCATAGTTAAATTGGAACACTCCATTTATTGATTCTGCCCGATGGCAGACGGACTGAGTCCCTGACCCCATGATTGGGCAAAAGAAATGCCAATCGAGTGATAAGCAGAGTCAAAACTCAACGGAGTCTAGACACTGCATACAATTCACATTGCCATAGGCTCTTCTCTTAACATTCCTTACTTGTTTGCTAGCATTAATTACATGCAAAGCATTTTGCATAAAAAGCGTCATTTAATAACAATTTCATTATAAATTGTTGGGCCAAATGATGACGCGTGGAATGCGTTGCAGCTAAGCAAAAACAACTCATTATAAAAACATTTTTTTTCAGCTACGCTTTTATATCTCTATATATAAATGTTATCTATTGCAAATCATGCTTTAAGCTCTGACTTATTGGCAAGTGACAATGTGTAAAAGTCTAGGTAAAAGTACTCTATAGCATACGCAATTGTTTAACTAATTTATCAGAATGGAATTTATTCAAATCCAAGCAGGATTTATATATAGAGTTAAAAAAAAATTAATTTTAAAAAAATATCTCAATAAAATAAATTGCAAGAATATAATTCACAAACTTTGCTTAAAGTACCGGGTATCTTTTAGTCGATCATCTCCCAGCGCCTTCATGCTAATATGGTTTTCCAAAAGAATTATACGCTTGCCAATTAATTTATTAAAATGCTGCCTCTGTATTTGTATACAATTTTATATGCAATTATGCCTATTAATTATTATTGATAAATTTATGCAAACTTTGCGTTCTTTTTTTCCCATTTTATTTGAATTGCAAATATCAACTTTTTTGCGCTCAATCCCTTTATAATTAATTATAAATGTACATATATGTATATATTCCCTTCACATAAGTGGAGTTTTTGTTTGGCGGGCAAAGCTGTAAAAATTGACGCGCAAACAAACATTAAAAATGTATTCAGCCCAACGGTAATTTTTGCTCTTGCATTCAATTACAATCGAGTGAATAAATAAAAAAAAAATATATATATTCATAATTAATTTATAATGTGACAGACCACGTCTAGCCGTGAAGTGATATAATATAACGAAAGCGAAAAAAAGTTTATATAAATAGTAATTAAAAAATGTTCGCAGTTCAATTATTCAAGGTGCGGTTTATGGCATTCATAATGTGGTTCAGAGAACACTCGAAATTAAAAAAAGTTTATAAATAAATGTTTAAACATATAATTTACACAGTATTCTGCTTTATATAGTTAAATTATTAACAATTAAATTAAATATTATAGATATTATAAATATATATAAATATATTTAGGTTAAGAAATATGCATATTTTTAGATCAAAGAATTTTAAAATAAAATAATAAAATATGAAATTCTTAAAATATAAATAATTTTATTAGCTTTCATAATTTTTAAATAATTAATAATCTTGTAAATTTAACAACACGTAAGGAAGTTGATTTAATATAACTTTAGATCGCACTCAAATATTAATTTAATTATTTAAAATTCATAATTTTAAAATAATTAATAAACTTGTTTGTAAATTTTTAATTTAATTTTATTTATATATATATATATATATATGTTTTTTTTTTTTTTTTTTTTTTATAAATTTAACAACACGTAAGGAAGTTGATTTAATGTAGCTTTAGATCACACTTCAATATTAATTTAGTTTAATTATCTAAAAGCTTAACTCTAATTATTAAAAAAAATTAACATCTAACGTCATTAAAGAACTCAATCACTCATAACATAATTTAACTTAAATTCATAAACCAAAAAAAATAAATAAATAAATAAACTGAAATAATATAAAAATCTTTCACCTAGACCTCCCATTGTATTCGGTAGCCTGGATAAACTGGCCCATGGAGCTGGATCGTTTATCTTGCAAACGAAATCTGTCACATGTCGAACATATTTATTGGTCGATCGCCCCGCGGGTTCCACTTGGCCAGTTAGGCAGTTTGGCTTGCTCCAAATCATGTACAAATAAATGCGCCAATAAATTTCATCATTAAAATCACTTAATTTTGATCTACGATGAAAATGTTGAAAAATCGCCAATGCCAAAGCCAATGTCAGGCAAATACGCAGAACCGGACCAAGCAGACGCTGTTGCAGTTCGTATAAATCATAAAATAAAAGACACTAAAAGCAAAAATAAATCAAAAAAATAAATAAAAATAAAAATATATACATACATATGCATATATATATGCAACACATGCAAAACCGGGCGTGCATTAGAGAAACTCTTTTTCGCCCATGCCAACGATCCGGTCTGGTTTTCTTCGTCTGCTTCTTCCTCTTTAGCTACCAAGTCCAGCAGACCTGGTCCGAAAATTAATTGTAAACGCGCCGCAAACACGCTCAACGCTCCACGATCCATGCCCCACACTCGAGTCCAGGCTGCAGCAATCTACATAATTCCCGCAGCGAGCCCACCCCGATCCATCGCCTGGAAACTAGGAAACTCCCGAGATGCATTCAATACGCATGCGTGGCCATTGGCCGCGACTGTCTTTTGAAATATGACGCCCAGTTCTTGGCAATAGATACGAATGTCTCGCCCATTTCTAATGGACGTCTGCTCCATGCACTTCCCAGAAATGTCTACCTCTTTCGCTTCCCCTTCATTTCAATGGAAATCGCTTTTCTTTTTCTATTTTTCAATTGCCTGCTAGAGAATGTGGCATTTGGTTAAATTAAAACTTGGCTACCAATTTAGGTAGCTTGGCTCAGTTCTCTGGAACTAGGAAACTGCTAAAGCTAAGAGCTGAAATTAATTTAACTGACAGTTCCTCTAACTCTAGCTAAATACTAGGCTAAGCTAAGCTTAGTTAAGTTTAAGCTTAATAGATTTTCTTATAATATATATTTGCTCTACTTATTCATAAGATTTAGTATTACAAATTTTGATTTAAATAAATCTCAAATAATCAGATTACACAGATAATAACCAAATCTTTTCTCCATTAAATTCAATTTAAACTACTAGCAATAACAGTAAATGTTAAAGAAATAATAATAACTATTTACATTACATTTACTAGACATTCTGATCATCATTAGTAGCAGAGCTTACATTAAATTAAAGTACAGTTACTACAAAATGTGTTAGCTGTGTCCTCCAAGCAGAGCCATTAGATGCCACATGATCATACAGCTTTAATGTGCTGCATATGCAGTTTCTTTTATGGTCCATAAACTGTCAGGCATTCACTGTCCAGCAGCCACAGTCCACTTGTCCAAGTGACTACTGTGCCACAGAGCCACCCGTTGCGCCAGCGGCAATTGCCTCGTCTATTGACTTCAGCTGGCTGTGGCGGATAGTGTCGAATGTAATTTAATAAATTAATTGCAACAATTAGTTGCTTCTTTTTCTTTTCATTGAAATCCTTGTAAATATTGCACTAGACGCACTTCTCCATGGCAATTGTCGGCCATTTCCATTGAATTTATTGCGCATTTCTCATCCCAGACATCCGAAGCAGTCCCCAAAGGCGGTCTCCATATTACTTATGGTGAATTTATGCAGGTGCTGTGAAATATACAATAATTGATTATTTGACTTGGATTTATTTGGTGGGTGTTGCCAAAATGCGTTAAATTGGATTTAAAACGATTTGTATTCATTAGATTTATATTGAAATTAATTAATTGCGGAGCTAAATAAACGACGCCTAAGGAATGCAAAAAGAGTCGAGTGGAATCTAACAATATAAATATAATAGTTTATAGTATTTATAATATATACCTATAATAGTTTCGGCTTATATTAAACTTACGAAAAAGACTTTCTAATATCATATAGACATTCACTAATGTCTATCCTTCAAATACTTTTAAACTAAACGAGAGTTCGACTTTCGTATAAATGCAAAATACCTAAGTCAGCTCGTTAATCGGCAATTTATATGTCTTGCTTTACATTCCACAATTTTGTCACCTGCATTTGTCGCCCTGTACGCCGAACTGGCAGTGTAACCCAGCTCCAAATCGTATCTACTACATGTGCCCCATGTCAGATGGGCTAATTTATAGTGTTACATTGGACGTGACTAAACTACATGACCGTTCCAATCTATCGATTGACCAAAACACCAAATACTGCTGCTACTGCTGCTGCTGCTGCTGTTGTTGACCGAGCAACACGTGGGCAACGGGCCAAAAAAGCCCAATAAAATGTTAGAACATCAGCTGCATATTGATGACAGGCCAGACAGACGCTGCGAGCAGCGATGACGAACGTTTGAAGTGTGTGTTATATGCATTGTGATACCCTGTTAAATAACAAATTGAGTAGGTAATGAGAAAAGTTGGCTGAATAGAGGTAAAGCGAATTAATTTGAAATGAATTATATAGATGATAGCTCCTATATTGCTTCATTGAGCAATGTCTTCTTGATCTAAAAGAAAAAAAAAAAAACAAGTATTTATAATTAATAAATATTTATAAAAAAAATAAAATACTTAGCTTATTTACCAAATTGCTTAATATAATAGAAATTATATGTTGTTTAAAGATAGATGTGTTTTATATACTTATACTTATTATATACAGCTTCTTAGTTGTTCCTTTTCGTCAACGAGCTCTTCATCTAAAAGCAAAAAATGATTTTAATTGATAAAAAATAGTAATATACTCAGCAATTTATAACAATTGATATTCCCTATACAGGGCGTTTTGTAGTTCATCATTGCGCCTGGTCTATAACTGTTTTCGCTATTGGATTTGGGTTATGAGCAGCACAAGCATCAACTGCAAAACGCGAATGCAACCATTCAGCTTTGGGGTTTGTTTTTGGGGTCAATGTCAATTTTGTTTTGTTGGCCGAGAGGTCGTGTGCCGCCTCCCCCAAAGTACGCGCTTGGCATCTTAAGCAGCAGCCGCTGCAACATATAAAAAACCATATGACGCCATATAATCCAGTCAGTTGGTCAGCCACAGTCATAACAATGAAACTTAGCCCAGTTATCATCGTATCGCTCGCTTGCCTGTTGAGCCTGGCTCAGGCGGATGTGCAACAGCGTCGTCGGTATCAACAACAGCAACTGCAGCAGGCCGGCTACAATTATCGGCCAGCGACGCAGAATCTGCCACAGCCTCAACAGCTGTATAGATCACCAGCAGCAGCGCCTGCTCCTTCTGAGATCAACTCGGCAGCACAGCAGCCCCAGCAGCTCTACAGGGCACCAGCATCAGCATCTGCACCTGCTCCTGCAGCTCAGCAGCCCCAGCAGCTGTACAGGGCTCCAGCCACAACAGATGCAGCTCCTCCAGCACGTCTGCAAGCCAAGCCCGCGCGCCTAGTGGCAAACAGTGAAGCCCAAGAGGATATCGATGATGCCGCCGAAGAAGTGGAGGTGCCCAAGGCAGCAGCCGCAACACCCGCTGTCGCTGTTCCAGCGCCCCTAGCACCCGTTGCGCCGCCAACCGTTGTATATTATCCTGCAGGCGCCGTAAGCTTTGTGCAGCCCACAGCCTATGCCAAGTTCATAGCGGCAGCTCCACAGGCAACACCTGCAGCTGGTGCTTATGTGGCCGCACCTCAATATTATGCCGCCTACTACGGTTAAGGAATATGCTAATTTATCAAGAATATGAAATCCAAGAACTGCAGCTCTTATTTTCCAAATAAATTACGTACTTTCTCTATTCATCAAACCAAGTTTTCTTTATCGCCATTAGCAACACTGTAATAAATCAGCAAGCTATGCAACACTGCATATTGTACATCAATGTCTTTCGTTAGCGAGGAGAAATATACATATGTATATGTATGTATGTGTGTGTATGTGTTAATGTGTGTGCGAATGTATGCATTGCGTATTATAATAATCATTTTTCTTATACTTTTATAATTCATTTGGTTAGTTAACAGTTTAATTTAACTGCATATCTCGTTACTCTTAATAGTTTTAATCATATTTCCGCTGTATTACGCTCCTCCTAGTCCTAGACTAGCCTTGAGAGTGATTAAGCAGCAACAGAAACCACCTTGTATATCAAGGTAGATTTGTGTACTCCTCCCC
This sequence comes from Drosophila borborema, assembly GCA_030914335.1. Lineage (NCBI taxonomy): Eukaryota > Metazoa > Arthropoda > Insecta > Diptera > Drosophilidae > Drosophila > Drosophila borborema. Next base: position 15,468,823 of record JAUESP010000310.1, read on the forward strand.
TACCCAACAACAGACAGATAGCTGCCTTAAAACTCAAAACGGTAGGCAATTCCAGGCGAGCCTAACGAGCATTTGTCGAAAGAAGATGCGAAACGCGCGACTCAAGGCTCAACTCAACAGCTCTGACAATGAGTGAGCAAAGATAATCTATTATGACCGTAACAAGAAATAAATCCCAACTCGGTAATCCATCATTTTACGACTTGGCAATCAAAATAAGGAGTTTAGCTAAGTCAGTTAAGGAGTCAGACGGACACGCCGCAGGCCAGTCATCTGGACAATGAGCAACCAATCAACGGCCAACAAAGTTGGCGAACTACCTGATCAACAGAATTGCACTTAGAGATGAGTGCGAAATAAACGATAATTCAGTATTATATATTATTGTTTTATCGATTCATTCGATTGCAACTGCCAAAAATATGTAAAACATATTTTGAAATTTCGAAAAATCCACTTGATATTAAATTGCATTTATAATAAACAATATTATGAATGAGCTCAATAAATAATATATACAAATTAGTTTGATTAATTTTATTTTTAATTTTTTCAGTTTACATATGCCTTATTATTATCGCAAAAATGTAAGTGCATGACGTCTCACGCTCCCATCGCTAACAATGTCTAACGAACAAGTCGAAAATCATGTTAACGTTGAGTCCGAACTAGAAGCGGACCCGCAGATTGAGCGAAGAGTTGCGATCAGGAAACATGCATTTTCGACATGCTGCACACACATTTAGGCCAATCCAGCAGGCGCACCGAGGCGGGGCGGTGGCCCACAGACGAACTCAAAGCTCAATTTACGGCAGCCTGACGACTTGGACAAGTGGCAGGCAGCTAGGGGCCATTTTAGCCAGCTAGCCCGGCTAGGTCTGCCTGCCTGCCTCTCTGCCAGCCGTCTGTCTGTCGGTCTGGCTAAATAGTTGCCAATAATCCGTGTCCAAATTGATCGGGTTGCCGTTTATGGTAATGGACGAACTTTGGTTTGGCCAAAATGTTGGCCGTTGCCCGCTGGCCGTTGGTCACTGGCGAATGCTTCATTACCGATGCACAAACTTGGGCGTGCGTCTCAGAATGATTTGCAACGGTTTTCAAGCGGCATTTTGCATTATTATTGCTTCATTTTCAACTCCATGAAGAATGCTGTCAATTAGCGTAAGAAAGGAGCAGTGCAGTAGATGCTGTTTGCTCCCCATAGATTGATATAGCAGCAACTTAACCAGCAGGAAACCCAAGCAGTGACAGCCGCAATGCCCAACTGCCCCATTGCGCCCCACTCGAGCCGACTGTAAGCCCATTTGGAACTGCTCATACATTTTCAAAATCGCATTTAAAGGTGAAGGTGCAACAGTTTAGTTGGCGGGTATATCTGGTTCGCTGACTCTTGGAGCCATGCCAGCCAAGCTTAACAAAATGCTCGCAAATTAAAAAATGAAAGAAAAATATATATACATATGTATATGGGCTAGAAGAATAACAACCAGGGCAAAATCAACATGTGGGCGGGCGACTGCTTTAAAGCAAAGCAATAGGCAAAACCAACTTTAATATTACCCAACACTGAGCCGTATCAGTTACAAAAATCAGACCGGAGTGTGTACGATGTTATTGTATTGGAGAAATTGTATTTTCAGCGTCAGCGCAGCAGAAAATGAAAAAAAGCATGTGTGGTGGGAGCGTTAAATTAAAAAATAACAAATTGTTTGTGCTCAACATATATCAGTACTAAAAAAAATGGAAAATATTAAATTACTCGTAATATACATAAAATACTGACATTACATATATATAATGTTATAGACATTTAATTTACTTTTAATTTGCTTATTCTGCCCAATGACGTTCATTAATAGGGCATTTTTTTATTTGAAATTCGCGCTTCCTGCTTTGTAACTTTATAGCACTAAATGCTTTCTTTAAAGATGTGGCAGCACTGTTCAATTACTCGTTCGTTTGTGGGCATTCGCTAGTAGGAGATAATAAAGATTGACGTCACAATTTTTTGTTTATTTCTGATTTCATATGACAATATATGCCAAAAGAATTTAAATGCACAAAGAAAATATCATTGCTGCTGGTAATTTATCATTTAATATAAATGCTGAAAATAAACAAGCTCCCATTTTGTGTGTCGCTGAGACGCACCGCTACCTGTAACCTCTCAGCATTTTCCTCTTAGCACAGCTGTGGCAGCTGTTTGTACAGCAACAAAAACCACCTGCAAAACTTTCTTTAGCGCGTTTTGACGAGAGCAGCGAAGACGAAGATATGTATTGAAATCCAAACCAGAAACAACTTGTTGACAAAGCCTATCGGCAGCAGCTACCTGTGTGTCAATACCACGTTCTGTTCCTTCACTATTGGCATATTCTAAGTAATCATATAAATTACACGTCAGCAGTCGAAGTAAAACAAACACGGTAAGTTAAATTAATGAAGCAGCCAACAAATATATTAATTAAGTTCACGTATGCATCTAGAATATGCGTCAACTAAAGGGCAAGGTAAAGGAGACGCGTAAGCAAAAAAAGGAGCGCAAATTGGAAAATGCACAAATGCAAGCAAAAATTGGAACTGTTGTTTTGCCGGCATTAGGTGTTATCGCCATGATGGTAAGTAGTTATGATAAATAATTACCCTATAATAAATGAAAAATTTATTACAGATAGTGGCATTTGTGTACCTGAAGACGAGACCTCCAATTTTGGCCTAAAAGTTGTTGTCGGAAAAAGCTAACTTAACGTAATTTAAGCTAAAATATACAACGATTTTAATTAAAAATTATTCATGTATTTTTTGCCCTTTTAAATGTGCAATTTGTTATTCAATATTTTATGTATTGAGAAATATATTTAAGTATAAACAAATCAAATGAAATTTTGCAGATAAAGATAGAAATGCACTAGTGCTGCATAACGTTATTATTACAGTGTTACAATTGTTACCCGCGCATTTGAATTTTGCAAAAAGCGCTATTCAAACATATCAACTGATAATATTATTATTATAACAAACTATCTGGTATTAACACGCATACATACGCCGAAACACAAAGGTGCAGCCCCGAAAAACAAGTTTTTTATTTTTGGCTATTTTTGCTTTTGTACTATTTAGTGTTTTACACGTCGTTCGTTCGTTGTACTGGCAAGAAGCTACTCTCTGCATTTTTAATTAAAATCAAATTAATAAAAAAAAAAGTTTGCTAATTAGAAAATTACAAAAATAAATAAAATAAAATCATACTGCCAAACAACGTTAAACAGTTAATCACTTATACAGTACTGCCTGCCGTTATTATTTACGCCTGTGATTAGATAACAGAAAAGTAAAAAATAACAAAAACATCACACAGAGAGAAAACGTAGTGTGCCAGCTGTTTGTAGGCTCGCTCTTCACTCTCAATCAAACACACACACATACTTAGGCATAACAGGCACACCAGCGCGCTCTCACGCGGTGGTCGTTCCGTACAGACATTTTCTTCAACGCGGTTGTTGTTTTAGTTCTCACTCTGGCGCGTGCGGGCGAAAAAGGTGATTTTAATTATTGGACAATGCTGAAGTTTTTGGTAAGTAACGTACGCAATACAAGTGAAAGTGTGTGAAATTAGCGATTGCACGACTGCAACAAGTCGAAAGTGTTCTGTCATTTGTTAGGTGTTTTTATGTGCGCCGTACAAATCATGCTATTCTTTTTATGGTGATGATTTAATGCCGCTGCCGTTATTGTTGTCATTGTGTATCATGGGACAAAGACATAACAACAATAATCTAATACACATAATTTGCAAAAACCAGCAGCAAATGAAGTGTTTATATTTATATAAATTTGCTCTAGCCAAACTAATTTTTTTTTGTGTATTTATTTACTTTTTTTTTTTTTTTTTTTTTTGCTACTTTTGTCATTTCAAAATGGATTCATATCCAAAAATCGCGGGATTCGCACCTGCCCATCTGTAGTTAATCATTGTTGAAAGATAAAAGTCCAAATCGAATAGATTAGTATGGCAACTCCAAAAAAATACTTGGATTCTAAATATCTGAGAGTTATCGATATCTAAATGGATCTCAATATACGATGCCGCAATATTTGGTCGATGCACTTGTATCTTTTATTTAGCCAAATTCTAATGTTTCAATATAATAGAGAAATACTTTTTGAATGCCTTAATGCCGGCTCAGTAGTCAGAATTTCATTCAAACAATACTTCAATTTATTAAAAATTTAATGTAAATCTTTGGAAATTTCTTTTAAAATCGTAAGGCTAACAAAATGAAATTGCTTGGATTAGGAAGGCAAATATTTGCGAGACGCCATCAATCTTCATGCCAATCGTGTGACGAGCGACCTCCGTGCCCGACTAGGCGATCGAGGCGTGGGCTGTTTTTCACATTGGTCTGCAGCTTTGAACAGCCTGAAACTTATATGCATGGATAATTAATTAATAAAATGTATTTTTATTGTTATCTCTATTGCAGCTAACTTTTGGGGCCGGAGTTTACACGGGTATCTACGTATCGCAGAATTACGAAGTATGTCCTTAAAAGAACTTAGAAATCAATATCTATTTAATCTATTAACTTTCACAGGTCCCTCGCGTAGATGATCCCCCCAAGCTGGTTGAAAAATTAAACAAAAAAATCCGCGAACTTATTGAAGGCAAAAAGTAAAAGCAATTACGGACCATTTTAGCCTTTTAAGTCTAAACCAAGCAATTTTATAAACAATCCAAATATAGCTTTGTTTCGCGAACGCAAATACAAATTTCTCATACAGCAGTGCATCCCACTTTATAATGTCGAGCTATTCACAAAGACACATTTTGAATTTTCAAAACAAAATGTGGAAGCAAAATAATACTCGAGAACTGCAATTGAATCCGGATACCAAAAGAACAAAATCATTTAATTGTTAAATATAAGTTATAAATAAATTGACCGCAATTTTACATACATAATTTATACAATTCTTTTTTTTTTTTTTTTTTTTTTTTTCCTATTCGCAGGTCGCCAGTTGAACAGATAGCACATGATATCAAAAAGGAGGCTAAAAAGATTCTGGATGATTGAGACGATCGAGACGACAGACAATATATATTTAATTATGTTTTTTTTATGTGTTAAACAATTTTATCTATGACTCAAATAAAGGTTACGTTTAAAGTTACAATCTAAATAAATGAAACACCTCCTCCATAATACTCTAAACGCGTTTGGGGCTGCACAAAGGCTAGCCAGTCGGAAGCGTGGGTGGGCAATAAGCCCATGCTATGGCACTTATATAGAGCAAGCGCTACATTCGCCAGATTTCCTAGTATATAGATAATACGCTGACCGGTACCCTGTGCGCCCTCAGCCATTTTGGAAGTTACTTGTGTGGTAAACATTGCCTTAATTGGGCGAATCAGCATCATGCCCACCATCATAATGGGGAAAATTGAGATCGAATTACCGGACATATACATAATGAACAGATTCATGGGTATCTAGACAATAGAGTAAAGCAAATCCAAAGGTTACAAACTGGCCGTCAATAATCAAATTCACTTTTTACCTGTTTCAGTGGTCCTAATGCCAAATCCCATGATTTCTTAATAACCAAACGTTGATCACGTACAACTTCAGTTTGATTTATTAGAGCCGTGGGATTGTAACCAGGCGGCGAGGGCATATCTGCATTTTTGCTGCATCACAGGAGTAGGAAAAATTAACCTGACGTGTTGCTTACAACAGTTGCTATATTTACCTAACATTGAAGTCCAGCGCCCACTTGGATTTCTTCGAGTTCTGCTTGGCCGACATTATAATAGTCTTTTCGTCTAATTTTCTGTTAATTTAATTGAAAAATTACTTATAAATTGGCAAAAGCAGCAAGACTATGTGTTATCGTTGTTGACAAAAGCAACCCTGCACGTGCCCGGAACAGTGTTGAGTAAACCGTTTCGAAAAGTTGTTTTTTGTTTGCATAAAATTTATCGATAGCATCTGCACACATATTATTGAAAAAATTTAAATATTTTTGTTCATATGTATCAAAAACGGCTCAGCATGTTTTGTTTATTTTAAATTTTATTTAGAATTACCTTTATAAATAGTACTTGCCGTTTCTTTTTAAATATAAATTAAATATAGTTTTATGTGTTTTTTTCTTGTTACTTGATTTGCTGCCAAGCGACGGACACAAACAAAAAAAAATCAAATTTGTTTTTTTTTCTTGTATTTTTTTTAAAGAGCAATTACAATTACAGTTTTGTTTTTCTCATTATTACTTTTATATTTATAAAATTAAAAAGAAATATATATTGAGGGGGTAGGGCAAAAATAACTTAAAAAAGATAATTTTATACCATATACTTTTTTGTTTTGCTTTAGTTTGTGGTGGTTGGGTTCTCATTTTACTCATTTTTGCATTTGAACATCCAATAATTATATATATAATTTTAAATTAAATCATAGCGTTTTTATTATGCTGATGCTGCTTTGAAAAGTTTTGTGTTATGTTGTGTGTGTGTGGTTGTTGTTGTTTGCGATTCTTAAACAAGTTTTAATTATGCGCGCATTGGCTTTGCGTGTTTATCAATTTTCTTTTATGTTGTATGCTTGTTTTGTTGGAAAATATGGAAATGCGCAGAACCCGAACATTGCTATTCTTCATCGTCTTCTTCTTGCTTGTATTATTTTTATTCCCACATGTAAGATGCCGTTGCCTCTAGTTGTTGTTGGCTATTCTTGTTGAAGATTTCGCTGCTTTGCCTTTTAAATCAAAGTTTAATGTATAATTATTTTTGTTGTTGTGGTTGTTGTTGCTGTTGTTGTTGTTGTTACTGCTGATGCTATTATTGTAGTTTATTTAGCGATTAGCATTCTTAAGCTGGTTAGACAACCAGTCAAGTCCCTCATAGAGACCGTCGCCGCTGGTTGCACACGTCGCCTGTATATACCAATTGCGATTTCTGAGTGAATGCAAGCCTAACTTATCGGTAATTTCAGCCGCATTCATTGCATTTGGCAGATCCTAGAATAATATAATAGAGAATAAGAGAACAGACACATTAGGCATTGATTTAAAAATGGAAATTAATTTCTCTCTTAATTAGCGGGAGTGCACTCCAAGACCTTGTTATCTCGCGTTACAATTTTTCTTTCTTATCAACGTCAATCAACATTTGTTTAACACGTGCGTTAGTCTACTTTGCGCAATATGCTATTTAAAAAATGCTGGCGTCATACAAATTGTTTAAATTATAACATTTGAAGAAACACCCGCTAATTAATGACTACTAAATAAGTAATTACCTGTTTGTTGGCGAATATTAGTAAGACTGCATCTCTGAGCTCGTCCTCGGCCAACATACGCATCAATTCCTCTCTCGCCTCACCGATACGCTCCCTATCGTTGCTATCAACAACGAAGATAAGACCCTGTATAAAGTATATTTAAAAGAAAGCACGTAGGTAGAACAATGTTAATCGGTTGCAGAGATAACGATTGGAATTAATGAATGCTGACTATAATGAAAGATATCAGTCCCGTCTTGAAACAAAATTAACTTTGAATAATCATAGGTAATCATTACAAGTTGTTAACATCATCTAGTTTGAATTGAATTAATTGATGATCTAGTTGATGCAATTGGTAGTGGACAACGTACTTGTGTATTCTGGAAGTAATGCCTCCACAATGGACGAATTTTGTCTTGGCCGCCCACATCCCACACTGTAAAGCTAATATTCTTGTATTCTACAGTCTCCACATTGAAACCTGTGTAATAGAGAAGAGATTAATATTTTTTGATTATAGACATAATAGTTCAATTACTTACCAATAGTAGGTATCGTTGTAACAATTTCGCCTAATTTGAGTTTGTACAGAATTGTGGTTTTACCAGCGGCATCCAAACCGACCATCAATATTCTCATTTCCTTTTTGCCGAAGAGGCCTTTGAATAGATTCGCGAATACATTTCCCATGTTGATGCTGCTTGTTTCTCCGCTCCTGCTTTATCTTATTTCTGTCTTTCAATGTGGATGGGATTTTTGTTAAATTAATTAATTACACTACACAGCTGACTGTTGTTATTTCTTCTTCGTCTAGTATTTTATAGGGGTAACTTTTATGAACAAGTTCAAATCCGAGTTGCCAAACTACTGTCGAATGCAACTCCTTAGTGGATTTGTGTGGTGCGATTGCCACTTGAAGAAGAAACTGCAATGAATGGAGAGACCAAACGCATAAATTAGTTTCACTTAACTTCATTCAATCAACTGACAAACAAATAAATAACAACAGAGGAGCAATTAAATTGAATTCAATGTGTGAGTAGTGAAGTTTTAGTCAAATGTTGTTCAGGTTACGCTGGTTAATTGCAAACTGTTTTAATTATTCTGCATCATATATAAGCTTCGATTGTTAAGCTGACGTGTTTGTGGCGATGAGCGATGATGAGTAAACCGGAAAACGAAATGAAATTATTAAATCTACCATTAAAAATGAAAATACAAGCTAACAAAACTGCCTCAGCCAAGCGAGCCACTCAGCCAGTTAGCCAGCGAGAAAGTGTAGAAATTGCTAAAGAAAAGCTTTTACCAAAAAAGTTCATTGACAATCGCAGAGAGTTCAAGAAGTCGCATTCACAAAACAGAAACAAAGAAAAGATGCCGCTGTCAAAAATAAAGGAAGGACAACATTGATTTGCCTGTTAGGTTCACTGCCGGTGCTCAGTCGACGTTGACGTCGCAGTCACTGATAAGGTATTGATTTTTTTATTTTGTTTGTTCGTCTGCGTCGGCGACTGTCGCTTTAAAGGAAAAAACGTGTGTCGGTAGAGCGCGTAAATGACTTGGAGGTGGGAAATGTGCTAGATTTATCAGCGTAAATGGTAAATGCTCCGCTCTATGACTCGACCGCCGTCCAAGTCAAAATCTGTGGTGAGTCAGCAGCAGCGGCGGATTTAACTATTGTTAATACGTATGTGTGTGTGTAAAGTACAGACACACACACACACATACAAATACGACGGCATGCTCGCACGCACACACAAACACATCCAGTTAGTCCAATATGCAATTCAATTAAAACTTTAATTGATTTCAAGTAGCAAAAGACAACAACCACAATGTGGAAGCACCAAGGCGACTCGAGTGTTACCTTTAAAAAAGAAATGCGCAAATAATAACTAATGAACACGCTATCCAAAAAACTCGTATAAATACCGTCTAAATGCCGTGCCTATACAAAAAGAAAAATTCAAACTAAACTGTGCAGACGCAATGTCGCAAAAATATGTGTAAGAAATTGAAAACTACACGTAGCAACTTTTATATGCCGCCACCAGCAGCAGCAACACCCTGCAACGAACACACACACAGTCACCGTACATAAACACATATACGCACATGAGAGTTTAGGGTTGCCTAAAGACTTGTGTGCGTGTTAAATTCTCGTTGTTTAAGTCAAGTTTGCCAAAATAAAAATCACAGACAGCTATTGATGGACTCGAAAGCTCATCAAACTCGTTGAATTGTTTATTTTCCATTGTTTGCGTAGCAAATTAATACACTGGTAACCCACGCACACATTAGACAGCCCTATGCAATTTTGTAGTATATGTGTAAATGTGCCTGTGTGAGTAGCTCTCTTTGTATGAGTACTAAGAAATGATGACGGCGACGTATGCTTTTTTCCATTCGCTTTCGTCGAACAGCGGTAGCCTTGTTTTATTAATTTTTAGTCGAAATACTTGATTGATTTGCACTTTGGACATTGCTTTAGCATTGGGTTTTCATTATTTGCACTTTGCACTCATTATTTACCGTTTTCTTTAGTTTTTTTTGTAAATTTCCCTTTGACCAAATTTTCTGCCTCCAAACCGACAGCAAAGAAGAATGTACAAGTTGGCGATGACACAGAGTTGGTTGAGACACCGTTAATCGATTTCCACTCTGTATTACAATCGATTGTGCTCACTTTTGACGGGAATTTAATAAAATGCGCATTATATAATAAAGAAGTACTATCACAATGAAAAAGAATTTGTAATAAATATGCGATGAGATTAAAAAGTATACAATGCGATTTAGATTCCTTTTATCGCGGACGATAATTCGAATTTCGTGGGTTCGATTGCAATACCACTCCCATCGCCAGATGCTCACGTCAGATGCATGTGTGCGTGTGTTAAAATTTCTACACCAATACACCAACATCACCCACATTACTGCGGCAGCACTTTCAATACCAAAAGATAAAAAACGCTACCAGCTTTTTACTATAATGCGACGTTTTATAACAGTAGCACCTAAAACTTGATTTACAAACAATACGCACCAAATAATTGAATCAAATGCACACCAATTTGAGCAGAAATTTTAGAAATTTCTGCTTGGAAATGTCTAAAAATCACAGAGCGAAATAAAACTTGACCGAGAATACACTTGCCTTTGAAAAAACTGCAAATTCACCAATGCTGAAAATGAACGCAATGCTAAGCGTGCCCGTATGCTAGAGCAGCAGCACTATAATATGCTATGGTGGATTTTTCATACGGCACTCATATGCTGCCACGTCTTGTCCACAAGCGAGGCCGGTGTGTTGAATTTAGAGATGATAACGAGCGTGACATGCTAGATATTTCAATCGATTTACAAAATGTTTTATCCCAAAACTCCATTTTATGGTAAAGGATTGCTGCTAGAAAATCAAATTCTTAAAGTGAATGTGAGTCGATAATATAACTCGAGATAGGACAAACAGTTAATCAACACCACTTGTCAATATGTTGTCTACAAGAGGCAGACAATCCAGAATAATATATCGATAAATTCGATGTTCTTATTACTCAACACTGATTTTTTAACTTTTGATTTTGTTTATGTTCGTGAATTTTCATACATTTGACACAGTCTGCCGAATTGAACAAATTATTACCATGGCTTTGCAAGACGCCACGCACTACAACATATCGCATCAACACACTACGCACCAGTGTGGCAGATTACAAGCTGAAATTGGAAGCCAAATTAAGCGCACTCTATGGTTTGCAAGCACCTAGCGTTTATGGGATAAGGGATATACCTGAAATGCTGTGCATTTCACCTTTAGACACGACAACTGATGATAAATATGATGACTGTCGGAAGGAGCTTATTGTGGACACCAGTTGCGGCGCTGCAGTATTGCGTGGCGCCCACATATACGCACCAGGTGTGTTAGCCATGGAATCAGGTACCCAACTCCAGGAACTTGTCAATGTGTTCGCCGATTTGCCAGGTAAATGCAAGCGGGGAACAGCTACGCGCTACGACTGCGACGAGAAGATCTTCATAGGTGTAGGTCAGGTGCTCATGCAACGCCATCAGCTCTACAACAATAAGGAACAGCCTGCTTCTGGCATTGCCGTGCGCATGCAAACGAATGTGAGTGGAGTTCCCACATTGGGTGATTTAAGTGATGCAGATGCACTGCTTCAAAACTTACCATCAATGGTATGTGTAAGGGTTCTAGATCCACAACCGGGTGAACGCGTTCTAGACATGTGTGCGGCACCAGGCAATAAGACAACACACATGGCCGAGCTAATGGGCAACAGCGGCACCATAATTGCCCTGGATAACTCAGCGAGTCGTGTGCGCTCCATGAAAGAGAAATTGACCAATTACAGTTGCATTACGGCGTACCAGTTTGATGCTACAAAAGCCTGGGATGACAACAGCGCTATAGATTCAATAGCTCCGCCATTTCCGTCCTGTAGCTTTGATCGAATCCTGTTGGATGCGCCCTGCAGTGGATTGGGCAATCGTCCCCAGCTCTGTTGTAATATTAAGCAACCAAAGGTGCTTCAATCCTATCCACATATACAGCGCAATCTGTTCGCTCAAGCTGTGCCCTTGTTGCGTCCTGGTGGCATCCTTGTCTACAGCACCTGCACAGTCACCGAGGCGGAGTGTGAGGAAATTGTGTCCTGGGCTTTGCGCAAATATACTCAACTGAAGCTGGTAAATGCGACACCGAAATTGGGTGCAGCTGGTTTACCATTACCAGATCTGCATGCTGCCCAGTGTGATCTACTACAGCGCTTTGGACCAAGCCACGAGAATCGCATGGAAAACTTGGATACTGTCGGCTTCTTTATGGCCAAGTTTCAGAAGTCTTCAAACTAAACTATAACTATGATCAAAAGCTATTAAATGAAATATATATCAAATCATGAAATATCGGAACTGTATTTTATTAAGTCGTTTTCTCCACTCAAGATAAATTTATCGCATTTCATCCAGAGTCTAATTATTTTCTTTTCATTAAAATTTAACTTTCTATTGCTATATTTTAAGTTAACTAAACTATACAGAAATTCTTTTCCCAGAATGCCATTTAAATTTGTGTTTCCAAAGTCCATTTGAAATCACCTGAATTTCATCTTTTTTATTACTTTAATTTAAATTGCAGTTTATATATATATATTAATATATATATATATATATTTGTTTATATTTTACAACTATGCATTTTGTTAAGTGTTTGTGGCATTTTTTGTTTTAGTTTTTTTTTTTAAATAACGAAATTAGCATATGGTTGTTTGCTTTAGTTCATTCGATTTTAAAAATTATTTAAATAATGTACAATACATAATAATAATTATAATATTACAATTAAATGATTTATCGCTAAATTGTTGTTGCTGAGTGTGTGTTCTATATATGTTTGTGTGTGTATGTGTCAGTGTGTGTTTGTTCATGTATGTGTATGTGTGTGTCTGTTGCAAATTCTAATTGTTTTGCTGAGTTATCTAAATAGTATATTTAACTGTTCTTCAAAATGCAACAGCTGCATTTAGTTATTGCCGAATTACGAATTATTTTAATTTATTTAAATTAGATAGTTTTTTGTTTGCTTGTATCTGTTTTTGTTTATAATTTTTTCTTTAATTAATACAAGTACAAGTTAGTTTGTAGGTAAGTTCTCTATGCATATTTATTGCCGCTGTTCATGATTGAAGATTACGCTTTGAATCAACGCTTCCATTAGATCAGAAAACTGTGCAAGCTTTTTGTTCATATAATGTATATATATAAAAAAAAAATAGATCAACCCCATCAGAAAGTGAAAGTATAATTACTTTACCGAAGAACTCACTGAAAAGTTTGCTTGCATTGATATTTTAAATAAATCGAATTGAATTGTTAAAAAAAAAGAAAATAAAATTTCGCATAAAAAAGATGGGGAATGTCTATGCTCAATGTGCGATATGGTTGGCAAAATGGGAACAGCTACGGCTACATCTACAGCTACAGGAGGCCGATGCTTAAATTTTAAGCGGCTTTCCATCTCTCTTGTGTGTTGTGTTTATGTGTGTGTGTACCCTTACAACAACGGCCCGTGCTTTATATTTATATATCATTATAATGCTTACGATCTACATACATGCTAATTTTTTTTGTTTTTTTTTTGTTTTTTTTTTTTTTTTAATTATTTACGTCGTGATATTTAGCGTCTTGAACTGATCCTCTTGCATCTCAGTCATCATAAAGGTGCCATCCTGCAGCAACAAAACTACGCGACGAGTTCCACCTGAAAAACGAAAAAGATTAAGTATAAGGTCAAATCCCTCTTTAAGTAATGACAATTGCTTACCTGGCGAAGGTAAATCCGCTTGCACCACTTCGGCAGGTATTTGTGCCTCGGTGCCATCGCTGTCCGAAGTTGTGATGTGAATTTGCGCCGTGTGCGGTGTGCTGCCCGCTGGTGCCGCTTCCTGTTGCTGTTGCTGAAGCAACGCAGCCTGATGCTGGGCCAGTTCCTCCTCCGACATGCTCACAAGTATATGCTCGCCATCTGCGGTGGCATCGCCTTGTTGGCCCACAGCGGCAACGGCTTCAGCCACTGCATTGTCCAGCGTAAGCACATCCTGATCTTCACCCTCGGCGGCAGCCACATAGGCGAATTGTTGTTCTCCATCGGGTCCCTGGGTCACGAGTATTGTCTGGCCCTCAGCATTCTTGCCAGCCACTTGATATACGGTGCCATCTTCACCACGCACCAGCAACGCGGAACCATCCTCGTTGGTTAGCACATGCTGATCACCAAGCAGCGCCTGAGCGGCAGCCTCTAGCTGTTCGCGTTGCTGTTCTTGTTGTTGCTCTTGCTCCATTTGTAGTTGCGTCTCCTCCTGGCCAATCAGCTTGCCAGTGATGGGGCAGAGCTGTGCCTGATGCTGTTGTAGCTCTTCCTGTTCCACCTCCATTTCGATTTGCATGGGCTGTGCCTTAGCGACCGCTGCATTTTGCGTGCGTTGTCTCAGCGGGTTCAACTGTTGGACCTTCTGGATCTGTACCTGTTGCTGCTGTTGCTGTTGCAAGGCTTGGGCTTGCTGTTGGCGCTGTTGACGCACTTGCGCCACACGCTGTGCCTGTAGATCCTCACGAGTCATTACCTTCCGCGTCACCTTGAGATCCCCTGACTTGGATAGCTGTAATATCTTTTGTTCTGGCGTTACCGCCTTGGATCCTTGGACTTGGCGCTGCTGTGGTGTATTAGCGCGCGCGACCAGCATGCGTGCTCCAGCTCCAGTACCAGCTCCGGCTGCAGCTCTGGCGGCCATTGGCGTCTGTCGCATCGGATTGGGCGTGCTGCTGCTGCCCACAGGTCGACGTTGCATGGTAGGAGCCTGGCCAGGAGTGCGCAACACATGCGTGCGCTGACCAACGGTCACAGGAGAATTGTTGCCAGATGATCGACCGACAGCCATACGCTTGGTAGACCCAATGCCCGCCGTAGATGTGGCCGCTTGGCTGCTTTTTGGAACTGGTGAAAGTGCACAACTTTCCGATTGTTCTACACGGAAGATTCCGCTGTTGTTGCTGACCATTTCAGAGCGGGATAAATAACGCACAGGACACTCGATCTTATTACGTTTCTTAAAAATGGAAGAGATAGATATTCAGTAAATTTATAGACATGAGCTATATTATTTTCTATGTTAAAGTATCACATATCATTTTATAGATAATCTTTGCGACCACTTACTGCATGTATAGTATTGGGCATTTCGGGCTTTCGGAACATGCCCGTGCTTGTGCTGTCCTCCGTGTAGATGACTTCACCCATTTTCTGCTCCTTATCGCCAAATATAGAACTGGAGGAGGAATTACCATTGATGCGAGCGGGAGTTGTTTGCATTGACGTTTGTATTTTTGGCTTATTCAGCTGCACGGAACTGCCGCCGTTTTTTAAACGCTTCACGGTGTGCGATGGTATTAAGTCCTCTTCAAGGTCTTCCAGTTCCATTGAGTCATTGGAGGCATTTAGGCCAGCAGCCTCGGCACTGGAATCAGTATGATTCAATTTCCGTTTAATACCTGCAGTCGCACCAGCTGTCGACCATTCCTGTTCCGTGGCAGACTCATCCTCATTAGCCGAGGAGGGTGACGTAGAGCCCTCACCGGTACCACCTTCGTTAACCCATTGTTTAAACTGATCCATGGCTTTGGTCTTGGAAGTGCGTGATGGACGCGATGCGCCAGTGCCCGAATTGGGTGATATTGCAGAGGATTGTGGACTGTGTGGAGCGGCGTCCGATTTACCTCCAGTCTGAGACTGCTGTTTATCTTGCTGCGGTTTTTCCTGCTGCATACGCTTGAGAGCATCGACGCTCTTCTCACGCTTTAGCTTCTGCCGCGCCAGCTGCTTTTCAAACATTTGCAGAAAGTAGGGTACACGCTCTAGATTGGCCATTACTTCCCAGGTGTTTTCATTGTGTGAACGATCGATCCATTTAACCAGATATTCGTGAGTTTTGCGGCGTGGATTAAAACGTTTCGCCACAATACTGTCCACAGCCTCCTCAGTACGTTGCTCGGTTTTTGGATCGACACGTGTGGCAATGCGATTATTATTTTTGACAACGCCAGATATTGTGGATTGTGATGAGGCTCCAGGTGGAGTGGGAGTGCCAGGTTTAGATTTGGGGCGTTCATTCTCTGTATCCTTCAGCTGTGAAGCGACGGTTGGCAATTTGCCACCAGGCGATTCTGTAAATAGATGAAGATAGGGTTATAAATTGTATATGTAGAATACAAAATTGTAGCTCTTACTTCTTGTGGGCGAAACATTTGAAGTGTTGTTGCTGTTTGCAGTGCTGTTGTTGTTATTATTGTTGTTGGGATTCACAACAGTTTTGGTAATGCGCACAGGCATATCCTGTAGTTGGCCATGCCCGATTTTGCCAAAGGACTGTATTGTCCGACCGGCAACGATCCAAGGTTCGCGCACACTCTCTTCCAGCTTTACCCAATGCTGATAGAGTGCCCAGGAATTAGAAATGTTACTCTCCTTGCGTGTGTGCAATTGTGTGGCCTTCCAAAGAGTGAAAGCCCAAATTGTGGGTTTGGTGTCGAGAGATTCCTTCAAACTTGAATTTTCCTTCTCGCAGGCATCGTCCTCCTTGTGCGACTGAAACTCCTCAACAAAGTTAAAGGCGCGCAAGCAGCGTCCACACACGAGCACATCCATGTTGGCTAATTCCTCTTGGGCAACTGAATAAGGAACTCTTACTGTTAAATATTTTTTTTTTTTTTTTTTTTTTTTTTTTGCTGCTTCGACCACTTGCCTCTTATTATATTTGCGTGCTTGCCAATTTCCGTCGGTGCAATCTCCTGTGCCAACATTATCCAAAAAACCACCGTAGTAACTGTAAAATGTACAATTTGAATTTGAATTTTTTTTGTCACAATTTAAAAACAAATAAAATCCGTAGAAACTACGCGCACAAACACACACACGCACATGCGAGAAAAAAAAAAGTACAGTGCCGTGGTGTATTTTGTGAAACGAAGTGGCAACATTCACAACTGGCAGCAAAGTGTGGTGGATTTCAGCTGTATGTAATGGCTGCAGAGAATACAGAGCCTTAGCAGAAAGTCGAGCACAAAGCGTAATGTCCAAAAAATGCAGCGAACGCCCGCACAAAACTAGACGCACAAAACAGCAAACCGGGCGCGAAAAATGCAACATCAAAACATAATCTCCCACACAATATTAAATTACATATATATAATAACATTCTCTTCTTTTTCTTATCTTTATCTAGCCGCCATTTTTTGGTTAAAAGCCGCATATTGAATTCACAATTGCATATAATGAATTAATTAAATGTAGACACCCATTCACACACTAAAGTTAGCTCCAGATTTTATAAATGTTATGCAGATCATTCAATATACAATAGCCCCTTATCTAGAGATATTTTAACAAAATTTGCCATTTATGACCGCTTTTTTTCACAAGATTTTTTGTATGTACATATGTATTTTTCACTTTTTTAAGTTTGCTTTTTCTTTTTGTTAAACACACCTTCATATACAAAATTATATTGAGCAAATGTGGAGAATAACCAGTTTGTACTTTAACAACTAATTTTAATTTAACTGTTTTTATTCTCCAACTCGCGCAACGCTGTTCACAATTGCACGCGCGCCAACTCTGAATGCCAAAAAAGTTTGTACAACTGAACAAAGTGGCCAGTTCTCTTTTCAGGACTTGGCTTAGGTGACAGTTGAATGCGCTACCTCGCATATATGAATTTTCAAACATCGAATAAATCTACACAGTTAATATGTATTAATATTTACTTAAATTCTTCACTACTTTTGTTTACTTCACAGCCGTGTAAGTTATTAGATACGTACAATATGAAGACTTTAATAATTGAAGCGTGCCGTATATGCTCAAACAATTGTGTAGTGCCGTTTTCCGTTCGTCCGCGTTTTGTAGCACTTTGAGAACCAATCACGTGCCGTGGTGTATTTCCGCTTTCAGTATGGCAGCACTGTTCATTTGACAGAAATTGAAATAAATTAAATTAAATATAATTTAATAATGTGCAGCGATATTTTTTATTTATTATGTATTATATTATAATTTTGTATCTTATATCTTGCTTGCTTTCCAACATTTGATGTACGTTTTTTGGAATAGTGGCAACTCTACATACTTCGGCCGCCTAATTATTTCCAATTTTGTTGTGTGCACACTTTTTGTTTACCGGTCTGCTGTGCATGCCGTAAAAGGTAGCTTTGTTCTTTTAGTTATTAAATTAATTCTACATAATTAATTAACAAAAATGGCTGACGATGAGCAAGACGACCAAAAGGAGTACCGTTGGGAGACTGGCTATGAGAAGACTTGGTAATTTAGGAGGACAGTTGTTGTCTTGCTATGTTTAGTCATATGTTTAATTGTGTGCTACAGGGAAGCCATCAAAGAGGATGATGACGGACTTCTTGATGGTGCCATTGCCGAGATTATACAGAAGGCGAAGCGCAAGCGACAGGCGGAGAAGACCAAACAGAATCGCCTGGGCATGATGCGACACATGTTCATTGTCTTAGATTGTTCCGAGTCGATGAGCGTGCCCGATCTGAAACCCACACGTTTGCTGTGTACCCTCAAGTTGCTGGAGATCTTTATTGAAGAGTTCTTTGACCAGAATCCCATCAGTCAACTGGGCATTATAGCGCTAAAGGCAAAGCGAGCAGAGAAAATAACCGAGCTGACCGGTACCTCGCGAGTGCATCTCAAGGCTTTAGCTAGGTGAGTAAATCCTATATATTTGTTTTAACAGTTTTAAGAGATTCGTTGATTATCCTGTTATTTTTCAGCCTGGCGAATGTCTCGCTTACCAGCGAACCTTCACTGCAAAATGGTTTAGATTTAGCTTTGAAAACACTGAAAGTGGTGCCATCGCATGCATCGCGGGAGATTGTTATTATCATGGGCTCTCTGACTACCTGCGATCCGGTGGATATTAATGTAACAATCGATGAGTTGAAGAGGGAACGTATTCGCTGTTCGGTAATTTCATTATCAGCGGAAATTCACATCTGCCGCTATTTGACGCAACAGACGATGGGCACCTTTGGTGCTGTGCTGGACGACGCACATTATCGGGATCAGTTGTTGTCTCAGGTGGATCCACCGCCTGCTGCCAAGACACAGGATA
This sequence comes from Drosophila borborema, assembly GCA_030914335.1. Lineage (NCBI taxonomy): Eukaryota > Metazoa > Arthropoda > Insecta > Diptera > Drosophilidae > Drosophila > Drosophila borborema. The sequence continues at coordinate 15,487,823 of JAUESP010000310.1, forward strand.
ACTCTCTGATACGCATGGGCTTTCCGCACAGCAAGAACGAGGTGGAGGGCAAGGATGCACCGCTCTCCATGTGCATGTGCCACATTGAAAATCTTGATGAGCCCAGCGAATTATCTACCACAGGCCATCATTGCCCGCAATGCAACAGCAAATACTGTGAGCTGCCTGTCGAATGCCAATGCTGTGGACTTACTCTGGTCTCAGCGCCTCATTTAGCTCGCTCCTATCATCATCTGTTCCCAGTGCCCAACTTTGAGGAATTGCCTTATGAGCAGGTGCCACCGGCAGCGCCTGATTGCGGCAGCCTGCGCAAATGCTATGCCTGCATAAAGGTCTTGAATCCCGTGACAGACAAAACGGTTTTCAAGTGCGGCTACTGCAAGCAGTTCTTCTGCATCGATTGTGATATATTTATTCATGAGACACTGCATGCCTGCGTGGGCTGTAACACAATACCTGGCGTTGCCGGCTTGGTCTACCAGAAGCAAGGCGGCAAAGCAACTGGCAACATGCCGCAGCAACAACATCAGCAACAGCAGCAGCAGCAGCAATCTCAGATGATGCTGCCTTCCACCTCCAAGCAGCGCAGTCAGTTTAATATGTAATATGTAATTAGTCGAGTTGTTCACTAAAAAACATTAGTATATAGATTAAACAATATTTAAGAGGTAAAGTTGTATTTCCTCATGCATACAAAGGGTCAGTAACTGTTAAATGAGTGAAATGCATAGAAAAGAGCTGAAATTACGTGTAAATTGAAATAGTATTGAAATAGTATATTTATAGAGACAGAGTAGACTTAGAAAGTACATTTAAATATATTATTGTATATATAAAGTGAATATTTAGTTAAGTGTAACGAATATCATGAAGAAATGCATTTACGCAAAATACATGAAAGATAATATATATGTATCAAGTTTATGATATATTGATGTCTTTTATGCCAGCATATACGTTTTTGTCTTTATATTGTCCCATATTATCATAAAATCAATATCAATAGGGTTTCTTTTCGCTACCTCTAATATATCTCCAATAGATTTTCAATTGTTTTGCAGAGCATTTCAGCTACGACCAGTTTCAATAATTTTATTTTATTTAACTACAACTACTTAATTATGAAATTATTTTTTTTTTTTTCATTTTTTTTTCATTTGTGAGCGATCATTGTGATTGTTGTAGCTATAATTGTTGTTGTTTTTGTTGCTGTTGTTCTCTCGCACAGTTAATTCTTGTCATTTGGTTCTATGTATTCAGCTTTTGAACTTGGCGTATCTTTTGTTTGCGGCTCGAGCGAGTTCAACGCCAACGTTCGCCGCACTCGGTCGCATTTTGGATACAATTTGTTTATTATTATTATTTGTATGTTGAATAATATTTTCTGTCTTGTTTGGCAGGTGTTTTATTAACTATAATAGCAGTAATTCTTGTGAGATTGTCAGGTACGTAAAGTGGAATTAACTAAATGGGCTAAGGGCAAATTGAGTAAACGCCTTCTAGATCAAGGTGGGCGGAAATATAGTAATAATAAATTATTAATATATATAATAAATATTATATATATGAATATAGTATGCTTTTTTCAAATTTAATTTATATTTGTCTAATCTATTGATCAGTTCGGTTATTTTTTATTTGATATTTCGATTACATATGACGAAGCCATAAAGCTTTATGGCCTAAAACAGAACGTCAATGACACTGGCTTGAACGGGCTGCGAACTGGTTTTGACCAAATTTAACCTGCAACAAAATCATCATTCATATTTTTTCTAATATATGGTCAAGCAGTTTAAGGGGAAGTGACAGACAAAACAATATACGTAGAAGACATTCAATTAGATGAGATGAGACGTTTGTAAAACAAATCTATAAATCATTAATTTAAATGCATATGTAAGTTATAAATTACAATTCAAAATAATTAAATGAGAGTTATAGTAAAGAGAGAATATAGTTTTTAAGCTCTATGAACTGAGCTGATTTAAATTTAAATTCTGTCTTTATGGGTTTATGTATTAGAGAATAGTAAACGTCTATATTGATCATATAAATTAAATATTTAAAAAATTTTTATAATTTATTTTCATAAAATATTTACATTTCTAATTTATATTTTTATAATATATTTGTTTATGGCTTGACAATTTATGTCTTTATTATTTATAATTTATATTTATTTTATAATTTATTTATTTATTTTATTTTAATTTATTTTAAAATTTAAAATTTATTATTACCTTTATTTATATAATTTACTTATATTTTTATAATTTAATTTTTTGTTTAATATAATATTTCAATAATTTAAATATTCATTATTTATATTCGTTTTATTTGAATATTTTTATATGATTTGCTAATTTATATATTTTATGCTCGACTTTCACTTATTTATTTACAAGTCTGACGCTATTTCTCCAAGTGTATAAAGTTGAATTTAAGCAAGAAGATAATATATTTTGTTGGCTGTACACAAAATTAATTGATTCTCCATGTACTCGCAGTGAACAACCTTATAAGAACACGTTCACATAAAGTCAGAGCCAGAGCTCTTGGCCCGCTCAATTAAACCCTGCTTAAAGCTTTAATGTTGAAGTCGACATAAGAATTGTATACTATATAGCTCTTTAGGAATGTGTGAATATGCACCCCGGCTAGTGTGCATTATTCAGACTAGATATTTGAGCAATTACGACTATATATATTTCCCCCTGACACTTTCCATGGCGAACCTTGCGCCAATTGTGTGTATGAAGGCATTTCATTGCCATTGAGATCAGCATTTTAGTCACTGCATAAATAGAGACAATTCACACAGTTAACTGGCAGCCAGACAGGTCGACCAACCAACCAACCAAACAACCAACCAGATCTATTCTAATTAATTACTGGACTAGCCGCCACACAATGTGTGCAAGTTCTATACTTAGTCGTAGCTCTTCCGGATCTGAATTACGCTACCTGCCCACTGAAAGGCAGCTGTAAATTAGCTAATAAATAATACTTGGGATACGAATGCACTGAGAAAAACAAGTGATATGTATGGGTGATTTAAAAGTTGGGCTCTAAGAGTGTCCTAGACTAGGGCTGATTTAGGAACGAAGTAAAATTAATTTTTCTTTAGATAATTTTTTTATATTTCTTATTAGAGCATTGTTTTCAGGTCATTCAAGCATACTTAATCTGAGTTTCTTATACTCAATTAGAGCACATCTTAATAAGAAAGGAATACTAAAGTTGAAATATCTCATTTCGTCTCACATGTTTCATCACATAACTTTCTTCGAGTGTACTCTATAATACAAACTCGATATAGCTTAAAGTAGTTCAACAATTGAGAGTAATTAGTATTACGATATTTTTAGCTAGGTTTAAGCTAAACCTAGGCATAATCTAACGCCGTTGCTTAAAGTTGTTATCCATAATTAGACTAAATTGCATAGGCGAAAAATGTTCATATTTGAATATGAATATGCTGATAGTAGGCATAACCCATTGGCCCGGCCGGAGGGTTACGGAAACTAACCTTAGATAGATGCTCACAGTCAAATAATTTATGCTGGAAATGCGCCTAAATTTGCCAGACAGGCAACCGAAGGAACTTTTTCGTGCTGAGGCAAAACTTTGAGCTCGACTAATCACTTGTTAAGTTATTTGTTAAGGCATCTACGGGCTGTGCTCCAGTACACAGAGAGAGAGAAAGAGAGAGATGGAGGGAGGGGCATGCTGGGCAGGCAAGAGATGGGTTGGGCTTTTGGGGCCAACCAAAGCATGTTTGGCATGTTAGCTATGAGCTATTCCAGTAGCCTCTGCTGCAGCTCGCTTCCTCACTCTAATTGATTTCTGCTAGAGATATTTCAAAGAAATTCTCTGCAAATTGGCTATGCATAATTTTGGAACTTAAAGCAGCTGATTAGTAACTGGGCGTTGCTGGGCTAAGCTGAAAGTGTGTAGTGTAGTTTGTGTGAGCATAGCTGAAGCATAGAATAGGTATATCTAATGATATATGCGAAAGTATACGAATTTTTATACATTTTATATATGATTGCTAGAACAGTTCGACATCATTAGTTATTAAATACAAAATTGTTACTTTTTTGTACAATTATTTCTATTTGATATATATGTATATACAAAATACAAAATAAATATTAAACAAAATATATATATAGTATATTTTTGATTGGGGCTTATAAATATGCGTCTGCGGCATGTTCGACTTATTAGCATTCCGTTTTTTGGGGTTGGGCGCAGATTAAAATTAATTTCGCTAAACAAACTGATTAGTGGGGTGTGATAAAAAGGCAGCGCAGCCCATAACAAATCAATAAATAATATCAATTAGCATTTGCGGAATAATTTCCAGCCTAAGGAACTGGCATTGGCTATGGGATTTCGAGAACATTGAGGTAGCCAAGATTTAAGTAGAGTTTGCAATTTATGAATGGGTCAGAATTGAATGAAAAGAAAAAAGGCAACGCTACAAAATGATATAAATGATATATATATATATATATATATATATATATATATATATATATATATATATATATAAATTATATATATCAACAGCTAGCATCATATACCCCATGGCTTAGCACCATTTCATGTCCATTTTCCATTTTTACTAATTTAATGTAATTTTACTGTTTCAAATAATTTAATTACACGCATTTGCATTAGCAACATCTATCAATTTTAGTTCTCTTTTGTATGTTTGCCTTTTTTTGTTGTTCATTTTTTGTTAACTCTATTTGCTGTTTTTGTTATGCATGACATGTTATTAATAAACATTATTGTTATTTGTTTTTGCTCTGCCTCTTGTTTTGACAAAAGAAATACCACAAATATGGCCAAAGAATTGTGTGTGAGTGTGTGTGTTTTATTTATTTAATTTATTTCATTTATCAAAGCAAAGCAGCAAAACAGATGGCAAATAATTTCCGGTAGAATTTCATTTGGTTAACGCAGAGAATCGCATTTTTTTCTGTTTTCGCTCCTTTATAAATTGGCAATTAATGTCACAAATTCAAGTTTTTTTTTAAACCAAGTATTTGTTTATTAAAAATTAATGCAATTAATTTATTTTTTAATATATTTATGTATATATATATATTTTTTTTTAGATAAGTTCAATTATATGCTAGGGTCATTTTGGTTAATTGCAAATTATAAAACGTGTGGGAAATAAAACCACTAAAGGGTAGAGATTATGATAGTTTGGAGATACCCTATAGTTTTACTGTAATTTTGTTGATGTTAAATCATGTAAGGCAGAAAAAAATAGAAATATTCTATAGCATTAAAGTTATATTATAAAATATTATTTAACTAATTACTAAAACGAACAAATTTAACTCTTAAAATACACTTACTTTGTAGCTTTAGAATATCTTCAAGCCAAGCAAACCCTACACTATGTGTAGGCTCATCTTAAAGCTTAGCAGTGCAGTTAGCTGTAGTTAAATTAAGTAAATTTTATATTTTATTCATCAGCTTTTCGTACACGTGAAAACCTTCACATGTTTACCTTGAAGCGTGGCTACCTCCAGTCTCTATTCAAATCGACAAATATTAAAAAAAAATACCCCTTGCCATCAATAGAATTACAAATAGTAAATGCAACTTATATTTTAATTACAATTAATCTCAAAGTAGAAAAATTATAATAATACACAAGTGTTGGGCATTTGTGTCCGTGTATAATTTGTTATTGCGGCACGATTCGGTTTTAGTTTAGTTATTTCTATGCAATTCTGGGAATTCCTTTATCTAATCCATATATTCTGTGCCGCGATTAATGAATCACATTTTTATGACATTTACTGTAATATATTCTTAGCATTTAATCACGTGGCAGCAGTGCATTCGCATACGTTGCTATATAGAGTGTTTAGTTAGAAAACTATTTATAATATAAATAATTCTTATATCACATTATACAACGTTTTTTGTTTAGTAAGTCTTGCGTAATTAAGCTATTTCTGAGTAGTCAGAAATATGCTCTACATATTCGTATAGGGAATCTATACAAATTTCTACTCTCTTAATCTGAAATTCTCTCTAAGTATTTTGCAACTCTCTTAGTATTGTAAATATTTCCTGTAAATATTTTCTATTAATTCAAAAAGAAATAACCTGTTTATATTTATACTCTCTTAAACTAAATCTCTGATAAGCTAAAAGATTAAACTACTTTTTTAATATACAAATATTTACTGCTATTATAAGAGAAAAAATATACTATTAAGTACCATTTTTGGTATCTTTTGATATCCTAAGAGAAAATATACTATTAAATACCATTTTTAATATATTTTGATACCAAAACTCCTGGAAATATGAATAATTTGAATTGAGAGAAATTTCTGTTTATATTCAAAGAGAAAAAAAACGATATAGAATATAATATAGTTTTTTTTTCTCTCAATATAAAATAAAAAATATAAAAAATATAATCTCTTATATAGTTTTTTTCTCTCAATGCAAACTAACACATCAAATGTTAGTCGTATATACCTTTACTTTAGTGATTAACTACAGAGTATCTCTTATAATGAACAGTTAACATTTTTGCTGTTTTGAGCTTTGTTTTCGATTCTCTTTTGTCACTGATTCGTTATGCATTCCTTGACTGTGTCTTTTTAGTCGACCTTATTCTTCCGTTTCGTACACGCACTTTAACAATTTATTTTCGTAAAATTCAGTTGAAAATTAAATTAAATTTTATTTCGTTTTATTTTTATTTTACTGTTGTTTTTTGTTTATATTTCTTTTTTTTTTTTTTGTTTTAACGAGCCAAAGGCGCAGAGAGAAACAGCGCAAAGAGTGCGATCGCCAAAATTAAATAAAATAAAGCGAAAAAAAAACGTGAATGCTGAATAAATTAAGTAAATAAGCGCTACACATATTCATTTCTGAATTTGTATTTTTTGTTTGTTTGTTTTTTTTTTTTTCTTTCATCTCCTTTCCAGTTTGTCACTTCACAGGTCTTTAGAGTTTATTTTTGTTTATCTTTTGTTAGGTATAAAATAAAAGTGCATCAGAAATTGTGAAAATATTTAATTCAGAGTTTTCGTTGAGTGCATTTCGCAGTGAGCGAAAATTGAAGTGAAATTAAAATAAACAATAATTATTTAATTTGAGGTAAAATAAAGAAAAAAAAAACAAGATTATTTCTTTATTAATTAACAAATTAATTACAAAATATACAAGTTAATTTGAAGTGCTGCTTAAATAAATAAATAAAAAAAAGGTTTTATATAATAAAAAAATATACAAATAAATAAAATAATATTAAAAAAATTATAATAATACATAAACACACATTACATAAATATAAATAACAATGCAGCATATTTTTAAAATTGTCAACAGTAATTTAAAAAGTTATACTTACATATATACACTTTTCACAGTTGTGTTTGAGTTTTACGATCTCTTTGCCAACGTTTCTCGTTTATGCTTTACACTTTCTTTCCCACTGCTTTTTTTGTACTCTCAACATACATGACATCATTTCTGCTTCTTTTGTTTTGATTTTGTAAATAATTTTTGCTCATTCTTCATGCTACATTTGGTTCCATTAGAAAACAAAGTTTTGCTGTGGGTTGTATAGATCATTAATTATCTAGTCAGGATTGGAACATCATTGTTTTCTTTTTGCCAAATAGAGATAGTATGAGAGGCGTACTTAAAAATGCAAACACAACATGGATTGTCTAAGTGCTATACGGCGTCAAGAGTCTTATACTCAATACAAAGTAAATTATGAGGCAAGGTCTCTGGGTTTTTCTTGTGCTTGATAACATTACAAGTCATCAAACTTTCGATTCCCCTTCACCTGGCAACAGAGTTCTTGACAATTGATTCCCATATCAGTCATATAAATAATCAAGTAAATTATCATCAATTGATTATATATGATTTTTTATTCCTTAATCTTACAGTTGTTCAAAGTTACTTTGATTCTTATCGAAGTACTTCTACGAATTTTATTTGGAATTAGTAATTGCTTTGAATTAAATATATTTATATACAGTAAAAGAACAAACCATAAGCCTCATACAAAAATAAATATTATTCATAAAATAAATAATATGTAATTTAATTGTTTACCAAGTTCTTAGAACAGTTCAGTATAACATGTCTTCATATTGAATTTATGCCAAATTTATAGAGTGAAGCATAATTTGTATGCAGATGATGTTTGTATAAGAACAGTCATAGTGTGTAAGAGCGCTTGTAATATCTTCTATAATAGTAGTAGTAGTCTAGTGTAGTATAAGTAGCATGCAATCGAAGTATAAGAACTGTAAGAGAGTATAAGAGTCATAGGCAATCAATAAATTTGATAAGAGAGCCCCCACATATTATATGCGAATGCAGTATAAGAACTATAAGAAAGTATAAGAGTGTGTATGAAAGTTGTACTAGCAAGAGTTTGGACACTTTTATAAGAGTGAATGAAATATACATATTTGCTGTATTATTATAGGTATTTATAGCATTAGAAAAGTTACCCATATTAGCTAGGCAATACAGCTAAGCTCTTAAATAATCATTTGAGATATTTTAATAGATTGGTTGGTTGGTTAATTTTTTCCAGCTGCTGAGCATTTGCTCGTAATTAGTTCGCTTGAGTAACCCTTGCAACTGACTTTGCCTTTGCCTTTGCCTTTGACTTTGACTTTGAATTTGACTTTTTCGCAGCTGGCTTGCAAATGTCATGAATCTTTCTCTACCCCCTCCCCGGCCGAGTCATAGGCAACGTCAACTTCTTACAGCTCCCCATTTAAGAATACCCCCTGCTCAGCCACCTTCTCTTCCCGTTCTGCTGTTCATGCATATGAAATGCACGGCATACGGTGCTTCAAAGTCACAAACAATTTTCAAGCCACACTGAGCACTCAACAAGCCGCATTAAAATACAAGCTATTGTAATTGTTATAAATGCCTTGCCGTCTCCTTCTCCATCTACTCATTTTTTTAATGAGAAATGTTCCATGAACAAACAGTTGTAACTCGCCTCTTCAACTAAATTCAAACTTTCAAAAAATATTAACAAAAAAAAAAGAGTTGTATATTGTTTATTATGTTATTTGTATAGTGGAGCGAGTTCACTGACTTTGCCGGCTTTTAACTGTAGCAAATGATATTGTGGGTCTCGAATTTCACAATTTGCAATTACTAACTGACAGCGTAGATGATAATTGTGACGATAACAAAAGTTACATTTCCTATTGTAATGAGGTTGCATTATTTTCATCATTTCGCAGCAGTCATTTAAGATAACTAATTCCCTTTGAAAGGGCGAATTATAAGCAACATGCAAACGAAGCTTAGGAATATAATATATTCCAATTGCTACGAGTGGGTATAGCTAAGCTACTTGTATACTAGATATTTCTAATAGTGAAGTTTAAGAAACTTGCTAAGTATAAGATAAGAATACATTGTACAATATGCAATCTGACATAGTAATTACAAACATTTTATTCAAGTGTGCTCGTAATAGTATACGAGAGCTCATTATCTGCTATAGCAGTAGCAAATAAGTGTATAAGAGTCGTATTGTAGTTGTGTGATTATGATTAAAGTCTTACTAGCACACTGGCCAATAGCAGCAAGTTATAGAAGTATAAGAGTACTTAGCTGTTGTACTAGAAAATAGTATATGAAGTAGAAGTCTACAGTAGTATATGTTGGTATCCAAGCGTATGAGTTTATAAGAGTATAAGAGCATGTGAGCATTAGAGCATAACAGCATAAACCATACGAGTAGTAGAGCATGAGATTATACGATTATAAGACAAAATTAGTATACGACTATACTCTCTTGAGTAGTATATCAGTTAACTAATACGTATAAGAAGAATACGTATAAAGAAGCTACGCCTAGTAGGTTTGTATAAGAGCTGCGCACAGAGTTTGAGTATAAGATGAATGTAGGTGAAGAGTGTGAATAAGTAAAGAAGCATGAGCATTTTATTTAGCAGATGACAAGAATTCGATGTAATAGTTTAGTATAAGACTAATTTATAGAAGCACAATTTAAACTTAAACAAAAAATTAACTTCTAGGTAAATAGGTTTTGTATAACAAACAATTTAACTTGATATACTTTGTTCCTATCTACCAAATTGTTTGCTATATACTATAAGTGTTTTTATAAGCTAGTCAAATAGAGCGTAAGCTACTGTTATGCCAATTTGGATAAAAAAATATCTCTAATTTGATGGACAACTCTATTCAAATATGAGCTACCGAAAATCTCCCCACCAAGCAAAGTAAATAATTTAGAATTAATGATGCCGTAAGCTACGCCCGAGATTATATATATGTAATTTAGCGATTATAATAATAGGATAGAACGATCTATATAGTATGTGGGTTGTTTGTGTGTCACCTTTCTGTAGTCTTATCATCTAATGCAACCTTAAATAACATTAATAATAATGGCTCACATTAAAACCCCCCGCAATAACTGTAATCAAGTGAACTATATGCGATATGCCAGTTAACGATTGTGAATTCTCGTCACGAGTCGCTCGTGCCTAAAGTCTGTAAATATTTGCTTGAGAACGCATACATGGAATAGATCATAAATTATATATGCCGCAGTGCAGTAGATCAAGGGAGGGGTGTGAAATGGGAAACTGGAATAGAAGTACAAAAGTAAACTTTAATTTCATTTATTTTTATTAACTATTGAAATTCGATATATATTAAATCCCCTTTAAAACATTTTGCGACGCCTCTGCTAAGGGAAAGAAAGTACTTCAGTCTTTATCTAAAAAAAAAACCATTGCAAATGCTTTTACATTCCAATTATTAAGATAGACATAAACAAGTCTCAGATAATGCCAAGAGTTCAAGATAAAAACGAAAGAGAGCGAGAGCGAGACAATGTGTGTAGGAGCGAAAGAGAAGCAATAGCCAATCCTCAACTGCCAAATAGAGTCTGTGTTATCAAGTCGTCGACACAGCATGGAAATTATGTTCGCCTCGGCCAAAATCGTCATAATGTGCAATTATCTCTTATCAGCAGGTCTAGCGAAATGTTTCATAGATGAATGGTGCCTACTTTAATTGCGATCGCCATAAAGGGAATCAACTTTTATGGCACACAGGCCGACTTTGCACTTGGCAAACGCGTGTTTCCCGCAGACCCCAGACAGGGGTTCTGAGTGTCGAATCTACTTCAGATGTCTGGCTAGATGAAACACCATTTGCGCATTTGCAAGGAAGTCATATACCCTGATATTTTCTATATTTATGGCAAATTATATGGCGAAAGTTAAACATTATATTCGATGCTGGATCATAAAAACAAAAACTAGAATTTATAATTTTATGAGCCAAATTAAACAAACGAGTGTTAAGGTTATCAGAGAAAAGAATGGTATGCTATTGAAATAAAAATCGAAATGTAAATATATGTATATGATTATTGTCAGCAGTTTAGCATTTGCCCAACGCGTGCTTACCTAGGCCTAGACTTTGAGACTTCTGATCAGATGCTATATATTTTGGTATTTTCCATATTTATGATACTTCAGATGCAATAACCAGAAATATCTGCAATTGTATTTGTATTTTATTGGAGGCGGATTGTAAAAAACAACTCAAGAGTTTGGAAATTGAATGATATGCTCGAATTTTGTAGGCTTAAATATTGTGGGGCTTGTAAAAGAAGTTATTTATAATGAGTGCTATACAAATAGCAGCTTTATAATCTTTCACAAAAAAAATTTATAAGACAACAAATTATAGGGCTGTCATATATATATAAAGGGAATAATATGATATTAATAATGTATATAAATTCGTTATTTAAATTCTTAAAATATTAAAAAAAAAAAATAATTTAAATAATAATGAAAGCCTGATGTAGAGCATTCCGAAAATTTGTATCAATTTAATTACTGAACATATTAAAAATAAAATATATATATTTTTAAGACTTAAGAAATAAAGAATATAAATATAGAAATAAATAAAATTTAATTCAAAATAAAAATTTCTTTAAGAAATAAACAAGATAAATATAGAAATAAATAAAATAAAAATAAATTTTATTTTATTTATTTAAACAAAATTAAAAAATGTAATTTTATCCATTTCTTAAATTTAAAAAAATCTCAAATAAATATAAGATTTTAATAAATTATAAAATAAAAAGTAAAAATATAAAAATATCCGATTTTGCTTAGTTTTACATATGCGCAGCTGATTTTATTACTCTACTGAAGGAATATCATTCAAAGATATTTCTTGAAAACATTTTTAAACGCGTTTTCAAGATCAACAATTAAAATGTTTATGGATAGCTGTTAAGTATCTAACTAAACAGTAAATCCAACTGACGTCAAAGACCAAAATGCAATCGAAAATAAGTGTCCAAATAAATATTTTATTTGTTGCTGACAAATAGAAAACACACAAATTTATGACATTTCACTATAAATCATGTGAGCTCAAAAAAAAAAAGGAAGGTATTCAACTCTTATACACTTCATTGTTACAGTGTGAAACTATATAAAGCTGTTCATAAATTAAATACATATTAATACGATATGATATCAAAAGCCATCAAATACTATACGTGCATGGTACTTCAGCTGGTTGTTGTTAAGGTATTTGTTATATAGACATAGATAGATAAACCTCGACACATTGTCAAGGTGTCAAAATATTTGCGGAAAGCCAAAGCAAATAATTGTCCAAAATAAATGGGTGTAAATGAATAGTGCAAATATTTGCAAATAATTGAAAATTAATTAATTGGGCCCAATTCAATTAGCAGGTAAATTCGTTATGGCGGCTTATAGGCGGACGTGTGACGTCCCTGGCTTACTTAGTGACGTCGCTCGATCAAACTGTGAATTGAATCCGTAATTCAGCTTTAATAAAACCACAAACAGTGATTACGCTATAAATGTGATACGATGCGATTCGAGTTGAATTCAAGTTGGATTACCTAGGAAGTTGATCGGTTAAGGTTCTCAAATTTCAATCGATGTTGTTGCTGTTGTTGCTGCGGGTTATTGCATATCAATGTGTCTTTAGGCCAAGCGACTGGCTTTGGCAATTTTTTTTTTACCAGTTTATCTAGTGTTTCTATCCATTTACAGCTCTAAAAACAAATTCGAAATGTAGAAAAAATGCGTCGAGTCATTGATCGTGTTCGAGGCTAAACTTTGTAGTCTTTTTGGCGTCTTCTGTTGGTCAAGTTGATTTTGACTGGTTGTTGTTGTTGGCCATTTCGCCATAGAGTCTAACGGAAAATTACTGAAAATCTTGTTATGCATCGAGAGGCGACCCAATGAATTGTGTCATATGATCTACCAGATTTTGCTATTAGCTATGCCCGTTTAACTGCAGACTCCACTGCAGTTGGCTATTTTTAGTCATTTTTATCCACTTGGACATTTCAAGGTTCGAATTGCAAGTTTTTCTTTAAATTATCAGATATATATATGTATACATATTTAGTAACATACTTTCGCAATTCTCACTCTCTCTCTCACTCTCTCTCTCACTCTCTGTCCCTCTCTTTCACAACTGCAGCCTTAGCTAACGAGTAGTTTTATTTTTTTCTAGCTGTTTCTTGAATGAATCCACACTATCTATCCACTGTGTCTATCTATCCATACGATGCGTAAGTGTGTCAAGGTTAATTCATGGTTAGCATACTCTACAAGTCATCAGCATTACAAGCTCACTTACAATGGAACGCATTCTTAAAGGTTTCTACGTGTTTTGGGTTTATATATTTAAACGACAGTTTTACTGCTATTAAAATGTGCTGGAATTGTAGAGTCAAGGGTTTTGGACTTAGTTCAATTTGACAATCGATCGTGCGACGTGTCTGAATACTTTCGGCTTCTCTTATCAAGCCTAAGAGCCACACGCCCGTCTACAATGGAACGACAAGTGGTCAGTAAATGTAGTTAACAAGCTGTCAACGTTTATATACGCTCGTAATTCCCCCTTTGTCCGATATGCGTTCCGAAATAGTGCCACTAATCTGTCACGAGCGCCATATGGCGTGAAATGAAATTATAGAATCTGCTAGAAAATACCCTGACTTGTACCCAAGAGAGAGTTTTATTATATTAAGTATTTTCTTTTAAATATCTGATCTTATGATGTCATGAGCGAAATATCGAAATTCAACTAAGAATCATTTAAGCTAAGCTTACTGTTTTAGGCATACATTAGCTATATATTATATAGATTATATTGTGAAATATTCCGCTATGACTTAAGCTTATGACATAACTTTTAAGCTAATTTAAAATGTAAGCATGGAGATAATTTGTAAATATAAAATAAATTTACATAATGAGAGATTTAACAACTAGAAGAAAGAGTTAAAAATGAATATTTCATATATTTATATAAGAATTTTTGAAATAAATAAATTATATATAAACCACAAGAACAAAGAAGTAAAAATTGGGAAACAAAATTCCTCTTTTGGCTGTTTTAATAATGTTCTCTTAATGTTCTTTCTCTCTTCTATTAAATATATTTGCATTTATGTAAATATGACTCTTTTAATTCAAGCTTAATATTCCAAATATTCCATTTTAATTTATGCATTATTTAAAATACAATTCTTCTCATATCTATCATAGCTGTCTCTCTTCACTTTATTGCAATATGCCTTCGTATACCCTGTAAAGCTTATCTTGCTTGTGACGTCAAAGGTCGTTCTATTTAACTTATCTACAGCTGGCTGGGTTCAAACCATTGTTACAAGCACTGAGAGCCAACAACAGCAACAACAACATCGATAAACATAATAATTATTATATTAACAACAGCAAGAGCAAGTGAAATATGTATTAGCCAAATTCGTAGCAGACGACGAATCGGTTTGAACCGGAAATCCAGCACTGGATGGAACAAGCTCAGTCGCTGTCGCTGTCGACGTCGGCGTCGGCGTCGCAACGTTGTCGACTGTTCGCTTTCGTTAAGAAAAAGTTGTTAACAAATTGTTGTTGTTAATGCTGGCCGGCAGCCAGCGGAAGGCTTGAAGCGTACAAAAGCCAACGCCGCACGATCAGAATAACTTTGAAGCGCGTCGCGAGCGGTCGTTATATTGGCTAAGTTAAAAAAGTTAAATTCATTTTTATTGGTTCGTAGAAGCGTTGCCAACTTGTGCTATCAAATGTCAATTTGTGCTTAAAGTGGAACAGTGTTAACCAATTCTTGAGGCCTAAAAAACAAGAGTATAAATAAGCAAAAGCAAAAGTAAGAGCTTCGACAAGCATGTGAATATTTTAATTATAATTTAAATAAAATAAACACACATAGAAGTAACTTATATATGCTGTGTGTGTTAATATGTGCGAAAAAAATAATAAAAAAAATGTATAAAAAAAAATGTATAAAAAAAAAAACATACAAAATAGATTATTTAAATAAAAATAAAATTAAATAAAATTAATAAATAATTTTACAAAATATATGTATTAAATATATGCAATTAATAAATAAATTTAAATTTATACAATGAATAAATATTATTAACTAAATGCTTATAAATTCAAAAATATATATAACGTAATGAATAATAATACTAAATAAAAAATCATAAATAATTAATATATATATTGTATGCACAAAATTTAATCAAAATATCAAATAAATAATTATAGTTTATAAATTTTCAATTTTTCATATTTAAATATGTAATTTATACATTTAAATAGCGCAATAATTTGTAATTTAAAAACTAAAGAAAATGCAAAATTTTATATGAATTTTGTAATTTAAAAAAATAATTGCTGCAAGTACAAACTAATTAAAAAATATAAACATATGTAATAATTAAAAAAAGTTATATATAAAACTTTATTATGCCCATAAAAAAATTTAAATTGTGCAACTTATAAACAAGTGTTGTTAAAGTCAAACGCAAACTTTCATAAAAAAATTAATAAATAAATAAAAATTATAATAAAACCATATATATCTTACAAATGTACATGCAAGGCTCGCATGTCAATATACATAATAAGTATATCTGGCATGTGTGAAACAACTCTATAAATCATTTGCAACACAAAACTCGTTTCGCTTGGTTTTTGACCTAATAGAAGTGGATTAATGGAACGATGAGATCATAGTTAACTGTTATCAACAACAATAACAATAACAATAACACACTTCAAAGTACAACAAAATGAAATGAGTTTCAAGTGAAAGTACACAACTCTCAGACACAGATATACATACATATACATACATATATATAATTATTGGTAGATAATACTTGAAGTGTTTTCAAGGTTTCATAAATTCAAATAGATTACTATAATTCGCATTGCCAATAATTAAAAGTTTTTATTTTCCGGCAGCTGATGTGCTACTATATGAGGGCAGCTGATCGAGGCAACAAGTATGCAACGTGCTTGGCATTAATTCAACTGTTATGAACAAGTTTTCAAACAACTGCAGCTGTCCCTAAGTTTGACCTAAAGAAAAAAAATGAAATGCCTACGCAACAAATTTGCGTGGGAAAATCTGATGAGATGCAAAAACTTGAACATAAAGAAAATCCAAATTAAAACTAAGTTAGCATGGGGAAACACGCCTTATTTAGACCCCACTGGTTCCATTAGGCATTACGCATTGTTGATTTGATTTTGATTGCTTATCGTTTATTTGACCATGAACACAAAACCAAAAACCAAGATTAAATGCAATAAATTCGAGCATTCCAAATTCGTGGACATTTTTATGGCCGCGCTCCATTCGCATAAATCCAAATCTCATTTGTTCTAATTGCATCAAATTCAAGTGTTAAAACCAAATTGTTATGGACTAATCCATACACAAGAAAAGAAATAATACAAAATGTATATAAAAAACGAGATTAGATATGGATATGCCGGGCGCGTGCATCAGTTCCAGGAAATATTTCCAATATTTCGTGTTCGATTTTTGTTGTTGATATTGGATTATTGAGCGCTATAAAAATGTTGTAGGCGTCGCTGACTCTATATAAATTGTAGCTATATCAACATGGTTGATTACTAATTTATTATAGTTCGGAACACCTAATATTTCGCTGATAACTTTTACTTGTAGTGGCCAATTGAAGGCATTTAAAATGTCATTAATTGAAATTGATTAGAGGTGTAAAAGAAAACATTTTTGATTAACTTAAGTAAATTGTAAGAGATTTTTCTAAATGATTTTCTTTTGAATTAGGCAACAAGTTTTATTTTATTTTGAATAAGGGCAGATAAATATTTAAAAAATTATTACATTTTTTTGACTTTTTTTTTATTTATTTATTTTTAAATTTACCTTGCTTTTTTTTAAATATTAAAAAAGATTAACTTTTTTTAAGGTTTTTATTTGTTTATTTTTAAATTTATCTTGATTTTTTTAAACATTTTTAATTTTTTGTTGTTTAATTTTTTATCTGTTTTTTCCATTTATTTATTTTCAAATTTACCTTGTTTTTTTTTTTATTTTCATTTTTACATACTAAAAAAAATTTATTTTTCTGCTAAATTTCAATTTGTTTTTATTGAATTAATATTTTTATTTATAATCGATACTTTAATTTAATATATCTTATATTTAATAACAACATTTGTACCTGTGAGAAAACCTTTCAGTTGCAATGCAAAAGTTAACAAAGAAAATAAAACAATAAAGTAAATACACTTTGAAAACGTGCAACGCGATGAAGCGATTCAATTTCTGAAAGCTGAAACTAATTTGAAATTGCAATTTATCTAATCACGTCTAATTTCTGGTTCTATCATATTTACACTTGTGTGTGTGTGTTGAGGTATGACAAATCGCATTGAGTTGAGCCATTAAAATAACTTGTTGCGATATGGAAAAGCTTGAGCTCGAGCGTCATAATATGTTAGCCTTATCTTCAGATGTATTGGGAGCTGTGTAGCTGTATAGCTGTATATAGATAAGATAAGCATGACCTGGACAATGTCTAAGCGTTCCAATCGTTTCTAAATCAGTGTTCATTGAAGAATTTTAAGTAATACTTGCAATAAATAGCTAAGGTGATGCAGAAGCTTATTCTATGAGATAGATTGCCTTACATATTTAATATAAATGATAAAAAATTATTGAAAAAAATATATATAATTACATACACATTTAAATATTTAAAAAATATTTAAATTACATACATAATAAATAAATATATATATTTAAATTAATTAAATAATATTAATATTAAAAAATAAATACAAATTAATTAAACTAATTTTAAAAAATAAATAAATTACATGCATAATAAATAAATAAATATAAATATTTAAATTATTTAAATAATAATTTAATTAATAATAAATAATAAATAATAAAACAATTTTCCTTTATAAATATTTTATAATTTTAAAATTTAAATTGAATTAAAAAAACTTATTTATTTTAATATTTACTCTTATTAAAATAATTATTTAAACATATTAAACAATTTTATATTAATTAATTAACGAATTCAATTTGAATTTACAGCCATGTTGAAACTATGGAAAGCTCTGACACGCCGTAAAACGGACGATGTTAATGAGAGTGAATCGATGTTGGCCCGTGTGCTGAATCTCTTTGATCTGACGGCACTGGGAGTGGGCAGCACATTGGGTTTAGGTGTTTATGTGCTGGCTGGACAGGTGGCGTACAATATTGCCGGTCCCGCTGTTACCATATCCTTTCTGATTGCTGCCCTCGCGTCGGCATTTGCGGGCATCTGCTATGCAGAGTTTGCAGCTCGTGTGCCTAAGGCGGGCAGCGCCTACGTCTATAGCTATGTGACCATAGGCGAGTTTGTGGCCTTTACGATTGGCTGGAATCTGATATTGGAGTATGTGATTGGCACGGCATCGGTGGCACGTGGTCTGAGCGGTTACTTTGATTCGCTGATCGATAATAATATGTCGAAGGCGCTCTACGAGGCGATGCCCATCAATGTTGGCTTCTTAGGCGATTATCCGGACTTTTTATCATTTGGCATGGTGCTGCTGCTCGCTGCTCTGTTGGCTTTTGGTGCCAAGGAATCCAGTTTCTTGAATAATATTTTTACCACTGTAAATTTGGTAACAATTGGCATTGTTCTCATTGCTGGTGGCATGAATGGTGAGTACTAAAATATGTTTATGAGAATTGCATAGAGAGGTGATATGAGGGAATTTCTTTAACACTCTGCTACCTTACGCTTACAGCCAATCCGGATAACTGGCGCATTCCAGCTAGCGAGGTACCTTCCTGGGCTGGCACTGGTGGCTTCATGCCCTTTGGCATAGCCGGTGTCATGGCTGGAGCTGCTAAGTGCTTCTATGGCTTTGTGGGCTTCGATTGCATTGCCACCACCGGCGAAGAGGCCATCAATCCCAAGCGTAACATTCCCTTGGCCATTGTGGTATCACTGATCATCATCTTTCTGGCTTACTTTGGTGTCTCCACTGTGCTGACCATGATGCTGCCATATTATCTGCAGGATCCTGACGCACCATTCCCAAAAGCCTTCGATTCCGTGGAATGGTATACAATCAAATGGATTGTCACCATCGGAGCTGTGTTTGCGCTCTGCACCAGCCTGCTGGGTGCCATGTTCCCACTGCCCCGTATTCTCTATGCCATGGGCAACGATGGCATTCTGTTCAAGCGTCTGTCCAAGGTGCATCCATATACCAAGACGCCATTGTTGGCCACAATCGTATCTGGCATATTTGCCGCCGTTATGGCCATGTTATTCAACTTGGATCAGCTGGTCGACATGATGTCCATTGGCACCCTGCTCGCCTATACGATTGTGGCTATCTGTGTCTTGGTGCTGCGCTATCAGGATGAACAGATGTCCAAAGTGGTTTCGTTACGTGCTCCGAACGTCTTCCGGCAGTTCTTCTGCAACAGCTACAAGGAGCCCAACACGATGACCTCGGCCATTACCAAATTCGGCATCGTGATCTTTGCCATCTTCTGCATCATCTGGTGCATCTTCCAGAAGGTCTTCGACATAGATACAACTGGTTCCATTGTGGCCCTGAGCGTTGTCGGCCTAATACTCATTTGCATTTGCATTGTGATTGGCATGCAGCCCGTGTCGATGATTGAGTTGACTTTCAAGGTGCCGCTGGTGCCGTTTGTGCCCTGCCTGAGCGTCTTTGCCAATTTGTATTTGATGTTCCAGCTGGATTTGTTTACGTGGATACGTTTCCTCATCTGGTTAGTCATTGGCTATTGCATATACTTTTCCTATGGTATTCGCAACTCAACGCAAATCTCGAGAAATCGCAATCATGCTGAGGTGGCGGCCAATGCCATGCAAAACTCCGATGCCCATCACCAACAGCATGAGAATCGCGCCTTCGAGCCGGACTGGAAGGTAGAGAATGGCATTAAGCCACAATACGAGTACTCGGAAAAGCTATAAATCGATCCATAAGACTCGAACATGTTGCAGAGCAAGTATTATAAGTTGCCTTGTAGTTTAAGGCTGTGACCCAGAACTGACTAACAAATGAGCAGATATTTATTAATTTAAAAAAATATATATATTTTGTGTGTTTTTTTCTATTTAACAGAAATTTATTTATGCATGCAATAATATACATAAAGAATTAAAATTATTTAAAATATTTTTCAAAGTGAAAAAGAGTAAAAAAAAATTTTTAATAGTAAAATATATAATTTTCAAATAAAAAAAAAAAAAATAGATAAATAAATCTATCAAATGAAACTTATATAAATAATTGAAATGCTTACAAATATTTTTTAAAATGTTTATAGCAGTAGAAAAAACTCTGTAAAATAATTTACTTCATAAATTAGATTGCTGGCAATATTATTTTAATTTAATGAAATTTTAAATCACATTATTTAAAAAAAAAAAGTATTTTAAGTAACTAAAAAACAAAGTAATAATTAATTATTATACATTTGTATATATTACATGCATATATCTGCTCATTCGTTAGTCAGCTGTGCAAACAGGTTTTTAAAAGATTTTGTTTAGTATAAATAATTTTTGAGCCCGTAGTAAACCCCACTTATCTTGCTTGTAGCTTCAATTATACTCTGAGTTTAGCTTGCATGTGTTTGTGAGAGAGATGAATAGATTGCGCATAAAAATTAAATGAATAACCCATTAAACAAACGAGACTTTCAGGGTCTCTATAAAGTTCTCTTGAGGTTTTTTGTTATTTCTATGCGCCAGAAATTTAGACACACACGACTTCCTAAAGGCCGCTCAATGCAGACTTTTTTATTATTATTATTATTCTTATTATTATTTCTTTTTCGTTTTCTTATTGGGGATTCATTTGTAAGTGATTTACTGTATTTTATTTATGGGTTTTTCTTCATTATTTGCTGCCTTTTGATTTCTGTACATAATGCCCCCAAAATATTGTGATATTTCTAAATATATGTATATATATATGTACATATATATAGAGGTTTAATATGTTCGCATATATTGAAATATATATATATATATTTGTGTCACAATTCTTGTTGTCGTTATGTAAATGCAGTTTGTAATATTATTTAAAATATTGTCATAGATTTTTATGCAATTTTACAATCCTAAGCTAGTATTGTATTTATGTTATTTAGCTGATAAGTCAATGTACCCCTACCGATCATCCGTGTACTAAGTTTAATGAACCTAATACGAATTTGCCCACACATTAAATTGTTTATTAAATAAAACAACATGTATAAATCATAATGAAAAAAATGTGTTTTTTCTTATTGGATTTGGATGTAAAACAAAATTTTTTTAGAGATTTAAAATCAAATTTTAAACAGTTTCTACTACATATATATTCAACCTATTTGCTTTTTTTTTTTAATTTTGATTTAAAGAAAATTTCATTGAGAATTTTTATTTAAAAAAAATTAAAATTGAAGGTTAATTCTTATAAAATTGTGTGATGTATTTTAAAAATTGCTTTCTTGGAGCATCTTAATACAGTGAAAATCAATCGAAGGCTAAGTCTTATTAAATTGTATTTTATATATATTATATATGGCTTTTCTTATTGGATTTTGATAACAAAAATATTATAAAAATAGCTGAATTTTTTACCCCACATGGGTTTACCCATTAAGCATGCGTGACAGATTACACAAAACATCTTTGTTGCTTCAAATATATGTTTAATGCCAAGTCAATATACCCTAGGTTTTCTGGCTTCAATTACATTTGAAATTCAAAAAAAAATATTAATATAAATTTTTGCATGCATCTATTTTTTAATAAACGATGCGCTCTGAATAGTTTGTATAACTTTCAAGGAATATAACTAAAGCTAGTAAATAGTAATTGTATGCAGGGTAGCTGCTAGTTAGTCAAGTAACTTGCATGTTAGATAATCTTAGATAATCTAATCTTTAAGCTTCAATACACAGCAACAAGATAAAGAAATGATTTCTAGACTCTGATCAAATTTTTTGCTTTGCTAAACACTTCATTATCTATATTATATATATTTTATTTTTTTAATTTTAAATATATATATTTAATAATAATTTTATTTTATAGCTAGCTGGCGCGACAAAATTTGCAGTAAGTTTAATTGTAGCTCAGGCAATTTACAATGAATGTATGTGAACGTCTGAAACGCCGCAAGGAATACCATTATGATACGGCCGAATCGAAGCGTAATTTGGGCATCTATAAATTGATTGCATTGGGCTTGGGCGGCACTTTGGGCCAGGGCATTTATGTGCTCACCGGACAGGTGGCTCGTGTTCTAGCTGGCCCGGCTGTTACCATTTGTATTATCATTGCGGCCGTGGTATCATTTCTTGGCGGCATCTGTTATGCGGAGATATCGTCACGAGTGCCGTATCCAGGCAGTGCCTACGTCTATAGCTATATGTTCATGGGTGAGTTTATGGCCTTCACCGTCGGCTGGAGCATGTTGCTTGAGTATATGACGAGCATGACTTCGGCGGCACGCGCTCTCTCTGCTTATCTGGATGCGCTATTGGATTACAGACTCTCGCATGCACTCAAAAATATTGTAACTATAAATACCGCCTTTACCGCAAAATATCTGGACTTTCTGTCGTTGGGTCTAATTCTGTTGGCCGCATGTGTTATCGCCTTTGGTTTCAAGAAATCATTCTGGCTAAATCTGCTTTTCATTATTGTCAATCTGATAACCATTTTATTGATCGTTATCCCTGGCAGCACGCAATGTACATATTTAGTCTTTCGTCTAGATTCTACTCAACTCAGTTGACTTCTTTCCTCAGCCGATATCAGAAATTGGCAACTCACAGCCAGTGCCGTGATCGAAGATGTTGGCTCTGGCGGCTTCTTTCCATTTGACTACAAGGGCATCTTGAAGGGTGCAGCGATTTGCTTCTTTGGCTTCGTTGGATTCGATTGCATCACCTCCACGGCCGGTGCTGCCGTCGATCCTACGCATAACATACCCCTGGCCATATTTGGCACGATGCTAA
Source organism: Drosophila borborema (assembly GCA_030914335.1). NCBI lineage: Eukaryota > Metazoa > Arthropoda > Insecta > Diptera > Drosophilidae > Drosophila > Drosophila borborema. Next base: position 15,511,304 of record JAUESP010000310.1, read on the forward strand.
TCGTATTTGGCACCTACTGTCTACTAAGTATCATATTGACTTTAATGATGCCCTATTATCTGATCAATCCGCAAATCCCATTTACAACCGCCTTTAAATTCCATAAGATGCACAATGTGCAAGTATGCGTCACAGTCGGATCTGTTTTCGCACTATGCGCATCCTTGCTGAACTCCATGTTTCCGCTGCAGCGTATCGTGCGAGCTATGGCCCAGGATGGATTCATGTTTAAGGGCTATGCCAGTATACGAGGCTGGACAGTGTCGTCCATGCTAGCAACATTTCTATTAATACTCGTTGCGGGTAAGCTGATCAAATAGTTGACAAAATATCTCTCATTAATGCAGTTCATTTAATTTGATTAGCCTGTTGCACATTGATCATTCATTTTGATTACCTAATTGAGCTGTCAGTTATTGGTGTCATGCTGGACTATACCATCGTAGCCAGTGGCGTTGTTATGCTGCACTATAAGGACGATAGCAAAGCTGCGAATGTGATTGATGATGCGAAGGGTGTCACCTATAAAATGATTCTGCATCAGATTTGCAAAATGCAAACAAAGGGACCATCGAATGCCGTCACACAAAGTGTTACACAATTATTTCTAACCATTTTTGTCGCACTCTCGACGATATTCTCCTTGGCCATCAGGTACTTTGTCATCAGTAATGAGAAGTGGAGCGGTATCTTAGCGGCCTGTATAGCTGTGCTAGGCATCGTCTGCATGATCATAATTGGCATGCAGCCAAAGTCAACGGTCTTTCCGCCATTCAAAACACCTTTTGTGCCGCTCATACCCTGCCTCAGCATTTGGATGAATATATTTTTAGTATTGACATTGTCGTGGTTATGCTGTGTGATCTATTTAGGCTGGATGGTATTTGGTTATTTCACATATTTCGGAATAATTACCGCCGATTTTTTAGGAAGAAAACTCACCAGCAAGAGAGCTAAACAGCTCATAAGCAGCTTCAAATTTCTGGTGTAAAAATTCATTGTTTTGTTTATTTGTATTTGTATTTTTTATATTTATTATATAAAAAACGCAACTTGTCTGCCAAAGAGGCTGAAAACTGCTGCTGCAGTCGACTTTAAATTGTTAGGCTAACCAGCTTAGTTAAATGGCAAATAAGCTGACTTTGTGCAGCTCTCGCCTTTTGGGCCCTCACGCAGTTGGGTAAATAATACAGAGGCAAGTCAAAAACACAAACTCGAGCTGAAAAGCCAGACGAAAGTTGCTGGGATAATGCCAACATGCTCATGTGAGCCAAAAGGAGTATGGTCAACAAAGCGTCACTGGGGAAAATAAAATCGTTTTTGTGTATCTTTCTTTAGACACACTTTTCATTTGACTTTACTACACTTTTTTTTAAATTTTTTTTATTTCTGTTCTGTTTTGGGTGTCGGACTCATTTATACAGTTTTCGTAGCAGCACATCAAGTGCTGAGCCCTTAAAGTAGCCGCTGGCGGGCGTTACATTTCTTGCAGTGTATTCTCTTTTGACTTGCTGTAGCTTTTATTGTGCTCACATCTGCGTATGAATGCAATTTTTCACACGCTGCCATTTAGCGAAGCTGCCTTTTATTTCTGGCAAGATTAACACTCGCTGGTCTTAGCAGCTTAGTTTCAATGAGAGAAAGAAAATGGAAAAAAAAGTTCAATTAACTGAACTTCAGTTGGTGCTCTCGCTGGAATAATAAATGTATAGATTGAAGCTAAAAAGATATATATGTTGATTAAATTTGTTTTTTAAATAGCACAATAATTTAAAATTATTTGCCTTTGGACAAGCATGACGTATGCGCGATGCAAAATTGAGTCCGCCTCAAATTACAATAAGCGCTCGAAAGTATGCAATGCAATTCGTTTCACACAAGCGATCAAATAATAAAATGTTCAGCCTAAAAGCAGGCAACACAAAACAAACATTTCGACAGCCAATCGCTGCGCAATGCTCTAACTAAAGTTGGAAAAATGAAAAAAATAAAAAATATTTAAACAAAACTTAAAAAATAAAAATACATTCTATTATATAAAAGAGTTTTATTTATTAAATTAGCTAAATTGTAGTTGATTTAATTCTTTTTTACTAACTTTTAAATAAAAAGGTGAGAGTATTTGTTGGTTTCAAGTGTTAGCTAAGCCGCGTAGAACAAAACGCTTTAGAAGACCACACGCATACACTAGCACACATACACACACAAACGCATACTCGCACACCACAAACAAGCACACACAGTGGGCGAAAGAGATAGGCAAATACAAATACAAATACTTATACGCGTGACTGTAGCTGTAAATAAATAAACAATAATATGAGCCACGTTTATTCATACATGTGTGTGTGTGTGTGCATATGCTTGTGTGCCAGCATAAAATGTAATGCAAACGGCATCGGTAGAGGAGGCTAGAGGCTCAGCATGAGAAGCGGCTTGGAGCGCTTGGCGCGTTGCGGTTTCATTTGTGAGTTTTAATTAAATACGTTTAAATATTTGTTATTTCCGACAGGCAGACAAACCAAACGACCATCAACAACAACAGCAACGGAAAGCTTCAGCAACAGCCACCTGGCAAATATTAGCGAAAAATTAGCAAAGTATTTTAAGCGCAACATGTTCGTCCTGCGGTTTTTCAGCGTCAAATCCTCTGAATGTGCATCCTCCTGTGGCACTCAACTCCCATTGCACATCATTTTGTGTGCTCGTTGCGTGTGCATTTCATTTATTTATAAATAACGCATAATTAATTTAAAATGCGTGCCTGAAATTGTCGTTAAGTGCTTAATCCTGTAACAGGCTACGGTCACGGCTACGGCACATGCCCGATAAAGAATAAAACAAAAAATCAAACAATATAGCTGATTTTCTGTAACTATTTGGAAATTCCATTCTAAAACAATTTAGCTGCAGACACGTAGGCATTAGCATTGCTAATACTCCAATTATGTACACATTCCAAACATCTGTAAATAAAAAGGATTTTATATTAGAGAAATTATTGTGAGGTAATATAAAGAATTTTTTTAAAAACTATAAGAGAGACTGGGAAATTTGTCATATTTATTATTTGTTTATTAAAGACTTAAATATTTCACTTAAAAAATAAAATGAAATATATTTACTGCCAATAAATTTTTCAATTATATTTAATTTTAAATAAATATATTTATATTATATATATTATGTAATACAAATGAATAAAGAAGTCAACTGAAGTATTGTAATATTTAAATAAAATATTAAATTAATTGTTTTAATATAATAAAACAATATTTAATTTAATTAACATATTTCTAATTTAAAAAAAAAATAATTATAGCGGTATTAAAACCATATTTAATATATTATTAAAGAAAAAAAATTAAAAATGATTAAATTTATTATTTAATTTTCTACATTATTCAACATAATAATCTTAAATTTATCGAAAATATTTTTTTCGTATTTTAGCTGAAGTTTAAAAAATGATTTAATGAATAAATTAATTTTAACAATGGATTAATAAAATAATAATAAATAAAATATTAATATATAAAATAATTAACAATAAAAAATTAAATTTTCTATTTATTTTTTAATATATACAGAACTTGAGAAATAATACAGGCCAATAGAGTTTTATAGCCAAGAAACTGAAATTAAATAATTTTTTTTGGTGAGATAGAAAATTGTCAGATATTCCATGACCAGGTTCGTCTTCAGCACATTAAATGATATACTACAATGTATAAAAGAATTTTATCTAATATCTAATGTACTTATATCTCATAATATAATTAATATATTTCCTATCAATATGCTTCGATTTCAGCTTCAATTTTTGCTTACATTTTCTTTTCAAACACACCAATGAAAATCTTATAAGATTTAAGCAATAATTCAAATCAATTTTCCTCATTTGCTCATCTTGCAGCCATAATAATGTTAGAACAAACTTTTGAAACCTGCGAAACATTTGTTAACGATCATGGTCCAACTAGCCCCGACCACGCCCACAGAGCTAAAGCCTCTTTCTCTCTAAATGTTTAGTGTTCGTGCTCAAAGTCAAAAAGTTTGCAAATTTAACATGCGGTCAACAAAATGAAATTAACTTTTGGCGCGAATGAAATGATGCTGACCACAGGCCGAAATAGGTTTTTTTGTTTTGTTTTCCAAAATTTAATTGGAAAAATATGTGAAGCTGAGTTGGAAAGCGAACGCCTGGGGGCTAGACTCTATAAATATCCGAATAATAGGTCGATCGGCATCAATTAAGAACATAATCCGCGCATTATTCGTATAGTATATAAATATTATTTGACAGCAGCCCGAACAGCAAAAACTGTCGTCGAGTGGTTAACTATGTGGAGAGAGAGGGAGAGTGGGAGGGTGGCTGGTAGCAGGCATGGCGTGGCTTGTGCAGCAATCCAGGCTGGGGATTAAGGGACCATTATGTGAACATTTTCAACATATGCTAAACGAGCGGAATAAAAAAAAAAGACGCCAACAACTTTTGAACCATGTCATGTGGCGGGTCTTAATGATGTCGCTGATGAGGACAGCGGATGCAAATACGAATGCGAATGCGGATCCGGATGGGGATGAGCAAGCGAAATGCGGATGTTTTTCCGTTGGGAATGGCCAGCAGCTGATGATAATGTTGATGACAGGTGTTTCAGGACATTTATGAACTGCAAGGACACACAAGCAAAAAGCAAACAACTTGAATAGCTGTGATTAAAAGAGCGAAGAAATTATTATCACTTGAAGTAAAGAGACTAGGAAATATAGATAATTAAAGCTTTCAATTAATAATAATTAATATAATATGGAATCTTTTTTTTTTTTTTTTTTTTTAATTTATTAAAATAAAATCTTTTATTTTTGTAATTAAATAGAAATCAATTTACAATTTCATTTAAAATTTTTATAAATAAATAGAAGTCAATTTAATATTTAATGTGCTATTTTGTAATCATCAAAACAAATAGTAAATTAAAAAAAAAAAAAAAATTAATTTTCAATCAAATATCTGCTATTACTATTAGCTACTAATATATTCTGCAAATTCTATATATTTACATAAAATCTATTACTACTACTTTCTACTACTACTTTCTACTACTACTTTCTACTTTCTACTTCTACTTTTTACTACTACTTTCTACTACTACTTTCTACTATTACAATCTTCTTCTACAAGCTACTACTATAATCCCCTATTATCTAATACAAATATAGTATTCATTTATGCTACTATTTCTATCTCCTACTACTCTTATCTCTTATTATCTACTACTATAGATTACTATATCTACACGCTACTACTTTCTACTACTGCTATTTACTATTTTTAGTAAACTCTCATTTTATTGTTTATTTTTTCAGAACTTTCAATCTTTTATCATGCTAATATATATCATGGCAAATAAATAAACACTCCCTTTTGCATATTAAATGGTTTTCCATTTATTTTTGTTTAGCCATGCACAGCGCCTATTGCATGCAATGTCCATGAAAAACCATTTGATGTCCTTTTGATCTTTTCATTACGGTCAACAAAATATACATATAACCAGAGTTAGCCCAATCCGGCGTTGCCTATTTTTGTTGTCATTGTTGAAAGGTGCCAGCTGTGCAACAGTGCGTATGATGAATTTGGTTAAATGCCTCAATGCGTGACTCTGGCCCCGCAAAACCAGAAAAGCATTTCAACTATGCGCAGGATACACGCACACACACACACACACATAGATGCACATTGCTATTTACCCTTGTTAAATATTATTTAGCTTGTTTATTTTTCCAGCCGCCTGCTGTGCATAAATAAATATAAATTGCAAACATTTTTATGCGTTTATATATTTAGTCAGATCAAATGCAATTAGCGCGCGTTCAACTAGCCTCAAAGTTGGCAGCTTAATTGCCGCCAGTCGGAATAATAGATTAGAAAATATTTGTTACAGCATTCAACGAGATTCACTTGCAGGCATATTGGGTAAGTTAGTCTATGCTATATAATTTGAGGCTCTTGTCTAATTGGATATGTTGACCGCGTGAAAACTCAATTTACTTGTAGCCTGGCTGGACAAATTTGCGTTTCAGCCATGTCAAATGCCATCAATTTGGCCAACAATATTCACGGCAATTAACAAATTAATTGCCTACTTTGAGGTTGCACTTGAAGCCAACACACAGACGCTCGTTCGCACACATACTTGGCAGGGCAGAGCAGGCTTTGCTGGTTAAGCTAATTCCCAATGGCATCTTAGTTTTATGGCCAACACACAGACACAGCAGCAGCAGCAGCAGCAGCAGCAGCAACAACAACAATGTAACCGGAACGCAAATGCTGAAACGCTAATGAAATTTCCAAGCTGAGCTGCATAGCTGCCCAGGGAGTACAACTTCTGCCCGGTAGGTGGCGTATTTGCAAAGCTTTTAATATAATGACACATTATCATGGCAGCGAGTCAAAGACACACGAGACGAGACACACAAACATACACACACACACACACACACATGCATGCATAGAGAGGCAGGCACAGCATACTCACACACACACACACACAGTGACAATCGAGGGCACGCACAAGCAGATAAGTTGAGCCTTGTGTGTGCGAGCGAGGCGGCGTAACGGAGCTATGGCATGAGAGGCAGAGAGAAGGAGAGAGAGTGGGAGAGAGCCGGCAGATCTGGTTACTGCAATTGTGTTTGCCCTTGCCTACCCTTTACACAGGTTGTGTAAACTGATGCATTGATAACGGCAACTGCTAGAGGTACACAGATTGAAAGTAGTTTCTCATTTGCTTGAAATATATCGCATGTCCGTGTGCCGCATGTAAAACGCATGGCAAACGACAAGTGCTGAAAGTAGTTCATATTGGTTTAGTATTGCTTATCGTATGTCATGTAGTGATTACCGTATGTAGCTAGTAGGCTTTACAGCCTCGTTGCTCTCGATTGATTTTGAGATAATCCGAATATCGTATTTGTTTAGTTGAATATCGTACATAACATACACTCTGATTTGCTTAAAACATGTTGAATGTCGTATAAGTATTATATCGTATGTTGTAGCTCGAATATCGTAAGTGATGAGCAGCATTTGCTGGAAATAAAACGAAAAACGAAACGAATATCGTGTGCCTCTTATGAAATGTGATCGAATATCGTAAAAAAAAACGGATGATTGACATTCATTGAAGAGCTTACACTTATTTAAATATATTTATATATGGAATCTCGTATAACTAAAGACTTAATTTAATATTAAATTTGATATTCTCTGTATGAGTTTTCGCATATCTTATTTTGTAAATTTTAATCCGCAGCGAACTCATATTGAAATTCTTAATTTTCTTACTATAAATATTTAATTAAATGTATTTATTTATATTAAATAAAATATATTATTTATTTTCACAATATGTTTCAATAATAGTAAAGCGCACACTTTTTTTTTATTTAATTAATTAATTAATAATAATATAGTTTTTTTATGCGTAAATTCTATTAGAAAACTATCAAAAGCCAGACTAATTATGTTAAAATGTTATTTTGTAAATAATTAATAATAAAAAAAAAAATATTTAATGTCTGGCAATTGTAATAAATATAGCGAGATTAGTGTGCAATGTTTTTTGTTGTTCAATATATCAAAAACTCGTTTTTTGCTGCGTATTTACATTGATGTCTGCATCGCTCAGCCATATAGTCAGAATATAGCCGTCGGTCTATTTGAAATGGATTTATTGTCGATTTATTACTGCCGTTGTATTTGTTATTGCTCATGTTGCTGTTGCTGTTGTTGCTGATATTACGCATACGTCCTGTGTGACGGCCTATTTGGCTGCAACAACTTCCACGGCTGCAAAATGCGATTTAAATGCTTTCCCCCCGCAGCGGGTGAAGGCAGCAAACAAACAGGCAAACGTAGCTGCTGCCCCTCTATCACACGATGCATTTCATAAAATATGCAACAGCAGCAACGCTTGTTGCAACAATGACAGTATCAGCAGCAGCAACAAGAACAGAAATTGCCAGCGCATCCATTTAATTTCATTTTAATGCACAGCATATCCTGGCAAAGGTGTAGTGCCTCCCCGTTACCTTTTACCCGCCCCATTGCCTTTTAGCCATTGTCCTTATGCAGCGTGTAAACAATTTTGCCTTATCAAACAATCGAAACACTGCTCTGCTGTGGGCGTGGCCAATTAAATGACTCTGGCACTGTTTAATGCATAACTCTTGGCCAGCTGCATATTATTGCATTTATTGCTTGTTTTTTGTTTTTTGTTTTTATTTTTTATTTTTTATAATTACTGTCATTTGTATTTGCACGCTGTCTGTGTTTGCCAAGTGTTGATCGCATTTTTATATGCACTCGAAATGAATTAATGCTGAACAGTGTAGCAGCACAGTGTAACATAAATTGGCTTTACAGGGGGGAATGAGTGTGGAGCAGCTTCCAAAAAAAGGATTTGTAAAATATTAATGAGAAAACAGGTGAACAAAGGTAATGAAATGTGCGAGTCGATGATGGCCAAAAGCGTAGCAGGAGGAAGCACAGACTGTAATAGATGTGTGTATGTATGTTTGGAAGCGAATTTGTCGCAGTTGTTTTTAGAGTACAATTTTAAATTTAGCTACTAAAAAAAGCTGGAACTGTGGGTGGGCTTTTAAAATTTAAATGTAAAGTATTAAATACTAAATTGAATATAAAAATAAATCAAGTCTTGCAGATTCAATATTTATGTATCTAAAATATTTATAAAATCTATCTTCAAGATAGAAATTTGAGAAATATAAAGTTTACATAGATTATATTCATATAATATATATTATTATTATTTTTATTATTATTTTATTATTAATATTTTGTTGTGTGCTTATTTCCCTTGAATATATATATTTTTTAACAACATACAATCATATAAAGTTTATAATATAAATAATTAAAATAATTAAAAATATATCAATTCGTTTGTAAAACATTTAAGATTCATTTCTATACTAAATTATGTTATTTAATATATATTATTAAATTAAATTAGATAAAAAAAATATATAATTAGTTTCATATTTTATTTATTTAAATAATTGAATATATTATTAAATTTAATTAAGTAACAACAAATTTTATTAGAATAATATTTTATTTATTTAAATTTTAAATAATTAATTAAATTAAGTAACCAAAATTTGTATTAGATTAATATTATATTTATTTAATTTTAAATTTTAAATAAATAAAAATGAAAATGTATTTTATTTTTACCAAGTTAATAATACAATAAAAACATAAATATACGAAAGTATATATATATTATTATTATAAGTTACTTAACTATCAAAACTTCTAGAACAGTCAATAATGGCCTCAGTCGATACATGAAATGTTTGGCAATAGGATATAGAAGCCTCTTATATTTAAGTTCGTTTCATTCTTCGTGCACTTGAGACAACCAAATTAAAATTTGCATAATTGCTTTATAAATAAATCGCCACAAATAGCCAAAAGAGACTTCAACATCTAATTTTGGCAAAGTCTGTTGAAAGAATTTAAAGCAAACAAATAAAACGCAATAAAAATATGTAATGAGCGATTTTAAGACGTATTTAAATTACAACTAAACGATAATAACTCAATAATAATTACATAATAATGCGCAACACAAAATGATATAATAATACGCATTATAATACTCTGTTAATAGCTTCAAGTGCTGCGCACAAAGCAGGAAACAAATTCGATGAAAAGCCAGAAAAAAAAAGAATTTAAATTGAAATATGAAATCTGTAGCAATGTCCAAGGTCAGAGAACGTTTCAAGCGTTCTACCGAGGCACTCGAGCGAAGAGGTTCTTGAGTGTGTGCTAAAAAGTTGTTAAAAATTGTTGGAAAAAATTAACTATCAAAATAGATCAGCATATTATGAGCAATTGAATTATATGTATTGCAATCTGTCCATTGTAAGCGGAACTCTAAACGGTAGCCAATCTATATTGCCAGCAATTGTAATGAAAAAAAAAAAACGTTTCATTTCGAGAGACGAACCTAAATCGTTCCACTTCACATGCAAAAACCTGATCCAAAAATAATTGCGCTCAAGTGCGTAGCCAACTAAGAGTTGAAGGCGGACGTTCAGCCTCAACGAGAGCCATTGGCTTGGTGCTTGCTCGCTTGGTGGTTCGTCATAGCCACATTATCAAGTGGTTAATAGAGCCAAAGACGGGCTGTCGTCATCTCTAGCTCTTTGGCTCTTTCGTTATTTTGTTTTTTTTTTTTTTTTTTATTGATGCGCACTTGACTTGGCTCTACATTTCATTTGTTTAATTGATTTTTTATTTCACATATTATTTTTGAGATTGTTAATGAAAACCAGATTTGAGCTACGGATGATCCAAATCCAGCATTTTCGCTATAAATACGCTTTGCGAATTGGACCAAGGCATCATTGGGTTCAATACCTACGACACAGTAACATCTTCAGTCCAGTTCGCCTAGTTCGCTTTGTGCAAAAGAACTAAACTTACAGCATGGTGAGTGTGCTAAAGAAACGATTTAGTGCTGATGTACTAAAATTGAAATAGTTATAATTTGTAAAGTTTAAAAAGTACTTTTTTAGTACACACCAAACTATGCTAAACATGTTTGGCACACTTGTTCCAAAGTGTACTAAAATTATACTAAATTTTTAGAACGTGTCGACAGCGGTTTCTTGCAATTTTCTTGTGCATGCATGTTTGCAAGTTTAGTACAAATGTGCTAAATAATATTTAGCACCGTTTTTAGTACATACTAGTAAAATTTCCATTTTACAATGTACAAAAGCGAAATTGCTTTCACAATGAATTCTTTTAGTACACGTGTGCTAAAAGCTATTCATAATTTCTTAATAAAATATTCATTTATTAATTTCTATTTCTATTTCCTTTTTATGCCCACAGAAACTTTTTGTCGCCGCACTCACCCTCTGCCTGGTGGCCTTTGCCGCTGCTCAATCCGCCGATCCTGGCGTGCAGGATCCCTCGGTTGAGTATCTGCCACCTGTTGGCGATGCTGAGGCCGCTGCCTTGTCGGAGGATGGCTATCGTTATAAGACGGTGCGTCGCCTGAAGCTGCGCCATCGCCGCGAAGTGCCCAGCCAGGAGTATCTGCCACCCACTCAGGAGTATCTGCCGCCCGTGGAAGGCGTTGAGGCTGTCGACACCAAGGTCGCTGATGATGGCTACCGTTACAAGACCGTGCGCAAGCTCAAGTTCCGTGCCCGTCATCGTCGCGATGTCTCCGAGATTGCCGAGCCCTCCAGCGAATATCTGCCACCTGTCGATGTTGAGCTGGCCCCCGAGCTGAAGACCGTCCTGGGCGCTGATGGCTACCGTTACAAGACCGTGCGCAAGCTCAAGTTCCGTCGCCATCGTCGTGAGGCTGAGGCTGAGGAAGCTGCCGCCGCTGAGGCCACCAACGAATACCTGCCCCCTGTGGAGACACCAGCTGCCGATGCTGCTGAGGTCAAGGCTGCCGATGTGCCCGCCGAGGGTACCGAGGTTGGCAAGGATGGCTACCGCTACAAGACCGTCCGTCGCATCCGTTACCGTTACCGCCATTAAGCTGCTGCTGTAGATGCTGCTGCTAAATTCCCGAACTTAGGCATATTGAACCAAATTGATCCTGATAGTACACAGAGTGTGCCAGCCAAGCAATGGAAAAGTTTCCTTCACGGTTAGTTTCCACTTGCTTGGCTAACATTCGATACGAACTTTTGCTTTTTAATTGAATTCCCTTTAGTGTTTTTTCCATTTATATCCCTCAAAAGCATATCGAATAATAAAGTTTATTCACGAAAAAAAAGAATGTTTGTCTAAAATATTATTCTATTAATACTTACTTATCATTCCATGGCACCATTGTTTTATCTCATCTTTTGAGGAAGCTAGATCATAATATTCCTGAAAAAAAAAAGAAAATAAATAACGGATTAGAAAAGGAATCATAGAAATATGAAGGAATATCTCAAGAAGCACAGAGAGAGAGAGAGAAAGAGAGAGAAAGAGATTGAAAAGGCGAATCGTATTCAGTTAATCATTAATTGAATTAATCATTCATTTATTCATTACTACATAAATGGAGTAGTTTTATTCATTCATACATATATACATTCAGTAAATCATTCAAGGCTTCATTAGTTCTACCATTCATTCATACATTCATTCATTGCAACATAAATCAATCAATTTATTTAATAGTTCATACCTACATTAAACTATTCATTCATTCATTCATTCGCTCACTCGTTCATTCATTCATTTTTTAATTGATTTACTCAATAATTCATACCTTCCTTAAATTATTCATTTTTAAATTATTATTATTATGCTTTCATTTATACATTTAAAGAATTCATACATAAAATTTTATATTTCTAGAAAATACATTCAAAAAATTTTGCAAAAGCAAAGAAATTAATGCAATTTGTTGGCCCTTAAAGAAGTATTTTGATTGCCTACTCTATCATCCATTAATAGAATCATCATCAGCAATGTGAACCCGAGTTGTCTCTATTGCTTGATATCAAAAAATCAAATCAAAATAGAATTTTTTGCCAAATTGCGCATTAAAATGGCAGCCAACGAGGCCAAGAAATAAATGCGGCTAAAAAATCAGAGTAAAAACGTTCATACAAAGGAAGCCAATAAGCAAAAATAAAAAGTGAAAAAATTCGTATTGAAATCAATGGACAAGTAATGGCCAACGGGCAGCGAGACGAGAGAAGCGACAAGCGAAACTCTCGCTCGAAAAAACTTTTGGCAAATTGCAAAATTCTATTTAGAAATGAAGTGTTTGCTTTTAGGCGCAGCAGCAGCAGCAGCAGCAGCGGCTGAGTCGAGCTGGCAAAGTGCAACGACTCAATGAGGGCCTTTACTTGCCGACCCACTGCGCCTCACATTCCCCGACCCGTTCGAGCTTCTTTCGTTAGTTTTCGGTCAACTTTTCGTAATATTATTTTGCATTTATTTGCACAGCGTTCGCATTTCTTTGTTTTCTTTCATTGCTTTTGCTCCAAAAATAATAAAAAACTGGAAGAAAAAAAAATGAAAATAGAAATGTACGCTGAATTACATGATGGCAGACGGTCCACAGCATACCTCCGTCTGCCTCTCTCTCTCTCTCTCTCTCTCTCTCTCTCTCTCATTCTCTCTGTTTCTTTCTTTCTTCTTCTCTGTTCTGGCCAAGTTACGTAATTGAGCGCTTGACTTTGTGTAGCAACGGCTTGAAAAGGTTGAACGGCCAAAAAACCTTCAATTTTTCTACAAATTTTACAAATTGTTTTGCCCAACTTTTCATTTATGTTGTTAAACTGTTTAGAATATAAAGCGTCGCTAATTAAAAGATGCAAGTTAGTTTTATTAAATTTCAAGCTGAAACTTTCACTAAAATTTTTAACTCAAATAAACAATTAAAAAACAAATTTTGATCTTCACTTAAAGTTAAAAGCAAGCAGCAAATATTAATAAATACATACAGAATTTATATCAATTAATTTTGAATTCCTTTATTAAAAAAAAAACATTGAAATAGATATATATACTATAAAAGTTTTACAAAATTAAATTATGTTACTATTTATTTAAATATATAATGTTTAAGTACATTTAAAAAAAAAATATTTTTTTGTACTTTATTACAAAATATTATATACTTTTTTTATATAATTTTTAAAAAGATTTATTTGATCTCCTTTTATATTATTTATTTTTATTTATTATTATTTAAATAATTTTTTTATTAGTTATTATTTATTTAAATATATAATATTTATAAAAAAATTAATGTTTTTGTATTTGTTGATTAAATATAAAATTAAAATTAAAATTTAATTAAAAATATTATATACTTTTTTTATATAATTTTTAAAAAGATTTATTTGACCTTTTTTTATATTATTTATTTTTATTTATTATTATTTAACTAAATTTATTTAAATAAATAATACAATCATTTGTATTTGCATTAAAAAAATATATAAAATTTTTCTTTTAATATAACTTTTAAACAGATTATTTTAGTTTAACTTTATTTCATTTTACTTATGTTTTTTTAATATAAATTTAATATTTAAATCAAATTATTTGTATTTGCGCAATTTTGAAATACATTGTCCGTTTGCCTCTCCCTCCACTCAAATTTATAAATGTAGCTTTAATTAAAACATCTGCCTAAACTATTTAATTGATATTCAAAAACTTACATACCGTGATAATATCCAACAATTTAAATAGGTAAGCTGCTTAAATTTCTCATCAGATTTGATTATGAGCAACAATAATGGCATTATACTAGGGCCGAGCAAGGTAAACAATTGAGATGTGAAGGCATTTGATCAATATGGCTGAGGGGTATTTGAGCTTCGCTAAATCCAATTAAAATCGAAAGACAAAATCATTTGTGCCACGGCGTGTAGCGTAAACAATTATGACGCTTGACTGCGACAGTGGCATGTGGCATGTGGCATGTGGCAGGCTCAACAATTTATTGAAACTGAATTTGAAAATTTGCCCGGCGCACTTCAGAACTAATTTCATTTGTGGCTACTGCAGATGCAACGGCCACTGGAGCGGCTTAAGTAAATTATCATATTTGTATTGCAATTCCCAATTAATTACTTAAATAGCTAAAATATAATTATGTGCGGAGCTGCTTATTGAAAGCCTTTGGCGTTTATCTTTGCTCATTTGGCTAAATGTCAAACGGAAGCGAAGATAATATTTAAATGGATTCTTAATGGAAGCACAAACAGCTGCGACGACGACGATGACGTCTCCACAGATAAGACTGACAATCGAAAATTGTGTCTTTCAGACAGAGAGTCGGTCGCTTTATGAGTCCAATCCCCAAGCTCCGAACTCCGAGCTCCAATCTCCAAACACCAAGCCGGCTTTGCCTTTAAATACTTCACCTCAATTTGCAAGCAAATGGCAGAGATGGAAAAAATATCCAAGCACTAACTACTCACTCATTGAGTACTACTTCGCTAGGCGAAACTAGAAATGGAAAAACTGAAAAATTAAAAAAAAAAAAAAAAAAAAAAAAAGTAAGGCAAATATATTGAAAGCAAGAAAAGTTGCCTATGTACGAAGCATGATATTAAATAATTCATTCACAAGTTCCTCAACTTGCCAAACTTTTGCCCCTGGGTAAAGGTTTTCTGTATTTGACTTTCGACTATTTGATTTTTTATTTTTTTGATGCCCTGATGATGTTGTTCTTGTTGCCAATCGCTGCTAATTGGACCCGGCTAGGCCAAAGCTTGAAATAAATGGCAAGTAAGTGGTCAAGAAATGGCTAAAAATCAAACAGCTATTAAAATTCTTGAGCCAGAAAGTCAAAGGGCTCATAATGAGGGAAAAAAGTAGTAGACTGAAAGGGCACTTAGTAGTAGAAGAAATAATTGAAAACACAAGTTGAAGTAGCTAAAATTTGTTAATTAAAATTACATTAAATGGTTTAAGCTGGCTAAGCTAATCAGTAGAAAAAGCAGTTGATTGAATGATGATGAGTAAATATGCCATAAACTAAGAAACTAAACAAACAATAGTAAAGTTTTTAGTTTTCTAACTCCGACAGCTCAGATCATCAATCAATCAATCAGCCCGGCAGTCAATCAGCTAAAATAAACAAGTTCTATGTGCATATATAGATACATACATACATATGTATATGCAAATATGTAAATAGTCGTACCGCATGTAAGATTTGCATTGTTGTTAATTAATCTCATTCAAAATGTTGGACCGTGTGTCGAGCGCTGTATGCTTCATCAGCATCCACACACACACACACACATAAAACCACATGCATGCTGATAAGTCTAACAATGCGAATGGAGGGTATGAAATGATGGGCATATGACTGCAATGGCCCACAGAACGAACGATTGATAAATACGAATGCCGACGTTGGCGTTGATGCTGCCGCCCGCAATAACGTATGTAGCTTATTTTTCAGATGACCAAACGAGTCGACGACACAAGCAAAAAGCAAATAACAACTGCGACAGCATCGTCTGCGGCGGCGGCAGCGGCGGCGGCGGTGGCAGCGAGTAATAAAGTTGATTGCAGCCAGTACCAAGCAGCAAATTGAATATTTCTCTGCATGTGTGTCTGTGAGTGAGTGTTAGTGTGTGTATGTGTGTGAGTGCCTTTGTATTTGTTCGCATTGTTAAATGTCAGCAGCAGAGGCACAACCAAACGCAAGAGAGCAGCTTTGAGAGAGTACGCTCCCACGCTAAATGTGAACAGGCCATTGTTAACGGTAGTCTCAGTGTGAGGGCTCTGCCAATCGCAGACTCTCGCGCTTGCTACCAATGCACAGATTTCAAGAATTTTGGTTCTATCCAGCCCAGCAGCAGCCAAGGCCAAACGCAACCCTCGATTCTCTCGCTCTTTTACCGCTGCTCTCTCAGTGGCTGCGCTGCTCTGCTCTCTTCAGCTGTTTGCTGCTTGTTGCTTTATTATTGTTTTATGCACTGCGTGTTGCTATTGCTGCTGCTGCTGTTGCCGCTGTTGCTGCTGCTGCTGCGTCTTTTGCTGCTCTTGCCAATCTTGGGCACTATCGATTTTCTTTTGTTTATAATGGTCGCTCACACACACATATTTATTTGTTATTCCCGTTGTTATTCAATTGTGAGTGCGCGCGCCCCTTTTGCTTTGTCTTCGGTTTTTGGTTTCTTGTTTATTTGCCTTTACCAAGCGCGCCCGCTGATAAGCAGAGAAGCGCGGGCGGTTCTATGCATATCTCTCGCGCAGATATGAAGAGGATTTATGGCTGGCAAAAATTACTGTGTTGGGTATTATATATGTGCATATGTACATATTTATTTGCTTAACGATCGGCTGCCTAACAATTGCAGTTGATTGACTAAGAATACTTCTATGTAGCTGATAATTAATAGTGAAGCTGATAATGAAATATATAATATTATATTATATATATTTTTCAATTCGATTTTTTTATATTTTATTTTTCTAAATTTTATTAAACTAAAATTTTTCTTTTATTAAATGTAAAAATTTCAATAGATTATAAAGACTAAGATGTATTTTTTATAGTATAAATTTATTCAAATATTAATTATCTTTTTTTTTTTAAATGTTTGTTTAGATTACTGAAATTCTAATAATATTGCACACAATTTTATCTTCTTGTATTCATTCGCCTGCTAAAGTCTCATATTGAACGAGTAATTTAACAACTAGTTGAATAGGGTAGCTGTATCAATATCCCAGCAGCAGCTCCTGTTTCAGATATGTTTGTCTCACCTTCGTCATCACACAATCTCTCTCACTAACTCACTTAGCAGGCAGCACACGTTGCTAGGTTTATTGGCAACAGCGCACAGCAAAAGTTCAGCCAATTGTTTACATCAGCAGAATGCTGAGCTGAAAACATCCTCTCAACATTAGCAACAGCCGCAGCAGCAACAGCCACAGCCACAACAACAAAGTAAGAGAGAGAGAGAACCGAACGCAGCCCCCAAAAACAACGCGTGGGTCGGTCGTGCTCTCTTCGCTCGCAGTTTTCGCTCATTCCTTCCCACTCTCTCTCTCTCTCTCTCACTCTCTCTCATTTGCTTCATACTGCATACACAAACAAAAACATTAGCAGAGCGCAGCGAGCAGAATTTCGCTCTCTATGTGGCTTACGTGCGCTGAGCAGCGGCTGCTGCGCCGCCAATTTGCAAGAAAATTTAAGTTCGTTTACAGTTGGTTTTGTGGGGCAAGTTGTGAAAAACAGCGACGGAGAGCAGCGGCTGCTGCCAAGAAGCGTTGGCAACAAAGCGTTGGGCTGTCAAGCAGACACACCGACACACACACACACACATACATACATAGTCACAGATACAAATGCTCAAATATAATAAACAATTTAAATTAATAATATACGAATATCAATTGAGCTTGCAATTGTGCTGCCGTGCGTGTGTATGTGTGAGTGCGTGTCAGTGTAGTTGTTGTTTTTGTTGTTGTTGTTGCTGCTGTAGTTGTAGCTGTTGCTGCTCTCGCTGCGTCCGCCCGCTTATTTGTGTATACAGACAGACACACACACACACACACACACACACACATAAGCGCGCTCAATGCAGCTGTGTTTGTGAAATTTGTGGTACATTTTGCGCTCGCATCGTTTACAGATTTTTGTGGTGGCAAATAGTTGTTGCATAGCCTTCATACAACACACAGCAACAATTACTAACACTGCGACAAGTGGCAGCAGCCGAGCTAACGACCGAGCAACCACAGCAACAACAAGCTACATTTTGTTAATTGAAATAAATTGAAATAAATTCTCAACGTGCTGCTCAAATTGTTAATAAACATAAGAAGAACAACAATAAATAAACAACAGCAAAAATAAGTAAAAATAAAAAAAATTGTGAACTACGAAAAAATTGTTTTTAGTCGCTTGCGAAGCGTCAAATGTTTTAGTTTAAAATTTGATAAATAAATATAAAAGCAATACAAAGAAAATCATCAAAGTTTAAACAATTGAAATTCGTCTTCAAGCCAGTGCAAGTTCGTAAACAAATTGCTTTAATTATATCAATTATAATTTATTCACTCTTTTCTTTTGTTTTGTTTTTTTATTGGTATCAGCAAGTCGGCAAATCTTTTGCGTATTTTTAGCCCTTCTGCATATGTGTGTGTTAAATGTATAGATGTGTGTGCGTGTATGTGTGTGCATTGCAGCACACAATTGAAATTTAGTTGAGACGAGAAATTGTCAAAGAACAAAAGCTACAACAAATCACATCACATATTAAAAGCCAAAGAGGCTACGCAGCTCTTACGTAAGCTGCAAAGAGACAACGAAAGACAGAGACAGAAATGTCAGATCAGGCAACACTGAGGTAGTTAGCAAGGGAAGGAAGAGCGAGTGGGGCATAGCGAGAGAGACAGTGAGAGTGAGAGTGAGACAAAAAACAAAAGCTGCCTCAAGGATTGGTAAGACGTAGCAACAGGCTAGTTTGTCTAAATAAGCTCTTCATCACACTTGTGTAGATCATTTTTGTAGAGCCTTTTCTACGAGCTCTTTTTGTTAGTTTTAAGGCAAAATTTGTCTTCAGTTTAAGGAAATATTTACAAAATATATATGAAAATATATATATAGATTAAGTAAAACATAAAAGACACAATTGATATGTATATCTTAGCAATTACTTATCTACCAATCAACCAATCAATCACACCAGTTAAACAAAATGATCTTTTATAGTTTTTTTCACTAATCCAATTCTAGATTTTTAATCAAAATTTCACTCCCAACTCTCTATATACCTATGCATAGACACGTATGCTTATACATACAATAAATATACATATGTATACATATTTATTTATTTATGTAGATATATATATAGTATATGTGTATGTACCTGCACATTTTCGACCACAACGCTTCAGTTCTGGGAATGCGAAGCCAGAACGTTGCAAATGTTTATTTTATGCGATTTTTTGTTTTGTTTTGTCTAACTTATAATTGTACTTTGTGCGAAGTACTTCGATAGCTATATAATATATACATACACACACATGTATATTTATTTATATTTATATCTATATGCATGTGTTTATAACATACTATGATTTTCTGGTTTCTCATCATTTCTACCTGCATACAAAAATCACTTGCAAAAATCAAATTTGCATTAAATAGAAATTTTAATGAATGCTTGAAATTAAATTTTGTTTTTAATATTATACTTTTTAGTATTTTTTTAGTATTTGAGATCTTTTTTGGTATTACATTTATTCTTGGCTATCTTAGATATCTTTATATCTTTATATCTAGATATTTTTATATCTCCATATATATATCATATAAAGTTAGTTTAGAATACAGCTAAATTTGCGAGAACAGAGAAGAGAAGTTTTGTTTTAAATATTTGTTTCAATTAATCATATTATATGATCTAAAGTAAAAGAAAATTTGAAAAAATTAATACATAAAATTTCTATTAAAAATATGTTTTTAAATGTTTGTTTTATTTTTTCATTAAACTATTTTTTTTAATTAAAAAAAAAGGGTAATTTTTTTATTAAATTTCATTTTGTATTCTCATATATTTAAATTATTATTAAAAATACTCCAAGAGGCAGCAACTCTTACTACATGACCTCTCAGTCAATCAATTTAATTAAAATGCATTAATATCATTCAAAGTTTATAGTTTGAAGAGTTTCAGGCTACTGCTACCCTTTCCATGTAGAAATTCGTTATTGATTTTGAAACTGTTTTGCATAGCTGTTGCAGTTGATTAGCCTCACTCCCCCCCCTGCCAACCTCACCTTGTAATTGCATTTGCATTTCTTGCATGTCTCTAAAACAAATAACTCTCTGTCATAAATCCCTAACCATCTATTCTGGGCCATTCAGTTCATTGAACTATGTGGCTCAGAAACAATATGCAATTCATAGCTCAAACCCCCAATTATAAAGTGTCCGAAACGTTGCATACTTTTCGGCCAGTTGACCATAAAGGCAATAAACAGGCAACAAATAATATTAACGATGTTCTCACTTCACACAGATTGCGCAGCATCTCGAAGCGACCAAAGAACACGCACACACACACACACACACACAGGTACGTAGGGAAACACGTGTGTGTGTCATGCGCAGTGGACACTTTGGTAATGCCAACAGAAGAGGCCACAGCAACAACAAAAAGCCAAGAGACTTTTAAGAGAGTTACCCAGAGAGAGGGAGTGAGAGAGTGAGTGAGAGAGCAATACACACAGAGGCAGAGAGTTAGCTACTGAGATGGCCTTCTCACGTCACAACATTGAAAAGCGCCGACTCATCGATCTAGTTCGCCTCAATCCCATACTGTGGGACTGCCGATTGCCACATTACAAGCGCTCGGACAAGAAAAAGGCCATCAAATGGAATGAGCTGGGACGCATGTTCAATGTGAATGGAGAGCGAGTGCAGCGCACATTTACCTCCTTAAGGGAGATCTTTCGACGTGAGCTCAATCACGAGAAGATGCTGGGCACAGCACATTTCAAGTCCAAATGGGAATATTACGATGATATGACCTTTCTCAAGGAGGTCATCAGGGAGCGAAAGTGAGTACAAAACAGGGGATAAGAGTTGAATTAAGGAATTATATGCGGATATATATAGCATAATGTATTTAAGCTTTAAATTTAAATAGTTCAAATAAATATTCTTAAAATACAACTTATTTAAGAATATTATAAGTACACATTTTTAAATTAAATTTGCATTTTTTTTATTGTTATTATTAAAAATTTTGTGTATTTATTTCTTTTTTAAGAATATTATAATTACACATTTTTGAATAAAATTTTAATTACCATTTTTTTTTATTTATTTTAATCATTTGAAATATTCATAAAAAATAAATTTAACTTTATTATTTAATAATTTTATTTATTTATTTTTTAAGAATATTATAATTACACATTTTTGAATAAAATTTTATTTAACATTTTTTTTATTTATTTATTTTAATCATTTGAAATATTCATAAAAAATAAATTTAACTTTATTATTTAATAATTTTATTTATTTATTTTTTAAATAATTAATTAATATTCTATGTATTCTTTAAGATATTTTTATTTTATTTATTTTTTAAATAATTATTTGAATAAATAATTAATTAAATAATTATTTAAATATTATTTGAAATATTCATAAAAATAATTTTAAATTAATTATTAAATAATTTTATTTATTTATTTTTTTAAAATAATATTCTATGTATTCTTTAAGATATATATATATTTTTTTAATTTGCTCAATGATATTTATATTACTTGGAAGTATTTATTTTTGTTGGACATTTCCTTACAGATTTTGGCATTCAAATATTTTGTTAACATTTATTTTAAGTATTTTTAAGTATGTTAATATAATTTTTTACATCGGCTAACTAAATGCTCTTCTAAAATAATCTTTATTTTTTTTTTATCTCACACAATTTATTTATTTAATTCAAATAATTATATTAATACATTTATTTGTTTTCTCACCAGATCTCGGGAGCGCGTTAAGCATACCGCTGCAGAGTCTACAGGTCACAGCAATAAAAACACAAATCGAAACAATAACAGCACAAATAGCAACAACAACAACAGCAACAATAACAATAGCAGCAACAACAACAGCAGCAGCAACAACAACAATACAAATATCGGCAACAACAACAACAATCCCATCAGCAGTTCCACCAACAGCAACAATTCGAACAGCAACAACAACACAAGCAGCGTAGGCCACGATGAATATCAATATTTTGCGCCCAGCGATCCAAACAATCCCAACAATCAGCCAGTTAAAACACCTGCAATCCAGCCCAGCATTAGCCAGCTACATACGGCACTGCAGCAACAAGTGCAGCATTTGCAAGCGCTGCAACTGCAGCCCGATGTGACACTCACATCGTTGCAAAAGACTCCCTCGGCTGTTGTGTTGCCCTTGGCTGTGGCAGCCACAGCTTCTCCCACACCGGCCGCAGCACCTGTGCAAGTGTCTGGCAGTTCGCATTCCTGCAGTTCGCATTCCTCACCTTCCATTTACATCAAGGACGAGCCCGATTCACCTGACTTGAACGAGCTACCGGATGAGGCGATAGCCAGCCGATCGGCACAGAAGACGCGACCAGCTTCGAAATTGGCAACGATACGACCGCAGACGAAGCAGCAGCTCAAGGCACGTCTACAGGTGTCCAAAGGTGGGCTGTATGCCACGCCTTCGCCACATTTGATTATCAATACAAATAACGAGCTAATCGATGTGGATGCTGGTGATCTGGACGATGATGACGATGATCTGGAATATGAAGACGACGACGATGATGATGATGATGATGGTCTTGATGATAATCAGCGCACTGATGGCCCGCCAAATGCGAATATTAATCTGCTCGGTGCTGGAGGTCGACTCTCACCTGGCAGCAGCTTCACAGGTGCCGGCGCAGCTAGCACACGTCCACAGATCTCGCATCGCGAGTTGCTCTATATCAAATTTGGTGATTTTCTTGCTGCACGACTGAATACCCTGCACGAAACTGTTGCCAACGAGCTAATGAATAAGATCTTACTGCTAATTGCTGAGAAGTAAAGCTAGGAACCAGCTACTGGTCAAGCGAAAGGAGATATCAAATCAAATGCGTGCTAAATAGGTAAGTGAAGAAAATAGAAAAGTTCTTTATAATATATATTATTACTTATTTATTTATAACTATAATTTTTAGCATAATCAAGTTTCATTACATATACACACAAAATACAGCGTCCTATATTTTTTAATAAATTTAAAAGTTTTCTTGAAACATGAATGATGATCAAGCTGAAAACATTTAAAGAAATTACGTATTATTCAAGAAATATATAATTTAATTAAATATTAATCAATAAATAAGATTTGATTAAATATTTTTAAATAAATATTGTTTAATGAAGTATTATTAAATAAATAAATAATTTTAATATAAATTTTAAATGTTTAAATATTATGAATATTTTTAAATAAATATTGTTTGATGAACTATTATTAAATAAATAACATTTAATTAAATTGTATTTTTTTAAGTACATTTCTTTGAATGTTTTCCTAAACATTATTTATAATTGAAGATTATTTTTTTTTAATTTTTTTAATATTATTTATTTAATAATATTTAATTAAACCATATTAACAATTATTTAGAATAATCTTTATTTATTTTAAAATATGTAATTAAATGAAATTAAATAATATTATTTAAGTAAATATTATTTTAATAATATTATTTAATAAAATTTATTTAATATTAATTATTTATTTAATAATATTTAATTAAACAATTTTTTTATTTTTAATATTTTTTATTAATTTTAAAATATTTAATTAAATGACATTAAATAATATTATTTTATTGAATATTATTTTATTATTATAATTTACAAAAATAATATCTAAACAATTTTCAACACTTAAGCTCTAATTGAAAAAAACTTTTACAGTTGCAAAAGTTCCATTTGATAAATGTCTTTATATATTTTCTCCTTTATTTTGCAATTCTTTTTGTCGCTCAATCATTTAGCGCTTAAATCCTAGCTTTTATACGGATTACTCCTCTCTTATGCGTGTCTGCATTGTTGAACCCAAAAAAAAAACAAAACAAAAAATTGCTTGTAAAAACTAGTTAAGTTCTGCAAAATTTATTAGTTTGAGCAATTTGTGTGGTCGCCACTTGACTTCACTGCAACTTGCAACAATATATTTAAATTTATATATAAACTATTTCTGTGTGTGTGTGTTTTTTTTTTTTTTCTGTTGCCTCTCTCTTGTACACACAACATGCCAAGACCATAAAAAAGTTTTAATTTCCGAATGCTGAAGTGGCCCAGACACACATAGAAAGAGTGAGAGAGAGAGAGAGAGGGAGAGAGTAAGAGGAGCTCCACATGCCACATATTCGCGTTGCAAGTTGTCCGAAAATGTAAAAGCTTTCACGCATAAATAAAAAAAAAAACAGCCCCAGGCTATGCAGCATGCCAAGTAAATGAAAGCCAATAGTTACCAAGTCGTACAATGACCGAGGCAATATATATAGCTATACTATATGTGTATATATATGTATATAATAATGAAATGCCAGACTGAAAAATAGCCTTCACGCTGCGCGGGAACAATCATAAGACTGTTTAGATTATTATATTATTTTGGAAATAACATTTGATTGTAATTATGATGCTTATGATGGCTACTCTAGTAGCAAAAGTTCTTAAAAATTCTTAGCTTAGTGATTTATTAACGAATTTTTGCATCAACTTATCTTATCATTATAAATATTATTGAAATATTAAAGCAATTATGATCATTTTAAATTTTTAATTAATTTTATATATTTATTCATTTGTTATTTAAATTCCAATTTAAATTTATAAACATATTTATTAAACTAGTAAAAATACCTCTTACAATTTAGTTTATTATTAAAATATTAAAATAATTATTATGATCATTTTCAATTTCCAATAAATTCTACATACATTCCTTTATATTATTTAAATTTAAATTTATTAACATATTTCTAAAATTTATAAATATATTTATTATAATTCAGCCTAGTCTATACTTAATAGTATTTAAAAAATACTTTTTAAATACTTACCACAAGCCGCCTCAGAAGATGAGAAGAAGTGAGCGAGAGAGACTGCGAAGAAGCACTGCACAGCACTGAACACGACTTACGACTGAAGCTGCGCTGCTGCAGCTTCGTCTTTATAAAGGTCCGACCCAACGACCGTTACACGAACAAGCTTACGTTCAATGCTTGAGCCCTTCTTCGGCTTGGCTTCAGCTCTCCCTCTCCCTCTCTCTCTCTCTCTCATTAGACGACAAGCTTGAGTTGAATTTTGTTGTTGTTGCAGGCATTCGCGCTTATTTTGAGCATTTCATTGCGCTCATTATGATTGAGCACACACACAGTGATCATTTCTTCAACTCTTTTGTGTGCTCTGCTAGAGCAATGTCTTATTGATTAACTTTGATTTATTATGCCTGATCCATGTTAGCTCAGTACAAAGTAATAAAGGTTTTCTTATTAAATAAGCAACTATTGTAAGAGCAAGTTATTATCAATAATATGTAAGCATATATACTTGTTGCCTTGAGCTTGAGTTGTTTTTGCCTGTTATATATGTATGTCTGTTATATATGCAAGTACTTTGTATATCAAATTTTAGCTTTTCAACAGACAAATACTTAGATGAACTAAAATTCACATTTATCAATAATTTATGTATATTTATTAACTGTCAGAGCGGAATTATTGCAGCCTTCATTTGTTAAAAGAGCAAATAGCAAAAACCTTAACCAAAATGCATGTAATTTTCCTCTGAAAAATTAGTTCGCATATATACAAAAAATGTATGTAAATATATTCATAAATAAAAAGCACTTTTCTAAGATTCATTTACATATACATATGTGATCATAGCTCTTTAATGATTATTAACATATAACATATTATGTGCAGTCTTAGTTTATAAACTATTTCTACAACAAACCACATTTTGGCAGGCCTGAACTCGGTGTGAGCCGCAAGATCTATGAGTCAAGTGTAGCTGCTGCTATGCGGATGACTTCACACAGCACACACACGCACATACACTTTACACACACTCACACACACTCTGCACACTTGGCCTCACAAGTTTTGGGCGTGTGTATTTACGATTTTGTAATATTTATGCTGTGACGCTTCTGCTGTCTCTGTAAGTGTGTGTGTGTCTCTGTGTGAGTGTGTGTGTGTGGATGTGGCTTTTCCGTCAACTCTCAGCAGCTTCCCTTTACCCGCTGCCCTGCCCCACAGCCATTGCTATCTGGTATCTATGGCAACAGCTTTACGAGCTCAGCCTTAATTCTGGGCAGCGGCAGCGCACTAAGCGGCACAGTGGGTGGCTTATGTGTGTGTGCCAGTGTGTGTGGCCTTTTATAGATAGTTTCTGCAAGTTTGTTGGCACTTACAACATTATAAATTTGCCATAAATTATCGTTAAATGAAATGCAGCGAGTCGCTGATAGGGCAAACAGTAGCGGAACTTTGATTCAAAAAAAAAACGTAACAAAATTTTTTATTATGCTAACGAGCGTATAAAATAAGAGACAAAGTGGGCAAAATTGAGAGAGAGAGAGAGAGAGAGAGAGAGAGAGAGAGAGAGAGAGAGACAGGGAGAGAGAACGAACAGAGATCGGTTTTGATATAGATGGAGAGCTAAATTAAACTAAAGAGTGAACGGTAAAATATAGGTAAGAAGTTCCAAGGAATATTATTCCATAAATGAGCTCTGGGAAATTTTTAAGTAGCGAGAGAATTGTAAGAATAGAATAAATATATAAATTTTAATAAAAGAAGAAAGAGAGAGAGAGAGAAATATATATAGCGAGAGATAAAGAGTCTGAGCAGAGCTAAACAATATAGTAGCATGAGGAGCAAGATTATTTGATTAAATAAATCACATGAAATTATAATATAAAAATAAATAAAATTTTAAAAAATATATAAAAATAAAATATAAAAAACAAAAATAAAAAAATAAAAATAATTGAAGATCAATACACAAATTTGTTCACAGTTCATCCAGAGTTTAATAATCCTCAATGCATTAATATGAAATTTATATAAAAGTATTAAGAATATATATATATACATATATATAAATAAATAATATAATAATATAAAAAAATAGTTTAAGATCAATGCAAAAATTTTCATAATCCGCAATGCATTAATATTAAATTAATATAAATGTAATAGAAACAAAAATTATAAATAATAATAAAAACAAATTTAAGATCAATGCACAAATTTCTTCACAGTTCAATGCTTCGATTCCAATGTGCATCGATTATATATCATTCATATAATTTGTTGAATATCATTCATGTTTCTCTTGCTCTCCTTTATATATGATATTATTATACATGTTCGCTTCCTCTATTGCTCTTTTACATATATTTGATCTATATTTTTCTTTCTCTCTATCGCCCTTTCCCCTCATAGAACTTGCAGTATTTTAGTTACAACACTTCCTGCCACTCATAAGATATTCCCAACATTTTCCTGCCTTTAGTGACTGTCCGAAAAGAAATCAAATCACAGTTGGCTACAATGTCTAAGGCGTTAGATAAACGCGTAACTTTAGTCCCTTTAGATGCGACTGCCATTGGATTTGGCTGTGAAGCTGCGAATGGCGCACTGAAGTTAGGAAATTTTGTTGCATTGCCCGCAGCGTTTAGCCCTTTGCACATAAAATTGCATATGCAACTTAATGTTTACACTGGTCGTAAAAGTTTAATGGATTTCGCTAGCTTGCTGCAAGCACAGCGAGGCAGTCAAAATCTCTAACTCCCCTACCCTTCCAGTTCGCTTTACAGCAGCTCAGCCTAAACTCTTGTAGCCATAAAAAAAAAAAAAAAAAAAAAACATTTATTTGATTAATATGTTGTCAAATACTTGAGATAATCAAAAAAATTTTTCTTGCATTGCATATTTTATTTATTTAATAATTTAACTGCGACTTTAGGCAGATTTTCTGTTTGCCTGCATCTATGACTAAACAGATATGAATTTGACTAAGCTCATTGCAAATTACATATACATATAGGCATTGAAATTATTTGTGGCAAACAGATATTAATTCGAATTTATTACATAGATATTTAGTTGGCTTTGCTCTGGCCTTTGGCTAATCAAATGCAAATTTGTATACATTCATTATTGAATGGGATTTCAACGAGCTGAGTGAATTGCATGCATTAGCATTAGCATAATTATAATTGTGGGCCAATCGGGCCAGTAAAAACCTGGCCAATACCATAATCCAAGAGAGCCAAGATAAGACTCTGCTACAGATAGATAATTGAATGCAGGCAGCCGATTGGATTTTGAGGCTGCACAAAAGGCTGCCTGCCACAAGTAGTATCAATATTGACAGCCATTAATATGGCCAAGTTATACAATAAGCAGTCAATGCCAGCTCTTGGGTTATTCATGCCACACACACACACACACAGAGAGAGAGGGAGAGAACTCTAAGGACGATTGCATTTTTAATGAGCAGGAGGCGCCTTCGATACGCTTCCGCTGCTGGCTGATGACTGGGAAATGCTTCCGCCTGCGTTTGGGAAATTTGACAGCATACGTAAAGCAGCGGCTGGTATCAGGTTAATTTGAGACGCAGCCACAGGGAAAAGCCAACGGAAAGGCAGCGGAAACTTGCACACACACACACACACACACAGACACACACACACACATGCACACAGCTCTGCATTGAGCTGTCTTTGGCTACGTTGTCGTCGTCATCTCCTTCAGCCTTAATGGCCGCAGGACATGTCAAAAGAATTGATGACGTGCAACGTCTTCGACGTGCACTGCAATCATAAAACTGGCAACAGTCGCCCCTCACACCCTGCCATGCCCCTACCACAACCTGAATTCGCTTTTTCTGAAGAAATATCTACTGCCAATAAAATCGTTTTAGAAATGGATTTGTCAGCTTCTATGCCAGCGATTAATTTAAGTTACCAATTCGCCATGACACTGGCCGAAAGTGAGATTTGACATACAAAAATAAAATAAACTCTACACTACTTTTTTCTTTAGCTGAACAGCGTGCTCACTGCTTGATATATACATACATATATCTTTGTAAATATATATGATTTCAATGCCTTTTGGCAATTTTTTTTCAACTCTTTCTCTAAGCAATGAGGGAAAATTACTTACAAAATTTTCTTTAAATCTTTAACTATTCTCCCATAGATCCTCTTGCGCCTCTACAATGAAAGCTTTATAGTATTTTGTCTTCGTTGTGGCTACTCTTTAAGCTTGTAGCTCTTCTAGCTACCTTAGTCTACTTGATTAAGTTCCTTGCATGGCTTTCAGCTATTGTCATTGGATTTTGGCTGCAATGCGCTCTGAATATATTGCACATCAATCGGGCATAAAAATGACGCCAGTTGGCGCCATTTTATTAGGCAATGGCCGGCACTAAAAGATGGCGCCTTAGCCAGCTAAGACTCCCACTCGTAGTCAGTCGCTATCTTTCACTCAGATAATTGCAAAATTTATTGCTGTAGATTTTATGCAAGTTTACCTTTTGGATGTGCTCACAACTTTGCAAACGGATGCTAAAGTCAACAGAAGCGCTTGGAAATTTTTGTAAATTTTCATGAATTAATAATTTTGATTGCAGAGCGAGCGAGCACGAGATGACAGAGAAAGGGAGCAGCAGCAATGGTGCGAGAGCTGTGAAAACTTGTTTAAGTATTTCATTAAAAATCATCATCATTAGCTTATCCCAAAAGAGTTGTAACTTTTTACGCTTTTGACAATCAATGTTGAAAGTTGCTCAAATTTTTCCAACTCTTTCGTTTTTCAAGTGTTGTATAAATATTTTGTGACGTTTATCTGGCAGTTGAAAAGAATTGCAGCTACTTGATAAAGTCTAGTTAAAGTTTCGCATAAGTTCGCATAAGTTGTATGCATCTATAAGAGGGCTTAACAACATTTCATAATTAAAAAATGTATTACAAATATTTGTTATGTAAATTCATTCTAAAGGGTATAATATTTTTGTTAAATGTATGCAGCAGGCAGAAGTAGGCATGGTAGGCATCCGACTTTATCTCAGCTTCAATCTTAGTCTCAGTTTTAATAAGCCTCTGGCTTCAGCTTTGAGCTTCAGCCTCAGGCTCTCTGCCTCAAGCAGCCTCTTACTCAGTCATAGTTACAGGCCTCAGGCTCAGACCTCAGCTTCAATCAGCGTCGTACTCAAAACTCAATCTCAGGCCTCAGGCTCAGGTCTCAGCTTCACGCCCCAACCTCAAACAGCTTCAGACTCAAGCCTCGGTCTCCAACTCAGTCGCAGCCTCAGGCCTGCGCCTCAATTAGGTATCAGCCTCAGGCCTCTGTCTCAGACTCAGACTCAGCCTGAAGCCTTAGACTTATCATCACACTCACACTTCAGCTCACACTCAGATTCACATTCATGCCAGAGACTCAGGTCTCTGCCTCAATCAGCTTCAGACCCAGCGTCAGCATCAAACCTCAGTATCAACATCAGTCTCGGGCCTCAGACTCTAACACAGGCCTCTGCCCCAGTTAGACTCAAGCTTAGACTCAGACGCAGACTCACACTCAAACCACAGCCGCAGGCATTAGACTCAGACTTTAGACTCAACTTTAGACTTAGGCTCAGGCCTCTGCCCTAATTAGACTCAGACTCAGGCTCAGGCTCAGGCTCAGTCTCTGGCCTTAGACTTATTCTTAGACGCCAGACTTCAACTCAGACGCAGACTCAAGCCTCAGCCGCGGGTATCAGATTAAGGCTTCAGACTCAATTTTAGACTCAGGCCTCTGCCCCAATCAGCTTCCAGCTCAGACTCAGATTCAGACTCAAGCCTCAGCCTCAGGGCTCAGACTCTGGCTTCAGACTCAGACTCAAGCCCCTGCTCCAATCAGCTTCAAGCTCAGACTCAGACCTCGACTCAGACTCAGACAAGGGAGAACTCTTACTAGTTTTGTATGCAATTCACAAATAATCTACGACATACATATATATATATATACATTTTTTTTTTTGCTTCTAAATTTCATTGAAAATATTTGAACATTGAAATCACCTCAGCTTCACTTCCTGCAACTATTTTGATGTCTTTGGCTCAACTTTTTGAGGTCAAAATGCAATATTTACAAAATGCATTTCAATCCAAGTGTGTGCGTGTGTGTTTGTATGTTAACAAACAGCACACATTCACACTCACACATGCATACATATACATGTATGTATAGAGTAAAAATAATTGAGTATGCGTTGCTAATATCGAAGGGTATTGGCTACCATTAGTGGTCTTTCGCATGGAGCCACAGAAATTGATTGCCGTAAAAGCCGAAAAGCAAGCAAAATAATATTTGTTGCTATTTTGTGGCTTTTACGGAGCGAATCGAAAACCAAATCAATTGAAATGAAAGTACACAACATTTATAAATTGGCAAATGCGTTTTCAATTTTAGCTAAAACAACTAACCGACCAACGAGAGCGACTGAACGACTGAGACTGAGAGCAGCAACTGTCAAGTCGAGAGGAGAGCAGAATATGGTCTTTTGATATATTTTTGGCAATTTGTTATGGTATTTTGTTTTTGTTGATATACAATTAATTACGACTAACAAGGCAGATGACTTGAAGTGAGCGTGTGTGGCATGAAGATACTCTGTAAATTAATTTATTGGTGTGAGAAATTTAAAATGAGCTGAAGAACTTTATAACTTTATAGCTATAAATTATAGTTAGCTCTTTTTCTGACAAAATTCCCTCGTCTAATCACATTTCACAGGGCATTCATAGTGCTGGCCATGGCCAAACAAAATGTCAGACTAATTAAATTAACTGTCAGAGTAAGTTCTGCTTTGACTCAATCAAATCCAGACAACACTCGACTCTCAAGTTGCCACCACGCCCACTGCTTTTGCTGCCCTGAAATGTAGAACGTAAAAGAGAACAGGTGCACCTGGATGCCACGGCCTGCAACAGTTCTTGAGATGCTCAAATTGGCTCAAAAAAGGGCTGTGCAGCAGCAGCAGCAGCAAGGGCCGAGGCAGAGGCAGAGGCAGAGGCCGAGGCAGATGTTTATGCATTTCCCTAATGAAATGCAAAGAAAGACCAAAAAATGAGGCTTACGAATTCCCAAACGCCGTTAACAGAATATGAAAGTCTGCCACGCCCTCATGCCCAATGCTGCTGTAAACGAAAACATTTGCAAAGGCCCTTGTTGAGTGGTAATTAAATATTTATTTTCTCTTCAGCTATTTGTTTTGATTAATAGCCAAATAGCAGTAAAACTGGCTACAAAAGATTTTTCCTCTTTGTTTACTTTAAATATTTCTCAATTTTGTAATTCTTTTGTCTTTTTGTATTTTGTTTGCATTTTGGGTGCAAAGGATATATGGATTTTTAACTAAATAAAAGATTAAATAAATAAATATTATAATTTTATGTAATTCAAAATAATAATATATTTAAAAAAAAAAAAACAATTTTTTTAAGTGAAAATTTATTAATAAAAAAATGTTTAATACAGAAATATTAAAAAAAATATATATTTATATATATATATATAAAAAAAATAATTATTTTATAAATATAAAAAATTATAAAAAAAATAATTGAATATAAAAATATAATTATGATTCTATAAAATATATATAAATTATTTTTGTTAAGCGACAATTTGCTTATAAAAATACATTATTAAAAAATCTCTTAAAAATATTTTATTCTTTTGAAGAAAAAAAATTATAAATAATTTATTTATTACAAATTCACCTAAATAAAACATTATATAAACAATTTGTGTAGTTGTCTATGAAAAAATTTTTTAATAAACATTTATTTTTGCTAGACTCTTAATATATTTCGACATTTTCGAGAGAGCATTGCTCATTCGTCGAACCACTACAAATTCCCTTCTTTTCCTATTGTATTTGAGTTTTGTGCGTAAATCTTGAGGCTTGGTCTTTAATTTAGATAATGCATTTGACGTTTGATACAGCAGCAGCATCAGAAATTGTTTTGTAATTTATTTGGTTTCACTCAATGTGCAACTCTGAATTTATAATGAAAGAGAAAAATACTTGAGCTTATTTCGTTTTGTTTGCTTGGATTTGCATAAAGTTGAAGCTGGGCAAATGAAAGCCGAAACTCTTCTTTAAGTCGAAAAGCGATTTGGAAAAGTGTTTGTTTGGTAATAAGTTGTTCAAGGCTCGAAGGCGCCAACAGGCCATAAAACATGTCTGCCAAATGCACGGAAACAGTTCGCACACATGCAAAGCAGGCAAAGCACGAGTCGGCCACATCATTATGGGACCACGGGGAGCAACTGACTCCGATGGACACCAATTGGGTGCGTAGCAAATGTCGCCACAGCTGGGATGGCGTCGAGGAGTCGTTGCACCGAAGCATCATTAAGTCAATTTTGTGAACGGGGGGTCTGGAGTGCAACTTAATGTGCAGCCAGGGAGTCGAAATGCCAGTCCTGGGCAGACAGAGCAGCCATTGCTCTGACTCTGGCCAACATGGACACACCAATTATCCAAAATGCCAACACACACGCAGCCAGCGAGCGGGGGCGGGGGGGGTGACTAAAAAATAAGAGTGGAAACAAAAACCTATTGGACGGCTGCATTGTGGCTGGCTGTAGTAAAGGAGATTGCGCTTTTGCGGTTGTGTTAAGTTGATTTCCGGCACGTCTGTTGCTTCAGTTGAAAACCATGGCATCGGCTCTGCATGACTTCAAGATGCACAGCGCCAATTATGCGTGCTGTCATCGTCATCCTCATCGTCATCATCATCGTCAGTTCGCTTCACTCCACTCCACGCTGGTCAGCGCTACATTCATAAACAGACGCCGGCCCATTATCATCGGTGTAGGTGTTTAGACACGCCCCCATCGTCGCCGCTGTCAAATGCATCAATGTGCTGACTCCCCATAGATGCACAGTGGAGCAAATTGCGTGTTGTAATTGATGGAATAAACATAACAAATATGACAATATATAATAAAAATATATATATAATGAAAATATATAATAAAAAAATATATATAATGAAAATATATAATAAAATATTAATAATCTATATAAATATAAATATAAACATAAATAATATTCGTAGAAAAAATATAAAAATATTATTATTTTGTTTATATTTATATATAATTTTTGCTCTTTGAAAACAAACTTTTTTAAAATATAATAAATACTTATTAATATATTATATATTATTATTTAATATAAAATATACTATTCCGCGTTCTTAAAATATAAACTTTTTATTAAAATTATTACCAGCTTATCAATAAAAAAAAAATTATTTATTTATTTATTTCAATTTTTAGAAAATTAATGCTTAAGAAGTCTTTCTAGACTATTATACAAAAAATATTCAGACATTAATATAATTTTCGCAAATAATTTATTTTATTTTATTATTATTATTATTATTATTATTTTTTGTTTGTTTTTGATTAAATGTTTATTATTTTATTATTATTATTTTTTTTACTTATATTTGAATAGATTTTTTTTTTAAATTTAACTACATATTTTTTATTACATACTTTTTTTCTTTTCTAAGTTCATATTAGTATATTTTATATTTACCTAGTTTTTTAGTTTTCTCTCTCTTAAATTTCCATTTCATTAAGTTACTCTTTGCTTTGGCTCCACTGTCTACTAACGCTGTCTGGTTGCCTGGCCTACACCCACACGCTCTGCCTGCTGAGGTGTGCTGTAAATTATACGGCTTTGCGTTTAGCCTCCGTAACCTCGAAGTTGCCCAGACTCTCTCACTTGGTGTCCTTTCTGCTGGTGCTCTTCCTCTTGCCGTGCTGCTGTTTCTGCCTTTTGCGCCTAACCCCCCTCCCGCTCAATACCCCTTTGTCAACTGCTGCAACGCAGTTTGATGTTTTGCGGTTGTGTTGATGCTGTTGACGTTGTCAACGTTGTCGACGTTGTCATAGGCCCATCCAAAATACTGTTCGGAGCCTGACTTTAAATATTCAGAATGTGCTTTTAGGTTTCTATTAGGAAGTTAAGCCTCATGAGTCAAGCAGCTCGCCTTCTCTTTCAATGCGGTTCACTTGAGAGTTTCTGTTTTATTTTTTGGAGCAAATGTGCATAAAGGAGTTTTTATTAAGGATTAAAAGTCTAGTTAGGGAATATGGCAGCCCTTCAAGTTCAAGTTTTATTATTCTTCATTTAAATTTTAATCATAATTAACATATCTAATCTATATTATGTTCTTTGATTTGTAGCTCAACAATCGCATTTGGTTCGCCTTAAAGCTGTGACTCAATTCGCACTCGCTTTTGCCGCTGTTAAGCTCTTTAGTCAAGTGTGTCAATTGCTGACACCTGCAAATTTCCATTCAAGTTCTTTTTTTTTTCTTCAGGTTTTTCCTTTGTGGTTGCGAGTGTGGCCAAGGGCAAACGCTTTGGCATTTGAATAAACCACTGGATAGGATGGGCAAAGCAATCAAACCAAAATATTTTGCAGCCACACGGGGTTGACAAGAAAAACTTTCACACTCGCCCCGTGTGCATATATATGAGTGTGTGTGTGTGTGTGTGCTACGTGCCCCACGTTGTGGCATGGTTGCACATTTGCTTGCCTTAACCTTTATTTTCATTAGCCATCCAAATGCTGCTGCTGCTGCTTGAGCTTTCAGCTGCAGTTGCAGCTGCCATCTTGCAACCCAGCCAGAACGAAACGAATTCTAGCTAAGCCAAGCCAAGGCCCAGCCCCAGTCTCAGCTCAGCTCAGCCAACAGCCAGTTATCCAGTCAGCTAACCGCAACGCTGTTGGAGCCACTGTCATTTGTTATGTTATTGGTTTGGACATTTTGCAAATTGCTTATTTAGCAGTGCGTAAAATCCACAGCACACACACACACACACACACACACAGAGAGAGAGAGACTCGGGCACAGACACGCATTCGATTCTGCTATATCTGGTATATACTGTCTCCATCTCTGCTAACTGCCTGTGGTTCTTCTTCTCCTCATTTTTTTTTTCACTCTCTGCAGCTCCAAGGAGACCCACACATATGTCAAGTGTGTGGCGTGTGTTATTCTTTGCTCTTCGCTTCTGTGCCTCTCTTTTTTTTCAAATACCCTGTAAGAGTTGCAGTAGGAGAGATTGCTTAGTAGATCATAAAGCTCTTATATATTTATGCAAGCTGAAAATTTATATTTTTGTTGGATAGATCAATTACAATAATATGAAGCAAAGTAAAATTCTGTACGCTGTTAAGCAGAATTTTAAAGGCAATTATATTTGTTTTATAACTGTTCATAATTTGTAATAATTTTCTTTTAAATTTTTAAAAATGTTTTTTAATTTTATTAATTGTTAAAATTAGTATTTCATTTTCTGAGAATTGTACGTTTAGTGCTAGTTATTTTTATGTTGTTATTATTTTTACAATATTTTTTATGTCTTACATTATTTTCTTAAATTGTAGATATTTATTTTACAAATATTTTAATGTAATTTATTTGTTTATTTTTTCATTTTTAATATTATTTTGTTTTTCTTTTTTTTTTTAATTTTTATTTTGATTTTGTGTTCTATGCTTTTTTATTTAATGTTTTAAAAATATATATATTTTCAAATTATTTTTTTATTTTTTAAGCTTAAAAAATTAAATTTTATTTTATTTATTTTATTTTTAAATTTTATTTTAAAAAATTATTTATTTTTAACTTTCAAGAATTAAGTCTGATTTGTTGTTTGTTTATTCTATGCTTTTTTATTTATTTATTTAATTTTATCTGTACTTTTCTATTACAATAATATGTTTAATAAATACATCTTTTTTTTTTTATTTTACTTTATTTTTAATTTGTAAAATAATTAATTCTGTTCAACTGTTAACGTCTCTTTAGCTATTTTTGCTTTCATTTTAAATATTTTATTTAAATGTTTTAAAATTGATGCATTTAACAAAAATATAAATATAAAAGCTTTTTTAATTTATACATTAGCATATAAAAAATGTGTCTATTACAATTATTGTTCCTTAAAACTATATTTAAAAGACCCAACATTTTTCTACAGAATATGTTTCTAAATATCAATGCGACACGTTCTTTGTAGTCTTTGGCTGCTGCTGCTGCTGCATGGCCGTAACTTTCATTAGCCGAAAAACCTCAAGCTAACAGCGTGTCATGCAAGTGGTTAGTTGTTTCCATCTATTACTATTTCAATGTCAAAAAAAATGAGTGAGAGACGGATGCAGACTATAAAAAAGGAGATAAGAGAGAGGGAGAGAGAGAGAGAGGGAAACGACAATAGTTAGAGAGAGGCCTGCAAGTTATTTGGGCAAGTGTTCAAACAGAGTTTGTTACATTTTTGCCACTTGTCATCCGAAAGGGCATTTTGCCATCCATAATAATATTTACTTTTCATTCGGCAGGCACTCTCTCCCTCCCTCTCTCTCTCTCTCTCTCTCTCTCTCTCTCCCCTGTTTCTTGATTTTCCATGCTGCCTAATTGCCTGGATAGGTTTTACAGCATCTCCTTTGAGTCATAAAAGTTTTTATGACTAATATTGGGTGTGTAGGGAGAGAGAGAGAGAGAGTGAGAACCTTTAATTAGACGAACGACCATTAAAACTGATCTATGTCATATTAATTGAGTTTTTCATTTATTTTTATTTTTTCACTGGGCATAAAATTAATTAAGGCTTTAATAGCCGCAATTCATTCGAAATTGATATTTTCATGATTTATTTTAATATTGATGACACATTTTTAATATATTTGCATACATTTTCTTATCTCATTGCAGTTGAACTGAAAGGAAATGCGAAGTGTCATGGCTAAATGTTTAGCAAAAAACAAAAAAAAAGAGAGAGTCTGTGAATGTGCCATAGAAGACATTTGATTAATGTATTAATAAATTTATGTTTTAGGCTAAAAAAAAAAAGAAACTTGAATTGAAATGAGTTTGTATTTAATGGTGAAGGAAAGGGCGGGAGGAAGTAGCTATGAAAGTATGTATGAATAAATAAAAATAGATGTATATAAATTGAAAATGAGCTAGCTAACAGGTAAAGAGTATTCAAGTGGAATATGGAAATGAAATAATAAAACATTGGATCTCTTAAGCTCACTCTGCATAGAACTAAACGAGTTCTATATTTTACTAATAAATATTTTGTTATATATGTATATATATACGATTCATATAAATATATATCTACTATATTTTAATTAGATAATCCGAAAAATAAAAGAAAATCAAAATTCAGTTTGAGCTTACTCTATGCAAAGCAAACAGATTTTCTCTTTAATTTTCTTGCATACATATATCCATATATATAAGTAAATATCATCTCGCATACATTCCCTCTAAATCTGGCCTGCCTTTGCTGTATCAAAAGCCTCTGGCCCTGCACATAATATTGAGCTGCAATTTGTTGCAAATCAATTTATATTGAATGGAAGTAAACTACGAAAGTTAACGTAGTTCCATGCCGGGGCATCCACTCGAGCCAGCTCAGAAGTTTTGTCGCCAGCAAACAAATAACAACAAAAGGTCACATTTTTTTGTTGTTGTTGTTGGTAACCAAAAACCCTCAGCTAAGCAAGAAGAAACAGTTTTTCGCCAACTGAAAACTGAAAACTGAAAAGCCTTTAGGCCTTTGCTCTCTGGCAAAAAGTCGAGTGGCGCAAATAGAAAAAGTTGTCGGAGACTTTTTTTCAAATTGAAAATGAGCTAGTTGCCAGGTAGTGGTAGGAAGCAAAGATTAAGTAGGGAATTTAAGAGTATTAAGATGTGAAAAGAGCAGGCAAATGGGGTGGACTATGAAATACCCTGTAAGTGAAAGATGCAGCTGCAAATAAAAAAAGCTTTTTTCTATAGAAAATCTTGCAAAAATAAATACATAATCTTAGATAGTGTTAATTAGTTATAAAATTGTAGTTAATTAATGGCCTCACTGGCATCTCTTATACAGCGTGCAAAAGGAATAAAAAGTCTTGAGCACTTGCGCCTTAATAATCGCTTTAATTACAATTAAAATGAAACCCTAAATGACTTTGCTATTGTTGTTGCTGCTGCTGCTGCGACTGTTGCTGCTGCTGCTGCTGCTGCTGCTGCTGCTCTTCTAGTGCTGCCAAGATGAATGACTGGCCATTCATTAGCCAGAGGCCAGCGGAGGGTTCGATTGGGCCGGAAAAAGGTGGCTAGCTGCGGCTACACGTTCACGTTCACGTTCAAAGTCAAAGTCGGGCAATGCTATTATAATGCTAATGACGTTTAATCGTTTTTAGTTAGGGATTTTCTCAGCTCAGCAGCGGCGAGTGTGGCGCTCAGTTAATTAGCATAAAGTTAAAACGTTTTGCGGCCCGGCAGTTGCACAACTTTGAGCGCGGCTATTGAAAAGAGTTTGGCTTCTTGGCTTCAGCTCAGCACAGAATCCAACGAGTCTACTTAATGCGAGTGGCGCTCAAGAGGATTAAAACTGAAAGCATTCCATTGCTGTCAATCGAGAGTTCAATGAGAGCGTGAACAATATCATAAATTATGCATATATATATTCAGTAGTTGAACATATTCGAGTTGTTGCAATTGAAAGCCTAAATACTTTGAGTTGAGCAGAGGCATAGGCTGCAAATAAATAAAGAATATAATGTAATCATATAAAATATAATAAAATATAATAATATATAACTTTTGTTATTTTTTTTTCAGAGTTTTTATAATTAACATCATTATTTATTATTATCTAATTTCATCATTTAAAATAATTATGAATCTAATTATTAGCTTGAACTTCATAAATGTCAGTTCGGATTATCATAATTGCTTCTTTCATTATCAACAAGATTATCATTAACATTATCTTTAGCATTATTCTCATTACAGAGATTATCATTATCATTATTAAATTTAATCATGATTAGCAGCACTTCTCAGCGTTGACGGAACGAGGCATTGACTGAGAGAAACAAATACATTCCTATATAATTAGTAAAAGTAGCAGCAAGCTAAAGCCCAATGCCATCGTTCCAGAGAGAGAGCAACAGTCCAACTTTAGCTTCGGCATATTACGAAGTGTTACGAGCTGTTGTGTCGGCAAGATCAGCAGTGAGAGAGAGAGAGAGAGTATACGAATATATGGGATATATGTGTTGAAAGACTCTGCAATGAAGTTTAATGAGGAATAAGAGCGCCAAGTCCAAGAATGAGAAGAGTTTATAGTGGATAAGCAGCTGCACTTGCTGTCTATCCATGCGCTGCTCAGAGTGATAACTTGATATATAACATATATAATATATACATGTTATATCATGCTATTATTTTTGTATTACAGTTATTGCTCAAGTTAGCAGCTAGTGACCTAGTATTGCTGAGAGAGAATGAGATGGCATGCATATATCCAATTCCATTTTTATATATTTTTGTATTTTATTAATATTTTCAGCAATTGAAATTAGCTATATTTAATTACAATAAATATATGTATATCACCTGTTATAATATTTATTTAATATCTCCACACACACTCACACAGACATAAAGCAGATAGGAAACTTCTCGCGGAATTGGCCAACGACTTCAATCAATAATTAATGCGGCTCACAGCCGTCGACAGTCTGATCCTTTGAGTTGCAAAGCGAAGCGTGTCTGTCTCCCCTGTGTACATATAT
The DNA here is from genome assembly GCA_030914335.1 of Drosophila borborema. Taxonomy (NCBI): domain Eukaryota; kingdom Metazoa; phylum Arthropoda; class Insecta; order Diptera; family Drosophilidae; genus Drosophila; species Drosophila borborema. The sequence goes on from JAUESP010000310.1 coordinate 15,552,099, forward strand.
TTATATGTGTGTGTGTGTGTGTGTGTGCATTGAGTTTTCTTTTCCTTTGTTTTTGATTTCTGTTGCCTGTTTCAACGCCCTCGCTGAGCCAGCGTAAGCACTCTGAGCGAACCTTAAGTTCATGGCCCCTTTTCATGGTCATAATGTGTATGCACATGGATACCGAGGAATATCTGTATCTATCTGTGTGTGTGTGTGTGTGTGTGTGTGTAGCTGTATCGCAATAGCCTGGCAATATCCTCGCATATCCTGCTGCAACAGGCTCAACTGGACATGTGTGCACAGCCCCTGGCTCTGTAGCCTTTAACGTTTCTCCCAACAGATGAATGTCTGTTAAATATTTATGAGCATCGAAATGTTGCCTCAATGCATATTATAACAAATGAAACGTCAATTTCATGCGAAAAATGCAAACAGCATCGAGACCAGGGAGCACGAGCGTTGGACATTTGGACGATGGACCAGGGACCACAGACCAAGACCGGAGCTCGTTGAAGCTTGTGGAAGAGTTGCCTCGCTGCCTCCATTGCGACCATCATTGGATGCGCTCTGTGCCTGTTTATACCCCCCTCTCTCTCTCTCTCCCTCCCACTCTCTCTCTCTCTCTCTCTCTCTCTGCTTGCACGTGACATGTTTCCTTGCTCGCAGCCTATGGCCATTTGCCTCTACTCCGAGGTGTGGGCAGTTTTTGGTGGGCGTGGCTTTAGGCAGCACGCGTTCGTTTCGTTTCTGCACAATTTCATTATGGATTTTTATGCATGTCCCCCCAGCGATATACATATGTGCCTACCTACCTATATATATATTCATTTTCGCCATAGCTCTGGCACTATTTTCATAGAACTGTACAAAAATATTCAATGAGTGAGAAAATTGCAAGGCAACATCAAGTTAAAACCAATGAAAGGTGCAATGAAGTCAAGCTGTCAGAGAACTGTCAGCAATGAAAATTAATGGGATATAGATACAAATATATGTAAATCTGAAATGGGACTCAGTTTTAAAAATTTAACTACATATATAACTGCGATCTATAATGAATTCTCTGTGTTGCTTTAGTTCTTCAATTCTATAGCTCTTTCATTTTAGCGTGTTCAACTTCCAGCCGAAAGTGTTTTAGCTCATACAGCTGAGCTAAGGATCATAGATTGCTCGAACTCCTACATCAAACTGCAACTTAGAGCACTGTAAATGTATGAATCAGACGTATGAGTTAAAACACTCCCTACTGAAAGTATTCCTCGACCAATAATGATAGATCAGGCTCTGTAAATACGCTACCATAGGCACTCAATTCTGATGTCTTATAAACTGATTCGGAGAAACTTCTCAAGTTGTATTTCTTCTAGTCTTACTTAAGACATAAAAGTCTTATAAAACAATCAACTAACTCTTCTACTCATATGTCATTTAATGTATGTTCTCCACTTTCCAGCCTGTTCGCCAACTTTGGTCTGTCAAACGCTGAAGCAGTTGTCGTGAGAGTCCAATTGAAATCAAACTCTTTAGTTGCGAACAAAGTGTTGCAACGCGCTTTCACATACTTCAGCGCCTGCTCATATAGGAGTAATACATCCATCTTTCTACTCGCTTAACTGGCGGCTCACACGCGCTGTTTGTTCTTTCATTTTTAAGTTAAATCGCAACAATCAACGCTAATTGGAAATTTAACAGTTCATAAAAAGTTTTTGGCGCGCCAAAGCGCCCTCTGTCACTCGTCGCCTGTTACAGCTGCATGGGCACGCCCACTTACCTTGTTGAGGCACACCTCATGCTGCCTCACTCACGTTGGCCGTCGTAGTCGCAGTTGAGTTGTTGACCCAAATAGCACGCTTTATGAAGCCAGCGACTCGCAGCTCGGGCATTTTGCTAAGCTTCTGCCTCACTGGCATCGAACAGGCAGGCGACAGGCAGGAGGCAGCAGGCAGCTGGCAGGAGGCAGAATGGGGTCTCTGCTGTGATGGAAAGTGCCTTGAAAGCAGCTGGGCTCATGCTGGTATGGTTTACACCTGTTTCTATTCATACATCACCCACCCACACACACACACACACATACATTAAAAAACTATCAGCGTGTGTTTCATTTCACTCGCTGCTCGAGCTTGGGGCTGCTAGAATATAGATTGAGAGGGGGCCAGCGCGTGTGTGTGTGTTGGACTTTTTCCAATGTTTTTGCGCTCTAGGATAACACTAATTTCGCACCACTAATTACAGTTCTTTTTTATGCCTCCCTCACACACACACACACACACACACACACGATTTTTTTCCATCGCTCACTTTGCGTAATCATGCGATATGTGTGGGAGTCGTTGGGGAGTCGCTGCTACTTAACTCTGTTGGGAAATAACGTTATAAAAATGTTGCAGCAACAGCATAAAGCAGAGGAAGAACTAAAAGCAGCAGCAGCAAAGCAACATCAAGTAGCACATGCCGAACGTTGCAGTTCCGCTGAGCTCTTCGAATGCATTTTAAATGCTCAAGTTTATCAGGAACATAAGCATACATATATATAGAATCACATTTTCTTTTCATTTGCTTCATTTTATGTTATTTAAGCCTTAATTATGAACTGTATGTAACTCAATTGACATTTCGAGTGTGTGAGCTGGGAAATTGCGCCAAGTGCTAAGAAAAACTTTTGCAATTGGGCTGAGAAATTTAGGTGAACTAAGCAAGTTGATTAAGAGAAGGGCTAAGTAAATAAAAGAAACCATGGGTAGAATCAATGGAAAATGAGGAAAACATACGAGGTAAATATCTCTTAATCAAGCACAAATGAATAAAAAAAAAATTTATATATATATATATGAATTGATTTGGAAACTGACTGATACTGACTTAAAGTATGATTTCAAATATTTTTGTAGATATATTTAATTTATAAACATTTAATCAAACAGAAATTTACAAATATAAATAAATAAATAAATAAATAAATTTAATTAAATGTTAAAAAATAATATATATAGATTGTACATAAATAAATAATTCAATATTCTATTTCTATTCTAATATTCTATTGTAATAATTGTATTTTTTGTAGGCTATTTTGACTCTCGTTTTGTCAATATTTTTAAATAAATAAATAAATAAATAAATAAAAAAAATAAATAAATGAAGAAATAAATATTAAAAAGTAAATATAAATAAATGAGAAATAAATAAATAAAAACATTTTAAATAAATAAACTTAATATAAATAAATAAACAAATAAATGTAAAAAAAAAAAATAATAAATGAATAAATTATAAATAAATAAATTTGAATTTTTTAAAACAGTAAAAATTTAATACTTTTTTTAAGTATTCAGATATTTTTAATATAATATATTACTAAAAAATAATAATAACTATAATAATAATAAAAAATTATATTAATATTAATAATTATAATAATTCATATAATAACTAACATACTTCCAAAAGAAATGCAAATATTTATTAATATTCGATTAGCAATCTTTCATTTTTTAAGTCACTTCAAAAGCAAAACTTGAATTTAATTAAATTTTATGCAATAAATGTTCGCCTTTCAATTAGAAAAGTTTTACTCACTAATTTCAAACAATTAAATTCATAAAATATCCGCGCAAACCAATCTTCTTTTTTTTTTGCCTTAAAAGATAATGCTAACACGATGCAAAAAAAAAAAAAAAAAAAAAGCTGAAATATTATAACAAGTGCACAGCCCGCGGCACTGCCGCAAGTGGGCGTGTCCCGCGCGCATTGCAATAAAAATTGTTTATTGAGATGTAAAGAGAGAGAGAGAGAGAGAGAGAGAGAGAGAGAGAGAGAGAGACAGAGAGAGCGTGAGAAGAAGCAATGAAAAGGGGCTGAAGAAGAGAGTGGTAGAGTTTTCAATTGCCCGAAGAATTTGAAAACAAGTATTTGTGCAGTTGGCACTCAGAATTTAATTAAAAAATATACATACATACATATATAAATATATACATGTGTATATATGTATGTATATGTGTGCTATATCTATCTCTTTTCGCTGGCTATGCTTTGCACTTGAACTGCCAAAGCAATGCAGGCGCAATAATTTGCAGGTTGTTGAAGCGCTTTAACAAAAGACTTGCCAACTACAATGGGCCAAAAGCCGGAACTCGCTGTATAAATGCCAATAGGCAAGGCAACAACAACAACAACTGGAACAACAACAACAATATCCAAAACATGGCAAATCTTTACCCCAAACTTGAAAACTTTAAACAAAAGTCAAAAGATTTTTGCCCGGCACACAGCTAACAGACAATGCCACCAGAGGGTTACTGAAGCTGAACGATTGCCTAGCTAAAGGTGTTGCGCACACACAGAGACAGCCAGAGTGAGCGAGAGAGAGAGAGAGAGAGAATTCAACACACACAAGCAATTTATAAATAATAATTTTCTTGTTGTCTGCTTACAGGCGCCGGTGTCGTCTGCAGGCAACTGGCACGCGCCTTTGTCTAGTCTACAGCAGCCAGTGCAGCAGAAGAGTTAATCATTTTTAAACCTAAGAGATACCCTAGATACCCTAATAGAGATGCACTAAAGGCAGAACTTGAAAGTAGTGGAAAGTAAATCGTAAAGAGTGTATGAGAGAGAAAGAGAGAGAGACAGAGAGAGAGAGAGGAGAGAGAGAGTGGGAGTAAAGCCTAGTTTTATAAGCCATTTGTGCATTTTATTTTATTTATTATTTATTATTATTAAATTTTGTAATTATTATTATTATTCTAAAAGATATATTTTTTATTATTATAATTTTTTATTATTTTTATTATTAAATTTTTATATTATTTATTATTTATTACTATTTTTATTATTATTATTCGTATTTTATTTTTCCATTTCCTTTCCTTTCCTTTTCATTTTCATTTCCATTTCCTAAGGTTTTATTTTATCTGATTAAAATTTATTTAATATATTTTTTCAACACATATAAAATATAAATTTTAATTTCATTAATTTTTTATTTTTTACAATATTATATTCATCAAAAATAAAATGTTCATCTCTTTTTTTAAATAGTATTATTATATAAATAAATTGAATTTCATGTTTACACTAATTTTCCCCATTTTCATATTCACCTTCAAGACGTTCGCAGAGTATTTGAAAAAAAGCGCAATCATGCCAAGATTGTGGCAGAGTAAATGGCTTGAGCAATGCCAACGGCAGTTGCGCTCGATGATGAAGTGCCAACAGGGCCGTAACTAGGCTGAAGTACACCTGGTCACACCTGCTGCTGTTTGGCAGCCCAGCCAGCCGTTTGACTGTCCACTTTTCATTGTTTAATTGTTTTGCCTTTGCTTGTGAAATTTACGACAAGATTTTAGCCTTTTGTTTTGAGCGCTTGCTGGAAATTTTATAGGCCCAGCGCCTTAGTCGTCGTCGTTGTCGTCAATCTTATGAGGCAGTTAATTTACTCGGGCATATTTATAAGCCAAACTTGTCCGTATCTTGTGCCTTTGTTATAAATGTCTAGCATTTAGATAGACATCAACTGGTTCACAAAGCTGCTCAAAGCACACTTCAAAATCTCTCCTTGTTCAGGCTGACAATGACAATTGAAATGCTCTCAAGGCGAACCTCGAGGCGTATTGCATAAATTCTCACATCGTTCAGCATGAAATAGCTAAGCAACATAATCATAACGTTATGATATGTTATGATATTCCAACATTGTTGCTAATTATAAAGTAGATCATGTATAAATGTTGCATTTGAGCATGTTTACAGTAATTTTTGAATGCATTTATATTGAAATATATACACGAATGTATTTAGCTAAATATACACTTTAGCACAATTATTTTGTCATATAATATTAACAGAACTAATATGCACTTGAGCAAGATTTGTTTGGCAACTTAATGCTAAGAGACAGACTGAAGAAGTAGGAATGCGCTTAGATTACGAGCAGATGAGAGAGAGAGAGAGAGAGAAAGTTAACACTTAGTGTGACGAGAAGAGAGATGAAGGGAGTAAAGATTAAACTTCCAAAATGTTGGCAGCCAGTGAAGCCTTTTCGGCAGCTCTGACTCCAGTCATTTACGAAGGAAGATTTAATTCGCATTATTTAAGTACTTAAATGCTTTGACCGAGTCGTTATTGTAGACAAATCTGTTTGTTTAAGTCTGCTAATCAGTCTGATATACATATGTATAAATACTTACATAGATAATAAGCAAATGAAATACACTTTTTAATGGCAGTAGTTGAAGAGGTAATTGAGCAATTGATCAAGTATCAGAAGCAAAAGAGACAGCAAGAGTAAACTAAAAAAGCTAAAAAAGCTTAAAAAATAAATAAATATATATATAAATAAATAAATAATAAATAAAAATAATAATATGTAGCGCGAAAAGCAAAGATAGATAGACAATAAAGTTAAAAAAAAATAAATAAATAAATAAATAAGAAAATATAATGTAGATAAAATAAGAGAAGCAAAGATAGATATCTAGTTATAGAACTTGATTAATGCAGTAAATCAAGTGATTGTAGACATAGTTAATCAATCAAGGAGAGTTAAAATATTTATAAAACAAAACGAAGGCCTCAGTAGCCAGTGCTTAAGCTATTAGTTAGTTTTAATTTAACATTAATTCTAACTGATGTAAATAAATAAATAGATGTATAAAATATGCGAAACAAACAACAAACATAAATAAATCACTTTTTAATCCTTCAGTCATGAAAAGTAAATAAACAAAAATTAAAGATATAAGAAAATAAAAAATAAGAGAAAATTAAAGATATAAAAAAATAAAAAATAAAAGAAAATTAAAGATAAAAAATAAAAGAAAATTGAGGATATAAAAAAATAAAAAAAAACTATACATTTATCAACAATGCTTTAATCAACTCAAACTCAGTCAGTTTAAATAATTCTCCACTTGCACTTGAACACCTTCATAAACATTGAATTTCACGTTTTCTAAACAAATTCAAACACTTCATTAACTAATGCGAATTCGATTTGAATCACTTCAATTGATGATGCTTGAATAAATTTAAATAAATTTCGCTGCTGCTTCATTTCCATTTGGAGTTACATTTCACAAACACAAGCTGCTTGTGCCTAGGCCACATTTAGTTTTTATCACATTTTAAACACTCGATGCTTGTGCCCATCAAATACAATTATATCAGAGCTAAACATTTGCACTCAATAAATAAATTCAATTTTTTTTTTAGCCAGCGGAAATGTAATATTTTATGATATTTTAAAAGTGCGCCGCATAATCCAATTAGGCGCATAAATTATTAATTACAATGCACTCGAACTAAAATTTAATTTGAATGCTATTAAAAAAATATATATATATATATAGATACTCTATATCAATAAATGCAAAATTGAAATAATTAAAAAGTAATTTTAAATTTGCAAAACATACTTAGTGTGAAAATGTACTAAAATAAATTTTTAAATATATTTTTTTTACCATTTTTTATATGTAATCAAAATCAATTATTTTTGTAAAAAAGAAAAAAATACTTTAAGTCTTATTTATTGCATTGCCATAACATTTCACTCAACTCCAACTGAGTTCATAATCCATGCAAAATTGATGCCAATCCCCAGTCCTCAATAACCAATTCATGTGCATTACAATTCAATTCGTAGCTGGTTTAATATTTTTCTGTTAATTTCAGAGTACGAATTGCCGCAAAAGTAAACAAAGAATGTAAATCAAATAGAAACACAAATGCAAACGAAAAATAATAATAGATACAACAATTTATTTTATTGATGACAATTCCTACATGGCACTCGCTGTTTTTGTGCATACCAAATCAGAATCAGCAACAACAACAACAACAACAACATCATCAACATCATTTCGATGGACATCCACAGCGAATAGCGCCCAAACAATGGCACAACATATTGTCCAAGCACTTCAATTGCATTACAAATACAATTCAAGAGCAACAGAGAAAAAAAAGGCTGAGTAATGCAAATGAATATAGACAACTTGATGCACTTGCCATAATTTATAAACAAATGAAATGCAGAAAAAATATAAATATTAAATGAATTATAAGCTGTTACTTTTATTTATAAATATCTTTAGCTTTTAATTTTACTCATTCAAGTTTTTCTTTCAGTGTACTCCTGAAAAATTTGCAATTGCGATTCATCAAAAATAGATTAGATATTTCATTGTATAGAATGACAACCATTGCCATATCTTAATCTCTGCACACATACTATGAAGGACATGCTCTACAGCTGAGCTGAGCTCTATTCCTGTCTGCCTTGCCCAGTCCATAGCCATGTCCATGTCCTTGTCCATGTCCATGTCCATGACTCCTCCCTGTGCTTTATGCTCATTTCCGTTGCACGTATTTGTCATAACCAGGATTCGAGCAGCAATCAAAGAATGTTACGTTTTTTATTATGTATCTATTCTATTGTAGCTTTTCGTTTTTTTTTTTTTGGCAAAGCTGCGCCAATCGATATGCAAATCAAATAGATCAACTGCAATAGCAAATATTAAAATAATATAGTGTAATAATGTGAGCCATCAGTTTCCTGCTTAGCTTGTGGACACTCAACCAAATGGCCATGAAATGGCTTAGCAGAAGAATTAGATTGAGTTAATTTTGTGTGCCAGTAAATCTTTATTGAATTGTCAAGTTTGCATTTAATTATGAAATTGCATTTGTTATGTAAATAAGTCAAATAGATTATTGTAGTTGATTTTAAATTCTGTACTACAAAATTATATTAAAATTTGTTATTCATTTAATTTTAATTTTATTTATTTTAATTTGCTTTTCAAATAAGCCAAGTGTAAGTTAAAGCAAATTTTAAACAAATTTATAATATAAAACCTACCTGAAAAAATATTTATGAATAACGAAAAATATAAAAAAATAACAAATTAAATTTATTCAAAAACCGAAAAATGATAATAAAATAAAATAAAATATTTAAAAATAAATTTTTAAAATAATAATAACAAAATAAATAAAAATATGTACATAAAAATAAAAATAAAAGTTATATGCATAAATAAATAGCTAAATAAATAAACGACAAAATAGTCAATAATATTAATTTATTTATTTAAAAAAAATTTAATAAGTTAAATAAATACATGAGTAAACTGATAAATACATAAAAAAAATAAATAAATATTAAATAAGCGACAAAAAATAAAAATATTAATAATTAAAATAAGGTAATTAAAAAAATTAAATAAATACATGACTAAACTGATAAATACATAAACAATATAATGAAACGAAAAATAAACGAAAAAAATAAAAAATACTGATAATTAAAAAAAAGGTAATATAAAAAAATTAAATTTATTAAATAAATACATGACTAAACTTATAAATACATAAAAAATATATAAATGAATAAAAAAGGAAAAAAATATATACATAAATGAAAGAATAATTATTTATTTAAATTTATTACATAAAAAATCAAATAAATAAAAAATAAATAAATTAATAAAATAAATACAAAGTTAAAAGCATGCTTACATATAAACATATTATCAGATATATAAATAAATAAATTTTAAATATTTATAATAATTCAATTGAAATATAAAGAAATATATGTCTATATGTATCTGAGGGCAGGCCAAGTTCTAGCCTTAATTTATGTAAGTGTCCGCAAATTTAGCCGTATGGGGAATATATTTTTACTTGTATGCTCATTAGACAACATTTGGCAGCATCAACGTCGCTCTTGCACTCACTTATGCACGTAATATCCTGTCGTTGGACACGTCTCAGCTGCAGTGCAAGTCGATTCGGAGTACTTGTAAATGCTCTGATGCTCTGGCCAAGTTTTCGGGCCAAAGTTGTGTGCACCACATTAGTAGCGATTCGAGTGTTGGAGGAGGACATGGCAGGCACGCAAAACACTTGACCAAAACAAAAAGTGGTCACAGCCAGGACACGCACAGTTAAGCAAGTTTTTGGCCGAGATTTTCTACACCATTCATTCTTTTTTTCGCTTTAAAGTGTGGCGCAATTCTAAGGATAAATTTAAGCGTAGCCAGGTTAAAGTTCCTTGGGTGAAGCGAACGAGCCGAGCGCTTAAATTATGCGACATTCATAATGCAACAGAGTCGAGAAGTTGCATTTCTGTTCGTGTGTGCTCCTCTTTGACATATCCTTGCGTTCGAGTCTTCCAAATTCAGGCACAGGCATTAAATTTTATGCCCGCCCATATCCTTGAGCAGAGCACACATCCTGCTCCTGGCTGACTGGCTTGGCTGGGCTGGGCTTGGCTTGCTGCTCCCACAGCTTCCTTTTGGTTGAACTCGAGAAACTCAACTTAATGCCAAGGCTTTTGGGCCCATTATTTCAGCGAGTATGCTGTAGACCCCTCTTTAATACTCACCCCTTTTACCCATTTGATTGTACATGAGTAGCCCTGCTGCAGTTTATCTCTTAATCAGCTCGCACTCTGAATACCCTGTGCACAAAGGAGCTTCAATGTAAATGCAAAAATTAATTGCTTAAGGCATAAATTATATTCAGCATACACAATATTTTTTTAAATATTTATTTATTTAAATTAATTTTATTTTTTTTTTAATTTTAACATTTATGTATTAATATAATTTATTATATATTTTTATTGTTTTTTTTTTTAATGATTTTTTTAACATTATTCCCAATCTTTAAATTTAGTTTCAATTTATTTATTTTATATATTTTCGTTCCATTTAATAGGTGTTTCCAAGTCGACTCAACCCGCAATTGTTTCTTTTATCTTTTTTTAAATTTATAAACTTTGTTGCTATAGTTTTTATATTCTTTTTTTTTACTACACTTGACTGCTAAAGTCAAAAAAATTTATTTAAAGTTCCAAGTTTGTTTTTGCTTGGCCTTTATTTTGGAATTTGACTTTCTTTTTTTCTTCTGTTACATTTTGATTTTATTTTACGACACTTTTGCGCTTGGTTTTTGTGGGAAAGTAGAGCTCGTTTCTTTTTGGCTCAACAATTTGCCCAGCTCAGCTATTAGAACTATATACCCAAGATTTGAATAGATAAAATTATCAAATTTGTAGCATAGTTAAGAAAGGGGAAAAAAGCAAGAAAGAAACTTTCAACTACACTGAGAACAATGTAAAATGCTGCAGCTGTAAGGTAAAAATATGTGTCTGGCGGGTTTTTTTTATTATTATAAATAATATTTATTAAGAAAAAGAGAGACAGAAAGAGAGAGTGAGAGTGAGAGACATGGCTATATTATTAATATTTTGGCAATTTTCTAGTCTTTGCTTTGCTCAACTAAAAATATTTAAACCAGTTTTATGATCACTTTCTAAGTTGGCTTTAACTCGCTGCAATTGCCAAGTGAATCCTGTGGCCCCGTTTTGCTGTTGTGTTGTGTTGTTAGCCTTGCAACTGCTGCAGTGCTCCACATTGCGATGCAGGGCCAATCAACGATGCGCTTCGATGCCATGCTGCTGAGCTCTTAGCAGTCCCAACGGTGGACGCACTTACGCAGCTGTGCAGATTGTAGATTGCGGATTGCATGTTGACAATGCGGGACCGTAACTCAAAGTTGGGGCCAGGCAACTGGCTTAAAGTGCACCTGGTTACGCCCCATCGCCCACAGCAAAAGCTGACAGTTTTTCTTTACTTTTACGCGCCGCTGAAAGTCGTGAAACAAAAGCGGGCGACACACACAGAGACAGAGACAGAGTCAGAGAGGGAGAGAGGTAGCGCGTGGGGCACGTGTGGCACAGGCATTGAGTCTACTGCTCCATCTGCATCTAAGAGTTTTGCATGCCACGGCTGGGCAATGTTTGCCGCACGTGCCACACGTAAAACTTAAAAATGCGGCACCAACAGCTGCCGCCAGCTGCTTCCGGCTGCTGCCAAACTGTAAACTGCAAACTGCAAACTGCAAGCTGCAACTGTTGCTATCGATACCAGTTGCCGTGCCACAAGCCCGCCGCTTGGCTGCCCCGTTCATGCCACATTTAATATGCCATTTTTATATGTGCTTGCATAGAGTATTATGACTTTCTTATGAGTCTATATAAGCTTAGTTTCGTGATCGCAGAAATTGAACCAGATAAAAGCTGGCCCAACTAGCTTACCTCTTCTTCATTTTTTTTTTATTTTTCTAAGCTGCTTGAATGGGGTTATTGGCGTAAAGTATTCCCTGCTGAGGCTGAGCTGTCCGGCTACAAGAAATTAAATTTTAGATAAATACTAGATGCTGGTCGAAAAAGCATTAGCAAAAATTAACAAATATATTCTAATAATTTAAAACATATGAAAGTTTTAAAAGAAATTTGATTTTATTTACATAATTTTACATTTACTTAAAAATAATTTACAGATGTATATATTTTTTGTAATTTTAAATAAAAAATAAAAATAATTCTGTTTTTCAAATAAATAAAATTTTTTTCTAGTATATTATTTATATTTTCTATGATTTGTTTTTTATACAACATTATTCTATGAGTGCTCTGAAATTTAATATATTTTTTAAACATTTGTTTCTAATATAAATTTCAATAGTTTTAACTTTTCCTTACAAATTTTATTTCATTTAATTAAATATTTTATTAATTTACATTATATTTTTTTTATTTTACAAAATATGTTTAATTATCTTAATAAATTTCTAAATATATATTTAGTTTTAATATTTCATTTATTTCTCCTATTTTTATTATTTATTTACTATTTACTTTTAATTAATTCCTTTTCAAGCATAGAGTATTTGTCATTCGTTGTGTTGCAGTTCAGCTTTTAGCCGGTGTCTTATTTTCGCAACATACTTTTAGATACTTTTCTCTAGTGCGTTGGCACTTTGCATTTTTTTTGCATAGCTCTCGCTGTTGGTGGTCTCCCTCTTTGCCCATCTCACTCTCTCTCTCACTCTGCTCTTTTGCTGGCATGCTGCGAGTCGCAGGTTGTGCCGTAATTTACCAACTATATCCGCTTTGTTACCTCGTCTGGTGCTGGGCTTGCTCGGCCGGATGCGGAAGCGTCCCATAAAAGAGTGGCATATTTGCCGCATCCTGTTGACAATAACTGGGCCATGGCGCCTGTTTCTGCCACACCAGCACACACACACACACGGACACACATGGCAATGATTTTTGATATTCCCGCCTTACTTTTAGAGTTGGCTGCATTCAAGTAGATTGTTTGATTCAATTTGTGAGCTCATCTTTAGCAGAGACTCGAATGAAATACATTGAAAATATAGATGTAATAGATAATACAATTATGTGGCAGGATAATAGTTAGCTTGATAGTTATATAGAAGGAAAAAAGTATAAATAAATATTATTAAGAAAAATGAATAAATAAAAAATAAATAAAATAGAAAAAATAGAAAATGAAATTAATAAAGAAATATATAAATAATATATGGAGAAAAAAATAAATCCAAAGCCAAGAAAAGCTTAAAAAGTAAACAAAAAAAAGACAACAAAAATTAACACTTATAAAAAGTGTTATATTATTTGAGTTCATAGAAAATATACGCATACAAATTATATATTTTTTTTAAATATGTTTTAATTTCTTCTCTTATTTTAGCTTTTAACACAATTCTAAATTCAGTTCTCGATTTATTAACACAACTTTAGTTCAAATGGCTCAACTAAATCACATTTATATGTTACGCTCGCTTAAATTTTTAACGCTATTCGAAACTTTTGTTCAAATTGACTTTGTGGTCCACTGACCCGGCTAATAAATAACTTCAATTGCTGGACAAAACTAGACTAAACTTAATACAAGCGCTATAATTCGTACAACTTTATGGCCGAGCTATTTAATACGTTTTTATTTTGCGCTCCATAAATTGAGGCAGGAGACAAGAATTCGCTACAACGGCCAAGAAAACGAAGACGAAGAAGAGGAAGAGGAAAAGGCAGACGGAGTAGAAAAGGAAGTAACCCCAATAATTGACACATAAATAATTTTAAATAACTTACTTTCGAGCCGGCAGCCAGAATTATATTGAGATATCCGTGGGACACGCCCACACAATCTTATTAAAAATGTCCCCGGATAATAGAGAGGATGCCGCAGCCGGAGTCGGAGCACGAGGCACGAGCAGTCATAGTTGGCCATATGTTTGTGCAACTTTGAACAGAGCACCGCTGGGATAAATCATAAAAGGATATTTTTTGTGGCCAGCCAGCAATGGGGGGGGCGGTGGGCGTGGCTGTGTTGGACATTACTTGGCAGCAAAATATTTTTACAACCTCTGTCTTAATGCGAACAATTGGCTGCGGCATTATAGCTCCCTCTTCCACTCTCTCCCACTCTCTCTCTCTCTTTCACTGTATCTTTATTGACATTTCTTTGGCATTTTGCGTAAAAACTACTTTGAGCGCCTTTTCAGTTTACGCTTTACCTTTGATGACGCATAAATGTAAATAGCATTGAACTTTCGTATTTTTTGAGTGCTTAATAATGCCACAGGTGCCACAGCCAGATTCAGCTGAATCCACTTTAAATTTTTCCAACTAGACTGAAAAATATTCAGCAACAATTGATTCAGTACAAAACCAAGCAAAATTCCAACTGTCGCCCATGCAAAACAACTTCTGCGGCCATCAGCGGCGTAAGCCTAGAAAAAAATATAACAAATTTCACTGACAATGGCATGAACAGATGAAGTGTGAGATAAATTCTGGAATATAACTATTTATTTTTAACGAAAACGTATGAAAGTTTTTATCACTACTTTAGCAGATAAAATAATATATTTTGTATTATTATTATTATTATTATAATATTATTAATGACAAAATTGCTGAATGAGAAATGAAAACATAAAAGTTTGAGTTATTTTCTATATTTTAATTTAATTTTATTTATTTATTTTTATTTTTTTTTTTTTTAATAAGTTTTCATATTATAATTAATATTTTTTTATTATTATTATTTTTTAAAAATTATAATAATAATAATATGAAATTATTATTATTTTAATTTAATTTTTTTAATAAGTTTTTATATTATTATTAATTGTATTATTCATTGAGCTTTATGATTTTTAAGTAATTAAAAAGTTTTTTTTATTTTTTTTTTTTTAATTTTAAATATAGTATTTATTATTGCTTTTATATGATTTTATATTTTATATATTAATTTGAACTTTTTATTTTTGAATTTTCACTATTTATTTATTTGTATTAAATTAATAAGTATTTTATTTTTATCTTAAGTTTTGATTTATAATTTATGTTAATGTGTGTGATTCATTTTTATATATTCTTTTAAATATTACTTATTTTTTATATCTATTTTTATTAAAGTTTTTATTTAATAACTTTATCGTACTTTTTATTTAATAATTACTTTATTTTACTTTTATTATTTAGTTTTAGTTTTCTTTTTCCAAACTAAAACTCTACATTTTGTCTCTAAAACAAGCTTTTGTTTCAACTGTACTTTAGACGCGGGATTTTTGTGCGTCTCTTAGGCTAAAATGTGTTGCATATGCAAAAGGCGCATCGCTGCGAATACGCACACACCAAAAAAGAAGAGAGAGAGAGAGAGAGGGAGTGTGAGAGACTGAAAGTGGGCGACTAGTAGAGAGAGACGGTTAAGCGCGACAACAGAAGCCTAAAAGATGTTGATGGAAACGCTGATACAAGCGACAACACAGGCGTCTCGAGTTTGATTGAAAATTTGCATTTACAAAAGCGCCAAGCGACAAACTTATAAAGCTCGAAAGAGAGGCCGTTCTCCAGCTCTTTCTCCCTCTCCCTATCTAGCTCTCTCTCTGTCTCTCCATAATGTCTTTCATTTTGTTGGCGGTAAGAAAAGTTGTCCGCCACTGACAGCTGTCAAATAGATGTTGCACGCGAACCGAAGACAATTTTGTAGCATTTTGAATTGTAAATTCTTCGCTTTCAACTAGCAGGCAGAAATATCTGAATGAAATGCTGCCTGCCTGGTTAGATGGATGGTTTGGCTAAATGGATGGTTGGTTTGTTGGCTGCTTGGGTGTCTGTCAAGTGCGGCAAACTACTTGGCGTCGTCACATATGGCACTCGGGTGCCACCTGCGACAACACGAGCTCAAACCTCACACACACACACAGGCAGACACATACATAGAGTGAAAAAAGTGTTTTGCATCCATTCATTCCACTCCAAATGCAAAATCCACCAAAAATTGCCACCCTTTGCCGCAGCTGCAATGCAATTTACACTTGAATACAAAGTGGGCGACTTCATAAACCGCCCCCCAACTGTAGGAAAAAACTAGCAGTAGCATAGAAAAAAAAACCAATGCCAAAAGCATAAACGTAACTGCAGCAAGGGATTGCAGTTCCTATGCTAGGCAAAAAAAAAAAAAAAAAAAAAGAAAACATAAAACAGGAAAGAAATCTGAAGGATTCGAGAGAGATAAAAGTGGCTGACTAAAAGTTACCTTATGGAAAAATTAAAAATTATAGATTATTTGTATTATTTTGAATAAGTTTTTATTTCAAACTATTAATTATTAAGAAAATAAACAATTTTTAGTATGATTTGTTTTTTTTTATTTTTTTTTGAATTATTATTTATAAATTAATTACAATTGATGGTGGAAATAAATAACATTTGTTGCTTTTTACATTTTAGACATGATAGATATATATAAAACTGTTAGAGAAGCTCCTGCGTATACTAAACCAAAAGCATATTCCTAATAGGATGTACTAATTATTTATAGTGCAGCCTGTTACACCTTTTAGTCTTATGATAATCTTCTCAGTTTCTTCCGAATTCTCTTTTATGATTTAAATTTAAGTTTTCTAATTAGGGGTTTCATTTAAACATCTATAGCCATGCTCTGCTTTCCTATTATACAAATAAAATAAAAGATTAATATATTAAAAGAAAAAATAGTTCTCATGCTAAGCAAAGTAGATTCATTATATTTTATTTTAACTAGAAAAAAAAAAAAAAAAAAAAAAAAAAAAATTTAATGATATATAACACAATTAATGTAAAATATAATAATATAAAGAAATAACATACTACAAACAGCGCTCACAAATACTGTTTACCAATGTCTGCAAATAAACGTCTTTTACTCATACTTTGGGAAAAAACTCAGAGAGCAATCAATGTCTTCGGTTCTTCAACGAGTTCGTTTGCTATCGGACGAAAACCTTCGCTCTCCTTGATTTCCGATTGTCCGAAAGTCTCTTCTATATGTCTTGGTATGCATGCGTGGGCTGCTTACGTGTATGTGAATTTGCAGATCGTTTCCATAGACTCTTGGAGAGTTATCTGCTCGCTCATTGAATCTCAATTCACGAACTTCAATCGTATCGCTCTCTAAACGATGTTCGTTCACACGAATGGTGCAACGCAAAGCGCTCAAACGAAAACGAACAGAGCCGAAGACTCTTGCTCAGGAGAGAGTATGATTGATCTCGTGAACAGAGTGTAAAAGGTCAAACGGTTAAGAGTTATTTGCGAGCTGTGATTCATAACAAAAAAAAGAGCAACTACATTTGGTTTAACATTCTAAATAATTATTGGTTTCATAAATATTTATATAATTAAATATTTATATTCCATTTATATATTTATATACAGAAATTAATTTTAAATATTCTAAAAATAAATTAAATAAAAACATAAATTGCAATAAGAAATATATGGTATTAACAAATCAAAGAGAAATATCATACCCAATCCACATTCGCATTCACAGCTAGACATTATATTACCCCTGCCATCTCCACGACACATATCGAGGGTATGCCAAAAATTCTATGGAAAATATGCTAAAAACTCTGGCACTCGATTGCAATTGCGCATATTAATTGAAAATTTCTCACGCAAAATGAATCCAGAGCAATTGTTCAATGCGAATTTGTCCCAAAAACTGCATACATAAAAATTGCAATAGACGAAGGTGGAAGCGCTTCGATGGATTGCATGCGATTTGCAGCTTCAAAGCGTTATTACTTTGGCCCCGGCAAATGGAAATGCTAATCGAAAAAAATGCAATTGTTGATCGATTTATGCATCGATGTAGTATTTCTGCTCTACCATCCAAATTGATGCAATTGCTGAAAAAAAAAGCAAAAACAAAACTAATCAAAGTTCTGTAAGTTCGAAACACATTTATTGTTCTGGGCAAATAATTTGCACAACAATATTCGTTAAAACAATTTTGGCATTTATATTTATGTTTCAAATGTACAATTACGAACTTTAATTCCAAAAAAAAAAAATAAATAAAAATTGTATATAAATTGGAAATAGACAAATGGCTGTTGCAAGGCTGAGTGAAGGCATAATAATTATTCTAGATAAACTGAAAATTTATTTTAAAATGTTGTTTAAATTCATTTTTGTTGGAATTTTATGGATATATCTTCTGCTTGAGCATGAACTAAACTGTTATAAAAATATGAGAACAATTTATTTTAATTACTTTTTGATTAAGCTTAATTTCATTTAATATTTTATTAGAAATATATCTGAATAGCAGACCTTAAAAAATATAAATAAATGAAAAATAAAATTTAATTTACTTGACTTTCGTTTTATAATTAAAAATTTTAGCCACCCTTCATACATACACAAAAAGGAATAACTTATTATAAGAGTAATATATTCAAATTTACCACAAAACTAAAAAAAAATTTAGCACAAATTGCTTTTAGCTGCATTTTGATTAAGCTTAATTCATTTGAACTTCAAATGAACATTTTTTTAAATGTACTAAAAATGAGTTTCATTTAGCAATTGTAGTCGTCTTTCAGTTAACTTTTAATGCCAGCCCATGCCCAGTCGGCCAAAACTTTTAAATGCAGCGCAATCTAGCTAAATATATATAAAGATAGATAGAGAGAGAGAGAGTGAGAGAGAGAGAGAGCGAGAGAGCGAGTGCGAGCGAGGTACATCCAACGTTTTGTGCACCCTTTAATCATTTTAACAGCTGCCAATCATCATTAGCGCCCCGTCGCAAATGCGGGTGGTGCGAATGCCAATTCGTTTGGTGGTGCTGTGGATCATGGTGGCAGCGCGGTTTGACTGCTGCCTGCCACACGTTTTCGATAGGTAGCGCACAGAGTGGGGGAGGGGGGGGGGGGGGGGGGGGGGGGGGGGCGTAGAAGAGTGGAGAGTGGAGCATGGAGCGTGGAGCGTGGAGCGTGTAGCGCATTGGCAAAATTTCAAAGCCATTACAAGCTAAAACTATAAAACCGCCAATTAGCAACGCGTTGGCAATAAACTAAACAACGTACGTTGTGCTGTGTTCCGTGCTGTTTCGGCCCAATGCTGAAACTGTCGTTCAGCAGCAGGCTGAAGCATCGGCATGGTATTTTACTTGCAATACCCTGTGAACAGTGAAAGGATAATATGAATGTTGTATCAGTTATGCCATCAGCTGCAGCAAATTTATGTGTCATGAATACAGGGTAGCTTTTAGCTGAGTTTATTTGATAAGAAATATATTTTTTTTTTGCTACTCTTGAGATATTAGTTTTCCATCAGCTCACACAGTATATTCTATCTTCTAAACTTACAGGGTATTACAGAAAAACTCTTTCATTATAACACATGCAGCCCTCCCCACTCTCATTTACAGGGTATCTTAGAACTGAGTACATGCAATCAGCGCCCACCAATAACATTCTTTTTTTTTTTTTAACTCTGAACTCTTTAGACTTTGCTCTTCTATCTCTGGCAGGCACTGTTTACCGTTGACTCTCTGCGCTGCAGACACGTGTGTGTGTGTGTGTGTGTGTGTGCGTGTGTGTTAACCGCGCGTTTTTAAGCCAATTTACCCCGACTAATCAGTATAAACCACTTCAAAGCAGTAGCTACATCGACACAGCGGAAGTAGCAACATTTTCTTCTTTGTAATGTGCGCAAATTCCAATGTGTCTGGAGCATTAAAAGGCAAAGAGCATCAGTCCTCCAATCCGAAGGCAAACTTCAATGTGTAGAAGCTATTCTAGCTTTTACTCCTTTGCCATCAAATAAATTGAGTTTAACAAATATTTTGGGGCGCACTGAATATGTGAGAGCATATGTAACAGGGAGCGTGGGAAAGGGAAATGGAACAGAAGATAAGTGAAGGCAAGTGAGGAGAAGAGAGGAGAGGAGAGAGGAAAAGAGCAGTAAGCCTAAGAGCACAGCACTCTCTCGGGCGTACTTCACTGCTTTTCTCTTGTCTTATATTATCTTCACTTCTCTTTTTTTTATCTCTTTTGTTCTTTTCTTTCATTATTTTATTTATTAATTTTCTTTGCATTTATTTTCTTTTACATTTTCTTTTATATTATACTATTTACTTCTCTTTTGATCTCTTTTCTTTCTTTTATTTTCTTTATATTTGTTTTATTATTTTATTTTTTTTTTCTTTTCTTTTCTATATTTTCTTTCCCTTTGTTTTGTTTTTGTTCGTTGATTTTCTATTCTTTTCTTTCCTTTGGTTTCCGTTCCTTTCCTTTCCTTTCCTTTTCTTTTCTTTTTTCTTTTCTTTTCTTTTCTTTTCTTTTCTTTTCTTTTCTTTTATTTTCTTTTCTTTTCTTTTCTTTCTTTTCTTTTCTTTTCTTTTCTTTTCTTTTCTTTCTTTTCTTTTCTTTCTTTTCTTTTCTTTTCTTTTTCTTTTCTCCCCCTCTCTCGGCTCCCGCCCCCCCCATCCCCCCCTCCCTTTCCCCCCCATTCACCCTCTCCCCCACCGCGCCCCCCCCGCTCGGCCGCACCTCCCCCATTCACTCCCAATCCCCCGCTCACCCCCCTCTTGCATTCCCACTCCCCCGCCCTCCCATCCCCTCCCCCTCCCCCCCCTCCTCCCACCTCCCTCTCCCCCATCCGTTCACCCCCCCCCGTCCGCTCCCCCTCTCCCCACTTGCACCCTCTTCCTCCATTTCTCCACCCCCCTCTCTCTCCCCGCCCCACTCCCTCCTCCCTCCGCCCTTCTTTCTCCTTTTTCTTTTCCTTTTTTTAAATTTTTTTTTTTTTTTTTATTCTTTTTTTTTTATTTTTTTTTTTTTTTTTTTTGTTTTTTTTTTTTTTTTTTTTTTTTTTTTTTTTTTTTTTTTTTTTTTTTTTTTTTTTTTTTTTTTTTTTTTTCCCTCCCCTCCTATCTGTCATCTTTTCCCCCCCCTTCCCCTCCCCTCCTCTTCAACCCCCTCTCCTCACCCAACCACCTCCCTCCTCGCTCCCACTCCCCTTTCCCCTCACCGCCTCCGCCCCTCCTCCTCCTCATCCTCACCCCCCCCCTCCCACCCCCCCCCCTCTCTCCCCCGCCTCCCCCCACCTCCCTCCCCCTCCCCCTCCCCGCCCCTCCACGTTCTCCCTCTTCGACTCCCTCCTTCTTCCCTCCCCCCCCTCCTCTCCCTCTCCGCGACCCCTCCTCCCTCCCTTCACCCTTCCTCCCCCGCTCCTCCTCACCTCCCCTCTCATCCACCCCCCTTTCACGGATTTCCCCCGTCCCGTCCCACTCGTCCCCCCCCCCCCCCCCCCCTCCCCCGCTCTCGCCTTCGGCCCCCCTCTCCTTCCATCCCTTCCCTCCGCCCTCCCCCCTCCGTCCCCCTTCCCCCCTCTCCGCGCCCCCACCCCCCAAGCCCCGCGCCTTTTTTTTTTTCTTTTTGGTTTTAATTTTTTTTTTTTTGGGTTTCGTTTTTTTTTTTTTTTTTTTTTTTTTTTACACTTTTTTTTTTTCTTTCTATTTCTTTACTTTTTCTTTCTTTACTTTTCTTTTCTTACTTTTCTTTTTTTTTCTTTTTAAACTTTTTTTTTTTTTTTCTTTTTTTTCTTTTCTTTTCTGTTCCTTCTCATTTTAACACTATTTTTTCCTTTCCATGTTTCCTCTCCATCCCTCTCTCGGCCCCTCCCCTCCTCTCTCAGTCTCGCCCCCCCCCCCCCCCCACCTCCCCACAGGATCCTCCTCACCCCCCCCCCCCCTCTCTCCCTCTCTCACCCCTTTTCCATCTTTTTTGGAGTCATTTCCTTATTTCCTCTTTTCTTTTTTTTGTTTGTTTTTATTTAAAATTGTTTTCTCCTCTTCTCCATTTATTCTTTTTCTTTTCTTCGTTTTTTCTTTTCCAGTCTAATTTTTTTTTTTTTGTTTTTCCTTTTCTTTTTCGTTTTCTTTCATTTTTCCCGTCCTCTCTCTCTATTTCGGTCTTCCCTTCCTCTCTTTTGTCCCTTCTCTCCCTTCTCTCGTTTCCCCTTTTCCCCTTCACCCTCATTCTTTTCTTCTTCTTCTGCCTTCCTATTTCTTTCTTCCTCTTCACTCCCTCTTAATCCCACCTTCTCGGTCTTCTCATTCCTATCTCTTTTCTTTTTCTCTCTTTTTCATTTGGTTCTTTTTCTTTTCTTTTCTTTTCCCTTTTCCTTCGTTTTCTCGTCTTTGACCTTTTATTCTTTTTCTTATTCTTGTTTCTTTTGCTTTAGCATACTTTTTCTTAATTCGGGTCCCACTTTTTCTTGTTCCTTCTTTTTTTATCTTTTACTTTTCCCTTTGTTCCTTTTTTTCTTCTTTTCATATACCTTTCTCTTCTCATTTTTTTATTTCTAATTCTTTTTTGCCTTACTTGACTATTTCTTTACCTACTTTGGTTACTTTCTTTTCTTTCCTGGGGTTTCTTTTCCTTGGGGGGGGGGGGGGTTCTTCTCAGTTTTAACAATTTTAACTATTTTTCCTTTCCTGTTCTCTTCTTCTCTTTGGTTTATTCTCTTGTCCACTCTTCTCTCCTCTTTCTAGCTTACATTATATTTAACTTATGTAGCTGATCAGCTTCCACTATCAGAAGAGTATTTGTCGAGTCGTGCACATCCTCTCATAAATTTGGCATTGAAGTTTATGGCAAGCAGCGCGAGCTGCTCAAAGTGTTAAGTGATCCGTGGCAAACGTGTTAAAATGTGTAATTTAATTTTGAGAGCGCTTTAAATGCAGCGCTCGCTCTCTCTCCCTCTCTCTCTGTCTGTCTCTCTCATTTTCACATGCTCGCTCGCTCTCGTTTGCGATTTTTACGGCCGGACATGTTGAGATTTAAGCAGCAGGAAAACATCAAACGAACTTGGCCTTTTCGAGAACTTTAAAACGTCGATAAAGCTGCAGAAAGTTGGTCAGAAAGTTTTGTCGGCCCTGGCAATAAGCAAAATAGACAAGCGCAAAAAATTGGCATTGACAAGACAAGCTTGGCAAGTTGAGTCAAGTTTTTGGGGAAGCCAGCAAAGCAGCAAACAGCAAGGCAGCAAGGCACCAAAAACGAAAACTCTCAACTCTCCAAGTTGAACGCAATATGTCAATTTGGTGTAACAACTCGTTCAGTGGGACGCTAGATCTCTGGCACAGAAGGGACGACACGCAGCTCACGCAGCCAGGAGTCCCCACTCAATTTGGGGCAGCCACGACGACAGCGCTGCACAGAAATAAAAATAAAATAAAGTGAAAGAAAAGGAAAAAGTTTTAACAACTTGGTCAGCCGTTGAAGTTTTCTAATCTGTTTCTTGTACTGGGTAGGGTATATAGCCCTAGCCCATAGTCATCATGGCCCAGGGTTCGATTTTTAAACGGGCCTGCCTGGCCATTGATCTGTTGTTCGGCTTGTGCTGCTGGCCAAGTGTTTATTTTCCCACTGCTGTGCCTTGGGGTTTGTTTATTTGTCGACTCCAAAAGTAGGGGAGCAGCGGAGCAGCACCCTCACCACAGCTCAGCGCAGCTCAGCTCAGCTTTGTTCGGCTCGGCTCAGCTCAGTTGCCGAAGTCAACTTCTATAGAAAGTCAATAAAACTGTTTGACAACTCACTGACTAACCGAATGGACTGCGTGTACTTAAGTGTGTGTGTGTGTGTGTGTGTGTGTGTGTGTGTGTTTGGAGCCTTTTGGGCACATTAAATTTACAATTTATGGCTGACAATCGAGAGCAAGTTTTATATCTAACTGTAAATGGTTGGACTGCTGCTCGGCACCTTAAGTTATCTATGTGAAGGTAAATTGGAAGCAAGCTCCTAAGCATATTAAATAAATGTTTGGGTTAGAAATCAAATGCAAACTGACTTATGTTTAAACCTAACTTAATATTTGAAATATTAAAAAGAGTGAAATAAATAAATATAAATTTAAATATCAAAACAGAACCTTTATATTGTGACTTCCCATTTTATATGAAAATTATAAAAATATGTACATACCTGATATCATCAATTAACAATGCATTGTCTAACCAGCTAGCGTCTAATTGTTAGAGTAGTATTGGATTTATTGCTCAAGTTGGCAGCACGCTTCTCACACAGACTCAGATTGGCACGCCACGAGAGTGAGACAAATAGCGGCTGCAAATGCTGAGCATGATACCTGTTGTTGCTCAGAGCGAATGAGATGGCATGTCAGCCTCTTGTCAAACGGTTGCATGAGTGTGGTTGCTAGAGAGCAAGCTAGAAGAGGCTGCTAGAAGCTCGAAGCGAAGCAAAGAGCGAGCTATAGAGTTGAAGAAATCCAGCCAAATACAGGCAACTGTTAAGAGTGTTCATAAATATGGAAGAATGTTCATAAATATATTTCCTTAAAATCTTGAATACAAACTGATTGGATTTATTGATAAATTAATTAACTGAGGCAAGCCAATGCTTGACATGGTAATTGATTAACTAATTATCTTACTGATTGATTGATTGATGGGCATGAATCACTTCAATTTGTAATTAAGTGACAAATTGCTTGACTGAGTGATGAAGTCCTTGATAGCCTTGATAGACGGACTCCCTGATAGAGAAACTATTTCATAAAGAATTTTTTTTGTATATAAATTAAAATTGAGAGTTTGACAAACAGTTTGCTTAACTCACAAACAGAATGAATTGATTGAGTTTCTGCATAACTATCTAGCTTATGCTCAAAAGACTGTCTGACTGACTGGCAGACTGACTGACTGACTGACTGACTGACTGACAGACTGACTGACAGACTGACTGAGTCACTGACTGGCTGTCTGACTGACTGACAGACTGAATGACTGACTGACTGATTGACTGACTGACAGACTGACTGACTGATTGACTCACAAACTAACTGGGAAATACTCAGTTTAACACACTGAATCGCCAACTGATTAACTCACTTCAGCTCTACATGCACTCGCAACTAGCCGACTGATTGACTAACTTCATTTTGGTGCATAAATGTTCATTCTTATATTACATTATATCATCAATGCTCTGCAGCATAATGCAGAATTCATGTTCATATACGAAATTTGCGTGCTCTCATGCAGCCAAGCAAATGCAAATCATTAAAGTTATTCGCCCAACATAATTATGGTATTGGTATAATGATGTATATATGGATGCCAATGGCACACAAAAGGAGAATTGCCACAGTGCACAAAATGTTGTTAAAAATGGCAATTATGTGCATGCAGCTGCAAATATATATATGTATATATATGTATATGAATATATCTATATATATGTGTCTTTTGCTCACACAGAGCGTTGCTGCCACATTTGCGTAATTTATCATATTTTTACACGCAGTTTTATTTCCATTTTCCGCTTGGCATCATTTTTTTTTTTTCTTTTGGTATTATATTATTGTTTTTTATTATTATTTCTTCGATTTTTAATCGATTCGATTTATAACAATTTGCGGTAAATAAACTCACGTTATAAATTGCTGCATATTCTTTTTTTTATGCACTCTGAACTCATTAAAAGCGCTTGAGATGGGGTATTTTGTTTTTGAGCTGGCTGCTTGGACAGCTAAGAATTTTTAAATATAAATTAATAACATTAAATGTTTGACCTATTAAATATAAGAATATAGAATTAAATTATAAGCCATTTTTATTTATTTTTTATTTTTAATATGATGTACACAATTATTTAAATTTATGAAAAATTCGCAGATAATTTTTTTAAAATAAAAATTTAAATTAAAAAGAATTGAACAAAAATATAACTAAAAAATTAATTTATTATATATTAAAAAAAAAAAAAAAAAAAAACTGCATATCTAATACTAAAAGAAAAAAAACTGTTAAATTATTTTCATTATTTTTTAAATTTTAAATGAAATATGCATAAAAACACTTGTTCAATTTTTATTCAAAATTAATATTACATATTTTATTATAATATATTGTTTTTTTATTATATTTATTATATTATTATATGCATTTAATAATAATTTATAAAAAATATATTATAAATATAAATAATATTCTAATAAAATATTATATTATAATAAATATTCTAATATATTAAAATAATATTCTAATAAAATATATTAAATTATCATCAAAATATTTTGTGCAAATAAAAAAAAATAGAATTAACAATTATATTTATTTATTTATTTTTTTTAAGTTTTTATAAAATTATATGAGTATATATTAAAAGTTTAAAGCAAAACTAAATTTACAGGGTATCTGCTACACAGTCACACTTAAGCAAATCCCACTTACATGTGTTTTTTTTTTAAGTGCTGGCCACGTGTCAGCTGCAAATATCTTTACAAGTCATTTTTATAATCGTTACATTTAAAGTGCATTGCTCCCAACTTATTGTTGTTATTTTTATTTATTTATTTTTTTTTTTTTTATTTGTTGTTTTTTATTGTATTGAGGCATCCTTATTGTTGTTGTTGCTGGCGTTGTTATTGTCCGGCACGCTTTTCTATAATTAATGCATAAATTATGCACACAAAGCGATTGCAGAATTACAACAACAACAACAAAAGGAAAAGGCAAAGGGTAAAGGACAAAGGACTTGACTGTTTGTGTCTGTGTGTGTGTTTTCTTACAGCTTGTAAATACGCGTAAAACTCGTAAAACTTTGCATTCGCATTTAACCGTAGGCGCTTTTAATACGATAATGACAATATTTTACAAAAAAAAAAAAAAAAAGAACGAGCACAAAGGACACAAATAAGGCGGCACTACAGCAGCACAACAGCACTCGAAGCTATGATAATTTTCTTGTTTTTTTTTTTTATTATTGCAGCTGTCTTTAAAGCTGCGGTCAGCTGAAAAGACATGTTACGTATACGCAAGGATGTGTTAAGCAGACGCTGAATATGCTTGACATACAAAGAGGAAATTGCCTTTGGTAACTGATGAAGTGATGTTAATGTTAATATAAAATTTACAACAAATTGTTATTATTGACTAACAAATAAATGAATAAATGAAATGAAGAAATTATAATATGAAACCTGCTTAGCTTGTTTAAATAGAAATCGTTTTCTATATCATTTCCGGAGCTATTAAAAAATGTATTATTAAAATTCGCTCATTTTGGTATTTTTGATTTTCATTGGAAACATTCACTGCCTATATTCAAGCATACTAAATTCGTAATAATTCCTGCAAGCTTCATACATTTCCCAAGAAAAAACAGTTCTAATCAAATATTATCTTTTAAAATCTAATAAGAATTGCGTAAGCTTTTACTTAAATTGAATTCAATTGCTTTACCTTGGTTGGCTCAAGCGTTTATATTAGCCACTAGACTGTCTAGTATTTATATGAGAAATATATATTTATATATCTATAACCATATATCTCAATAGAAATCATTAACATTTAAGCTGTAGCGTAGGTTTTTAAACATTTATAAAGCTGTAAACTATTGCAGCATCATAAAAACTAATCTCAACAGCAAAACAGCCACAGATAAACTACAGAAAGAGTGAAAAAAATAAAAACATTGCACATTTGCTATTTCTCAGAGGGAAAAATCGCATTGGTTGGCTGTGGGTGAAGGTTTGGGCAATGGAAAACCATTTAGCCAATTTAAATGTTGTTCGAACAAGCCAAAGAAAGCAACACGAGCTGCGCTGCGTAATAGACAAACCAAAAAATCAACAACAAGAAGAAGAAGAAGCAGAAGAAGAAGTATAGTGAAGTGAGGCTGGGGCAGCAACAACAACTAGATAAACTTGCGTCACATGCTGCAGAAGAAAGCAGCAAATTGCATGCAGCGGCACGGCAAAGACGACAGGACTGAAGCTGCCCTTGCGTGTGCTGCTGCTAAGGATGCCAACACACACACACACTAACACACACACACACATGCGAGTGCTCATCGTTTTGAGTCCATCAGTAACTACTGGCAGCCAGCCGCCCCAACCTTTAGCTATGCAGTCTACACTGCACTTAATTAGATTGCGCTTCGGGCACATGTTTACTCTAGCAGCAGTTGTAAAAAAAAAAGGAGAGAGAGAGAGACAGAAGAGAAAAGTGGAAAAACAACGAAAAGAAAAGCAATACTTGCAACTGGGGTGAAAAATCGTCGACACAAATGAGAGAACAAGAACCAAATGCAAGAAACTCCAACAGGAATAGCACAAAAACCAAGGAGCAGGAGCAGCAGCAGCAGGAGCAGCAGCAGCAGCAGGAGCAGAAGCTGACAGGAAAAGAAAATCTAAACGAAAAACCACTAATAAAACACATTTGGCCAGTGAAAGTGAAGACACAGCGAGAATCGTGCCACATTTAAAAGTAGTTCGAGCATTCCCCAGATATCCCAACCAACAGCAGGAGATAAAAAAAATGAAAAAACAAAAGCTCTCTAATAACATCATAATAACAGAACTGAAATTATTTCCCCAAAGTCTGCGACCCACTCAAGGGGCAGCGAAAATGTTTTTTCTTTTTACTTTTTTGCTATTCGGATTTTTTCTTTGAATTTGAGTTTCTAATTTGAGTTAGTAGCAATATAAAGACGTTCTTATACGCTTACTGAAATAGAAAACGGATAATGTATTACTTGGAAGAAATATTTATCTCAATAAATAAAAAACAAATCGATTTAAAAATTAATTACAAATATAATATAAATACAATTAAGACTGGGCATTTATTATAAAAATATTTTTAAATTCTGTATTTGAATTTTAAAATTTTAAAATATATTTCTCCATTTTTATTTTTTAATCGAATGGTATATTTGCTATTTTTTTTTTTTTTTTTTTTGTTTTAGAATATTATGTTTGTTTTTTTTTATTATTATGATTCCTTATTCTTTTATTTTGTTATTATTTTTTCATTTTTATTTTTTAATTTAATATTATCTTTATTTATTTATTTTTTTTAATAGTTTTTCTGTTTAGTTTATAAATAATTTTAAAAATATCATTTAAAATATTTTTTTTTTATATATAAAAAATATTTAAACACAATTTATAGTTGTTATATTGTATTAATATTTTACATAATTTATTTTATATATATTTTTGATATATTATAAAAAAAAAAAGATTTATTTCAGCTCAAGTTATTGTTGTTGCTCTTATTTTGCTTAGCGTAAAAGTTAATTCTCTAATTTATTTGAAATGTCATCAGCTTAATGTTAAATTGAAGCTACCCCTTTGCCAATTTACTTGGAACTCAAAATCTCTGTTGCTTGTTGTGTGGGATTTCTCTAATGTATATATACAATACATACATACATATATAGTATATGTAAACTTACATGTATATCAATTTGTGTAGGAGAAGCTGCGGCAGCAGTGATAGCACATGTTGCCGTAGTTTTCCCTTTACATCGACTTCCCGCGGGAAACTTGCCTTGATTATGACAGTTGGTTTACATGTGACAACAAACACGACAACGACAACTACAACAACAACAACAACAACTAGTTGACTAACAACTAACCCATTGTAAGGTTTATTTTTTGCTTGCTTGGTCAATGCCATAATTTGCCACATGTCTCTTTGGCTTCTGACAAGGACATTTCTTGGGGATTTGCCGTTGTGAGGAATCTGAGCGCTGCCTCGTTTGGCTTAAGCCAACAATTCGGTTAGCCATTTAAATGTGGAATATACCCAAACTCTATGCCAAGCCGCCCCAAACCTTAACAAACCCTACAAGCCTTTCAATCGCCTTTCTTGGCATGTTCTCATGTAATTACTTTGCTTTTGCCCAAAATGCGGGTGGGCCGGGTTCGGGGTTTAGCTGCTATCTCTATATAGCGCTAACTGGCCTCGATTGTTGAGTGATAAGTGCTGCTGCCTCTGCAGTTGCATTTGTCAGTTTTTGGTTGGGCTCTTTGACCGAGAGCCAGAGGAACTGAGTGAGACATGGCCAACATATGCCAGCATTAGCTAACTCGCGTCCAAGGTTCGTTGGCGTTGGCGTTTGCTGCCCGTTCCTATGCCCTGTATAATAGAGAAAAAGAGGTTGTTTGTGACTTGCTGTAGCTTTTAACAATTCATTTAATATATTTTATACATACCCAATTTATATAAAACTAAGTTTTCATCTTGAATTCTGAATTTAATGTTTTATTTTTTATTTTATTTTAAATTTATTGAATATTTTTATAATTATTTTATGTTTTTTTCTTTTACATTTTACTATTACATTCTGCTAGAAGTAAAATATTTTAAACAATTTAAAATAAATTATAGAACAAATTCAAATTTACATAAAACAAAACTTAATTTATGATTCAATAAATTTAAATTTTTGTATAATTTATTTATTTTTTTATTTATTTATTTATTTTATTTTATTTTTTTTTTTTTTTTTTTGTTCTTTACTGAGTATTTGAAAGCCTAATATTCTACAACTTGTCACTCAACATTTTTTGTGTGTTTTCCAAATGTTGCTCTAAATTGTTAATTAAATTTTTCTGTTCTCATTTTCTAACGGACGTGTGGGAAAACGTGGCCCAAAAACTAAAAATAAAAAGGCGAAGAAAACAGGAGAAAAAACAATGACCCGGCCAAGGGGTTAAAGTTAAGCAAAGCTTTTTGTTATATTATTTCACTTCTGTTGTAGGTAAGCTGAGCTGAGTAATTAACAGCAAATGCAAGTTGTATACGTCAGACAGAAAGTGGCAGAAAAAAAAAAAGAGAGAGAGAGAGAGCGCGGCTTTAGAGATAAGAACATATGGTATAGATACGTGATAGCTCATTGTGGAAAATTCGTGGCAGGCCTTGGAAGAAAGCAAGCGAGTAAGTAGCCAGAAGCCAGAGCCCAGAGCCCAGAGCCTTATATTATTATCAGCAGACACGGCCAATGGCCAGCAGAAGCAGCAGAAGCAGCAGCAGCAGCAGCAGCAACAACCGCAGTAACAACAACAAACAGCAACTTAAAGCAATTACAACAATCAACGTTCGCCGCACGATAAGCGATAGCTGCAACAACAATACAAGCATGTGTGTGTGTGTATGTGTGGCTTACCCAAGTGCTGGCCCACAATGAACCGCGATTACAAACACAAAACCGAGGGCCCAGCTAACAACAACAACAACAACAATGGACAATAAACGGTTCTGAGAGCGAGGCAGAAACGTTTTTGATTGGTGACTGCCGCTGGGGTAAGCTAATGAATACAAGTATCTCATAGACACACACACACACTCGAAAGCACTTGTGTGTGTGTTTATATGCATATGTAATGCTACTTAAGTGCCGGCTGCCAACAGACTCAGTTGGACTCATTTTGTTTATTAATTTAAAAATGCAACAGCCAGCAAAACCCATTGGCAACATATGCGAGCAACAACAACAACAAAGCAAGAAGAAGAATATGAAGAATAAACAGCAACAAATATTACAACAAAAACAATAACAATAATAAGAATAACAACAACAATTCGTGGCAACATTCGAGCGAATTAGTTCTGTTCTAGGCTAAGCTCTCGGTTTGTGTCTTGGCTAAATTATTTTTAGGCGTCTTTACTTTTCATTTGACTTCATTAATCATTCACTAGTTATGCGACTTATGTATGTACATATATATGTATTTGTTGATTTTTCTCAAAAAAAATATTAATAGAAAACTATCTAAATTTTAAACAACGATCATATTACAAAATTATCCATTAATTTTTTTATTAATTATATTTATTATTATAATTTTTATAATGCAAATTTTTATCCATAACAAAGATGTGCAATAGATTTAAAAGTAATATTCATGTAATCTAAACATTATTCACCATTAAAACTGTCTAAAATTGAAAAAATAAAGTTTAAATGAAAATTAAAATGAAATTGATAAATACTTGACAGTTTCTAAACATTATACATTATATTAAATGAGCTAAATAAGCTAAGATCCCATTTAAAAATTAAAATGATTATATGCTTGTTAACAAAGTAATTTAAAAATTTACAGAATCAAATTTATAAATAATAATAATTATTATTATAATCAGAAAATATATACATACATATGTATATTTTATAATACATTTATTTACATTCATTTGATTTATTTTAAATAAAATATATAGACTAAGATTTCATTGGAAGAAGTCTGATCTGATTCCAATGAAAACAAATATGGGCAGTTGTCAAGCCCAAAAGCCAAAATTCCAATCAGTACGACATGAACACGAATACATACATATGTACACACATACATTTACCATACATATGCATATACACACACACACACACACACATACGCACATTTACATCTACTTTATGTACATCTCTGTTTTCGTCATGTCCCTCAATCGTATTCTTCGAATACGCCGTTACGAATCGTCAGGCACATGGCCAATTTCGAAACTGCGACGTTTGTTCGTTCGCATTTTGGGTTCTTAACGATATGCGACAATTTCTGACCCCAAGAGACCAAAATGCGAGTACAGCGCGCACACACGGAGCACAAGCAAGAAGAGGCCAGAGAAGAAGGCACGAGAGCGCATGTGAAAGCCGAAGGCGACGCTCGAAATCGAAATCGAAACTGAAAACCAAGCGAGCAGCGTGCTAGCTGTATGTAGCTCTAGCTAGCTAGCTAGCTAGCGGGCGAGTGAGAGTGAGAGAGGTGCAGAGGGAGAGAATGCGGTAGCGAGACAGGGACAGGGAGAGCGGGAGGCGTCGCACACACAGCTGCACGCATTACGCCACAAATTTATTTGGATTGGGGTTGGGTCAAAATTTAAATATTTCAGCGCCAACAACAAAAACAACGTCAACTGATTTTTCGCGTTTCGGGCTCGTTTTACTTGATTGCTCGAATGAACGGTTCTTCTTCGAACGATCGATCGATCGCTGCCCCAATCTTCTATTTTGCCTGCATATTTCTAGCCTGCTGCTTCTTCTTCTTCTTCTTCTTCTTCTTCTTCTTCTTCTTCCGCTGTTGCTTCATCACAAATAAATAAAAATGTTGGTTGGAAATTGTTTTCAACTTGGTCTTGAATTGTCAATGCCCCACCTCCTCCTCCTCCCTCTCCCATTACGCCTCTCACTCTTGACAAACACATTCCCCATTTATACATTTTTATTGCCTGATTGAGTTGACTTGGGTTGGGCTTGGCTTCAATGAGGGTTCGTTTTATTTTTTTGGGCTTATCGAGTCGATAGAACCGGGCAAAAACGGCAACAGTTACGATCGTTATGAGCGAGGTGCTCCCCTTCCACATAGTCTAACTGCTTGGGCGCCCCTCCTCACCTCTTCACCTTGCTGACTGTTCGTCTTGTTCGGTTTCTGACCTGTGTCAATATTTATTGGCTTTATTTACAGCCAGAGCCGCTTTTGGTATTTGCATTGAATTCGTGATTAATTTGCCTGATAAGCAGCAAGCCCTGTGAGAGCACTGGGGATAGGTCTGGTATTTCCGATATTACCTAATTGAACTACAAAAATGTATAAATAAAACAATTCATTATCAAATGCAATTAATTCAGTAATTTAATCATTTACTTTGATCACTTCTGACCGCTTCCACGAAACGCTCATTCTCACACTTTTGTCACTCAATAAGAATTAGTTGATAAGATTTCTACTCGAAAAATTATTCCTTCTAATCACTGATTTCCATCTTCCTTTTGTTATTTACATATGTATGTACATATATACTGACTACATCCATCATTCGTCTTCTCTGACTCATTCTTTCCTTCGCAGCATAGCCCAATCGGCATGCTCTTCATTTCCATACCAAATTCATTATTCTAACTGATGTTCTCTGTGCCCCCTCGTTTCTTGCACTTCTCTTCTTTTACACACATTCGCATAGTAAGCGCTTGGAACAATTTCAACAAACCGTTTTATGGCCGCTCAATTAACGGCGCAAAGAGCACAAATACCAAAAAAAATACAATAATAAAATATAAGAGTCAAAAAATGTATAAAAGTTCATCTCGCACATTCGAAAATTTAATCAGCAGTAGAAAACAAATTCCGCTTGCATGACTTTTAATTTGGCTTGAAAGCGAATGCAGAAGAGAAGAGAAGAGAGGCGGCGCAGCAACAGAACGGGATCAAGAGGAAGCATGCAAAGGCTGCAACGGAAACGACAAGCACTCACTCACTCTCCCTCTCTTTGGGGAGTGTATGAACGAGAGGGAAAGCTTTGGGCTTACGGTTTTCTCTCCCTGTGCGTGTGTGTGTGTGCGCGTGTGTTCTCTTCTTTTATTTTTGCCAGAATTGATCATCGCAACATTTGTGCGGGCACGTTGTTGTTGTTGCTGCCCCTTGTGCCCTGTATGTGTATGGGGCAAGCCGAGGGCCAGAATACAGAATACATTAATTGACACTTGGCCGGAAATAGTTCATTAGGCATAAATTACATACAGACAAAAGCCATTCTCCTCTCTCCCTCCCACACTCACTAGATTATTCTCTTCTTTTTTTCTTTTTGCTAGATTTCAGCGGCTTAAATGACTGCACGGGAATTTTGTCGTTATCGCCGTTTCCAATGGGCAGCGTACAAAACGTTGCAAGACACAAATGTTGGGCATTAACATTAAACAAGACTCGAGATATGCTGACACACACATAAACACACACACACACATGCATACGCATGCGTATACAGTAGATCTGCTTCTCTTTTGCCTTTTATCTATGCTCGCTCGCTCGCTCGCGCTCGCCCACTCGCCCTTTCTCTGTCGGACTCTCGTCGGCTTCGCTCAGGCTCAACATGTGTGCTCCAAATGTTTTTTGTAAGTTTTTACAAGAGCCTGGAAGAGACTGCGAGACTGCGCGACAGCCAGCGGCTGCAAAACAAGGCAACAAAGCGCAGACGCAAAGTAAAGCAGAAGCGAATGTAAAACACACAAAAACAAAAACACAAAGTGGGCATATTAATAAATTCAACTAAAACGCAATTGAACGCGACCTCAGGCACACAGGCACATACGCAGACGCCAACGTTGTCGCCGTCGTCGTCACCACCAACGAACCAAACTAAAGAGAACCATCATTAAGCGGGCTCAAATCGGCCGCGCTCCCCAACAGTTCCCTGCTCTAGTACTTACTCACTCACACTCACACACATGCGCATATTATTTTACTCATTCCCCTCTTAGAAACTGCAGACAGCCGAATGCTATGCAGCAACGAAATGGAAAATGGAATAAGTGCAACAATTGTGGAAGAGGGAGCGGAAAAGTGGGAGAGAACACGAGTAGCGGATCGGAGCTACAAAGTAGCCGATTAATGAATGCAGCCTGAAAAGGGAGGCCTGAGTAGATATAAGCAATATGCCCTACATTCATCAATATATAATTAGAGTGCATCATAATTTGCATATACTCACCTACAATTCACAATATGATTGATTATTAATCACATCAAAAATATTAATACTAATATAAAACAATATTTTTCTATACTTACTCATTTTATTTTGATATGAAAACCACAACTGGCAAAGCTCTTTTAAAAAACAATTGTTTATTTAACCCACAATGCTTCATTGCTCAAGTGTAGGGTATCGCATATAGAACGGTTTGTCCATCTCCAACAATAACAACGCATAGTAGAATCGACGACGGCTACTGAAAAACGTCAGCGATGCAAACGCGTCAACGGATTTTTGTGTTACACATAATTTCAGTGCTTGATTTGTTCAAGTGTGTGCGTGTGTGAATGTGTTGGTGACGTTGTCGTCTCCGTCGCTCTGCTTTTTTTGCGCTCATTCTTTTGCTCGCTTTTACTTTCTGTTGTTGCAATTAAACGGCGTTTTTCCGTCTGAACGCCAGTAAGACGAAAGAGAGAGAGAGAGCGAGAGCGAGAGCCGATGCGAGCCGAGCCAACGGCCTGGACTGCTCTTTGAGCGCATCGTGCGCTATCGTTCGTGGCGGCGACGCCGGCGCAGGCGTCGATAACGGTAATGCCGCCGCGCACACACGTTGTGTATTGGCCCAGGCAGAGACTCAGAGCACAATTGACTGACAGAGCTATGTACATATGTATATACAGAGAGTGAGAGAGAGTGCGCGCATGTTGAGCGCGCGTGATTTTGTGGCTCTTTCGCCTGCGCCTGGGTCTTTATTTGTGGCTCGCGTGTGTGTGATTGTGTGCGTGTGTGTGAGTCGTGTTTGTGTTTTCATACCCTTGCGCCGAGCATTCGTATTCTATGACGAAGTTTGACTATCATTTCGGTCTCACTTAAGCGCAATTTACATGGCAAAGACGCTCAGGGTATTTAGTGTGCTGCATGCGAAAGTGTGCGCTTCTTGCATGTTTTGGCTTCGAATCGAAAATGCGGGCTTGCTGCCAGCAGCGCTGCTGACGTCGTCGTCGTTGCCGTTGTCGTTGTTGTCGCGGCCGTCACAGCTCGCGGTGGTTGTTATTTTTTTGGTTTTGGTTTTTAGTTGCTGTTTAAACTTGGTCGTGAGAGGGTAGCAGCCCCCGTCGTCATCCATTGCCACCCAAACGATCGCGCGCTGGCAAAAATATAAAAACAAAACACAGTAAAGTGAATGTGATAAGTGAACTTTGGGTCAAGTGAACAAAGTGAACCTGGCTGACGCGCTGGCCAATAACAACAAATACAACATTAATCTACAGATATTGCAACAAATTTTAATGGCGCCCGCTGCCGTTGTTGCCTCGACGGGCTCCTCACCCACCACAACGAATTCGCTGCAGGATATGAGCGCAGCCGCCGCGGCCATAGCCTTGGACATGAAGCCCAAAGTTGAATTGGCCGTGGCGCCAGCGCAAAAGATTAAGAAATGTGCGTAAAAAAAAATCCCAGCCTTATCCCCTCCAGAATCTAATGTGATTTCCCCTCAACAACAACAACAACAACACCAACACTGTTTCTTTCCATTGTCTTTCCAGTGGTGCGCCGTAATGCCTCCGACAAGCTAAAGCTCATCCAAATGGTGCACGATAATCCCATCTTGTGGGATTCGCGCCTGCCCAACTTCAAGGGCGCCGAGGAGGAGAAGAATCGCGCCTGGGAGCACATTGGCCGGGAATTTAATGCGCCCGGTCGACGTGTTGCGCGCGCCTTCAAATCCCTGCGCGAATCGTATCGCCGGGAATTGGCCCACGTGAAGCTGATGGGCAATGGGTTTAAGCCAAAGTGGAGCCTGTACGAGGCCATGGATTTCCTCAGAGATGTCATCAGAGAAAGAAAGTGAGTACGAATTGCAAGCGAATAACAAAATCAAAACAGAAATGCGTAAAACAACCCCTTAACGAATATGAAAAGCAAAATTAGGCTGGACCCAATAATATTCTGCATGCACTTGTTGATGAGCAAATTAATACAAATTTATAAATGATGTGGACTAAGACGTAGTTAGTTTGTAATTAAGATATGAAAATATACTCTAATTATTTTTATTCTTTACTAATATTAAAAATAACAATTAGGCTGGACCGAAAATATTTTACATGCACTTGTTGAGGAACAAAAATTTATTTATAAATTATGTTGATTATAAAGTAATAAGTTTAAAATTAAAGATTTCGTAATATATATTTAAAGTTTTAATTAGGATTAGCTTAATATAAGTTACTGCTTCTTGTTTTGTATTTAATTCTAAATAAATAACTTAATCAGTTATTCATTTATATTAAAATACAAAAAATAATAATTGAAGCATAATTTATTTGGAATTTATTTCAAAATGTAATAATCAGTTAATAACTTATTAAATACAACAAAATAATTATTTCATATGTATTAGGAATTTATTTTAAGGTCCAGCCTAATATAATTTAGCTTGCACTCTCCATATTTGTATGTATTTTTACATGTATGTATGTATATTTAACTTTTAAGGCTCAGCCTAATGGAATTCAGCTCTGTGGCTTACCTATCATGTCACACATATGCATAGAAATAACCTAGAAACTACTGGAAAACCTTGTTCGCAATATACTATTATGATCCGGGCTGAGCTTATCGGGGATGGCTCGGCTTACACCCACCTGAATTTGGTCACTTTCGAATCATTGAATCCAATCGTGCCTTCCCATTGTCTCTGGCCTTTGAGTAATATTACAGCAAGTGAAGTCTGCGGCGATAAGCAACGCACTGGAAGCAGACTCAGGCAAGAGAGAGAGGGAGAGAGAGAGAGATAGAGAGAGTATGAGTGTGCGTCTGTTTGTGTGCGTGAGTGCACTGTGTTGTGGGGCAAAGACCAGCCTCAAAGTATGAATAACGGTTCATACTTTTGGTTTTGCTAGCAATTTTATAAGTAAAATGAATTGAAACCTCAACTTTTGATTAGCCACTGTCATAATCCACATACAAACACACATATGGGCTTGATTCACATAGACTTGACTTGGACTACGGCCAAACACACACACTGACACACACAGAGGCACACACATTCCATATAGAATTTCCAGTGTTCTTCTTCTTCAATATTTTGCTGTCTTTTGCATTGCTGTTCACATGCGCCGCATCGTGGCAGTGCAAAGAGCAAAAGCTTCGGCTTCTAGCCAGATGAACGTTTCCTTTGCCACGTTTCAACAGCGGATGACTCAATCGATCTTGTTTTGAAATTGAAATGATGGCGCATATTATATATTCTTATTGTAGAACTCTATATACATATGTATGTATGTACATACATATAATATATACAATACATATAAGGTACTTATATTTGTTGTTCAGTGAAGTGAAACATGGCATAAGGCGATTGATTCAGTTTGTGGGTTTAGCTGGCGTAAGGGCGGCAAGCTCATCATGCTGCTAATTCTTGGAAAGCTGACTTCCACTGGATTAGTGGGCCAGTTGAATATAAAGTTAAGTTAACTAATGAAATCAATATATAATAAATATTGGATTGTGATTCACATAAATACATACCTATATACATATATTTTAGATATGGTGTTAATTATGCATAAATGTACCTCTCTTCTCTCATACTTCATCCTTCCAGCAGCTGGAATATTGGAAAGCTGAACTTGAAAGCTGGCAAGCTGAAAGCTTTTCGTATTGTCATTTTGTTATTGCTTATCAGAATTGATTTTATTTATTTATTTATTTTTTAAAATATGCTTTCACTCTTATATTTATACGATGAGTCATATAAGAGTCAATATAAGAGCTGTTTGAATACCAATTTGTAGGCAAAACCGTTGAACAGATTTTTTTTGTTTTTGAATTTTGTTAAGATTTTATTGTGGTCTTTAAAATCTAAAACAAATAACAAAATATAAAATATATATTCTTTTATTATTTACTTATACATTTCTTTTATTTGGTTTCGGTTTTATTGTGATCAATACAATTTAGTTTTGAAATTAAAAAAAAATTATTTATTTTATTTCCAAAATTGATATAAAATACAAAAAATATAAACTATATACATATTTTTATATTTATTGAAATTTTGTGTGAGTTTCTTTAAGAATATAAAAAAGTACAATATGAATATAATTAGACTATTATATTAATATCCAATATTAAAAATGATATTAATATTATCGAACATGTTTAATAATTCCGCATTTGGTTTTCAAGTATTATTATTTTTAAGTTAGTTATATTTTTTATTATTTACTATTATTTATATCTCTTTTTATTTTAATAAGTTACAAAATAGTTTTTTATTTAATTAATTATTTTGCATATAATTAATTAATTCATTTCATTATAATTGTATTCTATATTTTTTATATTTATTTTAGTATTTTGTTTTTTATTATTTTAATTTATTTTTGAATATTATTTTATTTTTTATTATTTCAATTTATTTTTATATTATTTTATTTTTTATTCTTCTAAAGAGTCCTAGTCCTTTGCCTATCTTATGACTCTTGTAACCCTTTCATATGTTTATTTTTTTTATCTCTGTTGCATTGCTCTGCCATTTGCATGATACGAGCAAAGAGAGAAATCAGACAAATCTCCGCTAAGCCTCCGTAAAAACATCTGCCCAACACACACACGCACACACACATCCATGCACGCACACTTGCATATGCAAATGTGCGAATACACGCGTATTTGTTGCTGCTGCAAACAAAATAAAAATCTCGAAAAACTTTGGACGGAAAAAACCAATTCGAACAAAGAAATGACCAGGCTCTGGGCTTCTGAATCTGCGGCTCATGTGGAGCAAACAGCCAATTCGCCGTGCCCCTCGCCTCTCGCACACTACGCTCTATGAGTGTATGTGTGTGTTGTACTTTATGTACATATATTTATATGAAATAAGGCCATTTCCTTTCAATTGACTGTACCCACATCGGCAGCAGCAGCAACCAGAGCTGAGGCAACACAGTCGGCGGCCCCGGGTCCACACATGCCCGCACACACACACACACACACATACTTATTTAAATTTTTATTATTTTGAGCTGATAACAGACAACGGAACGGGCCCGGCCCGGGCTCGAGACCGTGGCTTGAGCCATAAAAACAGATCTTGTCCAGAGCGAAAATTATACAACGCTATTGTTGTTGTTGTTGTCGTAGCTATTATTGCTGTTGTTGTCGTCGGCTTCGCCACTTGAACCAAAAACAAAATCGAGGGAAGCTGCAAAAACCAACAAAACGCTTTAGCCTTAGCTGCCTCTGCCGCTGCCGCTGCCGTCGTTGCTGCTGCTGCTGGTGGTGGCAGAGCGAACGAGCGAGCGAGTGAACCAAACCGAACACGAATGCAGCGCGAACGAAGCAAAGCGAGCGCGAATGAGCGCGCTAGAGAGAGTGATAAATTAACGCAATGAGCGGGCAGCAAATATGAAAATGACAATCAGCAGCGGCAACAGACGACGGGGACAAAACGAACGAACGAACGAACGAATGGAACGGGGCGATGAGCGATTGCGGCGAGTGGACCAAGTTTAGAAAGAAGCGTAGATTAAAATTGTTTTTTGCGAGACAGAGCGAGAGTGCGAGAGTGTGAGTGTGAGTGTGAGCGTGATTGTGTGCGTGTGTGTTTGGCTGAGCAATTGAGGCGCTGCGCAGCCCAAAACGGACCAGGGTTAAAAATAAGTGCGCGAAGCGACCAGCCCAGCCGCCAACGGGGTTGCTCGCCAACACAGATGACCAGGGTCTGTGATGCTCTCTTTTATGCTCACTCTCGCAATACACGCTTCCCCGTCTTTCGCAGTCTGTGTTCTGTGTCACGCTTATGATTTAATAAGCAAATGAGCTGCAAAATTGATGAAATTATTGTCGTGCCAAGCGACCCGCTTGCCCCACATATGCCCTCCTAACCAAATTTACCACACCCCTACGCTCTACGCTCCGATCCGCACCGAGCTGCGTTGTGTCGAGTCGCTTGGCTTGACCAACCGCGCCCCATAATCATAAAAATGAATCTCGGCTGGTATCCACTGGGAAACTGCTCACCCAAAAAAAAAAAGAGAAATACTTTTGCAAATGCGTCACTTGAGGCCCCACAAAAATAATAAAGAAATACTGGGCGTATACCCAATTTGCGTAATACTCGCATGCAACGCGAATGTTATTAAAATATTTACAGCGTTTAAGCAATTGACAACCAAATATTTATATTTTGTAATATCCAAGCAAAGTTTGCAACACATAAAATGATCTAAATGAACTTGAATGGATCTTGCTTAGTCAATGATTGAGTGACTGATTGATTAGTATTATTTGAAATAGAGCAGAAATGCCTGATTAAATTATAAATAACAATTACTTTTCAGCTTTGAAAGAATAGATGGATAAGATAGGATGAAATTTGTTATAAAGATGGAAAATATGGAAAAGAATAAAGGATAATCTTGCAGACTTTTAGATCTATCACTATAAATATTTATATGGACAGAAAAGGAAAATCTTGTACATATTTCAATCTATCATTATAAATATATATTTTTATATATTTGTCTATCTAATATATTCATCTTATCTCTAAATCGATCTTTATACAAGTCTGTCTATGTATCTGTTAGACTGAATTGATATGCAATCCTTGTATGATATATATCATAAATATATCATATCGTTCTAGCAATCTAATTATCTCCCTTTTCATCTAGTTATCTATATAGATATATGTATTTCTATAAATATATATATAAGATAAACTGAGAGATCCTTATATAATGTATATACATATATGTCTTATCGATCAGCCAATTTATATATTTTCTATCTAATTATTTATCTATAAATCTATACATCAGATCGACTGAGTTTTAAATAAATTCTTTGTATGATCAGCTCTAGGCATATTAACTCATTGCCATATAATATAATAATAATGCTATGATAATAATAATCAGAATTCTTCATATATTATTTTTAATAATACAGAACTCGCAATAATTGTTAAGAATTTCTTGTTTATAGAATTCTACGAAATGATATCTAATAATATTAACCACAAACAAAAATTGTAGATTGGACTTGACTTGAGTTGAAGTCTTGTCATTTGGTTTGGCTTATCAGAAATTAGAATTCAGCTGAGCTGAGCTCCGCCAAGAGCGGAAACTTGACCATTAGTCAGTCGTTAGAGCTGATAAACCGACGGACGAACTGGGGAATACAAAAATTGGAATTCCTCATAATGAGGCTACGCAATTAAATAGAAATGCAAACTGTCCATTCATTGGGTTTTGGCTAGCTACATATACATATGTATGTCTCAGCTCTATGTACTGGGTACTGTGTACTGGGTTCTGGGCCCTGGCGGAAGCAAACATTGATAATACTTGGGAAATAGACGACAAAATAAATAAAGAGAGAACCAAATGAAGGAGAACCGCAGAAACCACAAGCAAATAGCAAACAGCAAACGTTTCGGCTCTGGAACATGTGAAAATGCATTTGGCCCTGATTATG
This sequence comes from Drosophila borborema, assembly GCA_030914335.1. Classification (NCBI taxonomy): domain Eukaryota; kingdom Metazoa; phylum Arthropoda; class Insecta; order Diptera; family Drosophilidae; genus Drosophila; species Drosophila borborema. Next base: position 15,595,025 of record JAUESP010000310.1, read on the forward strand.
TGGAAAATGTGAAAAATGTTAAATGGGAAAGGAAAAAAAAATGAGAAATGGAAAGATGGAAAATGTGTACGCTTGGCTCTGTTCGCATATCATTTTACAGTTCCAATTGTCAACTACCTGCCCCGGAGGCCCTAACAGCACACGGAGATCCCGTCCTGGCAACTGGGCCCAAGCCTTGGCCCATCCACATTTTCCCCTCTTGCCTCGACTCGCCTTGCCCTGCCTTGCCTAGCCCTGCCTTGCTTTCGGCTAAAAATAGCCACGTCTCGCTGCATTTGAGGCATTCGGGCAGCTGTGGAAAATGCGCCTGAAATTTGAGTAGCACAAGAAACCAGCCCTGAAGACTAAAACCAAAACCAAAACCGGAGCCAGAACCAGAGCCAGAGCCAGAGCCAGAACCAGAACCAAAGCAAGCCAATGAAAAAGCAAAGGCAAAAGCCGAATCCAGCGAAAAACATCACGAGTTTTTGGGTAGTTTCAAGTTTTCTTTTATATTTTATTTGGGTTGCTTGATGCTGAGCTCCATTGTGGAGTTATTTTTAGAACATGTGGGAAGAGAGTGGGAGAGAGAGGACAATATAAACTATATAACTTATGTAGATCAACGAAAAATCAAACAAGTATATGAAATTTAGTTTCTAATGAAGCAATATTATTTTTTTTATACATATATTATAACTTATAGATATAATATAGTGTAAGATCTCTGAACTGAGTGAGAGACCTGGCTAATTTATGTATATTTTTCTTATAATATATTTTACTTAAATTTTTGAGTAAGACACTGATCTAATATATGTTATTTATATGTATTTCTCTAATAATATATTTTTATTTTCTGAGTAAAATAAAAAATCAACTAATATATAACATTTATATATACTTATAATATTTTTTTTTTGTTATTTTTTACATATATTCTATTATAAAAGTAAAGATCTAGTAGGCTTTGACATCTGTTGAAAATAAATTGATTCAATCGCATTAAGTAACATTTGTCATATTTCAATTGCAACGAAGTCGGTAAAAAAACGCTAAAAAAATATATATTTGTTTTCTGCATTTTAAAAAAACTGTTTTACAAAAAATAAACAACCAAAAGCGTAAATATCATTGTTGAAATTAAACATATTCCATTATTAAGGGTTCACTTTCTAAGAAGTAAAATCAAGCCATGAATAATATGAAGTAAGATTAATAATATATAAACAATTATTGAATGTGGTTAAATCGTATAATTATATAATTATATTTAAATTAAATCGTGAAATTAAATATTTATAAATATATAAATAATATAAATAAAGTTTTGTTTAACTAAATATTAAATATTAATATTAAAATATTATTAGGTTTTTATATAAGCTTTTATATATCTATTTAAGCTGGCTTCTATATGTCAATGGAATAAATGATTAAATAATTTATAAATTCATAAATTCATAAATTCATAAATTTCAGTAAGTGCAAAATTGCCTTGAAAATTAAATGACTTTTCACATAATTTTTTACAATTTTAATTAAAAAAAAAAAAAAAATATATATATATATATATATATGTTTAATGTTTCAATTAAAAATGATTAAATTAATTATTGTAATATTAGGCAAAATGAATATATTAATTATAAAAATTAATAAGAACTAGTTTGCTCAATATTTATGTAATAATAATTATTTATATATGTTGACATTATTTATATTAGTTTAGAATATTTACTATGAAGCTCATTAAGTAGCTCTTTTAGGTATATTCATATATAAATTGCTCTGTCACTTTTTCCTTTGCCTCTCTTACTCTTATTCGCCTACCACAATCTGCTATAATCTCAACCTCTCTCGTATCTCTCTCTCTCTCTCTCTCTCTCGTTGTAGGGGCGCTTCACATGCTGGCGATCTCAGTCTGAGCGCATTTGCTCAGCACTTGGCCAACAATAATAATAATAACAACAACAACAATAATAACAACAACAACAACAATACCAGCAAGAGCAACAGCAACAACATCTTTTTGAGTGCCAGCAAAGCATCAGCATCAGCATCAGCCGCTGCCGCAACCGCAGCCGCTGCAGGCGGACTGAAGCGCAGCTCATCCTTCGATGACACATCGAGCGCTGTGCTGAATCTGTCCAAGTGCTCGGGTCTGAATATGAGCTGCGATGATTATTACTACCATTACAATGTAAAGTCCGAGCTGGATTTGTCGGTGGGTGGCGGCGGCAGCACAGGCAATGCGGGCAGCAGCAGCAGCAGCAGCGGCGGTGCCAGCAGCGCTGGCAGCGCTAGTCGCGGCCTGGCCATGCCCATGGCATTGCCGTTAATGCCGATGCCCGCCCACCAGCAGGCATTGGCCCAGGCACAGGCTCACGTTCAGGCTCAGGCTCAGGCGCAGGCGCAGGCACAGGCAGCGATGCATAATGATAGCCGCGTTAGCTCCACACGGAGCGACAATGGCGCTGCAGAGGCGAATCAGCATCAACAGAGCTACGATGATCTCGATGATCAGAGCGGCGATGATGAGGATGCTGGCAATGCCTCCGATGAGGTGGAGGAGCTGGAGGCCATCGATGCCGACTTTCCCTATCCGATTATACTCGATTCGAATTCGCCGGCCAGCGATAATGGCGGCGGCAGCGGCCATGGCGAAGCTGGCCAGACGCCGCTCAGTGGACGCAAACGTCGTCGCCAAGCCGAACCCGAAGATCTGGAGGATGGCGATATGGAGGGCGATGATTATGAGGATCAAATGCTGCAGCAGCATCGTCACCTGCGCCAGCAACACAATGTGGCAACCAACGATTTGGACTTGCCGCCACAGACGGTGCGTGAGGTGCTCAATTCCAAGTTCTGTGGCTTCATCTCGGCCAAGCTGAATAGCATGGAGGACTCTGAGGCGGATAATCTGATGAATCGCATACTCCTGCTGGTGGTGCAAATGCAAACGTGCGAAACGCCCAAATAGGCGAAGAATGGGCAATGGAATCAGGGGGAAATGGGTTTCGAGTTAAGATCAGGGGGAATGGGGGCTATATAGGAATTTTTTTCTAGTTTATAATCGTAGCTGAGTAGAGAAAGAGCTCATTATGGATTAATGCAGCTGCTCAAAGCAAAACGTTTTCTTGCCATTTACACAAAATTTATAGATCACAATTAATTCTATACACTCTCAAATATGCCATAAATCATGCCAAAATTGTGCCATGCCAAAAACGAATATAACAAATAATAAACAAATGTAAGACTTTTCTAAAGCTATATCCCAAAAAAAAGTAAAAGAAAAACAAAATAAAGAAAATATACAATATATATGAACTAAATGAAAAGACAGGAACAAAGACAAAGATAGTTAGCCATATATGAGATTTAGTTTATTATAAACGTTAATTTAGTTCTAAGTGGATCTAACTATATATAGATATATACATATATATATCTTTATATATAATATATCTAAAACTGTTTCAGTTTAATTTCAGCTCTCTTGAACATTTTTTTTTAGTTCTATATAAATATATAACTCTATATTATCTTAGCCAACATCTCATCACATGTTATCTTGTAGTTTCTCTTCGCTTTGAAGATAGTTCTTAAACTCCCATCATGAAGAGTACAAAACAAAGTGTAAAAAAAATACTTGGGAAATCTTGCTCAATGCGCACAGAATCTGTTGCATTGCGATCGAAGTGGCAAATACATATTAAATATATTATTTCATATACATTTACTTTAAAAAGCAAAAAAAAAAAAAAAACTCTATTCTTAGTTATATTAAACATATTTTCTATAAATTTAATTTCTTCAATACGTTTGCAAAGCGATGTAAATATTTATAAATGAATTAAAAGTTAAATAAAATATGCATATTATAAAAGTTATGAGAAATAATTGTTATGAGTATTATAAATTAGGCGAGGGTAGATTGAGCCCTAGCCCTAGCCCTAGCCCTTCTAATATTTTGATAAATGTTAATAGATTTTCGATTTGAAACCATTTTTACACTTCAGAAAAATTTCATACAAAGTAGATCATTAGGAATCAAATTCAAATCCCTTTCGGGATGTCAATAATTGTGCTGGCTATAAGAAATTATATAATCAACAGTTCTTAACTTATTTATGTATTAATCGAATAGTTTTGATGCTTCTGTAACTGCATTTTACTCTTGTCAAATCATGTTCAATATTTCCTTTGTCAATCATATATCCATCTATCTTATCGGTTCAAACTACTTAGCATCTTCACACAGCAATTTGTGTTTATCTGAAAATATCATTAAACAAGCCAGACTATTAGCATATCTCACACATATGTAGCGGCTCTTTAATGGTTTCTACCATGACAAACTCACACATTTGGCCAGATGTCAGGCGCACACAGATAGATAGATAGAGAGAGGGAGAGTGAGAGAGTGTGTGTGTAAGAGTGAGAGAGACAGAGACCCGCAGGACAAGACCGTCGTGCGGAAGGCGTCATAAAAACCAGTCGACAAATGAGACAAAAGATAAGCCCAGCAGCGCATGCGCCATGGGACAGACAAAGTGAGGGGGGTAGCCAGATGTGGGTATGATATAGACCAACTTAGAACGAGGCCCTCAAAGAGACAAGGCTCAGTCATGAATGAAGCGGATGGGAAAATGGCGAGAACAATGCGGCCGCTGCTGCTGCCAAGATGAGAAAACAACCCTCAATGCCAGGTCGACACGATCTGGCCCTTTAGACGGGTCACGTCGCGTTGTAGTATGGTACGGTATGGTATGATGCGATACGGTACGGTATGCTACCTAAGAGACCGACTGCAAAAAGTATTTTGAATGTGCGCGGAAAATTGCCAAAAACTGGTTTCATTCAGCATCATCAGCTTATTGTGTGTTAGCCTTGGTCGAGAGCGCCGCTTAGGGGATGCTGCTGTGCGCGGGTTCAATGACCATGGCCAGCAGCAGCTAGCATCGAAGGGTACGACAAAGGTACAGCTACCTTTGAGTTCATCAAATGTTTGGTTTTGTCTGAGATTTGCTGTACTTGGCAATAATAAAATGTTCCGAAATATATAAAGTTCATTAAAATTGAGATATTACAAAAGGGAGAATGAATGACATTTATTATAATTCATATAAAGTATATAAAGAAAACTTTACTTAGTTTTGATTCTTATTGTAATATGAATTGAGTTAGAAACTCGTAAAGAATCTGGTTTATAGCCATAACGTTAACTGATCTCACTTGCTCTATATATAAAATATATATAAAATATCAGATCTCATAACTGTGATCTCGCAGAGTCTAACTCGCCCTCCGCTGCTCTCGTATTTAACCTACCCCAGGATTAAACCAATTTAAATAATACATAAATAATTCTGTTCATGGCATAAATGCTCACATTCATTACGCTTTACTTGGAAACCCCTTTATAAAATATATATAATTTCGCCACATATATGTATATATATATATAGAAGAAAGCAAGTCGATATAATCCCAAGCTATCCTAAAACATTGTCAAAGTCAGTTAAGTAGTTGCTGAACTCTGAGAGTGTTTTAAAATAACTTGAGATCATAAATGAAATTCTCTATCTTGCTTTAAAGAGTATTTAGCTCAAGTCTTTGGATCGCTTTGAATATCATCTTCAGTTGGCCTACTAGTCTCATCCTTGTGTACTTGGTATTTCTTTGGAGCATTTTGATCTTCAACTTGTGTGCGCAGCGTGGCACAGATTAGCTTACAGAATCGACGTCCGAACTTTGACTTTTGAGACATGCCATATTTACTGGAAGAACTGGGATATACCGGATAGCTATTCTTACATTTGTCATACGATTTGCTCAGACCGAGCTGCGTTATTGGCTGGCTAGAGAGGTGGGTCAATTGTTCAATAGATTTGGACTTGATATTAAATTCGTTTTGATTTTTCTCTCTTGTACAACTTGCTTTATAGTCTATGTCACAGCCCGATATTTGCCGTTTGGACTTTTGAGGTTTCTCAGGCACTTCGGGTTTTTTACGCTTTTTCGGCTTTTCCGGCACTTCGAGCACTTCGGGCTTTGTAGGTTTTTCAGGAACTTCCGGCTTCTCGGGGTTTTCAATTTTCTTAGGCTTTTCAGGAACTTTGGGCTTCTTCGACTTTTCAGGCTTCTTAGGTCTCTCAGGCACTTCAGGCTTTGCAGTCTTCTTAAGCTTTTCAGGCACTTCGTTCATTTCAGACTCTTCGGTCTTTTCCGAGTCCTCCTCCGTAGCTACATCGTAGTGACAATAAATATGACTTGATCTCGGCTGTTCGATAAAACCGCCACAAATTGAGCTCACGCCCATCAGAGTATTCGTCGTTGCATGTAACTGGGCGATCTCAGTATCATCCGAATATTCGTAATACAAGTTCGGTTCACTATTGAACTTGTATTTCACCTGCTTCAGGCAGCCAGCTGTGGTGGGCTTTGTCCTGAGGCAGGATTTCCTTGGGCATTTCGTCGGATTCTGTTGACTCTCCTCATAGGAATGACAACTCTTGCAGGCTCTCATATGGGATACGTTACAGCCATAAGCTCTTGGCATATTCTGCGCTGAGATGCATGATTTGCTGCGTTCATTAAAGACATTGCCGAGGCACTGCATTCTAGAGCTCTGCGAACAGGCTCGACCACCCGCATCTCGAGTTCTAGCTTGCTGGCCCAATGTCCGTGGTGGTTCCGCGCCTCTATTGAGACACATGCATTTCTTCTTAACTTCCAGTTGATTGTGCGAGCTCTGGGTAGAACGCGTTAGGCTATTTCGACTATTCCTTCTGCTCGTCTCGGTCTTGGAGGAGGCCTGCGAAAGGGAGCCTCGCGGCGTTTCCTTAAGTCCCTGTCGCGATCTCTGGGACTCTAGTTGATCGTACGAGTTCTGTTTCACTTGGGCAATATATTGTGGTAGGGTCATATGATTTATCTTATTGCCGAATGGATTGAGCATTGAGGAATTTTGAGAGCTACGTCGGCTGAAGCTCTGAGCGCCATTGTTGAGCTTGTTCAGTTTCGGAGCAATGAAATCTTGTTTTGTAGCACTCGGGCGACGTTTTTCCTTATCAAGTAGCTTACTTCTGGAACTGTTATTCGACGATGTTACGGACTTTCTAGATTTATTCGAATTGTTTTCCTGTTTGGCGCCATTGCTGCGTTGACTGTCGCTCTTGGAATTTCTTTTTCTGGATCTTATGGCTTCACTCGATTGTGATTTATTAAAGCTGGAAGACTTTGAGGTTTTGGAAGGTGATTTACTATCCTTGCTCTTGTCCTTTTTATTCTTAATTCGTTTCTTTTTCTTTTTTCCTCGTGGCTTTTCGTCGTCGTCTTCCTCTTCGCCGCTATTATCGGGATCCCAGATCTCCGAGAGATAGCCCTGCTTGCAAGCCATTGCACTGGCCTGCTCCCTGCATACGATGCACTTGCAGTCCCGCTCGTGCTCCTCATCGTTCAAAGAGCGTGAAATGTCATCCTGCTCGGATGGCCAGTAATGTCGTAAGTCGTAGTCGCTTTCGGTCTCGGCACAGAAGCACGTATCACAAACCTCGGCCAAGTTCTTAAGTCGATTTCGCAGATCCCCAATGATCTGGCGCTGCTTGCGACGCACATTACCCAGCCGATGGGAATCGCACCACAGACTGGGCAGTTCGTTATCCCGCTGATTGGCATCGATGCCCTGACAGACGACGCGCTCTAGTTCCCGCAGCAGATACATGCGCTCCTGCCCGGAGGACGTCGTAATTTGCCGCAAGCGAAACTGAATCTTGGCATAGTGCGAGGATATGGAGAAAAGCGAATCCTGCAGGCTCTGCACATCGTCTTCCAGCTGACACTCGTATTCCGTTAGCTGGCGGCTCATCAGCTCCCCTTGATCATTTAGCCAGGTGTAGCTGCGACACGATTTCGGTTCAGGATCCGGCTGGGGTGGCTCCTCATCAGGTTGGTTCGGCTTCTCCCAGCACCATTTCATTGTTTCTGTTTGAGTATTTCTGGGTTTTCAGTATTTTGGTTGTAGCTTTTTGAGCTGGGTTTGAATTTTATCTCCATTTAGCATAGAAATTTTGATGGCAGCCGAAAAATCACAAATGCCAAAACTTGAAAACACTTTCATCTTCCACATAGAGCAGGCCTTGCTCCACTCCACACTCTCAAGAACCATTGTGAATGAGGGATTTGCGAGGATTTTTCACTTAAACACTTCGTAGCCCAATCGCAAGAGGCAGGCGAAATTAAGCAATGCTATGAATACAAAGCAGTGTGCTAGGGAATCCATTTTTTGCTGTGCAATTTCTGATAGAAAATTAAGAAAAAATTTTTATTTAAAAATACCTAAAATATCAAAGCTGAAAATTTCAAATGAAGTTTTAAGGGAGTGAAAAATGTGTAATAGTTGATATGTATTTTGTATACTATATTTGTTTTTATTGCTGATATGATTATCATTATATCTTCAATTGATCTTTAGTAGATCATCATTAGATCTTCAGTAGATCTTCAGTAGATCTTTAATAGATCTCCACTACATCTTCAGTTGGATAGATTTCTTTCATTGGATAGAATTTTAGTCGCTACTCATTAGATTTTCATTAGATCTTCAGATTTGCATTAGATCTTTACTGCATCTCCATTATATCTTCAGTAGATCTTTAGTAGATCTTTATATCATTTTTATTTTTTTTTATATTCATTGGATTTTTGTTCGTTCTTCATTAGATTTACATTAGATCTTCACTCATTATATCTTCTTCTCTCCATTATATCTTCAGTTGATCTTTATATGACTTTCATTGGATATTCATTAGATTTTTGTTCGTTCTTCATCAGATTTTCATTAGAACTTTATTTATTCTTCTGCTAATTTACGTAACTCTTTCTACAGCTACTTTCGCTTGCTTGCTATCCATAAAGATACTTTTGTATCTGTTAGATACTGCGTGCAGCTACCTAGCCTGTTGCCTTATACTTCCATATGCTTATCTCTCATCTCTTTCTCTTTGGCTATCTCAATAATTATTCATATTTATGCACTTCAATAATTAGCTCAAAGTTAAGCTAATTATTGACTTCGTTTCCTTATGCGCCCCCATAATTAGTTTTTTTTTTTTTTTTTTTTTTTTTTTTTTTTTGCATTTCTTACAACCTGAGCAGGTTGCTTATGTATGCAGCTCGTTTCCAGCTATTGTTGCAACTGCTCCAGTTTCTGCCTTTTCTGGCCCCCGCGCAACATGCAACACAATACGCCACGAACTGTGCAACAAGCTGAAAAATTGGCAGTTGTAATCAATGCCCGGTCCATCGGGCATACAACAGGCACTGCCCACTGCCCATTGCCCACTGTCCATTGCCCATTGCCCACTGCCCAGTGACGCCTCCGCCGTTGAATTCACACGACTCGCTGGGCGCCAATGCAGAACACACTAAACAAATTTCATGTATCCAAAAGATTTAGTCATGTTGCAAGCAATTGATTTGGGGCCAACCAAATTGCCAGCTCTATGCGTGAGCTGCAAGTGCGAGCGAGCGAGGGAGAGGGAGAGGCGCGCCACGAACTGGAATGGAACAGCAAGGCCAAGCGCGCCCTTTATAAGCGGATGAACATGGAATATTTTCGGTCCACTGTGGTCAGAGATGCGAGATGGAATGGGTTGGGTGAGGCGAAATGGAAAGCTGATTACCGTTAACAACAATGCGAACAGCAGCAAAAGCAACAAAGGCAACAGCAACAACAACAACAACTATTATCATTGCATAGTCGGCTTTAAGGCGCTGACAAAGTACCGCTATAATATGAGCGCGCATATAACGGTTTAGACTGTGCAGGCATGCTTTACTTTTTTTTTTTTTTTGTTTCCATCTATCTTGAGGCAGGTTCATCAGCAAGCAGCAGCAGCTGCTGCTGCTTCAGTTGTTGTTGCTGCTGCTGCTGCCGACGCACAGTAGGGCCTCTGCCGGCGTCGCGTGGCAAAAATCAGAAAAGTGATGAAAAGCGATTTTTAAAAAGTTGATCTCATATGATTGGAAATTGTCCAAAGGGACAGTATCCAAAAGATTTTTGAAATTCGACCAATTTTAAGGGTAGTTATGCCCCTTCAAAGTTGGGTAAACTTCCAAAGTTTTGCACAACAGCGCATTTTTGTAAAAAATGCTCAACTTGTGAATCGAGTTGCAAGACAAATACAGCACCAATTGCTTACATGTTGGTTGCGATTTAAAGATTAATTTATTTCTAATAATATACAAAAAAGATTTTGTTGTTACGATTTGTCATTAAAAAGCTAAGTTAAATTTAGTGAACCTCTCAATTTTGCACTATTTTTCATCTTTGATGGACTGCATCTTCTGAGTCCCGCCGAGTCCCAGGCAGCGATTTATACACACGTGTTAAGGAAGATGTCCTCTTTCATATTAATAAAACTTTGCCTGCCCCCACCCGCCCCTCCGAGTTTCTATGGCAAAAAACTACCAAAAAACAGGCAAAAAAACGCACGAAATGCGCAAAAAAGGGTGCTGTTGCGTGTCGCTGCATGCTGTAGGTAGAATTGCCGACGGCAAAACGGTTGGGAAAGGGTTTGGGTTTTTTTGTAAATTGGTCGTTACAATGTGCACTATTTATTTGTTTTGTCTACCAAATGCTGCATTTTGTAAGCAAATATTTTTTGGAATTTAAGAAAACAGGTACCTGATTAATCAATAATTATTCTGCAGAAACTTTAAGCTTATTAGATATTGCCCCGCCTTCTACGAATGACTAATTTAAGGAAAACTAAATAAAAAAAATAAAAAAATTAATAAAAAAAAATTTTTTTTTTTTTAGTTTTTATTTATTTATTGAAACATACTCTCTGAAAATAATACAAATAATTTATTGAAACAAAAAAATTTGTTTTTTTCATAGAAAAACCAGTCATTTTTGTCGAAGCTAACATTTGTCATGTTTGACCTATAACTGTGAAGCACCCAGTTATCGCACCACCCTGTATGTAGATTCATTTTAAAGCTTGAAGAATTCCCTGTCGAATGCCTTTTAAATTTTTCAAATATTTTACTTGGTTCAAAAGCTATGATTTTTGCAACGCAAAATGAGCAAAGGCCCCACTGTGCGACGGCGTTTGCCTTTTGGCTTTTGCGCTTCGTTCGCTGTGCTCGTGCTCGTAAATCGCCGCGTGGCGCCTTCGAGTGGCCGGGCGCGTGCAGTTAGGAATGACAACTCCAAAGTGTCAGCTGCCAGCAATTTGTGGCTTTCGAAATGTGGAGCAAAGCAATTCAAGGAGCATAACAGAGCGCTGTTATGGTGACAGCAGCAGCAGCAGCAGCAGCAGCAGAGAGAGAGAGTGAACTGTAGAGAGCGCACATATGTTAGGAGCTGTGAGCGTAGGTGCTGCTGGAAATTTTATGGCAACTTCGGCAGAACGTTTTGGCAATGTGAAACATGGAAAGCACGCTTCCAGGCATTTTATGGCAAGACATTTAAGAGAGCGCCTTTGTTTACTTAAGAGAGCTGCGTCTGGAAAGCGGCTTTTGCTTAGACATTAAATGAAATGTATGCGTGAGCTAAAATAATAAAATTGTGAATGCAGCAAAATATGAAATCTATTTAGAATTAATTTATATATAATAAAGAAACTTTAATATAATATTTAAAATTTTTATAAATAGTATTTTAATTATAATTATTTGGTTTTGTTTGTGTAATTTTAAAATCTATTTTAAATTTAAATAATATATAAGTAAATGTAAAAAAGATTTTGTAATTTTCATAAATATAATTTAGTTTAATTAAATTATTTTTTGTGTAATATATTTTATTTAAAATATATATCTATATTAAATTTATTTCTTAATTGCTAGTGATTTTATTAAATTTTATTTTATTTTATTTTATTTATTTATTTTTATCTATTTATCTGTTTCGAATTATTCAGACAAGAAAAAAATTAAAATACACAAATTTTTGTTTTATTTTAATTAAAAAAAAAAAATATATATAATTTTATATTATTTTTTATGATTTTTTTAACTTTCTATATTTAAAAATTATTTAAAAAAAAACACGAAAAATTTTAATATATTTTATTTAAATTAAAATATGAAATATATTATTATTAATTTTTATAAAAACATTTATAAATTTTATTTTATTATTTCTTATTTTATTATATTTATAAATTCTTTGCAATTATTATATTAGCATTTCTCTGCCTTTCTAGCCATTTCTTTTGCCATCCTTCACAGCTGCTCGCCGTCAAGTGAATGTAAATTTGCATGTTTCTGAGCTGGCCGCATTTTTCATGCATTTCCAATGCTTTGCCCGAACATGCAACAGCATACAGAGCGCCATAAACTTGCGAGAGAGCGCATCAGCTATGCATGCTGCCAAATGCACTACAAAACGCGCTCTCACTCTCCCTCTCTCTCTCACTCTCTGTTGAGCACAAAAACATAACAAACCATTAATAATGCTGGCAAATGCATATTTTAAATGTATAAAATTAATATGCAATATTTAATATGTAATATTTATAATTTTTTTATAATTTTTATACATTTTCTTTTATGTATCAGAAATATTTATAATTATTATGAAGCAACAACATTCGCAGCGGAACACTTTGGCATTGGGTCGAGGCAAAATTCACGAATGCGTCTAACGGTAGCCGGCGCTGTCTCTGTTTTGTTTGCTTTTGGGCTAAACGTTCGCCTGAGCTTCGTATCGCATTGGAAGCCTTTGACTGCTGTTGCTGTTGCTGCTGCTGCTGCTGTCGCCTCTGCTGGCTGGCTGGCTGACTGGTCGACGTCGTCGTCATCGTCGTCAACGAGTGCAGCGAATTGGGCGAGCTGTGTGCAATAGTCGCTTCAGTTGCAAACGAACGATTTAAGCGAATAGTTCGAAAGGTTCCAGCGCCGTGACGTGACTGAAATTTGCAAGCGGCCGAGCCGAGAATCTCTTGACAAACAGAAAACCAAACACTGCGTGTAAATTGAGATAAACAACAAAACAAACAGCATTGACAAAAAAGAGATCGTTTTTTTGGGCGGGCAACGGTAAATGCCAAAAGCCGTAAAGCAAAGCAAATGCGCTTAGCGCTCAAGTGTCAAGTGCAAATCTCATTGGCTGTTGGCAGCTGTATTTTTCACGTGTCTCGCACACGAAACAACAACTCGAAAGCCGCATCAGCTGTGCCGCTTAACGTATTCGAGCTTGTGGCAGTCATTGGTTGCGTTTTTCCCTGAAAGCAGCCGGAAAGTGTGCTATGAAAAATTTGCAATCTATGAAAATTGCCAGAGATCCTCAGAGGCACATAAATAAGGAGCTTTATAGTAGTTAGCAGATTTAATAATAGATTTGAATTGGATTTATGGAAGAGAAGGGAAATTTAGGATTTGTTTCTAATAGATTTATGCAAGGCAAAGGAAAAAGTTTGCCCTGCTAGCATTTTGTTGTATAAATATTAATATTCGTTTTTTCTATTAATTGTAATTTGTATTTTTTATAAATATTATAAATTATATTAATTTTTATAAATATTTTATAAATATAATAAATATTAGTGCAGCATTTGATAACAATTCGTTACCAAAAATAAATATCTTTAGCTAGAAAATTAAATAGAAATTTAATTCAATTTTTAAACACTTTTAATGCATTTCTTATATTTTGTTATTTAATTTAATTTAGTTTATTTTTTTTTAAATTTTTTTGTATTTTTATTTTTTTTTTAAATTATATATATTATTATATTTATTTTTAAAATTTTTATTTGTATTTAATTTAGGAAAATTTAACGAATTGTTAATATAATAAATGAATTTTATAAGAGGATTCTTAAGTCGCTTTGCCTCAATAAAATAAAACAAATTTTTGTTAGATTATCTTAGCTCGAAGTAGTTTTAGCTAAATTTCTAAGGAATTTCTATAAAACAAAATTTTTGTAGCTTGAAATTAATTGTGCTAGGAGTGAACATCATTTCTTTAACTCCGATTTCTCTTTAGCAATATTTTTGAGAGCTTCAAAGCAACAATTGAAGTTAGCTGAAATGAAATAAATCTTCTTCAACTGCTGCCCTAAGATATACGTTTAAGCTTATTTCTATTATAACTTTCTACGCTCTTCATTAAACTCATCTTGAGCTGGTTTATCCAAGTCTCATTTTATTTTTATATTTTATAAATTGAAATTTCACAAAAGCAGCTGCCCAGTTTACTCTGCAACTCATAAATAAGTTTATGGAAATTAAATTTAATTTGTTCAATATGCATTTAAAATAGTTGTGCGTGCAATTCAAGAAATAAAATCAAGTCGTCAATAAAATCAAATATCATAAATCAATTAAAAAACAAGTGCGGATTTATTAAAACAATAATAATGAAATTCAATTTCAATTCAATTCAATTTGAAGACAACGAATAATTTAGTTGGCTGCTATTTATGGGTAAGTTTTAAAATAAATAAATTAAATAATATGAAAGGAAAGAAAAGAGATAAGATGAAAGTATATATGTTTTATATATGTGATATATTGCTATTAAAAATATTTATTCAAAATAATATGAAATGAAAATCAATTATTTTTAGATGAAATATGATATATTATTATTAAATATATTTCTTATAAATAAAATAAATTAATTTAAAGCAATTTTCATATATTTACATTTAAATTGAGAAATTTTAAAGAAATGCAAGTACTTTTAATTACTTATTTATATATATTAAATATTTATATTATGTATTATATATTAAAAATTTATAAAAATATATATTATAATTTATATTATATATTAAATGAACTAAGCAAAATTAGAAGTAATAAGTAAATAAGTAAAAAATAAATACAAAACTTTTTGCTAAGGAAATGAATGAAAATTATTATTATTTAGTTATTATATTATAGCATATATTAAATATATTTATATATTTATTATACTATAATTAATATTAATATTGAGAATAATAAACATTTTATTTCAAATTTATTAAAGTACAAATGTTTAACAATTTTTTAATAATAAAAAATGTTTTATTTATAATTTGTAAAAGTACATATGTTTAATAATATTATTTTTTATTTAACTTTTATGCAATCGCCTTTTTAGCTCAATGAAATTGGCTTGAAATTGTTGATGCTGTTGTGCTTAGCTTAATATTTAGTAAAGAATTAATTCTATATATATTAAATATACTTATTGTATATGTTAATTATTTTAAATTATTTATTAAAATTTATTTTATATGTAAGTTAAAGATATTTAACGTAAATTTAATTTAATATAGGATTTTTATAAGTATTTATTTAAGCATATTTAATTAAGCAAATCTTGGTATAGCTTAAATTATTTGTTAACCTAAAGATATTTAACGTAACTAAAGTGTAGCTTAAAATAAATATATCTAAATCAAAGGAGCAACAAAAGTAACTGCAAAAGTTCTGCTTAATGAAAATACCTGCAACAACTGCAGCCCAATGCGAAACGAGCTACAAATACAAAACTAAGTGAGAATAAGTGAGATAAAAAAAAACTATATTAAAATACTTGCAGTTAACAAAGAATGCGAATCATTTTTGAGCGAGTTGCAAAATAAAATTTGAAAAAAAGAAAATAAAATAAAGTAGAGACAGAGACAGAGACAGAGAAAGGTAGCAAAAGTTGCAGTCAGTCAATCAGCGAATGCAATTGCAAAACAACAAAGCCCAAAGTGCGAAAAGTATTTTAATTAAACACAAAAACACTTAAAAAAAAAAAAAAACAACGAAGAAAACAAAAATGGAAAATGTAAAGCGGGAAGTGGAAAGTGGAAGGGGGCAAACTAGGGAAATGCAGATGGAAAATATGTGTAATTGTAGTGCGCTCGTCGAGCTGCGTTTGCTGCTCTAGGGAAATTGTTTTGCTGTTGTTGTTGTTTTAGTGTAAGCTGCAGCCTTCGATTGTCATTTGTGGCGGTTGGCATCACCTGACTCTAACTCTTCAGTTGAAGTGCGAATTGAAGCGTCGCTCGAGTGCGACCAAAGAAAAGCACGCTGCTCGAGTGGAAAAGCGTCTTCAAGTGCTCAAGATACAAAAGCAAAGGCAGGGCTAAAAAAAAATGATGATGTTGATGGAAATGATGCAACCGAACAGCACAATAAGCGACAACAACTACAACAACAACAACAACAACTACTAGAAACTGCAACAGCTTTTGTCTGTCCCTTGGCTTTGGAGCGCACAAAAATTCTTGCTGCGGAATTCTTTGCCCAGCATTATATGCGAACAAAGCCATAAATAAGTCTATGAAAATGGAGAGCAAAATATTGATATGCAAAGCGTAAAGTGTGCTTAACTTTAAGCAGTTGCTGGCTGTTTAAAAATATGTGGAAAAAAAAAACTAAAGCTAAACATGGGCAGAAGATATTTGGTGAATAAATAGAAAAATAGAAAAAAATTATTTTGGAGAGTTGAGTTTGTTCTAAATGTGATTTAAGTGTTGCTCTTCAGGTTGTCAGCTTTAAAAGCTAGAATAAAAATGCTTTTAATATCTTTCCATTACCGATGTACATCATTGAAATTAAACTTTTTTTTTTCTATTCTTAGTTAATGTTGAATAAATATTGTAAAAATATTTAATAAATATCTAGAAATCTCTAACTGAAGTTTCGTTTCTTTTCTTTATTTATGTCATTTTATTATATGGAATTTAAAAATACAAAAGCTTTATATAGCTAAAATATTTAAAATTCAATTTAAATTTGAAAACTTACAATTATTTTAATTTAATTTTAATTTTGCCCAATATGTGATTTAATCGAAATCACAATAAAATATAAAATAAAATAGTATTTCTGTAAACAAAATGAAGAATCCATTTAATATAGCTAAACTCGATCAATTGCAATAAATCCCTGCAAGCATTTGGAAGACTCGTCTTGAGGAGTCTTTTCTGAGTCGCCTGAAATGATTAATCTCATGAGCGATCGAAAGAAGACTCATAAATGACATTGCTATATGCTCAAAATATGATTGGTTGAGAATACAAAAAAACATATGATTAAATTATGACTCGAAAAAGAGTCATAAATGACTCATCAGGAAGCTAATCAATTGCAGTAGGGAAAGATCTGTTGGACGCATTAATAGACAAAGTGAACTAAGCATAGGAAGATACAGACAGATAAATAGAGAAAGAAAGAGACAGATAAAAAGAGATAGAGAAACATAATTGCTCTTTTTCTTTATGTCTCTTTATCTCTCTCTTTCTTTCTTTCTCTATTTGTCTATATCTTCCTATGAACGATTATCAATTGAAGCACCTACATACACATTTATCTCTGTTTGGCGCTTTGAAGTTTTTTGAATTTGTTTAATTGTATCCGCTTAAACAATGCCAAAGCAAATAAGCGAAGCCAATAAATTTCAATAAATAAACTGGAAAAACACAATTTGGGCCAAAAATTGGCGACGAAAAACTAACGAAAAGCCATAAAAAATGTCAGCGAGCATTTCAATTAGAAATTCATTTGAAAATTCTGTGTGAGAGCGAAATTTCAAATTTAAATTAGAATTAAAATTAAAGCATTTGCCAATTCTGTCCCCCTGTTGAGTGTGCCACGCCCACAAAATGTGCTTTGACATCATTTTCACATAATTACAACAGCTGACGGCAAATCAATTAACGATAATTATAAACCCACCAACAAGAGAAAAATAAAATGCAAACTAAAATACAAAACAATATTCAATATGCGTTAGTTGAAAATTAAATATGCTTTGACATAATTTTTTTAAATAATTATATTTATATTAAGAACTATTTCTTTAATAACAAGTAAATACAAATATATAAATGTCAATAAATAATCTAAAAAAAAAAAAAAATAATATTTATCTAGTAATATATTAAATAAATAAATAAAATAAAAACTATATAACAAAATATAAATAAATATCTTCATGTATAAATTTATTTTATTTATTTATTTAATATATTAATTGATAAATATTTAATATTTATATTAAATAGAATTTTTATATATTTTATATAATTTATTAATTATTATTAAAATATATATAAAATCTTATCTACAACGAGCGCATTCCGCGCATTGTTGTCATTGTCTCAATGCTCGCAGTGAGAGTAACTAAAAAAAAAAAATAGAAATAAAAAAATAAAAGCAAATACAAATATGAACTAAAAATTGAGTTTTTTTACTTATGTTACTGTTGCTGCCGTGTTATAAATATTTCCTGACATTTTGTGGCATTTTTGCATGTCAATAATATTTATTGTTATTATTTCAAAAGCATTAGCGTGGCAGCGGTTGAGGGAAGGGAGCAGAAGAGGGGAGTGGGGGCAAGGCTGAGTAGGGAGTGGGTTTGGACTGGACTGGGCGCATTCGTGCTCAGTCGTCAGCCGCAAAGTATGCCACAAAAATGTGCAATAATTGCTAGAGGAACGGCAGCAGGGGGCAGCAGGAGGCAGCAGGAGGCAGAGGAGAGGGCAGAGCAGCGAAGCTATTGAATGTTGGGGCTGGGGCTTGGCTGGTGTGTAAGGAAATTGGGGCTGCTTGTTTTGCGCCTCGTAACGACCAATAATTGTTACAAATCGAAAAACAGCGCCTCAAAAATGTTGCTCATTTCGTTTATTTTTTTTCGCTTATTGCCTAACTGCTCTTGTTGTTGTTGTTGTCATTTTTCGTTTTTTTTTATGCTCTGTAATTTTTCACATTTCCCAAAGTTCGTTTGGTTTCTTTTTTATTTTTATTTCTGTTTCGCTGTCATGTAAATCGATTTGTGGCGTTTGGCACGCGAACTTTCGAAAATGGAAGCAAATTGAAGAGCAAATTGGTTGGATTGTGCCAGCATTTAGAAGGGTGCTTCACTCATGTTTATACATATCGAATTGTATGTATGTATGTGAATGTGTTTCAAGTGCCTGATCGGAATATAATTGCTATTGGTCAATATAGATTTTGTGCTTAGTTTGTTTTATCGGCACATTTATTGCACGATATGAAAAAAACAAATTATTTATAGGCAAAATTTGCAAATGAATTAAGCGCGACACTTGCTGCAAGTGTTGCATAAGTTTACGTGACCTAACGCCAATTCCATAAATCATTCAAAATAGTATTTGAGTAAGTATCTGAGCTCAGGCTGAGAGCATTTGCCAAGCTGGAATCGTGATTATATACTTTACTCTTTTTCTCTCTATCAATTTAGCTTTTACTTTCTTTTTTTTTTTTTTAAATAAATTTTTCATTGTTCTTCTAATACTACTACATAATAGTTTATGTCTTTAATAATTTTAATTAATTTTTTTTTTTTTTATAAATAAATTTAATAATTTCATTTTCTCATTTAAGATATGTGCTACAGCAAAGATATTTCTAAAGCACTAAATTGATTTGATTAAAAAAATTAATATATTATTGTTTTTCAATTTTTTCTTTTTATTTTTTTTTTAACATTTTTTTTAAGTTAAAAATAAATATGTTATTTTATTTATTGTTTATTAATTATTACTTTTACCTACCTATTTTTATCTACTTTCTTTTACTTTTTTTTTTTCTTTTTTAGTTTCTTTTCTTGCTTTTATTATAATTTTTTGTTGTCTTCCTCCAACGCTGCTTGCTTTGTTTTACAATCAACATTTATACATGCTATTATTATAATTGTAAAATAAGTATTCTTTATATAAATAAATACAATTAATTTAATTGAATACTCTTCAGTTAAATATATATACAAATATATAATTTTCTATGCACCAAGCAGAGTTTGCAGCTCTTCAAGTCTTCAAGTCGAGTCTGCCTTGCAATAATTCAATAATTCTATAAATATATATACATATTGCTAGCTATGCTACATTTCATGCATGTGTATATATGTATGTATGTGTGTATGCCTATGTAGTATATGCGTGTGTGTGTGTGTGTGTGTGTGTGTGTGTGTTTATGCATGTATACAAACTGGGCGACTCGTTGTATGACAAGCCGCAAAAAACAGCCTCGGGCAAGGGGCTGCAGTGCTCCACTTTGAGCGCACATATACACACACACACACACACACACACACGCATACACACACAAATTTATGCAGTTAGCGGCCATGAGCCATGAGGCATGTGGCATGAGGCATGGGCGCAGCAAAGTTTTGGCCACACAAAAGCGCGTAAGCGTATTATTAATGGCATGCATATAGGGCGAAAGGGAGAGCGGGGCATACACTCTCATTCTCTCTCTCTCTCTCTCTCTCTCACTCTTGCTGTCTCACTCTGTGTTTCGATATTTTCAATTGTGCGGCACAAAACCCAGCGGGTGCTACGTCCAGTTCATATTTAGTACTGTGCCGATTTGGCCAAGAGGCCAGAGTGCGGACTGGGCCTATTTATCAGTCGGTTGCCACCAATATTGGTAGCGCGCTCTATGTGTATGCATGTGTGTGTGTGTGTATGTGTGTGTGGCCCGTTTTCTAGTTGTAAATTTCAATTTGCAGTCGTTTCACTTCTTTGCCGGCGCGTGTTAATTTTCGCGTTGATTTTTCATTAAAAATCACTCAAACAGAAAATATTTGCGAGCTTTATAATTAATCAATTCTTGTTTAATGTAAAGCAATTTATAACGCAGCGGGATATGCGTTGTATTATGCGATATTGATTAAAGCGATATGTAGAAAATTTAATGAATATTTGAAGTCTCCTTTGGTGTGTGAGGCAGAAAGGGAGGGGGAGAAAGGGGGGAAGAGAAAAAGAGAGAGAGAGAGAGAGAGAGAAAGAGAGAGAGAGAGAGAAAATGAGTGGAAAACAAGTGAGAAATATTGAAATAAGCAGAAGAAGATAGTTAGTGAAGCAGGAAAAGAAAAACAAAGAAAGAGAGAAAAGGAGCGATAAATATATTCGTATAGAGATTTTACAGTCAGCAAGAAAACATTTTGTGTATATATAAATATTTTATATATATTTCTGCACACATATATATATTTATTAAATTTTCATTTTTTATTATAATTACGTATTTTTATATATTAAAATTATTTTAAAAATATTCTTCAATATAATTACTATTAAATAAATAAAAGAAATATTTGTATAATTTTTGTAATTGATAAGCATTTACTTGTTCAAAATAAATGATTTATTTAAATTTATTTTTAAGCTGCTTTCTAGCAAAAATCTTTTGCAAAAGCAAAACTTAAATTTGATTTATTAACTATTTATATTGCTTTAATGTAACACATTATTTCATTTCATTTTTTTTTATATTTTATTTACTTATTCAATATCTCAGCTCAGATTTGCGACAGATTATTTCCTGTTTCATCTGCTCTATCTGACATATTCATCGTTTTTCAATTAAATGCTGCCGCCGAAAAGTATGCTACGAAAAATGTTACGCTACACGTCACAGTCCAGCGAGCAGCGAACGAGAAAGTTGCACTCATTGTTGCTGTGTGTGTGTGTGTGAGTGCTTTGGTTTGCTTAGTCCATGTGTAGTCCTGTACACATGTATATGTGTGGAAAGCGACTCCCTATAATTTCCGTTTTGATTAATGAATGTTGAAATGTCGAAAATTGTTTGTTTGACGTGGAGAGCACGCTCATAGCAGCTACACAAACACACATACACACACTCTCTGTGTGTGGGCGTGTAAACAATATGTGCAAATGGAAAGGAGCCTAACGAACGTGCCGCATAAATGTCAAATATCAATCAAAATTGCACTTGTGCCAAACAATGAACAAGGCACGCCCACTTTTGAGTCAGGTTAATTGATTGGCTCAAGGTGCGAGCCGCAAAAAGGGTTTTTTTTGTCAACCCATGGACAGTACATATATATTAGAAATACGCTAGAAACTGTCTATTGCAACTTGTGATTAAAGGTTGAATGTCTGCATGCATAGACATATATGTATATGTATGTATATACTTCTTCGTAAACTCTTTTTTCTTAAAACCTGTAATTTGATAAAAAAGGCGCTTTTTATCAATAGCAACAACAACAACAGCAGCAGCTGGAATACCGTGTGCAGCTGCAACAAACACTGCCAGCCATAAGTATATGTCTATACAAATTACAGTGCCTGGCTTTCACACACAATGTGCTGCCCACATCGCATGTCAATGCTGAATAGTCTGTAACATAAAAAGAAGAGGAAACCACCAACCAGCCAACGAACCACCCAACCTACCTAAACCACCCACGATTTGCGTGGCTGCATTGTCTAACCAAAAATAAAAGAAAAACTCGCTTGGCATGCCAAAGTTTAAACCATTTTACAAAGTTGCTTCTTTTTTTTTTCGCTGTTGTCTTCTATTGCTGTTGTTGTTTTTAGTGGTTTTTTCGGCTAAAGTTAATTGAACTGCACACACCCACCAAATTTATATAGCTAGCAAAAATATCCATTCGAAATTCAGTTTACTTCAATAGACGGAGCAAGTTTCTATTTTTTTTTCTTTTTTTTTTGTTGTATAGCGATTTTTTTTTCGTGGCCAATGTTGAGTAGATTGAGCGGATTATTTCTTTTGTGGCACAGTTTCCTTTTTTTTGTTTTATTTTCTGTTTAAAAGTGAGCAGAAAAAAGAAAAAGAACTAATATGAGATATTTGTCATCTTTTAATGAAATTTTGGCTAATACTTTTGAGAAACAAAAAATTAATAGATAAAAACTAGTAGATAAAAAAATAAGAATAATAATAATAATAAAAGATGTTGAATGTCAAAATTTTATAAATAAATAAGAAATAAATATATTTGTATTTATTTTTTGTATATATATATATACTATATATTATATTTGATTTTATTTATTTATTTATAAATAAATACATACATATATTATATTTGTTCTTATTTTTTATATATTACAAAATCTTTATTTATTTTTTATTTATTTTATTTTATATTTTATTGATTCTATTTCTACTTATTCACAAAAAATTGTAATTTAAAAAAAAGTAAAATAAATAGAAATATAAAGATTTCTACTTTCACCTCTACTTATTTCACATATTTACTTCTTTTTCATATATTAATTTTAAGATTTAAAAAAAATGCTCTCGCATTTTTATTATAAAATTTCAAATTTATGCTTTCAATTTTATATTTCTAACTTTTATAATAAGAATTCAAGTAGGAGAAAAATAATAAAAGACATAAAATAAATGAAATAAATAAGATATATATATGTATTACAAATTTACCAACTCTTTTTTTTATTTTAAAATATCAAATGATTCTAAAAAATAATTGACACAAGTTGTAAGGAACTTTGAGCAAAGAAACATGAAACTAATGAAGAATTTGAATATAAGATAATAAATGAAATATTTGTTTCAAGGCAGAGTAACTCTAAGTCAGTCAGTATTAATAACTAGAGCTTATGGAGAAGCTGATTACATTAAATAATATAACGCTATCTGATAACAGCTATTGTCTGTCAAGTTGTGCATAGATAAATATAGATATAAGTCATGCCTTGGAACAGCTTGCAATTTAAATGTTCATCGAAATACCTTAAGAATGTTTATATTTGCGCTCACAGCGTGTGTGTGTGTTTGGATTGCAGTTGCATTTGCATTTGCATTTGCACAACGGTTTGTCAAGGAAATTTCGCTCAGCAGGGTGAGAGCGGGTTAGAAAAAACAAAACTTTATCTGTGGCTTTGCATTGTATGCATATTGTTGGCATTCATCTCTCGCACTCTTTCTCGCAGCCAGACTCTGCGGTTAGCCATGCGTCTGTCTCGCTGCCGCCTGCACGTTTCACACTCAGCTCTGCTCTGTTCTGCTCTGCTCTCCCGTTCTCCCGTTCTCTCACTGTGCCACTGTCTCTCTGGCTTCTCGTCTGCCTGGTGTGCTTAGTCATTGTCTTTGCGTACAACTTCCGTCTGCCATTCGCCGCATGTTGACGTTGACTTTGCCAAATGCCCTCCATGCGCGCTCTGCTGCCGCTCGCTCCCCCCGCTTCGCGCGCCGCTGCCATCCTCTGCTCTACCTGCCATTGCATTGAGCAAACTCCGTCTTGCTCTTACTACGCAAATGTCTAGCCAAAAAAATGTTACTCGTTGCATTCTTTTGCGTGGAATTTCAAACATTCCTCATGTTTCTCTGCGTTATTTTTTTTACGGATATACACACATCTATTTATTTCTTTTTCTGTTATTCTTTTTTTTTTTTTTTTTGGTTGGCAGCAAAAACAAAAATATTTTTGGTATGTGCAGCAAAATGGGAAAAGAGAGGGTTGCAGCAAATTAGAAAATATGACCGAGGTGCGCAAAATTTGTGAAAAAAAGAGGGAAAAAATAACTGTACGAAAGGTGGGAAAGAGTGGGTGTTCGAGGAGATGAAAGTTAAGGTAAAGAATGTTAAAGAAGGAATGAAGTAAATGCGATATTAAGAATATACTATGTACACATAAAAAAATAAATAAAAATAATAAATATGATATAAATGTATAAGAATAATATAAAAATACAATCATATGTATAAATCATTAAATCAAATAAAAAAAAATATATTTTATATAAAAAGGAAATAGAATATATAAAATAAATAAGCATTATATAAAAATAAAATTTGGTGTATACATAATATAATTAAAGAAAGACTAAAATTAAATATAATCGTTGAATTTATAAAAATAATAATTTAATTATAATAGTATAAAAATAATTGAATATTTAAAATATATTGACATAAAGCCTTTTGTATTTATAATTTAATTATAACAACATTTAAGTTAAATGAATTTTTTGATTTCATAAAAAAAAAAATAAAATAATAGCGCTGAAAACAATTAAACAGTTCGACAATTAATAGGCACATAAATGAATAATTGTTGAGCAACAGATACTACAGATACTATATATATACATATTTTTATATAGTATATACAATCTAGAGCAATAATTTAATGTTAATATGCCTCACATTAACGTGCCGCATAATTCATTAATTATGTCTGTTCGTTTCGAGTTATTTTCCTCATACATATTTGTAATCAATAATTTGCTTTTTTATTTATTTATTTACCAGCCAAGTCTCGTTCAAGTAATTAAAAACACAATTATGGCAAGGGAAAAAAATGCATTGCAATGAAAATTGATAGGAAAAACCTGTCAGCAGCTGATGGGCTTGGCTCTGGCAAATGTAAATCATTTGAAATACATTTCAAATATTTGCATGCCATTTTGTCAATTGTTTTTATTTTTTATTGACACTTAATGAAGAAATATGAATTCGAAATGTGTTGAAAGTTATTTCAGCAACTTCTCTTTTTTTTTTAAATTATTTTTGTTGATTGATAATATGAAATTAAATTCATTTATGCAGTGGCTGTAGGTGTTAGTTATAAATAAGTTGAGTTGGCATTAATGAAAAGATATAGAATGAAAATGCATAGAGAGAGTGAAAATAATATATATATAGCGATCTACGATTAGATTGACTTAAAGAGAATATAGTTTATAGAGTCGCTATAGTCCTCTTGGTTGTTTGCACAAAGCCAAAGCCGGCTTGTCAACAATATTAGCATCAGGTTGCTTGAGGAGCAAATTTCTATACTTGTTAACTAAACACTTGTAGATAAACCTCAAGAGTTTGACCCAATTTCACTATAATAAAGTAAAGTGCAAAGAATATGATATTTGTCATAATCTCACAGTCTCACAAAAGTTAAGAGTAATTGAATTTATAATATTACTCACAAAAAATAGAAGTTTGAGCGTTCACGTTCTGTTAGCGAGATGAACCGAAAATGCTCTGAGCAGGAGTCTTCGGGTTTCTTCGTATTCGTGTAACGCTCATTTAACGAACAAAAACGCTCTGAGCAAGAGTTTTCGGGTATCTTCGTATTGGCTTTCGGTTATTCGTGTAACGCTCATTTAACGAACAGCGCTTAGAGAGCGACACGATGGAGAGCGACATGATTGAATCGTACAATGAGATTTATTAAGCGAGAGTCTGTGCAAACGATCGTCACTTTCACATACTCCAGCACACATTCACTCTCATGCATGCTACTGATGTTTAGCGACCTTCGCAGAGGTACCAATACATTCACAAGAGAGTTTTTATTTCGTTAAACTCAACCAGGTGATCTGTGAATACTCAGAGCGAAAAAGCTGCTCGCGAATGAATTCGTTGAAGACGCGATGCAATCGATTGCTCGCTGAGTTATTTTTTCTGTCAAAGTGTGAGTGAGCAGGGGTCAATAGATATTTGAGAGCGCTGATTATATGTATTTATATAACTTTATGTATATATATATAGCTCAACTCTTTGCAGTTTCATTTTCCTAAGCAGTGTAATTTAACAAAATAACTGAACTATCCAAGCAGCAAAATTGAGTTTCTTTATATCACTTTTATAGTAGCTACAAAATTTAGCTTAAATATATTTGATTTTTTTGCTTAAGAACTGTCAACTAAGCTCACGTTTTAGGCTTTGACGAAGCAATCAAACTCTCACAGGCATATCACTCGACACACAGATATATTAGAGTCTAGTGTACGTATGACTGCCCTTAAGTAAAACCCTTTCAGCTGCTTAAGACACATAGACGATGTGGAAAGGCAATCAATGTCCTTTGCTTACAATTGTTGGGATTTTTTCATATGAAATGCCACAAAAATTGACGCCCATTTTCAGGCCGCACTTCACAAACCTAATCAAAGTTTTACACATCAATTGTTCTAAGCCCAAAATGAGCCCCAAATGGTGGGCCAAACAAATACTCAGTCAAGGAAACAGAAGAGACAAAAGCATGGGCCACCAACTGAAAGACATAAGTAAAGAAGCTGTGCGCCGAATGAATGAACAATAAGTAAAAGGAAAAATTTCGACTCTCTCTGTATGTGTGTGTGTGAAAGGTATGAAAGTGGAAAATTGTGAAATCTGTCAACGGAAAATATTTGAATATCGATACGAGAATGAGGCGCGCCGCAACAACAGCTGAAAGGCAGCTCGGGCAACAGGACGTGACTGACTGTAGCTGGCAAGGTCCTGGCGAGAGTCCTTTGCCCATGTGAATGAATGTTGAATGAGCAGCAATTCAAGTGTGCAAGACATACAAACAAAGCTGCCTGCAAGGGACACCAAATTCAACGTTGTTTGTTGCTGCAACCTGAGTGAGTGTTGTTGCCACTGTCTGCGCAGCTCAACTCTCTGTCCATCAATCTGTCAGTCAGTCTCTCTGTCTGTCTGTCTGTTCCTTTGGCTGTCGATTTTCGGTTTCGATTTCAGCTTTTGCATTTTCGCTTCTTTTTTTTTTATAAAAATGTTTAAACATATACACATATGTGCATACAGCTTATATTGTTGTTGCTCGCTTTTCTTTGTTTACTTTGTTACGTAAATTGTATTCTTTTGTCTATTTCGATATTCATTTCAATTTAGTATTTGCGACGACAGCTGATGCTTGTAAGATATGTAGCAAGATAGCAAGTAAGCTCTAAGAAATATTTTGAAAAAATTTTAAAATAATAAATAAAGAAAATATATAAAGGATTAGGCTAATTATGAAATTAAGTAGGCAGAAAAAATGAGAGAAAATTAAATATATTTTATTTAAAAAATGAGAAAGTTAAAATGTGGATAGAATACAGATATACAGTTGACTGAGTAGGATAAATGACTAAAATCAAGCAATGTAATCTATATCTATATACAATATCTATGTATTCATGTCTTCACCTATCGATAGCATAGCAAATACTAAATCAAGTCGATACATTTTACGCCACGTAATGCTCTATATAATTGTAGATTTGTGTAATAGGAAAACGCCATCACATTTGGCGTTAATCGTTGCATTGTGCTACAAATGCTCAACAGAAAGAAGCAGAACAAGTAGGAGTAGAAGAAACAAAAGTCGCGGTAGTAGCAGAAGTAGCAGAGAAAAGGCATTTATAACAAATTTGCGGCTATTTAAGCTAACAATAATACAAAAGAAACCGCAACTAAACAACTTCTGTGGCTATTTAAACTAATAACCGCACAACAATTTACCAACTGGCTGGGCCAAAGAGCGCATTGCTGTTGGCCATGGTCAAGCGGCTCGATGAAGGGAACTTTGAACTAATGGCAAATTTATGGCTATACCAGAAATTGGCCAAAATTTACGCTAGTCACGATTTTGTAATTTGCAATTGTTGTTGTTGTTGCTGTTGTTGTTGTTGTTGTTGCTGCTGTTGTTGTTGTTGTTGTTGTTCTTGTTAGGGCAAAGAAAATGAGCCAAAGAACTTGATGTAAAAGGTAATAAAAAGGCGCCGAAAAATGATTAAACATAAAAATGCGGCACATCTACACGAATATATACACAGAGAGAGAGAAGAGAGAGAGAGAGAGAGAGAGGGGGAGAGAGAGTCGCACGCACACGCACAGTGGGCACTCATTAATGTGAATGCGTTGAAACATGCTGGCAATTACTCATTTTACGATGATCGCACAATGGCCAACGGGGCGTATACGCAACGTTCACGTGAATTGCCCAAAATGGCTTTAATAAGAACGCTGGAACGCAGCAACGATTGTCATTGTGCGCTCTGTCTGCTGTCTGTTGTCTTTTGTCCGTTGTCCGCTGTCCGTTGTCCGTTGTCTGTTCTGAATAGCGCCAGCAACAACTCCAACAAGCACAACAACAATAGCAGCAGCAGCAGCAGCAGCAGCAGCAGCAGCAGCAACAACAACAACGTAATGAATAATGTGGATTTAATGTCCTTAATATCCGCAGCAGCCACAAAGGGCAGCAAAAGGCGAACCAAAACCAAATCCAGCGACAGTTTTTGCCTTTGCCATTTACTCTAGTTTACTACGCTTTATGCACTGAGGGTATTATGAATTTGTTGAGGATTCCATAGTATATATATAATATATTTATATATTATTTTTCATGCATTTGAACTTTGCTTGAATGCTCTTTCAAATATTTTTGTATTTTTGTTGTATTTTTTATTAAATTAACATTATTTATTATATACAAAATATATAAAAATAATTCTAAATTTATTAACTAAATAAATTAAAATATTTTAAAACTAATAAATAAATATAAAATATGTATATAGTAAATAAACTAAGGAACAAATAATAATTTATTTAAAATGTATATTAAAATATATTTAAAAAAATAAAAAAGAATGTTCATTTATAAATTTTAATATTTACAAAATTATAAATAATAACAATTAATAAGTATAATAATAAAAAATTAATGGGTTTATTAATAAATAGAATAAAAATAAATAAATATAATAATAATAATAATAATTGTCAATAAAAAATAATAAATAAAAATTAATAGAATAAAATAAATAAAATAAAATAATAAGTCATAAATGGAAACATTCTTTAAATGAACAAATAACTAAATCATAATTAAATAAAAAATAAATATTTAAAAATTATTATTATTAAAGAAACTAATTTTTATATATATAAAAAAAATAATAATAAGATAATATAAAAATAAAAAAATAAATAAGAAATAAAATAAAAATACACAATTAAATAAAATTAAATTACCTATAAATAACAAAATAATTTGTGATCAAAATTAAAAATCTTTACAAATCATATATTTAATTATCTTGATTTTTATTATATGAACAAAAAACATGAGATTTGGCTGTCCTTGAATATGTATTTTATGAAATAATATTTATATTAAATATTTTAAGATATAACATAAATGATCTATATTTTAAATACTTATATTCATTTATATAATTTTTCATATTCACAAAATTTGTTCTCTGATAAGATAGTGTATCAAATAGCCAGCTTTGCCCTGGTTTGCTTCCGACTTTTTTGTTTGTTGTAGTAAATTAGGCAACACTTTAAGCAGCTGCGAGACAAAAGACCTGCCACAGGACATATACACTTACGGACGACAACGCACACACAGGCAGGAAGTTTGAATTTAATGGCAAATGCCGTTGTGTTGGCCACTTTTTGTGGGCGTGGCACCGTCGCCGTCTCGGGCTGCGGAAGTGAGCGCTTAAGTGCTCATTATGTTTAGTTAATGCCGCTATTTATTAGAAAATCTAATGGGTTTTTATCTCGCACAAAACTTAGCTTCAAGTTGTGCCAGCGCCGCCACTTTCACTGTCTGCCTGGGCATACAAAAATGATATTTGTGTCATTTATTTGGTTATTTGTTGATTTATGCCGCGATCATTTGTTAAGAATAAGGCTCTGGCAATTTGTAGTCGCGTCTAACTTGTGGTTCCTCAGCATAATTTAAATTTATGCACTTTATTAGGCAAATGGCGTGGAATCCAGCGACCAGGTCGACCCGCACTTTGTCCATTGTCCTTGAAGCTTATTGGCAGCGCCTCTAAATGATTGCCGCATAAATATTTATTAATGATGGGTAACAGCCATTATGCTGTGTCTATACATATCTGATATTGTAAGAGCGAGCTTAAGGGTTGAGCATGTTGAGCATTTGCATAAAGAGTTAATGTTTTATTGGCTTAAAGCTTAAGGCCACTTTGGGCATGGCTAGACAGTTGGCAAAGAGAAAATTTGTAGGTTGATTGTATGAGATATATTAGAACAGAAAATGTTTAGATGAAAATGTTTTTATATAGTATATCAGATATTTATGATTCTATATTATTTCTTGAAATTATGCTATTTCTTTGGTAAACATAAAATGTAAAAAATAAATAAAAAGAGACACACATATTGCCAATTTATTTAAACTTTAAATTGTTTCAAAATAAATTTTAAATATATTTTAATTTATATATTTTATTTACGATAAAAAAATCATTATGATTATATTAAATATTAAAATAAAATATAATAAGAGGCATATTAATTATAAAAAAAGAAGAAATAAAAAATTAAACAAATTAAATATAAAAAAATAAATGATTAAATAATATATTAATAACAAAATACTAAGTAAATTAAATAAATTAAATTGATCTATGATCAGTCATAATTAGAATAATTTGCCAGCATTTAAGTATGTCTGACAATTAAATAAATTTTGTAATATTTTCAGCATAATTTCTGAAAATAATCCACACATAAAAAAATATATATAAATCAAACTTTGGAATCGTTGCACATAAATAGTGAAGCCAAAAATATTTAGCATACAATGTAAGCCATGTTTATGGCCATCTGTTTAGGCCTTGTCCATTGCAGTTATCAAAAATCTGTATTTATAGCATATATATTATTGCATGCAAAAGGCCAAAAATCAGTAATTTATTTGGCCAACTCAGCTGCTGGGCAAACATAACTCAAATAAACGCGGCTAAAAATACAAATGAATCGAAATTTGTGATTGACGCAAAACATGTATATATAAATTTATATAGACACATTGGACACATGTTAAAAATGCTTTTTAAAAATATAGATTTTAAACAAATGAAAAGCAAAATTACAAACATCGTTTGGTAATTGTTTATATGGAGCGAGGTCTTCGACACGAATGTGTCAATGGAGGTAAATGGTAAATCCAACAAAAAATAAAATAAACTTTGATATACGCAGATAATTGGATAGTCAAAATTGATGCACAGCTTGACATGCTTTGGATTTGTTGGCAGCTAATGGCCTGAAGTGCCGCTGACCAGCCACCGCCTGTCCATAAATCAAACCGCAGCCACGACAGACATATTACCCAGCCTAAGGAAGCCCCAATATACATAGATAAAACTCCAACCCCAAAAAAAAGTGCATAGTAAAACTGTAAGCCAAATTGACTGACTGATTGCCTCGCCGCCTGTTTGACAGCAGCAGCAGCAACGGCATCAGCAGGAGTCGAGCAACATCTGCGCTGCCCGCTGCCAGAGCTTGTCAAACCATTCTGCCTAATGTCCCATGCAGCACGCGTTAAATAATGCGATGGCAATGGCGATGGCGATGGCAACAGAGTGTCCTTTGTGAGGACATTGACTGGCTAAGCTAAAAATGTTGTTCTTGGCAACTTTATAGACAGCGAAAGCTTAAAGACTTTTAGGCAGACATTTATTGAAATGAATAAGCAAAAATGTTTAAAAACAAAATAAGTAACAGCGAAATTCGGAGTTCTTTGAAATATAACGATGTGAATATGAAAGCGTAATTAATATGCCAATACATTTGATAGACAAACAAGGGAAATTCATGAATAGAAGATTAGAATAGAAGAATCAAGAGTGAGAGAGAGATATATATATAGGGAGAGAGATTGGGATAATTAGTAGCAGAAAAATTTCGTTGAAATTTATGAAATAAAAGAAGAATAATTTCATATGAGTATAATTTAATATTCAAAATGTGAATTTTAGTTATAATACTCTTTTTGTATTTTATATATACATATTTCTATATATGTATTTATTTAATAATACAATTTTATGTGTATGCTAACTATCTCTCTGCATCTGTCTATTCTCTATATCTATTTTTTGGTTTGACTGCTTGACTCTCTACTACTAATACTCCTACTGCTACTACTATTACTACTGCTACTACTTATACTACTGCTACTACTAATACTACTACTACTATTACTACTGCTACTACTAATACTACTACTACTATTCCTACTGTAACTACTATTACTACTGCTACTACTAATACTACTACTACTACTATTCCTACTGCTACTACTAATACTACTACTACTATTCCTACTGTAACTACTATTACTACTGCTACTACTAATACTACTACTACTATTCCTACTGCTACTACTAATACTACTACTACTATTCCTACTGCTACTACTATTACTACTATTTCTACTACTACTACTACTACTATTTCTACTTCTACTACTACTACTAGCTCATTTGTTATGTGTTTAAGTCTTGCTTGTACTTTAAATATTTTCGTAGTACAATTTTTAACATTCCAAACATTTGTAAAACTTTTTTTTTTCTAGCTCTCTGCATATTTTCTAACAGAAAAAGAACTAACAAACAATATTTATTTTCATTCTTTCTAACTTGCATTTCCAAGTTTTGCACATATTCAACTATTACTGTGTATATGCATGCACACACACACATGTGCATGACACCTCTGTGTAGTTCAACCTACTCTCCGCTAGATGGCGTCACTTAATCTTTTTCGCCGCATGCAAAAGCACGAACTTCAAATGCTGCACAGCAGCCGCCACAGCAACCAAATCCACAACATGAAATAAATCTCATGTCTTGGAAGAAGTTTGCAAAGACCGCAGTGCCACAGTCCAAGATGATGGGATGGGCAAATGTTTTCGTGGTGTGTGTGTGTGTGTGTGTGGCAAGTAATACGTCGCACGCTTTTGTGTGCAGCTGTCAGGTGTCAAAGTGTTGCAGTCAATGAGCTGGCTTTCAACTTCTTTGGAGTCGTTTTTTTGCTGCTGCTTTCTCCCTATTTTTTTTTTGGCCTTTAGTTTTGGGCTTTTGGCTGCCCAGGCTGATGATAAGGGCGATTGCATCTACGCCAAAAAGTAGCAGCAGCTGTCCTTTATCGTCGTTTGCCTAGCTCCATTTTTTTCTGTTATTTTCTTCAGCTGCTTCTACAGCCCGTTGGGGCTGCTGGCCAACAATCCATAAACGAACAAATTGCCTGAAAATCAATTTCGTTGCTGGCGCTACACTTCTGTATCAAGTTTTTGATTTTCTTTAGTTTGTCTTTTCTTTAGCTTTTCTCTAGCTTTTCTTCGATGTGCGGCTTTGTTAAGGCGTTTTCCTTGGCATTGGGCATAAGTAGCTGATTTTATGTGTTCGTCGAACTGTTGAAATTTATGCACATGTTTTGTCTAGCTATCTGTTTGTATGTGTGTGCGTGTGTGTGGCCGTCAAATGTGTCTGGCTGCTGCTTGGGCAATAAACTACAGTCAAAACTAACTTGATGGCCAACAGCTTTCGGCTGCGCCAAAGTCAAGTGCTGTCTGACTATAAGAGCGAAGCTGCTTATGCAGTAACGAATACTACAGGATTAGGGCACGGTTTCTTCTTTTCTTTTGTTTTTAGCTAACGAAGCTGAGAAGCTAAGAGCTAAGCCTAACTAAATTGGGAATACTAATTGATGGGTGAATATAGCAAAAAATATAGTAAAATTGTAAATGGAATTTATTATTATTTTTTTTGAATAGATATATATGAAAAATTAATATTTTATAAAGTAATTTGCTTGAAATATTTATTGTAAAAATTAAAAAATATTGGAAGAAGCAATTTAATATTTTAAAAATAATAATTCTTGCATGGTAGCTGCAGTTGTTCAACAGTTCATGAGTTTATGAACGATTTACTTAATTATGATTTTATTCACTTAATTAATTATATTCATTATTCAGCTGAAGCAATCATTTATAAATATCTTTGAAGATGAAGAGATTCATTAAAGCCTAATTAAATAAATAAGAGAATAGGAGTATGAAAAGAAGTATGAATAGGAGTGTGAATCATTAAAGATTAAACTATGAATATGAGTATGAATTATTAACAACTGAACTATATTGATCACTGTATCAATTCACTAGTTTAGTCTTGCCCCTCATTTCTCTCCTTTTTCTCTCATTAATAGCTTAGATTGAATAAATGAATTCTTCTCTCTCAATTAAATTCCTAAGCATGCATTAAGATTGAGCTGCATAGATTACTGAATCAGTTCATTGGCTCATTTGCGAGCTGCTTAATTTCTCTGTAATCAGGATTTCGCTTAGCTCAAGATTAAAGAAATGGCAAATATATATATATATATATTCTTGGGAATGCCCTTAGTGCTCAACGATTATGCTCGATAATGTCACTTAAATGTCATTCGATTAGACGTTGATGTTTCAACTTGAAGACCGGGGCAATGGAAGGCAAGTGGAAGTGTTTTCAGTTGGCAGCTGAGACGTGTGCATCTGCAGCTGAGCAGCCGTTGAGCAGCAGCAGGTGAGTGCAAGGTGAGCAATTATCGGCACTTAAGCGTGGCAAACAGGCGGACCTGTGGACTGTCGCAACGGATGTTGGCCCAACTGGGGGCATGCATTGAGCCAAACATGTTGGCATAATTTAGCTGGCAGTCAACAGAGCGCAGCTTCATTTCCTGCTACTGCAAATGCAACTGAGCGTACATAATTAATTATTTCTCTCAGTATATGTATGTGTGTGCGTGTGTGTGTGTGTGTGTGTGTGGGTGAGTGTTTGTGTGCGTATTTGTGTTTACCAATGCGATTTACTTTTCTCGCACAAAAACATACACAGCACACATTCCATACACCCACACAAACACACACACACATATATATATATCCACCCATTCGCTTGCTCTGCGGTCAATTAACAAATGTTTGCGGTCAAAATTGCATACAAATTGAATGACTTGGCTCTTGCACTGATTGACTGACTGATTGATTGATCAATCGATTAGCGTCTGAGTGCGTTACCAAAAATTAATCACTTTACAATTAGCACAAAGTCGGCGATTCATTTAATTGCACAAATTCAAAGTTCATTTGTTTTTTAATGAGGTCACAAATTACAAATTTTGAAAATCAATTGATTTGTATATTTAATTTTAGATATACAAATTAAATTGTAGATTAATTATCTATGCGTGGTTTCTAAATATAAATAATACAAAAAATATATAAATATATATAAGGATTTTTAAATTGAAATTATAATATTAACGTATATTTAATATTTAATATTTGATTTTTAATATATTTAACATTGATTGAACAAAAATATTAAATAAAAAAATAATTAACGAATTAAGTAAATAAAAAACAATAAATAATCAAAAAAATACAAAAATATATAAGTATAATTTGTATAAAAATACGTAATAAAAATATATAAAAATTTTAAAAAAATTGTTTAATAATTATAAACAAAAATATTTAAAAATAAAATTCATACAAAATATACTCAATTATTTCTTTATACAAAAAAATGCTCAATTTATAGTTGGCTGTTCGCGAGCTCAACCGAATCAAATCATACTCTCTCGCTCTCGCTCTCACTCTCACTCTAAGCAAGTGACTTCGGTTCATTTCGTTTTTGTTTTCGGCTGAGCGCATTGAGTTGAACTATTCGTATGATGCTCTGTACCCGAATGTCATTGAGGGACACGACACGAGCGTCTATGCAATCGGTCTTCGCTCTCGCATACACATGCACACAGTCAATTCACGAAGCCTATTGATGTGTGGAGCGAAGAGAGCTCTCGCATGCATACGTGCATACATACGACTTCACTACTACTACAACTAAACCAAACGGTCGGGTATCAGGCAGAGCGAAAGAAATGCTCAAAGTAAATGTGTCTAGCTGATCGCGAATGAAATCGTCAAAAAGCCGATGTCAATCGGTTACTCTCTCAGTCTTATCTCAGAGAGTGAGCGAAAGACATTCATATGCAGACATCAGGGAACGCTCAAAGTTATTGGCGAACTGTGGCATAAATTCATGATTATATTTAATTTGAATAATGGCAAAACTTCTCGTGTTATTTTTAAAATATAGAATATCAGTTTTTTATTTTATTTATTTATTTAAAAAAAATTTTATTAACACACATTTTTACACTTAAGCATATTTCAAGTCAAGTCTATCTGTTTATTGCGCACTTAAAAGCAAAAATTGTTTAACTTTCTTCGCCATTTAACGACAACTTTTCCATCTATGTCAGCTTGCATAGAGCTGTAAGATTTACGTCCGACTTCACAGCATGCAGCTGATGACAAATGCTCCAGTTATTTTATATCCTTTGGTCATGCCAAAAAATTGTCGCCTATATAAAATATTCGTCGCTCTCTGGCTCGCCCAGCTTTACAAGCTGCAATTAATGTGTCTGTTGGTTGTGGATTGTACTTTGTACATAAAATTTTGCGGCACATACGTGACCATAATTACAAAAAGACAAAACTGACCGTAAAACGCAAAGACACAAAAACACAAAACCATAAAAAAGTAGTCGAAGCTCAAGTGGCAAATGGCTGGAAAGAAACAGCAACCGCAAGAAGCGAAAGGCGAAATGTGTCGCAGTGCAGAAGCAGCAGATGGAGCAGGAGCAGGAGCAGGAGCAGGAGCTGGAGCAGGAGATGAAGATGGAATTGGAGCTGTGGCAAGGACAACGTTGCATAGTAAAACTGCAGGCAGTGGCTAAATAAAATGAGGGATAACAAGGATTTACATTAATTTCGGTGGCGACATCGTAAAAGCCAAGAGGACAGCTACGCCCACCCACACATACAAAGTTGTTGCCGCCTTTTGGGCGCCCGCATCGGAGTAAAAGTTTTTTTCTCTCCCACTTCTCTCTCTCTCTCTCTCTCTCTCTCTCTCTCTTCTTTTTTTAATTGAAAACTAGCAGCCAGCTGTCAGCGGACATTTGAAGAAGGCGTTGTGGTGGGCGTGGTCATTGGCATGACCCGGGCAATTAATCAAATGTTGCTATGATAAACTTCAAACAGGCACACACCTACACACACACACACACATACAGAGTAACCGCATTCATTTATTAAACTGCTCAGCTGGCAGGACAGCCATCAATCAAAGTCCTTATTTCTTTTTTGAGCTAGCCTTAAAGTGGGCAACCTGAAAGTATTTTCAATTTAATAAGTGCAAGGCCTACGTTCAACCATCGATTTTTTTGACAATTCTCACTAAGACGGCCACGCCCATCCCCCCCATTCCTCATTCGTTTGCCCCTTTTTGGGCATTGGTCGAGTTTGTCCAACCAAACACTCCAGCTCAAGTGTCACTTGGCATTCATAGCTCTGGCACGTCCATTGACTTTTTTCTCGCACTGTGCGTGCAAATCACTTTTGGCCGTCTTTCTCGCCTATCTGGCATCTATTGCTAAACAGGACGAGACACTTTAAAAGCGTACAGCACTACACTGCACGAAAAAGCTAGCGAAATTCGCAAAAATTCAACTCTTAGCAAATTGAATTGAGATGAAGCAAAAGCAGCTACAATTGAGATAAATTCTTGCTATGATAGCGATAAATTTGACTTGAAATATTTCAATTTACTGGGATTTTTCTCACAGTGTAGTGCTTTTAGGCGCAAAACGAATCTGATTTGTTGTTGTTCGCGTGAAAACTTGACAAAATTGATGTTCCCAGATTCTGTTTACTTGTCGCCAGAAATTTCTTTGCATTCCCTCACTGACCTTTTCTATTCTCCTTGTTGTTGTTGTTGTTGTTGTTGTTGTTGTTTTTGTCATTCTGTCTTGGTCTTGCTTTTTGGCCAAGAGCAAGACTTGTTCAATGGCATTGTAATTTTTACAGTTTGTTTAGATCTTTTTGACTTGATAGAAATTCACATTTTATGTTTACAAATTGTGTGACTGATGATTATGCTGAAAGTTTAGTGTGAGTGTAAGAAACATATTTGAAGTGTCTTGTGAAAGAGATTAGAAATCGTTGAGCTGAAATGTAGTTTGTCGTTAGTAGTGGCATATGAAAGAGTGTGGGCTAGAGCTAGAAAAACGTATTTGAAATTGAAAGCAATATAATATTACATTTATTAAAACTCAAGTTTGTTTACTTGGGACTAGGAAATGAATTTAAATCATTTTCTTCTGATGTTTAAATAAACAAAACTGAAATATAATAAAAACTTATTTTGCATTAAAAGAAAAATTTAAATATATAAATATAAATTTAATAAATATCATATACTATTACAATATTATTAGGTAAATAAAATAGGATTCACAATTTTGTGGTTGCGCAATCGACTCGCAGGGCATGTGGATGTGTATAGCTCGTGGCAAGTAATTTAAGAAAAGCCACTTGAATTGCACCTTGTTGGTTCTTCACTTTGCCCATTTTAATTTCATTTTGCCCATTGCATTTTCTTGCTGTGCAAACTTTTGGGCTGCTCTCGTTTGGCCCCTTTCGCCTCGTGCCCGATAAAACACAAACGAGGCAAAAGTTTAATTTTCGTGGTTACTTTGGCTCGAAAACTTGCGGCGTATTTCATTTGTAAATAGCGCAAAATGGCAACAGGATATTGATGCAGCCTGCAACATTGGCAGCAGGAGTAGCAGCAGCAGCAGCAGGAGTAGCAGCAGCAGCAGCAGGAGTAGCAGCAGTAGCAGGAGTAGTAGTAGCTCTGTCTGTGGCAGCTGCTGCATCCTTTTGGACCATTGTCTGTCTATTGTACTCGACGGCTGCTGCTGCTGCTGCTACGTCTAATGTGTCCGAGCAACTTTTCATTAAACACACCTTAAGGCAGCGCAAATGGCGCAAACTTTGTCCTAGCGAACAGGACACATGTGTCCTTTTCTTTTCGATCCAATTTTGTTTGTTTGTTTGCCTTTTTTTCTCCACTCTTCCCCTCTCTCTGTGTCTCTATATATTTTTTCTCTCATTCCTTTGCTTGCCCCACTAAAGTAACTCAAAAGAAATTCTTTTCTTTGCAGCTAGGTATGCGAGATATTCCCTCTCTTTCACTTCATATCTCTCCCTCTCTCACTCTCTCCTCAGTATTTGCCTTTGGCTCGCAGTGCAAATAGAAGCGGAAATGAAAATTGTATGCCTGCAAGTCTCGTTTTCCCTTCGCTCCTCAAGGCACTGAGTGTCTGGAAAATAAGTTAAAGCTGCTAGCCCTTAGCCCCCTTGCGAACGTGTTGCCTTTGTTACTGATTTTGTTACTGTTGCATTGCATTTGTGTCACGCTGTCGTCTGTTCCATTTTTATTTTTATTTATTTTTATTTTTGTTATATTTCTCTGCCCCCTTTGACAGTTCACAGCAGGTGGAAGAAGCGTGCAAAAAATTGCTCTAAATAGCTGCGAATCTTATTACATTGCTGCTACACTCAATGGATTGGCGTCTGCCACTCACGCTCCTCCTCCCATGAACTATTCACTCCACTTCAATTGCCTTCAAGTGGGCATTGATGTGAGAGCATATTTAGAGCTACACATATCAATATAAGTATCTTTCATTGAATCAGCTTTTGCTGAATAGTTTTTACAATACTATAAATTACAAATTGAGTTGCTTATGACATTTCCTATTAACATTGTCTCTTAAATACTTCATTTCATATATAATGAATCTTCTCAAAAATTTATTTATAAATATTTTCAAAATTTTCCTAAATTTTCCTAGAGCTGTTTCTTAAATTCTCCTAATAAATTTTATATAAAAATTCTCTAATATAAAACATTATTTTTTCATAAATTCATCTATTCATATTATGGCCTTTAAATAAGGCTTGATTGATAACAGCTTGAACTTTGATTGATGATTTTGATCTAATAACTTGAATGCATTGGCAGCTGTTGTCGAATGTTTAATGATTGATGAGAGCCTCGCTCTAGCAGCCTTTAGGCAATGTTTCAAAAATCATTTGCAGCGCCTTTTAGCATTTGGAATATTTCCATTCAGTCGACCAACTGACTTTTCTATGTAATTAGCAAATGATTGCCTCAGCTGTCAGAGTCTCAAAGTGCACGTCTAAAGAGCATTCAAGTAAGCTTCTGTGACCCCTAGAGACAGGTGGCTCGACACCTTTGGGCTAATTGAACTCCACTTCCATTCCAGTAGCCAGAAACTAACAAATTCCATTACAGCCAAAATTATGTTGGCCAAAAGCGAAAGCCCGCCACACCCACTCGCCACACTCGTGCCCATTGAATGAAGGGCACATTAATAGAGCATTAGCGCTAATAACTTCGATGACATGCAATGTCGGCCAGTGGTCCAGTTCGTGATCCAGTTTGCCATTCGCTGTGCCATGTGCTCTGTTCTCTGTTCTCTGTTCTCTGTTCCATTTCAGCCAATAACTATTCAAAGAGCAATTCATCTAGCTGTGTGCCTCATTGGGCATTGAAAAGGCGATTACGAGTGCTCGACTCAACGTTCAGATACTCTCGCAAAATCTGGCTACTATTAAAGTCATGTTCTTTGCAATGCTGTGACACCCCATTACTCTGCACAGGGTATAAGAGAAATCTGCTGATAATCGGCTTATAGTTTTCGGGTTGTCGGCCAATTTCTATAGCCTGCTCATAATTTGGGCCAAACACACACACACACACACCCACAATAAGTAGAAAAGCAAAACGTAAGCGTGTAATCATTATTTTCAATGGCACAAACAAAGCACTGCGAGCGGGCGAGTGGGTGGGCGGATGTTGGCCAAAGTAGCATAAGAAAACATAATGAACCCTAAATAAAAGTGCGCGCACATCGAAACTTTGGCCTGAACTTTTCCACGCTTAACACTTTTCCGCAACAATTTATCGTTCTTGTCGCTCGACGGAAGTGTTTGGCATTGCCAAAAGATAATGCTCCATGGCTACCAAAGTAGCTGCAGTCCTAGCAGCAGCAGCAGCCCGGCAAGGACCAAGTTTTTTGAGAGAGACATTGCAAATCCTTGGCAGGCCGCCTCAGAGCCTGCCATACACACTGAGCGTGCCACAGAGGGAGGAGCAAGAGTACGAGTTGCCACGCGGCTTGCATTTCAAACGAAAACTATCGCCAAGCTGTGGTTGGTGGGGCAGCGACTCCTTTTGGGAAATCAGTGGAAAATACGTAAACGAAACCGCCATATTATTTCGACATCGATTGCAAATGGTGCGACAACTTCAAAACCGAAAGTAATACGAATTTAATATGACAATCGATTTCGTTTCACATTTATTTTCCAGCTTATCGCTAGATATGAATGTCTATGTGAGCTTGATTAGTTCACGAAACTCTCAATCAGCCAAGTAAAATGCGTAATAATATTACGCATACGCCACATGAAGGGAAGTTTCCGTATCTATGAATGAAAATTGAATTGTGTTTGCTATCGAGGCTAAGTCCTTTGCTAGACGTCTGCCAATGGGGTAAAACAAAGCAGATTTGCACTGCATCAAAATTGACTTAAAGTCAACTGAAAGCGAACGTCTAGCAGCACAATCAGAGCAAATCAAATATGTAATCGACATGCGAGTTCCCTTATGCCAAATGGACAACACACTCAGTTACCAGTTGCTATAGCACTATTAATCCAGAATCTTAGAGCACTTTTCGTCTTGCATTCAGAAAGTGTATAAATAAGTAAGTGGAATGAAAGTTGAGCATAACGAATAAATAATGCTCTAAAAGCATGTGATAATAAGAATATACATTATAATAACAAGCTTAGATGCACATGCACAGAGTAGAGAGTAGCTAACTTACAGAGTCTATGGAGTATTTAGAGTAGAGTAAAGAGTAGACAGAGTTGTTAAGCTAAGTTTATAGCATATATTGATTATAAAGAGTATACAGAATATAAAATGTAGAGAGTACACTGAGTATCTAGGTTTTCTTTATTTAGAGAATAAATACAAAGTATTTTCCTTACTAATTTTTTATTTATATATTTATTTATTTATTTTTTTTATTATTTAAATTATGTTGATAATTTTGTTGAATTATTATTATTATTTTATTTGATTATTCATTTACATTTTATTTTTTTATATATATTTTTTTTTTTATTTAATATTTGATCTTTATACATTTTGTTGATTTAATTATGATTACTTTTTTAGTTTGCGCATTTACAGTATTTTATTTTATTTGGTTTTTAAATTTTATTTACAGTATTTTATTTTTTTTAAATTTTGTTTAATATTTTATCTTTATTCGCATCAAAAACCGAAAGTAATTTTTTGTAAATTATTTTTTTATATTTTTTCAAATTTAATATTTATTCAATTTTTAAATTATTAATTAATATTATTT
This sequence comes from Drosophila borborema, assembly GCA_030914335.1. Lineage (NCBI taxonomy): Eukaryota > Metazoa > Arthropoda > Insecta > Diptera > Drosophilidae > Drosophila > Drosophila borborema. Next base: position 15,637,673 of record JAUESP010000310.1, read on the forward strand.
CTTATTTATTCAATAACAGTATATACCGAATTTTATTTTATTTATTTTATTAAACTTTACTTATTTTTTATTTAATAGCTTATCATTATTCACATTAAAAAAAAAAAATTGTTCCTGTTCTAATGCAATTTGGGCAATTGAAGTTTTCTTTTTAATGTCTTAATTTTAATAAAAAACACCTAAATATATTTCTATATATTTTAAAATATATTTCTATATATTTATTCTAAAAATATACAAATAAAATATAGAATTTACAGAATATATAGATTTCACAGAGCAATGAAAATATATAGAGTATTAAATTTATCAAAAGAAACTTCAGTTCAAACAGTTGCTTTCGAAATCTCAGAGCTCATCTAATAAAATTCGCATTCGCAATTGCCCAGACAAACACACAAAATCTTTAGGGCGTCCAATATGCTTTAGCTAAGGGTGGGCGTGGCCAAGGGGCCAATGCCAATGCCACATCGAAGCGGCAACGCGTAAAAGCGTTTATTACTATAAATATTAAAATGGGATTATCAAACAAACGTACTTTGGGTTTTTATTACATTCAGCCAAGGATGCAGTCGGCACTTCAGACTTGCTCTCCAGAGATTAACTGGGCGGCAACAGCAAAAGGGAGGTGGTGGTGATGGTGGAGGGCGTGGCCGTGGGCATGGGCGTGTGCCAGGGCATCTCATTTGCTGCGCTAACTGCAGGGTTGCAATTTCTTGTGTTGACTTTGCCGTCACTTTGACTTTTTGGCTGCACTGGCACGTAATGGCAAAGTTTTTTATACACACACCAAGTGGGAGAGAGAGAGAGGGAGAGAGAGAGATAGAGATGGGTAGACAGAGACAGAGTGAGGGATTTACTTATGAAAAATAAATTTGCGCTTGAGACTTTCCGGCTGCTCCCTGTGTAAGCATTTCCTTTGTTAGCTGATGCCTGATGTCTGATGCTTGCCGGCTGGCTCTTCAATAGTTCTCGCTCGTGCTTGTTATTTATGCTCGCGCGCGCGTTAATCTTCAAATGGAGGCGACGACCAGTGTTTGGTGTTGGCGTTGCAAATTTATGTGCATGCCGCGGCGTGAGGTTAAAAATTATGTTGCATACCTTTAAAAAGGTAATGGGAAAATTTCTATGCCACGCTGTTTGCCACTCAGCTGCAGTGCACAAAGTGTGATTAAGGTTTGTACATATTTGAAAAGGGGGCGGGCTCTAGATAAATGGCTAGAAATTGGGAGAGAGAGAGTGGCGAAGAGAAAGTGCATAAGACGTATGCGCTTTAGTTGGCCCAAAAGATAGTCGAAGCCATTAATTTGAACAAACTTGAAACTAATCAAGAAGAAAATAGGTAAAGTAGAGCAAAGGCTAAAGATTCCAGGTGGAAACTTGTAAATATAATTGCTGTAAATATTTGGGAAATGAAATCCACTTATTGAGTGACCGTTGGTAAAAGCAAAACAAATGGTTTTCAAAGCTTACGTAATCAAAATTTAATTTGCTGTTAACCTTTATTTGGGGTTTGTTTTTAATGATGTTTTGTTGTTTTATTTTTATTTTATTTTATTTTTATTTTTTTTTTTATGGCAACTGCAAACTCCCTGAGCAATTAGAGAGCTGGAAAAGCTCCCAACAAAATGCCAGTTTATGGCCTAAACAATAAACTCAATTTAAAAGTGAGCCACGTGACACGTAAAAGCTTGTTGGCATTTTCCGTGCTGCTAACATATGCAAGCCTCAAAGGACACACACACACACTCACGCTCGCTGCACACGTGTCCAGTCGCACCCACACACGAATACACACTCACATACTGGCACACACAATTCGAGCTTGACTTAATAATTAAAACAACAAAAAAGGAATTTACTTAGCCACACAAAAGAGTCGTAGGTAGAACAAAAGTGTTTGAGTAGAAGAGGCCAACGCGCACGTGTGTAAGAGAGAGTGTGTGTGTGTGTGTGTGTGTGTGTGTGTGTGTGTGCTGACCAAACCGTAGATAAAAGATAAAAACACTCGCAGCGAGCAAAGTGATTAAGAGAGAGAGAGAGAGAGCGAGAGCGGCAAAAAGGCAAAAGAAAAGTTTTTAATTTTAACACATGCGAAAAGTTACGGGACATGAAAGCGTTGAGCGCTAAGCGTCGACAACGACACACCAAATAAACGGAATAACTTATTTGCGTTGGGGAATTAAGGCAATTTGTAGCATACTTTTTGGGGCTTGTTGCAGCAACACCAACAGCAGCAGCAGCAGGAGTAGCAGCAGTATCAGGAGCTTTATGACCGCAGTCAAGCGGCAGCAGCAGCAGCCAAAACGGACATCACAAATTAATTTCACGTATTCCAACACACACACACAATAGCAAAGCACACACGCATGAGTGTGAAGCTCAATTCTAGGCCATATAATAAAGCTAGCTAAGCTATGTGCCAACCAATTGAACGTTAGCTCTGCATGTAGAGTCTGCACTTGAATTTTGACGAAATTGAAAAAAAAAAAGAAAACACATGAAAAATAAAAATATAAATTGGGAAATATGTTGTCTAAACCACTCAGCTTAACAGAACAGTGGGAGTATTGTTATTTGTGTTATAAAGTCGGTTTTAAATAAACAGGTTTGACCTTTTATTAAATTAAAAAAAAATGTTTTTAAAATAAATAATTAAATAAATTTTTTATTTATTAATAGCAAAAAATAAATAGAATAAAAATATAATAACCTAAATATATATATAAAAAAAAAAAAAAAACAAGATAAACAATAATAATATAATAAATATTAATAAATAATTATGAAAGCAATAATATAATAAATATGATTCAGTTAAAAAAAAATATAAAAATTTAATAATTTATAAAATTATAAAAGATAAATAATAAAAATATATTAAAAAAAAAACAATTAATAAATATTAATTAATACATTAAAAAACAAAATGAATAAAATAACCTAGTTAATATATATTAAAATTTAAATATTTATTTAATTATAATTATTGTTTATAAATTTGTTTATTAAAACATTTTACAAAAATATGTATAACAAAATTAGTTTTTACTCATATTTCAAAATTATTTGATAAATTTAGTGTATTTCAATTTATTTAATTAAATTTATCTAACAAATATTTTTAAAAATATATTTTATTCTGCATTTATAAACAATATATATTTTTTTAAATATTTTATTTAAATTTGATACATTTTATATAATTTTTATATGATTAGTTAATCAATATATATACACAAATTTGTTATTATTTAAATTTATTTAAATTTATAGTTTCCTTTATTAAATTTATTAATTTTTATTTTATATATTTTTTGAATGTTATGTATTTGATTTAATTTTATAATGAAATATTTGGTATTATTATTTTTATTAATTTTATTAATATTGATTTATTAATTTCTATTTTGCTTTACAGAGTATTGAGAAATGAGTAAGATTTATACATATAACTATAGCTCTCATATGCTTTCGTGCTCTACTGCTGTCATAGAGTTTGGCATTTTTGGCAATCCGTGTGCTCTGGTCAGGTTTGGCTCTTGGCTCTGTGCTTGACCGCAAACAATGTGACTATCCGAGCTTATGTGTGTTTATTAGTGTGTGTGTGTGCACACTTTATACTCTCTCGCTCATATTAAAAAGTTCATTTATATGAAATGCCTGCGTGTGTGCGTGTGACTGCCTCATTTTGCGGCATGTTTTTAATTTAAAGCATACTTTCAGGCGCACCTCTTTAACCCAACCCGGGCCACAGCACCGAGCACTTCGTGTGCTTGCAGCATATTCAATTTCAGATTATATATATATATATATATATATATATATATATATATATATATGTACTTTATACTATATATGTTTGTATATATAATTTAGCTTAGTTCAACAATAACCTACAGGCATCGAGTTCGTGTTTGCTGACCATTTAAATTTAATCATTTTCTTGTGTAAAAATCATTTTAATTGTTGTCCAACACATTAAAAATTTTGTTTTGAAATGTCGTTGCAGCCGTTTGCTTAATATTGTTGCACTTTTTGCCATTTTTCTTTTTGCCCTGACTCGATTGCATCGCAACGTGGCAGTATAATTTTTCCTGGTTCACTTTAATACGTTTCATGATTGAAAGCATTTGATAAAACTGTTTGATTAATGTGGCAAAAGGTTTTATGCCGAACTCGAGGGTAATTTAATAAAAACATATTTCTGATTTAGATTTAAAGCGATGGGAAATGGAGATTGTTGAGCATGTGTTCATTACGGCACATAAAGGTTAGTTGATAATATCTGCTTGAAGAGTTCGCTTTAAAAAACTCACTCAAGGTCTCACATGCTCACAGTCTGCTAGGTCTTGTAACCTTCAAAAGTTTTGGCAAACTTGCATGGGGCAAAATACTTGAAGCGAAACGTAAAATTTGTTGGTTTGATGAATTTAGGAATTGGGCGCGCTTCTGTTTTTAGTGTATATATCGATAGGGATCAGAGGTGAGTGGAGCAAGGGGGAAAACCCCCCAAAAACGAGGCGCAAATGTGCAGCCAAATCGGACGCTGCCTTACACAGGATATGACTTTGAGCCACATCCGGCAGTACACACTCACACACACAGTGAACTTTTACAGACAGACAGAGAAGAAACATGGCTGGCGGCCACGCCCCGCGCGTGTTTTTTTGGGGTGGCCCAGCAAAATTGACTGGCTGCTGCCTAACGCTCAAGGCTATTTAAGCGCTCGTTAGACAAATTCAAATAAAGTCGAGGCAGTTGCAATAACAACAACAACAACAACATAAAGAGAGAAACAACTTGACTGCTTTTTGGCCTAGGACACAACACGAAAAACGAGGCGGAAATCCTTTTTTGTTAAAGCCAACTACGATAGTTGTGCAACGAGGCAATAAACTTTATTGGATTCCCTTTTTCTGCTTTACAAATGCTTTTCTTATTGTATCTCCTCTTTGACTTTAGATTGGATCTTGATTAGCTCGCATTCCCTGCACCTATCGACAATGCGTGAGTGTGAGCTGATAAAGCAATGGGCAGAGGTGAGCATATGTCATTTGAGTAGCTGATGGTAGTTGATGCAGAAGAGCAGATTTTGCTCGAGACTTGCAGTTAAATATAGAAAATTGTAAAGCTGCTCCAATATATTTTGATTAAAGAATTAGTTTTGTATTATATTAATTATAGACACAGCTTGCATATAATTGCACTTTTGTATCATTTACGCTCTGCTCATGATATCAACTGAACAACATCTCTCTTTCTGTCTCTCTCGCTCTCACTTAAGGCAAGTGACTTCGTTTCTTTTCGTTTTCATTTTCTGTTGAGCGTCTTAAGTTGAACTATACGTATGATGGTCTCTTGAATAATATTTTTTAGGTAGCGGCACGTTTGACGTTCGTTCAATGAGCAGAGAACCTGAACGTTCTATACAATCGGCATTCGTTTGTCTTCGAATTCAGCTCTCGCATATGCACCAATACACACAAAAGACTTTTTACTTTATTAAACTCAACCAAGCATTTGGAGACGTATGTACGATCGAGCCGATGTAGCCAATCCGTCGCTCTTTGAATATTTTCTCAGAGTGTAAATGAAAGACACTTATGAGCAGACATTGAATTATTTAGTATACAAATTTCAATAAAAATGGTATTTGATTATCTTCAAGTTCAGGATCTTCCTGAAAGTCATTCGAGCTATTATTATAGCATATATATTCCAAACAAAATGAATATTCTTGCTATATTTCCATAAGCTTTAAGCAGTTTGCTATTATTTAAATGACCTTTGCCATCTATTTAGCTGCTTCTATATTACCACAAAATTGATGACTTCAAGCTGCAAAAAGCAACACGCAAATGCTAGTTATAGCTTTAGGGCCAAGGGAATTGAAGGCTTTTGCCCTCATATAGCTGAGCTGCTGCCCACGTTTTAGTCTTTTTTTCTGTTCTCTTACCAATTGCTCAAAGTTTCATTTTTATTGCTTTTGAATGCTATCTAATTTGGTGCGCACATGCGAAAATTTGACTGGCAACGCCTAGAAGAACTATACGAAGGGCAGTCTGCATGTTGGCTACACGTTGCCGCCACCTGTCGGCCAGCTCGTGTACTGCCACTAACGCACAGAAGTTTTTGGCTAACGAAATCGATTCATAGTACTTTTGGCCCATTGCATACGGCAAACGCCCAGCGACAAGTAAAACAAAAGCCGATGTGGGCGTGGCTGTGGCGGCAAAAGTTTTTCGTCTGTTTGCGCTGCACGCGTGTTTAAGCTTAGCAGCTGCTTGTGCCATGTGGCCGCAATGTGGGCGTGGCACATGGCCAATTTGCCAATTTAATCTGCTTAGCGAGCAGGGAACAGCCAAACCATATACATATAGATATATAGCTGTAGTATGTGTACACATATATATTTCTAAGAAAAGAAGTTGAGCATGTAGAGATTTCTCTTAAACTTTATTAAACAAGTAGTAGATGAGAGAGAGAGAGGAGGGAGAATGGCAAGGTGGATAGGTGGGGGCGTGGCAGCGGCACAGCTGACAAAACTTTTATTCGGCATGCCATAAAGGTTTTCAATTATTGCTTTTTAAATTGTTGCCTTGTTTACACAAGTTTCGAGTGGCTGGCGACACTTGTGAGACGAGCCGAGAACAAGCAGCTAGAAAGAGAGAAGCGCCAGAACAAGCAAAAGAAACGAATTTTTGGCAAATGACAGCAGCAGCAGCAGCAGCAGCAGAAAAAAATGAGAAGAAGAAAAGAATAAACGATGAAAACTTGGACAAAAGCATTTAATTTTTTCTGTTTTTTTTTTTTTTTTTTTTCGTTTGCCCGCTGGCGCCATCTAAGTCTAAAGTGAACAGGAAAAGAGACTGAGAGAGAGAGAGAGAGAGAGGGAGGGAGAGACCTGAAATAGCATTGTGCAATGATTGACGAACTAGCTAAGGCAGCAGCTTAGCAAAGAATTTACACAATGCCGATCTAGATCTAGTATTTTGCCAACTACTTTTTATGCCCCAAACTGATTGAAAGTGAAAAAAACATTGCAATTGTAGTTGTTATATATGAATATTAATATATCACTATCATATTATGCTTTAGTTATAGATTGTATTAAAAGTATTCAAATATGATCTAAAAGAAATTAATGAATATTTTTTGTAGATTGTTTAAGCAATACAATACTCAATACTAACAATTTTATTAATTAATTTAAAGTGTAAATGAAAGGGTTTTATGTTTTTTTTTTTAACTTGTACATTTTTATATTAAAATTTAAAAAGTTAATCAGCTACGATTTTTATTTAAAAGAAATAATAATAAAAATAAATAAAATAAGGTTACAGACCTCTGATTTTTATTAAAAAAAAAAAAAAAATAAATATAATTAGCTTACAATCCTTACCTTATTTAAAAAGATCTTTATGATCTTATCTTAGAGAAAAAAAAAATAAATTTATTAAAAAATATATAAACAAATTTCTTAAATCATTTTAATATATTTCTAAAAATAATATAAGATATATTGTATATAAAATAATATTTTTATCTAATATAAAAATCTCATGTCACGAGTTAAAAATGAATTACTTTATTGATTCTTTCATTAGAAATGAAAATCATTTGGTAATAGCATTTTAGGCTAAGCTCTTCACTCTTACCGGCATGTATTAAGACTTTAAGCTAAGTAACTCAAGTTACTATGGCAATGCTTCTGTTTTAATCAGACCTTTATTTAGCAAAGCTTCATTTTCAACACTTGAAGCGAACAAATAGTGGCCCATAAAAGGCGCCAACATTTTTGGCAGTCAAAATCAAAGTGGGAAATCTGTCAATGGCACATACCAAATGGTTGCCCAGGCAATTGTTGTGGTTATCTTTGTATTGGTAGCGATAACTCTGCATGTGTGTGCGTATGTGTGTGTGTGAGTGAAATACTTCTTGTTAGCTGTAAGTGTTATGTGTGAGTGTTCGTTTCTTTTCAATTTCTTAGACCCATGCACTCTGGCAATTGTTTGAGTTTTGTTTTGTGCTTTGTTGGCACTTTTTTTTTCTGTTCATTTATTTTCCTTTTTTTTTTTGTTGTCAATTTTTGCTTAATTTTCAGCGGAATTTTCTCTCGGGTCTGTTTATGTTTGTGTTTTAACGCCCAGCACAATTTGAAGCCTGGCCCGCTCAATAATCGAGCACTCGCACGTGCCTCGCGGTTTCGCACTTAACGCTCTGGCAGCCAGGACAATATCGTTTTTGTGCCACACAGACAGATTTTTCTTCTTTTTTTTTTTTTTTTGCCGCCTCTTCTTTAATAGTCGCAATTGCAGTTGAGTGCTTGGGCGTCCACTTTTATAGTGCTCGCTTGGTCGAGCAATGGCTTAGCGCCCATTTGACTCTCACCGAGATTCCAGCTGGGCCGCTTGGCGGTCAATTGTTATAGCCCTTGCACTTGCAAAGTGCTTCAGGCAATGGGGAAGGGGACTAGAAAGAGTGGATAGAGTTGAATTGATATTAAATGCAAAGGGAAATGCACTTGGCCAGGTGAAAGGTGTGGGAATTATTGTTAAATAAATGAGGGAAAATATAAAAAAATATATATTATTTAAAAAGAATGAATAAAAATGGAAACAAATATTTTAAATAATATATAATATATAGAAATAATTTTATAAATATAATAATTAATGGTATAAGAAATATTATTCCCGGAAAATATCAAAAATATTCTTTATACAATATATTAATATTTTAATAAATATTTATGAGTAAAGAAATTTATAAATTAAATTTTATTAAAATTATAAATAAATAAATAGATATATATATATGAATAAAAAATGTATAAATAAATATTTATATTTATAAACAAATACATTTATAAATGATATAAATATTTAAAAAATAAAATAATTATGTATATGAATCATAAATTTATAAATAAATATTTACATTTATAAACAAACACATTTATAAATTATATAAATATTAAATATTTATATATTTACTTTAAATTACAAATGTTTTTTTTTTTTTTTTTTTTTTTTTTTTTTTTTTTTTTTTATATATTCTTTTTATTTATAGACAACAGCAAAAAAAAAAAAAACTAAAATATCTACTCTTATCTACTTATCTGTATTATTTATTATAAGACCTTACCCAAAAATTAAACTTTTCTCATTTCTACGCTCATTTCTTATCCATCTAACTCAACTTTAACTCCTTCTTAGCCTGACTACTTTCTCTAACTTTCATCTAACCATAGTCAATTTCGGTTCAAACTTCATTTCAACACTCGGCACGCTCAAAGTGCGCCCCTGGGACGCATCTGTGCCACAAATTTTCATTCACAATTGAATATTAATAGGCCATAAACACTCACACACACACACACACATACACACTCAACCACACACACACACACACTCGCACAGTAGTTTGCTCGCTCGCGTAACCGCCTCATTTATGGCTGGGCTCTAAACTATTTCATTTAGAGGGCACTAAAAGCGAATTCTTCTATCTCGGCTGCTGTACGAATCATTAACATACGCAAATTCACGCTGCGCATACGCCGCGTGTGACAGCGGCAAACAATGGGAAACGTGTCAATGAAGCGACTGCCATTTTGTGCCGCACAACCGCTTAACCGAACACACACTCACACACACACGTAGCCATCAATAAACATCAAATGCTGTGTAAATGTCAAAAGCAATAAAAATCTGTAGGCGCTAAAAACTGGCTGCAAATGGCTGGATCTCTCGTCGACCCGCTCCCTGGCAACTGCAACTGAAATAGAAACAGAATCTGTGACTTGACGAGCCAACGTTAAGAGTTTTGTTGCCAACGACAATCTGTTAACCAACACACACACACACACACACGTACATAGAGTCACTCCGCTACAGCTTCCCCCCTCTGTTCCTTGCTCTGTTTATGGCTGCCATTTGAAATTGTCGCTCTTCGCATCTAATTGCGAAAATTTTTGGAAACTGTCAAATTCTGCAGCAATTGCTAAACCGCAGGCATTGGTCTCGGTCTGGCACTGGTCTAGGTAAGAGCTCCTTTTATCGCAGTCACGCCCACACGTCCTTTGAGCGTTAACTTTATTATATGTGTGCGGCTTCCACGCAGTCGACTACCCATTTGATTCGCGCTCTCTCCCTCACACTTGCTGCCACTATTGCTCTCGCTTCTGCTATCTCTCTCTCTCTCTCTCTCTCTCTCTCTCTCTCATTTCCTCTTTAGTTTCTAGCTAGCATTTTGTATAGCTTTTATTGCCGCCTTTTTAATGACAGCATTTGAATGGCTGCGCGCATTTGGTTCGATTTGGGCCTTAAATGAAAATAGTTTTTGATTTGGATTTATGTGAGGCAAAGACTTGGCATTGAAATTTTCGATAGAGATGAAATTGATTAGCAATTGAGCAAGAAATGAGAAATCTTTAATATAAATTAATAATTTTCTTATTTACATTGGACATTTTTTAAAGTAGAAGCAAATATATTTTCTCCAGGCAAACTCTAAGTTGAATAAACAAATTTTCATTAATTTTTTTTTTAGTCGTAAGTTTTTTTTTTAGAAAATTTCAGAAATAATTTGTTTTTTTTTTTTTTTTTTTGTTTTTATTTGTTTTTTTTTTTTAACTTTTTTTTTTATAGTTTCTTTTTAATTAAAAAAAAACTTTATAAAAAATTAATAATATATTTTTAAGTTTTAGCAGAAAATTTGTCTTTCAATAAAATACTTTTATATAATTTTGTTTTTATTTGTTATTTATTTTTTTTAAATTTAATTATTTTTTTTTTTATATTTTCTTTTGAATTAAATAAAACCTTTATTAGAAATTAATATTATATATTTTTAAGTTTTAACAGCAAATTTGTCTTTAAATTAAATACATTTTTAAATTAATATAACTAATAAAAATTAAATATACAGAAACCTGGCTTAAGCTCAGCTTTAATTTGGCTGCATTTTGGGTTTCTTTTTTCTTCACTTTGAAACTTAATGCAAATGTCTCAATTTAGCAAGACTTGAGCGCTGAGCAAAAGGATTTGCATTTACCTAAGCTCTGGAGACGCGCGACGAGAATCGGATTGTAAGGGGAAGAGGAAGAGAGAGAGAGAGAGTGGAGAGCGAGTGAGAGGGAGGCAGGTAGAGTGACATTGGAAGCGGGTGCGCTGCTGGGGACGTGTCAGCTGCTCGGTTGGCAACGTGGGCACTTGGCATTGGCTTTGGCTTTAAGTTTGCAGCGCGCGTGTCATGTCGTGTCATCTAAAGCGGAAATGGCAGCCATTACGCAGCAAGGACGAAACTTGCGACGTCAGTTGCTGCTGCTGCTGCTGTTGCTGTTGCGCGCTGGCTTACATTTCATCAGCGCTAATGATAAGAAAACAATTCGGCTAGAGAAGAAGAGAGAGATAGCTACAGAGTGTGAGTGAGAGAAAGGGAGTGAACGAAAAGTCAAATGGCATGAAGCGAGAAAACGTTGCCCCAAAGTCAAGCTGCAGGAATTGTCCCCAGCTGCTTAGCGCGCATAAATATTGTAATAAGCATGAAAATTACAATTTCAGCTGACGTGTCTGCTGCAATGACAATGCTACTTGCCACTTGCAACAGCGCCACTTGCCACTTGCCACTTGCCACTTGGCATTGAAACATTTTGTAATTTACATTTAATTAGAGGATTTTGTGCGCTGGCAAAGACGGCACCGAGATTGAGATTGAGTGGAGCACAGGAAGCGAGAGTTCTCCGGATGTCTGGCTGGGCACAGGCTCGGGCCCTCTCTTGTCGAGGTGTTGCCCTTGCGTATTTGCATTGGCCACAACGCCAGGCAAAGGCTTAGAGTCAGTGAAAGGATTTGCTATGCACTGTGTGTGTCGTATGAGCAACATTTAATTAAGTGACTTTCCGCTGACTTTTCCTTTTTTATTTTATTTTTACTTTTTTATTATTTTTCGTTACCTTGCATTGCGTGCGTATCTGCAGCTGAATGGTCTGAATGGTGATCCAGTGCCTGGTTATGACTGTAAACAGGAAATTAACTTCTAAGCCACATGCCGCCAGACGACAGACGACAGACGGAAGACGACAGCAAAAGGCTTGAAAGAGCGCCTGGCTGCAACCACAATATGATTAGTCATGTTCGTGCTGCATGTTGCAAACATAATTGAAGGCATTTGCCTGCAGCTTAAGTGAATTTGCTGTAGCAAATGGAAATGCAAAAGGGTTTACAATTCGAGTTGAGCTGCATATGGCTTTGGTGGATTAGAGACTAAGAAATGAAGTATGTAAACAAATCAGATTCAATTTAATATATTGCATTTTGGTTTAAATTAATAGACCAGAGTTGAACTCAACTAAATGCTAAGCTAATAATCTGTGTTGTCTCAAAAATGCCAAAAGCAATGTTGTGCCCCATAAATACCAGAAATATTCCAAATCGTTCAACAGCAAAACATGCGAAAGAGCAAGCAATAGGTGGCAGAATTTTTGGCAGCATATTATCAGAAAATTTTACAGATTTTAACTGCAATAACTGCTCAATTATCAGCAGCCACTGTTGGACGGTCATTGTTGGCTAAGATGAAGCAACTCAAAGATGCAAAGCTTACAAACAAAATATGCTACAGAGTGAGGGAGAGAGAGAGGCAGAGTGAGCGAGAGCGAGTGAGGTAGAGTCGAGTGACACGAGAGACTACTTAAAATATGCGTAACAGTTGCCAAGCAATGTCTTTGAGGTGTATGCCCCAGTGAGTGTGCCCATGTGTGTGTGCCAGTGTGTGTGTGTGTGGGTCGTGGAATGTTGTAGCTACCGAAAAAGACAAGAACATTGTTGCTAAAATTTCTCGTGTTTTGTGTGCGTCATGCAAAGTGGCTGCTCGGCGGGGTTGAGCCATGAGCCAGCAAACCTTCATCGTTAGCTGGGCTTTCGAGTATTTTTTGCCTTCTCGGAGGCTTGTGGGCGTGGCAGCAGAATGTCAATAGCTGGCGACACACTTTAAGCATCAGAGCAGCATTTCTTAAAGAAATGTAATTTATGCTCAATACACAAACATCTCGCACACACGCAGAGAGAAAACATTTGCATGGCAAATTTAAGGCGTGTTTCTTGAAAGTCTTTAGCATTATTTACACTCAATTCACCTGTGGCCGAAACAAAATTTCAAGTGAAATTCATTTCCTTTACAGCTCGTAAAGTTGCCTTTATATTTGGCCAGCTTTCGCATGTTGGCATTGGCCATTGAAAGGTATTTGCTCGGTTAGACACAAGATTTGCTTGCAATCAAATGGAAATGTAGCTCCATTCAGTATTTACTTCAAATATAATACAAAATATTAAAAAATAAATAAATAAAAAATAAAAATAAAAATAAAAATATTTAGGTGTGTAAATAAAATTGTGTTTTTGTTAAAATGAATGATTGAAGTCTTATATCTTTAAACGTAGAAAATAATTATTTATATAAATAAATAAATAAATAGATAAAGAAATGTATTTAAAGAAAAAATCAAGAATATAATTCATGTGCTTTACATAGTTTATTTTTAATATTTCTTATTTTTAAGCATAGCTTGAAATTGATTTGATCAATAATTTTATTATTTACGCTCTGTTTGCTAGATCAACCGAAACATATCATGCTCTCTCGCTCTGGCTCTGGAAAAGTGACTTCGGTTCTTTTCGTTTGAGTTGAACAATTCGTATGATGCTCTTTTAATAAATATAATTTAGGGAGCTATACGATTGACGTTCGCCCAATCAGCTTCAGTGAGCAGTCAGCAGATAACTTTCAACGAGTCTATGCCAAAGATCGTCTCATTTACATACACAAGCACGCAGTCAGTTCATGAAGACTACTGCGAGCATGCATACGGATGCATACATAAATGACTACTCTTTGATTCATCTAACTTAAGCAATTCAACTCGAGGAGAGCGAATAAAAACGTATAGAAAGTGTTTTCGGCCGATCGTGAACGAATTCGTTGAAGAACCGATAAAACCGGGTGCTCTTTGAGTCTTTGCTCAGAGAGTGAGTAAAAGACATTTGATATTTTATATCAATGAATTTTATAAAGTAATGAAGCCTTATTCATCAATTCATGTGCCCACCAATGTATTAACAACCTTTCGGTTATTTTTAAGCCATTTTAGCTGTTGTTAGCTCATTTTCATGTTTATCTCACCAACTGCCTTTCTTCTTTCTTTCTAACATTCCTATCCCACTTTCTAATCATATTTCTATGTCTTAATCACGATCCTGTTCATTGGCTGACGACCAGTCGTATTTATCCATCCATTTTCCTATTAATGTTCAATCTACCTTTCTGGCTGTTTTCTAGCCATTTTTAGCGGTTTTTAGCGGTTTTTAGCTCTTTCTACCTTCTTTCTAACCTTCAAATCCTACTTTCTAATCATATTTCCATCTCTTAATCACGATTCTGTCCATAGGATCATGAGCAGTCTTAGTTATCCATCCATATGCCCACCAATGATATCTCCCTTTCTGACTATTTGTAAGCCAAGTTTTGCTGTCGTTAGCTCATTTTCGGGATTCACTCACCAACTACCTTTCTACCTTCTTTCGAACCTTTATATCCTACTTTCTAATCATTTTTCTATCTCTTAATCATGATTCTGCTCATTGGTTGATGACCAGTCTTATATACCCATCTATTTGCCTATTAATGTTCAATCTACCTTTCTGGCTATTTTCTAGCCATTTTTAGCGGTTTTTAGCGGTTTTTAGCTCTTTTTCTGGTTTGTCTCGCAGACTACCTTTCTACCTTCTTTCTGACCTTCAAATCCTACTTTTTTAATCATATTTCCATCTCTTAATCACGATTCTGTTCATAGGATGATGACCAGTATTAGTTATCCATCCATATGCCCACCAATGATATCTCCCTTTCTGACTATTTGTAAGCCAAGTTTAGCTGTCGTTAGCTCATTTTCGGGATTCACTCACCAACTACCTTTCTACCTTCTTTCGAACCTTTATATCCACTATCTAATCATTTTTCTATCTCTTAATCACGTTTCTGTTCATTGGTTTATGACCAGTCTTATATACTGATCCATTTGCCTATTAATGTTCAATCTACCTTTCTGACTGTTTTCTAGCCATTTTTAGCCGTTTTTAGCGGTTTTTAGCTCTTTTTCTGGTTTTAGCTACTTTTTTAATCATATTTCCATCTCTTAATCACGATTCTGTTCATAGGATGATGACCAGTCTTAGTTATCCATCCATATGCCCACCAATGATATCTCCCTTTCTGACTATTTGTAAGCCAAGTTTAGCTGTCGTTAGCTCATTTTCGGGATTCACTCACCAACTACCTTTCTACCTTCTTTCGAACCTTTATATCCACTATCTAATCATTTTTCTATCTCTTAATCACGTTTCTGTTCATTGGTTTATGACCAGTCTTATATACTGATCCATTTGCCTATTAATGTTCAATCTACCTTTCTGACTGTTTTCTAGCCAATTTTAGCCGGTTTTAGCGGTTTTTTAGCTCTTTTTCTGGTTTGCCTAGCCAACTACCTTTCTTCGTTCTTTCTGACCTTCAAATCCTACTTTTTTAATCATATTTCCATCTCTTAATAACTATTCTGTTCATAGGATGATGACCAGTCTTAGTTATCCATCCATATGCCCACCAATGTTATCACTTCTGGCTATATTTAAGCCATGTTTAGCTGTCGTTAGCTCATTTTCGGGATTCACTCACCAACTACCTTTCTACCTTCTTTCGAACCTTTATAACCTACTTTTTAATCATTTTTCTATCTCTTAATCATGATTCTGTTCATTGGTTGATGACCAGTCTTATTTACCCATCCATTGCCTAGTAATGTTCAATCTATCTTTCTGGCTATTTTCTAGCCATTTTTAGCGGTTTTTAGCTCTTTTTCTGGTTTGTCTAGCCAACTACCTTTCTACCTTCTTTCTGACCTTCAAATCCTACTTTTTTAATCATATTTCCATCTCTTAATAACGATTCTGTTCATAGGATGATGACCAGTCTTAGTTATCCATCCATATGCCCACCATTGATATCTCCCTTTCTGACTATTTGTAAGCCAAGTTTAGCTGTCGATAGCTCATTTTCGGGATTCACTCACCAACTACCTTTCTACCTTCTTTCGAACCTTTCTATCCCACTTTCTAATCATTTTTCTATCTCTTAATCATGATTCTGTTCATTGGTTGATGACCAGTCTTATTTACCCATCCATTTGCCTAGTAATGTTCAATCTATCTTTCTGGCTATTTTCTAGCAATTTTTAGCGGTTTTTAGCGGTTTTTAGCTCTTTTTCTGTTCATTGGTTGATGACCAGTCTTATTTACCCATCCATTTGCCTAGTAATGTTCAATCTATCTTTCTGGCTATTTTCTAGCAATTTTTAGCGGTTTTTAGCGGTTTTTAGCTCTTTTTCTGGTTTGTCTCGCAGACTACCTTTCTACCTTCTTTCTGACCTTCAAATCCTACTTTTTTAATCATATTTCCATCTCTTAATCACGATTCTGTTCATAGGATGATGACCAGTATTAGTTATCCATCCATATGCCCACCAATGTTATCTCCCTTTCTGACTATTTTGAAGCCATGTTTAGCTGTCGTTAGCTCATTTTCGGGATTCACTCACCAACTACCTTTCTACCTTCTTTCGAACCTTTATATCCACTATCTAATCATTTTTCTATCTCTTAATCACGTTTCTGTTCATTGGTTTATGACCAGTCTTATATACTGATCCATTTGCCTATCAATGTTCAATCTACCTTTCTGACTGTTTTCTAGCCAATTTTAGCCGTTTTTAGCGGTTTTTAGCTCTTTTTCTGGTTTGCCTAGCCAACTACCTTTCTTCCTTCTTTCTGACCTTCAAATCCTACTTTTTTAACCATATTTCCATCTCTTAATAACGATTCTGTTCATAGGATGATGACCAGTCTTAGTTATCCATCTATATGCCCACCAATGTTATCTACCTTTCTGGCTGTATTTAAGCCATGTTTAGCTGTCGTTAGCTCATTTTCGGGATTCACTCACCAACTACCTTTCTACCTTCTTTCGAACCTTTATAACCTACTTTCTAATCATTTTTCTATCTCTTAATCATGATTCTGTTCACTGGTTGATGACCAGTCTTATTTACCCATCCATTGCCTAGTAATGTTCAATCTATCTTTCTGGCTATTTTCTAGCCATTTTTAGCGGTTTTTAGCTCTTTTTCTGGTTTGTCTAGCCAACTACCTTCCTACCTTCTTTCTGACCTTCAAATCCTACTTTTTTAATCATATTTCCATCTCTTAATAACGATTCTGTTCATAGGATGACGACCAGTCTTAGTTATCCATCCATATGCCCACCAATGATATCTACCTTTCTGGCTTTATTTAAGCCATGTTTAGCTGTCGTTAGCTCATTTTCGGCATTCACTCATCAACTACCTTTCTACCTTCTTTCGAACCTTTCTATCCCACTTTCTAATCATTTTTCTATCTCTTCATCATGATTCTGTTCATTGGTTGATGACCAGTCTTATTTACCCATCCATTTGCCTAGTAATGTTCAATCTATCTTTCTGGCTATTTTCTAGCCATTTTTAGCCGTTTTTAGCCGTTTTTAGCGGTTTTTAACTCTTTTTCTGGTTTGTCTAGCCAACTACCTTCCTACCTTCTTTCTGACCTTCAAATCCTACTTTTTTAATCATATTTCCATCTCTTAATAACGATTCTGTTCATAGGATGACGACCAGTCTTAGTTATCCATCCATATGCCCACCATTGATATCTCCCTTTCTGACTATTTGTAAGCCAAGTTTAGCTGTCGATAGCTCATTTTCGGGATTCACTCACCAACTACCTTTCTACCTTCTTTCGAACCTTTCTATCCCACTTTCTAATCATTTTTCTATCTCTTCATCATGATTCTGTTTATTGGTTGATGACCAGTCTTATTTACCCATCCATTTGCCTAGTAATGTTCAATCTATCTTTCTGGCTATTTTCTAGCCATTTTTAGCCATTTTTAGCGGTTTTTAACTCTTTTTCTGGTTTGTCTAGCCAACTACCTTCCTACCTTCTTTCTGACCTTCAAATCCTACTTTTTTAATCATATTTCCATCTCTTAATAACGATTCTGTTCATAGGATGACGACCAGTCTTAGTTATCCATCCATATGCCCACCAATGTTATCTACCTTTCTGGCTTTATTTAAGCCATGTTTAGCTGTCGTTAGCTCATTTTCGGCATTCACTCATCAACTACCTTTCTACCTTCTTTCGAACCTTTCTATCCCACTTTCTAATCATTTTTCTATCTCTTAATCAGGATTCTGTTCATTGGTTGATGACCAGTCTTATTTACCCATCGATTTGCCTAGTAATGTTCAATCTATCTTTCTGGCTATTTTCCAGCCATTTTTAGCCGTATTTAGCGGTTTTTAGCTCTTTTTCTGGTTTGTCTAGCCAACTACCTTTCTACCTTCTTTCTGACCTTCAAATCCTACTTTTTTAATCATATTTCCATCTCTTAATAACGATTCTGTTCATAGGATGATGACCAGTCTTAGTTATCCATCCATATGCCCACCAATGATATCTCCCTTTCTGACTATTTGTAAGCTAAGTTTAGCTGTCGTTAGCTCATTTTCGGGATTCACTCACCAACTACCTTTCTACCTTCTTTCGAACCTTTATATCCTACTTTCTAATCATTTTTCTATCTCTTAATCATGATTCTGTTCATTGGTTGATGACCAGTCTTATTTACCCATCCATTTGCCTAGTAATGTTCAATCTATCTTTCTGGCTATTTTCTAGCCATTTTTAGCCGTTTTTAGCGGTTTTTAGCTCTTTTTCTGGTTTGTCTAGCCAACTACCTTTCTACCTTCTTTCTGACCTTCAAATCCTACTCTTTTAATCATATTTCCATCTCTTAATAACGATTCTGTTCATAGGATGATGACCAGTCTTAGTTATCCATCCATATGCCCACCATTGATATCTCCCTTTCTGACTATTTGTAAGCCAAGTTTAGCTGTCGTTAGCTCATTTTCGGGATTCACTCACCAACTACCTTTCTACCTTCTTTCGAACCTTTCTATCCCACTTTCTAATCATTTTTCTATCTCTTAATCATGATGCTGTTCATTGGTTGATGACCAGTCTTATTTACCCATCGATTTGCCTAGTAATGTTCAATCCATCTTTCTGGCTATTTTCTAGCCATTTTTAACCGTTTTTAGCGGTTTTTAGCTCTTTTTCTGGTTTGTCTAGCCAACTACCCTTCTACCTTCTTTCTGACCTTCAAATCCTACTTTTTTAATCATATTTCCATCTCTTAATAACGATTCTTTTCATAGGATGACGACCAGTCTTAGTTATCCATCCATATGCCCACCAATGTTATCTACCTTTCTGGCTATATTTAAACCATGTTTAGCTGTCGTTAGCTCATTTTCGGGATTCACTCACCAACTACCTTTCTACCTTCTTTCGAACCTTTCTATCCCACTTTCTAATCATATTTCTATCTCTTAATCATGATTCTGTTCATTGGTTGATGACCAGTCTTATTTACCCATCCATTTGCCTAGTAATGTTCAATCTATCTTTCTGGCTATTTTCTAGCCATTTTTAGCCGTTTTTAGCGGTTTTTAGCTCTTTTTCTGGTTTGTCTAGCCAACTACCTTTCTACCTTCTTTCTGACCTTCAAATCCTACTTTTTTAATCATATTTCCATCTCTTAATAACGATTCTGTTCATAGGATGATGACCAGTCTTAGTTATCCATCCATATGCCCACCATTGATATCTCCCTTTCTGACTATTTGTAAGCCAAGTTTAGCTGTCGTTGGCTCATTTTCGGGATTCACTCACCAACTACCTTTCTACCTTCTTTCGAACCTTTATATCCCACTTTTTTAATCATATTTCCATCTCTTAATAACGATTCTGTTCATAGGATGATGACCAGTCTTAGTTATCCATCCATATGCCCACCAATGTTATCTACCTTTCTGGCTATATTTAAGCCATGTTTAGCTGTCGTTAGCTCATTTTCGGGATTCACTCACCAACTACCTTTCTACCTTCTTTCGAACCTTTCTATCCCACTTTCTAATCATATTTCTATCTCTTAATCATGATTCTGTTCATTGGTTGATGACCAGTCTTATTTACCCATCCATTTGCCTAGTAATGTTCAATCTATCTTTCTGGCTATTTTCTAGCCATTTTTAGCCGTTTTTAGCGGTTTTTAGCTCTTTTTCTGGTTTGTCTAGCCAACTACCTTTCTACCTTCTTTCTGACCTTCAAATCCTACTTTTTTAATCATATTTCCATCTCTTAATAACGATTCTGTTCATAGGATGACGACCAGTCTTAGTTATCCATCCATATGCCCACCAATGTTATCTACCTTTCTGGCTATATTTAAGCCATGTTTAGCTGTCGTTAGCTCATTTTCGGGATTCACTCACCAACTACCTTTCTACCTTCTTTCGAACCTTTCTATCCCACTTTCTATTCATTTTTCTATCTCTTAATCATGATTCTGTTCATTGGTTGATGACCAGTCTTATTTACCCATCCATTTGCCTAGTAATGTTCAATCTATCTTTCTGGCTATTTTCTAGCCATTTTTAGCCGTTTTTAGCGGTTTTTAGCTCTTTTTCTGGTTTGTCTAGCCAACTACCTTTCTACCTTCTTTCTGACCTTCAAATCCTACTTTTTTAATCATATTTCCATCTCTTAATAACGATTCTGTTCATAGGATGACGACCAGTCTTAGTTATCCATCCATATGCCCACCAATGTTATCTACCTTTCTGGCTATATTTAAGCCATGTTTAGCTGTCGTTAGCTCATTTTCGGGATTCACTCACCAACTACCTTTCTACCTTCTTTCGAACCTTTCTATCCCACTTTCTAATCATTTTTCTATCTCTTAATCATGATTCTGTTCATTGGTTGATGACCAGTCTTATTTACCCATCCATTTGCCTATTAATGTTCAATCTATCTTTCTGGCTATTTTCTAGCCATTTTCAGCCGTTTTTAGCGGGTTTTAGCTCTTTTTCTGGTTTGTCTAGCAGACTACCTTTCTACCTTCTTTCTGACCTTCAAATCCTACTTTTTTAATAACCATCTCTTAATAACGATTCTGTTCATAGGATGATGACCAGTCTTAGTTATCCATCCATATGCCCACCATTGATATCTCCCTTTCTGACTATTTGTAAGCCAAGTTTAGCTGTCGTTGGCTCATTTTCGGGATTCACTCACCAACTACCTTTCTACCTTCTTTCGAACCTTTATATCCCACTTTTTTAATCATATTTCCATCTCTTAATAACGATTCTGTTCATAGGATGATGACCAGTCTTAGTTATCCATCCATATGCCCACCAATGTTATCTACCTTTCTGGCTATATTTAAGCCATGTTTAGCTGTCGTTAGCTCATTTTCGGGATTCACTCACCAACTACCATTCTACCTTCTTTCGAACCTTTCTATCCCACTTTCTAATCATTTTTCTATCTCTTAATCATGATTCTGTTCATTGGTTGATGACCAGTCTTATTTACCCATCCATTTGCCTAGTAATGTTCAATCTATCTTTCTGGCTATTTTCTAGCCATTTTTAGCCGTTTTTAGCGGTTTTTAGCTCTTTTTCTGGTTTGTCTAGCCAACTACCTTTCTACCTTCTTTCTGACCTTCAAATCCTACTTTTTTAATCATATTTCCATCTCTTAATAACGATTCTGTTCATAGGATGACGACCAGTCTTAGTTATCCATCCATATGCCCAGCAATGTTATCTACCTTTCTGGCTATATTTAAGCCATGTTTAGCTGTCGTTAGCTCATTTCGGGATTCACTCACCAACTACCTTTCTACCTTCTTTCGAACCTTTCTATCCCACTTTCTATTCATTTTTCTATCTCTTAATCATGATGCTGTTCATTGGTTGATGACCAGTCTTATTTACCCATCGATTTGCCTAGTAATGTTCAATCTATCTTTCTGGCTATTTTCTAGCCATTTTTAGCCGTTTTTAGCGGTTTTTAGCTCTTTTTCTGGTTTGTCTAGCCAACTACCCTTCTACCTTCTTTCTGACCTTCAAATCCTACTTTTTTAATCATATTTCCATCTCTTAATAACGATTCTTTTCGTAGGATGACGACCAGTCTTAGTTATCCATCCATATGCCCACCATTGATATCTCCCTTTCTGGCTATATTTAAGCCATGTTTAGCTGTCGTTAGCTCATTTCGGGATTCACTCACCAACTACCTTTCTACCTTCTTTCGAACCTTTCTATCCCACTTTCTAATCATTTTTCTATCTCTTAATCATGATTCTGTTCATTGGTTGATGACCAGCCTTATTTACCCATCCATTTGCCTATTAATGTTCAATCTACCTTTCTGAATGTTTTCTAGCCAATTTTAGCCGTTTTTAGCGGTTTTTAGCTCTTTTTCTGGTTTGTATAGCCAACTACCTTTCTACCTTCTTTCTGACCTTCAAATCCTACTCTTTTAATCATATTTCCATCTCTTAATAACGATTCTGTTCATAGGATGATGACCAGTCTTAGTTATCCATCCATATGCCCACCATTGATATCTCCCTTTCTGACTATTTGTAAGCCAAGTTTAGCTGTCGTTGGCTCATTTTCGGGATTCACTCACCAACTACCTTTCTACCTTCTTTCGAACCTTATATCCCACTTTTTTTAATCATATTTCCATCTCTTAATAACGATTCTGTTCATAGGATGATGACCAGTCTTAGTTATCCATCCATATGCCCACCAATGTTATCTACCTTTCTGGCTATATTTAAGCCATGTTTAGCTGTCGTTAGCTCATTTTCGGGATTCACTCACCAACTACCATTCTACCTTCTTTCGAACCTTTCTATCCCACTTTCTAATCATTTTTCTATCTCTTAATCAGGATTCTGTTCATTGGTTGATGACCAGTCTTATTTACCCATCCATTTGCCTAGTAATGTTCAATCTATCTTTCTGGCTATTTTCTAGCCATTTTTAGCCGTTTTAAGCGGTTTTTAGCTCTTTTTCTGGTTTGTCTAGCCAACTACCTTTCTACCTTCTTTCTGACCTTCAAATCCTACTTTTTAATCATATTTCCATCTCTTAATAACGATTCTGTTCATAGGATGATGACCAGTCTTAGTATCCATCCATATGCCCACCAATGTTATCTACCTTTCTGGCTATATTTAAGCCATGTTTAGCTGTCGTTAGCTCATTTTCGGGATTCACTCACCAACTACCTTTCTACCTTCTTTCGAACCTTTCTATCCCACTTTCTAATCATTTTTCTATCTCTTAATCATGATTCTGTTCATTGGTTGATGACCAGTCTTATTTACCCATCGATTTGCCTAGTAATGTTCAATCTATCTTTTTGGCTATTTTCTAGCCATTTTTAGCGGTTTTTAGCGGTTTTTAGCTCTTTTTCTGGTTTGTCTAGCCAACTACCTTTCTACCTTCTTTCTGACCTTCAAATCCTACTTTTTTAATCATATTTCCATCTCTTAATAACGATTCTGTTCATAGGATGACGACCAGTCTTAGTTATCCATCCATATGCCCACCAATGTTATCTACCTTTCTGGCTATATTTAAGCCATGTTTAGCTGTCGTTAGCTCATTTTCGGGATTCCCTCACCAACTACCTTTCTACCTTCTTTCGAACCTTTCTATCCCACTTTCTAATCATTTTTCTATCTCTTAATCATGATTCTGTTCATTGGTTGATGACCAGTCTTATTTACCCATCCATTTGCCTATTAATGTTCAATCTATCTTTCTGGCTATTTTCTAGCCATTTTTAGCCGTTTTTAGCGGGTTTTAGCTCTTTTTCTGGTTTGTCTAGCAGACTACCTTTCTACCTTCTTTCTGACCTTCAAATCCTACTTTTTTAATAACCATCTCTTAATAACGATTCTGTTCATCATCCTATGACCTATGACCAGTCTTAGTTACCCATCCATATGCCCACCAATGTTATCTACCTTTCTGGCTATATTTAAGCCATGTTTAGCTGTCGTTAGCTCATTTTCGGGATTCACTCACCAACTACCTTTCTACCTTCTTTCGAACCTTTCTATCCCACTTTCTAATCATTTTTCTATCTCTTAATCATGATTCTGTTCATTGGTTGATGACCAGTCTTATTTACCCATCGATTTGCCTAGTAATGTTCAATCTATCTTTTTGGCTATTTTCTAGCCATTTTTAGCGGTTTTAGCGGTTTTTAGCTCTTTTTCTGGTTTGTCTAGCCAACTACCTTTCTACCTTCTTTCTGACCTTCAAATCCTACTTTTTTAATCATATTTCCATCTCTTAATAACGATTCTGTTCATAGGATGATGACCAGTCTTAGTATCCATCCATATGCCCACCAATGTTATCTACCTTTCTGGCTATATTTAAGCCATGTTTAGCTGTCGTTAGCTCATTTTCGGGATTCACTCACCAACTACCTTTCTACCTTCTTTCGAACCTTTCTATCCCACTTTCTATTCATTTTTCTATCTGTTAATCATGATGCTGTTCATTGGTTGATGACCAGTCTTATTTACCCATCGATTTGCCTAGTAATGTTCAATCTATCTTTTTGGCTATTTCTAGCCATTTTTAGCCGTTTTTAGCGGTTTTTAGCTCTTTTTCTGGTTTGTCTAGCCAACTACCTTTCTACCTTCTTTCTGACCTTCAAATCCTACTTTTTTAATCATATTTCCATCTCTTAATAACGATTCTGTTCATAGGATGACGACCAGTCTTGGTTATCCATCCATATGCCCACCAATGTTATCTACCTTTCTGGCTATATTTAAGCCATGTTTAGCTGTCGTTAGCTCATTTTCGGGATTCACTCACCAACTACCTTTCTACCTTCTTTCGAACCTTTATATCCTACTTTCTAATCATTTTTCTATCTCTTAATCATGATTCTGTTCATTGGTTGATGACCAGTCTTATTTACCCATCCATTTGCCTAGTAATGTTCAATCTATCTTTCTGACTATTTTCTAGCCATTTTTAGCCGTTTTTAGCGGTTTTTAGCTCTTTTTCTGGTTTGTCTAGCCAACTACCCTTCTACCTTCTTTCTGACCTTCAAATCCTACTTTTTTAATCATATTTCCATCTCTTAATAACGATTCTTTTCGTAGGATGACGACGAATCTATCTTTCTGGCTATTTTCTAGCCATTTTTAGCCGTTTTTAGCGGTTTTTAGCTCTTTTTCTGGTTTGTCTAGCCAACTACCCTTCTACCTTCTTTCTGACCTTCAAATCCTACTTTTTTAATCATATTTCCATCTCTTAATAACGATTCTGTTCATAGGATGATGACCAGTCTTAGTTATCCATCCATATGCCCACCATTGATATCTCCCTTTCTGACTATTTGTAAGCCAAGTTTAGCTGTCGTTGGCTCATTTTCGGGATTCACTCACAAACTACCTTTCTACCTTCTTTCGAACCTTTATATCCCACTTTTTTAATCATATTTCCATCTCTTAATAACGATTCTGTTCATAGGATGACGACCAGTCTTAGTTATCCATCCATATGCCCACCAATGTTATCTACCTTTCTGGCTATATTTAAGCCATGTTTAGCTGTCGTTAGCTCATTTTCGGGATTCACTCACCAACTACCATTCTACCTTCTTTCGTACCTTTCTATCCCACTTTCTAATCATTTTTCTATCTCTTAATCATGATTCTGTTCATTGGTTGATGACCAGTCTTATTTACCCATCCATTTGCCTAGTAATGTTCAATCTATCTTTCTGGCTATTTTCTAGCCATTTTTAGCCGTTTTTAGCGGTTTTTAGCTCTTTTTCTGGTTTGTCTAGCCAACTACCTTTCTACCTTCTTTCTGACCTTCAAATCCTACTTTTTAATCATATTTCCATCTCTTAATAACGATTCTGTTCATAGGATGATGACCAGTCTTAGTATCCATCCATATGCCCACCAATGTTATCTACCTTTCTGGCTATATTTAAGCCATGTTTAGCTGTCGTTAGCTCATTTTCGGGATTCACTCACCAACTACCTTTCTACCTTCTTTCGAACCTTTATATCCTACTTTCTAATCATTTTTCTATCTCTTAATCATGATGCTGTTCATTGGTTGATGACCAGTCTTATTTACCCATCGATTTGCCTAGTAATGTTCAATCTATCTTTTTGGCTATTTTCTAGCCATTTTTAGCCGTTTTTAGCGGTTTTTAGCTCTTTTTCTGGTTTGTCTAGCCAACTACCTTTCTACCTTCTTTCTGACCTTCAAATCCTACTTTTTTAATCATATTTCCATCTCTTAATAACGATTCTGTTCATAGGATGACGACCAGTCTTAGTTATCCATCCATATGCCCACCAATGTTATCTACCTTTCTGGCTATATTTAAGCCATGTTTAGCTGTCGTTAGCTCATTTTCGGGATTCACTCACCAACTACCTTTCTACCTTCTTTCGAACCTTTCTATCCCACTTTCTATTCATTTTTCTATCTCTTAATCATGATGCTGTTCATTGGTTGATGACCAGTCTTATTTACCCATCGATTTGCCTAGTAATGTTCAATCTATCTTTCTGGCTATTTTCTAGCCATTTTTAGCCGTTTTTAGCGGTTTTTAGCTCTTTTTCTGGTTTGTCTAGCCAACTACCCTTCTACCTTCTTTCTGACCTTCAAATCCTACTTTTTTAATCATATTTCCATCTCTTAATAACGATTCTTTTCGTAGGATGACGACCAGTCTTAGTTATCCATCCATATGCCCACCATTGATATCTCCCTTTCTGGCTATTTGTAAGCCAAGTTTAGCTGTCGTTAGCTCATTTTCGGGATTCACTCACCAACTACCTTTCTACCTTCTCGAACCTTTCTATCCCACTTTCTAATCATTTTTCTATCTCTTAATCATGATTCTGTTCATTGGTTGATGACCAGTCTTATTTACCCATCGATTTGCCTAGTAATATTCAATCTATCTTTCTGGCTATTTTCTAGCCATTTTTAGCCGTTTTTAGCGGTTTTTAGCTCTTTTTCTGGTTTGTCTAGCCAACTACCTTTCTACCTTCTTTCTGACCTTCAAATCCTACTTTTTTAATCATATTTCCATCTCTTAATAACGATTCTGTTCATAGGATGATGACCAGTCTTAGTTATCCATCCATATGCCCACCATTGATATCTCCCTTTCTGACTATTTGTAAGCCAAGTTTAGCTGTCGTTGGCTCATTTTCGGGATTCACTCACCAACTACCTTTCTACCTTCTTTCGAACCTTTATATCCCACTTTTTTAATCATATTTCCATCTCTTAATAACGATTCTGTTCATAGGATGATGACCAGTCTTAGTTATCCATCCATATGCCCACCAATGTTATCTACCTTTCTGGCTATATTTAAGCCATGTTTAGCTGTCGTTAGCTCATTTTCGGGATTCACTCACCAACTACCATTCTACCTTCTTTCGAACCTTTCTATCCCACTTTCTAATCATTTTTCTATCTCTTAATCATGATTCTGTTCATTGGTTGATGACCAGTCTTATTTACCCATCCATTTGCCTAGTAATGTTCAATCTATCTTTCTGGCTATTTTCTAGCCATTTTTAGCCGTTTTTAGCGGTTTTTAGCTCTTTTTCTGGTTTGTCTAGCCAACTACCTTTCTACCTTCTTTCTAACCTTCAAATCCTACTTTTTTAATCATATTTCCATCTCTTAATAACGATTCTGTTCATAGGATGATGACCAGTCTTAGTATCCATCCATATGCCCACCAATGTTATCTACCTTTCTGGCTATATTTAAGCCATGTTTAGCTGTCGTTAGCTCATTTTCGGGATTCACTCACCAACTACCTTTCTACCTTCTTTCGAACCTTTCTATCCCACTTTCTATTCATTTTTCTATCTGTTAATCATGATGCTGTTCATTGGTTGATGACCAGTCTTATTTACCCATCGATTTGCCTAGTAATGTTCAATCTATCTTTTTGGCTATTTTCTAGCCATTTTTAGCCGTTTTTAGCGGTTTTTATCTCTTTTTCTGGTTTGTCTAGCCAACTACCTTTCTACCTTCTTTCTGACCTTCAAATCCTACTTTTTAATCATATTTCCATCTCTTAATAACGATTCTGTTCATAGGATGACGACCAGTCTTAGTTATCCATCCATATGCCCACCAATGTTATCTACCTTTCTGGCTATATTTAAGCCATGTTTAGCTGTCGTTAGCTCATTTTCGGGATTCACTCACCAACTACCTTTCTACCTTCTTTCGAACCTTTATATCCTACTTTCTAATCATTTTTCTATCTCTTAATCATGATTCTGTTCATTGGTTGATGACCAGTCTTATTTACCCATCCATTTGCCTAGTAATGTTCAATCTATCTTTCTGGCTATTTTCTAGCCATTTTTAGCCGTTTTTAGCGGTTTTTAGCTCTTTTTCTGGTTTGTCTAGCCAACTACCCTTCTACCTTCTTTCTGACCTTCAAATCCTACTTTTTTAATCATATTTCCATCTCTTAATAACGATTCTTTTCGTAGGATGACGACCAGTCTTAGTTATCCATCCATATGCCCACCATTGATATCTCCCTTTCTGGCTATTTGTAAGCCAAGTTTAGCTGTCGTTAGCTCATTTTCGGGATTCACTCACCAACTACCTTTCTACCTTCTCGAACCTTTCTATCCCACTTTCTAATCATTTTTCTATCTCTTAATCATGATTCTGTTCATTGGTTGATGACCAGTCTTATTTACCCATCGATTTGCCTAGTAATGTTCAATCTATCTTTCTGGCTATTTTCTAGCCATTTTTAGCCGCTTTTAGCGGTTTTTAGCTCTTTTTCTGGTTTGTCTAGCCAACTACCTTTCTACCTTCTTTCTGACCTTCAAATCCTACTTTTTTAATCATATTTCCATCTCTTAATAACGATTCTGTTCATAGGATGATGACCAGTCTTAGTTATCCATCCATATGCCCACCATTGATATCTCCCTTTCTGACTATTTGTAAGCCAAGTTTAGCTGTCGTTGGCTCATTTTCGGGATTCACTCACCAACTACCTTTCTACCTTCTTTGGAACCTTTATATCCCACTTTTTTAATCATATTTCCATCTCTTAATAACGATTCTGTTCATAGGATGATGACCAGTCTTAGTTATCCATCCATATGCCCACCAATGTTATCTACCTTTCTGGCTATATTTAAGCCATGTTTAGCTGTCGTTAGCTCATTTTTAGCCGTTTTTAGCGGTTTTTAGCTCTTTTTCTGGTTTGTCTAGCCAACTACCTTTCTACCTTCTTTCTGACCTTCAAATCCTACTTTTTAATCATATTTCCATCTCTTAATAACGATTCTGTTCATAGGATGATGACCAGTCTTAGTATCCATCCATATGCCGACCAATGTTATCTACCTTTCTGGCTATATTTAAGCCATGTTTAGCTGTCGTTAGCTCATTTTCGGGATTCACTCACCAACTACCTTTCTACCTTCTTTCGAACCTTTCTATCCCACTTTCTATTCATTTTTCTATCTCTTAATCATGATGCTGTTCATTGGTTGATGACCAGTCTTATTTACCCATCGATTTGCCTAGTAATGTTCAATCTATCTTTTTGGCTATTTTCTAGCCATTTTTAGCCGTTTTTAGCGGTTTTTAGCTCTTTTTCTGGTTTGTCTAGCCAACTACCTTTCTACCTTCTTTCTGACCTTCAAATCCTACTTTTTTAATCATATTTCCATCTCTTAATAACGATTCTGTTCATAGGATGACGACCAGTCTTAGTTATCCATCCATATGCCCACCAATGTTATCTACCTTTCTGGCTATATTTAAGCCATGTTTAGCTGTCGTTAGCTCATTTTCGGGATTCACTCACCAACTACCTTTCTACCTTCTTTCGAACCTTTCTATCCCACTTTCTATTCATTTTTCTATCTCTTAATCATGATTCTGTTCATTGGTTGATGACCAGTCTTATTTACCCATCCATTTGCCTAGTAATGTTCAATCTATCTTTCTGGCTATTTTCTAGCCATTTTTAGCCGTTTTTAGCGGTTTTTAGCTCTTTTTCTGGTTTGTCTAGCCAACTACCTTTCTACCTTCTTTCTGACCTTCAAATCCTACTTTTTTAATCATATTTCCATCTCTTAATAACGATTCTGTTCATAGGATGACGACCAGTCTTAGTTATCCATCCATATGCCCACCAATGTTATCTACCTTTCTGGCTATATTTAAGCCATGTTTAGCTGTCGTTAGCTCATTTTCGGGATTCACTCACCAACTACCTTTCTACCTTCTTTCGAACCTTTCTATCCCACTTTCTAATCATTTTTCTATCTCTTAATCATGATTCTGTTCATTGGTTGATGACCAGTCTTATTTACCCATCCATTTGCCTATTAATGTTCAATCTATCTTTCTGGCTATTTTCTAGCCATTTTCAGCCGTTTTTAGCGGGTTTTTAGCTCTTTTTCTGGTTTGTCTAGCAGACTACCTTTCTACCTTCTTTCTGACCTTCAAATCCTACTTTTTTAATAACCATCTCTTAATAACGATTCTGTTCATAGGATGATGACCAGTCTTAGTTATCCATCCATATGCCCACCATTGATATCTCCCTTTCTGACTATTTGTAAGCCAAGTTTAGCTGTCGTTGGCTCATTTTCGGGATTCACTCACCAACTACCTTTCTACCTTCTTTCGAACCTTTATATCCCACTTTTTTAATCATATTTCCATCTCTTAATAACGATTCTGTTCATAGGATGATGACCAGTCTTAGTTATCCATCCATATGCCCACCAATGTTATCTACCTTTCTGGCTATATTTAAGCCATGTTTAGCTGTCGTTAGCTCATTTTCGGGATTCACTCACCAACTACCATTCTACCTTCTTTCGAACCTTTCTATCCCACTTTCTAATCATTTTTCTATCTCTTAATCATGATTCTGTTCATTGGTTGATGACCAGTCTTATTTACCCATCCATTTGCCTAGTAATGTTCAATCTATCTTTCTGGCTATTTTCTAGCCATTTTTAGCCGTTTTTAGCGGTTTTTAGCTCTTTTTCTGGTTTGTCTAGCCAACTACCTTTCTACCTTCTTTCTGACCTTCAAATCCTACTTTTTTAATCATATTTCCATCTCTTAATAACGATTCTGTTCATAGGATGACGACCAGTCTTAGTTATCCATCCATATGCCCAGCAATGTTATCTACCTTTCTGGCTATATTTAAGCCATGTTTAGCTGTCGTTAGCTCATTTTCGGGATTCACTCACCAACTACCTTTCTACCTTCTTTCGAACCTTTCTATCCCACTTTCTATTCATTTTTCTATCTCTTAATCATGATGCTGTTCATTGGTTGATGACCAGTCTTATTTACCCATCGATTTGCCTAGTAATGTTCAATCTATCTTTCTGGCTATTTTCTAGCCATTTTTAGCCGTTTTTAGCGGTTTTTAGCTCTTTTTCTGGTTTGTCTAGCCAACTACCCTTCTACCTTCTTTCTGACCTTCAAATCCTACTTTTTTAATCATATTTCCATCTCTTAATAACGATTCTTTTCGTAGGATGACGACCAGTCTTAGTTATCCATCCATATGCCCACCATTGATATCTCCCTTTCTGGCTATATTTAAGCCATGTTTAGCTGTCGTTAGCTCATTTTCGGGATTCACTCACCAACTACCTTTCTACCTTCTTTCGAACCTTTCTATCCCACTTTCTAATCATTTTTCTATCTCTTAATCATGATTCTGTTCATTGGTTGATGACCAGCCTTATTTACCCATCCATTTGCCTATTAATGTTCAATCTACCTTTCTGAATGTTTTCTAGCCAATTTTAGCCGTTTTTAGCGGTTTTTAGCTCTTTTTCTGGTTTGTATAGCCAACTACCTTTCTACCTTCTTTCTGACCTTCAAATCCTACTTTTTTAATCATATTTCCATCTCTTAATAACGATTCTGTTCATAGGATGATGACCAGTCTTAGTTATCCATCCATATGCCCACCATTGATATCTCCCTTTCTGACTATTTGTAAGCCAAGTTTAGCTGTCGTTGGCTCATTTTCGGGATTCACTCACCAACTACCTTTCTACCTTCTTTCGAACCTTTATATCCCACTTTTTTAATCATATTTCCATCTCTTAATAACGATTCTGTTCATAGGATGATGACCAGTCTTAGTTATCCATCCATATGCCCACCAATGTTATCTACCTTTCTGGCTATATTTAAGCCATGTTTAGCTGTCGTTAGCTCATTTTCGGGATTCACTCACCAACTACCATTCTACCTTCTTTCGAACCTTTCTATCCCACTTTCTAATCATTTTTCTATCTCTTAATCAGGATTCTGTTCATTGGTTGATGACCAGTCTTATTTACCCATCCATTTGCCTAGTAATGTTCAATCTATCTTTCTGGCTATTTTCTAGCCATTTTTAGCCGTTTTTAGCGGTTTTTTAGCTCTTTTTCTGGTTTGTCTAGCCAACTACCTTTCTACCTTCTTTCTGACCTTCAAATCCTACTTTTTAATCATATTTCCATCTCTTAATAACGATTCTGTTCATAGGATGATGACCAGTCTTAGTATCCATCCATATGCCCACCAATGTTATCTACCTTTCTGGCTATATTTAAGCCATGTTTAGCTGTCGTTAGCTCATTTTCGGGATTCACTCACCAACTACCTTTCTACCTTCTTTCGAACCTTTCTATCCCACTTTCTAATCATTTTTCTATCTCTTAATCATGATTCTGTTCATTGGTTGATGACCAGTCTTATTTACCCATCGATTTGCCTAGTAATGTTCAATCTATCTTTTTGGCTATTTTCTAGCCATTTTTAGCGGTTTTTAGCTCTTTTTCTGGTTTGTCTAGCCAACTACCTTTCTACCTTCTTTCTGACCTTCAAATCCTACTTTTTTAATCATATTTCCATCTCTTAATAACGATTCTGTTCATAGGATGACGACCAGTCTTAGTTATCCATCCATATGCCCACCAATGTTATCTACCTTTCTGGCTATATTTAAGCCATGTTTAGCTGTCGTTAGCTCATTTTCGGGATTCCCTCACCAACTACCTTTCTACCTTCTTTCGAACCTTTCTATCCCACTTTCTAATCATTTTTCTATCTCTTAATCATGATTCTGTTCATTGGTTGATGACCAGTCTTATTTACCCATCCATTTGCCTATTAATGTTCAATCTATCTTTCTGGCTATTTTCTAGCCATTTTTAGCCGTTTTTAGCGGGTTTTAGCTCTTTTTCTGGTTTGTCTAGCAGACTACCTTTCTACCTTCTTTCTGACCTTCAAATCCTACTTTTTTAATAACCATCTCTTAATAACGATTCTGTTCATCATCCTATGACCTATGACCAGTCTTAGTTACCCATCCATATGCCCACCAATGTTATCTACCTTTCTGGCTATATTTAAGCCATGTTTAGCTGTCGTTAGCTCATTTTCGGGATTCACTCACCAACTACCTTTCTACCTTCTTTCGAACCTTTCTATCCCACTTTCTAATCATTTTTCTATCTCTTAATCATGATTCTGTTCAATGGTTGATGACCAGTCTTATTTACCCATCCATTTGCCTATTAATGTTCAATCTACCTTTCTGAATGTTTTCTAGCCAATTTTAGCCGTTTTTAGCGGTTTTTAACTCTTTTTCTGGTTTGTCTAGCCAACTACCTTTCTACCTTCTTTCTGACCTTCAAATCCTACTTTTTAATCATATTTCCATCTCTTAATAACGATTCTGTTCATAGGATGACGACCAGTCTTAGTTATCCATCCATATGCCCACCAATGTTATCTACCTTTCTGGCTATATTTAAGCCATGTTTAGCTGTCGTTAGCTCATTTTCGGGATTCACTCACCAACTACCTTTCTACCTTCTCGAACCTTTCTATCCCACTTTCTAATCATTTTTCTATCTCTTAATCATGATTCTGTTCATTGGTTGATGACCAGTCTTATTTACCCATCCACTTGCCTAGTAATGTTCAATCTATCTTTTTGGCTATTTTCTAGCCATTTTTAGCCGTTTTTAGCGGTTTTTAGCTCTTTTTCTGGTTTGTCTAGCCAACTACCTTTCTACCTGCTTTCTGACCTTCAAATCCTACTTTTTTTATCATATTTCCATCTCTTAATAACGATTCTGTTCATAGGATGATGACCAGTCTTAGTTATCCATCCATATGCCGACCAATGTTATCTACCTTTCTGGCTATATTTAAGCCATGTTTAGCTGTCGTTAGCTCATTTTCGGGATTCACTCACCAACTACCTTTCTACCTTCTCGAACCTTTCTATCCCACTTTCTAATCATTTTTCTATCTCTTAATCATGATTCTGTTCATTGGTTGATGACCAGTCTTATTTACCCATCCATTTGCCTAGTAATGTTCAATCTATCTTTCCGGCTATTTTCTAGCCATTTTTAGCCGTTTTTAGCGGTTTTTAGCTCTTTTTATGGTTTGTCTAGCCAACTACCTTTCTACCTTCTGTCTGACCTTCAAATCCTACTTTTTTAATCATATTTCCATCTCTTAATAACGATTCTGTTCATAGGATGATGACCAGTCTTAGTTATCCATCCATATGCCCACCAATGTTATCTACCTTTCTGGCTATATTTAAGCCATGTTTAGCTGTCGTTAGCTCATTTTCGGGATTCACTCACCAACTACCGTTCTACCTTCTTTCGAACCTTTCTATCCCACTTTCTATTCATTTTTCTATCTCTTAATCATGATGCTGTTCATTGGTTGATGACCAGTCTTATTTACCCATCCATTTGCCTA
Source organism: Drosophila borborema (assembly GCA_030914335.1). Taxonomy (NCBI): domain Eukaryota; kingdom Metazoa; phylum Arthropoda; class Insecta; order Diptera; family Drosophilidae; genus Drosophila; species Drosophila borborema. Next base: position 15,672,582 of record JAUESP010000310.1, read on the forward strand.
GTAATGTTCAATCTATCTTTCTGGCTATTTTCTAGCCATTTTTAGCCGTTTTTAGCGGTTTTTAGCTCTTTTTCTGGTTTGTCTAGCCAACTACCTTTCTACCTTCTTTCTGACCTTCAAATCCTACTTTTTTTATCATATTTCCATCTCTTAATAACGATTCTGTTCATAGGATGATGACCAGTCTTAGTTATCCATCCATATGCCCACCAATGTTATCTACCTTTCTGGCTATATTTAAGCCATGTTTAGCTGTCGTTAGCTCATTTTCGGGATTCACTCACCAACTACCGTTCTACCTTCTTTCGAACCTTTCTATCCCACTTTCTATTCATTTTTCTATCTCTTAATCATGATGCTGTTCATTGGTTAATGACCAGTCTTATTTACCCATCGATTTGCCTAGTAATGTTCAATCTATCTTTCTGGCTATTTTCTAGCCATTTTTAGCCGTTTTTAGCGGTTTTTAGCTCTTTTTCTGGTTTGTCTAGCCAACTACCTTTCTACCTTCTTTCTGACCTTCAAATCCTACTTTTTTAATCATATTTCCATCTCTTAATAACGATTCTGTTCATAGGATGATGACCAGTCTTAGTTATCCATCCATATGCCCACCAATGTTATCTACCTTTCTGGCTATATTTAAGCCATGTTTAGCTGTCGTTAGCTCATTTTCGGGATTCACTCACCAACTACCATTCTACCTTCTTTCGAACCTTTCTATCCCACTTTCTAATCATTTTTCTATCTCTTAATCATGATTCTGTTCATTGGTTGATGACCAGTCTTATTTACCCATCCATTGCCTAGTAATGTTCAATCTATCTTTCTGGCTATTTTCTAGCCATTTTTAGCCGTTTTTAGCGGTTTTTAGCTCTTTTTCTGGTTTGTCTAGCCAACTACCTTTCTACCTTCTTTCTGACCTTCAAATCCTACTTTTTTAATCATATTTCCATCTCTTAATAACGATTCTGTTCATAGGATGACGACCAGTCTTAGTTATCCATCCATATGCCCACCAATGTTATCTACCTTTCTGGCTATATTTAAGCCATGTTTAGCTGTCGTTAGCTCATTTTCGGGATTCCCTCACCAACTACCTTTCTACCTTCTTTCGAACCTTTCTATCCCACTTTCTAATCATTTTTCTATCTCTTAATCATGATTCTGTTCATTGGTTGATGACCAGTCTTATTTACCCATCCATTTGCCTATTAATGTTCAATCTATCTTTCTGGCTATTTTCTAGCCATTTTTAGCCGTTTTTAGCGGGTTTTAGCTCTTTTTCTGGTTTGTCTAGCAGACTACCTTTCTACCTTCTTTCTGACCTTCAAATCCTACTTTTTTAATAACCATCTCTTAATAACGATTCTGTTCATCATCCTATGACCTATGACCAGTCTTAGTTACCATCCATATGCCCACCAATGTTATCTACCTTTCTGGCTATATTTAAGCCATGTTTAGCTGTCGTTAGCTCATTTTCGGGATTCACTCACCAACTACCTTTCTACCTTCTTTCGAACCTTTCTATCCCACTTTCTAATCATTTTTCTATCTCTTAATCATGATTCTGTTCAATGGTTGATGACCAGTCTTATTTACCCATCCATTTGCCTATTAATGTTCAATCTACCTTTCTGAATGTTTTCTAGCCAATTTTAGCCGTTTTTAGCGGTTTTTAACTCTTTTTCTGGTTTGTCTAGCCAACTACCTTTCTACCTTCTTTCTGACCTTCAAATCCTACTTTTTAATCATATTTCCATCTCTTAATAACGATTCTGTTCATAGGATGACGACCAGTCTTAGTTATCCATCCATATGCCCACCAATGTTATCTACCTTTCTGGCTATATTTAAGCCATGTTTAGCTGTCGTTAGCTCATTTTCGGGATTCACTCACCAACTACCTTTCTACCTTCTCGAACCTTTCTATCCCACTTTCTAATCATTTTTCTATCTCTTAATCATGATTCTGTTCATTGGTTGATGACCAGTCTTATTTACCCATCCATTTGCCTAGTAATGTTCAATCTATCTTTCTGGCTATTTTCTAGCCATTTTTAGCCGTTTTTAGCGGTTTTTAGCTCTTTTTCTGGTTTGTCTAGCCAACTACCTTTCTACCTTCTTTCTGACCTTCAAATCCTACTTTTTTTTATCATATTTCCATCTCTTAATAACGATTCTGTTCATAGGATGATGACCAGTCTTAGTTATCCATCCATATGCCGACCAATGTTATCTACCTTTCTGGCTATATTTAAGCCATGTTTAGCTGTCGTTAGCTCATTTTCGGGATTCACTCACCAACTACCTTTCTACCTTCTCGAACCTTTCTATCCCACTTTCTAATCATTTTTCTATCTCTTAATCATGATTCTGTTCATTGGTTGATGACCAGTCTTATTTACCCATCGATTTGCCTAGTAATGTTCAATCTATCTTTCTGGCTATTTTCTAGCCATTTTTAGCCGTTTTTAGCGGTTTTTAGCTCTTTTTCTGGTTTGTCTAGCCAACTACCTTTCTACCTTCTGTCTGACCTTCAAATCCTACTTTTTTAATCATATTTCCATCTCTTAATAACGATTCTGTTCATAGGATGATGACCAGTCTTAGTTATCCATCCATATGCCCACCAATGTTATCTACCTTTCTGGCTATATTTAAGCCATGTTTAGCTGTCGTTAGCTCATTTTCGGGATTCACTCACCAACTACCGTTCTACCTTCTTTCGAACCTTTCTATCCCACTTTCTAATTCATTTTTCTATCTCTTAATCATGATGCTGTTCATTGGTTGATGACCAGTCTTATTTACCCATCCATTTGCCTAGTAATGTTCAATCTATCTTTCTGGCTATTTTCTAGCCATTTTTAGCCGTTTTTTAGCGGTTTTTAGCTCTTTTCTGGTTTGTCTAGCCAACTACCTTTCTACCTTCTTTCTGACCTTCAAATCCTACTTTTTTAATCATATTTCCATCTCTTAATAACGATTCTGTTCATAGGATGATGACCAGTCTTAGTTATCCATCCATATGCCCACCAATGTTATCTACCTTTCTGGCTATATTTAAGCCATGTTTAGCTGTCGTTAGCTCATTTTCGGGATTCACTCACCAACTACCATTCTACCTTCTTTCGAACCTTTCTATCCCACTTTCTAATCATTTTTCTATCTCTTAATCATGATTCTGTTCATTGGTTCATCAACCAGTCTTATTTACCCATCGATTTGCCTAGTAATGTTCAATCTATCTTTCTGGCTATTTTCTAGCCATTTTTAGCCGTTTTTAGCGGTTTTTAGCTCTTTTTCTGGTTTGTCTAGCCAACTACCTTTCTACCTTCTTTCTGACCTTCAAATCCTACTTTTTAATCATATTTCCATCTCTTAATAACGATTCTGTTCATAGGATGACGACCAGTCTTAGTTATCCATCCATATGCCCACCAATGTTATCTACCTTTCTGGCTATATTTAAGCCATGTTTAGCTGTCGTTAGCTCATTTTCGGGATTCACTCACCAACTACCTTCTCGAACCTTTCTATCCCACTTTCTAATCATTTTTCTATCTCTTAATCATGATTCTGTTCATTGGTTGATGACCAGTCTTATTTACCCATCCATTTGCCTAGTAATGTTCAATCTATCTTTCTGGCTATTTTCTAGCCATTTTTAGCCGTTTTTAGCGGTTTTTAGCTCTTTTTCTGGTTTGTCTAGCCAACTACCTTTCTACCTTCTTTCTGACCTTCAAATCCTACTTTTTTAATCATATTTCCATCTCTTAATAACGATTCTGTTCATAGGATGACGACCAGTCTTAGTTATCCATCCATATGCCCACCATGATATCTCCCTTTCTGACTATTGTAAGCCAAGTTTAGCTGTCGTTAGCTCATTTTCGGGATTCACTCACCAACTACCATTTCTACCTTCTTTCGAACCTTTCTATCCCACTTTCTAATCAGTTTCTATCTCTTAATCATGATTCTGTTCATTGGTTGATGACCAGTCTTATTTACCCATCGATTGCCTAGTAATGTTCAATCTATCTTTCTGGCTATTTTCTAGCCATTTTTAGCCGTTTTTAGCGGTTTTTAGCTCTTTTTCTGGTTTGTCTAGCCAACTACCTTTCTACCTTCTTTCTGACCTTCAAATCCTACTTTTTTAATCATATTTCCATCTCTTAATAACGATTCTGTTCATAGGATGACGACCAGTCTTAGTTATCCATCCATATGCCCACCAATGTTATCTACCTTTCTGGACTATATTTAAGCCATGTTTAGCTGTCGTTAGCTCATTTTCGGGATTCACTCACCAACTACCTTTCTACCTTCTTTCGAACCTTTCTATCCCACTTTCTAATCATTTTTCTATCTCTTAATCATGATTCTGTTCATGGTTGATGACCAGTCTTATTTACCCATCGATTTGCCTAGTAATGTTCAATCTATCTTTCTGGCTATTTTCTAGCCATTTTTAGCCGTTTTTAGCGGTTTTTAGCTCTTTTTCTGGTTTGTCTAGCCAACTACCTTTCTACCTTCTTTCTGACCTTCAAATCCTACTTTTTTAATCATATTTCCATCTCTTAATAACGATTCTGTTCATAGGATGACGACCAGTCTTAGTTATCCATCCATATGCCCACCAATGATATCTCCCTTTCTGACTATTTGTAAGCCAAGTTTAGCTGTCGTTAGCTCATTTTCGGGATTCACTCACCAACTACCTTTCTACCTTCTCGAACCTTTCTATCCCACTTTCTAATCATTTTTCTATCTCTTAATCATGATTCTGTTCATTGGTTGATGACCAGTCTTATTTACCCATCGATTTGCCTAGTATGTTCAATCTATCTTTCTGGCTATTTTCTAGCCATTTTTAGCCGTTTTTAGCGGTTTTTAGCTCTTTTTCTGGTTTGTCTAGCCAACTACCTTTCTACCTTCTTTCTGACCTTCAAATCCTACTTTTTTAATCATATTTCCATCTCTTAATAACGATTCTGTTCATAGGATGACTGACCAGTCTTAGTTATCCATCCATATGCCCACCATTGATATCTCCCTTTCTGACTATTTGTAAGCCAAGTTTAGCTGTCGTTAGCTCATTTTCGGGATTCACTCACCAACTACCTTTCTACCTTCTTTCGAACCTTTCTATCCCACTTTCTAATCATTTTTCTATCTCTTAATCATGATTCTGTTCATTGGTTGATGACCAGTCTTATTTACCCCATCGATTTGCCTAGTAATGTCAATCTATCTTTCTGGCTATTTTCTAGCCATTTTTAGCCGTTTTTAGCGGTTTTAGCTCTTTTTCTGGTTTGTCTAGCCAACTACCTTTCTACCTTCTTTCTGACCTTCAAATCCTACTTTTTTAATCATATTTCCATCTCTTAATAACGATTTCTGTTCATAGGATGATGACCAGTCTTAGTTATCCATCCATATGCCCACCAATGTTATCTCCCTTTCTGGACTATTTGTAAGCCAAGTTTAGCTGTCGTTAGCTCATTTTCGGGATTCACTCACCAACTACCTTTCTACCTTCTTCGAACCTTTCTATCCCACTTTCTAATCATTTTTCTATCTCTTAATCATGATTCTGTTCATTGGTTAATGACCAGTCTTATTTACCCATCGATTTGCCTAGTAATGTTCAATCTATCTTTCTGGCTATTTTCTAGCCATTTTTAGCGTTTTTAGCGGTTTTTAGCTCTTTTTCTGGTTTGTCTAGCCAACTACCTTTTTACCTTCTTTCTGACCTTCAAATCCTACTTTTTTAATCATATTTCCATCTCTTAATAACGATTCTGTTCATAGGATGATGACCAGTCTTAGTTATCCATCCATATGCCCACCATTGATATCTCCCTTTCTGACTATTTGTAAGCCAAGTTTAGCTGTCGTTAGCTCATTTTCGGGATTCACTCACCAACTACCTTTCTACCTTCTTTCGAACCTTTCTATCCCACTTTCTAATCATTTTTCTATCTCTTAATCATGATTCTGTTCATTGGTTGATGACCAGTCTTATTACCCATCCATTTGCCTAGTAATGTTCAATCTATCTTTCTGGCTATTTTCTAGCCATTTTTAGCCAGGTTTTAGGAGGCGGTTTTTAGCTCTTTTTCTGGTTTGTCTATCCAACTACCCTTTCTACCTTCTTTCTGACCTTCAAATCCTACTTTTTTAACTATATTTCCATCTCTTATAACGATTCTTTTCAGTAGGGATGACGGACCAGTCTTAGTTATCCATCCATATGCCCACCAATGTTATCTAACCTTTTGGCTATATTTAAACCATGTTTAGCTGTCGTTAGCTCATTTCGGGATTCACTCACCAAACTACCTAATCCTTCTCGGAACCTTTCTATCCCACTTTATAATCATTTTTCTATCTCTTAATCATGATTCTGTTCATCTGGCTATATTTAAGCCATGTTTAGCTGTCGTTAGCTCCCTTTTCGGGATTCACTCACCAACTACCTTTCTACCTTCTTTCGAACCTTTCTATCCCACTTTCTAATCATTTTTCTATTCTTAATCATGATTCTGTTCATTGGTTGATGACCAGTCTTATTTACCCATCCATTTGCCTCGTAATGTTCAATCTATGTTTCTGGCTATTTTCTAGCCATTTTTAGCCGTTTTTAGCGGTTTTTAGCTCTTTTTATGTTTTGTCTAGCCAACTACCTTTCTACCTTCTTCTGACCTTCAATCCTACTTTTTTAATCATATTTCCATCTCTTAATAACGATTCTGTTCATAGGATGATGACCAGTCTTAGTATCCATCCATATGCCCACCAATGTTATCTACCTTTCTGGCTATATTTAAGCCATGTTTAGCTGTCGTTAGCTCATTTCGGGATTCACTCACCAACTGCCTTTCTACCTTCTTTCGAACCTTTCTATCCCACTTTCTAATCATTTTTCTATCTCTTAATCATGATTCTGTTCATTGGGTGATGACCAGTCTTATTTACCCATCCGATTTGCCTAGTAATGTTCAATCTACTCTTCTGGCTATTTTCTAGCCATTTTAGCCGTTTTTAGCGGTTTTTAGCTCTTTTCTGGTTTGTCTAGCCAACTTCCTTTCTACCTTCTTTCTGACCTTCAAATCCTACTTATTTAATCATATTTCCATCTCTTAATAACGATTCTGTTCATAGGATGATGACCAGTCTTAGTTATCCATCCATATGCCCACCATTGATATCTCCCTTTCTGGACTATTTGTAAGCCATGTTTAGCTGTCGTTAGCTCATTTTCGGGATTCACTCACCAACTACCTTTCTACCTTCTTTCGAACCTTTCTATCCCACTTTCTAATCATTTTCTATCTCTTATAATCGATTCTGTTCATAGGATGATGACCAGTCTTATTTATCCATCCATTTGCCTAGTAATGTTCAATCTATCTTTCTGGCTATTTTCTAGCCATTTTTAGCCGTTTTTAGCGGTTTTTAGCTCTTTTTCTGGTTTGTCTAGCCAACTACCTTTCTACCTTCTTTCTGACCTTCAAATCCTACTTTTTTAATCATATTTCCATCTCTTAATAACGATTCTGTTCATAGGATGATGACCAGTCTTAGTATCCATCCATATGCCCACCAATGTTATCTACCTTTCTGGCTATATTTAAGCCATGTTTAGCTGTCGTTAGCTCATTTTCGGGATTCACTCACCAACTACCTTTCTACCTTCTTTCGAACCTTTCTATCCCACTTTCTATTCATTTTTCTATCTCTTAATCATGATTCTGTTCATTGGTTGATGACCAGTCTTATTTACCCATCGATTTGCCTAGTAATGTTCAATCTATCTTTCTGGCTATTTTCTAGCCATTTTTAGCCGTTTTAAGCGGTTTTTAGCTCTTTTTCTGGTTTGTCTAGCCAACTACCTTTCTACCTTCTTTCTGACCTTCAAATCCTACTTGTTTAATCATATTTCCATCTCTTAATAACGATTCTGTTCATAGGATGACGACCAGTCTTAGTTATCCATCCATATGCCCCACCAATGTTATCTCCCTTTCTGACTATTTGTAAGCCAAGTTTAGCTGTCGTTAGCTCATTTTCGGGATTCACTCACCAACTACCTTTCTACCTTCTTTCGAACCTTTCTATCCCGCTTTCTAATCATTTTTCTATCTCTTATTCATGATTCTGTTCATTGGTTGATGACCAGTCTTATTTACCCATCGATTTGCCTAGTAATGTTCAATCTATCTTTCTGGCTATTTTCTAGCCATTTTTAGCCGTTTTTAGCGGTTTTTAGCTCTTTTTATGGTTTGTCTAGCCAACTACCTTTCTACCTTCTTTCTGACCTTCAAATCCTACTTTTTTAATCATATTTCCATCTCTTAATAACGATTCTGTTCATAGGATGATGACCAGTCTTAGTATCCATCCAATATGCCCACCAATGTTATCTACCTTCTGGCTATATTTAAGCCATGTTTAGCTGTCGTTAGCTCATTTTCGGGATTCACCCCTCACCAACTGCCTTTCTACCTTCTTTCGAACCTTCTATCCCACTTTCTTAATCATTTTTCTATCTCTTAATCATGATTCTGTTCATAGGATGATGACCATTCTTAGTTATCCATCCATATGCCCACATTGATATTCCCTTTCTGACTATTGTAAGCCAAGTTTAGCTGTCGTTAGCATCATTTTCGGGATCACTCACCAACTACCTTTCTACCTTCTTTCGAACCTTTCTATCCCACTTTCTAATCATTTTTTCTATCTCTTAATCATGATTTGTCATTGGTTGATGACCAGTCTTATTTACCCATCCATTTGCCTATTAATGTTCAATCTCTCTTTCTGGCTATTTTCTAGCCAATTTTTAGCCGTTTTTAGCGGTTTTTTAGCTCTTTTTTTCTGGTTTGTCTAGCCAACTACCTTTCTACCTTCTTTCTGACCTTCAAATCCTACTTATTTAATCATATTTCCATCTCTTAATAACGATTCTGTTCATAGGATGATGACCAGTCTTAGTTATCCATCCATATGCCCACCATTGATATCTCCCTTTCTGACTATTTGTAAGCCAAGTTTAGCTGTCGTTGGCTCATTTTCGGGATTCACTCACCAACTACCTTTCTACCTTCTTTCGAACCTTTATATCCCACTTTTTTAATCATATTTCCATCTCTTAATAACGATTCTGTTCATAGGATGATGACCAGTCTTATTTACCCATCGATTTGCCTAGTAATGTTCAATCTATCTTTCTGGCTATTTTCTAGCCATTTTTAGCCGTTTTTAGCGGTTTTTAGCTCTTTTTTCTGGTTTGTCTAGCCAACTACCTTTCTACCTTCTTTCTGACCTTCAAATCCTACTTTTTTAATCATATTTCCATCTCTTAATAACGATTCTGTTCATAGGATGACGACCAGTCTTAGTTATCCATCCATATGCCCACCAATGTTATCTCCCTTTCTGACTATTTGTAAGCCAAGTTTAGCTGTCGTTAGCTCATTTTCGGGATTCACTCACCAACTACCTTTTACCTTCTCGAACCTTTCTATCCCACTTTCTAATCATTTTCTATCTCTTAATCATGATTCTGTTCATTGGTTGATGACCAGTCTTATTTACCCATCCATTTGCCTAGTAATGTTCAATCTATCTTTCTGGCTATTTTCTAGCCGTTTTTAGCGGTTTTTAGCGGTTTTTAGCTCTTTTTCTGGTTTGTCTAGCCAACTACCTTTCTACCTTCTTTCTGACCTTCAAATCCTACTTATTTAATCATATTTCCATCTCTTAATAACGATTCTGTTCATAGGATGACGACCAGTCTTAGTTATCCATCCATATGCCCACCAATGTTATCTACCTTTCTGGCTATATTTAAGCCATGTTTAGCTGTCGTTAGCTCATTTTCGGGATTCACTCACCAACTACCTTTCTACCTTCTTTCGAACCTTTCTATCCCACTTTCTAATCATTTTTCTATCTCTTAATCATGATTCTGTTCATTGGTTGATGACCAGTCTTATTTACCCATCCATTTGCCTAGTAATGTTCAATCTATCTTTCTGGCTATTTTCTAGCCATTTTTAGCCGTTTTTAGCGGTTTTTAGCTCTTTTTCTGGTTTGTCTAGCCAACTACCTTTCTACCTTCTTTCTGACCTTCAAATCCTACTTTTTTAATCATATTTCCATCTCTTAATAACGATTCTGTTCATAGGATGACGACCAGTCTTAGTTATCCATCCATATGCCCACCAATGTTATCTCCCTTTCTGACTATTTGTAAGCCAAGTTTAGCTGTCGTTAGCTCATTTTCGGGATTCACTCACCAACTACCTTTTTACCTTCTCGAACCTTTCTATCCCACTTTCTAATCATTTTTCTATCTCTTAATCATGATTCTGTTCATTGGTTGATGACCAGTCTTATTTACCCATCCATTTGCCTAGTAATGTTCAATCTATCTTTCTGGCTATTTTCTAGCCATTTTTAGCCGTTTTTAGCGGTTTTTAGCTCTTTTTCTGGTTTGTCTAGCCAACTACCTTTCTACCTTCTTTCTGACCTTCAAATCCTACTTATTTAATCATATTTCCATCTCTTAATAACGATTCTGTTCATAGGATGATGACCAGTCTTAGTTATCCATCCATATGCCCACCATTGATATCTCCCTTTCTGACTATTTGTAAGCCAAGTTTAGCTGTCGTTAGCTCATTTTCGGGATTCACTCACCAACTACCTTTCTACCTTCTTTCGAACCTTTATATCCCACTTTTTAATCATATTTCCATCTCTTAATCATGATTCTGTTCATAGGATGATGACCAGTCTTATTTACCCATCGATTTGCCTAGTAATGTTCAATCTATCTTTCTGGCTATTTTCTAGCCATTTTTAGCCGTTTTTAGCGGTTTTTAGCTCTTTTTCTGGTTTGTCTAGCCAACTACCTTTCTACCTTCTTTCTGACCTTCAAATCCTACTTTTTTAATCATATTTCCATCTCTTAATAACGATTCTGTTCATAGGATGACGACCAGTCTTAGTTATCCATCCATATGCCCACCAATGTTATCTACCTTTCTGGCTATATTTAAGCCATGTTTAGCTGTCGTTAGCTCATTTTCGGGATTCACTCACCAACTACCTTTCTACCTTCTTCGAACCTTTCTATCCCACTTTCTAATCATTTTTCTATCTCTTAATCATGATTCTGTTCATTGGTTGATGACCAGTCTTATTTACCCATCGATTTGCCTAGTAATGTTCAATCTATCTTTCTGGCTATTTTCTAGCCATTTTTAGCCGTTTTTAGCGGTTTTTAGCTCTTTTTCTGGTTTGTCTAGCCAACTACCTTTCTACCTTCTTTCTGACCTTCAAATCCTACTTTTTTAATCATATTTCCATCTCTTAATAACGATTCTGTTCATAGGATGACGACCAGTCTTAGTTATCCATCCATATGCCCACCAATGTTATCTCCCTTTCTGACTATATTGTAAGCCATGTTTAGCTGTCGTTAGCTCATTTTCGGGATTCACTCACCAACTACCTTTCTACCTTCTTCGAACCTTTCTATCCCACTTTCTAATCATTTTTCTATCTCTTAATCATGATTCTGTTCATTGGTTGATGACCAGTCTTATTTACCCATCGATTTGCCTAGTAATGTTCAATCTATCTTTCTGGCTATTTTCTAGCCATTTTTAGCCGTTTTTAGCGGTTTTTAGCTCTTTTTCTGGTTTGTCTAGCCAACTACCTTTCTACCTTCTTTCTGACCTTCAAATCCTACTTTTTTAATCATATTTCCATCTCTTAATAACGATTCTGTTCATAGGATGACGACCAGTCTTAGTTATCCATCCATATGCCCACCATTGATATCTCCCTTTCTGACTATTTGTAAGCCAAGTTTAGCTGTCGTTAGCTCATTTTCGGGATTCACTCACCAACTACCTTTCTACCTTCTTTCGAACCTTTCTATCCCACTTTCTAATCATTTTTCTATCTCTTAATCATGATTCTGTTCATTGGTTGATGACCAGTCTTATTTACCCATCGATTTGCCTAGTAATGTTCAATCTATCTTTCTGGCTATTTTCTAGCCATTTTTAGCCGTTTTTAGCGGTTTTTAGCTCTTTTTCTGGTTTGTCTAGCCAACTACCTTTCTACCTTCTTTCTGACCTTCAAATCCTACTTTTTTAATCATATTTCCATCTCTTAATAACGATTCTGTTCATAGGATGACGACCAGTCTTAGTTATCCATCCATATGCCCACCAATGTTATCTACCTTTCTGGCTATATTTAAGCCATGTTTAGCTGTCGTTAGCTCATTTTCGGGATTCACTCACCAACTACCTTTCTACCTTCTTTCGAACCTTTCTATCCCACTTTCTAATCATTTTTCTATCTCTTAATCATGATTCTGTTCATTGGTTGATGACCAGTCTTATTTACCCATCCATTTGCCTAGTAATGTTCAATCTATCTTTCTGGCTATTTTCTAGCCATTTTTAGCCGTTTTTAGCGGTTTTTAGCTCTTTTTCTGGTTTGTCTAGCCAACTACCTTTCTACCTTCTTTCTGACCTTCAAATCCTACTTTTTTAATCATATTTCCATCTCTTAATAACGATTCTGTTCATAGGATGATGACCAGTCTTAGTTATCCATCCATATGCCCACCATTGATATCTCCCTTTCTGACTATTTGTAAGCCAAGTTTAGCTGTCGTTAGCTCATTTTCGGGATTCACTCACCAACTACCTTTCTACCTTCTTTCGAACCTTTATATCCTACTTTCTAATCATTTTTCTATCTCTTAATCATGATTCTGTTCATTGGTTGATGACCAGTCTTATTTACCCATCGATTTGCCTAGTAATGTTCAATCTACCTTTCTGGCTATTTTCTAGCCATTTTTAGCCGTTTTTAGCGGTTTTTAGCTCTTTTTCTGGTTGTCTAGCCAACTACCTTTCTACCTTCTTTCTGACCTTCAAATCCTACTTTTTTAATCATATTTCCATCTCTTAATAACGATTCTGTTCATAGGATGATGACCAGTCTTAGTAACCATCCATATGCCCACCAATGTTATCTACCTTTCTGGCTATATTTAAGCCATGTTTAGCTGTCGTTAGCTCATTTTCGGGATTCACTCACCAACTACCTTTCTACCTTCTTTCGAACCTTTCTATCCCACTTTCTAATCATATTTCTATCTCTTAATCATGATTCTGTTCATTGGTTGATGACCAGTCTTATTTACCCATCAATTTGCCTAGTATTGTTCAATCTATCTTTCTGGCTATTTTCTAGCCATTTTTAGCCGTTTTTAGCGGTTTTTGGCTCTTTTTCTGGTTTGTCTAGCAGACTACCTTTCTACCTTCTTTCTGACCTTCAAATCCTACTTTTTTAATAATCCATCTCTTAATAACGATTCTGTTCATAGGATGATGACCAGTCTTAGTTATCCATCCATATGCCCACCATTGATATCTCCCTTTCTGACTATTTGTAAGCCAAGTTAGCTGTCGTTAGCTCATTTTCGGGATTCACTCACCAACTACCTTTCTACCTTCTTTCGAACCTTTCTATCCCACTTTCTAATCATTTTTCTATCTCTTAATCATGATTCTGTTCATTGGTTGATAACCAGTCTTATTTACCCATCGATTTGCCTAGTATGTTCAATCTATCTTTCTGGCTATTTTCTAGCCATTTTAGCCGTTTTTAGCGGTTTTTAGCTCTTTTTCTGGTTTGTCTAGCCAACTACCTTTCTACCTTCTTTCTGACCCTCAAATCCTACTTTTTTAATCATATTTCCATCTCTTAATAACGATTCTGTTCATAGGATGACGACCAGTCTTAGTTATCCATCCATATGCCCACCATTGATATCTCCCTTTCTGACTATTTGTAAGCCAAGTTTAGCTGTCGTTAGCTCATTTTCGGGATTCACTCACCAACTACCTTTCTACCTTCTTTCGAACCTTTCTATCCCACTTTCTAATCATTTTTCTATCTCTTAATCATGATTCTGTTCATTGGTTGATGACCAGTCTTATTTACCCATCCATTTGCCTATTAATGTTCAATCTATCTTTCTGGCTATTTTCTAGCCATTTTTAGCCGTTTTAGCGGTTTTAGCTCTCTTTCTGGTTTGTCTAGCCAACTACCTTTCTACCTTCTTTCTGACCTTCAAATCCTACTTTTTTAATCATATTTCCATCTCTTAATAACGATTCTGTTCATAGGATGATGACCAGTCTTAGTTATCCATCCATATGCCCACCATTGATATCTCCCTTTCTGACTATTTGTAAGCCAAGTTTAGCTGTCGTTAGCTCATTTTCGGGATTCACTCACCAACTACCTTTCTACCTTCTTTCGAACCTTTCTATCCCACTTTCTAATCATTTTTCTATCTCTTAATCATGATTCTGTTCATTGGTTGATGACCAGTCTTATTTACCCATCATTTGCCTAGTAATGTTCAATCTATCTTTCTGGCTATTTTCTAGCCATTTTTAGCCGTTTTTAGCGGTTTTTAGCTCTTTTTCTGGTTTGTCTAGCCAACTACCTTTCTACCTTCTTTCTGACCTTCAAATCCTACTTTTTTAATCATATTTCCATCTCTTAATAACGATTCTGTTCATAGGATGATGACCAGTCTTAGTTATCCATCCATATGCCCACCATTGATATCTCCCTTTCTGACTATTTGTAAGCCAAGTTTAGCTGTCGTTAGCTCATTTTCGGGATTCACTCACCAACTACCTTTCTACCTTCTTTCGAACCTTTCTATCCCACTTTCTAATCATTTTTCTATCTCTTAATCATGATTCTGTTCATTGGTTGATGACCAGTCTTATTTACCCATCCATTTTCCTATTAATGTTTAATCTACCTTTCTGGCTATTTTCTAGCCATTTTTAGCCGTTTTCAGCGGTTTTTAGCTCTTTTTCTGGTTTGTCTAGCCAACTACCTTTCTACCTTCTTTCTGACCTTCAAATCCTACTTTTTTAATCATATTTCCATCTCTTAATAACGATTCTGTTCATAGGATGACGACCAGTCTTAGTTATCCATCCATATGCCCACCAATGTTATCTACCTTTCTGGCTATATTTAAGCCATGTTTAGCTGTCGTTAGCTCATTTTCGGGATTCACTCACCAACTACCTTTCTACCTTCTCGAACCTTTCTATCCCACTTTCTAATCATTTTTCTATCTCTTAATCATGATTCTGTTCATTGGTTGATGACCAGTCTTATTTACCCATCCATTTGCCTAGTAATGTTCAATCTATCTTTCTGGCTATTTTCTAGCCGTTTTTAGCGGTTTTTAGCGGTTTTTAGCGGTTTTTAGCTCTTTTTCTGGTTTGTCTAGCCAACTACCTTTTTACCTTCTTTCTGACCTTCAAATCCTACTTTTTTAATCATATTTCCATCTCTTAATAACGATTCTGTTCATAGGATGATGACCAGTCTTAGTTATCCATCCATATGCCCACCATTGATATCTCCCTTTCTGACTATTTGTAAGCCAAGTTTAGCTGTCGTTAGCTCATTTTCGGGATTCACTCACCAACTACCTTTCTACCTTCTTTCGAACCTTTCTATCCCACTTTCTAATCATTTTTCTATCTCTTAATCATGATTCTGTTCATTGGTTGATGACCAGTCTTATTTACCCATCGATTTGCCTAGTAATGTTCAATCTATCTTTCTGGCTATTTTCTAGCCATTTTTAGCCGTTTTTAGCGGTTTTTAGCTCTTTTTCTGGTTTGTCTAGCCAACTACCCTTCTACCTTCTTTCTGACCTTCAAATCCTACTTTTTTAATCATATTTCCATCTCTTAATAACGATTCTTTTCGTAGGATGACGACCAGTCTTAGTTATCCATCCATATGCCCACCAATGTTATCTACCTTTCTGACTATTTGTAAGCCAAGTTTAGCTGTCGTTAGCTCATTTTCGGGATTCACTCACCAACTACCTTTCCACCTTCTTTCGAACCTTTATATCCTACTTTCTAATCATTTTTCTATCTCTTAATCATGATTCTGTTCATTGGTTGATGACCAGTCTTATTTACCCATCGATTTGCCTAGTAATGTTCAATCTATCTTTCTGGCTATTTTCTAGCCATTTTTAGCCGTTTTTAGCGGTTTTTAGCTCTTTTTCTGGTTTGTCTAGCCAACTACCCTTCTACCTTCTTTCTGACCTTCAAATCCTACTTTTTTAATCATATTTCCATCTCTTAATAACGATTCTGTTCATAGGATGATGACCAGTCTTAGTATCCATCCATATGCCCACCAATGTTATCTACCTTTCTGGCTATATTTAAGCCATGTTTAGCTGTCGTTAGCTCATTTTCGGGATTCACTCACCAACTGCCTTTCTACCTTCTTTCGAACCTTTCTATCCCACTTTCTAATCATTTTTCTATCTCTTAATCATGATTCTGTTCATAGGATGATGACAATTCTTAGTTATCCATCCATATGCCCACCATTGATATCTCCCTTTCTGACTATTTGTAAGCCAAGTTTAGCTGTCGTTAGCTCATTTTCGGGATTCACTCACCAACTACCTTTCTACCTTCTTTCGAACCTTTCTATCCCACTTTCTAATCATTTTTCTATCTCTTAATCATGATTCTGTTCATTGGTTGATGACCAGTCTTATTTACCCATCCATTTGCCTATTAATGTTCAATCTACCTTTCTGAATGTTTTCTAGCCAATTTTAGCCGTTTTTAGCGGTTTTTAGCTCTTTTTCTGGTTTGTCTAGCCAACTACCTTTCTACCTTCTTTCTGACCTTCAAATCCTACTTATTTAATCATATTTCCATCTCTTAATAACGATTCTGTTCATAGGATGATGACCAGTCTTAGTTATCCATCCATATGCCCACCGTTGATATCTCCCTTTCTGACTATTTGTAAGCCAAGTTTAGCTGTCGTTGGCTCATTTTCGGGATTCACTCACCAACTACCTTTCTACCTTCTTTCGAACCTTTATATCCCACTTTTTTAATCATATTTCCATCTCTTAATAACGATTCTGTTCATAGGATGATGACCAGTCTTAGTTATCCATCCATATGCCCACCAATGTTATCTACCTTTCTGGCTATATTTAAGCCATGTTTAGCTGTCGTTAGCTCATTTTCGGGATTCACTCACCAACTACCTTTCTACCTTCTTTCGAACCTTTCTATCCCACTTTCTAATCATTTTTCTATCTCTTAATCATGATTCTGTTCATTTGTTGATGACCAGTCTTATTTACCCATCCATTTGCCTAGTAATGTTCAATCTATCTTTCTGGCTATTTTCTAGCCATTTTAAGCCGTTTTTAGCGGTTTTTAGCTCTTTTTATGGTTTGTCTAGCCAACTACCTTTCTACCTTCTTTCTGACCTTCAAATCCTACTTTTTTAATCATATTTCCATCTCTTAATAACGATTCTGTTCATAGGATGATGACCAGTCTTAGTATCCATCCATATGCCCACCAATGTTATCTACCTTTCTGGCTATATTTAAGCCATGTTTAGCTGTCGTTAGCTCATTTTCGGGATTCACTCACCAACTACCTTTCTACCTTCTTTCGAACCTTTCTATCCCACTTTCTATTCATTTTTCTATCTCTTAATCATGATGCTGTTCATTGGTTGATGACCAGTCTTATTTACCCATCGATTTGCCTAGTAATGTTCAATCTATCTTTCTGGCTATTTTCTAGCCATTTTTAGCCGTTTTTAGCGGTTTTTAGCTCTTTTTCTGGTTTGTCTAGCCAACTACCTTTCTACCTTCTTTCTGACCTTCAAATCCTACTTTTTTAATCATATTTCCATCTCTTAATAACGATTCTGTTCATAGGATGACGACCAGTCTTAGTTATCCATCCATATGCCCACCAATGTTATCTCCCTTTCTGACTATTTGTAAGCCAAGTTTAGCTGTCGTTAGCTCATTTTCGGGATTCACTCACCAACTACCTTTCTACCTTCTTTCGAACCTTTCTATCCCGCTTTCTAATCATTTTTCTATCTCTTAATCATGATTCTGTTCATTGGTTGATGACCAGTCTTATTTACCCATCGATTTGCCTAGTAATGTTCAATCTATCTTTCTGGCTATTTTCTAGCCATTTTTAGCCGTTTTTAGCGGTTTTTAGCTCTTTTTCTGGTTTGTCTAGCCAACTACCCTTCTACCTTCTTTCTGACCTTCGAATCCTACTTTTTTAATCATATTTCCATCTCTTAATAACGATTCTGTTCATAGGATGACGACCAGTCTTAGTATCCATCCATATGCCCACCAATGTTATCTACCTTTCTGACTATATTTAAGCCATGTTTAGCTGTCGTTAGCTCATTTTCGGGATTCACTCACCAACTACCTTTCTACCTTCTTTCGAACCTTTCTATCCCACTTTCTATTCATTTTTCTATCTCTTAATCATGATGCTGTTCATTGGTTGATGACCAGTCTTATTTACCCATCGATTTGCCTAGTAATGTTCAATCTATCTTTTTGGCTATTTTCTAGCCATTTTTAGCCGTTTTTAGCGGTTTTTAGCTCTTTTTCTGGTTTGTCTAGCCAACTACCTTTCTACCTTCTTTCTGACCTTCAAATCCTACTTTTTTAATCATATTTCCATCTCTTAATAACGATTCTGTTCATAGTATGACGACCAGTCTTAGTTATCCATCCATATGCCCACCAATGTTATCTACCTTTCTGGCTATATTTAAGCCATGTTTAGCTGTCGTTAGCTCATTTTCGGGATTCACTCACCAACTACCTTTCTACCTTCTTTCGAACCTTTCTATCCCACTTTCTAATCATTTTTCTATCTCTTAATCATGATTCTGTTCATTGGTTGATGACCAGTCTTATTTACCCATCCATTTGCCTATTAATGTTCAATCTACCTTTCTGAATGTTTTCTAGCCAATTTTAGCCGTTTTTAGCGGTTTTTAACTCTTTTTCTGGTTTGTCTAGCCAACTACCTTTCTACCTTCTTTCTGACCTTCAAATCCTACTTTTTTAATCATATTTCCATCTCTTAATAACGATTCTGTTCATAGGATGACGACCAGTCTTAGTTATCCATCCATATGCCCACCAATGTTATCTACCTTTCTGGCTATATTTAAGCCATGTTTATCTGTCGTTAGCTCATTTTCGGGATTCACTCACCAACTACCTTTCTACCTTCTCGAACCTTTCTATCCCACTTTCTAATCATTTTTCTATCTCTTAATCATGATTCTGTTCATTGGTTGATGACCAGTCTTATTTACCCATCGATTTGCCTAGTAATGTTCAATCTATCTTTCTGGCTATTTTCTAGCCATTTTTAGCCGTTTTTAGCGGTTTTTAGCTCTTTTTCTGGTTTGTCTAGCCAACTACCTTTCTACCTTCTTTCTGACCTTCAAATCCTACTTTTTTAATCATATTTCCATCTCTTAATAACGATTCTGTTCATAGGATGATGACCAGTCTTAGTTATCCATCCATATGCCCACCATTGATATCTCCCTTTCTGACTATTTGTAAGCCAAGTTTAGCTGTCGTTAGCTCATTTTCGGGATTCACTCACCAACTACCTTTCTACCTTCTTTCGAACCTTTCTATCCCACTTTCTAATCATTTTTCTATCTCTTAATCATGATTCTGTTCATTGGTTGATGACCAGTCTTATTTACCCATCGATTTGCCTAGTAATGTTCAATCTATCTTTCTGGCTATTTTCTAGCCATTTTTAGCCGTTTTTAGCGGTTTTTAGCTCTTTTTCTGGTTTGTCTAGCCAACTACCCTTCTACCTTCTTTCTGACCTTCAAATCCTACTTTTTTAATCATATTTCCATCTCTTAATAACGATTCTGTTCATAGGATGACGACCAGTCTTAGTTATCCATCCATATGCCCACCAATGTTACCTACCTTTCTGACTATTTGTAAGCCAAGTTTAGCTGTCGTTAGCTCATTTTCGGGATTCACTCACCAACTACCTTTCTACCTTCTTTCGAACCTTTCTATCCCACTTTCTAATCATTTTTCTATCTCTTAATCATGATTCTGTTCATTGGTTGATGACCAGTCTTATTTACCCATCAATTTGCCTAGTATTGTTCAATCTATCTTTCTGGCTATTTTCTAGCCATTTTTAGCCGTTTTTAGCGGTTTTTGGCTCTTTTTCTGGTTTGTCTAGCAGACTACCTTTCTACCTTCTTTCTGACCTTCAAATCCTACTTTTTTAATAACCATCTCTTAATAACGATTCTGTTCATAGGATGATGACTAGTCTTAGTTGTCCATCCATATGCCCACCATTGATATCTCCCTTTCTGACTATTTGTAAGCCAAGTTTCACTCACCAACTACCTTTCTACCTTCTTTCGAACCTTTCTATCCCACTTTCTAATCATTTTTCTATCTCTTAATCATGATTCTGTTCATTGGTTGATAACCAGTCTTATTTACCCATCAATTTGCCTAGTATTGTTCAATCTATCTTTCTGGCTATTTTCTAGCCATTTTTAGCCGTTTTTAGCGGTTTTTAGCTCTTTTTCTGGTTTGTCTAGCCAACTACCTTTCTACCTTCTTTCTGACCCTCAAATCCTACTTTTTTAATCATATTTCCATCTCTTAATAACGATTCTGTTCATAGGATGATGACCAGTCTTAGTTATCCATCCATATGCCCACCATTGATATCTCCCTTTCTGACTATTTGTAAGCCAAGTTTAGCTGTCGTTAGCTCATTTTCGGGATTCACTCACCAACTACCTTTCTACCTTCTTTCGAACCTTTCTATCCCACTTTCTAATCATTTTTCTATCTCTTAATCATGATTCTGTTCATTGGTTGATGACCAGTCTTATTTACCCATCCATTTTCCTATTAATGTTTAATCTACCTTTCTGGCTATTTTCTAGTCATTTTTAGCCGTTTTTAGCGGTTTTTAGCTCTTTTTCTGGTTTGTCTAGCCAACTACCTTTCTACCTTCTTTCTGACCTTCAAATCCTACTTTTTTAATCATATTTCCATCTCTTAATAACGATTCTGTTCATAGGATGATGACCAGTCTTAGTTATCCATCCATATGCCCACCAATGTTATCTACCTTTCTGGCTATATTTAAGCCATGTTTAGCTGTCGTTAGCTCATTTTCGGGATTCACTCACCAACTACCTTTCTACCTTATTTCGAACCTTTATATCCTACTTTCTAATCATATTTCTATCTCTTAATCACGTTTCTGTTCATTAGTTGATGACCAGTCTTATTTACCCATCCATTTGCCTAGTAATGTTCAATCTATCTTTCTGGCTATTTTCTAGCCATTTTTAGCGGTTTTTAGCGGTTTTTAGCTCTTTTTCTGGTTTTCTCACCAACTACCTTTCTACCTTCTTTCTGACCTTCAAATCCTACTTTTTTTTTTATCATATTTCCATCTCTTAATCACGATTCTGTCCATAGGATGATGACCAGTCTTAGTTATGCATCCATATGCCCACCAATGTTATCTACCTTTCTCGCTATATTTAAGCCATGTTTAGCTGTCGTTAGCACATTTTCGGGATTCACTCACCACCTTTTTACCTTCTTTCGAACCTTTATATCCTACTTTCTAATCAATTTTCTATCTCTTAATCACGATTTTGTTCCTATTATTATTAATGTTCAATCTACCTTTCTGGCGGTTTTCTAGCCATTTTTAGCTGTTTTTAGCCGTTTTAAGGGGTTTTTAGTGGTTTTAGCTCTCTTTCTGGTTTGCCTACCAACTACCTTTCTACCTTCTTTCGAACCTTTCCATCCCACTTTCTAATCATATTTCTATCTCTTAATAGAATGAAAGAACAAAGAAATTTCACACATGAAGCGACAAAAAGGGATTTTTGCGAATTACCGAAGTTTTTTCAAGGGACCAGCAGTTTCTTTCGAAATTTTGAGGTTTTGGATTTAGCGGGGTATAAATTATCGAGACTCGACTGTATATATTTGTTTATATATATTTATATTTAATTAAATTGATTATGGTTTCTTCGTCTGAATATATTTAAGAACATTAATTTAATTAATTTCCCAGTAGTAACTCTTTACAAGCTTTAATTAATAAATTTTTTTTCTGTTTAATATCAACATGAATTACAATTGGAAGTTCTAGCTAACAAAATGATTTATAGCTCTACAAATTTTTCACATCAAAAACTCCAATTATTATTTAAGCTGAGTTTCAAAAGACTTGAAATTTTCTTGCATTTATATTTTAGTCATATTTCAGTTTCAACTTTTAAAATCTTTTTAAAATCTCCAACTCGAAATGCCTCACAAAGTTTCCTTTGCAAACTTAAAGGCACAATAATTATGTAGGTATGATAAAAGCTTGGATGAAAATAAAAGAAGAAATTTGAAATCAGATATGAAAAGGCTTTTAGTTCTGGCCAACAATTTCTGGAAATTACAAATGGCTTGGCTAGCGGCGGCTAAGATTTAGTCATTCGTTTCTAATAACCAAATGGTTGGTTATTATGAAAGTTTTTCCATTTTGTAAAAGTTTTGAAAGAAAGAAAAAGTGAAAATCCCAACGACATACGCACGAGGAAAATGAAACGATCAAAAAATGTGCAAAAAACTGATGCAATTTACTAGAACACGTTCGAGCATTATATGAGCAAGTGGGGCATGGTAAGGCGGTTGTGGGGGTGTGTGTGTGTGTCTGATGTTACTTAAGAAATTTCATGCAGCAAATATAAAAGAAAAATAACTTTTGCAGTGACTTTTGTTAAAGGATTTGCTGCTCTCGCTGAAGTGCATGTGTCTTGATTACAAATGTTGCCAAGCGCTGTGCTGTGTCCTGCATGTGTTTTATATACGAGTGCTGGCTGCTGTGTGTGCTGGTTCCAGGCGCAAACTTGCAAGGACAGCATTTGAATTTGAAATTGAAAACAAGTTTATAACGTGAATTGGCAAATATAGCGCTCAATGGTGGGCATGGGTTGGGTATGCGATGAATGGGAGAGCAGGAGAGCGGGAGAGCGGGAGAGCGGGAGAGCTGAGTGAAGCTAGTGTAAAAGATTTTCGTGCTGCCACCATGCACGGCTGACATTGTCATACACACACACATACACACACACCCACACACCCACACACATACACAGAGACAGACTGTGCCATATTGACGCACTTGCAAGTTGAAGTAGCAGCAACTGTTAAAGGGACTTTGGACTTTGGTTTTCTCTTCTGCTTTTTATGCGCTTGGGGGGCTTGGACTTGAACGACTTTTGGAGGCTGCCAGGCTCTTTGTTGTTGCATGTACTCTTTAGCAACTGTGTCGTTGTTATGGCTTACCACCTACCACACACACACACACACACACATACGCATACTCGTGCAGCTTTCATTTGCGTAAGTCGTTTGCAACGTTTCAACGCCATGGGGCAAATTGTTTGCTCGCCTCGTTTTCCATTCAAATTGCTTTCTTTTTGCCTTTATAAGTATATAAATATGAATGATGTATGTACATACAGATGCACTTATATTCATATACGAGCATATATATGTATGTATGTATGCATTGCTGATTTATGTACAAACACACACACACACACACACACACAGACAAATGCAGATGTTGTTCGCTGACGCATTGTGTTCCATTTACCTAGAGAAATGCAAATATTGTTGACGCACTTGCAACTGCTCTCGAGTGCTCACAAAATACAGGTCAAGTTGCAGCTTGTTGCTGCAAAGAAGCTGGCCATAAGCGAGGGAAAATTGGAACAAAGTATTCAAAGAATTTTATAATTTCGGCATATGTATTACACTGCATTCGGCAGATATTGAATTTCCTTTTTTTCTCTTTTTTTTTTTAGTTGAGCTCAAATGTTTTTTGTAGGGTATCAAATATGCTAGCTGCTTTCACTTATAATAATTACTGTTAAAAAAATTGGTAAGGAGTCAGCTATTTACTATTTAAAATATTATTATATAAGATTTAGCTATTTTATAGCCATTTTAAAGTTAATTGCTATTTTAAAAAACTTATCTCAGTTTCAGCTATTTTATAGCTAGTTTTTAGCTACTTTAGACTAGCTACTTTCGCTAATATTTTGAAGTTCTCTTTCATCACTGCTCAAGTTTCTAGAGTATAAAATATTTCATTATATTTATTATTATTTAACCATGCACTTTTATAATAATTGTATTCAGTTCATGGCAAACTTAAACGAATATAAAATTCGAGTCTCACACTTAATTAATTTCAAAGAAAACACAAATATTTGTTTAGTCAATTGAATACCTGATATTGTTTAGTTTTTGCCATATTCAACTGCATTTAGTCAGAATACTGAAAGTCAACAAATGTGTTTCTCTGACTGTGCCTGACTGTACCTGACTGTAGCTGACTGTTTTCCTAGTGCAATTAGCTGTAAAACAGCTGTGTGCATTGCAGCGCCTACTCGGTATATAAGGCTTGCCGTGCTGCAGTTTCCTCAGTGCAGTTCAATCAGCGCATTAGAAAGCTTCGAGCAGCAGCAAGCAAAGAACAAATTAACAAGATGAAAACCTTCTGCCTGTTTGTTTACGTCGCCGTTATTGCTGTGGTCATTGCTGGCGCCGATCACAGCCATCAGGCTGGCAGCAAGACCGGCGAGGTGGTGCACTGGACCACGGGCACCAATACTAAGGGAGCAGCCACGCTCAATCACACAAGTGCTGCCTCCGTGAAGCCGGTGACAACTGGAGTTAAAGCTGGCGAGGAGGCAAAGCTTGGGGATGCAGCTAAGCCTGCAGATGCCGCTGCTGCAGCTGCAGCAGCTGCTCCAGGTGCTCCTGCGGCTGCTGGTGCTGCTCCGGCAGCTGAGGCTGGCAAGGATAGTGGCCACAGCACCATCGCTGCACACAGTGGCAACGGCACCACCACCGAAGCCGGAGCAACCGCCACAACAGCTGCAGGTGCCGCAGCTGCTGCAACTCCAGCTGCTACCGATGCCAAGACCGCCAAGGTATCGGAGAAGAAGTAGAGCCATGCCAACACATGAATATCCAATGCGTATTTAATCGAGAAATGGCCCCAAACGAAACTTTATTTCAAATTTTATTTGCCTAAGTAATAAATTTATGTGCAGAACAAAAAAAAAACCAGTCCGTCTATCAAACGGAGCTCTTCCATAGCTCTTCTATATGCCATGTAAGCGGATAGAGCTGAGGCTAACAAGCGGCTCACGTATCCTTTTCACTGCAATAAACACCAATAGAGCGATAAGTTGAGAGAACTCGGTCTAAGTTCTTGGCTCACCTGCAGCATTCTAGCTTTCTGCTCTCTTTCTCTTAACAAAACCAATTATTTGATTTTAAAATTCCATTAAAAGATAAAAAAAAGAAAAGAGGGAAAAAACAGCAACGTGAAGCAAGGACAACTGCCTGGATTGCTGCCTGTTGTGGCCGCCTGTTGACATGTTCCGTCTGTCCAGCCAAGTCAAGGAGCAATTGCTGTTGTCTTCTGAGATAAACTGGGAAAAGGCGAACAGAGAGAAAAAAAAAACAGCTAAAAGGGTTTAACACGTACAGCAGTCGCCAACGTCTGAAGCCATAAATAAAAGTCGCACTTGGCACCAGGGATGGGAAGTTGGCAACACGGGCCAAAAGACGTTGACAGAGGCCAGCATTAAGACAGGCAAAGGGCGACAGGCCGAACACTTTGATAATGATGACAGCCAATTGTGGCTGCCAGATGTTAGCTTTAGCTTAGTTAGCAAACATTTTCCGAGTTAACTGCATATGGATTGTCTATCGATTGCCTTCAATTAGTAATTGAGCGCAAAATATATAGTTGTAATAGTTATATATAGTTAAGCTAAGTTTGGTTTAGACAAAGTCTTTATTGAGGATACTTGAGAGGTTAATTAAGGTTGAGAAAAATTATAGTAATGCTCTTTATTTGTCTGTTTGTCAACTATTGCAATAATAATTAAAGTAATACAAGTTAGATATTTGTAGCTTGGAATGTGCCTATAGATATTTGTTATACTTGAATATGCTAGACTTTTATATTAAAATGTTGTTATTTATGAAGCTATGGGAGCACTTAAAAGGGAATAGAATCTG
Organism: Drosophila borborema; assembly: GCA_030914335.1. Taxonomy (NCBI): domain Eukaryota; kingdom Metazoa; phylum Arthropoda; class Insecta; order Diptera; family Drosophilidae; genus Drosophila; species Drosophila borborema. The sequence goes on from JAUESP010000310.1 coordinate 15,698,707, forward strand.
TAGATGATGCAGTTGAAATTTATTTAATTTATTGTAGCATAGCAAACCATGTTCCAGTTCCACTCTCTGTTCTTTGACTCTAGTTCTTTCACCCTCTAATTCCCTCTACCTTCTAGTAGTTGCGCAATCATAATTTCTATGCTTTCGAGCATAACTTACTTTGGTCAGTCAGTCTTAAAGCTTACCTTAAGCACATTTTACTGTCAGACCTATTAGTTGTGTCACTGGCAAAGGCAGACAGAGTGTAAAGTATTTTTTATTTCAGCTGAGACATGACGAATGCCATCTCTGTTGCCACTTCTCTCACTCTCTCTCTCTCTCTCTCCCTCTACATTTCTCTTTTATTCATGCTCTGTCATCAAGAGCATGCCGTGTAGCTGTTAGTAAGACGTCAGGCATTTATGTGCTGGCTTTCTTGTTTATTAGCAACTGACTAAAAGGGATAAATGCTGTCAGCTGCGTACAACGTGGCGTATGAGTGCTCCACATTTAGCTGGACTTCAATTAGAGCGCCATTGGCTCACTCACTCGGCGCAACAACAATGCATTTTCCATTTAACAATGTGCAATGTAAACAGCCAAGCCCAGGCATGCAGAGATACCCTACATTTGTGGTATATTAGTTTGAGGCAGCAAGTGGTTGAAGCAAAAAGATTATTCATTTGGCTTGGTTTGTCTAAAATAACATATGGAATATGCTGCTTGGCTGGGCATTTCGTAATCTCTATTTGGTATTTTTATCTCTTATTTTGTTGGCACTTTGTTTGGGTCTTTGCCATGCGCTGCGCCAAAGTGTAATTGAAATGCACATTGAAACTTTGAGCCTAATGCTCTTACAAGTTTCTCTCTTCTCCTTTTGTAAAACTATAAAATACATTTTATATGGCAAACACGAGAGTCGGCAGCAGGAGCAGCAGCAGCAGCACCAGTGGCAAAGTACATAAGTAGAAATTATGTGCGCATGGGGGCGGGGTGTAGCTGATGCAGACGGCATAAAAGTCAGATAGAAGAGCCGCACTCACAGTTGGCATATGAAGTCAAGAGCAACAACAAATGCTGAAAATATGATTTAATAGTGGAAAAGTGGAAAGTGGAAAGTGCTTCTTCTCTCATGCTTCGAACAGCAGTCGTAACTTTTGCCAAAGCCGCTCGACGAGCGTAATTTTGTTAGCAAAGTCGAGCATCGAGGCGTGGGCGGACGTAGCTCGAGCTAAAGTTTCTTGCGGTGGCCAGCATAGCGTCTGACAGTCAGCTGTCAAGCCGTCGTGGCTTGCACAAAATTTAAATAAATTGATGAACAAGAAGCAGCTCGAGCTAAAAAGCCAACCGCCTGACTCTCTATGCCAAATCCTGCAGTTGACTTGCTTAGCCCGCCGGCCCGAAGATGCAAGCAGCGTGGCAACAGCAACAGCGCTGAAAACTTGCCACAAATTGTATTAGCGAGAGACCGAGCGACTCACTCACTCACTCACTCACTCACTGTGGCAGTCAACTGCAACTGCAACTGCAACAGCAACAGCAACTTGAACTGCAACTCGGCAACTGCAGTTGCAGCTAAATTGTATTATGCATAAGAAAAACGGCTAAGCTGTAGGCATTTGCTGCTGAGCTGTGGTAACTGCACTCCACAGCTGACAGCTGACCAAAATCTGCCTCTATTGTGCGGCTGCGGTTGCGGCTGCAGCAAGCGTGCAAATGTTTTAAATAAATCAAAAGATATAGAGAAATGTCAAATCCATAAATTTCTTTATTATCAAATATTATAGCTTGCTCAATTTTTTCTCTAAAAAATGTTGAATCCTTAATGTAAGCATTGCCAAATGTGGAGGCAGTCGAAAGGGGCGACATTAGGAATAATTTATTTATATTTTCTTGATATGTAAATTTTAGCTGTTCAAAAATATTTGAAGCTATATTTGTGTGTCGTCTTGATCGAAGCAACAATTTAGCATATTTTATTTTTATTTTTTCTTATTTTAAATCTTTTTTTCATTATATATAATATTTTTATTTTATTTTTATATATATAATTTTTTCATTATATTTTTTATTAATCCCTATTATTTATATTATACTTTTCATATTTTTAAAAAAGTATATACTTATTTTATATTAATTTTTTTTCCTCATTTTCATTTGTCCTTTATTCTGTTTTATTTCTAATTTTTGCATATTTTTTTTTATATTTATATTTAAATTTAATTTAACATATTTATTTATTTATTTATTTTTTTTATTAAAATTCATTGAAACACTTTTTATTTATTTTGTTTTATTCATAATTTTTTGTATTATTTTTTTTTTTTTTTTGTATTCATATATAAATTTAATTTAATGTATCTATATATATTTTTTTTGTATATTAAAATTTAGTTTTAACTTATATATATTATTTTTTATATTTATTATTTTATATTTATTTTTATTTTATTTTTCGTTCTTTATTTTTATTTTATGTTTATTTTGTATTATTAAACTATGTTTTTTTTTTTTTATATTTGACATTTGTTTTGGTTAAAACTTTAAATTCAGTAGAGTTTTAAATATAAAATAAAAAATATATAAAAAATATATTATAATATACGAAGCATGGCAACTTCAATAACTTAACTGAAACACGCTCATGTATATAAAAGTCTTTGCACTATTCTCTCTTCGCATCCCAAGTGAATATTGACAGCAGCGCAACATATACAGTGTGAACTGCAGTTCCTCTGTGTGTATGTGTGTGTGTGTGTGTGTGTGTGTGTGTTTGTGTGTGTATATATATATTATGTGTATATGTATTTTTGTCTGTGCGCTTTCGCAGTTTTTGGCGCAAAGTTAACGACGACAACGTCAAGAAGGAAAAAATTCCTTTGGCTGATGCTGAGACTGTGGCAACTTTTGTTTTAGTTTTGCTGCTGCATATGTGCGTGTGTCTATGCGTGTGTGTGTGTGAGAGAGTGTGAGTGTATTGGTTTTTTTTTACAACTTTTTTCCTTGTTTATGTCGCAGCGATGTCTGCACTTTTAATCGTCGTCTATGCTGTGCTTATTTGCTTCCGTTTTGCTTCCCGCCTCTTTGGGGCATTCAATTTTGCTCCATTTTTCCATTTTTCCAGTTTTTTTGCTTTTCTTTTGGCCGTTCGGCTCTGGTGCAGACTGCAAGTGTCTGCTGTGCTGCTGACATGTCTAAGGAGCGCACTCTGGGCTCGACCCAAAGTGGCAGTGGCAGTGGCAGTGGCAGCAGTTTCTTAGCGAGCAGCAGGGCAGCTGCTGGGCTGGGGTTAAAGGGAAAAAGAAAAGTTTACAAGTAAATGTGACAATGAACAGACATAAACACGTTTTGGCTGCACAAAACTGTTAAGCGGGGCTGACTGGAGCGGCAAACAAGCCGCTCTCCCCCTCTCCCCCTCTCCCCCTCTCTCTTTCTCTTACACTCTGTTTGTCTTGTGTTGCAAAAACAACACATGTACGGCTTAAATTGTTTATAAACGTGGCTGATTGTGTGTGCGCATATGTGTGTGTGTGTGTGTGTGTGGGTGGCAAAAAGTTTCATGTCCAAAAAGAAAAAAGAACATAAAACAAAAACTTGTCAACGGCATTTTACGATTTGTTCGTGTGCGTCACAAATTGATGAAAAGTTTAATGACACGTTCGATTAAAAGCCATTTGATTTGACGCCATGGCTAATGCGACTGATGAGCGTTGCTTGGCTACAGCGCACAGCCCAGGCATGTGGCATGACGGAAGCCCAGCATGACGCGCTCAACTAGGCGTATGCGTAACACGAGAGAGTTGAGTAATTGAGTGAGAAAGAACTAAGAAATGAATCTTTAAGGAATATTTACTAAAGCAATGACGAGGGGATCGCTCAAGTCTTAAATGTGCTCTCAGAGAGCAGCTAGAAGTGATTTCTGATTATTTAAATTGCCTCATGACTACATATCTAACACTATATAATATCTGGCTATAGAACGCGACATTTTTGAGCGCGATTTGTGTTCTCTTTGTGGTTGTTGGCCTTGTTACGGTTTTTGGTTGTCAGTCAGGAAACGTCTGCTTAGCGGTTGCATTTCCGCATGGGCGTCCTGTTACACCTAAGACAAACAGACGCACACATGAGCTGTGGATGCTTTGGTAAAGCATATATAAATATGCATACGTGCGCATAGAACAGGCGGCAGTTCCTATTGCTCCCTCTCCCTTCTCTCTCTCTCTCTTCCACCTAGTCGCTCTGTCGTACTCTTTGAGCTGCCTAGGCAGCCATTTCAAGCACTTCGCTCACTTGAGAAATAAGGATTACAATTTCATTTCAATTTCCTGCTTCTGCTTGTTATGCACACAAACAAAATGCAGCAGCAGCAGCCAAGAATGCCAGCTACTTGCCACGCCCAGCAGATGTGGGCGCCAGCCATAAGTGTGTGTGCGTATGTGCATGAGTGTGTTTCTGAGTGTGTGTGTGTGAGTACGTGTTGTTTACTTGAGGCTTAAGGTTTAAAATGGATTTGTTTGACTGGCAGCCAGCCGGCTTGGGCACGGCTACACACTGAGCAGATGCACCTCTCTCTCTCTCTCTCACTCTCTCTCTCGCTCTGCCACGCCTCTTATCATCAGTACCCAGCACCGCCGCCTCCGCCTCCCACTTGCCTATTGCGAACACATGTCGTACACGCTCAACGCCATTTAAGCTATTTAACAGCTTCCTTGAGCTGCAGTTTGCCTCTCTGCTTTTCAATTTACTTTAGCTTCTTCTTCTTCTTCTTCTACTTTTTGCATTGCATTTTCTTTTTGCCGTTATTTTGTCTGTGTGCCATGGCTTAATTAGCTTTTGTTAGCCTGGCAAAAACTTTTGTTTCTCTATCCAGTTTACTTTTTCCCGTATTGTTTGTTTTTTTTTTTTGCTTTTTGTGTATTTATTTGTCTGCTTTTGGCCTTTATTATTATTTGCAAGCGTTTTTTAATTTGTAATTTTTATGCCGCTTTCTTCGCTTTTTTTAAATATATATATTTTGTTGTTGTTTTTGTCTCTTTCTCTTATCAACATTATCTCGGTCTTCTTTACATTAAACGCTTGCCGCTTTAGCTGCAATTCAGTTTGGAGTGTAATGGGCAAAGTTTAATGAAAATTGGGTAGTTAGCTAGGAAATTTAAGTCGCTTACGAGTTGGCTAAGTGAAAACGTTTGTGGCTGAGAGTGGAGCACACAGAGCGAGTGTTGAAGAGAGAGAATTAAGGAGAGTGTGGGGGAGAGAGAGAGAGAGAGTTGCAGGTAGTTAAAGCTGTGTAAAATTGGACGAACTGCAGCTGTTGTTTTTACTCTAGCTCGACAATAACAAATCACTTAAATATTATATTGATAAACCTTTTTTTATATACTTTAAAAATTTCAATTATTTTTATATTAAAAAAAAAAATTACAATTAAATATTATTATTTTAATTATTTTTTTTTCTTAATATGAAATGTCATTCCTATTTGATTATTAATAAATCATTGTCAAATATTTTTTAAATATGTGAAATATATATAAATAAATAAATTTGGTGTTAAAGTATTATATTTATTAATTATTGTATTTATTAATAAATTAAATTCAATAAATTTCAGTTAATTTTTAATTTGTTGTTAAATATTATATACATTTTTTTATTTTATTAATATTAAATAATCAACAATTGTTATTAAATATTTAAATAAGTATTCTAATTACTTATAAATATTTTTAAATATTATTCTTCCACATTAATTATATTTCTCTTTTTCTTGTTACTCGATCAGGCATTCTTGCAGTGTATCTGAAATTGATTTAGCTTAACTTGAATACATTTTCTACATGTGTTTTCTTATCAATGACAAATCTCGGAATTCATATTACACAATTAGCTGGCAAAAATCATATTAAAGCGCAAGCATCAGCTGAAAGTGTTTTAGTCTCGCCTTCAAATGCAAAGCGCATTGATATTGATATTTGTCGTGCTGCTGGCACTCGTTCATCAGAGTAAACAGCACAATATGTCTGAAAGTCCATTCTCCGTGGATCCAATACCTCCACCAGAAATCTCCACGATTTTGCAAATTACTAGAATGAGGCCACTAAATACAGCAACTGACGTCACGTCCCCAGTTGGACAGAAACGAAGGCTAATGCTTAAAGGCAATCCTTCGAGAAGGCGAAAAAGGCATAGAAATCATCAACTATCATCGCCAAGGCTCCAATCAAGTTATATAATTAATAAATTAGTAAAAGTTCCTAATTAATGAGTGATGAAGAGCTAAACTAATATGAAATATAATGTAAAATAAAATATAATATATTTATAATAAAATAATAATAATATATTGTAATCATATGTGAAAATAAAAACAATTTTTTTTGCTCCAAAAAACAAAACAAAAAAATTTAAATATTATTGCAACTTTTTAGGATTATTTAATAAAAAAATATAATTATTAATGATTTATTATATTTGTATTTGATATATGCGATTTAAATATATACATTTTTTGTTTATTAAATAGATAATTTATTTCCCAACGTAATTTTTGCCTAGCTCGAATTTCTTAAACAAGTAGATATGTTTTCCTGAGAAAGCCTGCAGCAATAACTTCTTTATTCGTCTCAAATTCCAAGTGATTTTTTTCAATTTTGCAAATAATAAGTGGATAGAGCCTAAGGCCTTCAATTTGGCCCTGACGACATCGTAGGTGATATCGTCTTATTTATATTTACATATTTACTTTTGATTTATTTTTATTTAAATAAAATACCAACTGCTTAGCGTTGGGCTAGCTTTTCGGCTACTTAATTGAAACGGAAATTTATTAAATATCTGTATATATTTTTTAGAGCAGCTTGTTTAGGTATCGACAAAGATTTCGAGTTTGGTTAACATAGCTAAAGTCTAAATGATATTTGATACATTTTTAGGCTAGCAGCTCTTGGGGTCGCTGACGTCCAAGTCTTTTCTTGGCACTCGTGTGAGAGCCGAGCAGAATAAGTAAACAAACTTATGCAAAGTATTTATTTTTTAATTTTATATGAAATGATTGTATATAAATATAAAAAATTTAATTTAAATAATTATATATTTGATAAATTATAAAAATTATTGTATACAAATATATAGCCAAATACAAACCTGAGCTGGAAGTGAATAAAAACTGATTACGCTGCAGTTCAATAAACTATCATATGCAGAATGCTTAGTTATTGCGAGACTCTAAAATAACATTCCAATTGTATTAGTTTTACTTTTTTTTGCTCAGTATAAAACTCATGCAGAACAAAAGACAAACGACAGGAGGGAATATTGTAACTTTTCGTTGAGGCAACAAATTTTCTGGTCCTCGGGCAATGTCGATGCTCGATGCTCGATGCTGGATGCTGGCTGCTAGATGTTGCTTTTGTTTCACATTGGCAGTAACGATGTGGCATGTAGCAGTAGCATGAGGCAGCATGCATTGAAATGGAACACATTTTTATGCAACAAATATGAATTGTGCAAATGGGGAGCTGGGTGCTAAGGCTGCTAAGGGTGCAATGGGTGTTTGGGGGGCAGCCATGCGATGCTTGTTTTGCCTGGCACACAGCATTTTGTGGCGCTGAAAATCGGGCATTAGCGTTTGTTTGATTTAGGTCAGTGCGACTTTGTATATGTTGCCCCTATGCCACGCCCAGTCAGTGTCAATGCTCTATGCAACAGTGAGAGAGACAGAGAGAGTGGGAGAGTGAGAGTGGAGATGGAGGCGAATTGCGCTGTGGTCCAGCCAGTTTAGTGTCGGAGAATGTTCTCTCTGGCTTATCCTAACGAATGTGGCTGCTTTTCATTTAAATTTAAATGAACAACGTTGCATTGTGTTTTGAGGCACTGTTTGCTGGCGCCGTATTGTTGTTGCGGCGCTTTTAATCTGTGTCAAAATATTTTGCATGTGTGCGACGCTCGTGTTGCTGTTGCCTTTTGTATGCAACATTTTAACGCTTGGGGAAATGTTTTTCGACATGGCATATAAAATATACGATGTATGTTGTACGTTGTGCGATGTACACATACTATAAATTTGTTTTTCACATTTTCCACTCTCTCTGTTGCTGTTGTAGTACTTTTGCTTTTTGTTTTTCAATATTTGAGCAATTGCCGGCGCCTCTGTGATTTGTGCTCGTGTGTGTTTGGGTTTGGCATCTATTTGCGTGCCCAGATACGTTTGGTGTTTGTTGTTCCAAGGGATTAGTTGCAGCAAGTGCCAAAATATGAATTGCTTCTATTTAATTGCAACAGCGGTCGTTGAGTGATCACGGGCTTTGCCACAGATTTTAGGCAAAGACAGGGAAATTCAAATTGGTTTGGCCATTTGAAGAGAATGGGATTTGAAGAGAAATTTCCCTTTATTGTGGTGGCTTAGTTTGTTATAATGTAGCTTGAATGAATGAATTTTCCCTATATTGTTTAAGAAATTTATCTGAAATGAATTTGTCATGTTTTCGATCTTATATATATGTGTTATAGTTTCTATATGAATATTAAATCATTTATAAAAATTGTTACTACATTTTTTATAAACATTTAAATTTAATGATAATAATTTAATTTTTTTAGCATTATAATTTATATATTATTAAATTCTTTATACAATCCTTATATTATTTAATTTTTTTTATATTTATGTTTTAAATTTTAACATAAAATATTATTAAATTATTTCTTATTTTTGTTGTTTAATTTTAACATATAATATTATTACATTATTACATTATCTTTAATTTTTTTTTATTTTATTTTTTTTTTTTATTTTATTTTATTTGTACATATAATATTTTAATTTTAATTTTTATTTTATTTATTTTAATTTTTTATTTTATTTATTTTAATTTTTATTGTATTTTGCATGTATATATTTATTTATTTATTTATTTATTTTTTTTCAATTTCTACATGAATTTTTATCAATATTCTTTAGCTGTTTTGGCCATGTCACAATTTTTTGTGCACCAAATAATATCAATAAATATTTGCATTCATCCCTCACCAGGTTTATTTTGCAAACAATTTATGTCGATAAAGCTGCAACCATGACTATGGCTAAAAGCTATATTTCTCTATGCCTGCTACGATATATGTACATAAATATATGTTTGTTTGCTTTGCTTTTAACTGTTGTAGCACAGTAATTTATGGCTAAAACAGTTAATGAATTGAAAAAATGGCATGTGTCAGCAGAGTGCATGAAATGTTTTTCATACAAATGCCCAATGCTGACTATGTGGCTTAGCCACACGCTTCCACGCCTCCTGCTGCTTGCATTGTCAACGGCTGTGGCCGCCTCTGTGATTGGCAGTTGCATTGATAAGTGCTGCAGGGTCGTAAAAATGTGTGCGAGTGTGTGTTTGTAAATAAATGTGAAGCGTGGCCATGTGGTGTGGCCTATCCTCTCACTATTTTTATTCTACTTTTGTTTTCGGCCAACGGAATGTGAAACATGGCTAGAAGTGAGTGAAAAATATGCAGCCAGCTGCTTTGACGGCTCATTCCACATAGCGATGTGACTAACTGACGGCTGCTTTGCCATGATTGGGCAGCAATCAGCAAACTGCTAAGACTGCGACTATAAAAGATTCCATTTCGTCGAGATTGTTTCAGTGTACTTCAAGTATTTGCTTCAGCACCATGTATTTCCTACAGCATCTGTCTCTCGGCTTTCTGCTGCTGGTGGCTGGCTCAAGGGCCGAGGACTCATTGTCGGAAGATCAGGAATCTCTGGAGGAGGATGCAAGTACTGGAGTGGTCCACCAAAATCAAGATGCAACCACAGTGAATGCCTTCATGACGCCAACAACAAAGAGTCCAACAACAAGTATTTTCGATAGATTTCGAACCAAGTCCCCAACTACCACGACCACAACACGATCTGCCGTTGAGCTCTTCACGCTTATGCGTAAATCAACAATCAGCACAACCACAGAGATCGCACTGACAACACTAGCAGCACCAGCAGGACTTGTAGGAACAACAGCAACAGCAACTGGAGCAACAACAACAAAAACAACAACAACAACAACAAATGCTACAGCAACTGGAGGAAGGGCAACAGGCACAGCAATTGCTGCCGCATCAACGCCCTCATTGGGAGAAGCAACAACACTCGGCAATGGCACAAAGTTGCCCAATGCAAACGTCACTTCAACAACCAAACGGTCAAAAGTTATGCCAACTAAGCAACATACATCGCTAGCGGGTCTCAATGTCAAGAATCCATCGAAACATTCCATAAACATCAAGAAAGTTCCATCCGGCGTCTGTCAGCAACAAAAGCTACACTTCGCTCTTCTATTAGTCGTGCTGCTCATTAGCTGTGGTTCGCTTGTGAAACTTCATTAAAACATTTTTTATATAGCGGTTATAATTGTATATATGTAGAAATATGTGTATATAGTTGATGACCACATGAGCAGGAGGACGAGGTGCTTAAGCTATGATAATCCTGATAATATACAATTTATTTATATTATGTATATTAATATTTATAAAATTAAATTTATTATTAAAATATTATTTATATTGATAATATTGTAGCTAAACTTGATAAACCAATAATTCATATTTATATAATAGAAGAATTTTCTACGAATTATAATAAACAAATTTATGTTAATCAAAAATAATCAAAATATTTAGAATTTCTATTCAATGTATGTGAAATTTGTAATATTTGATTTCATATTATATTTTCATTATTTAAAGAAAAATAATTATATAAATAAATGTTTATTTATTTAAAAAATGGCTTTTGCTAAAATGTTTTAAACTGAAATGTTGCTAAATGTTTAAAACTCTTGCTAAAATGTTTAAAACTCTGCATATCTATCAACGCTAAATATCACTTAAGCTTTAGCCTTAATTAGTCCAACTCAATTGCCCCAAATTAAAAATATTTATTGCCATATTTAACATATAAATATATCACGCTTATATGCATACAAATTCTAAACTAAAACATGTTGAATGCGGTTTGTGAAAGCATTTTGATATACCCTTGCCAAAACTGAAAATAGGATATAGTATTTTGATAGAAGGAATGAAATTTGGGCTTAGATACAAATTTTATGAGTAATAATAATATTAAGAATAAATATTCTTTAAGGGCAACTGTAGCTGAGTTGATATGGCTCTCTGTCTGTCCATCTGGTTGCTTCGATTTTAAGATCAGCTTAAGATAGATTCAACTTGATTACATTTTTGATATATATCTCTATATATAGGATATTTCGCTTTAGCTGTTAAATAACTCTCACAAAGAGTATCTCATAGTGCCGCACTCTCAAATAAACAATTTTTTTTTTTTTATTAATTATGATTTAAAGTGCATACGTTGCGATTTCAATATGAGCTCTACTCTATTTTCGTTTTCATTTTCATTTTCATTATTATTTATGTACTGCAGCAGAAAAACAGCAAAAAAAAAGGATGCAAAAGCTGTACGAAATTGGATTAAAGCAATGCAAAAAATTAGCTAAAAAAGTGCTTAAACGAGCTGCGGTATTTTTTTGTTGTTGTTGTTTGTTGGTCAACAGCTGCGTCTATATGGCTTATGTATGTGTGTGTATATAAGTGCATGTGTGTGTGTGTGTGTGTTGATGGTAAAATATGTCACAAACTGTTCATAAATTCATTTAGCGCATAAAATTGGCGCCGGCCACTGGTGCAGCGCATGGAATTGCGAGTGAATTATTCAGCATTTAAAAGTGCATCTCGTATTTATTTTAGTTTTTATTTTTATTTGGCTTTTTTCATTTGAAATGTATTTTTGAAGGCGACAGCCCAAAAACGAGTAACCAATCTGCAAATTTGTGAATAAATATATGCATTTGGCGCTGTATAAATATTTTATGCACGTTTCCCATTTGTAGGCGCGTGATGTCATCGATGAAAGTTTTTGGCCAACTCCGGTTCCTGCTGCTCTTTCTCTTCCTGCTGCCTGTTTGCCTCTCTGCCTGCCTGTTGAGTGTCAAGTTCAGGGTAAACTGCAAGTTTCCTGGCTAAGCGGCCATCAAACTGCCATTCGATACACGACACTTGACAGCTGCGTTACGTATACGCCATGTGAGCCGTGCTGAGCTATAGAAAATAAATACATGTATAATAAAAGAAGCAAAGGAAAAGCATTACTGCAGCTTAAATGCCCTGCAAACGATATTTTTAGCTTCAATAAAGAAATAGAAATTAAAAGAAAATATGATAAATATTATTATTTAATAACTTCGCAACAATTAATATATCTTGAGCTATATTATTTAAATATTTTTCTATATTATTCATATTAATTCCAGTCATTCTTATGTTAGGGTATTACCAATTGAGCCAAGTATTGAAATTCTAATCGCAGCTGTTTCCATTTGCACCTTGCGAAAAGTTTGTTTTGCCATTTCCAGACGTCAAGTTCACACGCCTCGCTTTTGGCCGTGTTGACGCAGCTGACGGCCAAGAAGCGAAAACTCAAAGTAAAATAAAAAAAAAAATTAGATGCGGCAACAACTTGAGACCAACAGCTGCAACATTTGCAACATGACTTGCCAAAAAAAAAAAAAAAGTAGACACAACTTTTCCATACGACGCCAAAAACTTCGACCAGACGGATTTTTAAATAATCCCTGACCTTAAAATGTTTCAATATAAATTTCTATGGCTTTGAAATGGGACGAAGTATGAGAGATTTAATAGACAATTAGTTAAATAATTTATAAAAAATTTAAATAAATTTTAATATATAGAAATTTATAATATAAATATTAAATGAGCCTAGTTGAATGTAATTTAATATGCGTTCTCTTATCTGCAGCTTTGCGCAATATGGTTTAAGCTGCATGCCTAAAAGTCCGCGAGCTGGCTGATTAAAGCATTAAAACATATTTTATAAAACAGTTTTTAAAAAGCTGAGCTTTGTTATTGATATTAGAAGCTATCACAATAAATTGGTTTTGATATTTATATTCGGCGCATTTAATTGCCAAAGAATCAACTGAAAATTTTTAATTATTTGCCAGCATTTGCATATTTAAATATTTCAATTAAAATTTAAATGTACAACGGAGAAAGTTTTTAAATTAAATTTAATTTAAATGGAAAAAAAGTTAAAATTTAATATAAAAATTTAAATAATGCTATTAAATATTGCAAATTTATTGTACGCACAGACTTGATATATAAATAGTAAAATTTTCCCTTTATAAATATTCTTATACAATTTTATTTTATTTATTTTCAAATTATTATTTTGACTTTGTTATTTGTTTATCTTATATAATTTTATTTTATTTTATATTTTATAAATTTTTTTTATTTATTTCCAAATTATTATTTTAACTTTATTATATACTACAATATAATTATATCTTTCAAATATGTAACTGTTAATTGTTTGAGTCATCAGACTCTATTGACAAGATCAATATGCATATTTAATCGCTTCTGCTCTCTTCTTACTCGCTTTCGCTCTCTTCTCTTCGTTGTGTATTTCGATTGAGCGCTGATTGATTGCATTGATTCGTGTGACGCTCGTTTCACGAACATTGCTGAGGGAGCGATACGATTGGCGATCGCACAATGACATTCAGTAAGTGAGCAGATAGTTCTCAGAGAGTCTATGTAGAGTCCATGCACACATTTACACTGTGATGTGTTCAACGAAAAACCAATACATCCACAAAGACTTTTGGCTTCGTTTGACCCAATTGAACGTTCGGATAGAGCGAAAGAAATCGTTGACGAACTGCTGCAATCGGTTACTCTCTGAGTTTCATCTTCAAGTATGAGTCAAAGACACTTATTTGCCAACATTAAATTATAATTATATAATTAAAAATCAATTACATGCTATATGAGCTTTGGACAAATCAATATTTTTATTCAGATAAATGAGGATCTAGCTAAAGTATGTAAAAATTGTAAAGTGGACTCGGCAAATCGTGTTATGGAGCTGTATTGGTTGCAAATGTAAGTGAAGCTTTTACATAATCGTAGTGAATTTGTTCTATTATTTACTTAGATGATCTGTGTTTGTGTCCGCTCCTCTTCTTCTTGCCATGGGACTTATTCTTGGCAGTCGATTTGGTTGTTGTTGTTGCTCCCCTTTCTGCTGTTGCTGCTGTTGTGTTTGCGATTGTTGTAGTTGTAGTTAATTGAGAACTTGTTGGAATCGCTTGTGTAGTGGAAGCAGCCATTGTTGTATTTGTCTCCATGGTTGTTGTTGATGCTGCTGCTGCTGCTGTTGTTGTCGTTGTTGTTGTAGTTGTAGTTGTTGTTGTGCTCAACGCATTGTTCATGAGACTCTCGAATTCAACATCACTGAAGATCACATAGGGCACACTTATCGTATTCTTATTCTCTCCAGAAAACTGAAAAAAGAGCGCTACATCAATGGGCTCAGCCAGATTGTGAGCAGCCAAAGCACTCAGAATGAGGATCAGATAGATGTTACGAGCTTCCATAGTCACGATTGATTGTTCGCTGACTGTCGGAGACGAACTGAGTCTCTGCTGTTGGAACTGTCTCTTTATATGCCCTATGGAAAAGGTGTGTTTGCCCAAAGATGTTGTAATATTTTCATATGTCGCAAGCAGAGTTCTGTTTTGCTGTTTGGTAAACTTTCGAATGCACGAAAACAGTTGCCCATTGCGATTGGCAGATGTGACGTGAGTCAATCAAGTGTATATTTTTCTGTATAAAAGGCGCTCGGAGCGCAGCTGGAAATCAGTTCACTTCGAACAGTACTTTCGACTAATTGTCAATATGCATTTTCTACCAGTCCTGGCAATGTTTGTGCTTATCGCTGTGGTTATGCAGCCAGTGCCCAGCAAGGCTGATGCTGAAACTCTAGCGGATCCTGCGGTGGTCTCGAGACCCGAGGAGCGGAAGCAGGTGCTTAAGACGACGACACTGTCGCCAAAGGACTTTTTCCTGAAACACGCCAGGTCATCCACGAAAACTGCCCAGCCCAAGCATAAGCCAACAGTGGCAACGGTTGCGACTACAACAGCAACGACTCCTGCTCAAGCGCCTACGGCCAAGCCCAAGGCCAAGGGAAAGCCCAAGTCTAAGGGCGGTAAGCAGGGCAAGCCCGCTCGCAAGACCCGTGCCCAGTGCGCCCAGTGTTCGGGCAACACCAGCACCACACCAGTGCTGACACACATGGAAAAGAAAGTGGAGCATGTGACTCAAGCTCCGGTTATTGCCTCGAACATCTCTGGCAATCAATCCGTGTCGAATGCCGCTCCAGTTGTCGAGAATCAGTTCTATGGCGACCTGATGCTTAAGGATCTGACCATGGATGGCAGTGCCCCATTGCCAGAAGTTGTGCGCGCAGCAGACACAAGCAGCATGATCAAAGCCAATCTCATTGGACTCCTGAGCGGCAACATGACCATTGACGATGGCAACGTCTAAGACCAGCACCGAAAGTGCTCACCTTGATCCCCAATTGGCAGCCAAACACAAAAATTGTATTTCCATAAAAATTATAAACAAAAATTATAATAATAAAGTGAGAGAAATATTCAAAACGAAAGTTGTGCGACACAAACTCCATTAGCATTAAAATGCAATTAGGGTCAATTAAAACACTCGAAAGGCCCGAATACTCGAACGCAATCCAATGATAATAAACATGCAATGTCCCAGACATGGCGAATGCAAATGCAAATTTGTAAAATGTGATATGTATATGCATATTGCCAAATATAAAATGCAAATTTTTGTAGAGCTCCATTCGCCACGTCTCCTGCCCAAATGCCAAAAGCGCTGATAAAAAATGCGAACAAAAAATGGGTCAAGCGAAATGTTAATAAACGCTGAAACGTGGCCATAATTTCCAGTTACTTTTCTAATCTGCTGATAATATTAGAGGCCATAAATTTGCGCTTGCTTTCATAAATTGTTCGTGCATAAATTCTTGCGCTCAAATCTCTGCTACAACAGATCCACCTGCCCCTCCCACCGCTCACCCTCTTAGCAGCCCATTCCACACTATTTTTGGGAGCAATGAAAATGTTGTTGGGTTCTGCAGCAGCTTTTCAAATATTCATTCATGCAAATTCATTAACGTATTTTTTTTTCCAGCACCGTCGCGTTATGAATGCAAAGGCTGCACATCGAGCAGACAGCAAAAAGAATATTACGTACACGTATTGTATATTACGTATACGCCACCGCAACGAGTTGGCAGAGAGAGAGAGAGAAAAAAATGAGAGAAGCAATGCAAACAAAATATAGAGCCGGGCAATGTAAAGTGGTTTGTTTTTTATAGCTGCCGCTGCAGAC
Organism: Drosophila borborema; assembly: GCA_030914335.1. NCBI lineage: Eukaryota > Metazoa > Arthropoda > Insecta > Diptera > Drosophilidae > Drosophila > Drosophila borborema. Next base: position 15,714,997 of record JAUESP010000310.1, read on the forward strand.
GATTGAGTTTTCTTCATTTTGCTTTAGTGTGCGTGTGTGTGTGTGTGTGTGTGTGTATTGGTGCACCTCGTAGGCAACTCTTAAGCATTGCTCACAAAATGTGTGTGTGTGTGTGTGGTAAAAATAAATTTTGCGGCTTGCAAAAAAGCAGCTGCCGCTGTGTTTGGCTGCTGTTATTAAAAATACAGCGTAGTAAATTAAAAAAGAAAAAGGAAACTGCAAAAGCGTAGGAATAAAAAAAAAAAACATACAACAAAAATATTAGAAAAACGCAACAAAAGTTGAGCTGGAAAAACTTTTGTCTGGCCGTCGGCGTCGCCATCTTGGCTGCGGTTTTTCCACCAGCTCTGGCTGCTACATCTGCTTCTTCATCAGCTTTATTCTTATGCATTTGCCGCTCGCCTCGTGCTTGTTTTTTTTTTTCGCTTGCTTTGTTTTGTTCTGTTTTGCATTTCGCGCATTTGCCGCTTTTTTAATTTCTCAACAAGCTTTTTGACGTCAAAATAAGCGTAATATTTAGTTGTACTCGGCCAAAGAAAATAGAGGTAAGAAAAAAGCAAAAGCGAAAAGGAAAAACAACACAACTAGAACAGCAGCAGCAGCAGCAGCAGCAGACGAAAAAATTATGTTTAGCAATGCGGAAGTAAGCATATTATTTCGCTATTTTTCGCTAGAGTCTGAAGAGCGAGCACTTCAGCTTCTTCTCCCTTGACTTCTGCTTTCCCTCATATATATATATATATATATATATACTTTTTTTTTTTTTTGCTGCTCTGCAAACTGTTCTGTTAATTATGCAAGTGAAAATGTAAATTTCCGTGAAGTGAAATAAGCATAGTTGAAATTTTCCGACTTTGTTTAATGAATTACTTTTGATTACATATTCAAAGGGAAGTGCAGAAAATTACGTAAATAACTGCAATATTGTTTTAAGGCTATTTATTTAAATTGTAATAAATTATTGTTGCGGAACTGTAGATAAATATAGTTTAGGTTTGTGCTGAGGCAAAGCAGTGTGAAAAGTTTAATGTGAATTTAATAAAAAACAGGTTGTTGAGAGATGATATCAATATTAATGATATTTTAGAATAGCAGTTGTAGCATATATATAAATACTAGTATGTTTAATAAGTATTTATAATTAATATTTAATAATATATATTTATTTATAATTTTCTTTTTATATATTTATATATTAAGGTATATTAATAAAATATAATTATATATATATATATATATATATATATATGTATATATAATTTTTTATACATTTATATAAAATCGATATTTATATATTTAATAATTACTTATAATTAATGTATGATAATATATATTTATTTATAATTTTTAATATATTTGTGCATCAAATATATATTTTTATATTCAAGTATATTTTACAATTATTTATAATTAATATATTATTATTTTCTCTCAAATGAAAATACCAAAAATACCTTGATAATTTAAGCAGTCTGCATGTTAGCATCGTATCATCGTATTCGTTATAATAATGACACAAGAAATTAAGAGAATATTTAATTCGATCAATTTCCACTTAATACATAACTAATAAATTATCATTCTAACAAATATTTAACTAAATTTTCCTACATTTATTTCTTTTCAGGTAAGCTAAAGAAGCATATATTAATCCATTAAGGAAAATCTTCTTAGATTGAATTGTATTCAACTGCCTATGTGAGTATTTCTTTATTAAAGCAACTTATCTAGCTTGTGTAAAATGCTTAGATAAGAAAAATTTAATAGAACTTGAATGCTGAGTATTAAAAAGAGTTCTAAATTTAAGAATAATTTTCAAGGTATTGCAGCTTCAGTCTTAAACTAACTTTTGCTGTCAATAAGTTTGAGCAATATGAAAAGTAAAGAACAAAATTTATTATGAATATAAATTGCGTTTATAATTTGGCCAACTTGAATATTAATTTCAGTTTCAGTTTTATTTGGCCGCAATCACAAACAAAAAATCTCAGCTACAGCTTCACAATGGCTGTTGCTCTCAGCGCGGGTTTTTACGAGTCAGCCACAAAAACAGCCATTATGAGGTTTTTTTTAGTAGTAGAGGCAAGACCATAAATAAGCGATTACCACAAGTTTTTGCTTTATATAAGCAAATAACTGTTAAGGATGCTGCTCTAACATTTGCTTTATAGTTCGATGTGCTTGTAAATTTGCGTAGATTTAGCAGCATTTTATCATTTTGGAAAACCTTTTTCAATATATTAACTGTCAAGCGAAAAATATGATGGAGAGAGAGGGAGAGAGGGGGAGATAGAAAAAAAAGAGACAGCGAGACGATTGAGATAAATATCGTGCATAAATATCATAAAAGAATTCGCCATAAAAGCGCGCCGATTATCTGCGAATATGCGTATGGGATAACTTCTCTGCTTCGACAGAGTTTAGATATCAGCGACAGTTTATCTCTGGCAAGTCTCTCTGTCGCTGAAAGTGGTCTGGGGGCAGGCAATGTCAAAGCATTATGAAAAATGTAGCATGCCTAAAAATATGTTTGAAGCGCAAAATGCAAAGCAATTTAGCGTAAAAAGGCAGCCAACTGTGGGCACGACGGCACGGGGGCTGGAGGCTGGAGGCTGAGGCAGCGGCAAAGGCAAATTTCGATTCAGCCTGCTGGAAATATTGAAAGGGAGCCGTTGTTGCCTCGTCGGAATGCTTTTGTGGCTGGCGTGAAGGCTTTCAAATCAAATGAGTGGGCACATTGTGCGCCCATATGGGAGGCCAGACTGTGCCTTGGATTGTCATGTCGAGCCAGCCGCAACAACGCGGCGAAGACGAGCAGAGGAGCAGACAGAAAAAAAAAAAAAAAAAAACTAATTTATTACTTTAATTCGCGTTCAAAGTGGCTGCCGTTTGTCTTTTCCTGTTTTACAATTTTTGTTGAGTGCCAAGTTATAAATGATGCGTCATTCAGGACTAATCCCCCCACACGCCGGCCCCGCCCGCCCGCCGGCACAGCCACTGCTATATCATATTATGCGCAACCATGGTGTCGTAAATCGCTTTTCGAATGTTGCATCTATTGGCATTTTGCCTCCATCTCTCCTCACTCTCGTCCTCTCTTTCGATTTTTATCAGTTTTGCGGCATCATGTAACCCAGTTTCCATTCTGTTGAACTAACCTTGTAAGCGTACACAAATTTATGTGTACTATTCGGGTTGCCTTCGTCTTTCCATACAACTGTCGCTGCGTTTTGTTGTGATTTATTGCATACTTCTTGGCGGATTTTCCTATTTTGTACAACAGTTTTTTCTGGCTCTCTTGCTGCTTTTCCTTTCTTTTCTTTTCTATATTTTTGGAAGTTGATATTTTATTTCTTGTCTCCCACACACTGACTCGCCAAGCGCCAAGGCTTAAAGTGATTGCTAAGTGTGCGTGTGTTGCCTTTGATTTAGTGTTTGTTGTGATTTAAAAGTTTTTTATTTGTATGTGTGTGTGTGTGTGGGGGCTGGCAAATCAAGTTGTCTTTTCATGGTCAACCCGAGACGAAACTGAAAGGAGACATGAGAAGGCGACTTTGTCGCTCAGTTTTATAAAAAGTTGCTTTAATATTTGAGTTTTCTTTTTTGAGCTGTAATTGAATCTGTTTTCTTTATTTATAGAAATATATCTTAAGAGATTTTTTTTTATTTAATTTATTTCAAGTTGACATTAAAGCAATTGAATTTAATATTTTATTTTTTTTTCAGCACTGTTTAGAACTTGTATAAATTTATGGATATGTTTTTGAAATTTTTTACACATTTTTTAGATCCATTTCAAGCTAAAATTAAATACATTTCCTTATAGAATTTATTATTTTAATGCGTTTAAATTTTTCAGAAATTGTTTTTAATTCTTAATAATGTGTATAAATTTATAGGAATATATTTTAAAAAATATATTAAATATTTTTATTTTATGTAATTTTATAGTTTATTTTATTTTATTCTTTTTTTTAAATTTATTATTATTTTATTTTTATTCTATTTTTATTTTATTTTTATTATTATTTTATTTTTATTGCATTTGTCTTTTATTTAATTTTAATTTAACTTTATTTATTTTATTTTTATTTTATTTTTATTTTTATTTTTATTTTTATTTTATTTTTTTTTTATATATTTTTTATTTTTGTTTTTTTTTTTAATATTTAAATTTAAAGCATTTGCTTTAAGAATATAATGTAATAAAATGTTAGAAATTGCACTCAAGAAAATATTTCTAAAGACTTATGCCTCTGATTATATGAAGCCTGCACGATATTTTTATCGTTATGTCACGCTCTAAGTGTTATGATTATGTACATGGACTCCACACATATACTATATAATGGTATTATCCATTGTATGAATTGCATGCCATGATAATTTAAGCTTTCGACATCCAAAGCTGCACTTAGTTTCGCCTTGGTCCCTCGCGTCGTATGCGTAATATCAGTATGAAGAAAATCTAATGCAAATATCTCTTGAACTGCGCCACCTTAAGACACACACACACACACAGAGACAGAGCGAGAGCTGCATTCGGAGCCAATCTGGAAGCAGGGCTAGACCAATAACCACTTAACACGTACACGACATCATCGTCTTTGAGTCCTTTCGTGCGCTCGCACTTCGTTCACGCCGTCATCAAAAGCGCAAACAGCGCATAGCGCTCACAAAAACCGTTCAGCAGCGCGCCAATAACAATCATACGCCCCATTTTGCAGCTTTATAACAACAACAAAAACAACAACAAGAGCAGGAGAACACACACACACACAGAAGAAGAAAAAAGCTGAAATCAAATTTTCAACCTTCATTAAACGCTTTGTTGACACCGGGCCAGCAACTTTAAACAGTTTGCCTTGCTGCAGTGGCTCGGTTGCTTGTCTCCTTGCAACTTGCTGCTGCTGCGGCTGCTGCTTAACACTTTTTTCTTTTATCATTTAATCCTGCGGCCGCAACAGGGCAAAGCCAAGCTCTAGCCGGTGCAGGCGCTTGGCTCGGTAATAAATTGTAAGGACATTAAATTTGTTAACAGCAATTTAACGATTAACGACAGGTAAAGGGCGCAAATAAAGGAGCGAAGCAGCAGAGGCAGAGGGAAGCGCAGTAGGCTATGCTAATGCTTAGCTAAAACTAATTTGAATAAATTTAAATATAATAATATTTTTGCATGATTTTTAATAAATTTGTTTTTTTTTTTTTTTTTTTTTTTGTGAAGACTTTGCTTGCTGTTAATGGCGCATGATTTCTTCAAGTGTACTGACTCATCCATTAATCAGGATTACCTTTAGTTCCACACACACACACACACATATATATATATATAAGTTCTCTTTTTTTTGGTCTACTCAGCTGCTGCTTGCCTTTGACTTGGCCAAGAGACGCGCGCATCGTATGTGGAATTTTAATTCGATGCAAAAGGCGGAAGCAGTCAACCAGACCAGAAACAGCCTGGACGGAAGTGGGTTAAAAGCAATGCACACACACACACAACACACACATGCAGATGTTTGTTGACTGTCTGCTGTTCACCGTCTCTCTCTCTCCCCCGCTCTCGCTCTTACACTTCCTGCTTGTCCGCTCATGTTCTTGTAAGCCATAATATCGATTAAGGATTATGATAATGATTGTGTGCTTATGTTGTAATTGCAAAACTCAAACAGCTACCGATGCACACACAGACTCACACAAACACACACACACAAATACAAGCAAGAGCAGAGGTTAGACACACACACACACACAGTGGGAGATAATGTGTGTGCGTGGTTTGTTGTCGCGCAGGTTTGTATGCATGAATAAGTCGTGAAGATTGATTAGGAATTTGTGTCATGGTATTAAAGCGCTTGTTCTTGTTGTTGTCCCTTATAATTGCTCAATGTCGCGTTGTCATTGTCAGGCTCACGAAAACACAAGCCACACACACACATACAGATAGACACGTGTGTGTGTGTATGTGTATAGGGGCACATGCTTGCAGCAAAAGCCGCTTTTTGGTTAATTTGACAGCAGCTCAAATATTAGTTGTATTTACTTTGCCCTCTCTCTCTTTCTCGCCCTTAATCTCTTGCTGTCTTGCTCTCGCGCAAAGTATTTTAGCTTTTTAATAATTTAGAGTTAATTAACTACTAACAAAATGACTATAAGCTGCTGTTACTTGGCATGAACTACGCTAATGAGAAAACGATAAAAGGTTCACTTAGACAGCAAGTGAAATCGTAACTTTGATTTGGTTGTAACTCTTGTGGAAGAACTAATTTTGTATTACCAAAATGTAGATTGTTAGAAAAATAAATTATTATTCTAACTAATTTTTTTTATATGACGAAAAATTCCATAAGAGTTCCGTGTTTTCGTTCTCCTGGAATCTATAATGCCTCATTGGCAACTTAGGAGACTTACTCTTTATTAGATAACAGCTCGCTAATAGCTGTTGATCGTTATTCGATGTCACAAATAAGTGTTGCTGAAGCACTTTAAGAGAAAACTGAGAGAGCATCAGATTTCATCAGTTCTTCAACGAGCTCATTCGTGATTGGAAAGAACTCTCCGAACGTTGACTGGGTTTTGTGAAGTGAACAGTCTTTTGTCTATGTATTGGTATGTATGCGAGAGCTGCCTTCTTCTAACAATGCAATAGTCTTCGTAAATTGACTGTGTGCATGATAATGTGTGAGTGAAGACCAATCGGCATAGGCTCTTCAAGTTATCTGCTCACTTGAGCGAGCACGAATCGCTTCGCTCTCTAACGATTCGTGCGTTCGTTAAATGAGCGCCACACGAATCAATGCAAACGAAACCCAAAACGAAGTGAACCGAAGTCACTTGCTTAAAGCGAGAGCGAGAGAGTATTATGCTTTACGATTGATCTTGTGAACAGTAGCAGAACTGGCGTGCGAGTTATGCTATTAACAGCGCATAAAACTGTTAATAACATAGCATGACGATGTGAGGGAGGAGCAGTTCATGTTAATGGAATCTGACATTAACACTCATACAATAATCCGCACAATTAACATTTGAATAGAGCAATGTAAGCTGTCTTTACAGCTCTTCATTTTATACTCATTTCACTTTACAAATGAAAGAAAAAACTTAATCTTCCATTGCCAAAGTAAGACTACCAAATGTCAAACAGCTAAATTGCAAAAGAGTCTTACGGATTGTTTACGAAAAAAGATTCAATTGCAATTGGAATTCTCTTGCATTTGGCTTCTCTTAACTCTTACTCTTACTTTACTAAGTTAGACAATCCCATGCTACAATACTTGAGCTATTACATTCCAGTTCATATTTCTGGCTTATTAACGCAACTTGGCAGCATCCAATTAGAGCTATCAACAACTTGGAAATAAATGGCTTTTGCTGAACCTTTTGCACAATTCTCAACACGCTTTTACCATTTATGCAACTTTGCTTGCTCTTCAAAGGCTTTTAGTTCTGTGTCACATTATCATTTCAATTTTTTCTATTTGCCTTTTCTTTCTTTTTTTTGTTGTCAGTTGTAGCTATAAACAAAGGGGAAAAAGAGGCAACCAACTGACAGCTTCTTTTGTCACTTTTTGCTGACTGGTGTGAGGAGTGAGCCACGGGCTAAAGCCGCATAAAAACCGGAAACTTTGTTGCTAAACAGCCAAACAAATAGATATGAATATACGTAGCTCTGTCATCTGTGCGTGTGTGTGTGAGTGTGTGGCTTTGCTGCAGTTTTTGTGCTCTATTTTTGCCCCAACACTTTTTATACCAAGCACTTTTTCCTTTTCTTTTCTTTTTTGTTCTGTCCTGTTACGTTGCTGCATTGTTTTTCATTAGGCATTAAAAATTGTTTTCCCTGCGCTGTCGACTTAACGCGGTGGCTACTTTGTTATGAAGCGTATTTTTTCGCAGCATTTTCACTTTTCCAATAAGCAGGAGAGCGGGGGAGAGTGTGAGTCAAGAGATGAGTGCTCATGTGGGTATTCTAGGAGCATGTCAGGCTAATGTATGCCATGCGCTTGTTAAACTTTTTCCTATACTCAGCATTGTGTACCTTAGCCCCACTTCGCCTGCTGGCAGCGAGGCTCTTAACGGTAATTAGATGCAGGATAAGGCATGTAAATTTTGTAAAAAGTCCGCTTGGCTACGCGCCTGAGAGCCATATGCCATAAGAGTCTAATGAGATTATGAATTATGAAGTTATTGAGCGATGCCGGGAAGCATGAAAAAAAAAAAATAAATAAGAATAAGAATAAAAGTGTCCTGCTTTAAGCTGCAGCAAAGGCAATATTTTGTGAATATTATATTTTATATAGAATATAATTCTTTCGGCTGCTTTAAATACATTTTAGCCATTTAAAGGGAACCTACAAATACCGTTTATTTTTTTGTTGACATATATATTATTTAAGAGACTGTCCCAAATGCCCGGCAGGCGAGCAGAGTTATTTAAAAAATTGCTACAATGTCTGTGAATTGGGTGCAGTGGCACGCCCCTAAATGCCACCACGTGCCTCACATACGGCAAATTATATCGATTGCCACAATAGGAGCAGCCACGGCAGAGATGGCGCGACAGGGAGAGACAGAAATAGAGAGCGAGAGAGCCAGCACCTTGGAGCTTTAAATAAATAAAATTTCTGGCTGAGCTAAATCCTCCAGAAATCCCATTTTGTATGGCAAATGCAGGCTGAGAATTCAAAATGCGGCTTGAATTCTCAAAGAGTCGACATAACAGCTAAGTTGATAAAATATCGCATAAAAAATGAATTTCTCTTCTTGCTCGACTGAAATTTCCACTTGATGTGTCGCTTTTTCCTTGGCTGGCGACGTGTCGCGAGCATTTAGCAGTTTCCATAAGGTGAGCTCCACTCGCTCTCTCTCTCTCTCTCTCTCTCTTTCTCTCTCTGTGTGTGGCTGTGTGAGTGTGCAAATATTATGCCATTTCCGGCCAAAGTGGTTTCTGATAGTCATCCAAGCTAACAACGCCCCATTTTCCATTCCCATTCCCAGTCCCATTCCCACAGTCTCTGTTGTCCCGGTTATCCATCGTCGTCGTTGTCGTCTGTGCGCCCACTTCAAAATATCGATTTATGTCTTGACTTGAGTAGCAGAAAAGATGTTTTTTGCTTCTCTTTGTTTTTTTTTTTTTTTTTTTTGTTTGTTTGTTTGCATGCCGCAAAATTCAAATAGCTGGATTAGGTGAGAGTCACAGTTAGAGCCTGCTGGCTGGAGAGCCCGGCTCCATGGCCAATCGATTGATGAGCAAAAGATTTTAGCCATCCTCAAAATGTTTGTCCTGCCAATTTCGCCTGACTTCGTGGCACGTAATTTCAAAGCTTTTGCTAATTTGCTCAATATGCTGATGGCTCTCAGCCATTTAGTGAATGCCGAGAGTGCATCCTTTTTGCGCATTTTATAAACTACATTTTAATACTGCATTAAGACTACTCGGCACGTTTCAACTTTGTGCTCTCGCAAATGATAAAGAAAAAGGTGAAATGAGACCAGCTAGAAGCAAAGGCTATTCATGAGAGGGAGAGAGAGGGCATGTTTGGTTAGAGTATTGCATTAGCAGGATATGTAGACATTGAGAAGGGAAATTAGATAAGTTTAAATATAATTAAAAATAATTAGAAAATAAATATAAGAAAAAATATATAATAAAATTAATTTACATATAATTATAAACACTTATCACGCATAGGTCAAAAACATCATAAGAGGACAAAGAGCAATTGTCTTAATAATTGCTCAGATTACTTCGAGTCTAACGTCATCACGTCATTACTTTGATGGCTTAAGCTGTTGTGTAACAAGCAGCATCATTTATTTATGCTACCCCAGCTAGAGCTTGGTATAATTCCAGCTATTCCAGCACATATCCCAACAGCCAAAACTCTGGCAATTGCTGAAGCTATAGCAGCAGCTGCAGCAGGAGGACAACAGCCGTTGGTCAGGACATTGCGCTGCACAATTTTTATCACGTATTTCTAATTAGCACACGAAATACGCCAGCTGCTGCTCCCCTCTCACCATACTTCCCCTACGGGCAAAAGTCATGGAGGCGATTCCATTAGTAGGGGCAGAGCGGGAAATATTGCGCCAATTGCATGAGCGACGCTGCTCCAGGGAGTGAGAGTTAAAGCTGCAGCTGGAACGCAACTGCGGCACACGCCAAATAATATCAACGTCAATTCGAAATTTTTGACATTAAACTGCAGACAGTAAGAGTGAGAGAGAGAGAGAGAGAGAGAAAGGTGGGGAGGGAAGCTGGCAAGCGGAGCTATTGGGAGTTGAGGAAGTGCAGTGAATGAACCGTTGGCGATGCTCGGGACGTGCTTTAACGCCTGTCTTCCAGCTTTCAAGTTTGTTTAACCCATGCAGCCGGCGACTGTTTGCCGACACAGGATCAAGTTTGAGTTGGCCAAGCCCTGGCACGTGTCTGCTCGTCTAGAGGCTTGAGGCATCCGCCTGTCCCAGGAGCCAGCACACTTTACTTTACTCACTGGCTGCAGTTGGACACTTTAAAGAGCGGCCTGCTTAATTGCCCGAAAAATTGACCCACAATTGCCGAGCGACTGTCATGTTTGCATCAACCGTGAGCCAATCAATTTTCATTGATTTTATTTAACAAATAAATAAACAAAATGAAAGAAAAAAACACAAACGAAACGTGACGTGGCCAAAAGAGCTGGCGATAAAGTGTCTCCGTTTGGATATACTCTGTAGGCGGAAGTGAAATCAGAATCGAAGAACTTTCGATATAAATTGTAATTGAATAAGAGTTATAGAAAAAGTGTGTACTCCTGACAAACATTCAAAATTTTTTTTATATATTTATTAATTATTATTAATCAAAGATTTAAACAATAAAAATCCTGTTGGAATAGTCTAATATACCTTTGCAATACTCTCTGTATAATCGCTTACTGTTTATACAGCAAACTGATGTAGAACAAGTGCTTTAATTGAAGATACCCTGTAAATAGTCTCTGTGAGATTTCTGCGAATTTAGTTAGCAGCATATTTCAGAAGAAGCAAAATATGAATGATATTTATTGATTGTAAATTATTCACTGAACAACATTTAAAGCTTGTTAAACTTTTTGTAACATATTTTATATAATTCTTGGAACTCGCTTTGGACTTCAAACTTAATTCACTATTGGCATTCGTAATCTTCAATTTATATAGCGAGAGCAATCTGTCGCTCTGAGAAAAAGCCTTCGTTGGTTCTTTTCGTTCTGATGTTCGGTTGCGCGCCATGAGTTGAATTGATTCGTGTGACGCTCTTCTAGTTAACATCGTTTAACGAGCGATACGATCGATGCTCGCAGACTTCGGTTCAGTAAGCGCGCAGGTAAAGCAAAGATTCTATGCAAATCGTCTTCTCTTTCACATACACACGCACACAGTCAATTCACGAAGGCTATTGATGCGCTTAGAGAACACAATCTTCGCATACAAACCCATACATACACAAGAGACTTTTTACTTCATTAAACTCAACCAAATGGTCTGGGCAGAATCAGAGCGAAGGAACCCGGTCGCATACGAAGTCATTGAAGAACCGAATCGATCGGCTGCTCTCTGAGCTTCACATCAAAGTGTGAGTGAGAGACGCCTAATTACAGACATTTCTGCTTTTCATATACATATATATTAAACTTATTTTATTTCCATATTTCACCTATTCGCTCTGCAGCTCTTTTGTTTGTTGCTTTGTCACTATGCCTCTTCTGCATCGTTTGTAAATTTACAGGGTATTCAGACAGCATTTGGTTGCTTAATTTGTTCAAGGTACGGCGGCATCGCCACGCCCCGCCCCACAGATTGTGTGTTGTATAAAAACAATTGGCTTTTTGCATAAATAAATAAATTTCGCTTGACAAAAAAAAAAAAAAAAAAAAAAGAAACGTGTGTGACTGTCTGTCACGTGTTGCTGTTGCAGTTGCTGTAACTGTTACTGTGACTGTAACTGTGACAGCTGATGTTATATATGAGCACGTTGCCGGTGTCCATGCCGACAATACCCAAAAATTTGGCCGCAAAGCTTACATGAGCATGAATTTAATTAAGCTGCGTTGAAAAAAATTCGCAATATTTGCGAGAGTCAAAAAAAAAAAAAAAAAATATATATATATATATATATATATATATAAATAAAAAAAAAAAAAGAATAAATAAATAAAAATAGGTAAATAAAAATAAAATAAAATAAATATATAAAACTAAATAAATAAATAAATAAAAATAAAAATAAACAAATAAACAATAAAAAAAGTAAATAAAAGTAACAAAAAATAAAATAAATAAATAAAAATAAATATATAAAACTTAATAAATAAATTAATTAATTAATTAAAATAAAAATAAATCAGACAAACAAGTGAAAAAAAATAAATAAAAATAAAATAAAATAAATAAATACAAAATAATTTTTAAAGATTTAAATAAAATGTAAATATTTGTTAAAAAAAATTCTCCTTTTAGATTTATTTTGTATTTTTTATTATATTATATTTTATTTTATTTCATAACATTTTATTTATTAAAAAAAATTGTTTTTATTAAAAAATATGTTTATAACAATTTAGAACATTATTTTGTTTTATGTATTATTTATATATTTAACAAAATTAATTTCACATATAAAAACTGATTGTAGTTTCTGCCATATCAAATTTAGTTAAATAAATATGAAATATTGATTGCGGTTGTCTTTTAATATAATTTGCATTTTATTTGCCTATGCGACATGCAATTCTAGTGTCAATTAGCACAAAAGCAAACACAATCAAATATATACAAAGTAAATAAGCGAAAATTATGCTAATTATTGAAAATGTTTATAGAGTATGATATGTGCTTGAAATGTGCCTGAAATGTGTATAAAATTTAAATATTTATGGAAACTGAAATCCGTTGCAGCAAAGCCAAGTTAATTTCATAAAAAGAAAAGTATGGTACGAATTTCCGTTTCATTTTTTAGTTAAATTTTCCAATTGGGTGATTTGCTGGTGTTTCTCCTTGTGCTGCTGTTGCTGCAGTTTTCCGCACCATCAATTCCAAATCAATCAATGTCATTCTTCTATAAATCATGCACATAAATAAAGGTGTATGAAAAGTTTTGTGTGCTCAACACTTACACACACACACACAGGTGTTACGGCAACAGCTGCTGCATTATATATTATTAATAAAAATGTGTATTATATGTGCATGAGTGCGTGCGTGTGTGTGTGTGGGTGTCTCGTCTATCTTGTATACCATTTCCATTTGAAAAGCAGCAAAACTTTGTCTACCAAGATTTTCTTGAGTTTTTCATAGTTGCCTCTGTATGCGTGTGTGTGTGTGTGCGACGCATTTTCAATTAGTTTCAATGACACTCAGCACGTGGCATCGTCTCACGTTGCCTGCTGGCAAATGTATCAACGTCATTCACACGGCACATCGGGGATTCGGGATCAGCGAGGTGGTAGCTGGCTCGAATGCCTGATAGTCGGCAAATAGATTGGCAATAAATGCACCGTTAAATCAGCACTATTGTGGCTATAACTGCCAGCTGCTGTAGCAGCAGAAAGAGCAGAGCTCTTCACTCAGTCTCTCTCTCTCTCTCTCTCTCTCTCTCTCACTCTCTCTCTCATCCACAACTTGAAAACTTTTGCATGAGTAATGAGAGGCATGAGTGGGCGCGCTGGAAAATAACGCTTGAATAAAGTTCATATCAGGCTTGCTTTTAGTTCAAGACTTGGCAGGGATAAGCAGTAATTGAAAAGAGACTACAGGGAATATTAATGAAAATAAATAGTTTGCTTAATATAGATAAGTAATATCATAATATGCAGCGAGAAGCATGATAAAGCAAGAAATCTTGTTGAAAGTTGCAGGAAAACTTAAGTGCTCAAAAGGAATCTGAAAGAGAGCAAATAGTTACAGTTGTCAGGCAGAGAGAAGCATTGCAATGAAATGGCATATGAAATGCGATAAGCGAAATTTATTCATGAAGAAATGAAATCTACGTTCTCATATGCTCCATATTGTTTCTATTCCATGTTGAACCTTTTACTTTAGATCTTTGCTGCTCTTTTATTGCTCTCTGAGTTTATCGCTCTCCCACTTTCATTACCTCTCTCTCCCGCCATTTTTTTCTGTCTCCCTCTTTCTTTCTCCCTCGTTTCTTTACTCTATTTGTATCACTCTCAACTCTTCATCTGTTCAAGTTTGAGTGTCCCATCTATGATTTCCTGGTTTGTCTATATTGCTTAGCTTAACTGAGCATTCCCTTCTTCTTTCTAGCTCTCTCTCTCTCTCTCTCTCTCTCTCTCTCTCTCTCTCGGCACCTTTCTTGCTCTTTGTCTATCATCTGCTATCCGCCATCGCATGCTCTCTACGATTGTGAGTCGCAGCAGCTTTAGGATATATATGATTAAGTTAAATCGTTTATTCCATCCAATTATCTCACTCATACTTTTTTCTACCTCTCACATTTCCGGCTCGTCTCTCTTTTTGCAATTTACACTGAACACTTTTTTGCAGCTCACTTAATTCATTAACCATTTAAGTGAGCCGCTTGTTTGTTTAAAATTCATTTTGTAATTTCGTCCACAAATTTATGTTGAATTTCATGCACTGAGCGCACACACACACAACTTTCGTTCGTTCTCTTTTTATTGTAATTTGTGTGAAATGTGCTTTTAATTAAATTTTTGTCGAAGAGAAAACTACAAAAAGAAAAAAAAAAAAGGAAAATATATATATATTTATATATATAAAAAAATAATGTGAGCGTGTGTTTGTTTAAGGCCAGCTCATATCTAGCATATGCGGGACGTGTACAAAGACTTACACACAGAACTGTTTATAGATATTTTTAAAAAATATTTCGCTTCTTTTGCAACATTTTTTAGCCCACATGAGTTTTACCTTTTTAATTAAGTGAATACACAGACACTCACGCAAATGGGATGGTCGAGCGAATATAATATAATATAAATATAAAATGAATATAAAAATATCTCAATAGAAACTGATATGAGGGCGCAAAAGTGTTTACGTTGTTCTTTTTGACTGAGATCAAGTTTAAATGATTTATATAACGCGCATAATGCCAAACACATTGACCACGAAACATTTGCATAAGTCCGTCAACTCGATGCGATTTTATTTCATTAGCTCTGTTCGTTTCCTGCAAAAACAATATGCATTTAAATGCCACACATGCATTTAATAGCCGTGCAGTTATTTAAAGCCAGCAACAGCTCGACAAAGTCAACAGGCTGCAAAATGTTTGCATTTTTATGAAAATACGAGCATAATGCGGCATATGTGCGAAAAAAAACAGAGTTATGTATAGATGAAGTGCATATGAAAGAGAAGAAAACTAATTGGCTGTCAAGCGAAAATCGATGAGACTGTTGGGTTAATGCAGCGACTGGGGGAGATGAAGAGAGTAACATGCTCAGCTTAAAAAGAAGGAATCAAATGTGTAAATAATATATATAAAATATCTATATGTATTGTTTCAATTGAAATAGATAAGCAAAAGGAAATAAATACAAGAGATTTACAATATATTCATAGATATAGAAACCAACTAGCAGAAACAAACAGAAGATTAAAAAGATGCCATCCTCTAGATAATTAAGTAAAATAAATTAGAAATTATATGGGCATTAAGCCATCTCCCTAATTAAGTTAAATTTAAACATGCGCTATAGAGTCCATGACAAAAGCTGCAATAAACAAAGATTTTAATATATGCTAAAGTAAAAATTTATTTTATTTACTTGATAAATATAAAACTGTTTCTTTTTTAGCAATAAAATATATCTCAGAATCACATAAGTTGATTATATTAATATAAAGTACATTGTGGATTAGTTTTATTATAATTTTTATTTTTTAAATTTTGACATTTATTTCTCTATCAGCTTTATATTAATTTAATATGATTTATACTCTTGAATTATCTCTAATTATTTATTTATTTTGTATTTATTTATTAAAGAGTTAAAATCATTTCTCAAGCATTCACTCAAAGATTTCACAGTTTTCCAGCAAAATTTCATGCAATTTTATAACTGCAGTTCACTTACCTTAAGCAAAAAAAAAAAAAAAAAAAAAAAGAGAAAATAAAAGGGCGTACGGGCGCTTAATGAAATATGAGAGCTTTCCTGTTGCTGTGCTTCCGGCCCAGCAAAACATGCGTCGTGTGGGAAAAATAAACCTTAAATACAGCACGCACTGACCTACACAAAAAACAGAAAGAAAAGAGGAAAGAGAGTGAGAGAGGGAGAGGCACAGCAAAAAGGAAAAACCATCAGCGGAACCCTAAAAGTATGCAATAAAATAATGAAAATCTAAGCAAAACTTTTTGCAATTAAGCGACATTTTTATTGCTTCCTCAATCCGTCGAGAGACACAGCCCAAAACAGTGCGCGAGCAAGAGAGAGAGTAGAGAGAGTAGAGAGAGTGAGAGAGCGAGAGAGAGAGAAAGTGAGTAAGGGAAAGAGTGTGTGAGCGAGGGTGCAAGTGGGAGGACAAACGTTGATGGCGTTACAAATTTTTATTACATTTTCTTGCCGCTTCGCGCTTTTTTCCCATTGACAAGAGAGAGAAAGAGAGAGGGAGAGGGCGTGGAAAGAGCGTGGAAAACTTTTCTCTTTTTTGTCTTCCTGTGTCCATTTTTTTTCGGCTTGACACTTGTATTAGGGCTCGCTCCTCCGCTGGCTTTGGCTGTTGTTGCGCTTGTTTCTGCTCCACATCATCATGCCAACTAGTTGAGCCCTTTGACGGCGTGTGAAGCCAGCCGGGCACAACCAATTTTTTTCTTTTTTTCGTGCTGTTTGTGCCCTTTGCGCCTGGGTATTTAATTTGTACTAAGTGCTCATTAAAAGCAACGGGCAGCAGGAACAAGAAGGAGGCTTGCCTCAACCCAAAATGCAGCTGCCTGTTTTATTAATTAAATTAGTTCACAAATACTTTTTTGCTGTTCGGCTGATTGATCCGAAAAATTGTTTGCTGGCAGAGCTGAGACGTGGGCGAGTAATACACATTTCATGCAGGGTTCAGCATTTACTTAGCCGGCCCAATCAAATAACAAACTTTTCTGTTTCAACTTTAAAAAAGAATTTCAATATCGTGAGCAGCGTCAATATGAAATAATTTGCTCTGCCATCATCGGCTGATGCTACTTGAGAAAGGTTCTCTTACAATATTGATTTCATTCAGAGATTCAAAATTTGTTTCCAGCTGCTTAAGCACTTTCTATTTGACTAGAAATTTAGGGTCTAGCTTCATTTGGTTTAGATTAAGCTTAGCTCTTGGCACTAAGTTGAACTTAAAGCACTTCCAGGAAAAATCAATAGATATGCAAGTAAACTCAAAATGAAGTAAATAAACACAGAGAGAGAGAGAGAGAGTGAGAGAGTGAGCAGAGGAGGCAGCGGAATGTTGGAAAAACTGGTGAAGCACTAAACGTGGCTCCGGTACATAAATATAATTTCGTCGTTGTCGTCCGGGTCGTTACTTCAATGTAACAACACACAAAAACTGCGCTTTCACTTCCGTATCCGGTGTTTAGCCACACTTTGGCGAACGCTGAACTTCGAGCGAACATACCAAAAACTGAATCAGAGAACTGAGAACAGAGAACTGAAGCATTCGCTGAGTTTGCCTAGTGAATGTGTCTGCGAAGGTCTAAACGATTATCAGCTGAATGAAATGAACGGCACACGAAATCCCGTTAGCTACGAGCACCAGTGCCGCTCACGCACAGCAACCAACCAGCCAGCCAGTCAACCAGCCAACGGCCAACAACAATCGTGTTACCCAAAAAGGGTTACGAACACAATAGCCCAGACCCAAAACAAAAGGCATAAAAACGTCTGAAATAACTTCCGCTGCGCTGGCACGCACGTTTGTTGGCTGCTAGAGCTGGCCGGTCTATGGCTGCCGGCCAGTTGAGGGTGTTGCATGGCTAATACAAAACACACACACGCACATACAACAAACAACTGAATGCCAAACACTAAAGGCCATTAGGCGCTGCCTTATCAGATGGACAAAGTGCAACAGCCTAAAACTATGCAACACACGCGCTGCAGCCAGACCAGAGTTGGGGGCGTGGCACTGCCAACGCGTTGCACTCTGCTGCTCGGCTGCAACGTGTGCTGGCTGCACACTTGCCACATTTTAAAGTGGATCAACTCAAAATTGAACGGCCTAAAGTCAACTGAGTGCCAAAGGTCTGGATACAAATGTGCATAAAATCAAGGTTGTAAATGAAAATAGATTGAACTTGAATTTATTTTATAAATATTTAAAGAAATATATAAATATTTTTATGAGAGTATGTTAAAAAAAAAAAAAAAAAAAAAAGTAAATAAATAAATGAAAAAATAAACAAATAATTAATTAAATAAATAAATAAAAAAAAAAATAAATAAATAAATAACTAAATATATATTAAAAAAAAATAATGAATTAGTTGAAAATAAAATACATAAGTGCATTGAAAAAATATTGTTTATCCATTTGCTGTGATTTAAAAAAAGCCATCTTATCAAATAATATGTGAATCAATAAAAAAATAAAGGTTTTTATATTTAAAAATTATTTAAATATAAATATTAAATATTTAAATAAATTTATTTTCATTTTCAATAATTTATTATGTTTATTTCATTTATATTAGTATAAAATATTTTTATAAATTACTACAGTTATTTGTATATATAAAAAAATATAATTGAAACAATAAATAAAATTGAATAAATGAATAAAAAAATCAATTGCTTTATATTTGAAAATTATAAAAATATATATAAAAAATATTTTAAATAAAATTATTTTGATTTTCAACATTTCAACAATTAAATCGAAAAAGATTTGAATTTTTTGTAAATATATTTTTTATCTTCTTTCAATATTATATATTATAAGTTCTGATTTTACATTAGCATTTATCATGTATAGTAGCTCAGCTGTCATACAAATATATTACATACTAGGCTCATTTAGCCTCATTTCTCATTTATCCAACTGAGCATTTATTTATATATTGTCTCATGTCTCTAACTGAACCTAGTAACTAATATCGTATATTGAATATCTGTGGGCATATCATATACATCTAAGCAATTAAATGGATGCGTATGAACATTGTATATAAATAGAGAAACAACAGCACGAGCTTTAGCTGTTGTCTGGCAAGTTATCTACGTAGTTCCAAACGAATATATATAAATTCAGACAAATTTACAAAGACGTCGCCCTTTACGTCCATATATATATTCTTAGAATGTGAATGTAAATATAAAATTAAACCCCCACAAATATTTGTTGTCTAACAATAATAGCACGGCCCACACCTTTTTATGTTCTCCAACAATTTTCAACAACTTTTGCCTCTAATTAAATTCGTAATTCTTGTAAAATTGCCAAAAAAAAAAAGGGAATTTTTGTGTGTGAAATAATTAGAAAGCAAATGTTTTGGGGGCAGCAAAGTATATGAAAGGTTGTATCCAATTTTCGGCATACGCCTTACATTTCTCTTTTTTTTTTCTGCTGACTGCTGCCTGGCACTAATTATACAAATTGTCACTCATTTGGTGGTGCTCTGTAGGCTCACTCTCTCGGTTCCTCTGGTTGGTTGGCTCTTTTTAATTTTCATAAATGCCTTGGACTGAAAACGTAATTGAATGTCGACCGGTGCAGGAACAATGGACAGCCAACAAACGGGGGAAATTAATAAACACGTCACGCACACACGCAAGCGACAAACATGAAAGCGGCCATAGAGGAGCTGAAACAGCAGCAAGAAGAAGAGCTAGAGAAGGAGAACAAAAAAAAAAAAAAAAAATGGGGTAAAATTACAAGGGTAAAAATATGTAACAGACCCGTCAAAGGTCAAAGCTAAACGACGTAATTCATGTCGGCCTACGTGAAAAATATCTAGCTGGCCATATAGGCTGCGACGGGGCGTTTAGCATTTAGAGCAGTTCGGCTGGGCGTGACAAACGCCCCCGAAAAAGAACGTCCGATTATTATTTATTAATGCACTCGCAGAGGAGGAGGAGGAGGAGTGGCAGAGGGAATTGTAACGATTGAAGCCACGTAGACTTGAGTTGCTCAAAGACTGCTTCAGGCTCATCAATCGACTGTTAATAGAGCTATTGAAGAAATTCCACAGAATTGTGTGCGGTAATGAAATAGTTAGTAGTTAAGTCTATTTATAGAGCTAGACAATAATTATTCATAATAATTGATGGCATCAATTATATATCATATTGAAATAAATAATTATCTACAAGCTTTAGTTCGTTCCACTTTCGTCTTTGCCCGCTTTGTTTGCCATCAATTTTTCAGCTTTTGTTCGCTTTTAATTGCAAATTTTCCAGCTGAATGCAGGCAGCAGAGCGCGTTGAAGGTGTTTCGAAAGCATTTTACATAGAATTTCAATTGAACTAGTTTCAAATATTCAATCAATTTTATATTCATTTGTCTCTTGGTTTATTTCTCTTTCTGCCTTCATCCTCTCAGCCTATTGCTGCTCATTGAAGTGCGCGCATTCAAATTAATTACTTAACTGTAAATAATGCGCAAATGCTAAATTGAAGCGTCATTAAATTTTAATTATAATTATAAATTAAATCAGGGGAGGGCACTTGTGGAATTTGAAGAGAAAAAGAACTGAGAATGTTAAGTATGAAATATTGTATGAGGATGATTTGCAGAGCAGACTAAGTAATCAAAAAGATAAATCTAAATAATATTTACTCTACACAAATTGAACTAATATGTCTAATGCGATTAGCTATTTAACTTTAAGTTTATTTTTAAAGGAAGTCTCATTTGCTAGTAAAATTATGTTTTTTTAGGCAATGCATTTGTTAAGAAAATTCACTATTTTTGGGTCAAGGTTAAACCAGTTCGTTATGTGATACGAAAATATTTCAAAATAAAATATATATATATATATATATATATATATATATATATATATATATATATATATATATATATATTTTATTTTTATATATTTATGAAAACAATTCCAATCAAGTCTCTAACTTCAATAATGTGATTATAAGAAAATTTCAAATAAAACAATTTAAATATATATATTTGTATATAAACTTTCATATATATTTATGACAACAATTTCAACTTCAATAGCATCAACTCAGTCTAGCTAGATATATATTTCAGTCAGCTAATATGCTCGCCTTTACTGCATGCGGAAGTGTATTTAAAAGCTCTCTATTATTTCGTAATCATAATTATATTTAAATTTGCTAGCCCTTAGCTGTCTCAGTTTTTATCAAACAACAAGCTTTGCCTGCGCACAAAGCTAAATTTATTAATAGGAACAAACAACGGCAAATCTCATGCGCTGGGCACGTGGCGCACGTAGTCGGCCTGAAAGTAGGCAACACAAATCAAAGAAATGTCAGACACACTGTTCACATAGATGACGATAGAGCGAAAAAGAGAGAGAGAGAGAGAGAGAGAGAGAGAGTAAGAGTAAGAGTAATGGAGACCGCAAGAGTTCCTCTGTTTGTTGCTCTAAACGTAACGAAATTCATGAGCTGCATACGAAATTATGTTGATGCCTAAAAGTGTGCCGTGAAATTAAAATGCCACAACATGAAATGCTGGTCAAGAGTCACAGACAAAACACACACACTCTCTCTCTCTCTCACTTGAAATAAATTACGTTATATATGTATATGTTTTTTTTTTTTTTTTTTTTTTTTTTTTTTTTTGATATTTTAGGTGACTAGCGCAAAGTTTTTGCCGCTTCAAATGCCAAGTCGACGGCACTAGGCCAACCCCACATATGCACATGCATAATTCACTTAATTATGTGCACACACACACACACACACACACACATACACACATAAAGCGCTAACGATTTGTTGCTGCGGCTTGGCTCAAACATCGACTGCAGCTGAAACTCAAATTAAATTCAAGAGCAGCTGCGAAAAAAAAAAATCTAATTTTAATTTCAAAGCGGCGCTCATTTAGAAATACTTAATGATGTTAAAATAAAAAGCAAGCGCCATGAAGTGCGTGCTGCCACGCCTCCAGCCCGCCTCATTTGAGGTAAATTTCGCACGAATCTTGCAGTTTCATTTCATTTTCAGTGCTTCCCTTTTTTTTTTTGTTTGGCATGAAAAGCACGTACATGAAATACCGCAAAGCGTCGCAATGGGAGAACTTGGCCAAATCGGCAATAACCGCCAAGACGCAAAAGATTTGCGCCAAGAAACTAGCAGCACTGCACTTAGGTGTGGGTGCTCAGAAGCTCGAAGTTGGGCTGCTCGACTCTGCTGGCTAGGCACTTCACTTAGTAGGTCGGGTCATTGCTTTTAGCGCGGTGATTATTTCTCTAGCCAAAAAAAAAAAAGTGTAGGAAAAACTTCGATGCTCGCTGTCGTTAGCTGTCAGAGGAGTGACCAGGCGAAAGGCGAAAAGCAATTGTTGCCCTTTGAAATTCTTCAAGTTTCCATTCGGTTCACTAATGGATTTGCGCGAAGAAAACTTAATTTGAGGTCAAGACGCCGGTTTACTTAGCTGCTAAATATTCGGCAAGCTTGAGAGTTGCTCTACTCCCATTGAGGTTTTCATTTGCAGCGAGAGAGAGAATTTACAAGAATGTAATAAATAATTGAGACTATTTCTTTTAGAGATTGCCATTGCATATACTTCATAATTATCGTTGGCAATTGTTAGGTAAGTCTTTCTATAAAAATGTATACAAATTATATACACTCTTTAATTCATAACTTGCATCTTTATGCACTGCTTATGAATGAAGTGATACTCATTTGCTCTAAGAGACTTTTATTCTTTTCCGTTTCCGTTTCCGTTTTTGATTGAGCGCCTTGAGTTGAACTATTCGTGTAACGCTCTTTTAACGAACATCGTTTAGAAAGCGATATGACAGTCGCTCGTTTTAATACTTGCTCAGATAACCGTCACAGAGTCTATGCAAACTGTCGTCACTCAACTCAACACTCACTTACACTGATGAAGGCTATTCATGTGTTTATCGAAGACAATCTTCGCATGCACACCAATACATACAGAAGAAACTTTGTGCTTCGTCGGGTCGGGGAATAATCGGAGCGCCACAAAACCGATCGCGAATGAAATCGTTGAAGAACCGATGCTCTCTGAGTTTTATTTCAAAGTGCAAGTGAGAGAGAGAGAGAGAGATATTTATTTGCATACATTGAGAAACGCTCAATGCTCAATTTGCACGCCCTGCTTTAATATGCATGCTGCAGCAACTTCATAGAAGATTTGTCTGTAATTGTATTTCACTCGGTAAGCTTTTCAAAACAATAATTAAGCATTTATAAAAAGTTCTCTACAGTCTCTACTACTTGTAAATCTACAATTCATTAAAAAAAGATTAATATGTTACGCTTCAATATGTTAAATCCTTTGATTATAAAAACCAAATTATGAAAATTACTATTAAAGCCTTCTCTTCTGCCATACTTATCATTGCCATATAGAAAACTCTGCCTTTATACAACACAAAATTGCCATAAGGCAAGATTTATTGTTGTAGTTCTCACGTTCTAAAGAGTTCGCATATTTATGAACAAATATTTCTAATAACTTCATAATAATTTTTTAAGTACTTCCCCTTGGTTCATGCTGACTGAGTGATACGCACTCTATGAAAAATGTAAATATGAAAATTTCAATTATAACTTAATACACTCAACCACCCAAACACACACACACACACACGCACACACACACACACACAGAGATATAATAATTAACACGCCTCGGGGCATATCAGTTGAGCAGTTCAGGCTACGTGCTCGGGCCCTGGCAGTGGGGATTAAGCTAAAAGTTCAAAGATAAGCAGAAAAATTGCAAAATAATAATATACTAGGCCAAGTAAAAAGTTAAATAGAAATGTTTAAAAATAATTATAGAAAATAAACAACAATATTAAAGTGAGTTTCGAATATAAAACTCAACTCTTGCTCTCTAGCTCTCATTTTGTTCTGTTTTTTTTTTGTTGTTATGAACAAATTTTGTCTGTCTAGACAGGCAACAATTTTGATGATGCACCGCATTGTTGTTGTTGTTGTTGTTGTTGCACATTCCGCAACAGATTTTTTATTGCCAAAGTTTGAAGTGGCAGCTCGACTAAACTGTAGCTAAATGTATTTGACTCCCTCTTATTTTTTTTAGGGCCATAATAAGCGATTGAAGCGCTTTAATGCACTGCAGGCTCGTCTACGTGATTATTGATTTTCGCTCAGGGCTGGAGGGCGATGGCCACGCCCCCGTCACATTTGATTTATGCGCCACTTTCGCTGGCGCCCCACAAACTGTGCCGCGTTCTGTGCTACAAAAACTAATTTTGACCGCAAAATCTATAAAAGCGTAGCCCAAAGCACTTCAAACTGGAGCTGACCAAAAATAAAAATAAAAATATATATATAAAGATATATATATATATTAGGAGAAAGAAAAAAAATCAAGTTGAAGTGTTTGACCCGCAATATTTTATTATATTCTGTGCACTTTTATTTAATTTTATGATTTTGAGCTTGTTTATTTATTTACCTTTTCAGTTCATGGCTGCTGGCCACAAATTGTAAAATTTCCCCGAGTTTTTCCACTTCTTTTTTTTAATCCATTTTTGTTTGCGTACTGCGCCTGACGTTTTCAAAGTTTTCCATTTAGTTTGGACGAGACGCCGAACCAAAGTTGGCCATTGAAAGCGGCGAGCGAGAGCTGCTGCAGTTGAACAACTGTTTATATTAATTACGCTCTGCATTTGATGGCCCCCAATGAGGTTAATGGAACAAAAGTGTAATAACAGGTGAACGGACAAGGACAGCACAGGACACGATAGGACGGGATAGGATTGGAGCGAGTGGATAGGGATGTGGCATATAAAATATCTGATGTGCCGACACTTGTCCGGGCGTAAAAAGATTAATTACAAAAGTCTTTAGCGAAATTTGCAAACATATTACATAATTAATTAACATAAATACGGGCGCGTAGAGAGTAACAAGTGTGTGAAAGAGTTATCAAAACATGAACGATAATTGAGTTAATGAGCTCAACTGAAACGAGCTGTCTATAATGCCCGGCTGTAGAGTTTCTTTTGAAAACTTGGCTCGATTTCTTTTCTTGTGAATCATTAATCATGTCACAAAGTGGAGCAAATGATTTATGGTCTGGCCAATGCGACAAACGCAAACAATTAACTATTAAATATGCCGCTTACACGCCAACTAAATGCACTGCCAAACGCTAGATGGCGCTGCAGCGACCAGCGGCCTTTGAATAGACTATGTTAATTATGTTACACTCTGCGTTAATCGCTCTTAAAAACCACCCACACACAGAGAGAGAGAGAGAGGGTAGGCCATTCCATCAGCTTGCGACGCACAAGTTTGCGTGCTGCATGGTCATAAATTATCAACAAGCGTCTTCATTAGTTCTCAAGCGTCTGGCGCAGACGACGTCGCGACGTCTCACCATTTAAAAAGTTAAATGCCACAAAATGTAGCTCCTTGATGGCGCTTGATGATGGCTTAGCCGTCAGGTGAGCCCCAACTGCCATGCCATGCCATCCTCCCCTAGCAATTGCGTGTCCTTTGTCCTGGGCCACATTCAAAGCAGCTCAGCAACAGTTTGTGCCTGGTCGTCAGCGTCATTGTCGTCTTAAGTGTGCCGCATAATTTTTGATAATTCAATTAAGATAAGTTTATGCTCTCTCTCTCTCTCTCTCTTTTCGCATGGACATTCTCAGTGTCTGCCATTCCATTCAATTTTCGGTCAACCTCGGCTGCCAGCGCGCAGATGACTTTAAATTGAGACATAAAATTTCATGTTTATTCAACTTGCTTTGCATATTGGCCTACGCTTTATGAGGCAATTAATTTTGGTCGACTTTCGTACATAATGCCACTCTTATTGGACATGTAGCTAGCCAAATAGCCAGCTAGCTAGCTAGCGAGGTAATGAGCATTGCGATTTCCTTGGAGTATTTGATTCAATCGATTGGTTTAGTTGAAGTTATTCTCATGCGGATTTTTATAATTACTTGACGAGGCGTGGCGGAAAGTCATTAGCCTAATTAAATTATATGATTCTTATCGCTTGGTTGCACATTGGCCAAGGCTTAGCTTCAATTTCAATTCAAATTCCGGCCCGGATTCTCTAATTACATATGCCAACAACAACCGCCCCTCAAATAGTTTTTCCAGCCTTTAAGCATTTTTGTTACAGATTTTTGTGGTTTCACCTCGCATATTTACCGCAAAAATCACACACGCACACACACATACAGAGTCGATCGTATTACTCTGCAGCTGTAAGCCAGGTTAAGCCTTTCGTTGGAGCTAAGCTAATAAAGTGTTAATTAAGCGTGCCAAAGTGGCCCCCTGAATGCTTTTAACTAATGCGACGACGACGACGACGACGACGACGGCGTTGACTATGGGGCCGCCTCTCTCGGCGCTTCTCATAAAACTTTTGCCTGGGTTAGTAGGCATGCCTAAATATTTGCTGCATACTTTGCGGCTGACGCAATACCCCAACCCTGTCAGAGCCGAACTCTAGTTCCAACTCCAACTCCAACCCCAACAACAGCACGCTCTGCTTACCTATGCTGTGGCAGGTAAAGTTTTTGGCCTTCAGCTTCAGCTGTAGCTCCGGCTACCCAAACTTTGCTACTCCAACACACACACACACAAACACACACATACACAAACACAAACTGCCCCCTGGCGGTAATTAATGGTAGGTAAACTATTTGATTTCCTTGTAAGCAACTTTTTTTTACAGCTCCTCCACACAGCTTGTGACTAATAGCATGTTAGATGAGCAAATGTGTTAATGCAGACATTTGCATAGTTTTTGTTTTTTTTTTTTTTTTTTTTTTTTTTTTTTTTTTAGTTTGGGGTGGTGCGCTTTGAGTGAGGCAAAAATAACAAATTAAAAAATAGCCACAGGGCCACAAGGCCAAAGAATTGGATTTGGACCTTTGTAAGCCAAATTAAGAGCATAATTTCATTTGCACTGTGGGACCTTTTGCTGGTCAGCAGTTGGCTGCTGATGATGATACGACCCCAAAATAGTTCACTGAACTGCTAGCAGCAAATACATACATGTATGTATCTATCGTTGGGCACGTAACAACTGCAAGCTGCATTGGCAT
The DNA here is from genome assembly GCA_030914335.1 of Drosophila borborema. Taxonomy (NCBI): domain Eukaryota; kingdom Metazoa; phylum Arthropoda; class Insecta; order Diptera; family Drosophilidae; genus Drosophila; species Drosophila borborema. The sequence goes on from JAUESP010000310.1 coordinate 15,742,202, forward strand.
AAATTGAGCATGAAACAGGGCCATGAAACAGTAAAAGAGTTTCCCTTTTGGGCAACTGCAACAACAATGCTGAGCATTGTGTATGAAGAGGCGTGATGGGCATAGAAATATGATATTTGTAATTGGGTTTTTGTGGCCATAGATAGAAATTTATAGAAATATTTAGGTTGTTATTCAAGCTACTTTTGTATGTTATTTTACAATTTTTACAGTTGAGAACTGCTGGAATTTTTATTATTTTATTTATTTTTTGTTCTCTTGACTGATCTAGTAATTGCTTGAGCATGTAGTTATTTAAAACTTTACTTAGACTCACAAGCTCAGATTAAGAGTTACAGGATTTTCAAGTATTTTCTTAGATTCCATTTGCATTTCATTTTATTTAAATTGTAATTTAATTAGTTTTTCATACAAATAGGTCTTCACTTACTCAAATGTTGTTTACTGACTAAATCCAAAACTTTGTACAAGAGTCATATAACAATTTATTTTTGCTCGTTAGAGCACGTCAAGGGCTAAAATGTTCTTAGCTTCCAAGTCCAATTACCAATTAACCATATCATTAAAAGCGCTTAGTCAAAGTCTAAATTAAATCGTGTTTAACTCATGAAAAAGCCATTCCGTGCTACAAGTAGACGTTTCAATAGTTTCTTTTAAATAGCTTTAGACGGCTTTGTCAACAATTCGTCAGCGAGCTAAAAATGCATTTGCAGCTCTTAAAGTTTGCTTTGTTAATTGTTTAGTTATTCATTTTCGCTGACTCCGATCGCACATATTCACTCTATCGTCAGTGAAATGGTGTTAATTAGTAGACAAGAGTGCGGCAACGCCTTTTCATTCGCTCTCTCTCTCTCTTTCTCTCTCTCACTCACTCTGTCTGGCAATCTCATCAGACTTGGGCGTCCTGCGTCCTTATCGCACACACATATCTAACACAAAAGTGCTTTTAAGTGCGCCCCACAACAATTTCGAGTTTAATTAACAGTAATTTGTTTGCGTTGCACTAAGTATGTACGAGTAATCCTTGCGGACAGGCCAGGCCAAGCGCTATCTGGCCAGGACGATCATTAGAGCACACACACACACACACACACACACACACACACACATGTGCAAGGGCGCACTAGTTTGGTTTATTTTTTATGACGAACTTAACGATGATATTTATATGTCTATAAAAAGTCGCTATAATAACGTTTAAAGCGAGGCACGAAGCCAACAGAAGCGCTGAAGTGCGCCATTAAAAAAAAAAAATACCGAAATGAGCGAAAAAGCAAAAATTGCAACGAAGATTGAATACCTTATAGAGAAACTAGCTTTAAATATATTTATATGAAATTGAGATGCAATCAAAGAAGGAAGAAAGGGAAGGCGATATAGATCAAGGATATGTTAATAATGACAAGGATAGATTATAAGACAGGCAAATACATTTAAACTCACGCAAATTCTAAATGCTTTCCTTCTCTCACCCTTATCAGAGATACTCACAGAAGTAGCATAGTTAGGGTATAGCAAGGAAAACCGCTAGAGCAGCGTGTAAACAAGCTGAGTATAAACTCTATAGAGTGTGAGCTGCTGGCGAGCCAGGAAGTTTGTAGTCGACAGTCGACAGTCGACAGTCGGCAGTTAGACACTCGAGCACATGCACGCCACTCAACAGGACATTGACTTTTTAGGCAGTTCGTAGAGCAGATCCCTAGAAAAGGTGCTGCCTCTCAAAGTTTAGGTCTGCGTTTGAATAATGACAGCCTGTCGAAGCGTAGGGGCGTCCATACTATGAGTAGCAAAACTTTTTGACGGCTCTCGAGGTCCGTCCGTGGCCCGTAGCTGTGCAATGCCACATAATTTGCACAATTTAAATGCAACCCGGCATGGCGCACCAAGAGAGAGAGAGAGAGAGATGGAGAGAGAGGGAGAGAGAGAAGTTCAAGGACATGGCCAGCTGTTGGGCTCAAAAGATTTCATAATACACACACATAGACTCGTTCTCTCTCTCTCTCTCTCTCTCTCTCTCTCTCTCTGTCTCTGTCTCTACGCCTTGCCTAGCATTAAATTATTTAATTTTATGACCTGCCTCAGCTGCTGCCGCACGCACATGGCAAGCAGCTTCTGTTTCAAAGAACCGGCACAAAGTCAAACTCCCTGGTGCCCGGTGCTCGGTGCTCGATGCTCGATGCTCGGTGCTCGGTGCTCGGTGCTCGGTGCTCGGTGCCGGTGCCGGTGCCCAGGCTAGGCCAGTGGACGGGGGTGTCAAGCTCCCACAGTTGCTTAATTTCGCTTTGAGCATATAACTCATCATCATCATCATCGTCAGCCAACGCCCCCCAAGCCCGAGGGAGACAGAGAGCGGGCACAATTCCAAAATAATAACCATGAAATTAAGTTCGTAAACAAATGTGAAATGAGATGCGTATGCTTAAAGTGCGCGTCGCATAGCACGCCATAAATATGGAATTCTAATTATATAAATCATTCAATTTCCTGGTATACCAAAATATTACAGAAAAACTTTAAACAGTAAACATGAGAAATTTATAATTTAGAAATAATACAAATAGTTATGCATCTGTTATTTTGTTTTATAAATTTAAAAAAAATACTTTTTTATATTCATATAGAAAATTAATATTTGTTAATAGTAGAAATTCTTTAAGGTCTTACATACTTTTGCTAAGAAAATATTAAATTAAATTTTCCTTTATTCTGATTAAAGATTCGTTATTATTTTTTTAATTTGTAGCAACCTTTTAAAGTCAGATATAATTTTCTGCACAGCATATATACTAATATTATGATTTTATTAATTATAATCATAAATTATTTTATTTTATTATTATTTTATAAATCTTTGTTATTATTATTAATTATTTAATATTTGTTTGCCAGTTGTAAACCACTTAGTATACAGAAAAAAATTAAATTAAATAAAATATAATAAATATATTTTTATTTATATTTTTTTCTAATAGAATAATAATTTTTATTATTCATGCCTTATACTTACACCATAACAAATAAAAACATTTATAACTTTTATAGAGATTTCTATGGCTACAGATATTTCACTCAATGGCAGCTCAGTCTGGTTCAGTCATATTATTCTATAACAATCTGTGCGAAGCTATCGCATAACAATTGAACTAATGATCTAATTTGCCATTCATTTGGCACAATGGATAGCCGTGATGTATGGGTCAATAGCTGGACATGCGCTAAAATGACAAAAGCCGCTGACACATGTCGCCCAATTAAAAGATAATAATTCCAACGCTCATAATCCTCGAACCACAAACATGACCTGCCATGGCTGCTTGAGGACTCGCTTGGTAGAGCTAAACAACATGGCTATTTCTATAGCAAGTTCATTGTTGAAAATTGTTGCTTCATTGGCCATGGCCATGTCTATGTGCCGTGTGCCGTATGCCGTGTCCCGTGTCCATGTCTGTGGCGCATTGCCAAGTGTCCAATGTTATTGTTGGGGTTCCTTCGAGTACGTGACCCGAGGCATAGCTGGGATCTGTTGTGGCGAAGCGAGTGAGCGAGTGACTGAGGGAAACATGTTAATTGAGTCAAAGTTTGCAGCTTCAAGTTGATGCGGAACGTGTGCTGATAGCTTAAAGTTGCCCTTGGCTTGTTAGTTTTAGCCATACGTGATTTCACGAGTCCCTTAATTGGACATGTGAGCCTTCTTCACCTACAGCGTCGGCCCTCAAGGTGCCTTTGCCATTGCCTTGAGCTGATGTCGGGATGGCTCATTAATAAACTCATAAAACCGTACGACACCTTCTTTCCGTTCTTTGCGCTCTTCTTCTTTTTCTCATTTTGGAGTGTGCACTTCTTCTTCTGCTTTTTTTTTTTTCTTATTACAAGCTTAATAAATATTAGCGTACGACATGTAATTACGTTGAGCTACATAAAAATTATAATAAACATTGTGTAACATTACATAATTGACAGTTTCGAGTGTTGTTGGCGCCCACAGGTGGCATCATCATGATATTCCTGGGAGTGGGAAAGAGGAGTGGCAACAGACAACTTTGTTGCTTCAAGTTCTCTCTCTGTGTCTGTGTGTGTGTGTTTATTTTTATGCATGCCTTCCTTTGAGTCCTGACGCCTTGCGCCGTGCATTATCCTTTTGGCTTTGCCCTGGCAACTTGCCATATCGCTGGCGTCATCATCCTTAACGCCTTCGCCGTCAACGTTGTCGTCGTTGTCGCTTTTAATGTCTGTTGATTTCTTTTTACTGATTTTTAATGCCCAACCGAAAGCCACCGTAAGACACTGACACGCCAACTAGCAAAAATTAGTGAAAGAACTTTTTTCTTTTTCTATATTCGTCTTTGAACAAGAAACAATTATAAAACAACAAATTTATATGTTAAATAAATAAAAAAAATTTTTTTTAAACTAATATAGTTATTTTAATTGATTGTCAACATTTTTATTAATATTATAAAATTAAAAAAAGTTAATTAAATAAAGTAAAATAATATTTAAAAACAAAATAAATAAAATAAAATGTAATTAATAATATAAATAAATAAAAAATAAATAAAAATAAAATTAAAAATAAAATATAAATAAAATAAAAAATAAAATTTGGGTAAAAAAAAAATTAATAAAAATTTATAAATATTTAAATAAATTAGATAAAATAAAATAACAAATATTAGGAAATATTTCATAAGAAAAACTAAAAAGATTTATATGTATTTTATTAAATTTTTAATTGTTGCTGAAGACAACTAAATCCCTTTTTGATTCCGTCTTTCATTCAACTTTCCCTACGTTTCGTACCACTGTGCCTGTGCTGCTGCTGCTGCTGCTGCTGCTGCTGGCATGTCTGTCATTCCCCACTAGAAGCCGTGGCTCGTTATTGCGCATATGCACACACGCTATATGTTTACCGTTATCTTTGGCAAGTTGTAAGTGCGCCATAATTTGTTCAAGTGTTTATGTTGAGTATCGAGCTTTTATTATATGTTCTTATTGCTCGCATTGCTCGTACAAGTTTAATTAATGCGTATGGCCAGAGTCGTTGCTGCGGTTTAGCCCGAAACTTCGGAATGTCGAGCTATATAATAAAATCCAATCAAGCAATTGACCATGGATTGAATTCGTTTTGTCGACTCTCGATTGCAATGCGTCGTTCGAGCTTGCGCAAATTAAATTTAAGTTATTCTTTTGGCATTAGATTGAAGGTAATTGGATTGGGAAAGGTATGGAAAATCGATATGGTTAAATATTTTTAACTATTGGGATTATCTTGGGTAGCTGATGGCATTATGTAGAGCTATTCAGTAGCAGAGTGTGTTTAGCTAGCTTGTTTCTCAGCTGAACGGAAGATACTCTCCCATAACCAGCCCCGTCTTGAGTTTCTGTTGAACTTAAATTATTTATATATTATTCTCATTGACTGCTCGTACTTCTCCAACTTCATCTACCCAGATTTAAGTCTATTCCCAAAGATATTCATGCTATGAATAGAAAATGTCAGCAGTTAGCACGTTAATTGTCAGCTTAACACATTTTTAAAGTTGATCTGGCTCGGGCGTGGTCTAGCAGAAGACTCCCATGGTCTCTCTCGAAATTAATTATGACAAACAACCAGAATGTTTGTGCGAATGCTGGCACTGCCATCGTTAGCTGGCTATGCTAGCTAACAAAAAAAAAAAAAGGAAAGAAAAAAAAAAAAAAGCCAAACATTTTGCGTGTAATTAGCAAAGTTTTCCGCTCAAAAGTTTTGCAGTCGAAATTTTTCGCTGTTGTCGCAGCCGTTTGCAGAAATATTTTTATAGTTTTATTTTCCGAAATTTCATTTTATTTTCGCTGCTCGCTAAATAATACCAAAAATATGAGAAACAACATGAAAATATGGCCAGTAGAAAAGTCGGTTAGCTCAGCTCAGCGGGAATTCAGCTACTCCAGTGTCTGTTACCCTGGCGATGTCATCGTTGTCGCTGCTCTTGTCTCCTGTGTCGCGTGTTAATATTGTTGCAGCATTGTTGTTGTCGTAGATGTTGTTGTTGTTGTTGTTGTTGTTATTACTATTGTTGCTGCCGCTGCTGTTGGCATCGCCCACAGCTCAGCGTTTTCTGCGGTCCGAAAGAGTTTCCGCTCTGTGGCATTCACAGCGTCGTGTCGCATCGCGTGGTCACGCTTCTGCTCCTGCTCCAACTACAAATCTCTCCAGCTCTGGCTATAGCTTCACTCTCTGGTCAAAGGCATCTCCAGCTTCGGCTGGCACTTTGTCATTTGCAGTGTCTGCCTTCGTCGCCTCTGCCTCTGCCTCTGCCTCTGCCTCTGCCTCTGCCTCTGCCTCTGCCTCTGCCTCTGCCTTTGCCTCTGCCTCTGCTGCGGCTATGTCATGTTCATTCTTTGCTGTTTTCAAAGCGCTTTCTATATTTTCTATGAATTCGACGCTTTAAGCTGCATTTGTTATTTCTTCTTAGATATTTTTAATAAATCTTTGGGTATTTTTCTTAAAAAATTTGCAATATTGTTAATGCATATTACTTTTAGCTTACTTAACTTTTTTTTTAGCCTTCGCAGCTAATTTTGTCCTTAAAGAATTTGCGTTAACACGAAAATGAACTTAATACGCAAATGCGTTTTTGCTGCTATAGAAAATGTGGCGCCAAGAGCAAAGTGCATGTATGTGGAGCAAAGGCAACAGCTGCGTTTTCTGGGCCAGTCACATATAATAAATGAGCAGGTGCTCGGACACACACGCACACACACACACACACACACACACACACAATAAACAAAAAAGGAGTTGTGGCTTGACCGCAAAAATTATGATATGTGCTGCAGCAGAAAGGCATTGGCAAAATATTTCCAGCGTCAGCAGCAAAAATGAAAGTAAAAACCGAAACGAAAAATGAAATGCAAACTGCGTGTGTGTGCGGGAGAGAGGGAGAGAGAGGAGAGATGTGTGTGTAGTAGAAAATGCAGTAAGCAAAAATGTTGGACAGACAGAGTGAGAGAGGGAGAGCGAGGGAGTGGGAGTGCGAGTGCGAGTGAGAGTAGTATACAGGTAGCATTGCCTTTGGCAGTTGGCAAGTGCATTTGGCTGTATTTGCAAATCAGTTTATAGACTTTTCCTGTTGCCATAAAGTGAAAGCAAGATATATATAAATATCTTATATATATGTATATATGTTTACATGAAACAAAAGAAATTTTACAAAGCAAATGCTGAAATGTAGACCTATGAAAATAAAATAAAAATGAATTTTTTAAATATTTTAAAAATTATCAAATTTATATTAAAATTAAAACCAAAATAATAAAAAAATAACTACAAATTTATTTTGAATAATTTTAACCTATTTTCATATATTAAAGTAGCATTTAGATATTTAATAAATTAAAAAAAAATTTTAATGCAACTACAATGGTTAATCGATTCGCTAATCAAGTGAATAATGCAAAATTAAATATGTATGACATTGCTGCGTATTTGATAGGCTTAATTATTAATGATGTCAATGTTTGCGCTTTGCTGAGCGGCAAACTCAACTAAATCTGGCGCGAAATAGGAATATTATTTATTTAAGCCAGTGCAAGAGCAGATCTAATAAGCGTTGCTCAAATCCTTAATGCATACATTTGAATTGTGAGCATTGGCATTAATCCTATGCAATTTTCGTATGTCTGTATGCATTAAATTCCTTAATGCAAACGACAAAATGCAAACACAAGAGAGAGAGAGAGAGAGAGAGAGAGAGAGAGTGGGAGAGTGGAAGAGTGGGCTACTGGAAAGCTCAGCTGTAAAATTATGCTTGTAAGCTTTCGAAATTACCATAAAATGCGTTGACCTTTCGAACTTGCTAAGCAAGACAAAGTTAACGGGCGAGTCAACTGCCAGGAAGCACAAAGAGACAGACAGACAGAGAAGGAGAGAGAGAGAGAGGGGGAGAGAGAGAGAGGGGGAGAGAGAGAGAGGGGGAGAGGGAGTACGTGCTTGGCTAAGTTTTGTCTGCAGCTTTGTTTTGATTTGCTTGCAGCTGCTGCAGCTGCAGCAGTTTGTGTTGTTGCATCCGCTCATTCGCCCTAATCCTGACTTGTTACTCAGCTACGCAAGTGTGCGTGTGTGAGTGTGCGTGTGTGTGCGTATGTGTGTGTGTTTGTAGCTGCATTGTAGTTAGCCAAGTCTTTGCCCTGTAATGAATATAATGGGTCAACGCAGCAGCTAGAGCAGCGAACTGCAGCAGGCTATGCATTTATTCAAATACCAAACACAAACACTCACACACACACACACACACACACACACACACATACATGCCCTTACTCGTAAGTAGCTTGACTTTAGAATATGGGCATCAACAGCAGGTAGTCCTGGCTGCTTTGTCTATAATTTGGCATTGCAGCCTTCGAGGCGCCAGCAGCAGCTTTCACTTCTCAGCGCTGTTTGCTCATTTAACAAAACTGTTAATTTGCATGCGAGCATGTATGTGTGTGCGTGTGTGCGTGTGTGTGTGTGTGTGCATGTGTGCGACAACAAAAGCGAAACTTTTACGGCTTTGCTCATTATTTTTTGGACTGCTATAAATTTAAATTTATGATCATGACGACGATATTTTGTATGCCCGGCCATAAACTGAAAAATGTTTACAGTTTTCAGTCGCATAACTTTATGGCTTGCCACTAGAAAGCCCTCCGGAAAGGCCTTACTCGGCTCTCCCTCTCCCTTTCGCCCGTCTCTCTTGTGTAGATGACCCAAATTTCTCGCATATGGTTATTGTTATTTATATAAACAAATAAATGTAAAAACTTGAACTGAAAAACAGGCATATAAAACTATGCAATGGATATTTGCTTGCAGAAAGCAGAGAGAGAGAGAGAGAGAGACAGAGAGACAGGGAGAGTGTGTGTGGCAACTATTGTGCAATTTTCTGGAACATATAAAAGTTTCTATTTTTCATTTGTTTTTCTTCTTTTTTTTTTTTTTGTTGCAGTTGCATTTTGCCATCAAATTTATTCTGTTTGCCTGCAGATTTTGTGGCGCAATTTTCATTGAAATATTTGCGGTTGAGGCATTTGTGTGGGCTTTGTTTATCTCTTTGAGTGCAGAGCTCCCGCCGGTGTGGCCAAGTCCTGCATGCACAGGACACGTTCGGCTGTGGCCCCCACAACAATAATAATTTCTCATCTGTTTAAGTTCTTGCGTAACTTTTAATTAAAGTTTTATCGGTAATGCAAAGTGCACGAAGAACTTAAATATTGACGAATTATAATGGAATATGGGTGGAATGTGTGTGTAAAAGAAGAGAGAGTGTAAAATTGACAATTGCAGAAGAAAAGTGTGCTCGAGAACGTACATAAAAGAGAGAGAGTTCTAATAGGAAAGAAATGAACAGACGAAGTGTGTATAAAGACAGAGAGAGAGAGAGAGAGTGCATGCTAGAGAGCTTTAGATTAATTCAGCAAATAAGTTTTTCACTCACACTCTGAGAAAAGACTCAGAACAAGAGATTGCATCGTTTCTTTGACGATTTCGTTCTCGATTGGACAGCACAAAGTCTTTTGTGCATGTATTGATGGGAGTGCAACGTAGTAGGGGCAAAGGTATGTGAATGTGACTATCGATGCAAAGACTCTATCACAATGTTCCGCTCGCTGATAGAATCTCATTTCTATGAGAGTCAATCGTATCGCTCTCTAACATATGTTCGTTACACGAATCATTTCTATGCAACGAACGCTCAGCCGAAAACGAAACCGAAAAGAAACGAAGTCACTTGCATAGAGCGAGAGCGAGTGAGCATGATTCTTTTCGGGCGACCTCGCGAGCAGAGCATAAATGATGAAGTGGCTAACTAAATTATTATTATTATTATTTAGTGGGAGCTTAATCTAGTTTTACATTAAAATTTATAACAAAAGATCAAAGATGATCGTATATGCATATATAAGGAAAATTGTTTACATATTTATTACTTACAACTTACAATTTTCATTTTATTTTAATAATTAATATTTTTTTTTTATTTTTCATAGTTTTTTAATTGTATATTGTTTTTTTTTTTTTTTTAATGTTATATATTTATATTTTTAATTATTTAAATAACATATACTTAATATAAATTATTAATTTTTTTATTTTTTGTAAATAATTATTTTATTTTATTTTTATATTTTTAATATCTTTTTTTAATTTTATATGTTATATTATGTTTTTTTTTTTTTTTATGTTTTATATATTTATATTTTTAATTATTTATTTAATATATAATAATAATAATTAATATTTAATACGAAGACTATGCTCTAACCCTTTCTATAACATTATTGCTTCTCTGATTAAATAGATTTCTGCCTAGATCAACAGTTCGATAAATCATTAGCGAATACTTCTTAATCTCTTTTATATAGACATACACACACACATACACACTGCTAAGTGCAGCTCATTCAACTGCCTCATTCCCATTTAACTTTCGCCCCGTGGCAAGTTCGTGTTGTTGCCACGCCTTTCGCGTTGCCCCGACGCCCCTTTTTTCAAGTGGCATACTGAGACAACGGCGACGACCTACAAAAAATATTTATGGTTCCCATAGCCACAAATATTTGCCACACTCCACTGAGAGACTGTGTGTGTGCGAGTGTGTGTGTGTGTGTGTTGTGCCTCCATGCGAGCCATTATTTATACGCTGCTAATCTTCCACCATGTGACTACTGTGGTGGCTGGTTGCCTTTTTGGCTGCTGGCTGCTACTCACTCCCCCTCTCTCTCTCCCTCTTGCACTCTCCCTTCAGGCACTTTCACACTCGCTGCGCGCCCTGCACTATGCTACACTTTATTGTTTATTGCGGTTGGCTAACAGTTCGGTCCCTGGCTGCCTGTTTGTCTCTCTGTCTCTCCGTCTCTCTGTCTGCCTGGCTGGCTGCCTGGCTGCCTCGTTGGCTGCTTTTCTGGATTGGCTGCCTGTTACCCTGTCGTAGCATTGTTGCTGTTGGCCTGAACTGCATTTTGCTGCATTGCGCCGGCTACAGCAGAATGACCGCAAAATGCTAAGCGTCTTTTCAGTTACAGTTTAAGTTTGCCGCATTTCAGCCAAAGTGCATTCAGTTTCAGGCCCCCTCATCCATTCAGTGCCCTCACCTATTCACAAGCTACTGTGTCAATTATGGCAATTGCTTTGTACACTTGCCCACAAAATGTTGCCATTTGTGTACCTCTACATAAGATATGTTTGCTAAAAGCGAGAGAGAGAGAGGGAGAGAGAGGGCTTTGTTTATGCTCAAGTGAAATTTCTAGCTGTTGTCCAAAAAAGTGGGCGTGGCTTTATAAAATTTATGTGCAGCCAACAATTTGACCTGACAAATCGTTGATAATTTGTTGTTTCACATTCCCAAGCCACATTAGAAATTGTAAACAAATATATGCATAAAATACAAATGACAAAATATATTTATCGCAGTGCGGAGGTAAATAATTAAATGCTTTTTAATTGGTTTTATTGAGTATCATAAAAATATATATTATAAATAATATAAAGCAAAATAGCATATTAATTATATTATAATAATTCTTATTAAATATTTTAGTTTTGTATTTTAATTATAAACAAAATTTAAAAATTTATTAATTATAAAAAAAATAATATTTATTATATATTTCATATTTATTTATATTAATATTTTAAAAGAAATAAATAAATGCTAATTAAAAGCAATTGCAAATATTTTATATATTTTATAATATATTTTATATTTATTTATATTTATATATATTATATTATATATATTTTATTTTTTATAATTTATTTCATATTTGTTATATTTATATTTTGATAAAAATTAATCAGTTTTTACAAAAAAATAAGTTTAATTATTTATACTACTATTTATTTACTCTTTCTTAGAAGTTCTACTTGAAATGTTGTCTAAAATAGTTATATTTTTTGTAATATATTTGCATATTTTCTCTTATAATCCATCAAATTTGATAACTTTTCAGTACAAAAATCCCATTATAGGCGCTCTCTCTCAGTGGCTCATAGAAAAAACGTAGCATATCGCATTGCTCTTATTTGTAAATCTCGTCACACTTGAGGCCCACTTTTCAAACATAATTTGCCATCATCTGCCAACACTCGACGCCATTCCGCTCCAGTTCGCGCTCCTCGCCGGCTCCATTGCATAAAAAATGGTCTACAAATTTCAGCACCTGCTGACTGGCTGCCAAATAAAAAGCGAAAAGGTTCTAAATTGTTGTTGTAATGGGCAAAGCGAAAATTGAAATATATGTATAAACATACATATGTATATATGTGCATTTACATATATGTATAAATCGTATATATATATTCAATTGTTACAAATTACGCTGGCGAATGTTGTGCAAATGTATTTTAGCGAGCTGAAAAGAAAAGAAAACTGCGCTGATTTGTTGGCATGAAACGCATACGCAGGTGAGAGAGACTGACACACACACACACACACGGACGGATGGATGGATGGATATATGAATATGAATGCCAAAAGGTCAACAAACAATTCAACCAAAGAGCCAAGCAGTAGCTGGCAAGGATAAAGAAGCCAGCAAGGGCCACGCAGCAAGTGAAACACACCAAAGGTTGACAAACAGTAAAAGGCTGTGCTTGGTTGGCAACTGATGACAGACAGACAAACAGACGTGGAGTCGGACAGCGTTGGTTGAAGTGCTGCCAGCAGCAGCAGCAGCAGCAGGAGATGGAGCAAGAGCAAGAGCAGGAGTTGGAGCTGTACTCCTTTTGACTGCGCCCTTTTGCTGCCTGTGCACTGCACTTGACTGAAATGAATTGCTCTCGCCTCCTGCTCTCGCTTTCTGCTCTCGCCTCCTGCTCTCACCTCCTGCTCTCGCCTCCTGCTGCTCGTCTCTGGCGCAGGCCTGTTAACGATTACGTGATGAATTTGCATTGCAATAACAGAGCACACCTAGCAGCTCCCATCTCTGCTGCTGCTGTTGCTGCCCATCGTTCCCTTTGCAGCAACAATATGCCAGACTTTCGACTTGCATCAATTGAAGCAAGCAGCGAGGGCAGCAAACGTCAACGTCAGCGAAGCTGTTGCCGCCGCCGCTGCTGCTGCTGCATGCAAAGTAATTTAACGCCAATTTTATGGGCGTCTAGGAGAGCGCGCCAAGTGCAAGGACTTCAATTGTTGGAATATTGTTTCTTAATGATACCCTGTAGTTTAATAAGAGAAGATGTGATAGAGTTGAGTGTAGGTGTTGAACTCTTAAGAGAGTTAAAGTAAAAGTAAATATAATTAGTACTATTTAAACGCTAAATATATTGAAATACTTATAAAAAAAAATTACTGTTGAAGAACATCAAAAAGCAAATCTTATGAAACATCAAACTTAACATAAATGAAATTAAATTTGTTTCATTAGAAACATTTTTTTTTTTTTCAGTAACCCATTTAAATATCCACAACTTTCCCTTACAGAGTATCTATTGGGCATTCAATTAAATCTCTCTCACATTTGCACTTTTTGCCATTTGATTTATTTATGCCTTGACGGTGCGGGAGGCAGTTTGTGCGGTGCAAGTGTTGGCAGGCAGCGTCGGCGTGAAAAATGATTTTATAATACAAATCAACGAGTCGAAAGGAGCGGGAATGAGCGAACTGCTACTGGAATAGTTCTTGCCCAACAGCGCGCATGTTGGCAATCAAACTGCCGGCAATTACAACTGGCAAATTGCAATAAGGAAAGAGCTGAAATGAAATAAAACGTGAGAGGCGAGTGCGTGCCAAGCCAAAGGCAAGCGCCTCCTGGCAGGCGTGTTTGCCTATCTAAAGGGGTAAACAGCCCAGCACGCTGCTGTTGCTGTTGTTGTTGGGCGTATCGTAAAAAATTCTAATTGCAAGGTGTTAAAGTGAGACGAGGTTCGTTGGGCCACACACAGCCAACAACAGCAGCAGCAACATGTATTATAACATGTAATGAAGTGCGAGTTGTTCGCTTTTATGCGAGCAATGAAAATGTTAACTAGCAAATTGCAACTTGCAGCCATAAACACAACAAGCTGTTTAAGGCTCCATTTTGTACCTGACAAGTTCATAAAAATGAGCCATGCCCATCTATAGAGTTTATTTTTTTGGCTAGATATTTCCACAAGATGAACTGAGCGAACTTGAACAATTGAGCTATGAGAGATCAGATTTAAATAGAGAGCTCATAGGTTTCGCTTCGCAAATCAGATTTCTGCAGCTGCCTGAAATCTGCATATGAGAATTGCATAGGGAGGTCGTGTGCATGGAAATGAAATGGAATTGAAATACACGCAAATAGAAATCTTTGCAGAGAGAGGACGTATGAGAAGTGCATAGACCGTATGCATGGAAATGAAATGGAATTGAAATACACGCAAATAGAAATCTTTGCAGCTCTCTCAAGCTCAACTTCTTGTCAGACTCATTAAGCGTTCAATTAGATTTTGATTAATGTTGATTAAGGTGCGCTCTCTATCCCACTCTCTCTCTCTCTCTCTCTCTCTCTCTGTGTTAAGTAGATTAAGCTAAAGACATTGCTGCATTGATTTGCAAGCTCTTTGGCCTAATCGCCCACTAAACGTAGCTCAGCTTAAAATCTCCACTCAACAGTGCAAAAAAGCAGGAAGTACTTCATTATCATCTGTGCCAGACAATCGCCGTGTGTCTGTGTGTGTGTGTGTGAGGATAGAGCAAATAAAATCTCGTTGAACAGTCAAAAGAAATCAGCGTTCAATTAATGCTAATCATGTCAACGAAGTTGTTCAGAGTGTGGAGCTGAATCGAGGGAACCGCCTGTTAAATCAAGTAAATAACAAACTAAAAGCGGCCAAAACAATTAGTTGATGAAACGGGCCAACAGAAGACGATGCCAAAAACAAAACAAAACATGAACCAAATCCATTTAGTGTGAGCTGTGCAGACAGACGAAGGGAAATGGAAATGAACTGAAGTGAAGAGATCGAGTGAAGCGGTCCCCTGATTGCACTGGCTATAAAACAATGGGCAATGCAATGTAGCACAGTGTACACTGTGCATTTCAACGCTAATTCAATTATCGCTTATTGACATCAATTTGCAACAGCGGCGACAGAGCAACATGGCCAGGCAACTAACTGGACAGCATTTGGAGTTCTCTCATCGCAGCACTGGCTCTAAAAATATGCGCCATAAAAATGGGAGCAATCGAACGAAGCAACTCAAACCCAACCGAAAGCAATGCAAGCTCGCTTGAGCTGAAGTGCAATTGACACTTTTTGTGATTTAGTAGAGAACATTTTAGATTACCCAACAAGAACAACGAACTGAACCGAACCGTATCGTCTACCCTCGCAAATGACAATTGCTAATGCGAAATGTGAAATGTGAAATGGAAAACAGTTGGCAGCAGGTGCAACGATTCCGTTTTGTATACACGTATCGCAGCCAGATACTCTGGGGGCAAATCGCACCCTAAAGTTGCCGTAAATAATGCAAAAGTGCTAGAGAGAAGTCGCCGAGTGGCCACTGCAATTGGACTAGATTCAAGGGTTGTCCATTTGGTCAGTGGATTGACAAGTGCTTAGCTTTAATTACATTAGCTTTGATTTATTCGCCTCTGCCACACACACGCAAGCCAATACCGATTGCAGCTGCGAATGTAAGCTGAATGCGCTTAGATCGATAAATCAAATAAACATTTTTAAGACATGCTCTAAAAGTAAAAGCACTTTTGCGGTAAGTGCCAAGGCTTTAATAAAATCAATCAAACTTGCGAACTATAAAGTTGAGAAAGCTTAGCTTGAATCATATTATTGTTAGCTTTGAGAGTCTTTCAAGCTAGAAATTTAATAAGATTTGTTTGACAAGGATATATGAAAAGCAAGAGCATTTTACCATGTATCTGGAAGCTCAACTTAATATTTTAGCTATAGTTATATTTGTAACAAATTTTTAAGAGTTTTAAAAAGAAACTAGAAATATGAAAATAATTTTTTAAAATTTAAATATTATTATTTATACCTTAAAGATTTTTTTGAAAATTATTAAATTAGTTTTCAAAGCTTATTAAATAAAAAAATAATAAAAAATAAATATTTTAAGACTTATTGGAACTAATAATAGATTTAAATTGAAGTAAATCGCATTGCCCAAACTTTAAATGAAATTAAAAAATTAAAAAATATTTAATTAAAATTGTTCTTAATATTAAATAAAATATATATTTTATACTGGCAAATTGAACTCCATTAACTAGATTAATGCCTTAAAATATTAAATAAATAAACATTTAACAAAATCAAGTCAAGCTTTAGCTTTCATGATTTGAAAATTTCTTAATTAAGAAGAGCAACAATAAGAAACCCAAAGCAATTCTCTTAAATCATGCAAGTCAATCAAGCGCAATTAATCATTTTAATGTCATATACAAAATCGTACAATATAATATTAAAATTGCTCAAACAGCAGTCAAATCGAGCTCGAGCTTCACACAGTCTCAGTGGCCTGATTAGCGTGGCAGACAGAGAGAGAGGGAGAGAGAATTAATTGGCAACTGTTGAGTAAGTAATCACACATCACGCTCAATCAAAATGTATGCGGGCATATGAATTTACCGCGACTCATAACCTCAATTCAATTTCCGTGAACAACTGACAAGCCGCAGTCGGCACATACATACATGCATGCCATGCATGTGTATGGCTAGCAGGCCAGAGTTTTGAGCTGCTCAGCTGCCAAGTTCACAAGCAACAAGGTCGTCGAGTTGTCGAGTCGTCGACTTGGCTGAGCTAACCAACTCGTCAATCAGTCAGTCAGTCAGTCAGTCAGTCAGTCAGCCAGTTGCTCAGGTAGTCATTCATGGCATGGAGGTCCTTCACGTGTATCGTCGCGCTCATCCATCGAGAGTGCCAAGTCTGTGAGGCTCGTGAATGGGTAACGAGTCATTTTGGCATGCCTTCACCTTGACGGCTCTGGGCCAACACAAACAAAGCTGACGTGCTGGGGAGCAAAGGGCTATGGGACTGGCTAACCGCTGCCCGGGCAACGCGGCGAGGAGCAACAGAAGCGAATCCTGATTGCGATACATGTGCGCGGTTTTTCAAACTGACAGATTTTTATATGTCTTTCGGTTGGCATTGCAATTCTTTCTTTTTCTGTTTTCTGTATGCCCTCCTCTGGCGCAACTGTCGAAATTTCTGTGGAGCTCAGTTACACAGCGCCACAGCGCCATGTGTGAAATGTCCGTAATACACGGTGCAAAAAATTCTGAAGCGCCCTTTGATTGAAGTCATCTGTAAGCGAGTTGAGTCTGCAGCCAGGCAACTGATTATAGATATGGCTTGTGATATTAAACATAAATGTAATTTATGGCTAAGGATTGAGCTGTAATGCCTAAGAAAAAAAAAAAAAAAAAATAGCCAGCAGCTGCAAGTTGAAACTGGCATCAATCAAGTGCTCTGTAAATGAATAAACATTAAATAAACAATTCCATTTGAGCTAATACAAAATTTACAAATATAATATAATTTCTATGAACTTTTTAATCTACTATTAGATCTGTGAATTTATACAAATAATTCTTCATTTGCAATCATTTTATATATTATTCATTGAAATATATTATTTATTTAATTGGGTTTGCTCTTGTTGACAACACATTTCTATAAATCGCAATCGATTAATAATCAAAAATTAAATTTTTAAAATGAGCAATATAAAATAAATGCAAGTCAAAAATCATTTATTATTATATATATTTATAATTGATAAATTGATGAATTTATAATTTTTATTTTTTATTTTTATATCAATAATCAAAAATAAAATTTTTTAAATATAAAATAAATAAAATGTAAGTCAAAAATCCATTGAAATATAAAAATCGATTTAAATATATATTTTAAATTGATTAATTTATATTTTATATGAATATTCAAAAATAAAATTTTTAAAATAAATGTAACTCCAAAATAAAAGAAAATATAAAATTCAATTAAAATGTAAATTAATAATTGATAAATTGATTTTTATATTTTATTTTATTATATTTATTTTAAATTTATATTTAGATTAATATATAATAGATAAATTGATCAATTTATTAGTTTAAGTTATATATTTTAATTGCTCTTGGCCTTAATTTATTTAGCAATTAAAAGCTGCAATCAACAATCACAATCAATCTTTTGCTAACATATAAATAGCGGACCTTCAACATTTCTCATAATTTACTTTTGAAATTGATTGAGCTGTGATTCAAATTCCAGTTGAGCAATTATCATATTCATCAATCACAATCAATCAAGCGCATTTTTCTGCAAGTGCAGCTGCTGCTGCTGCTGCTGTTTTTGCTTTTCTTTTTTTTTTTTTTTTTTTTTTCAGCTCTGCTCAAAGTCTCGCACTGCCTTTTTCGGGTGATTTTGTGGGTTACGCCTCGCTTGGCTACGTTACGGCAATTGCAGCGTTTTATATCCCTCCGCAGACCGACAGAGCTGAGCGTCGTTCCTTTGGCTTGTTTGTTTGCTTGCTTGTTGCTACAAAATTTGAATGCAAATATGCTTTGAGTGTGTTAGTGTTTCACTCTCTCTCTCTTTGGCTGACTCTCCCTCTCTCTGTCTCACTGTTTCTCTTTCATGTGCGTTGGGCAATGCGTTTATCCTTTGGCAGCAGACACAAAACGTTTGGAGCTCAGTGGAATTTGTGTCGATTTTACTTTGTTTATGTCTGGGGCGAGGAGTATAAATGAAATTCATTTATTTGACTTTTTACGAACTTGTTTTACTCGTTCGTTACCTACCTCCAGTGGAAAGAGTAGAAGCTTTCCTTAGAGACGAATTAACGTCATTCGAGCGGCAAATAAGAAAATTTCACTGCCATTGCAATGGATTCACAGTCGCAGTCACAGTCAGAGTCAAAGTCAGAGCCACGCCCACTTGACCCCATTACGAATGCATCAAATGTCAAATGCAGGCAGCAGACACTTAAAGACGTTCAGCTTTATCGAAGCTCAACTTCCTTCTGGTTGGATTAATTACGCATATACCCAAGTTGAGTTGAGCATCATCCATTGAGATCAGCTCGGGGAGCAGGAAGTCATTAAATTGCTGATTGGCAAATAAGTCATAAAGTTGAGCAGACACTGAAATTTAAATGAGAAAATAATGAATGAGGCAAGCACGAAGTCGGAATACCCTCAAAGCGATAAAAGCTAAATTTGTAGCAAATTTATTAAAGTAAAGTCAAAACTAACTCAAAGCGAGTTCATCTCTGATATGACATTACTCTTCTTTCACATTCTTTTCCTTTGCCTTATATATATATTCAGCTTGCATATTTTAATAGGCTCTTAAAAGCCAACGAGCAGAGAGAGAGAGAGAGGGAGTCCCAGGAGAGATCTGATCCCAGTGCACGACCCTGACAGAGTGTTCATGTCAACTGTGGTTCAATGACAATTCGGTCGCTTGACTGGCAGCTCCACATGTCACTGAGTAATGTCAGTTATGTAAGAGATATGTAGCTGATTTATCAGCTACCCACACACACACACACACATACACATACGCCGCTCACATATACACAAAAAAATTACGCATTCGCCCCGTAGTGCAATTGAAATATGAGACAAAAATTTAAATTGAATTTGCTGCTTTTTTTTTTTTGGTAAAATTATTATCAGCAGCATTCAACTTACAACCTTTAGGGTAACTGGGAAACTTTTTTTCTCTGCTTCTTCTGCTTTCTCTGTTTGTTATTTTTAATCAGATGCAAATGAGCGCAAGTTGAACTGCTCCCCCTTTACCTCTCCCTCTCACTCTCTTTAATGATTGTTATTTTTGTTTGGCTTGCCAAAAAGTTGCTCTAAAAATTATTGAAAATTGAAAATTGATTTTCGTGTAATGCGTTTTGTTGTTCGTACTTTGACATAGATGAAAGATATGTCGCAGCTAATGCAAATGAGGAAGGCAAATCCGAGTGGAGTTGGATGAGTTTATATAGGTTTATTCGCATATTTGATCAAAGTGGAACAAATTTGAATAAGTATTGATTGGCAAAGAATAAATGAGTTTGGATATGATGCAGCTGAAGATTAATAAGAGAAATATAATTGCAGAGCCAAGACTAAGAGTCTCTGGCTGAAAGACTTTACTTGAACTCTAATTCGTCTATCCTCAAGCTTAGCTTTCTATATTCATAGCAATAGCTCTTTCAATTGCCATTTGTCGTTTCAATTAACTTTGACATAATCGACTCAGTGCTGGCTGTTAGATTCCCTAAGCCTCAATTGGACTGCACTGGCAAATTCGCTTTTCGCAATTCGCAATTCGCAATTCGCTGTTAATTAGCTGACTCCGATTTCGGGCACATTTTTAGCCTGGCCAAAAGCTGGCTTTGAGCCGCAGCTGGCCAAGTGCAGCGCACCAAAGCAGATTCTCAGCTATTGCCATTGTCAATTAATTTGACAGTTTAATGCAAATAAACCTTTCGCAGCAGCAGCAGCAGCAGCGGCAGCAGACGGCCAAATGAACTCATGGACTCAGCGCCAATTTCAACGCGTCGCGACGTGAGTGCGCATTAATTGGGCTAATTAAATGGCCCGAGCTGTTGGCCAACTGAGCTGCGCTGCGCTGGGCTGTGTTGGCTGCTGCTTGTGACTTGTTGGCTTTAAGTTTAAAGTGCCCCGCAGCAGCAGCTGCTGCTGCCTCTGCTCAATTAAGAGCTTGGAACTTTTGGGCGCTGACAAAGTGAAAGTCCTAAGCTGAAGTCAACACAAAAATGCCATCAGCTTGACATTGAAATATCTGAAGGCGGCCAGCTGCGCTATACCATGTACATAATACGTATATGCATTGTGGCAGAAGTAAAACTATTTCAAGTTTATATGCAAATATATTAACTAATAATTGTAGTAGAAGTTGGGGTACAAATAAATAAAGAAATCAAATAAAGAAATAAATAAATAGAGAAATAAAGAAAGAAAGAAATAAGTAAATATATAATTAAATAAATAAATTAAGAAATACATAACTAAAGAAATAATAAATATATAATAAATATATATATATATATAAGAAAAAACTTGATTATTTATTAAATAATAAATTAAATAAATTAAATGTACAAAAAATGTTTTGTTTTTAGAAGTTTTTTGCTCTAAAAAATTTACACATATATTTTACATTATTTTGAGAATTTATTAATATTAATTTAATATATTTTTTATTTAGAAAAGTTGCGTATTCCTGATAATATATATCGTATTATAATATTGATTATATAATATTAATAATAATAAAATAATAAATATAATAATATTAATATTATAATATTAAAATATTGTAAAATTATTATAATAATATATAAATATATTTAGCATTTTCGATTTAGCGGTTTTTAATATAATATTATCTTTTGCAACTAAAATCCCTTCTATATTCATTCACAATTTAATGATGCTCTAGAGGGTATTTCCCAGTCTATCACTCAGTTTGCTGAAAATCTCGTACTTGTTTGCATTGTCCACATTGCAAGAGATGAAAAATGTATATAGATATTAATGCGCTGCGTAAAGGAGCTGCATTTCGGACATGGCCTTTAAGAAATTGCAAGCCTGGGCTGGCCCTTGGCTTGGACAGCGATTTATTGAAACAGCTCTTGGTATTCAGTGCATCTTCTGCTGCTGCTGCTTCATCATCTTTTTTCTTTTATTATTCTTTCAAGTGAAATTAATTTTTGTTGCAGCTGCTGCTGCTGCTGCTGCTGCTTTTGTGACCAAAAATTCTGTGTGCTGCTGCTGGGCAGAGTTTATTGAATTGAAAATGCATTTGCTACATAAATGGAGCAAGCAATTGAATTGAAATGTGTAGAAAATGGAATCAGGTAAAGCTGACAGCAGGCAACAGCTGTTTGGCTCTGACAAACTATGCCAACAGGGCTTTAAGCGCGCTCATCAATACAAGATTTATTTATGATATCAATTTATTCACATTTATTTATTTATTTATTATTTATTTATTTATTATTGCATTCGTTTGGCTTTTGTCTATCTGTTTATGAAGTCTAATTAAATTCCTTTACTCAATTAATTTGATCAATTAATTTTAATCACATTTTCCATTTCCGTTCTGCCTCGAACTGTTTTTCCAATTAAATTTTTTTAAATAAACTTGCCTCGCTTCAGTTTCATTCGATTTGGGCATGAACTTTTATTATGCGTATGATAATCTTTATTTAATTTTTTTTATATATATGTACATATATTTTTTTTAAGCGCTGTCCTTTCAAATGCGACTACATAGGTAATGTGGCGCAGACAGGACATGCAGGCCAGGCCAAGCCACGCCAGCACATGCAGGACATGCAGGACATGTGTGTGAGGTCTCTTTCTGGCCATATCATTTGAGTGCTTTTCAATTATATGTCGCACTAATTACACGCTTTAAGCCGCCGCCGGGCTGAGGTCGTAATTAAATTCAAACGCCAGCCAGAGGATATCAAGGACGCCCAACATGGCCAGGACAACATTGTAAATTTTCTATTAAGCGAAAATTCCCTAAGCTGATTTTGATGTCTGGCTGTCACTCAACCGTTGAGCAGCGCACACCAACAACAGCAACAAAGGAAGAAAGCACACCAAAAAAAAAAAAAAAAAAAAAAGGAACCGCAGGCATGGCAACCAAAAATAATACAGCTAGAGACCGTAGAACGGATAAATGTGTAGTAGAAGAACGTTGAACGCGGGAGAGGGCTGGGGCTGGCCGGGCGCAGCGAAGCGGTTTACTCATAAGAGAAAGACACGCATAAAATTTGTATAATGCTTTACAGAAATCCAATGCGACGACGAGGTCTACGAGTAATTTTTTTCGGGCCAAGCTTTTAATGCGCGCCAAAAAGGATTAAGAGACAGACTCAGCAAGACAGTGGAGGAAGGGGGAGGGAGAGAGAGGGAGAGTCGTAGTGAGAGTGTGAGGCAATGTGTTTCCGGGCGGACCTTAACACATGTAGAGCTCTTGTATGCAAATGGAGCGCCAGAGACGTAGGCGTTGCGCGAAGCATACGATTTACATACATTTAAATTTGCATGCCAGGACATGCGGCGTTGTCCTGGCAGAGGGGAGTGGAAGAGAGAGAGTGAGGGAGAGTGTGTGAGAGAGCTGGGGTGTGAGCATGGGTAGCACGTATTCCAATTTACGCGCGCGTTCGACAGCCGACAAACATCATTAAGCGGTAAACAGTCGACGCCCAGCAGCAGCAGCAGCAGTGGCAGGACGACCTCTTGCCACGAAGTAGAGAAAAAAATATTCAGTTTGTCCTGCCAACGGGATATTTCTCGATTTGTTGGCCAAAGCAAAAAGTAAAAATAAGCAGAAAAATCGAAGGAAAATATCACAGAAATCGCGCACAAATTGATTTGCGTACGGCTGCCGATTGAAAGGTGCGAGTGGCAGGGCGTAAATTGTGGGCGTGGCGTGATAGGCACAGCTCGAACAACTGCAATTGACAGGCAGCGTAACGCACGTACTCATTCAGATTCGTTCAGAGTTTCGCTTAAACAAGCAAACACACTTGACTGCCTTTTGGCCTGGCTGCTGCCTGCCGCCTGCTGCCTGTCGCCTGCCGCCTCCTGCTCCCATCTTTTTTTTTTGCGCCCCTTTCAGCTACTCTCGCTGCGATATGTGGCTTAAGTGGCTGCCACTTGCCATTTCATTTCTTTTTGCAAATTGATGTGATGTGCACATGATATGACAGCACAGCGAGCGTGTGTGAGTGAGAGAGAGAGGGAGGGCGAGTGAGATAGAGATAGAGATAGAGGCAGCGCTGAGTGCATGCCCTGCTAAATATGCTATGTTTTTTTTTCTCTGTCTGTCTGCTGATGCGATTGTAATTGCGTGTGTGTGTGTGTGGGGGGGGAGGGCAGACGACTCCTGTTGTGATAGCTACTAATTAGATTTTATGTAAATGACAACAATGCTTATTTAAATTAGATAGAATGAGGCACTTTCCGGCGAGGTTCGTCTTACAGCTAAAAATAGATGAGTTTACCGCTAAAACATGTCGAAAGTGCTCAATATCAGTTAAACATAATTTCATGTAAGGAAGGAGCTGAAATATATAATGTTCATGTATATATATCTAATGTATGTCTCTTTCTCCTTTCCTCTCTGTTATCTTCTTTCCACTTTCTACTCCGCTTCAACCCTTCAACACCTTTAACGTCCCTTCTTATAGCTCAACCGCCCTTCAATATGCATATAATTAGGCTATTAGTTGGCCTAAAACAAAAGCCCGACTCATTATAACGCTTTGCGCTGACCGTTGCTGCCACGCCCCTTCAAAATATGGGCCGTACGTGCCAAAATTTGTAGCTCCCTCCCCCGCTTCGACAACAACAGCTTGAACTTTTACCTTTGCTTGTGTATTTCTCTGTCGGCCGACGTCTTCCAACTTCAAAAACAATACAATAACATTTGCATCATGTTTTCCTTTTCGTTTTCTTAAGCGCACCCCAAAGAAACACCTGACCTCCATCTAGCCCCGCATAGCCTTCCACCTTCGTGGCTCCCTTCCGCATTCTGACAGTTCGGTTTTCTTTTGTCTGTATTTTTAGCGGCCGGCGGGCATTCGGATCCCTTTTCAGCAAAAAACTTTCCTTTTGCTTGTCAACGGAAGGCGCACGAGGCAAAAGGGAAACCCCAGCTCGGGCCACGTCCCGGCGCATCGTCTGCGTCCGGAATTTTTGTGACTACATCAAACAGGAGTCGACGTTGACGATGCCGAGGACATGTTGTCAACCATTCAAGCAACCAATTTGGCTTAGCCTCCAGCACTTTCGCTCTCTCACTCTCTTAGTCCCTCTCTCTCTCTCTCTCTCTCGCATCCATTGTCCAGCTCGTAGACTGACGTCGTCTGCAATTACATTTATTATATATTAAGCTTTAAATTAATGTGCATGTTTCCTATGCTACACTTCAAATTTCAAATATGAATCATACGCTTCAGCAAAATTTGAATACCCTGTAATTTTAGATTTAGTTATATGAATATAAATGGTAATTTAGTACATTTAATTCGTAAGAGATTCGTAACATGAGTTATGTATAATTTCAATTACTCGCTCTGTCTGTCGCTTCTGTCTCTTCTTATCTCTTTATTTAACCCTCTTATCGTATCACTGTATCTGTGTTTGCTTTTTTCTCGCTCTCTGCCTAATTCTCATTTTTCCTCTATGTTATTATATCTCTTTCTCTTTTTTAACTTTTTTTCCTCTCTGTCTATCTCCAGCTTTGGCTATTGACCTGTCTCTCTCTTTCTCTCTGTCACACTCTAGCTCATTTTCTCTCTTTATTTGCTTAGATTTTCTTTCCCTCTATCTCTCCTCTATTTACCTCTCTTACTATTTCTTTCTTTCTCACTCCCTCTCATTCTTTTTCTCTCTCTCCCCCTGTCTCCCTCTTTCTAACTCCAACCACAAATTTTTTCTTTTCCTCTCCATCATTCATTGTCATGTCTCCATTTAACTCTTTCTACTCTCACATTCAATATACCCCTTCACTTGGCATACATTTCTATTTTATAGGGTATCTAATAGGTCAACCAACAAATGTTCATAATATTATTGAATGTTTTTCTTTTGTTTCGGCATTTTTTTGTTGTCTTCTTTTTTTTTTTTTTGTGGAATTTCTTTGTTCGCTACCTTTCGAGTTGCTTTTGTTTTGTGGAAAGTTTATAACGTTTTTGCACTACATAAAACTTTATTTGCCGTACAGTGAGGCAACATCAACACGGACCAACAACAACAACAATAGCAAGAGCGGCAACAACAACAAGTTTTGATTAACTTTCGTGCTCGTCGCAGCAGCTTCTGCTCATTTCCTGGCTCATCCAGAGACGCCCAACTCCCATGCCCGAGCATCTCCACACAAATATCCCTCGAGTTATGATGCTTAATTATATCAGACTCAGCCGTTAGTCCTCACATCGAGTTTATCTCCCTCTCTACACCTCCATACTCCATCCATTCCACTTCCTTATGGCGCACGTGCTTTTTAAGTTCACAGACGCGCGCATTTTGATTTATGTTCGTTGGAAAACCTTCAGCTCTCCCTCTCTCTCTCTATATATATTTCTGTCTCTCTCGTATGCCCGGTTCGTGGGTGCATTTAATGAGCTCTGCCCTGCGTGAAGTTTTATTTCTTTTACGAATTTTTAATGTATTCAACTGAAAACTAGCCCGCGGCTTGAATTTGGTCAGCTTATGGTCAGGAGGCGCGCTGCCATAGCAGCCCGCACTCAAAACAACACGAGATCCACGAGAAATAGAATGGAATAAAATAAAAAGCGATGAAGCCCATTGGCATCGGCTTTGAGAGCATTAAAGTTGTTTATAGAGAGATACATTCACAAATTGTAGCTGGTACCAGGGACTTGCCCGAGTATACAGCATTTGCAGTCCCTTGGTCTTTTCTTAGCAGCAAAACATAAATCTTTCATGTACTCTGGCTTTGATTGCGGCTGCTGTAGCTTCGGGGCAGACATCTATTTGTGGAGCCTTATGAAAGAGCCGCATTCAGCTCTATCTGATGTCTATTTATGCTACCTTTTTTTTCTATGACCTTCAGTCGCATGGCCGAAGGTCAGCGCAGCTCTAGTTTGCAAATTGAATGCAAAATATTATGCATAGAATTTTTCTAATTTGTTTTTAATAAATAAATTTTACTAATTTAATATTATTTTTCTTTATTTTCAGGTAAGCTGTTATTTGCTGCAACCAAATGCATTTCTTTTACAATATTAAAAGGTAATATAATTGGTAATATAAGCTTAATGCGCGTACACTTCACTCATAGCATTCAGCTTTTGTATGCTACAGCATGAAACTGAGCTCTGTCAGCTATAGCAGTCAGCTGCTGCAAGTGATCTCTAAATTTTCGCCTGCGAACTCTTTCGTACCCATATTTAATATATATATGTAAAATATATTTTTAAAATATATTTTTAGATTTTTTGTATATATATATAAATTTCGCCTGCAGTCTCATCAAAATGAACAAACTTTTTTGACTGCTTAAAAAAAAAACATGAGAGAAAGAGAGAAAAGAATGAGCAGAAACTTAAAACCAACAATGCTGCTTATTACCAGTGCTTCAAGTGCCACGCCCCACTTGGCATGCCGCCCACTTGCGTGAAAACTCATAAAAACAACAAGCGCACGTTGGTCGTTTCCAGCAGGCGGGCTGGCGGGCAGGCAGGCAGCCGTAGCTCCCCTTTTTTTCGAAAAACTTTTCGGTCCACCCTCGTCGTTTTAGGCCTCTGCATAATTTCAACAATTAAAACACACAAATGTGCAATTCCAACAATTACTTCAACTTCCGAATGGCATAAGGAGGAGCATACTTCAGCCACGACCACGCCCACGCCCGACCACAATAAACTTTAATCCTTTTTACATTTAAATGAGGCAGCCAAGCAAGAGGGAGAAAGAGAAACAGAAGGAGCAGGAGAAAATCTCCAAAATTTGCATAAAAATTACGCAAAAACAAAAAAAAAAAAGAATTTTAAAAACATATTAACGACAAATTTTAAGGAAAATAATAATATATATATTTTTATATATATAGTACAAGTTAGTAACGGCGCATTGCATTGTTTTTTTGGTTTTTAATTAAATAAAAATAATAAAACAACGAATACAACAAGGGAATTCACTGTTGCCATTGCCGTTGCCGTAGCCGTAGCTATTATTCCGGTTACAAGCGCCGGACGTGGCGCATCCGTTGCAATGTGTAGACCCCGCTAGAAAAAAGCCAAATGGAAAATAATATGAAAAGGTCGCCAAAGAGTTGGCCAAAGAAATGGCACAGCGTAGCGACCACAAAATAACAACAACAATGAGAAGGGGGAGAGCAACTGGAGCTGGCGATGCAGATGGAGAGCTGGGGGAATGCAGTAGGCAGCAACGGCGAGGAGTAGCAGTAGCTCAAGCTCGACTCCATTGAACGTGAACTGACATTAGGGATTAAAGAGTACAGTATTTTTTCCGGTTCTGTTGTCTGATAACTCCATTCATTATACCCTAATGAGATGGATTTAGAGGGTATATTAAGTCAGCTTACAATTTTGTACATGAATGAAAATATTTTACATATTTTATATAGATGATTCTGTTTAAAGTGAACTGAATCAGCTCTAGAGCTATGTTCACAATTAATTTTTTTTATCTATATATTTTTTGTTAAGTGGTCTGATATATATATATTTAATAATATTAAAAGGCTCAATATACATAAAGAATTTTTTATAATTTTTATTCATTTATTGAACTTTCCAACATACAATTTCTACACATATTTTATATCTTCCTTCACTCTATTCCTATTTATCTAAGCGAACTCAATTAGTTTTTAATGCAATATAGCTATGTATTTTAGCATTAAGTAGAAGATTTTCCTATGTCTAGCCATTTTTGTTACTCTATCATCAAATATTCTCTAAAATCCAACGCAAATTCAATTTCTATTATCAAATTTTAAGAGGTATCAGCTAGTTCATCAACTGCCTCGTCTCTTGCTACTCGCTTTTTTTTTACAACTGGGAGCTGGCAACAATTTCATTTTCCATTCATTCCGCATGCAACTGCAACTCCACGTTGCAAGCTAAAAACATTTGCCGGATTCATTAGTGATTTTTCCCTGCTTCTTGTTGTTATTTCGTTGCTGCAGGATATGTCAGACGGGCATTGTTATTGTAGCTGCTATTTGTTTTATTATTTATTTGTATTTGCGCTTTTTGTTGTCGCCGTCGTCGTCGTCGTCGTCGTCGTCGTCGTCGTTTTTGTTGTTTTATTTTACTTCTCCTTTTTTTTTCCTCTCTAGCTGCATCGCGCGTATTTGTTTGCTCATTACACACGTCATCATGTCAACCGCCAGTGGCCATGTCCTTCTTTTGCCCAGTCCCTCTTCCGTTCACTCTGCCCCCTCTACCACCCTGTCTCTCCCTCTCGCTGTCTCTTCGGCTTTGTCCCTGTCTGACATCTGTTCTGGTTAGAGCCGAACAATTGCCAGCAATGGAACAATTGGCTTAGATTGAAGAGTAACCAATCGTGTGGGTGGTTGCCAGCTTAAAGGGGGCGGGGCAAGCGAAGTGGAACGAATGGGGCATATGCAACAAAAGGATTCCATGACATGGCCGTCACTGTTGTTGTTATTTGCATTGAACAACTAAGGCAAATATCTAGCACGACTCTGATTAGATGTTATTTAACTGAAGCAAAAATATACACATTGTGATGGACTTAAAAAAAGGTAAAAAATAAAAAAATAAAGAAAAAGAAAAGCACACACAGTAACAAAGCCTAACTCACCATAGCGGTTCGCAAAATAAACCTGAATAAACAAAGTTGAAGCGCAATTGCTAGACAGCTGGGGAATAAGCGAGAGTCGCAGAGGAATATTCTCTAAAGGGAATAGAGCCTGGGGTATGAGTGAGCAAAAAAAATAATTAAATAAGTCTATTAAGATTTTAATACAAGCTGATGAACACATATGAATAAAAGAGTATTGAACTCCTTATATTACAAGAGCATCTAAAAACAAAAGTAGAAATATGAGAGTCTTATAAGGAGTATAAGTATAATAAGTATGGGAGTATATATAAGTCAGAGCTCGTAGACATATGTAGGTGTCTCTGTCTCAAAGTCTTCAAATTAGTGTATTTCACACACACTTTGAGGAACAACTCAGAGAGCAGCCGATTGCATCGGCTCTACAACGAGTTCGATTGAGATCGGGCAGCAAAAAGTCTTTGAATGTATTGGTGTATATGAGAGAACTGTCACATCACATCACATCAATATCATACTTGAACTGAGTATGAGCATGTGTATGTGAAAGACCGACTGCATAGACTCTATGAGAGTTATCTGTTCACCTAGCTAATCCAATACAGCGAGCTTCAATCGTATCACTCTCTAAACGATGTTCGTTGAATGAGCGCCATACGAATAGTTCAACCGAAGACGAAAACGAACAGAACCGAAGACTCAGAGCGTGAGCGAGAGCGTGAGAGTATTATGTTATTCGATTGAGCTCGCGAACAGAGCGTGAAGTTGCAAACGTTTAACAGTTATTTGCGAGGAGTGTTAGAGTACGAAGTATTAGAGTATAAGTGAAAGCTTACCACTGTCAAAACTTGTACTCTAATTACTCTGGAGTCCTACATTTTAATACTCCTAAGCTCTCAAACCCTTTTATATTTTTTGTATGCATGTTATCTTAAGCTCAAGCGCATTAAAGTAATACAAAATAATTTATAAGAGCATAAGCTCAAAAAAGAAAATAAGTTTAATTTTAAAGGAATTATTATTATATATATATATATATATATATATATATATATATATATATATATATATATATATATATATATATATATATATATATATATATATATATATATATGTATATATATATTTTTTTTTTTAATATTAGAGATATTAAGATAATTGAATGTAAAGTAAACACTCTTGAGTGAGACTTTTAAATATATATATATATATAAAATCAAAATGAATCTCGCTTGATTTCTATACATCTCCTTACAACTTCCTGTTGTAGCTCGTCAGTTTTTGGCATCAATTTACGAATCAAGAACAGAAGCTGTTTACCCCTCAAGCTTCAACATTATTTGATTTATACAAGTTCTTCTGCTCGACGATGACTCGATTAGGTTCGTATTACATATTTCTCTATCCACTTCTCTGGTTTTTTTTTTTTTTTGCTGTCTACGGCAATCATTAGCAACAAAAAGAAAGGAGATACTCCTTTTATTTATTTTTTCTTTATTTTTGGCTCGGGAAGGCACTGAGATTCCTTCTCTATTTTTTTTTTGCACGATTTCTCAAACAACATTTGGTAAGCCTTGAGTCGGAGTTGCTCGAGCAATACATGAGAACCTAAACTCGTTAAGAATCGCACACACACAGACAGACAGACAGACAGACAGACAGAAGAGACACACACACGCGCGAGCAGGAAGAGGAAGACATGGAAACGGAAATCCAGCTTTTTAGCAAATTCGTACACTTCATTATGGAGGGGGAGGGCGAGGCGAGTGCAGAAAAGGAAACAAAACGCGAAATGAAAAGCTTTCAAACGAAACGAATGAAAATCGCATTGGAATTCAGCCCAAACTGAGAGAAGGAGCGAGAGAGAGAGAGAGAGAGGTGAGGAGTGGGTAAGCAAGAGAGAGAGAGAGAGAGAGAGAGAGAGAGAGAGAGGAGAGAGAGAGAGAGAGAGAGAGAGAGAGAGAGAGTGAGAGAGAGAGAGAGTGGTTAAGGAGCCTACTAGACGTCTTCTTGTGCAGCTCATGGAAAATGTAAATAAAATTCCATTGCAAAACATTTTGCAATTACAGCGCACGGCTCTGTTCGCTCAGAAAACTCCCAACTTCCACTTCAACTCGCTGCGAATTCGAAATTTAACAGCGACTTCGTCTCGACTCCATTGGTCATTAAATATTTAGCAAGAGGTGTGCGGCACAGGTGGGCATTGAGAGAGAGAGAGAGAGAGAGAGAGAGAGGGAGAGTGAGGGAAGCAGCCTGCTCAAGAAACGTCTCAGTTTACCTCGGCGAGAGCGAAAGTTTTCCCAGTTGCTTTGTGGGTGAAGTCCTTCTGGGTGCTATCTACCCTGTAGACATAAAGGGAAAGAATGCCTTGGAGTTGGGAGTAAACATGTAACAGACTAAGAAAATAGTAGATCAAAGCATAATTTCTACATAAATTACAGCTGGAATGAGGCAGCTTAATACAGTTATATTAATTTATTTGGTATTAGAAGAGTTACTAAGAACAAAAATTATGATGAATTAAACTCTTTAAATAATAGAGATAAGAAGAGAGTGAAAGCAAAGAGGGAGGGAAAAGTTATTTATAATTTCCTCTATATAAAATATTTGCTAGGTATTCATATGAAATTCTTAAAAAACTTTTCATTGCTTGCTTTATTTATGTAAATACTTTTATTTTCTTTATGACTATCGCAGAGAGTCAAAGCTGTCTTGCGGAATTAATTTCCTGGGTATTTCCTAGTACAATCGGTGTACTCAATATAAAGTCTTGATTTTCTTTTGCTCTGCGTCTTGATTCGTGAAAATGTCGCGACGTTTTTTACTTCGCTTTTGTTTTAACATCGTCTGGCCGCCTTTTGGGCCAAATCGTCGCTGCAAATTACTGAAATTAAAGCTAACGAAGCGCGAACATTGCCAACAGTTCGCTCGACAACCTCCGACAACTCGGCAGACATATCGCACACACACACACACACAAACACTCACACACACAGATTCACATTGGGGCAGCAAGAGCGCTGCTAACCCTACTCCGAACCCACGCTTTGCCATCAATTCGCACTCTCTTGGCATTTTTACTTGTCAGGTGGGTGGCTGGACTGCCTCAAGGTTTCAGTTTTCCTTAATTTTCACGGCATTTTCTTTGGCTTTTGGCAAGTTTTTCTCGCCCAACAAAGTACAACAAAAATGAAGGAAAAACAAAAAGATTAAAAGTTAAATTTCCACTTTTGTGGCAATTGAATTAGCTGCCTAAAAGGCTAAGTACCTTAAGTACGAATGGACCCAGTTAAGAAACTATTTCCATTTTGAGATTTATTTTTGGTGAGGAATACCTTTATTGTTATTGGATTGCCGGAATTACTTTTGAAGAAAATGCATTAAGTTGTCTGTAGAAAATTGCATTACAGTGTGTTCAGATTTAATATATTGTTTTATTAAAGAAATGCCTCCCATCTTCCAAGCGTATTTCTCTCATGCCTAGACCAATCAAATCTCACGCCACTTAGAACACTTAACTACTAACTAACGGGATCTGCCTCTCTCTCTCTCTCTCGCTCACTCAATAGTAGCAGCAACCTGTCATACACCTAACCTAACGGGATCGACGACACTGCAGCGTTAACGCTCACAAGCATTAACAATGCTCGCTCTCGCTCTGACGCAGCTGCAGCATGCAGTACACAGATTCTACATATAACTTACGTTCCACTCTCCACTCTCTGAACTGTCTGCACTGCTCAAGATTTATGACACAAATTATAATACACCATGGGAGATAAAAACAAAGTGAAGACAGCTGCGCTCACATTGGCAGCATATTGAATTCAGAGGCGCACAGCATCTGCTTTGCATGGACGGCTGCCAAGCTAAAGCGTTTGGGGGATTAACACGAGAGCAAGCCAAAGAAGAGTAAACCAAAAACAAATAATAAATAATATAAGAGTCAGATATACACTCAATTATCCAACGAGGGGCTACTGTAGATCGCATTGGTGCTGCCGATACCTGAGAGCAGAAGCCTCTTGTTGTTGTTATTTTAGCTACCTGCTCAACCACCTGCGTGCAACTGCGTAAGAGCGCGCGTGGCAGCAGCGGCAGCAGCAACCGTATGTCTCATTAATAAACGAGTCGATAAGTAAGGGCAGCGCGGCAGCTGAAGGGGCTAGCACACACGCACAGGTGTCAGACGCCGCTGCCGCCTGTATATTTTTTTCTTTTTTTTGCCGCCAACATTTGTAATATAAGAAGACGCAGCGCCGCGCGCCGCTGCCGTTTGTTGGCTTTTTGTTTTGCTACGCTTATTCGCCTGCTGCTGCCGCTGCTGCTGTGGACGCCAGCAGCGACGCGCTCTCTGCTGTTGGCGCTCACTCACTCGCTCTCTCTCTCTCTCTCTCTCTCTCCTCTCTCAGTTGTGTAGAGTTTTGTGTAGAGTATCTGCTTTTATCTACGTGCGCACGTTTGCTTTGGCTGCCGGCCAGCCAGATTTCGTTCTTCTTCTTGTTGTTGTTATTTCTGCGTCTCTCTTTGCTTTGCTCTCGTCTCTTTTTGTCCTTTGTCAAGCGCCAAAAATAAATACCACACGATTTACGCTCTTCCTCGAACCTCTCGCTCTCCCTCTCACTATTTCTATTTGAATTGTAAGATCTTTGAATATATGTTTTTTTTCCAGACATTTTAGCTAATTAATGTTTGTTTGCAGTGTTCTGTGACCCAGATATATATTTCGCCCTGCTGTTCATACATATTTGAACTTGAAATTCCCTCTATATCTCTGTGTGGTCGTAAATGTTGACCACATGTAGATCCCATCTGTAAATCGTATATGCATACAAGAGAAACACACAAATTTGTTTTTTCTTTCATTGAACAAATTTTGTTGTGTAAATAAAATGTTTAGGTTGGTTGGATTAATAATGGAATACAATTGATCTAACATATGAACATAGATATGAGCTAAATGGTCAACTTCATCTTTTTCAGTTTTATATATTAAATATATTCAGTTGAGGCAGAGGAAAGTCTTACATAAAATGGAGATCTTATAGAACTGAGAGATTAGTTAGCAGAGACCAATCCGATATCGCGGCATATGCTGTAACTTTGTTTAGATATTAGGAAATGAAAATTTATATTTCTAGAAAATATATATACAAAGGCTTTTCTCTATTATTGTGGCTTGATGTATGGCGTTAGAAATGTAATATCGTAGATAACATCGAATTCGGCCAGAAGAAGATAGAGACAGAACAGTGCATATATGATATAGGAGTATATACCAATCGAGCGACGAGTGAAGAAGTTATAGGTCAAGCCCCAGGCGAGGTACGACACGACTGCAATCAAGAAGAAGACGCGAGTTATATAGCCATGCACGCCGATCATCCAGGTGGTGGAGCCTATTTCCTGTACACGAGCATTCACTAAGCAGATCAAGCCCATGCAAAATGACATCTCTGAAGCGATATTCGATATGCGAATATATACATATATGGCGAATAGACAAATAAGTATGTTGTAGACCTACGAAAGATGGGCGATGCGAGGGATGCAGCAAATGCCATGCGCTCATAGCCCTGCTTCGCAAACGATGAATTCACAATCACGTCGATCAAGGTTGTGGGAAGCACACAAAGATTGACCTCCACATAGTCCTCGGATAGGTCAAACGCCAAGCTAATTATTGAGAACAGCACCTTCATCTCGGTGACACAGAGCATCAGAGACAGAGCTGTGGTGGTGATGCCAAGTATAGCAAATATCTGCAGTGGATTAGAAAGCGAATATATATGTATATGGATCTCAGACAGATAGCATGGGTCTTACGAAGTGATATGGGGGTGGCTTATCGGTGCGAGCGTGAGTGAGCATAGCAATGGCCAAAGGCACAGTAATCCCAAACGAATATATCGCAATATTGTATTCAAATTGCATTGTGTATTCATCATACTTGTTTCGATATATATCTGCGAGAGAGAGAGAGAGAGAGAGAGAGACAGATATAAAGAGATAAGGGGGAGAGAGGGAGAGAGAGAGAGAGAGAGAGAGAGAGAAACAGGAAGACAGGCAAAACTACATGTAGAACTGATACAGAGAACAAGAGATTAGAGATATCTACATATCTCCTCCTCCTCCTCCTCTTCCTCCTCCTTCTTACTTACTATGAATAATCAAGGTGCAAAAAAATGGACTAATTATCATATGAAAGCAATTGAGTAGCTTGCTCCAGCCATGCTTATCGGCCGTATAGTCCGGATTTGGTATTAAGATAACACTAAAGAAATATAATGGGGCGATCAGTATGAGAAGGCCACGCCCACACCAGCCCGTGATGCGCCATTTTTCCCTGTCGACGGGCCAGATCGCATGACGGAATTCACTGAAGATGAACATGTTCTTGGGATTCTCCGGATTATGGAGTATATCGCGTGTGCTGGCCATATCAATGCCAGCTTCACGTGGTATCACTCTGGAGGACCGGCCGATCGTGGAGCGACGGTATGTGGATCGCCGCGCAACGCTTTTCCGTATCATATTATCGTAATAGTAGGTATTCCGATAGTTGTGCAGCACCAACACGTCGTCGGCCTCTAGGGAAGTCAAGGTCGTCTCTAAGCCACTCAGCTTCTCGTGATCTCTGATTGTTAAGTCTTTGGTTTTCATTTGAGCAATCTTCTCCTTCAGCTCTGTGGGAGAATTTCAAGGGTATTAAAATAGGCCGTTGGCCACAGTTCATTTCATTCACTTACTCTTGATATAATTACGCGACAATTTCAGATCGATTATATTAATGACCAGATATATAGCATACATTGTTATAAAACCTGCAAAATAATTGAATGAGTGAAATGTAAAGATTATGGGAGAGATATATATAAAGTATATAGATTACCGCAAGCTTCGTCAAATGTCGTACTTCCATCTAAGAGTATAAAATAGAGCGTTATTTCGCTGACCAAAATCAGACAGAGAATATCACGCAGGGCGCATGCTTTATTGATCTGAAACGATCTCAGATAGCAAATGGTGCCGCCGGCCAAGAGAGTGACAGATAGGCCAGCACTCATGGTTATCGAGTAGATCGGGGACATGCTGCGAATGGGCATCAAATTGGCCATCATCTCCGGAACTGAGTTGCAGAAGGCGACTAAAGTGATGCCAGCCAAATATTCATTCAACTTCAGCTTGATGATGATGATCTTGACTATCTGGCAGAGGCTTCAGATTGAGATTGAGATTGGTATTGAGATTGAATTTGAAATTGAGATTAGTATAATGAAATCGAACTGTGCTGATGCCACTTACTACTTCTCAATCAGCAGCTGAAGCCATAGCATCTGGAAGAATATAATCACAGCGTAGAGAAGAATGACAAGCAGTTCCGAGCCTCTGTCATCGACCTTCATGCCACAGTACATGATCACATAGTATCTGAAGAGATTCATGATATAAGTGCAATCCTTGGCGCGTTTAACAAATTCACAGCGATCCTTATGATTAACAGTCATCACGCTGAAACAGCTTATCTTCGAGTGGGGGAAGGCGAAGTGGGAGTGTGCACATTAAGGGTAGTCTGGCAGTGGACGATCTCTACTCACCTTGCGGTAAACATCGTCTAAATCAAAAGTTCTGTTCATTTTGTTAATTTCGTTCCTCTACTAGTTTTCTAGTTTTTACTGATTTGGTCTCTGTAAGCAACTGAATGGAAAAACTAAGTTCATTCGACTAAGGAAAACATTTGTATCGAATGCAAAGCCAGATTTGAAAACTGACAAAAAAAAAAAAAAAATTAATAAATAATATATAATAATAAATAGAATAAAAGCAGAAAGTAATAGTGTAGTGAATGGCTAAGCGACATTGCTTATTTATTTCTGTTCTATATATGCACACAGATATATGTTTCGAAAAGCAAAACGTATTTCCATAATAAAAGCGAAAGATCAAGTAATCAAATTATGCGCAAATGAAAACCGCGCAAAGCTAAAACAACTGAGCTAACGAGAAAAAAAAAAAAAAACAAATGGAAAATTCGGCCAAAAGGAAATGCTCGCCCGCAGATGCCAAAGTCAAAATTTATTTGCAACAACAACAACAAGAGCAGCAGCCAGAGCAACACGAATGAGCAACAATGGGTGCAAAAACAAAAAAAGAAAAAGTCTACACAAGACGGGAAACATGTGGCCCGGCGTTGCGTCGCTGCTCTCACTGTCCGCGACGCGACGCTCGAGCACTTGACCAACACACGAGACGCTGGCAGCGCTGCTGGCGTTAGCGTTAACGTTAACGCTTACGTTAACGTCAATGTCAGCTGTAAGACGCCAACGCAGCCGGCAACATTTCGCGCGCTAGCCATGTTAGGGGTGGCTTTTCGTTGCTGTTGTCGCTGCCAGCGTCGCTGTTGCTGCTGCTGCTGTTGCTGCTAGCGTCGCTGCTTCGGCTCTTTTGCTTTTGCTTTGGCTTTGGCTGCCCGTGCAGCCATCAAGTGGATTTCAGTTTCATTTTGAACGTCGTGCGTCGAGTACGTGGACGGATTGCCCTTAGCATACGCGCGCGTTCTTCGTCTTACGAACCGAGAAACCAACTCGAATCGAATCGAATCGCATCGAATTGAATTCAAATTGAATTGCAGCTGACGTTGTTGTCATTTTGGCCT
The DNA here is from genome assembly GCA_030914335.1 of Drosophila borborema. Classification (NCBI taxonomy): domain Eukaryota; kingdom Metazoa; phylum Arthropoda; class Insecta; order Diptera; family Drosophilidae; genus Drosophila; species Drosophila borborema. Next base: position 15,780,171 of record JAUESP010000310.1, read on the forward strand.
GGCCAACACCAAACAGCAGCACAACAACAATTGGCAGTAATCAGCGCGCGTGTGAAAAGAAAAATAAATAAATAAATCAAATATACAAATTAAATAGAAAGAAAGGAAATTTCTGAGTTATGCACAGAAATCCAAGCGAAAGCTATGTGAAAGTAAGCCAAAACAAAATGCTTAAAATATATAAATCAAAATATATAATTAAATGAAATCAAATCAAATTTAAATTTTATTTATAATTTAAAAAAATTATAAAGAATAAAATAAAATAAATAAATAAAGATAAAGTAATGCAAACCTAAGAAGTTATTCGAAATATTAATAATATTAATAGAAAATAATAATAATAATAATTATATAAAAATGTAACATTAAAATTTAAAAATAATTACATATTATAATAAATTGTGAATTTTTAAAAAATATGAAATCTAGCCGAAAAATAAGGCAATAATAATTAATTAAAATAAAATAAAATATTAAATAATTTTTAAAAATACAAAAATTGTAAATAAATCATATATATTTGCGACTGTTCTTGAAAATCCAAATTTATTAATTGATATATCAAACATATATTTATACAGTTATTCAGGGACTAAGTATATGTGAATGTTGACCTTATGTGTTTTTGTAATAACTCACAATGAAATGAAAAGTTTTTAGACAAAATTTCAACATAAAAATTTATGTCACAGCCAAAAGTAAATCGAACACATAAAAAAAAAAAAAATAAATAAAAATGAGCAAATGTTGAAAATATTTTTTGTGCGCTAAAAGCGAAAATGAAAATAAAATGTTTATAGATATATACGTATAAATATAATGTACAGCAGATACATATGTGTATATATGTTTTATATATATAGATATATAAATCGCCGGCTAAGCAAATCGGCAAAAATTATATCATAGCCGAGAGCAATTTTAAAAATAGCGCGCTACGATATTTAGCTTTAGTTTTTTTTTTTTTTTTTGTCTATAATTCATGCAAAAAATGTGTCATGCCTGGCAATATATATATATATAAACATATACCTATAAATATTATTATATATATTTATATATATATATCGCAAAAGTAAATTCAACCAGCAGCAGATATCGAGCAGCACAGATATAGCTTGTTATACACAACTGAACTGCAAAGTTGTCATCAATGATGAGCATATGCTGTCTCTGTATCTGTTTATTAGCTAAACATAGCTATAAATCAAGGTATATAAGTGCACAGGCTCACGGGCGACATTTCGTAGCGCGTGAAACTGGAAAAACAGCTAAAATTGAGTGAGACGTGTACACAAATGAGTGTCGACTAGAATTATACTTTTGATAAATGTTAGAGAGATTCAATTACTGATTTATTTACCCAAAGTGCTCAAAGGCTTGCACCTGTCGTGCATCTCTGTCAATTGTTTAAAACAAAAATGAATTTTTATAAATTGTTTAAAGTGTTTTTGGAAGAGTAGAGAGAGACTCTTTGATGCTATAAGTAATTCATAAAGTGAATGAAATATATATTATAGCATTTTCATTCGATTTCAAGCTAAAAACTCTAACTCAAATGTCAACTGCACTTTGAGTTCTATCTGTTGTATCTGCATTTTTAATAGTTCTTCCACTCTCTACTTAACATATTCAAAATGCATTTCATTTGCTGCTCTAGCCACCCTTGAGAGCAACAAAAGTCACCTCAAATGCCACCTGTTTTCCAATTGCCCTGCCTCAGTCTGCTGCGGCTCAAAACAATTTTTGTTGTGGCGCATCCTCCAGCCCCTGAGCGAAAGAGAGAGGGAGAGAGAGAGAGGGAGAGGGAGAGGGAGAGGGACAGAGGTTGGGTAACATTTTGTGTGCACATTTAAATTCATGGTTCGATGACCACAGCGGAAATTCCTTTAATGAGCGCTGCTGAGGCAGAGCGAGTGACCAAATGCACGTGTCTCAATCGCTCGTAACCTGAACACTGACTCTGTTGACCAGGCCGACAGACAGTTGACCAAACAGGCCCAAAAGGCTGACCCTCGTTGCATGTCTCGCTACACAATGCATTGCAATTGTTTAATTCTTTGATATCATTTTAAAGGTTTTCATTTTGGATTTTTTTTCATTATTTTTTTTTTTTTTTTTTTTTTTTCATTTTTTGAAATGTGTTTAAAAATTGTTTTTTTGCTTTCCAACTTTTTGGTGTTGAAAATTAAAAATCTGCCTATAAAATAATGTTGAAAATGTAAATTGCAAATTACATGCGTGGCTGCACATGGCCAACGGGAAGGGGGGCGTGGCAGTTGTAGGCGCTGTGAGGTGCGTGTAATGTGCGCTACGTGCAAAGGAAGCCAAATCGATGGGACGCTGAGCAAGCCAGCAGCAAAGCTGAAGCCAAAATTCAGTTGTAGTTGAAGCAAATTGTTTTGGGCTAAAGCGTATTTTAGATTGAGGAAAAATAATTGGATTGAACAGTGAGAAAAGTCATATGGTAAAATGTTATTGAAGATTTTAAAAAGTCATATTATAAAAGCGAAAATAAATTGAGAACTTTATAAATGAGAAAAAATATTATAAATATAAAAATAATAATGTGAAAAGATTTAATAATTAAATAAAAGAAAAAAAAAAAAAAAGAAAAAAAAATATATATATTATATATATATATATATATATATCTATATATATATATATATATATATATATATATATATAATATATATATATATATATATATATATATATATATATATATATATATATATACATATTAATATAAATAAAATATAAATTAAAATAAATTATTTTAAAAACAGTAATAAGGAAAATTATAATTTATTAAAAATAAATATATATATTTAAAAAAAATGTATTTCGTATGCTAATAGAAATAAGAAAAATAATGAAATAGAATAGAAATAGAAATAAAAAAAAATATACATTATAATAGATTATATATAAACAAAACCTTTATACCCTGATTTCCCATTTTCAATGCGCGCAGGGTATAAAAATAATAAAAAGGAAAATTATTATTTATTAAAAATAAATAAATATATTTATTTTTTTAAAATTTATTTTGTATGTTAAAAGAAATAAGAAAAAACTATAAAATATTATTTATATATAACAAATACAGACAAAAATTAAAAAATAAAGGAAATCAAGCTGAAATAATGAGTATACAAAAATGAATATAAATATGAGTTTATAATTAGTTATTATTTATTCATTTTTCATTTACCAAAATTGTTTTTTCTTTTTTTTCCAAATTTAGTTTTATTAATATTGATAACCTTTTGTCGACATGTTAATTTGAATATAAAATATATCTACATAAAAGTTGTAAATAAAATCTAACTCCTTCAATATAAATATGATATAAACAAAAATAATCAAATTACATAAAACAACAATATATATTATACAGCCAAGAAAAGCAAACAAAATACATAAATTGAAGTTAATTAAAATTTTGTATAATGCATATTGAATATTTATTAATCACACAACATGTTCATATAAATTTTATTAACTTGAGAGAACAAAAACAAGTTGACGAGCTAAAGGACAAAATAATAATAATAATTATATAAAATAAAACAAATAAATATAAAACAAAATCAATAAAAGCCAAACAAATAATTCACATTTAGCTAAAGGAAACCCATATTCTGAAAAAAATATCCCGATTACAATTATATATAATTAATAATTAATACACATAAAATAACTAAAAAAAAAAAATCATAATTTATTGCTAATAAACAAAGACACAAATATACATATACATATATATAAAATATATAAAAACACACAAATCGCAATAATAAATAATGTAATTTATGCCGCATTATAAATTTCCCAAAATTTCTAAATCATATGCAAAATGATATTTGGCAAACGCAATCAAAATGTTTGGGATTTATGCAAATGGCAAATGAGATGCATGAAAGAAACGTAAGTAAATTGCAATTAAATTGTAAATATTTCACATAATATGACTGACACTCGAATGCCCAGTGAAGCGCATTGAATCAGCAGTCAGACAACTTGAAAAAGCAAAGCCACAGAGAGTAGAGGGAGTACCTCTATTATATAAATAACTGCCCAAGCACTTGGTTCATTTGTTACAATTACAAACTAGCAAAGAAAAAATGAAATACAAAAAACACAAAACTCGAGTTCAAGTTGATCTTTGATTGGAAATTTTGTTGGCATCTAAATTTGTAGCATACCTTCAGGTGCAGCTGCACCCGCTCACCTGTTCAGCTGTTCGTTGGTCTACAGCTTTCAGGTATTTCGTTTCGTTTCGTTTCGTTTGTGCAATCAATCAAGCGCATGACTAAGGTCACGGAGCAGGGTTCAAGTGTATCTTCAAAGTGCTTAGACTTTAGGCCTGACTGCACAGCATTTAGTTCGCTTCGAGTACAGGTTAAGCCATGGACTAGGGGCCAACTCAATTTCTTGTAAGTTTATTGTGTCTGCTCGGCTACTTACAAAAATGTAAAGCAAACAAAAGCCCAGGTAAACACAATTTTGCTCTTGGTGTGTCTTCACCTTTTTCGCAACTTCACGAAACGAAAACATTCCCAAAAAAAAAAAAAAAAAAAAAAAAAAAATGAATTGAACAACACATTTCTTATGCAAAGGCTAAACAGCAAACAAAACACTTTTCCCAAGCTCTGTCAGCGTCCCCTGCCCAATGCCGCCTCTCCAAGAGAATTAACATTAAAAAAAAACCCGCGCGCACATTTTGATTTCTCTTCGCGTCTTTTTCGCGTCGTGAATTCTTGAGCTTTGCCTCGTCTCGCTTTTGTTTGCCCTTTGATTGTTGGGAATATTTTCTTTATCAAAGTGGTTTTCGTCTGCCTCCACATCCAGCACTCTTTTCTTTCTCCTCTAAATGACTGCGGCCCAGCAAAAGTGGCATAATAATTGCCAAATTATGGTAAAAGTTCTATTCCACGTTAACTCTCAAAAATTTGTTGAGCTACGCGCAACAAAGTTCAAGAAATTTTGTTTAGAAATTATGAAATTTTTAAAGAAATTTATTGAATAAATTTATATAAAATTTTTAACAAATTTAAAATTATCTTTGATATTTATTTGACTCAAATTAAATACCAAAATTGTTATATTTAAATTGAGCTATTTATTGACATAATATGAAATTTACTCACTAATAAATGTTTACATAAATCATTTAATATTTTTCTTTTATCGATTCTCATTTATTTTGCTTACAAAGCGCCAAACTAATCGATTTCAATTCCCTTTTGCACAATAAAAATATTGTTTGATCAAAGATAAATAAGCAAATAATAAAAAGCAATTAATGCGCTTGTCATAAGCAACATGTGTGTGTGTGTGTGTGTGTGTGTGTATTTGTGTTGTAACTAATTAAACAAAAATAAGAACGAAGCGTTAGGAAATTGTCAAAGCTAATAAAAATATGAATAGTCCTCAGACGCAGCAAGCTTCCTAGAGAGTGCGACAGACAGACAGACAGAAAACGCAGAAAGAAAAACAGAAAGACAGAGATAGATAGTGTAAAGAGAGAAAGAGGGAGAGAGGGGGGGGGGGGGGAGCTAGGTGGGCAGCCGCATAAATATTTGTTTGGCGTACTACCGGGGGTCGCTCATGTTTGGCCATTGTCCTTGTCATGTGTTTGCTTCTGCTTTGCATGTCATAAATTGCTGGATAAACAAAGGCGCAGCACAACACAACACGCCACGCCTACTGGCGCCCACGCCAAACACACAAAGAAAAAAAAAAAAAAAGAAGCAAATAACGAAAAAATCCAAATGATATTTCGCAGTTTTGCATTTTGAGACATGTGTCATAAATTCAGCTGCTCGGCCACATAATGATGATGTTTTGGCTCTGCTCTGTTGATGAAAAGGGAAATAGTTTTTCCTTGTGCTTTCCATGCTTTCCAGCATTTCTATTTGCCAACTGTCTGGAACTGAAGCCGTTGCCGTTGCCTTGCTGTTTGCCAAACAAACAATGCGCAAAGCTAGAAATGTCTGGCTACAATTTTTATTTTCTTCACTCTATATTTTTTTTTAGCTAGAAATTTGGAATCTGCAGGAATCGGAAGATATCATATAATGAATATATATTTATATTTTTTTTTTCTATATTTAAAAGTATTTAAAGTATTTATATGAAAATAAAAAAGAATTAAATGTGAAATATGCAAGAATTAATTTTATATATTTTTATATATATTTTTTATTAAATTATATTTTTATATTTTAAATTAATTATATGTGATTCTTTTTATGTGAATTTCAATGTCTAGTAAAATATTTTAAAATTATATTTATTTATTTTTTTTTTTTAATTCGAAATTTACTTAAAAATAAACACAAATAATTTATTTAAATATTTAAATATATAATTATAAAAAAAAATATATATAAAATTTATTCTTACATATTTTTATATATTTTGTTATTATTTAAACCTACAGAGTAGCTTTAAGGGTATCTTCAAGTCGTGCAGACGTTTTTTGCCTTACTTTTTTCTATATATTTTTAAGCTTTCTATTTCCTAGCGCATCTGGCATTCAGCTCACTTTCAGCTACTTTTTTGTACACTTAAAATAGAAAAAAATAAATATATAATTGAAATTATTTTAAGCAGGATATCTAGAGTCTGATGGAGTGCAATTCAAACAAGTCTGCAGCTCGCACGGCGCTGTCACCTGTTTGTGTGGAGCCTGGGCAAGTGTGGAAAGGAGTAGGAATAACAGAAGTAAAAAAAAGAGAGAAGAAAAAGAAGAAGGGGGATAAGTAAGAAAAACACGCAAATTGTTAACCGCACACACGAAACATTTTTCATGGTTGGTTTATTTATTTGTTTTTGGCTTTTATTTCCATTTTCTCACATTTCCTTTTATGTTGCGCTGATGGTGTGCGTTGATATTTGGTGATGAATTTACGACAGGCATGCATTCAAATCCGACCCTCCACACACACACACATACATATACATGAATACATAAATTCATATACACATATGAGCATTAGCTTTATTTCTAATCTAAATTTATGTGCAGCTGACCAAGCGTCACAACTCGTTGCCATTATAATTTTTTAATACGCTATGCAAAGGGTATTGGAAATATTTGCAGAGAGTGTGACAGGGCTAAAGTGAAATGTATTTATATAATTATGAATTTATATCATATGAAAATTGTTTATAATTATAAATAAATAATATACTAGATGTATATGTTCTAAAAAGATATATAAAATCTAATTATATTTACAATACATTTATATATAAAAGTCTAATTATTTTTCATATATTATATTTTTTGTTTTAATAGAACTTGCATCAGTTTTGCTCAACTCAAATCTAAATGCAGTTGCCATAATATCATAATAAATCATTTTGTAGCAGAAGCTCTAGAAATTTAAATTGATTTATATAAAAATAGATATAATTCAATATAAAATATTGAAATAAATATAGAAAAAGACAAAGACTTCTATCATTCGAAGCGGTACATACATATGTATGTATCTTAAGGGAGGAAATCATTGTTACACGAATTATGATGATTAATTTTGAAACATTAAAATTTTGCCAATAAGAAGTAATTACCTTCTTCTATAAAGAAATTAATTTACAATTAATATTAAAAAAATATAGTTTTCTCAATAATATAATATATAATATAATATAATCATTTCTATGACAAAACCTGAACCTTTGCACTCAACACTCTTTCAATAATTTCTAGCCCATCAGCTAGCTAGTTAGTGCATGAAATCTTCGTTGCGGTAACTCTTTTTCGTGTCATAACAATTTATTTTATTTTTATTTATGTTTTCCACTCTCACACCTCTGGGGACTTATCTGAACTGCCCTGCTCCTAGCTTCCTATTTTTTTTTATATATTTCCTTTTTTTCCCTTTTTTTTTTCTTTGGCACTTGTGGCACGCAAAGTTGTGTTAAGCATACTTTGGAGACTTGTGCAGGGTATGAGGGAACTCGCAAATTAATTAATGAAATACTTGGAAAATAGTGTATATCTGTCTTTTTTGTTTTAATATTGGACTAATTAGTAAAAGGAGCCAGTCAATTGCTCAATTGCTCAATTCCCAGTCAAGTGAAATTTAAGATCCTTGCAACAAATCCAACTGGGAGAAATTACATTAAAATCCGAAATAATGAAATTGCCAGCGCAATAAAATCATTTTATGATTATGGCGTGTGTGTGTAAGTCCACACACACACACACGCCCACGTACCGCCTACTCGGTCTGCTGACAAACTTGCCGATAAATGTCGCCCGGGACGAGGGAAAATGCGTGTGGCATACTTTGCGGCGGGGGCTAAGCATGGGCATGGCTGGCTCTCTGAGTGGGAGACGAGTCGAGTCGAGTCGAATTGTATGTATGTAGGGTATCTTTCGGGTATGACATTCCCCTGCATGGAACGCGCTGTAAATTAATAATATCAACTTTGGCAGCAAATGTCAGAAAAGGGCAAGCAAATAGCTGATGTCTCCCTCCACTCGCCCTCTCTCGCCATCTCGCTCTCTCTCTCACACACACACTCGCCTGGCCCATCGCCCTCTCACACTCTCAGCACTTCTGTCAACTTTCTGATGCGTGTGTTCGTGTGCGTGACTTGCTGACTGTTTGGTGTTTACAGCCTGCCGAATCAAACTTCAATGTATGTGACATCTGAATTTGCGGCCAAGCCAAATGAATGCGCTGTCCTTATGTATGCCACGTAAAAGGCTCTAAGTGCGTTCAACATTCAAATCAAGAAAGTACAGGAAAAAAAAAAACAGCCAGAACGACAGCTAAAACAACAACAAGATTATGATATGATATTTGTAATCTATGATATGTGCGCCTGTTGATTGAACTAGCTCTGGCAAGCTCTATTACCTTGGCTATCATTAATATAATTAACAGAATTGTGCTATATCTATTTCATATGCAATCTATACAGGTTTTTATATAAGTGTGTTTTCATATATATTTTATAAAGATTTTTCATAGTTTTTCTTCTAGAAAGTCTGTCTTTAAATGGAAAGAGATTCTAGAATTTTTTACCTTTCCTACATTTCTCAGTCATTTTATTCAGAGTGTTCATTATTGCAGCCTGCAATAGCCTTCGTTTCTTTTCGTTATAGTCTTCGGTTGAGCGTTTTGCGTTAAACTATTCGTATGACGCTCTTTCAACGAACATCTTTTAGGGATTGATACGATTGACGTTCTCACAATGTGGTTAAGTGAATGAGTGTATAATTCTCAGAGAGTCTATGCAAATGGTCCACTATGCACATACTCATACTCACGAAGGCTATTCAGCGCTCGTTTAGACACCAATACATGCAAAAGACTTTTTGCTTCGTAAAACTCAACCAAGCGATCGGGACCCCAAGAGTTTCACTTGGAACACAAACGAACTCGTTGAAGAACCGATGCAAACGGTTGCCTCTCAGAGTTTCTTTTTTTAACTGTGAATAAAATACATTCGATTACAAACATTGAGAAACGGTCAAGAGGTATTTGATAGCAATGATAAATCTCTTATCTCTCTCTTATATTACATATTGCACATAATTTGTTTTAGTTGAATTTATAATTTTTGTTTTACTTTGCACTCATTGTTAGAATTTGTTTGCAATATATATTTCATATATATTTTTTATTTTTATTTATTTTTTCGATTACTTCTTGAATAGACTCTTTTTGAATTTTCATCAATATTTTTTATTATCTTCTATTTTGCTTGTAAATTTTTTTTTTATAATTGTGAGTGCAAGAAAAATAAATTGTTAACATGCTGCATTTCAATTTACGCGAAAGCTTTGCCAAAGGTCAAGGGTCAGCGAACAAAGAGGCACTTGTTAAGTGTTTTTCTGTTGACTTTTCATGAAAAACATTTGCGCAACGCGGAAGAGAATCAAATAAATGCAAAGGCATAGGGTATTTGAAATATTAAAACGAGTTGGCAAAAAAAGAAAGTAAAATAAATAAATAGAAATAAATATATTGAAATAAGCAAAATAATTAAAATATAATTAAATAGAATATATATAATTAAATTAATAAGAAAATTATGCGCCTTAAAAATTGAATTAAAAACATTTATTAAATGAATATATATAATAATAAAAATATATTATTAATATATATTTAAAAAATTTTTAAATATAAATATTATTAAATATATTTTTTTGTATTAAATTTATCAATCATCATTATAATATTCTTTTTTGATGCTATATCTGATAAATGGTTCTCTTTAGTCTCTTTATGAAACGAGCAGGAATTCAATTTAAGCCACCTTTTTGTTAGTTGGCACTGTTCGCGTTTGGCTTAACATTTGCCTGCTGTTGAGGCAACATTTTTATAAAAATGTATATAAAAAAAAAAGCAGAGAGCCCAGCTCAGAGCAAGACAAGCACAGCAATCAGCCGATTTTATCAGCGCAAAGAGAGGAAATAAAAAAAAAATTAAAATGAAAAGAGAAAAATTATATATATAAAAAAAAGAGAAAGGGCGAGCTGAAAAAATTCAAACAACATGCAACAAAGTCGAGCGGGCGAGAGTAGATTGACTGGAAGCGCCCAAAAAGCGACTCCAGTGTACGCCCCCCTCTCTCTCTCTCTCTCTGTTACTGTCCCGCTCTGGCTCTCTCCTTCGCACTCTGTTTGTCCACAGAGATGAGGCAAAAAGTGTTGCGAGTGTAAAGTGTTGCACATCAGGCCACAATGGCGCTAAGCCAATAAATTAAATCAAACAAGCGCGATAACCATTTCACTTTTGCCATGTCTATCCACACACACACACGCATACACTCATACAGCTGCAACATTGTTGTTCAACAACAACAGCAACAACAATAACAATAAAGTTAAAATGGCGTAAACAGTATAAAAAACTGAAATGCATGAGCTTTTCACAGTAGCCGCCGCAACGACAAAACAAAACAAAAACTGAGAAAAAAAATTCTAGAAAAAAAAGGCGTTTTAAATGCATTTTAATAAAAAGCAGAAGCGAGAGCGCAACACTGGGCGAGGGAGACGGAAAGAGCGACAGAGTGTAGTCAAGTTTGAAAAAGTGTGTGGTAAAAATTTTGTAAAAGCTTTTCTGACACTTGGCTGCGTATATGCCATAAAATATGCTGCATATTGTTGTTGTTGTTGTTGTTGTTGTTGTTATGACTCGTTCATCAATATATGGAAATACTTGTACGAGTGTGTGTGTGAGTGTTTCGGGAAATACTGTTAATTTTGGTCAACACAAGAGGACGCCATTTTGTTGTCACTGGCAAATTGTTTAAGGCTATAGCCACGATTTTGCATTTGCTTGATTGCCAAAGTTGCCCTTGATGAAGAGTATTGGATAGATAGCATATAGACGAGCAATATCTATTGCCAGTTAAATGCTGTAAATTATCTATTGAAGCTGAATATGAATGTTTGAGCTTAAGAATTCTTTTGGCTTTGTTAACGCAAATATATTACTGCTTAATTATATATGATAAATTTATCAACAAATTTAATATATATAAATATTATAAATTTGAGAGAGCAGAGAACTGATAAATATAAAATATATAATAAATAAATCAAATAAAATTTTAGATAATATATAAATAATAAATACATAAAAAAAATATAAGATAAAATATTTATTTATATAATAATTTTTCCTGTTTGAAAATATTAAACAAAAATTTGTATCAAAGAGAATAGCAGAGATTAAAAATAAAATATTTTCTACTATAAGAAATACTCCCGCTAAAATTAAATAAAGCGACATTTTATCAACCTTTCTAAATAAATTTTTTGAAATACTAAAAGCTATATAAATTATATTAATAATTTAAAAAAATAAAATTTTATATGCATATGATTATGCATAATTATATTTTTTTTATAATTATATGCATTTAACCTTTTTTTTAAATTAATCTAATATACATAGCTTCTACATGCCCCTCCCACTTCACTTATTTCTCAAACAAAGCAAGTTTTGCTTTAGCTGCATTCAATTGCTGTTCAATTTTTTTCCACTTTTATGTCAAAGTATAAAAATTTCCGTGCGCTGTTTATTGTTATTAGTTTAATTTCTGCTCAAACACATTTAATAGATTTTCCGTTATATATTTGTAATTAAAAGAAAGAGTCTTTCGGCTGTAAACAAAAATGAAGTTGGTTCTATCCATACTTCTCATTGCATTGGCTGCATTGGTAAGCGCATTGCCATAGTCTCTTCCATTGTAAGTTAGCTTTATTCCACTTTATATCGACTCTCGGCAGATTCGAATGCCCTGTGGCCAGTGCAGAAGTTTGGCTAGCAGCTCAGCTGGCTCAAGCACAGTGGGTGATGGCGGCATCAAGAGTAACGCGACTCATTCAAATGCGACCACAATTGCTGTGAGACGCAGCAATCAGACAGAGGAGACGAAAGAAACGTCCATAGCGCAGCCCGAGTCCAGTACCGTGGTGGGAAATATTGTGCGCAGGAAGCGCAAGGACGATACTGAGCCCTCGTTGCCCTTTGGCTTCGATACAATGCATTTGCCATGCGACTTGGACCAGAATGGCAGGGCGCAAGTTATTGATTCATTTCCCAATCACTGCATCTGGGTGTGGAACAACAAGTACAAGACCGAGGGCTTCTTTCGGATGTTCAAGACCTATCAGTTGGAGGCCTTCTTCTTTGGCCAGTATTATGAGCGCTTGAAGCGTTTCGAAATCGATCCACATACCTGGGATTACACCAACACTGGCGTCTAGTCTAGCAAATCGAAAAGAAGAAAATGAAAACGAAAACGAAAACAAAATTAACTGTGCTCTTCTGTGGATAATTATTGAAAAAAAAAAGAATAAACGTGTTGGTTTCAGTATTCAGACTAAATCAAGAGAAGTATTCTAAATGTAGAACGTATGTGTGGGAATATCACTAATGTTGTCAAACGAAGTCTTAAAAGTTCCTTTCGAGAGCTGCACAGACAGAGAAGACTATCCCAAATGTGAAATGTGTTTGTCATGCGAGAGAGCTGAGCAAAAGAAAATGCAAGTATATAATATGTATGGGAATACCGCTAATAAAGCAAAAAATACAAAAGATGAAAAGTCTTATCAGCAAAAATCAAATTCCAAGTTCAAGTACTTAAAAAAAATTCCAAACAATATGAAAGCAAAGTAGGCGTGGCACTCTGGTGACTAGATATATGTATGTGAATATGATTTATAACAGATTTCAAATAGTTTTCAAGTAGTACACACAGACACACGCACACAGAGTTCAAGGTTTTCCAGATATTTTCGATATTTGTAAGCAAAATTTGTTAAGTATTTATCAGAGATGCGTGAAATTCCGGAAGCAGATTTGGAAGTATTGAGGGATGTTTTTTCTTTGCTAGACCGAGATAATGAAAATTTTGTGCAGACCCGTGAATTGGCCTTAGTTTTATCATCGCTGGGCGTTGACGTGCCGCCAGATAGCGAGCTGCAAGATTTGATTAATCAATTGGATGTCGATGGCAATGGGGGCATTGGTTTTGATGACTTTGCCGATGAGATGATCGCAAGACTGACATACCCACAGGATGAGGATGATTTGCGTGAGGCATTCCGTATCTTTGACAAGGATAACAACGGCTACATCGGCCCGGAGCAGGTGAGCTTCGTCATGAGTCAACTCTCCTGGAAGCCAACAGAGGAGGAGGTCGAGCAATACATACGCCTGGGCGACGAGGACAAAGATGGTCTCCTCAGCTATGAGGAATTCACACAAATGATGACGCCCCACTAGGCCAGACCCAGAAGCTCTTTATACCAGAGCGCAGAATTATCTCTCGAGCGTAAATTATATTGAATAATTGAGCGCATTCAATCAATCAAAAAAATCTCGTGTCAAGTATAAAAAAAAAAAACAAATTAAAATAGTCAGTTTTAGATGCCTCGAAATATTTCTGTTGACTTTTCATTTAACGATATAGAACTATGCATTAAAGGCAAATTGCTTTTGCCTAATGTTTAGAAATACTTATTTAACTCATTGAATATTCATAAATGAGGATAACAATTCAAGTGCCTTTGACTTAAGCTCTTAATGCGTGAAAGTGCGCCTTGGCATCAATTTAAATTAGCTCAGGCTGAAAAGGCTTTCGCAGCATAATTGTCAAATAATGCGCTTAAGAGTGCTCAAATTGAGTTCTAGCTTAGTAAGCTCAAACAAGAGACATTTTCTATGGCACACATTGAACAGTTGCCAAAAAGAAGAAAAAAGCTGAAAAAACGCCGCTGAGGTCACGCTAAAAGCGTTCAAATTTTCAAGCTAAAAAGAAAAGAAATAGAAGAGAGAACGAGAGACAATATATAAACAAAAAGTTACCTCCCTTTGGACGTTATAAAATACGAAACTACTTAGTCGCGTTGATGAATTGTGACATTTTTATGGGTTTGTCTTTGCGTCGAGGCAAAAAAAAAAAGTAGAAAAAAAAAAAAAACAGAAAAAATAGAAAAAGGCAGTTAGCGAAAGCCAAAGGCAAATGGCAAATGCTTTTGGCTTAGCCAGGGCCATAAACAATATGGTCAGCCAGTTGGAGATGCGTAGATTCTGGCCAGCATGCATATACCAAACACAAATTATGGAATTGCCACAGAAAATACTAAAAAAAAAAATACCTAAGAAATATACTAAAATATAGGTAAAGGTCTCTTTCTTTCTCTCTTTGTATAAATACTTTTAATGCGCGATTCACGTGTCGCCAACGCGTTCGACGCTTGACTTAGCCATAAACATAACTCAGTCATATTTATAGTTATGCCCGCGCATGATTTATATGCTGCCCAGCTCCTCTTTAATTAAAGCGAGCGCTAAGAGTTTGCCATTTTTTCTTGCATAGTTTTTTCTTTGGGCATTTTTCCATGGCATTTAATTGGCCATTTCTCAGCCCTTTGCCATTTAATGATATGCGACAGCCACAGGTGAAAGCCAACTTCAAGTGACATTCGCTGACACAATGGAGACCCTAATGGCATAGCAACGATTTCAATTGCCGAGTCTTTATCGTCAGTTTATCGCACTTAGACCCTAGCCGTGCAAGCTACAGGTAGCAGCATTTAGCTGTGAGAAAACTCCCACTGCCTGCTGCGATTTCGTATCCGTTTCATGCGTTTTCTCACTCGTTTTTATGCATTGCATCATTTTTTTTTCTGCTCACTTATTGTTCCCTAATGTCTAATAAAAATGTACACAGAACTGAACAATCTTTGTGCTCTTTCTTTGCTCATCTCTCACTCTCTCCCTCTCTCATTTTTTTAAGAAATATTTTTATGCGTCCCATTGCGATTGCCCTGCTTGTCGACTATCAATGGCAATTTAACAGCGTTCTCGTGCGTATACGCAATATCGTAGACTTAATATGCAGACATTCCGATATGCAGAGCGTGTGTGTGTGGGTGGATGGATGGATGGATGGCAAAAAGTTTCTGTGACTTGCTGACTGTTCATTAGAGGCCGAGAAGAACGTGCAAAGATAAACAGCAAACCATTAAACGATATCTCATCAAGAAAATCGCCTTAAATATGTTTCTGCCTAATTTCCCACGATTGTGTATAGGTGTATGCATGTGTGTGTGTGTATGTGTGTGTGTGTGTGTGTATGGCCGTCCAGTCAACCATCCATCCAACCATCCGGCATATGCATACAAAAGCAATTTAGCCCATCTCTCCCTCACTCTCTCTCTCTCTCTCTCCCTCTCTCTCTCTCTCTCTCTCTCTCTCTCTCTCTTGCTCGACTGTCGTTGCACATAAGCAAAAAGTCGCTAGAAAATAGAAAAGAAAGCAAAAACAGAAATAAGAAAAATCTAATAATTTTTTATGTATTTTTCTCTTTCAGCTCTTGGCTCTCTCACAGTTGAATGACCACAAGGCCAAAGCGAGAGGCTGTCATGAGACCAGAGGAACGCTGAAAAGGTAGAAAGAAAAGGCAAAAACCGAAATGAGAAATGTCGCAAAACGAAATAAGAAATTAAATGAAGCAACAGCCATGCATGTGTGTGTGTGTGTGTCTGTGTGTGACGCACAACACATAACGGGAAATTATGTGGCATATCCCAATGAAATAGATGCAAACACACACACAGAAAAGGATCAGAGCAACGTGGCAAAGGCAAAACAAGATTAACAAGCCAATGTTATGCGACCGAAGATAAATTACAATTGAAGCAACAAATACGTTTAAAAGCGAAAAAAAATAAAAACTATAAAATACCAAAAATAAAAAAGTAATACAAAAATACTGAACAATAATAATAGAAAATGGAAATGGCAATGAATCTATAAAATGTGATATATATAGAGATAGGCGATTTTATATATGAAAAGAAAAACATTTTATCAATGAAATACATAATATTAAAAAGAAAAAAAAAAAAAAAATACATATAAATGAAAAATACTGCATAAATTTAAAAATATATAAAAATACTATACAAAATATATATAAATGAAAAATATTATACAAACTTAAAAAAATATATAAATATACTTTACTATAAAAATATATCGAGATATTCGATTTTATATGTGAAAAAATATGATCAATAAAAAATATAATATTAATGAGGAAAAATACTAAACATATTAAATAACATTTAAAAATACTATACTATAAAAATAATTAATTAATAAATAAAATAACAAATAAATAACAATGAAAAAAAAAAAAAAAAACAATATTTAAAATATAAATAAAAAATCTTAAATGGAATAATAATAAATAAAATAAATAATAATAAAATAATAATAAATATATATATATATATATATATATATATATA
Organism: Drosophila borborema; assembly: GCA_030914335.1. Classification (NCBI taxonomy): domain Eukaryota; kingdom Metazoa; phylum Arthropoda; class Insecta; order Diptera; family Drosophilidae; genus Drosophila; species Drosophila borborema. The sequence continues at coordinate 15,796,990 of JAUESP010000310.1, forward strand.
TAAATATATATATATATATATATAATTAATAAAAATACTTAAAATCATATTAAATAGAAAAATTTATTAATAAAAAAAAAAATGGTAAAAAAAATAGTAACTAAGCTTTAAAAAAACATTACAATTTTTCATTGCTTTCGTTTGTCATTGAAAATAGCAAAACGAATGTCAAAGAATTACAGATAGAAATTGCCAATTAGAAACTGAGTATGTTTCCAGCATGTTTCTCTTAAGATACAGAAACAGATTCAGAAACTTTGCAGCATCTTTCCATTTGCTATTTCAGCTCTTGGCTCTTGGCTGTTTTTGCTGTGCCTTCGTGCAATTTGATGCCACTTCATTTGGCTGCTTCAGTTACTTCGCAGCAGATATTTTAATTTTGCACGCGCCAGCTGTTTAAGCTGATTAATGACAGCCAACAGAGAAAGCGGCTGTCAATCAAGGACGCACAGCCAGCTACTGCGGAGCGATAGAAAGAGAGAGTGGGAGAGAGAGCGAGAGAGAGAGAGAGGTGGGTGCTAGAGTGTGTGCGGGCGCAGGGTCAGCGTGAATAGACAGCTAGTTAGTTGGCTGGCAGCTGACTTGACGGCCATTTAAAGCAAATTACTTTAAGCTATCCGAACAAATTGCAATAGCAAAGAGTAAGAAAAATTATGATAAAATTCTGTGCTAAGCGAGGCAATTTAACAAGCAGGTAAAGAAGCAATTGAAGCTGATATTAAGATTGATGAATAGGTATTAGAAATAGATAAAGTAGAAGCTATGAGAAAAGTCTAGAAGAGAGACTGAAGAGTTTAGTGAAGTAAAGTAAATAAATAATTAAGCTAGAAATTTGTTAGTATTTAAAAAAAATTTTATTTTAATTCAATGAATTTCTTAACTTCCAAAATAAATTTTATTTCCTTGCAAATATATTATTTAGAGCTAATATAAAATTATAAAAAAAAGTTCATACTATCCAAATCTAAAAGAATGACATACTTTTACAATTTTAAAATACATTTTTTATATTTTTTATATATTTTTAAACATATTTTCGCAATATACATTTAATTCATATTCTTCTCTCTCCATTCTCAATATCTTTTTATATGTAATTGTAAATTTGAATATCATATTAAAATAATATATAAGTACTTCAACTATTGCTTCTTCAAAAATATCCCCATGACAATTTGAAATCTGTTTGGCATATGAATATATATCTTACTTAATTATGCGAATACCTTGAAAGCATTCGATATAAAAGCAATCAGCTTTAAAATTACAAATGACGCAAAAGATGTGAAAGAAACTTTTCGGCAAAACGTCAAAAGGCAACAAAAACTTGAGCAAACTAACGAAATGAGAAATAAAATGTATATACACTAGATATATATGTATATAGCTGTTCTATAGCTGTGCTGGCAGTTGACTTTTGGTGGTCACTGTGTGCCAGAAGCTGACCAAGCGCTGTTTGTATCTGTGTGTGTAGCAACGGGTATATATACATACACATACATACACATATATTTGTATTTCTGATTGCATTTTGTATTTGTATTTGTATTCGGAGCACTCAATGTGTCCAGTCACGTTTTCATCAACAACATTTTGGCTAAGTTTTTGGTTAATATTATTTGTTTGTTGTTATTCTTGTTGTTGTTGTTGTTGTTGTTGTTGCTTGCTTGCTTGCTCTCAGCGCATTCCACGCTATTTATTTATTTTGCTTGGTTCGTTCGGTTCGGTTTTCGGTTGGCAAGTGCCAAAAGGCAAATATTGCGCATACGCCGCGTGTGTGTGCGGCCTTCGACGAAATCAATAAGCGCCTGCCTCTAAAATATATACAAATCGCCCACATGGTCCAGTTGCTGCTGGACAAACAAACAGTAACAGCAACAGCAAGAAATCGCCAAAATATTTCCAAGCATACTTTTAGGAAATAGCAATTGACCACGCCTCCGCCCTTCGGTTGCCACCAATCGCCTTTTCCTATTCAATAAAACCAATTTTGTTTCTGTTTGCCTTTGACCCAAAGCGAGAGAAAAAAAAAACGAAAACAAAAAATTAGAAGATTAATCTTGAAATTCTTGAAAACGTTTCTTCATTATCACAGAGGAAATGTATTTCATTTAGTTTCATCGTCATCGTGTTTCAATTTCAAGGCTTTAATTTCATTTGACATATTTAAATCATTGAATTTGTGTAATCAAATCCAACAACTGCTCAGACAAAAAGCAAAACTCAATAAATAATTCATGGAAATCTGAAATAATTTCAAAGCAAATTGAATGCGTATCAATTGCAATTGAAGCACGTGTGAAATTCGATTTGCACAGCAAATAAACTTGAGCAAGCTTGAAAGGGAACATTTGCATGAGTTATAATCACAGACTCCAAAAACAAAAGATAATCGCCAGGTGGGCACACTCAGGGCACGTATCAATGGCAATTGTAAACGAAGCCGTATCGAATCAAACACAAATTTATTGAAAGGAACTTCTCAAGTGGAGTTGAGTTGTAGCAGCAGCATATGACAAAATTCGATGTAAAATATATGTAATTTACACGCAAATAAATCTATTGTCAGTGATTAATTACGATACTGAAGAGCATATATAATTATGTTAGAGTATAAAGTGTAATAGATAGTTGAAGAATACGAATATTTTTAATAAAGTAAAAAATAAATAATAAATAATATAAACAAAATATATAAAGTAAAATAAGAAATAATAAATTATTAATATTAAATGAATTTACAATTTACCCAATTAATAATATTTAAAAATAAACATATAACAATTAGAAATATTATAATAATAATAATTATTAAGGAAATTTAAAAAGAAAATTTTATTCAATATATAAATATTAAATTTTAATAATAAAAATTTATCAACTAAAATTAAATCAATAATAAAAATTTATTAAAGAAAAATATATGAGAAACAATAGAAATTATTTATTAAAATAATTTGTCAATTTTATATTAAATAATTTAATTAATTACAGCAACAATTAATTATATAAAAAATATATTAATAAATAATGTTAATAAAATATGTTAATAAAATAAAATGAAATATATTTAAATGTTATATTCATATTTAGATAAAAATAAGTATGAATGATAAAAATAAACAAAAATTAAAATAAAATAAAAATAGAACTTTAAAACTTAATAAATAATAATGATAAAACAACAATAAACAAAAAAAAAAAGTAATATTAAATTCAAATCTTAAATAAACAATTCTCAAATAAATTTTCTTCTACGTTTTCGCATTCCCCAACTAATCGTACTTTGTCTTGTTTTTTCTTTCAATTTTTTCAATTTTCTTTGCAGCTACTTTGCATAATGTTCAATGATTGTAACTTATCAGCAGAATTGTGAGAAATAAGTGTAAATCAGTGCAAAGGAAATAAAATTGTAAACAAGAGAAATTCAGTCGAAGAGCCAAAAGAAATAAGAATCTATCAAATAAACCATAAAAATCAACTAAATGCCAAAGCGACGCAGCAACAGCAGCAGCAACAGAACTAAAATCTGACAACGAGAACAACAACAAGAACAACAAAGCGGACAAAACGAACAAACGAACCGAGAGGACCCCAACCAATACACTCAGCCTACTGCTACTGCTAGTCCTTGCTACTTTTCTGAATGTGCGTGAGTGAGGCAGAGAAAGATAAAAACCAACAATAAATAGACTACAACCACCTTGGCAACATTACGTACGACGAGCTGGCAACATTTACAACATTGGCAACATGTTGCTGAGGCGCTTACCACACAGCGGCGGCAACAGCAACAGCCCAGCCAGAGCGCCCTCGCCCCCAAACCCAAAGCTAATCGGATTTACAAGGCGACCTACAACAACAACAACAACAACATTTGGCACATGGCTCTGGCCACTGCTCTGCCTGACAGTTGTCGCTCATGTCAGCGCCCAAATAGGTAAGTTCGACCCACCATCTCCTACTTATATTATATAATTACAGACGAATATAGGCAATATATATAGAATTAAAAATGAACAAAATAATAGGCAAAGCCAGCGGACAGGGGCTGGTACTAGATTATGTTTCCATCAGACAGCCGAAACCCATTAAAAAGTGAAATATCATTAGCATAATTAGGCATAGGGCATAGGCATAGGCACAAATTTGGAGAATATACATATATACGTATGTATGTAGGCAAATGCAATTGAATTTGTGGCTTTTGAAAACTATCGAGCAATCAAATTTAATTACGCATTTTACAAATTATCGTTTGCGTTTCAAATTCAAATTATTTCAAATGTGCTGGGTGAGTTTTTGGGGTCTCATTATTATTAGTTGATATTGTATTTATGTACATATGTATATTCATATATTTTGAGCTAAATATGTTTTCACATTAAACCTCAAATATTGAATATTTATTTATGCTACATTGACTAAAATATTAGATAAATGTATGTAAACATTAATATTAATATTCCTATCCCTCCAAAGACAAATATATGAAATAAATATATGAAAACCATTAAACCCTGATTTCTCATTTTCAATGCGAATATATAAATATAAAAATAATACAAAAATTCAAATTTAACAATATTTAAGTAAAATATTCATTTATTTGAAGTAATATACATTGAAAAATATTTAAATAAAAATAAAAATTAATTGTATAAGGAAAATATACTCTAAACACTTAACAACAGATTCAGCTTACAATCAGCTTTAATTTAATATTATACAACAATACTTCCGCGAACACTTTGCCTATACGATGCACTCTGATGTTAAGTATTGAAAATAAAATTAATTAAACTACAGAAAACTAAATCAAGTCAGTCAATAGAATGCCTGTCATGTAATAGCTAGCAAATGTGATTAAGTGCGAGCTCTTCAATGCATTTCTCGCCTAGTGAGAATAAAAAGAAGAAGAGAAAAACTCTAGCTTACAACGCATTCACGCATACTATTTACTTCTGGTTTTTTGTGGCTCTTGAAGTCGGATGGCAGAGGCACGCCCCATAGTCATTGACTATTTGGCTTACGGCACAAAGAAAAAATGCGAAGCGAACAACAAGCTCATCAAGAACAAGTAACAAGAGTACAAGAGAAGCAAAAAAATGTTGTTAGAGTAAAGAGAACGAAGCACAAATAGAAACGAGCAGCAGGAAAAAAATAAGAATACAACAAGTAAGAAAACTCTAGTCGAGAGTGCTCGACTAGATAATACCCTGAACCCAATTTCAATAAAATAAAATAATAATCTGTACTGTGGTTTGGTTTTTTGTAATTATCTTGAAAATGCATCAATTTTAGTGCTGAAATGGCAAAAAACTTCTTAATTTTGACAAATAGTTCAATATATTGCTCTTGATTAGTATTAAAATTAATCCGTTTTCAAGATAATTACAAAAAACCAGTGTCGAACGTGACAAAAAGTTGTCTTTTCTTTAGAATTACCCATATGGATAAATCAGAAAGTATACATAAGAATGTATGCGTGTAACGTTCAAAATGTACATATATACATGTATATATACATTGCATTGCCAAAAAAAATAATAATAGATGGCGCTTATATTAGTTGAAATTCGAAAAATGTTATATTATTAAATATCATTAAAAATAGACCCAACAAATAGACGTTCCTAGATTAACAGGCATTACCTTAATTAACACAGACACTTCATAATTGTAAAAGAAATATATCAATGCCACTCGAAGCTGTAATAGCCATAGTAAATAAGTTCACTGCTAAAGCGCCATCTATCAAGTTGAAATTTTTAGACCATGCTAGGCTAGTTTTGAATGTACATGCAGATGTCACGTGCTTTTGTTATTTGGGCAAACTTTCTGTTTATTATTTTCTGTTGACTTAACGGAATAAAATATAATTGAAACAAAAACACTTTCAGAAATGATGCTATTAAATATTTGAAATTTAAAAAAAAAAAACGCACTTATTCACAATTAGTTAAACTACTAACTAACTTTCAAAGGTATCAAATACAAAAGAATAAATAATAGAAAAGAAAGAAATAATAAAAAAAAAAAAAAATTAAAAATAAGAAATTATGAAAGGCTTAGGCGAGACTAGAACCTGCGACACCCTAACATTCGGTGCATCTGTCTAGCCATCTACACCACGGCTCACTTAAACAGCAGAGTAGCGAAAACGAATGAAATTCGCCATATACGAAAGAACACTAAAGCAGTGACTGAAAATACAAATACAATTCAAATACAATTCAAAGACAATTCTAACGCAATTCAAAAACAATTGTGATTCTTAGAATTTGCACGCATAGCAACATAGAAAACGGCCCAAGATTTTTTGTGTGTATATGTGCACACGCATACGAAAATTGATTTGCATTGCTCAACGTTGCTTGCATTTCCATTGTTATTTTAATTGTTTTAAAATTTTTAAAATATATAATGGAATGTAATGAGAGTTTCAGCATGATCTACATATTCTATTTGACATTTTAGGTTTTTTTTTAGAAATCATAACTCTTTTACAATTAGCTTTACATGCCCAAATATGTACATACATATGTACAGCCACACGCTGATCTGCGATTGTACACATATACACATAAACATACATACATATGTACATATGTATGTATGTGTGCCCGCAATGCGTCTTGCTTTGTCGCTGCCTTGCTTGCTGCGCCACATGGGTTTTGATGAGAAAACTTTATAGACTAATAATTCTGTTTCTAGATGGACAATCGTATTGATATGTTCAGATTAAGATTATGATATTCATATCTTTATGCCAAACCAAACTGTATGTCTCTAGTATTTGAAATGCATTTTTTACACATTTGGGGGTGTGGGGGCGAATTGGGGACCGGAATCCAAAATCTGACAAAAACCGAAATTGTATTAAATTGGTATCTATATATATGCAGAAGACTTGAAGACTCTAACTCTAAAGATGAATTAGCTAGAATTTTATAACTGGTTCCCGATAATTTCAGTTATCGATAACTAAGCAAATATACAAGTTATCGAATTTCTGAAACAAACTCGTACTGCGCGCTCAATATACGGACCTAACACAAAAAGAATGAACTCTCTAGCTTTTGTATCTTCGGAAATCGACGCGTTCAAACATACGGACAGACAGACAGACGGACAGACGGACAGACGGACAGACGGACAGACGGACAGACGGACAGGGCTATATCAACTTTTCTCGTCACCCTGATCAAGAATATATATACTTTATGGGGTCTGCCACGCCTCCTTCTGCCTGTTACATACTTTTAACAAAACCATTATACCCTGATTTCCCATTTTCAATGGGTTCAGGGTATAAAAAAATGAGAAAAGAATGCAAAAAAACTATGCAATTTTTTCGCCTGACATCGAGAGAGAGACATAGAGAGAGAGGGAAACGAGGCGTGAGCTGTGGCTACAGGAGAGAAACCCATCATAAGCTGATGTCCTACAAATGCTAATGAACAGCGGCAAAAAGAGACGCAGAACTGAATGAGAAAGCGCTAGACAACACTGATTTCTCTCCCTTTACTACACTAAATGCAGCTGCAGCGGCAGCGGCAGCGGCAGCTAAATTAATAATAATGATGAAAAAAGAAATAGTATGATGAGCGCGAGTTCATAATTAATTAATTAATAAGCCAGACTAGAAAAAAAGGAAAAAAAAAAAAAGTAAAAGAAAAGTAAAAAATCTAGCAAAAGATGGAAAGCGCTTTAAGAGTTGCAAAGTTGTCTATAAAAAAAAATGAGAAAATATAGATATAGATAACTATATATTGTTGTTATTAAATACAATATTATCTATATATTATATCCGCATATATATTTAATGAAAATCCCTGGCACATTCCCCATAGTGTAATGCTTTTGATTGTACTTTCTGCTTTTTATAGACTTTTCCATGGATATTTGAAACATTTTGAATGCGCCTCGTTACGTTTTCATAGCTGCATAAATTTTTAGAGCCTTAGACAAAGGCGCCTCATTTATGTTAGCCAAAATTCAGCCGTTGTATATTTGTAACTTTGTTGCAACACCTTCCCCCTTCATAACCATGGCAGCATAATTAAAACAGCGGCAGCAGCTGCAGGCCAACAATACAAAGGCAACAAACTGCACTAACTGCATTTTGTTCATTAGCGATCCACACACACACACACACATTTATAAAAGGCTCCGAGTGCATAATATTGAATTTCTATTCGCATATGCAACATGTAAATGCATAATTAATGCATAGGGCTAGTGCATTTGAAATGTTTGTGGAGGGGGGCGTGGCACAATAGAGCAATGAATATGTCATAGGCCAACAAACGACAAATGTTGCCATTAAATGCTTATGAAATCGCCACAGCATTTGGCAATTTAAGTGCTCGACTGCCTAATAGAGATCATGAGTTGAAACTACTATGGAAATTGCATGAATATAAGCAAAAGTCAAAGTATTGCAGAGTGTCATGACAGAAAGCTGCGCGCTATGAAGAAACATCTGCAGCTCGGTCAGGTAAAGCAGCATGACAGAAAGCTGATTGTTATGAAGCAGACGTTTTGTGATTAGAAGCATATGAGAACAATTTCTAAATAATTCCAAATGAAATGTTGTCATAAATGAATTTAATTTATTAAAAGCTTTTTTTTTATTAAGAATATTTATCTTTTACATAATTATAGAATTTACCCAGTTTTTATGAAAATTAGATATGAAATGAAGTCTTCACTGATAGTTCTCAAATATATTCAGCTATTACGTCCTTCAAATATACAAACTCAAGTTTTATATAATACAAATATAACATATTCACTATATAAACTATTTTTATAGACTTTCTAGCATTAATCCAACCGAGAGCTAAAGCCTTTCATGCGCCTATAATAATTTCAAGCAAAGTACAAATTTATTTAGCAACATTTTCACTTCTAAAACACCAACGCCAGACAAATATTCAACTTTTTGCTGCATGTGCATAAATTTATAACTTTTTAGATACACTTCTTATAAACTTTTAAAATTACCATACAAAAAAAAAAAACTCTCGCTATAAGCCCATTAGAAAAATATATTTCCTACACAAAAATTCACACGCAAAAATTCAATTGAAGAGACAACGCCAAAGACTGAAAAATGTGGCGAAAGAAAACAAACGAGAAAATCACTGACCCTTGAAAATAAATAATAATTACCTTCGTGGGCGTGGCCGTGCGGGGCGCAAGTAAAAATAAAACGAAAAGTGTCCGCAAAGAGTTAACAAAAGAGAAGAGAATAACAAAAAATCACACCAATAATTATAATAAAACAGAGAAAAAAAGTTGTTAAACGTTAATGTGTCCGAAATAGCAGAGAGACAATGAGTGTGAGAGGGAGAGACAGAGTGAGTGAGGGAGAAGGGTAGACAGCGTGTAGGAGCAGCTGTAGCTGAGCAATGTGGAACAAACTTATTAAAAATATTGAAGAATGAGGTAAGCGAGACAGAGAGATGCAAAGAGGGAGAGCGAGAGGAGGCGCAATTGAAATGAAATGTGACACGCAAGCCAACAATAAAAACTCACACACACATTTAATCAACTTCAGGTGTGTGTGAGAAAGTGAAGGTGGCGGCTATAAACTAAGAAGTCGTTCGCTATCCCGCTCTCCCTCTCTGCCTCCCCCTCTCTTTTTTCCTATTTTTGTTGATTTAATTAAATTGAAATTACGAGCTGTGCTCGCAAGTTAATTCTGTTGTTGCTGCAGCCATTTGCCGCTGCTTTGGCTTAAATATGCATTTCCGCGCCGCGCCGCGCAGCGTCGCACTTGAGCATGGGAAATGCATTTGCGGAATGTTTTCCTGCTGCAACGCGGCTCGCGAAGTTTTTCCCAGCTTTGTTCTGATAATGTCTGCCGCCTGCTGCTTCTGGCCAAAGCCACCCACAAGCGACGCAATGCTTGGCTGCATGTGAACAAACACAAATGACGAACAACAAGCCGCAACAAGAATTTCTCAAACTTGGCTTATTCGCCTCAGTCTCATGAGTCACTGGAGCGCTCTTGTCAAAAGCCGACGCCCTGCTTCTCGCTTCTCGCTTGGAAGTGCACATGCTTTATGCTTTATGACCCAAACTTTTCATTAAACATTTTTATAGCAAAAAAAAAAAAAAAAAAAAAAAAAAAAAAACACACACACAGAAGTAAATAAAAAAGAAATGCTGCACAAAAAAATTTAAACAAAAAACATATAAACGTATTCTAAGCGCATAAACTGGGCGCAGGCTCCACTCAGAATGTGAGGCAGGCCTAGATGGGAGGAGCCAGAGCTTAGGCTAAGGGAGTGGAAGAGAGAGACAGTAGCATTGAGCGAGCGAGAGAGTGGGAGGCCAGGAAGCGGCAAATTCTTCACACGTTTAGCGTAAAGGAAAATTTTATGTGCGAACTTTTGGCGTCGCATTTAATAAATAATTTTTGTTCTTCTTCTTTTCTGCTTTTATTTGATTTAATTCGCAAAAGAAAAAAATATATACACATATGATTCATGGCAGCATAATTCTGTTAAAAGAAATTCTCTCAGCATTTAAACTTCGATTGCAGATTGCAGCAGACACTGCCTTGGGGTTCGCTTTTGTTCATTCCATTTAATTTTCAGTTTTTATGCCACTTTTCTTTTTTATTATTTGCATTTTATGGCTTTCATTAGAGTTTCTGCATTTTTCATAGTTTTACGCGCTATTTAACTTTAGAGTTGCGCAAAATTTATGACATCTGTTTCATGTGCGACGTTAGTTAATGCATTTTTTTTATATATTTCACATTCGCCGCGACACTTGTGGCTTTCTCTTATTTATTTTTATTTTTATTTTTTTATCTCTCCGCTCGATTGGCACTATCGAAGTATTTTCTTGTTTTCGAAACACGCTCTCTATAAATAATCGACGTGCAGCATTGCAAAAATAAATGTGAGCAAAGCACGAGCAAAAACAAGAAACAAAAACTATTTGAAATAAATTGTTTTTCATGCTGTTTTGTTCGTTGTCTCGTTATATTATTCTGTAGTGTGTATTATATCATTACGCTATTTTTATAGTCTCGTATGCTCGGACTAAAACGTGCTGCGAGCCGCAGTCGTTGTCAGTTCTTAAAAGCTTTTTGACTTTTACTATTTGCTTATTTCAATTTGCTTTTAACGTTAAGATGTAAATTTTACTTTTAATAATTTTTGCTTTTTGCTACATTTATAGCTGCAGCTGGAAAATGAATTGATCCATATATATTTTATGTTTTATTCTGTACAATATTTTTTATAATTGAAATGCAAAATCATCAAAGTGAAAATTCATTTTAAATGTTGTACAATAAAGTTTCGAGTTTCGTATTTAATTTTTAGAAAAATATTTATCATTAAGTCTCACTAGAAATTTTCAATTATTAATTTTAGTTCGATTAAATGGAGATTTTATGTTGATTTTTTAAGAGTTGCTTAAATATTTTAAAAAGTTTTTGTGGCATTGAAAATACCAAATTAATTATTAAATATATATTCATCATTTATTCTTTTTTATTTTATTTTTATATTTATTATATATATTCAAATAATTTATTTAATGCATATTATTCGATTGTCTCTTGCTTTTGAGATTAATCACTTAAATAATCTGTGCAATTCGCTCACAGCAAATAAAACAAAGCCCACGCATATTTGACAGAGTGGGGCGCAGTCTCAGCAGCTCCACATGCCTGGCTGACTAATTTTGAGCACCTGTTTCGCGTCCAATTTTGCAGACTCTTAAAAAGCGTATCAAGCATACGAAATGCGCGACACAATGTCAAAAGTATATACACATATCTATAAAATCGAGTGAGCTGTATTTGTTTTTCTTCTGTTTTCTTTTTCTTTTTTTTTTTTTGTTAGGGGTTTGGGAGGCGTGTGCTTTGCATGTGTTGCCGATAATGTTTATGCTGTCAGTTACTGCTGCACATGACATTCAATTGCCACAAATCAAGATAGGACAACTAGCAGGAGAGAAGTAGCTGTCAGTCGAGAAGGAGAAAAAAAAAAAAAGAGCAAGGGGCTATCCAAAGGCAAGCCATAGTTTGTCTCCAGAGTCTGTGTCGAGGTATATTATAAAATGAATGCCAAGACGAAAGCACATACATATCTTTGCCATATACATGTATAAATGTATGTATATGTTTTTTTTTTCCTTTGCTGTTCATTTTGCTAAGGGAACACGTGCCAATTGTTGTGCGTGTGTGAGTGTGTGTGTGTGTTGGGGACACACATTGTATCTCTTGAGGGGTAAGAAAAGATGTCGCACACTCGCTTTGTTCCCTTTAACAAATCACATGCTCAGTTTATGCCACGCACACACGCAAGCATTTGAGTGTGTGTGTGTGTGTGTGTGTGTGTGTGTGATGTGTGACAACATCACATGCAGCATTTTTTGTTGTTGTTGTTGTTGTTGTTGTTGTCATGTTGTTATCATAAAATAAAAATTTACTTCTGTGCGTACGTGTGAAGGCGTCAGCAGAGTCAGGAACAGAAACTGGGAACAGGGGCACACATTTCTGCTGCTTGACTTCTAAAATGCTTTTTATTTAAAATTTCAACTGGATTTAAATATGCCAGTCAGAGGAGAGTTGTAAAAGCAGCTCAAGCCCTAAGCACGTTGTCATTTGTCTGATGAAGCAGTTGATGAAGCAGATAAATTTAAAGACTTTTGCTTGACAACAGCAGAATAACATTTATTATTTTTATTAACAGCTTTAATTGAGCTTAAAACAGATACTTAAAAAATTTCAGAGATTTATTGGCAGTATATAAAGAAAATCCAAATTGGATTTTAATGAGATTTCTTTTTTTTATTAATATAATTGAAGTTTGTGTTTATTAGAAATATTTACTGCAGCTTCAAATATTTCCTTTGAATATATATAGTGAAAATTATTTGATTAACATTTTTATTAAGAATTTCAATAGGAATTTAATTCAATTAAATCTAACTCAAAGTTTCTCATTCTTCTTTGCTTTTTTCTCTTGTGCTCTCTTCTGCTTCAGCATCCCCTTCTCGCACACATCAATCAATTGTTTAGTTACTCTAACATGTTTGATTACTTAGCTATGCACTTTGACAAAGGCACTCGACAATGAGAAGCTTTTATCGGTCGGAGAGCTGCCTCAATGCAGCCATTAAGTGGAACGAATGTGTGTGTGTGTGTGTGTGTGTGTGTGTGTGTGGAGGAGGCCTGGGTATTTGAAGACAAATACCGAAACGCAAATCAATTAAAGCGCTAATTGAATTGTTGCCAGCAAGTGAAGCTGATTAGGGCCCAAAACAAAATTCGATTGGCCAAAGTCAAAGTCGGGCGGGAGCGGGTCAGATTAGCTGTGCCAGCTCTGGGCAAATATTGGCGGAATGAGTGACAGTTGGGCCGCAATTAAATTTCCACAGTTCAAAATGAAATTAACGAGCATTAAAACTGAGCTGAGCAGTAGACGCAGCGAGGGCGGCAGAAAGTCGCGCGGCAAAGCAATTTACGAACAGGTCACTCGGTCAAGTGTCTCCCTCTCTCTCTCTCTCTCTCTCTCTCTCTCTCTCTCTCTCTCTCTTTATTTCTCTCTCTCTCTGCGGCTGTGTTCTATGTGTAAACACGTTAATTAAACGCAGGGATAATTATAATGTGCACAAGGAAATGGCTTAGCCAGGCATGTGTGGCAACAGTAGCTGCAGTGGCAACAGCGGCAAAATGTGATTGAATTGCTAAGTGACAAGCGCATCGTTCAACTGGCTGCCACATGTGCCGCCTATGGGCGTGGCAGGAAGCGCAATCGTTCGCTCTCTTTCTGCATAATTATGCAACAACAGGGCCCGACAAACAGACTACAGCAAGCCACCAACCACCAAGCCACCAAGCCACCCAACCACCCAACCAGCCAAGCCACCAACAAACAACAAGTTGACTTGAGCACGAAGACACTTTCAAGTGTCTGTGGTGTCGCAGTGCGAACGGAGCCGAGGCACAACATATGCCCAGGCACGTAAATGAGGCCAATATGGCAAGGACTTCAACAGGTCCTTCAGCTGCTAGCATAAGCAAGAATCTGTGTCTACAAAGCCTAGCTGAGCTGCTGGGATTATATTATATTAAATATTAGCTTTATGAAAGTTGCAAAAATAGAGATTATATGAAACTGAATTTTTGATGAAACATTCGAACTTGTAATCCAGTCAGCAAGTTGCAATTAGAATAATTGTTGGGTCAAATATTTTGTAATGAGACTTTCTCTACTCTCTTGTGTTGTGCTTGATAAATATTTGATGCAATTTGAAGGTGCTCTACTCTCCTTATAATTGACTTTTATATTTTTCCCTAATTCTCTCTGCTGTATGTTTTCTTTATTATCTTGTTTTCCTCTTACTTGCATTTTCTTTTCTCCTTTCCCCTTTTTTATGTTTCTCTCTAATATTTTCTTCTAAATATTTAATATTTATCTGTCTTTTCTCTTCCCTATTCTCTCTTCTGACTTTCTTCTTGCCTATCTCTTAGCTTTTCATCTTCTCAGAGAAGAGAAGGGTTCTCTGTCTTCTTTCTTTTCACACTTCTTTCTTCTTATCGCTCATTCCTTTCTTCGCTTTTCTCTCATCTGCCAGATCTTACCTCTCCTTCACTTCCTCTTAATTTGTATCTCTTAGCTTTCAACTCTTCTCACTCTCCTGCTCTCTTCAATCTCAACTCCCTTGAGACTTCTTCCACTGCTCTTACATCTCATCTCATCACCCTCTCATCTCTAATAGCTTCTATGGAACATTGTAAGTTTACATATTTGAAAGCCACTCGGCTAGCATTGATGTGATTGTAAAAGTTTTTGCTTCGAGTTCATTCCTAATGCAATTTGAGCATAATCAAAATACGTTAAGTATGTAACAATGTGCACTGGGGAAATTGAAATTAGTTTGAAGCCGTGCGGGCAACAGCTTCACTCGACACACACTCGATAACAGTCGAGTGGGACAGAGAGTGAGGGAGTGAGACAGATGGATTAGTTGCAGCAGACAGCAGGCACTTGATTCTAATCAACTCAGTTGTCTGTGGACTGTCGGCTAACTGACTCGCAGTCAGACAATTATGCCAAATAGAGAGATTGAGAGATGGAGATTTCAGCCAGGCCAACAAACCAAAGCAGCCCCAGCACTACAGTCTACAGCTGTGCTCTGCGCTCTGCCTGCGCCTGTCACTGCGGCAATTGAATATGCAAATTGGTAACAGCGACGTAGTCAATCCAGCTCGACTCGTCCTCTTAACCAATGCTTTGGCTCGCAACGAAGGAAGAAAAAATTAATACAATTGTTATGAATATATTTTGAAAGAGAGAGACGAAGAGGGAGGTAGAGAGTGAGAGAGAGAGAGTGGGAAGAGGGCTGCACATGTGCCTTCAATTCTCTTATTTGCATTTTAAATTAACATTTTCTACGCTTTTCACTTTGATTTGTGCAAATGTTTGACAAGAGATTTTTTTAGATTTTACGTAATTATTGCAAATGCCGAAGAGTTGCCACACACACACAGTCAAATGAAGTCTCATTGTTGTTGTTGGCACAGTCTGCATGCGTTGCATTAGGGTGTCTCGCATGCAGACTTGAGTACAGCTGCCCCCCAGCTGTTGACTTTGTGATGAGCTTGAAATGTAGCCCAGAATTGAATTAGCATTATGCTTGGATTGACAATCAACAAGGAACTTAATTAATGAAGCTCAAATGTTTTCGGGTCTTGATAACTTGTCCAAAATATGATCTAAGCGAGAAATGTTGGCTAGACGAAACTTTGAAGTTTGAAGAATATTTTTTTGAAGAATATTTTAAAAATCTCTCAGAGGGCTTGTCATGTGAATGAAATTGGTTAGACGAGCTTTGAGCTTGGAAAGTATTTTAAATAGTAATATTCTTCTGGAGGTATTGTTTTTTAGAAGAAAATTATAACTTTTAGAACGAATTTCGAGCTAGGAAAATGTTTTATATAGAAATATTCTTCCAAAGGTATTTTTTAAAGAATATTTTTGGCACAAAAATAAAATTTTTAGTTTGATTTCTAGAAAAAAATGAACTACGAATTTATTTAAAATTTCTTTTTAGATTTTTTAAATAATATTTTGTATGATTTTTGTATATTAAACTAATCAAATATTAATCAAGATAAAATTAAAGCTTTAACAAAATATTATCAATATCAATTTATATTGAATTAAATTGCTTTAATGAGCTTACAATATTTGATTTCGTTGCAAAGAATATGTTGCCAAAAAAGTTATTCAGTACAAAAAAAAACTGTATAAGATCTTTAATGAGCTTTTACAATATTCCATCTTAGGCATAAATAAAATATGTATAAACTTTAATGAGCTTTATACAATTCTTTAATTGCTTGCCTATAAGCTTTAATGAGCTTTCACTCTAATGATGAAGTAAATTGTTTTGAAGCACAATCTCCATTGTCAATGGTTTCCTCACAGTTTTAATGAGGTTTCAATTTAAGTACGACTCACAAAGCCTTTGCTTAGTGGGCGCTTAAGAGAACTTTCAGTTGTGGCATAAAACACTTTGTTTATGCACAGTGCCCACATTTTATTTTGAACGCAAAGCCTCTGTCTTATGGCACTAGCATCTCGCTAAAATCTGAAGCATTCGCTCAAGTCTCTAGACCGCACGCTCTCAGGTTCATTTGGCCCCAGCAAACAGCGGACTTCATTGCCAGCTAAGCCTGTTGAGACTGCAGCTTAGCATAACACAAATATTTATTTAAACCAACAACAATTTTTCGCGGACTAGAGACGGAGAATGCTTCTATATATATTTATATGTTTTTTTTTTTTTTTTTTTTTTTTTTTGAGCCCTTGGTGCCTTTGGGAGTTTCTTCTTTTTGGCCGTTGTGGTTTATTTCATACCATATTTGTGCTGGGCTGCGGCGCGCTGTGCGTGAGTTGTCTGATAAATTCGAGTTTTGACAGTCGAATTAACCTGTCATGCTTGTCGCTGGCACGAGTGGGCTCTGTTAAGATCACAGACAACAGCTGAACGGCGAACGGCGAACGGCAAATTGCGAAATGTTGCATGTTTTGTGGCGCTCTAACATGAACAATAAACCAGCTCGTATGACGTTGCATATGCAATATGGAAAATGGCAAAAATCAAGTTAAAAACAAAGAGTGACAGCGAGAGAGAGAGAGAGAGAGCGAATGGAGTATAGTAGCCCAAAGCGCATTTTCAAGAATTTCGCGCTAAGCTGGCTTCTGTTTTTCAGTTACAGTTCTTTTGACTTGTTGACTTGGGCCTGGGCTTGACAGGGTGTCTAGTGATATAGGGGCTCTTGACATTGCATAAACTGTCATTTAGTTTGTACGACTTGACAGCTAACCATTCATTTTCGGCAACTGCAACAGCAAGTCGAACAAAAAAAAAAGGGAAACTGTCCTACGAGCATTGTCTGAGTCGTGTCGAGTGCTGCTGCAGCTCAGCTGCCACACAGTCTGAGGCAGCTCTCAAGAGGTGTCACACACAAATTAAATGGTTGCCTGTCAAAGCTCAACAAAAAAAAAGTTAAGTTTCTTGCAGCTGCAGGTAAAAATGAGATTCTCGCATGACTCACGCACCTGTGATTTCTTGTCCGCCCCCAGCCCTCAGTCCATCCACACTTCGCCTTGGCTCGCACGTAAATGGCTGCATTTTTCAGCCAAAGTGCAGCACAAATATTTGCTAATGTTCCGTCGTCGTCGTCATCGTCGTCGTGTTGCAGGTCGTGCATAATGCCACGCCCAGCACGCCCATCGCTGCCCCTGCCACACTGACTATGATTAAATGCAGCGCGTTAAACAAATTCTTGAGGCATTCGCCCTGCTCGCTCGCAGCACCTGACGTCTCTCAGATTTGTTATGCCCAGCTGTGTGTGTCCCTGTGTCACATCCTCAACTGAATTTGCAACTTGTTATGGCTGCCCCGACTATTTCTATGCATAAATTAGAGCACAGCCAGCTTAAATATAAAAAAGTGCTGCTACTGCTTGAAGCATTACAAAAAAGTGCAAAGAGAAATTGTATTTATTTTTTTTTTAGAGATTTTTTTAAAGTGTTATTTGAGCTGTTTATGACATAAATGAGACTAAACGGAAGCAAATTATGCATTAAAAACTTAATTTCCGCTGTAATTTAAAACTGCATGAATTATAAATCTAAAAATTGATGATTTAATAAAAAAATAAGCGCATTACATAATTTGGCTGGGTGTGACAAAAAATCAGTAAATGCAAATTAATCACGTTTAATTTCCATATATGCATAGCTGTCAACAGAAGTGGCTCTTCCTTTTTTTTTTCCTTTACTCTCTTTACAACCTGTTTTTCACTTCCCCTAAACAAGAAATTTACTTGAGTCACTTCTGCTGCGGCTTCTGCTAGTAAGAGAGTATATTCGGTGGGCTATGCTGAGGGCAGTGAGTGGGAATGCTACATATAGAAATATAGAGAGAGAAACTTATTGCCTAGACCAATGACCATATAGTTTCTTTACTCTATGAGCGAGCTGCACTCGCTGCCTGCCTGTATGAATGCTACATATAGATATATACATATAGAGATTGAGAGAAGAAGAACTTACTGCCCTCAGCATAGCTCAGCCAATACTAGCTTGTAAATATATTAAATAAATATAAATGGAAGAAGTGCAGAGAAATGTTGGAAATTATCACTGAGAACTTGATAAGCGTGAGTTAATTTTCTTGTATAGCATACGAAATTCGTATTATGCATAGCAGTAAAAGCTTTAAACTCATGTATCATTATTTTGCATAGCTCTATTGCTATAAAACAGAATTAGACAAGCAAGTTAAAGTTTGCTCTATAGATAGCTAAAAAATATAAAAATATGTAAGCCGAAGACTTCAGTAGCCAGCTTTTAGTTAGCTTTAATTTCACATTAATTCTAACTGTTAAATAAATAAATAAAAATATATATTCATATTGATATTTAAATATAAATATTCAATACAATATATAGAAATATCGTCTAGCTGTTGGCTTGCTATACAAAAATTCCTATATTCCACAAGAAATTTCCGTTTATAAAATTTATTTCCACAAAAAGTTTAGCTTCTAAAAGTTTTTTTACAAACTTATAACGAACTCCTAGCAAAATTTAAAATTTAAATATATATTTATATATTTCAAATAATTTTTATTTGATTTCAAGCAATAATATTTAGCAATTCTATTTGAAGTATGAAAGAGTATTATGCAGTTAGTAAAGCCCTATTGCCAGGTGTTTACATGTTTTGATTTGCTTGGCTTTTGCTCTTGTTGCTGTTGTTGTTGTTCCTGACTTGTTGTTCTTGCTGTGGGTCAACTTGTTTCACAGCGTCGAGAGGAAGCAATAAAGGAAGCCCTAAAAGGGTGTACAGTCCAGTCGAGAAGTTGCAACCGCACTGCAAGCGGGCAGGCAGCAGCTGCCACAAGCCTCTTGCCTTGCCTTCGCCCTGTGCCCTGTGCGTATTGGCTGTGGAAGGTAGCGTATTAAATTTCACTTTCAAAATTGTTGCCAACTGTTCAAAACTGTCGACAGTTGGCCTGGTGCAGCTCTACACAAATAGTAGCTGCTGCTCATTGATTTTGTGGCATGTTGCAAAGAGCAAGCAGTTGCAATCATGTCCAGCTGGAATTGCAAACAACTGTGTGGCCAATTGTCGGTTTGGCTTGCGTGGCATGTGCGTACTGCTGCTGCTGCTGCTAGCTGACATCAAGTGCCACGGATTGGGTTCTGTCCAGCCATGGGTATTTTGGTATTGGATTACTAGAAGAGTGAGTGAGGGTCGAGCACCTTATTACTGCCACCGACTGTGGCACGAATCGAAAAACGCAACTGATTTATGACAGGTAAATGAAAGTGGCTTGACCAAAGCTGAAGTTCTGCTTGGAATAGATTGAAGGCATCAGGTTGCACAGAAACTGGCAGAAATGACTAATGATGAAACTGAAACCCAGCCGACCAGAGCCAGATTAGTCAAAGAGTTATGTGAACTTCAATTGCTAACTGACCACAGAAGGCAGAAATCTCTTTAAGAATTTCTTACTAATAAATGCTAGAAATTCTAGTCAAAGTTGGACATGTCTATAAACTATTTTATATTAATATATTATATTTACTTTGTAAATAAAAAATAAAATAAAATTTAAATATATTTTATTTGGCATATTTTTTTACTTTTTTAAATAAAAAATAAAATACAATTTTAAATATATTTTATTTGGCATATTTTTATATATATATATATATTTTTTTTTAGTTTACGCATATTTAATTTATTTATATTTTATTGTTTTCTTTTCATATATTTTGTATACTAAATATTATTTATTTTTTTAACTAATATTTTTTTTTTGTACTTATATTAGCATATTTATATATCATTTATTTATATTTTATAGATGAATGTATATTTAATTTTATTATTTTAAATTTATTTTTATTTTGGATATTTCTATTTTTTTTATAATTATATTTTATGTATGCATAGATTTTTTTTTATTGTAAATATATTTTTATTCAATATTATTTTTTTTCATAATTTTATTTAAATATTCATATATTTACATATTTTTTAAATTTCTTTATGATTTGCTTATATTTTATATATTCATATTATATAGAATATATTTTTATATTTGCATTTTATATTATTCAAGCATTAGAAACTATTTATTTTGTTTTGCATTTCCACAATTATCAATTGCAGCTCTTTGGCTTTGTAAACAAATTGAAATGCATTTCTATTTCACACAAATGCTTTGTCCATGACTCATGCGGCGTATGCGCAATTCGTTCTAGTTCCATTTTATCTATTTATAGGGCAGACGCACTCAAAATGCAATTAGCGCTCTACTTTGTTGCCTCTGTTTGCTGTTGCAGTTAGTTTGGCTATTTTATGTTCTGAATTGGCTAAATATCGAAATACAAATGGGTCGCATTCGCTTCGATATTTGAAAGCAACTTAATTATAGCCACACTTGACTCTTCTCTGCTAAGCCAACTAATCCTCAACGCACAAAGCAAAGTTTCACAACTCCGGCGCTCACATTTCCCACACTGTAAATAAATCATTTTACTGGCTGGCATTATTTGCCACTTCAGTCATAAGCTTAAGATCTTAGGATTCCAAACAAAAACCACATTTGTTGCGGTTACTCTAACTGACCCTCGGCCCGCCCTCAAACTCATACCCAACCTCATCCTCATCCTCATCCTCATCCAGCCACCCACACAGCTGCAGGTGATATGTGTACTTAAGAACTTAAAAACTTGAGAGCGAGTTTCGGTTTGTTTCTCGAGTTTGGAAGTTGACGCTGTGGCTGCATTCAAGTTCTTAGTTGAGGTCAAGTTTACCGTCCCTCCAAAGTGTTGACACAGCTCTCAATTTGTAATTTGTTCGCACAGTCCTACAGCGAGGGGGTGCGGGGCGTGTCCAGATTATATTTGCATTAATGCGACACACACATCAAAGTAAGCAAATCAAAAAAATGTATATATGTAAATAACTTTTTTGTGTTTGAGCAAAAGTTTTGTCGTGCTGAAACTTAAAGCTGTGCCAACATTTGGCAGCCAGTGGCAAAAGAAAACGCATTTCCTTATTTAACAAGTTAAATAAGTTGCGGTCGTGCTTAACTGACTGCACGATACTCGTTATTGAGTTCGAGATGAGGAATTTTGTGAAATGCTAAGTATTGAGTTTCGCACTGAAATGAAATGTGAAATTAAATAGAAATATTTCAAAAAGAAATAAATCAAATTAGTAAATAAATTTTTAAAAAATGAATAATCAAATAAAATAAAAATAAAATAAATAAAACAAAAATGAATAAATAAAAAAATAATAAATAAAAAAATTAAAAATTAAAAAATAAATAAATATATATAATATAAATAAATGAATATATAAATAAATAAATACATGAAAAATAATATAAATTAAATTAAAAATTAAATTAAATTAAAATAAATAAACAAATAAAATAAAATAAAAAATGAAAATTAATTAAAGTAAATACAACAAATAAAACAAATGAAATAAAATACAAATAATATTAAAATAAATAAAAAAATAAAATTTAAAAAAAATGTATTTAAAAAAAATAAAGAACATTTTTCCCTCAGCCAATTTTGCGTATCATATAAATTCGTGTTGTATTTGATGTTAAATAGGAGTAAATGTCCAAGAGTAGTAGGTTTCTGATAGGAGTAGGTGTCTCATAGGAGTAGATGCCATGCTGTAGTAGAATAGCTGTCTAATAGTAGCTCTAGTCTAGTGATTGTGTAAGTGTAAGTTTATGCAAGTGGTATTTCGTACTCTATTTTATTTTCTCTTATACAATTCGTCTAGGTGCGAGTTGCAATTCGGCTTTGTCTTCTTTGTCTTCTCTTCTCTTTTGGTATGCCGAACGAGCTTCGTGTGTCTTGCAATGCCTCTCTAGTAGTTCGTTTCACGTTCGGTGCCCGATTATACCCGATCGAACTATCTCTCTCACTCTCATACATAGTATGCCGAACGAGCTTCGTGTGTCTTGCAATGCCTCTCTAGTAGTTCGTTTCACGTTCGGTGCCCTTTTACAAAAGCAATTGCATTGTACCCGATCGTGCAATCTCTCTCACTCTCAAAATCAAACACGAATTCTCAGTAGCAGTTGCCAATGCTTCGTCGGCTTCATTTCATTTCCATTTTATCATTTCTATGCTCTCGTCAGACAACTGTTGCAAGCCAATATACTCTCTTATCACTACTTAGGCGCGCATAAAAAGAAGGCAAAGTTTTGGCGTCGCGTTTCTCCCTTTTTGTGCATGCATGTAAATATTATTAGAATGGGACGCAGCAGCAGCGGCAGAAGTTCAAACACATTTAAATTAGGCCTGAGCGCATTTTGATGATGCTTAAAAACTTTTCAACAAATCTCGCGCGCTCTCTCTCTCTCTCTCTTTGCAGCTCTATCTCGCTCTAACTCCCTTTGCTTATGCTTCTTACAAGGAACAAAGTTTTTTGTTGACAACATTTTTTGCTTGTTAGTTTTGTTGTTGTTGCTGCTGCAGTTACATGTTCCCATCATTATAATGTGGAATGCTTTATTACAGTAACTTTTTTACGCAACATTTTGTCGTAATTTTATTTTATTTTATTTTTTTTTTTTTATAATTTTTTTCATAAGAAAAACAAGAAACTTCTTTAAATAAAGTTGTCAAGTCAGCAAATTTCTCTGCGTTTCGTAGGTGTCATGAAGTGAGGGCAAGACTCAACTTCATCTACTTCATCTTCTTCATGTTTGTCTTGTTGTTGTTTTGTTCTTAAGGAAATGCATAATGGAAATGTATTAAATTAGACTCAAAATGTGATTTGCATAACAACTGTCTTGTACGTTGATCGGAATCAGGCTTAGACTCTTGCTCTCTCTCTCTCTCTCTCTCTCTCTCTCTCTCTCTCT
Organism: Drosophila borborema; assembly: GCA_030914335.1. NCBI lineage: Eukaryota > Metazoa > Arthropoda > Insecta > Diptera > Drosophilidae > Drosophila > Drosophila borborema. The sequence continues at coordinate 15,820,460 of JAUESP010000310.1, forward strand.
CTCTCTCTCTCTCTCTCTCTCTCTCTTACTTGACCTATTGCCATTGAGCGAAGCTGAAACTTTAGGCTTGCCTTTAATGCCTCGCTCTCTCTCTCAGTCTCTCTCGTTTTATCTCTATCTCACTCACTCTCTCTCTACTCTGCTCATGTTAAGCGCCCTTTCGCAACTGCAAGCGATATTTTAAGCTGATTAACTTCTTTAGCATGGACTATATGGATATATGTATATATATAGCTGCGCGCCCTTAGATTTACTTCTTGGTTCATAAATCCTCAGCTGAATTGTAAATCGCTTATAGTTTTTGCTCTTCAGATGTAAACCGCATCAGCAATATATATACACATATATATATATAAAAGACAATTGCCACAGCAACATTTAATACTGTCAAACAGAAATTGGCAGCATCGTTGACATTTTGTTGTCCCAAGTTGAATGTAAGCGGCTTTTACTTATCGTTTGACATTTTTGTGACTTGTGCAGCACACACACACACACACACACACACACGCACACGAAGTCTGGCTACCCTCAATTTGGAGCATTTCCAAGCCTCTCTCTCTCTCTCTCCCGCACTCCCCGCTGACCTATATGGCTGCTGCACTTGCTCACATGCAATGTTTATGTGCCGAAAGGCAGCTGCAAAAAAAGAAAGGGAAAGAAAAAAATCTGAACCACAACAAAAGGCTGTCGAGTTAAGCGCCGATACAAAAGCAGCAAACAAAATATAAAAAAAAGGAAGCGCATGACACTTTGTTTGTAAAATCTGCATATAGTCAAGGAAATGAACTATAATCAAAGATTTAACGAGCATACGCCTCGACTTGATATCAAGTTTAATACGTGCTTATGAAAGACAAATATCTTGAGATTAAGCTATGGCTTAAGCTGAAATGAGTAATGAAAGTTCTATGAGATAAATAAAATAAAATAAAATAAAAGTAAATAAAATAAAAGAAATGCAAAGAAAAGAAAAGAAAAGAAAATAAAAAAAATAAATAAAATAAAATAAAATAAATAAATATAAAAATAAATCCTATAATGTGGTAGAGCGATTGGCGTTGGACTTTGGGTTTATTTGTTCTTAATTAAAATAAAAAATAAAAATAAATATTATATATTGTAAATTAGTAAATAGTTAGTATTAATTGGGCTTACGGCATTTATAAATGAATCTAAATATAAATTTACTCTAAAGAGTAAAAGAGACCTAGTTGGGAAAGTTTGACTCAAAGATATCTTGAAACCCTTGCAAAGCCTCTCTCTAACTAGCCTAACTCTCTTAATGGAATTTTAGTTGCAATTATTAAAAAAATATTACAATTATACGGATAGACTTCAAAAGACGAACAGCTGTTATTAGTGCTGAATAATTTACAAAAATAATAAATATTGTATAGGTTTTATCAGTTTATCAAATTATATTTGCCAAAATTTTTGTCTAATTTTAAAACGAAAATTCAAATTAAATAATAATAAATAAATAAATATATTTAAATATATATTAAATATATAAAGATATATAAATATCTTCAATTAGCAATGTATTTTAATTGCAATAATAATTGTCTAATTTATATTTATGCAAAATGAGCTCAAAGTCTTCAAAGAAATTTGTTAAGTATTTCCTGCTTTTACACTTGCAATTAATTTCTTTTTCCCAGTTTGATACACAAACTCAGCTTTTACTTAAAGAACGAACTATTATGTCATATAAGCACTTCAGCTAGATAACTGTGAAGAAGACACACATTTCCTTTGAAGCTGCAAAGCCTCTGAGCTCAAAGTGTCAGCTGCATTTGTGACTAGAAATCATTTTAGCACTTGCTTTGCATTTAGTGAAGCATATAAAGCTTTTTGCCTAAAAGAAAGTGAGACTTTGCTTATCCTCACTCTTGCTCTCTCTCTCTCTCTCTATCTCTCACACACCTGCACGCTATTTCTCTCGCTCTCATTTGGTCGCTTAATCAGCGCTTAAGTAGGAACTCGGAAAAGCCGCCAACCGTCAACCTTTCCGCACTTGCGCTCACTTGAACTTAATTTGGTGAGTGGTTTGAGCGCCGGCATATTCGTTCCCCTTTCACTCCCGCATTTGCCCAAAGAGTGCGAGCGCGTCATAAACGTCTGGTAAAACAGTGGAAAATACAACGATAGCAAGCGCAGCAGAGTTGTGTGTGTGTGTGGGGGGGAGGGCAGCGCAGTTGAGGGAAAAATAATATAAGAACAACAGAACGAATTGTGGGGCTACGCCGGTCTAGGCTGGGCTGGCAATAAAAACGCACTTGGCTACCTCACTCACTCACACTCGAGGCACAGCTCGTTGCTTTCAACAGTCTGTCGACTGGTTACCACTTCCGGCGGCAAAAGCGGTTCCTGCCACAGGTAACCAACGGCAACCCCAAAATGTCTGGCCTGAGTGCCAGAGTCGAGTCGACTCGAAGCGTTGCGCGTTCAGTTGAGCGTCTGGGAGCAACATATGCAAATTTAATATTTTTATTAAAAAAGTTTTTTGGACCACACAAAGAAGCAGCAGCAGACTCAGAGACACAGCACACTTCACAGAGAGTGTGTGTGAGAGAGAGAGAGGGCAAGAGTGTGTGAGAGAGAGAGAGATACTGCTCTATGGCACTGTCGTTGTTTTAATAGGGAAGCGAATTAAGTGCCGCGGTTCGAGCAAGTTCCTTTCCTTTCTTTTTCTCTCTCTCTCTCTCTCTCTCTCTCTCTCTCTCTCTCTCTCTCTCTCTTTGCTACCCCAACACTTTCCACCTTTTCAACTCTCACTCACGCTGCCCTTTCCATATACAAAAAAAAAATACAAGTTTTTTATCCGCATGCTGAACCCTTTGCCACACCTCTGTCGAGCAGATTAGGGAGATTTGCTTAATCTGTAGACTAGTTGGTATTTTTTTATATTTTTTTTAATATAATTTTAATATAAATATTTTGACAAGTTAAGAAAAGTTTGTTCTATAAGCAGCTGAGCAAAACTTAAGCAATCGATGAAATCATCATCCATGATTATGCAGGCCTACTACAAATCTTTTAGCTATCTTCAAACTGTTGTCTATGTCAATGCTGCTCAAGTTCAGCTTTGCTCTTATCTACTACAGAGTCTCTCTCACTCTCTCTCTCTCTCTCTCTCTCTCTCTCTCTCTCTCTCTCACTCTCTCTGTCTTTCTTTAATATATTTCCTTAACATTTGCCTCACCTTCTCCACATTTAACTTATCTAATAGCTTCCGCCCACAAAAAAAAAAAGAAGCTAAACGAAACTTTCTCTACCCAGCCCTAATTTAATATTAATTTCAAATTGAATTTGCATTACATTTTCAATTTGGCAACCACAAGCCTGATTGAAAATATATATATATATATATACATATACATATATGGATAGTTGGGGTGGCTGCGTGTCAGGACCTAAAGGACCTTCGTCAACATTTAAGGTAATGACAACAGCAATGGCCCATAACAATAATGAGAATTTCTTAACCCGAATGTATTTGTGTGTTGTCCGTCGTCTATGGGGGTCATAAATAAAACAAACGACGCAAACGATAACCACAAATTCCATTAAAAATCTCATAGCCACATTTGCTACATTGCTTCATTATGATGTGCTAGGTGAAGTCACAACTATCTCCCTCTCCCTCTCCCTCTCTCTCTCTCTCTCTCTCTCTCTGTGTGTGTAGTTGTCCTGCCCTGAGGACTATAACTAGAAGCAGCTAGCTAAATGTGTCTACAGATAACCCAAAAACCCAAAACAGAGCAGTTCAAAATTATGTCACAGCTCTTTGGTTCACCTGTCTGACCTCAGCTAGCTAACAGCAGTCAACCCACTCAGCACGACGGGTGGCGGGAATTCGTTTGACCTTTGCTTTTGAATAAAGTGCTGTGAAAATAAAAGCGAAATAAAATGGAAACAAAAATGCGCACAAAAACAGTCAACACGAACAGAGTTGGGTTCGGATTGGGGTTTGAGTTGGGGTTTGAGTTTGGGTACGAGTTTGACTTCCCCATGCTCTATGCTCTGTTCACTTTGGTTCCATCCTCGCATAAAAATTTGCTTTTCTATACCAGGTTGACATTACCCCCAAAAGTTGTTGTTTTTTTTTTTTTTTTTTTTGTTTTCCTTGTTTGTGTCTCGCCTTCCTTTCCAGCTTGTGACTTGTGCATAAATAAATTTTCGCATGTTGCCAGCACATTTGGCTGGCTGACTTCACGTCTCATCGTGCCACACTATTTCCCTTTTCTTTTCTCTCTCTCTCTCTCGCTCTTTGTATTTTCTTTTGTTAATAATGCTTCTCGGACGTAATTAGAGCTTAGCTGTGAGCATGTTTAGCTTTTAAACTGTGTCACCGTCAGCTCGTTAGCTCGATTTTCCTTTTCCTGTTTTGGGCTGAATATCACGCCCTAACTTCACAATGTCAAGCTTTGATTGATTGAGGCCGGTCTAAAATAATTTTTGTGGGAGTAAATTCAATGTTGCTTGGTTAATCAAATAATTGTAATGGAAATTAACTCTTTTCATATATTCTAATTCATTTTCTCTCTCTTTGCAGGTAAGACGTGTGTATAGCTGCTTAAAGAAAACTTGCCAAAAATTGTCGCCTAGCTAAAGTTTAAGTATATCAAATGTATTTCTTCTTCTTTGTCTCCTTTATTATAAATTGCTTTATTTAAAGTTTGTGATTGCCATGGCAATTGCTGCATGCGCAAGACACCTTTATTTATTTTTGCAAACAAACATGCGAAATGTGGCTGAACATTTATCTCTTTCGTGTTCTCGGGTCAAGCATGTTATGGCCAGCTGCTGCCTAGCAGGAGATGGCAGCTAGCCGCAGTCGTTGCTCAAGCGTAACACAAAAGAAGAGAACAGAAGGCTGCAACAACAACAACAACAACAACAACTGTAGCTATAGAGAAATGTCTTTTATGCTTGCAATTGGCGCGTTACGCTTGAAGTGTGGCCAACTGTGTTTTCATTTTTAGGGGCCTAACTGACCTACAGGGGCCACATGAACTTGCAACTTTTGGCAAATGAGTTCGCTGTTTGATGCAGTTTGATAGTAGAGCATGGTGGTGGTGCCGATGGTGGTGCTGATGGTGGTGGTGGTTGGGCGCAGCCAAGCGTCACGACCAAACGAGTTCACAATTGTAATTATTGAGCGTGGCAGCAGCAGCAGCAGCAGCAACAACTTGCAATGAGCTGGTAACAAGTGTCGAGCTGCTGCTACTGGCTCTACTTCTGCTTCTTCTTCTTCTACTAGTTCTTGTTGCCATAAAAATAGGCATTGTGGGGTTAATAAAGGCAGCCGCCAGCAGCAGCAACAAACAACTGTTGCTGCTTAGGAACTCATAAATTTGAACACTTGTTCGACTCGCAGAAGCAAACTAAATAAGTTGTTTGGCAACATATTAATGCGGGCTGGGCGTGGGTGTGGGAGTGTGAGAGAGTGGGAGAGAGAGAGAGAGAGGGAGAGGCAGAGTGTGTGGCTGGCATAAATTCTAGTTTTATTTTAGGCTCGGACTTGGCCTAATGTAATAATAACGTAGATTTTATAGACACCAAAATAAGCCTCACTGCGAGTGTGTGTGTGTGTGTGTGTGTGTGTGTGTGTGTGCATTAATTTCACACATTTACACAGCACTTTTGTGTCTCATTTTTCTTTGTGCGCTGGCAAAACTTGCCTACGTAGAAAATAAGCAAGGAAAATGGTGTGCGAGCTGAAAGCATAAAGTATACGCAGCGCAGGCCAAACGAAAACAACTTTTGCACGTACGTTGACTTGTTGCCCACATGTGCGAGCATACACACAGCTCCCTCCCTCTCTCTCACACTCTCTTTGTGTGTTTGTTTTGATAAGAGTTAGCGTGTGTGTGCGTGTGTGTGCGTGTGTGTGAGCGTAGCAAATTGAAATAAATCTTGACAAGTGCGCGCTGCGTACATTGCCTGGCAAGCTTAGAGCAAAACGAATTCCTTGGCCAAAAACAAGACGAGGAAGCAAATTAATAACTAGGCTGCAAGACGTCATGGCCATATACTACCCCACTTAGATTAATTATGCCGGCAAGGGTGTTCCACCCAACCACCCAACCATCTGACTGCCTCCCTCCCCACTCTCTCTCTCTCTCACTCACTCTCTGTCTCTCTGATATATTTGAGCACGTAAATTGCCTGCGTTGAGCAAAGTGAGTTAATAATTTAAAAACAAATGAAACACACGCAAATAAAGGCAGCACAAATAACAATTGTCTATTTATTTGCCTAAAGAGACCTCAAGCGCCTTCCATTGCGCCTCGCTGCTTACTCAAGATAGGCTAAAAAAAAAAAAAATGAAATAATAGAAAATTGTATTTATTGCATTGCAAATTCCAGTGTGTGGGCTTTATCTATATTTAGATATTTCTACAAAAGTCACTGGCGAGTGGGTGCCACAATTTACAGTAAAAAGGTTTTTCCTTTGGGCCCACTGAATCAACATTTCTGCTACTTTTTGCAATTTCTGTATAAATTACTGTATAAATATTTAAAGTTTACCTGAATATTTATTTTTGGCCATGCATAAGAAATATGCAAATTTATTAAAGTCAAGTCAAGTTTAGAGAATTCATATTTTGATGTCTGTCTGAACTATGGGTAAAGGGTATATTGGTTTTGTGCAATGATTAGGGGTTTGCTGGATGTAGATTAAAGTAGATGAAGGTAGATGGAGCCAAATAGAAGCAAATTGCTGTCAGATAAATATAGAGAGAAGCACATTATCCCAGATAGAGACATTTCATGTCCAGAAGTAAAACAATCTAGTATTTTATATTATTTACAGTATTAGAATAATATGAATTATATAGGAATACCCTCAACAGATATATTATATACTATAATAAATGTATAATAAATTGTTTTAAAATTATATATATATATATATTTTTTTTTTTTTCAAAATATAAAATGATATTTTCATTCCCATATATCACTTTAAATAATATACAAAATTATTCAATATAGAAAGATTCCATAGAGCATGTAGAAACAGACGATCTTTGGCACGATTAAAATATTAAATATTTTTTATAAATATTATTATTTGAAATGCATTATGAAAGAGTATTTGGCTAGTTGATTCAGCTATAGGGAAAAAACCTCTGAATTTCCCTTAAGCCCATATATGCTATGTAAGCTGCTCTGCAGACTTGAGTTCCCTTCATTCCATTCCTTTACTTTCCATTCCCTTACATTCCAATTCATTTCATCTCATTTCATTTAATTTTCTTTATTTTTCTATATCCATCTGTCTGCATTTCATTTCGTGTTTCCCGCAAATCAAAATAATATCTTATTAAATTTACAAAAAAAAAAAAAAAAAAAAAAAAAAAAAAAACAAGCAGTTGCCACGCCTTTTTAAATTAGCATGCAGACAATTAAAATTCAAGGCCCTCAAATAAAGTGGACCACAGTGCAGGGCAATGGCTGAGCAAGATAAAGAACTCATATAATCATTTTGAGGATTTGTATTTGCTGCAGGACGTGAGGTCATGTTCGCAATAAATCTAAGCAAGAAGCAGCGAGGCAGAGAGTGGCGGGAGAGAGAGCAGAGCTTGATGATTGCCCACTGGCGTCACTTGCAAATCAACGCAGCAGCAGCGGCAGCAGCAGCCCCGACTGCTGACTGCTGACTGCTGCTGCGACACCCACAGAACAATATCCCAGGTGGGTGGCTAATTAAATGACAGCAGCGAATGCGGGATACGAAATTAACCTTTAATTTTTGATAAACAAGCTCGAGAAACACACTCTAAAAATATGCAAACCGAATGAATGAATGCAAATGAAGTGGACTCCAGCTGAGAGAAAGGGAAAGAGGGAGAGCGAGAGAGAGGGGGAAAGGGAGAGGGAGCACAGACTCAGCTCAGCAGGTGGCGGCGACTGGGGGAACAAAAAAAAATATATATATATATATATATATATTGTAAATAACGTTGCTTGTGGGCGAGGCTGGGCGCCCTCCTTCCGGTGCTCTCGACAGCCGTTTACATAATTTCAATATGGCGGCTTTTGTAGGCGCGCGCGTGGCCAGCAGACGAAACGGCCACTTAAAGGACATGCCAGAACCAGCCAGCACCAGCCAGGACTCACAGCAACAGAAGGTTGTTGTTATGCTAGGTGGTTGGACACATTTTTTTTTTTTTTTTTCATTGTGCTCGAGATGAAAATGTAACAAAATAAAAATTTGTGTTTATGTTTTACTTGATTTTTGCTTTCATTGAGCAAGCAGCAACGAATTGTGATAGAGCATGTGACATAAAGTAGATAATAGAGAGATTGTTTACATATTTATGTGACCTGACTCGAGTGTCCCACGTGGCGCAGTTACTGAGAACACGAAGCAAATCACTTTCATTCATTATGAATGAGTGAGAGTTCCTTAGCTGTGCCCACGCCTATATTTTTTTTTCGTTCGACTCTTACATGTATTTGCTAATGCTAGTTGCCTTGCCTGATTACTTTATTGAGTCAGTGCAAGGCAATGCCTGCTGTCGTAATTAAAGTAAATTATGCTTGGGCCAAGACAGTCCAGTCTCCTACTCAATTAGCTGCTGATAGTATCTACAGCTCATTGAGGCTTAAGGCTACTTTGGGCAAAGTTGTGGCCTCAACTGTACATAGATTACATTGAATTGAGTTTACTATTGTTGTCCATAAATAAACTAGGAAATAAGAGTCCGTTTTTTCTCTATTAAAATATTTAAAGAGAGCCATAGAAATTGACTAATAATAATTATTATTATTCATAATTATTTAATAATATATAGTTTGATCATTATTAAGGAAAGCTAAATGGAATTTGCAAGGAATATTTTATTTAAATTTTTTATATGTTTTGAAAGAGGTTATTATTATTTTTATAAACATTTTTTTTTTTTTAATTTAAGCAAAAATAAAATAAAATTAATCTCAACCCATGAAATAATCTTCATAAAATCTACTCTCAGCCAATTTAAACTGCCTCCCAAGCTCAAAAAATTTGCAGAGTATTGCAGCTTCGTCTCTTTGGCGCTTCCCCAATTTGCTTTTGTTATTTGACGTTTTTGCTTTGTTTTCTTTTTTTTTTTCTCTTCTTTTTTTTTTATTATTTCATTTTTATTATTTCGTTGTTATTTGTTCTCATCCTTCAGGGCAGCTGCCCACTTTTGACACTTATTTTTGACAGCTTAAGGACATTTGAGGGTCATGCACTTAACACGAGTGCGGGAGACGAGCCTGGGCGTCTCGTTGAATTTCAAAATTGTTTGCATGTCTGAGATTTGTGGCAGTTTATTATGAATATACATACATACTTATATATATATATATATATATAAATATGTATAGGTAGATATGTATTTAAGTCAGCTCGTGTTGTATGCTCAAGAGGCGTGGCTGCTTGGAGCTAAGCAAACCACATTCATTATGAATGAATGGGCGCCTGGCTGTGCGCCCACATTTTTTGGCTCTCTCCCTGTGGCATGCATTTTATGTGTGGACAACTATTTACTAATGGTAGTCGGGTTGGCTGACGACTTTATTGAACCTATGCAAAGGCAACGGCTGCTACGGTAATTAAATTAAATTATGCTCTATGCTGTTGGCAAGGCAGCCAAGGCTTTAGCTGGTGCTCTGACTACGACTCCTGCTCCTGCTCCTGCTGCTACTCCTGCTCCTGCTCTAGCTACCCCGTCTGGCAGTTTTCAATGCTTTATCACATTAAAATTTAGTGTTGCTTTTAAGTGCCGGTAATAAGATATTTTGTATGCTTCTGGGCATTGGACAACACATCAGGCGCAACGGCCCCATAGAGCCATAGAGCCATGTGCTATATGTTCCTCACTCTCCCTCTCTCTTCTCTCTCTCACACACTCTTCTACTCACGCTGGTGTGTGTGACAAAAGCAGTTTGCATAATTTAAAAGGCCTAAAAAGCAACTATAAGTTTCGCCTGGCATTAGATATTTTTGCCAAAGATGTTGCACACACACAGACACAATCACATTGGCTTGAGCATTTGCTGGCTTGGGTTACCAGAGCACGCTTTAAGTCTTTGGCCATTTCGTGTTCACAGTTCGGTTTACAAGACCACAGAAAAGGGTTGCGACAATTTAAGCATTATATGACAACAGCTGCCCGAAACACAGATGCCCATCATAAGCATGAAATGAATTCCTAAACTGTTCTAATTAAGTGGACAAAAAGGCAATCGTCAAGGGTCTGCACTCAGCTGTACTCGAAATAAGAAGAGCTTTTCCCTGCTAATATGGAAATGCGGAAACCTGTCATGATAAGGCGTCCATTGCATCAGCTGAATGTAGAAAATGTCTGACTTAATGACAGATTATATGAATTTGAAAAGCTCTCAGGAAGCAATTTGTAAGCTGCGCTGAACGAGAATGTGAGTTGGAGTAATTTAAAATTCTTCTAATGAAGTATGATGCATTTGAAGTGATTTATATTATATATATTGTGTAAATATATATTTAATTTCTAAATATATTTTAAGCCTCTTTTCTTCAAAGGAGAACTTTAAACTTATTGCAACTCTTTTCAATATAAAATTCCCTCCTCTTTGATACTAACTTAACAAAAGTGTTCAATGCATCAAATTCTCAATCTCAAGTTGCTCAAAATATCGAAAGTTCTGCAGCAATCAATACTTCTATTACACTGACTGTCCAAGTTCAACTAAATCACAACAGTGTCTAGAGTTTTCGTAGGAGAAACAAACTTTAAATAGATCGATTTCCTTAGTTCCATCTCTCTCTCTCCCTTTCTCCCTCTCTCTCATAGTTATTTGTTTTGTAATCAGCGCTATCAAGAGCAAAGCACGTTTAAGCTTACAGAAGACAACAGCGACAACAAAAACTAAGATTGTGGCGCCACTTGGGCAGGGGGCTGCGGGCAAGGGGGCAGCACAAACAGTTACAAAGAAATGTTGGCAGACGTGTTAAGCGCCTTAAAGTATGCAGCGACGACATTGCAGACAGAGGTCCAAGACACGTGTGTCATTAGCACCGAAACTGGAGCTGCCAAAGCAATACACCCACACACACACACCCACACACACACGTAGCTCTCGAACTCAGCTTGATGGACAGTTGTAGTGGGCGTGGCACACAGACACACTCACCCAAATGACTCGGCCGCTGCTAGCTGCTAGCTGCTAGCTGTCCGGCATGGCAGTCATAATCATAGCGCTTATCGTTAGTTCTGCTCTGTTCTATTTGCACCGAACTTCATAAAGGTGTCTCCCCAGAGAAGTGTGCTTCAGGTTGAGTTGTGAGTGCTATACACACAATTTTCCATCTCTCTCACTCTCGCTGTCTCGCTCTCACTCTGTCTGTATCTCTCTGTGCTAGCTTAATTGTGCTATGGGGAACGCTTAGCAGCAGCCACAGTGACATTGTTTTTGTCCAACAGCAACAGCAGCAGCAGCAGCAGCTGCCACGCCCACATGCCCGTCCTCCACTTAATTTGCATTGCTTGACTTTTGAGCCAAGAAATTTGCTTTTATAAAATCTATTTTTTATGCTGGTCACTGCAGTCCGTAAAAAGTTTTGCTCCAAACCTAATTGCTTGTACAAGTTGCACAAGAAAATCTTAAAAAGACAAAAATTAAATAAAAACTTTTTTATTTTGAAAAACAGCAAATTGAAATTATAAAACACTTGAACAACAAGAAAATTATTAAATTTATATATTTAAATTTGTTTTTTTTTTTTAAATTTATATAAATAATATATAAATTAAATAATATTATAGTAAATATTATCAGGCATTTATGCAGCGTTTCTTAAAGACATATATTATTTTTTATTAAATTGAATGACTTGCTTTTCCGCACATCATTTTTCACAGTTATATATACCCTGTAAATGTCTTCTTTTTTTTTTATATAAATATTACAACGCCTTGCACTCTCAAATGCTTTTGCCCATCTCCATTTCCGTTTTGGCATTGGTAGTTGGCGCTCTCGCGTATCGATTAATTGATTGATGAACATGCTATGAATAGCAGATGAAGGTGATGTTATTACACATAACATATGAAGCGATAAGCAATACACACGCACACACACACACGCACACCAACACACAGAGCTCACACACATCTGTGTGCAGCCTCAGCATTGCATACTTTTTTTTTTTTTTTTGCGCGCTCTATAAAAATTTGAAGCGAGCTATGGAAATGGAAAACGAAGGCATGTACCACATATACATATATGTATGTACGTTTGTATGTATGTCAGTCTGTATGTATATGTGAACGTGCTAGGTGCCAGGCACGTGAGTGCCGAGAAGCAAAGCAGAAAAAAAAATGCTGCTCTTGGGGTAGCGGCATGAAAAATTGTTTGTATTGCATATTTTTAGGGGCTGACGCCAGGAAAGCGGCCAAGCGTGAAACATGTTATCGAAGCGCTTTTAATGGAATTAATGCAGGAAAAAAGACCAAGCTCGCACTCACACACAGACACGCAGACACTCACTAAAGGCAGCCTAAGGAATGCAAAATGAATTAAATTTAAGGCTCAAACCAAAAATCCTTTGATTTGCTTTAAGGCTCCGGGCCTGGTTAGAGCTTCTCAGCCATTATTAAACTGATTTCAGCAGGTGCTGAACCGGTTGCGGCGCCCTGGCTTAACTCTCATTAATTTCTTGTAATTTTTCTATTAATTAAAAATCAACAGTTGCTTTGTGTTTGAGCAGCTGCTGTCGCCATACTCTACGAGCAGCAAAAGAGTTGGGCAATCTGAGTTGCGTAAATTGTGTTGGCTGAGAAAGAGTAGCAAAGGCGAGGGTTGAAGGGGATTTGATGCTGTGGAGTGAAGTGGATTTTCTTTAAATATTTGATTGGGGAAATTTTAAATAATTTGAGCGGCTTTTTAAATAAAATAATTATAAAATTTATAAAATTATAAAAAAAATAGAAGCAGGGTTTAAAAAAATGTTTACATATAGAAATAAACATTTCTAAACATTATAAATAAATAAATAAATAAATAGGTAAAATTAAAAATATAAAAAAAAAACACACAGGCAAGATATACATTTATTTATTATTATATTAAATATTTTTCAGTTGAAAAGACGTCCATTCTTTTTTTTAAATTTATTTTAAATTGTTAATATGTTTTTAAAACTATTTAAATAACTCTAAATACTACAAATTTTTTTAAAAATTAATAAAAAGTATTAAGTGTGAATAAACGTATAAGAAAAAAATATGAAACGAAATTGCAAGAAATCTTTCAAAAATGTTTGAAGATATTAATTTATATTGAAATTTGCGGGTATGTGACATTCAAAATCTTGATTGAGCGCAAACATTTAATAATCTTAAATATAATTAATTCCATCTTTTTTAATTTAATTAATGAGGAATTCATTTGTTATTCAATTCCTGAAACCCGCTGATGATATATGCTAAATACTTATTATTCTGTAATGCTCGACCATTTTATTATCTTATAATATTCAAGAGTATCTAAAACTCATCTTACAGTTTATAACTTTTCAATCTTTTCAACACTTTATATCACAAAGGACATCCACAGCCAACGGCGTTCGTTAGATATGCAAAAATGTTCGAAAAAAAAACACTACACTACATGCAACTTGGGCAATTGAGTTATGAACAAGTGTGTATGCGTGTGTGTGTGTGTGTGTGTGATGCGTAATTAGGCAAAAACATATTACTTTAATGACTGGGACATGCAGCTAGCCAAGATTTAATTATGAGGCAACAGCAGCAAGCGGCCAAGCGGGCAAATTGAATTCGGGCTGCCAAGCGCCAAAGGACAGAGGACACAGCACCAGCTACAGCAGGCAGGAGGCAACACCAGCAATAGCAGGAGCAGCAGCAGCAGCTGCCCTCAATGCCACGCCCACTCTATAGTAAACTCTACCAAAATTGACCATTAAAATCGTTTATGCATTTTGTGTGCTGCTTGCTGCTCTAATTGGTTTTACTGTTGTTGTTGCTCTGGCTTACGCTTCTCCTGCTGCTACTGCTCCTCCTGCTGCTGCTGCTGCATGAGAGAGGCCATAATAAAATATTATTATTAGAAATTAAATTTTTATGCGTGTTGCTAGCGCGCCTTTTATTGCACACTTTTAGGTGATTGGCTGCAGTCGCGGAAGTCGTCAATTTTAATGCCAGAACTTTGAATGGCAAATGAAGTCGACGAGAGACTATCGAAGCACCATCCACACTTTACACTAGCCAACAGGCATGAGCTGTATTTGCTAGAGACTCAACTTGAAATCTATTTAAATTCAAGTTAATTTGATGTGCTGTCTTTAGTTTAAATGTGAGATGAGTTACGAGTCATAGATAAACACAGAGCTCAAGACCACAAAATGCAAGCCACACACGCACACACATTCGAGCTGAGAATGTGTCTCTGTCAGGCAGTTATCGCTGAATTATGCGGGCTGTTGACAGAGGAGTTTGTCTGGGGCTGAGTGTGAGGGTTAACCCAAGTGCTGAGTACGTTTAGCCTAAGCCACAAGTACACACACACACACACATACACAAGAGAATGCTAAATGACACAGAGAAATTCAATGTCAAAGCGTTGGCGCACAAAAGAATATAACGATATGTAGAAGAAGAAGAAGAGATGACGGCAAGACGGGACAAAGGATGAGTACAAACGGACATGGACATGGACACGGACAGTAGCTAGTTGCGTCAATGGCGATGATGACAATGATGATGGCAGCCAGACACAAAGAGGGAGAGAGTGAGAGAGAGATAGAGAGAGAGAGAGAGAGAGAGAGAGAGAGAGAGAGAGAGAGAGAGAGAGAGAGAGAGGAGGCAGAGTCGTTCGTTCACACAACTAAATGTGAAAAAGTTTGATTTGCAGCCGGAGAAAGGAGGCAGGAAATGGTCTACATGGAAAAAAGATGTTGAAATATATGAGGAAAGCAAGCAGAAAGTTTTTTTTTTTTTTTTTTTTTTTTTTTGCGTTGCTGCGGAAACGGAAATAGAATTATAAAAGCCAAGCTAAAGACGTTTACACACCATACAAAAAGCAAATGCCAACTTAAGGGGTGAACCAGACAGAGAGAGACAGCAAGAGAGTGAGAGAGAAAGAGAGAGAGAGAGAGAGACACACATGCCGAGCAGATAAGAAAACTGTTTGCCAAAGGCTTAATGCTATGTCTGTGTGTGTGTGTGTGTGTGTGTGTGTGTGTGTGTGAGTGGGGGAAACTTTTTGCCAAGTTCGCTGGGGCACAAAATTTATGAACAGACAACCACAAAACTGTGTGCGGAGTGGGAGAGGAGAGGTCGGATGGTGGTCGGACTGATGGTGGGGTATGCTTGAATCAAAAATGAAGTGCGATTTATGGTCATACAAATCAAAGTTTGGTGCTTGAGTTGATTGCTAACAATCTTTTGTATGCCAATGCCAGTGTGGCCTGAAATGCGACAGGAGCAGGAGCAGGAAATGGGGCAGTCCAGAGTGTGACAGAAGGGGGAGGTGGGAGAGAGCTAAACATTTTAGGCTTCGACTATGAATGAGAATTTTGTAATATTTGACACTCGCTTGCGCCTGTTGGCAGGTGTAGCCAAAGAGATTTGTGGTACAAATTAGTTGAAAACGCTCTGAAAAATGAGGTGATAAATTTTCGCAAAAACTTTTCAATTCAATGGGCTGGCCGGGCCTTGCTTTATGAACGAACAATTATCAAAGCTGTGGTGAAATTTTCCTAACATTTTGACACAGCTCAGCTGATTTGTGTGTGTGTTGTGTGTGTGTGTATAAGTGTGGCACAGAAACTTTTGCAAGCCAGCTGCCGAGCACAGAGAGAGAGATGAAGAGAGAAAGAGAGAGAGAGAGAGATAGAGAGAGAGAGAGGGGGCGTTAATGTGAATAGCCAATGCTCAAGTTTCCAGCGGTTTAGCTTATGAGTTTCAATTTGGTAAAGCGAAGGTAGCATTTGGCTACGTTTCGGGTTTTCGAGGCTGAGTTTTTGGGGCTTGTGCTGTCATGCATTTATTGAGTCACTAATTTGACTATTGTTCGTCGCCCCAACGTGGTTGGGGAATGCGATTGATTTGAAGTGTTTGCCAAGCCAGGCAGGTGAAATGTTTTCCGGCCAAGCGAAAGGATTGAGGCGATTCAAATGATTATAAACTTTAAATGAGATTCCAAAGGCAATTCAAAGTAAGCAAATTAAATTTGAAAGGGAGAATTGAATGAGTAACCGAAATAGAAAAGGTCTAGTGTGGAGATATATAATATATAAATATAAATATATTTATAGCTCATATTATTAAATTGAGAATGTAAATTAAAATTAAATCATTATTGAATTCAATGAGTTATATAATAATTTATATAGAGTTATATTAATACTTAATATTATAAATCATAAATCAAGCCAAATATACTTGCCTGTTTTTCAAATTATATTCAAATAAGTGCTTAAAGCACTTCTCAGCTTGCCAAATAACCGCTGCTAGGAGTACAAAAGAGTTCAGCTTCTTTTAACCCATTTAAGTTAAATCTTTGGCTAACCCAGGCACCAGCAGCAGTAGCAGCAGCAGCAGCCAAACAAAGGTTACGTGTAGTCCTAACGATAGCCCGCATCACCTTAGGCCAGAGCCCCTCGGCCAAACCCAAGCCCAAAGCCAAGCAAGTCGGCAACGCATTTGGCACGGCTAATTCAGCACAACATACGACGCATTACAGTTATAGTGGCAGGACAATCAGGACGAGCATTGCGAGCTCGGGCACTGCAGAGGATTTGCTACTTGAGAAATTGAATATTTCACATGTCTGTTTGAATTTTATACAGCCAAGAAGAAGGCAGCGGCAGCAGCAGCAGCAGCAGCAGCAGCAGCAGCAGCAGCAGAGAGCCGAAAAAGGAAGTCTACCAGAGAAATAGAAGATAAAAATAAATAAAAGAAACGAAAAAAATGTGCGAAAACCTAACCAGCAAACCAAATAGGAAAATTGAAAAATACAAAAAAGAAAATAAAATTGAGAAAGGAAAAAATAAATCGAGAGAAGCTGCTGCAGCAGCAGCAGCAGCAGCAAGAGAAACGTGAAACGGCTGGGCGCCTAATTTAATATTCCACAGTGCACTATGGGTAAAAAGCCCGATTTTTTGGCATAAATTGTCCCTGAAGAGATAGAAGCTTCAAATTTTGCGCTCATATTAGTATGAGTATTTTATAATTTCGGATTTTTTTTTTCCAAAATTGAACCACGCCCACACCCCCTCCCCCTTCATTCATTTACTTTTTTCTACGTTTTTTGGGCATAACTTCTACACCGTTTTAGCTAAAGACTTAAATTTTATATATTTAGATAGATATTATGGTAACGCAGATTTTGTAATTTTTAGATTTTGGATGCCACGCCCCCTCCGCCCCCAATTTGAAAAAAACTCATTTCAAATATTAAAGACTTGCAATTTGGCACATAGATAGATATAGATACTCTTAATCTACTTTGAAAATTTCATGAAGATCGTCCTTCTAGAAATGGAGTTATCAGCGTCCAAAGTATAGCCCAACCCACCCCTAAGACACGGCAGCAACAGCCCCGTTAGCAGAGCGCGTGGTCATACGTTCGTAAAGAAGAAGAGTATTTTTTTGGTCAATTAATTTAAGTTGATCTTCAGATTTGTTGTCTTTGCTTATTTTGTTTGACCATATAATCTTTTATTGCACTATATTGTCGCTTGTTGCTGTTCCACACTTTTGCTGAACTCAAGTGTAGCTGCAACATGTCAATTATTTTGAGAAGGAACAAAAAGGAACAAACGAGGTTAATTGATTCTGAACCTGGACATAATACACAATAACTATTATATCAAACCTTTGTGAAGTAGTGTGCTGCACAAAAGTAATACTCCACGGAACACACGTACATTTGTTAGTTTTTAGCTAAAAATGCACATGAACAACACACTGGACAACTGGACAATAACCCAATTACAATCAAAAAGTAATAGCATTAACTTATTTTACATATCATTAGGTACGTTTTCCATTATACACTTTCTTTGTTTATGTTTACACAAAAGCTCCATTTTAATTGCAAGTTGCACAAAAATTTCCGCACTTTTTATATATCAAATGCAACTATGCAACAGCTGACTTTGAGTATGTGTAAACTATTAATGGTAGTCCCTAAATTAAAAAAAAAATACTATTTAATCTAGTTGAAGTATATATATTTAATAAATCAAAGAAAATTTTAAATTGTAAACAAAATTTTTTTTGAATAAATGCCAAAAAAATCGACTTTTTACCCATAGTGCAGTGCAGGAAATTTGTGGACAGAGGCAAAGGGCGGGCGAGTAAGACAGAAAGAGAGAGAGAGAGAGAGGGGGAGAACCAATCGAAATACAGGCAGACAGGAGTAGAAAGAAAAGACTGGCAGACAGTTGAGACACAACTGATTGTCGTTTATGAGAGAGCGAGTAAGTTAGAGAGAGAGAAAGAGATAGGGACAGCTGATGATCCATGTTGTAAATTGTTTAGTTTTTTCGCTCTGTAGTCGGAGCTGTTTTAATAGTTTTCTAGTTCTGACAAACTTGTGAAATAAATGATATTTCGTTGTATCATATGCAAATATACTCACACACAGAACTTGTCTCAAATGAAGCGTAAATTTCAAATTATTCTTCAGCAAATTGTTCTTCTATGTCAAGTAAACCTTGAAAGTAGGTCAACAGGAAGAGGCTAACAAATTCTTGGAAACAAAAATGTTAAATAAAATTTCAAATGCTATATCAATCAAGAAGCTAAATTGATTGAATGATAAATGTTGACATTTATTCATTGAAGCAGGTTATGCATATGTAAATGTGTGTAATATGTCAAAGAAGAGTAAAGTCCGATTCCATCAACTATAAACTCGTATATATATTTGATCAGTGTACTGAATCGTACAGCAGAGTAACTGAGAGAACAGCGAAGGGAAGCACGTTGAGATGCGTCTGCGTGTGTGGTGGTATTTTTATATGAAATGCTTCAGAGAGCAGCAGGTACTTTTATACCCCACATCAACTGTGATCGAGAGTCAGAACTAACTCAATGAGAGTCTACTCAGAGGTTGAGCTGCCTAGCTTGAGTGGAATTGTATTACCCCCTATAAAAGGGCGAGCATGCAGCAGCGCAAGCTCAGTCATAAACCTCACCCTAAGGTGATCAATAAACTCTTCTTCTTGTGTGTGTGCGTGAATAATCAAATTGTAGTTGCAATATAGTAATATCAAATGATTCTCAAGCTAAATTGTAATAGTTATATTTAATATTTAATATGAGTTAGCTATATTAACATTTCAAATGTTAAGGAAATATGCTTAGAAATAATATTATAGAAAATATTATTCATATATTTTTATTTATATATTTTTTAAATAATATTATATATAATATTATTAAAAAATTGATTTATTTATTTAATTTATTTTTAATAATATATGTAATATTATTAATATATTTATTCAGATATTCATGATTATGATGAAAATAATGACATATTTTATTAAATAAATAAAAAAAAAATAAATAAAAAAATATAATTCCAAAATAATCATTATATAGAAATATATTATATAATATTAATTTAATAATTTTAATAAAGAATCATTAATTCTTAATATTATTTTCTTCTTAATGCTAATGATCACTGACTGAAATATTCAAGAATATAATTATTATTGTGTGAGATGTGTGTTGATGCTCAATTTATGATTGAAATCCATGAACTTACATATAAAATGCAACAATAAATAACAAATATATTATTGATTCGCCCATGTTTACGAATAAGCCGCATTTGGTTTAGCAAAGCGCCCTAGAGCTAACCACTAAGCCCATAGTCAGGCTAAGAACTTGGCATATGCTAGGCCCTATGACTTAGGACAACAAATCAAAAGCCCATATTTGCTTTGCATAATTTGTGGGCACGAGCACAAAGCAAACGAAACGCTAGAGCTGGCCAAAATCGAAACAGAGAAACCCATAAATAAATCAATGCAAGGCAGACGAAAAAAAAGTCAAAGCAAGAAGAAGCGAATATGTTTGGCCATAATGTAAACATTTAAATTTACATGCCAGTCGACTTTGAAAGGAATGAAAAGAGAGAGGGACAGAGAGAGAGAGAGAGAGAGAGAGAGAGAAGGAGAATAGATCTGTAACGAAAAAGAAATGAGAAAGACAAAATATTTATGGCCTACTTAAAGGCTTACTTAGGCGCCTCAGCCGCTCTTAGGGCCACTTTAATTTCAATTTTCGAAAATTTGCATTGCTCTTTGGCTCTCGTCGGCTCTCTCTCTGGCTCTGTGTGAGCCACTGTCTAACAAACTGGTTGCCATGCAAATTGAATCATTTTTGTTCATTTCAACAGCAACTCAATTTCGCCATAGAGACCCATACAGAAAAAGAACAAACCTTTCTCTGTTTGTGTGTGTGTGCGTGTGTCTGGGAGTCTTGAAGGTGTTTTTCAGCCTGAAAGCAAAAAAAAAGAAACGAAAAAAATATGTGTCGTTCTTTTGAATTTATGATACTAAACACACAACACGCGCAGTGGCAAAGGTTGAATAGGGACTTTATTCATATGGCTGCGCTCGATTTGAATGGCCCAGCTCTCGGGCTCACTTTGTGTGCTGCACTTTTGCAGCCTCGCTTTGTATGGCATAAGAATAATAACCATATTAATATTTAACATACATGCCACTCTGCTTTCCCTCTTACAGATCGCACCATCAGCGAGCATGAGAACAAGAATGTGGTGCTGCCCTGTCCGGTGAATGAGCAGAAATGCGGGAAGCTTCACTCGCTCAACTGGTTCAAAGGCGACGATCGCATTGCGGCAATGCTGCTGGGCGATAGCAATGTGACAAGTGTGAATGATGAATTTAAAAATAGGTAAGCTAAATCACGAAAATTAATTAACAAACTATATATATATAAATATCGTTTCTGATTCTTGCAGAGTAACTGTTGAGCAAAATCCATACAGATTAGTTATTAAGGACTTGAGAATATCTGATGAGGATATATATCTATGTGATACAACATTTTTTATACCAGAAGAAACGTGTGATAACTTCAATGGCTATCGTGTCGAACTGAGAGTCTTAGGTAAGTTACAAACCCAGCCAATTATTCCATTCAGCATGTTTCCATATCCATCTCGCTTTATAACTCTTTATGATTTGCGCTTTTGTTTCGAGTATAACTTGTACAATGCTTTCGTATTCAGTTCGCTTATTATGTATATATATCTATATGAAATTAAACTAACAGCTAAAGTAACCTATAACAAACTCAACTCATATCATAAATAACATATAATGTGCTATATGTTTGTGCATGGAATTTGTATGGAGCAGCAGAAACATCTGCAAGGAACTTGCATGTTCTCAGCGAGCGTCTGATCTAAATGCGTTTTATGCTTACTGTGTTTGTCCCCGCCCAACAAAATATAAATAACAATCGAAATATTATGTTTAATTCATGTGCAAACAAAATGAAAATGCAATCAAAACGTTTTAATTATAAAAATTATATTTTAAAAAAATTATTGAAGATATAGAATTGGGATTATTCATTTTAATGGAAGATTAATCATAATTAAATAAAATTTAAATAAAATATTGGCAAATTAATATAAATATTAAAAGACTTTTTCTTTTGAAAAATAATTTATAATTTGAATATTAAAAGACTTTTTCTAAAAAAAAAAAATTATAATTTCTTAAATTTAAACTTTTAATAAAAATAAAAAAATAAAATTAATATAATTTATAATTTAAATATTAAAAGACTTTTTCTTTTCAAAAATGGTAGAAATATATTTTATTACAAATATTTTACTAATAATTTCTTAAATTTCAACTTTTAATACATATAGAAAAAAATATATATTTTAATATATTTTATAATTTTAATTTTAAAAGAAATAAAATAAATAAATATTTAAATTAAAATTTCAAATATTCAACTTCTAAATAGAACAGCTGCAACAAAATCTCAAAATAAAATATTTATGACTAAATGTCAACTCGCATTTAGCTGTCAGTTTTCCTATAAATTTTTATTGAGCTGTCATAAAACAGAATTTGAATTCATAAAAAAAAAGAAATAAATGAAAAAAAAAAAAACTCAATTATTCATTCAATTTGTATAAGAACTTTGAATAGTTGCACAACAATTTACAATTCAAACTAACTTCAAATTGCCAAATCGATTGCATTTTCACTTTGACTTTATTTCAATGCAAGTGAATATACAAACAAATATACATATAACCTAATTTTTTTGTTGTAACCTTTTGCTGCCTGCCTCTGCACGCCTAAAACATTCTATTTTGTATATATGTATATATGAAAACTAAACCAGAAATAACTTTTATGCATTAGTCTATATATGTATATGAGAATGTTCGAAAGCCCTTGCAGAGTGCAAATCGAAAACTTTACTTTTAACCGCTTTACTCTCTTGCCATAACATTTGAACGTGTCAAAACTCATGCAAATATTTTCTCTTAACTGATTGTCCCACAAAAACATCAAAAAATATATATAAAAAAAATATCTGAAATCGCATACAAACGCTCGTCCACATCGACATGGAATTTCAATATATATACATTACACAACTATCTATATATATTTATATATGTATATATATACTTCTATATATATATATGCATTGCTATCAAAAACTCGAACAAATTCGCTCCACCAAAAACTAAAAACTAACAACAAAAAAAATCAATACATGACAAACATCGAAAAAAAAAAAAAAATAACAAAAAAACCAACCAAACAAAATCAAAATCCAAATCAAATTCCACGCCACGCCCCACTTCTGTTCATCAACACCGACTCCTCTCGTTTCATACGTGTGCACCCACCAAACAAATTTATTTCCTATTGAACTGTGTGCTCTCCCCACTCACTCCCTATGAAAAACTTTAAACTGATGTGAAACTCAACCTTAAAAAAAAAACAATTTAAATTCCCAAAACAAAACAACGCTTTAAATTAAATTTGATTTCTTAAAACTAAAACAAAAACAATATAAAATTTAATAAAAATCCAAAACCAAACAACCAAACGTTTTTGGCTATGCATTTACGACAATAAAAATTAATAAAAATTAAAAAAAAAAAAAAAAAAAAAAAAAAAATACAACTACGCAAAACTAAACGTAGAAAACCTTGGTAAATTTAACTTATAATAAACATCATATTTAATTCAATTCTCTTATCATTTTATCAATTTAGTTGACTGCCAATTTAAGCAAAAGAAATATAATTTTCTTAAGTTTTGTCACTGAATGAGAATGTTTTATTTTCATGAATTCTGATTTAAAATTTCATTAGTTTGAATTATTAACTTTTAATTGAATACATTTAGCTCTTCATTTAAAAAAATTAATTTAATTAATTTCTATTCATTTTCATTTTCATTTCGACTTCTAATTTCTTATAATTTTTGCTAATAATATTATTTATATACAATGCAAATCAAATATGATTTATTAAAAACACAAATTCAACATTTTTACATCCCAACAAAAAAAAAAAAAAAAAAATGAAAAAAATTTTTATATATGCAAAAATGCAAAAAAAAAAAAAAAAATTGATTTGAACTACGCACGAACAAACACACGCCCATACAAACACACACATACACACACACACATACACACACACGAATGTGGTTGGATGTTGGACGTGCAGTGCCACCCACTGAGGTCGTGATTTTGGACGCAAAGGGCGACCGCATCGAGAACGGCAGTATCGTGGGACCCATGCAGGAGCGACAGAGCTTGAAGGCAACGTGTACGGTGAAGAACACACGACCCCAGCCAGATGTGGGCTGGTGGCGTGGCAGCAAACGGCTGGCCACATGTGAGTATTGCCCTCAACCTTAACTAGTAGTAGTCGTAGTATGTGGCAAGAAGGTAGCAGATCGCATAAAGGTTTTGCCCCAGCCGTGCTGCGTCATAAAAACTGCTGAAGCGCGTTTATTGATTCCCCAAATGCTTGAGCAGAGCCAGCAGGCTGTGTGCTTTGGCGGGCTTAGGTGGGCTGGGCGGGCCAAACTAAGCAGCCAATTTGATGCATAAGCTGTTGGGTTGAAGCTGGTGGAGTTGGAGCTGGAGACGTGGTTTACGATGCGCCACAAAGTTTATGCAGTGACTGACGAGCGGGGTCATAAAGCCAGGTCCAGGCCACGGCAAGGATTTGCCTGCTTATCAATGTCAGTTTTCTTCTATTTTTTTTTTTCCGGTTTGCTCTCTTTGGGCATAGGCAAATGTGCTCGGCCGCGCCCATAAAAGCCCTTTTATTGTAAAACATAAAAATAAACTTTGAGGCGATTTTCATTAAATTTTTAAGAGTCTGGTTGCAGCTCCTGCGAAATTAATTGATTTCTATTTTAAAAGCACAGCGAACAGGCATCCATATCCATTACATTAGCTAAAGCAGAATTTAAAGCGGCCACTCGAAATGTTTGTGGAATTTTTGGTTTACCGTGCGCCGGCCTTGAAAGGCACTTAAAGTAATTTTTATGCAACAACATTTTCATTTTCATTTTCGTTTTTCTTTTTAATTTTCCTGTATTTAATTTTGTTCTCTCTCTCTCATTTTTTTTTTTACTTTGTGTTTTTGGCCCTCTAATTGGCCTTCGGTCTGTGGCTTGCAACCCTTTTTTTAGGTGGGCCGACAGGCTACGATTCTAGACCCAATCTTTGATTTCAAACGAAATTTTATTTATTTTTGGTTTGAAAAGCCTTTGCTTATCATAATTGGTTGTAATTAGGAAAATAACGCACCTGGAAAAACAGGAAATATAAAAGTTAGCAGAGTACTTTAGCAGTCAGCACACGGCAATAGGATCAGCCACTCTTACTCAACTACTTACTTTAAAAATATATAAATAAATTTCGTGTGTTCTCTCTGCTGCACAGATTCGCCCACTCATGACTTGAACGATGGCCTCTACACTTCCACACTTGAACTGGAATGGGCTCTGTCTCGCGAGGATCTGGCACAGGACATTGAATGTCGCGTCGAATCGGCGGCTATTAAAAACGCCATTGTTACCAAATTCGGCGTCGATTTGCAAGGTGAGTCATCATTGCAATAGCGATAAACAATAAACGATAAACATAAGCCGCAACAACTCTACCTCGCTCTCTGCCTCGATATAACATAAAAGCCAGCTCTATGAGTCAGCAGCTGCAGAAATTGCCAATATATTTATGTAGGTGTGCTTAGGTGAGTGCTTAGTTATATGAGTTGCTTAGAGGAAAAAGGGTTCGTTTTACGACTTTGTTTTCCAGTTTACAGTGCATAAAATACAATGTTCGGCAAGGAAAGGTTGCTCATAAAATTTTGCTAGTCCAAAGTCCTAAAAGTCACTAATGAAACTTTGGGATATATTAAATGAAAATAGCCGAAATTACCTTTAATGAAAATTTATTACATTTTTATTTGCATTTTTGAATTAAAATACTACGAATCTTGTAAAAAAAATAATATGTATATTTATTGATTTTAATTAAATTAAATATGTTTAAACTATTTAAAAGGCATCAAAAATATTTTAAATAAATAAATTTGCTATTAAAAAAATATATAAATATAATTGTCAATAATTTATTAAAAATATATATAATTAAAATATTAATAACTAAATTTGATTTTTTATGTTGCAAAAAATATTTTTAATTATAAAAAAGTTTTATTTACAAAAAAAAATAAATATTTATTAATATAAATATTTAATAATGAATATTAATATTTTTAAACTTTTTTTAAAGCATTAATTTTGTTTAAAAAAAGCTATTTCTTGCAAATTTAACATATTTTCTTATATAAGAAATTTAATTTATATTTTAAATCAGAAAAAATTGAAAATATTGTAAAATGAAATTTTAATTTATTTTAAAATGTTTACTTTCACATAAAAAAAATATATAATGAATTCATTATAATTTATTTAATATAATAAATTACTCATGAATCACAGGAGATATTTCTTTAAATGAAGCCCATGAATTTTATTTAATGGTAACAATATTTTATATCGCTTCAACTTTAACAATTGACAAATTACAGCTTAAAGCTGTTTGCTTTGTGTTTTATTTTTTTATATAAAATAAAAAAACGCATTCGATTGTGTTGCTTTAATTAGCATTAATTAAAAAGCGTAATAAATTTGCAGAGGCTAAAACAACAGCGACAACATTCACGCGACACTTTGACATGTTTGGGGTTCATTAACCCAACAAGAGAACCCAAACTGAATTTTCGGTACAACCCTTTTAATTGCAACAACAACAGCAGCAACACGAAGAGAATCCCTTAGGCTTTAGGTTTTGAAAGTCATGCAAATAAATTTTTTCTAATTAAAAGCTGACAATATCGAAAGCATTTAGTCTCTCTCTCTCTCTTTCGTTCACTGTCTTCTCCCAATGCTTCTTGCTCTTCAATTTTCCACATCCCTTTAAAGTTTTGCTATCCATATTGACGAATGATTTGACATTTTTTGTTAAAGCAATTAATGAATGTCATTAGGGGTAACATAAAAATAAGCCAACTAAGCCAAGTTTTTCATTTGCAAAGTGGACGCAGTCAATTGATTGATGGCCCAACCAAACCCTCAGCCCAAAACATTTACCAATCAATTGAAAATGTAGGTAATGGCACACGATATACGCCTTAGGCAGCCCGCATGCAAATTGCCATTATTAATGTTTTATATTATGAACAAGTGGAGGTAGCAGAGCCGAGTCGAGTCGAGTCGAGCATGCATAGCCTAGAGCCCAGACAAAACCCAATTACAAGTCGAGCATTTTAAGCAATTTTCGAGCAGACACCCCAAACTACTTTTCAACATTTTTGTTGTATTTTCATTTTTGCAGTGCGGCCGACAAGCATCGACATCAATGGAGTGGAGCACCACACGGTGCAGGGCAGCAAAGTGGTGCTAACATGTGACGTAAGTATTGGCTGAACTTTAAATTGAACGTAAACTTGAAAACTAGACAGAAAGAGAGTCTAATGGAATATATAATAAGTTGATTATTATATTATATATGCAATGAATGTTAGACATTTTGATTTGAATAATCAGCATATCCCTCACTCAATAAATAACTTTCTGAAATTTATTGGAACTTTTGTAAATTAATATTGTAAATATAACAGAATTTATAGAAAATTTTAATTAAAAGCAAAATGTGTGAAATTCCTTTTTGAATTCAATTATTTGAAAACCTAAATATGCTAATTTTATTATTAAATTAATATTGTAAAAATAATATCAGAAAAAATTTAATTCACAAAAGAGGTATTATTTTCTAATATTTAAACTCAATCAAATATTTATATAAATTCTAATAAATTCATTCAATCAATATTAATATCAATATCAATCTGCCAAAGTCCATTTGGATTAAATTATTTAATTGAAAAATATCTAATATTTAGACTCAATAAAATATTTATATAAATTCTATAAATAATCTAGATACTATCCAAGTATGTCTCATAATTTAATTAAATATATTTCAAGCTGAACAATATCTCAATGACTCTATGTATTCTTATCTGATTAAGTTTAATCATCAAATATAATACAAATTTCTATAAATAGAGGAAATGCTCTTCACTTTACAATTTTACACTTTACAATTTTCCATGATTATATATAGCTCCTTCTATAGATTTAGATGCTTTGCAACGACTTTACATATGTAGTCCGTAGAACCCTTATCCATTATGTGCTGCACTGTTGAGCTGACAGCTTTTAGGATTTCATGAGCTCCTCCTGCTCATGCTTGTCCTTTGTCGTTGCAGTCCGAGTAATTGACAATAATTAACTGTCAATTATTTTGCGATTTTTCGTCCACAACGAGACCATATGTATATGTGTGCTATTGTGTGTGTGTGTGTGTGTGGTCTATGCAGCGAGCCAAGGCACAGACACAGACTGAGCTTTTGTAGCCAGTCAATGACAATGCCTTGTCATTTACTTGGCCCTTTGCGCCTGCCTTGTGTCTGCCTTGTTGCCGATTGCATTTTAATGGAAAAGCGCTCAATTGGCTGCAGTTTAGCAGCACTTTGAGCGGAAGGACCTGCCTCGTGTGCACTGTGTAAAATTATGCAAAATTGTCTATTGATTGCGTATTATGTTTAATGGAATTTTATGCAATTGTTTTACTGCCTAGCTAGTAGCTGCCATCCATTGACAGTCAGGTAAAAATTGTTCCGGTAATGGCAATGTATATGCATGAATATGCGCACTAGCTAATGGAAATTTAATGGCAATTGCCTCGACTTGTCGCCAAGTGGCGCCCAACCGCTCCTGCAGAGCCAATCACATAACGCATACGCCCCCCATTGGGCAGCTCTATCCAGATATACTATATTGACTTTATTCTCTTTACAGATACACGGCGCACGACCCGCTGTCAATCTGACCTGGTATAATGCAACTTCGGTTATTAGCGGCGAGGAGAATGAACTAACTGAGATACGCACCAAAGCTGTAAGCATAGCTTGATCTATTATATTGCTTCAAATAATCCAACTTAATTTATATTCACAGTTTGAGAAGGAAGATGGCACCTATCACACGCAGTCGGAGCTGATCTTTAATGCCACACGCTTTGAGAATGATCACGTTTTTCGCTGTGAGGCTGAAAATATTGTGCTGCAAATCAATCGCGAGAAGCCCATTTCCTCGTCTCTAACTTTGGAAGTAATGTGTAAGTGCAGAAAAGGTTTTAATTTCCATAATTTAAATGTTTGCATTTGTAACTCAACTGTGAATTATATAAAAATTAAAATTTAATATACTTCAAGCTACTTATTCAATAATTTCTTGACCTTTTACTCCTTTTCTCGCTCTCTCCCACTCTCACCCCACAGATCCACCCGTTGTCAAGGTCAGTCCACCGGAAATGGTCACAAATACCAGCGAAATTGTGCTGCTCAATTGCGAATATGTGGCAAATCCAGCCTCGCTCACGCAGGTCGTTTGGTAAGTCCCCAAAAAAAAACCTAAAACGTAAAAAAAAAAAAAAAAAAAAAAAAAAAATTAGAAAATAAAGTAAATAAAACGCATTGCGCGCCAAAGTCAAAGGCGAAAGGCAAACGAATTTAAATTGCTTTTAGATTCAGCACACAAAATACTACACGCACATGTGACAGAGAGGGCTATATAAAATGTGTGCTAAACAGAGATAGAACATGGGGCCAGAGGCAAGAACTGACGCGCTCTTTGTTGCACAGGTGGCAACAGGGCTGTGGCCCGGCGGCTAGCTGGCACTTTATGTGATTTGTGAAGCCAGGCACAGTCGCAGTCAGAGTCACAGTCAGAGTCACAGGTAGCAGTCACAGGCAGTGTAAGCTGGGCAGGGCGCAGCAGAACTCAATTAAACTAAAATTTCCACAGTAAACAAAAATCTAATTAAAAACAAATACAAAAGTAAATAGGCAACAAGAGTTCAAATCTACGCAACAGCAGCAACGTCAAGTGCGTAACATACACAAACACACAGACATAGAGAGAGAGAAAGAGAGAGAGAGAGAGAGAGAGAGAGAGAGAGAGAGGCAGACAGACACACACATTACATAGATACACATCATCAAGCGCAGCGAACACTCATTTATCTGCTGAAAATCAAAACAAACCTCGCAGTTGCCTAATGCGAATCGCACAATGAAAAAAGAGTTTGAGCAATGCAAACCAGAATTTATAGCTGCTGCTGTCGCTGTTCTTGTTGTTGTTGTTATTGGCAAACAGAATTCATAGGCTGTTGCATAGCTGCATGGCAGCTAAACATAGCGAAATAATTGTGGCACACACAATTCCACTTAAGCATGTCATTAATTCAGGCGAAAATTGTTAGAGCAGCGCATGGAAAATGAAATTCGTATCAAGGGGCTGCAATGAAGTGACTATGAGTGTGTATAATGCATTAAGAGACGTTGCAGACAGTTTGATGATTGTCTATGATGAATAGAAGAAGTCTACTCCAAAGCACTTGGATAGCTAATTTGGCAGTAGAGCTTTAGGTAAAATTAAAAAAAATAATAAGTGGAATTTGCCTTTTAAATTCCTCAAGCATTTCATGCCATTCAACTCAACACAAAAGGAGCAGAAAGCTATAATTACTGACTCTTTTTCCGGCATTCCAGCAAACTTTTTGGGCAGTGTAGATGTCAGTCGCGCCAAAGACAAACAACAGGCAAGCTAAATCCATCAGCCAGTTGTAGTTGCTGCAACTGGAATGTTGTGATGCGACCAACAGGCACGCATAATGTAGAATCTTTGGCAATCGGCATGGCAACCCAACCCCAAACGCGCTGCCTCGCTGCCTCGCTTGGCTGTCTGGCAAATTAGCGAGCGAACGAGCGATGGCAACGAGACGGCATGGTAGTGTCTAACAAACTTGGCCAAAATGCTGCGGCCATTAGATGCGCATGCAATGCATGCAAATTGCAATTGCAATTCCTATTCACAGATTTCTGTCCAAATGCTGAGAACGTATTAATTTGTCTGATGCCAGCGCGAGGTACGAGGCGTATGCGCGATATTCATTGCGTGAGTGAGTGAGTGGGTGAGTGAGTGCGTGAGTGCGTGAATGAGCTGTGAGTGTTTGCTGGGGCTAAAAAGTTCAGCTGAGATAAAGCAAAGACAGGCATGAAATCAAATTTTAGGTAAAAGCAACGGAAATTATGAGCCAAAGTGGATTTTGAAAGTTTTCATTAAAGAGACATCGATAAATGAACATTTGATTGAATAGAGTTCGGATAATGAAAGTCTATGGAGTGTAGATATGTGTGAAATGTGAGGATTGATGAGAAATAGAAATCGAATTGAATCGAGCAATAGGATAATTTGAATAATCATAAATAACAATTTGGATAAATTATGGCAAATGCATTTTTATATAATTATTTCTAATCATTTTCTGATAATAAATAGTATTTAATATAATCAAATGCCCTGCTGATCTAGCTCTCTCAATTATAAAACACTCGATTATATTGCTTCTCTTTGCAATCTGCGTCATTTCATCTTACTCAACTCATTTTGAAACATCCTGAGTAGACATTCAAAGCATTTGTCGATTGAGTTTTGCAACTTTGTCTATGAAAAATTGCAAATGCGCAGAGCTTTGCCTAAATAGAGCTGAGAAATGCATTCCACTTAGACAGATGCTGTCAGCGATATTTAATGTCAACGCCACACGAATTCCTAATTACACAACAACAAAAACAAAAGCAACAACAATTGCAGCTGAAGCAGCTCGCGCATATGATGAATGAAGCTGGAAGCAGCCACTGTGCACGAAGCCTCAGCACATGTGTGTGTGTGTGTGTGTGAGTAGTGTGCGTGCGTCTATGTGTGTCAAGTGGCTGCATTTTACAAGCCTATTCCACGCTTCAAGTTTTCGCATTTTACTCTGCGCGCGCTCTCACACGCTTCACAGTGCCTCGCTTTACTTTTCACTTGTTTTTTTTTCTCACTTTTTGCGCTTTTTTGTCCTAATGCCAGCTGAGAAATTAAATGCACACATAGAAGTGACACAGAAAATTTATTTAGCAGGCATTTCATTTGCGCCGCAGTCAGTACGCTCTGGCCTCTGGTCTGTGGTTCAGCAAAAAAAAAAAAATATATATATATATATATATATATGTATATAAAGAGGAAGACAGAATAAGAGAGAGAGAGAGAGAGAGCGAGAGAGCGAGAGCTCTGCATGAAATTTAGACAGTGGAAAATTTCGTGGAGCAGGCCATGTGGAATTTGTGTTGCATACCTTTTGGGGCAAACATTTTCAGCCACAATTGTTGGGCCAAGCTGGTTGCATGGCAGCTCAGCTGGCAAAATGCATATTAATTGGATTTTAAAGGTAACATTTGCTAATTGTGCAGCAACATTTAAAGCAGATATACACACGATATATATATATATTTGGAATATGGATATATGTATGTACCTCTCATAATATATTCATTTATGGCCAGGGCAGAAATTCATTTGTTTGATTTACTGGCGATTCATTAAAATGCTTTCTCACGTAATATAATTCAATTGCAATCAGGCATAATGTTCAACATTAGATCAAATCGGTATTGTTTTATGCACTCTCGATGTCTCTACCTCTGGCAGGCACACGCCATGAAATATTTACATAAAATTAATCTTAATTTGTTCGAGGCCAAGGCTGAGTACTCTAGCTGTAGCTGTTTACGAGCCATTCAGTCTGCCCGAAAACTCGCAGACACAACAATGGCAAAAGCAACCCTTAAAAATCAAATTCTACATTAGAACAAACAGACCCATAGACAGCACACACACACACACCCTTTTCTCTCCATGTGTGTGTGTTGCACATAATTTATAAATCACCACAAAAGTAATTGTAATTGTTGAATTATTTAAGCGACTGGCAATAAACCACAAAATTTGCCTCAGGCCTCAGAAAAGAACAAGTAGAAGTAGGCGAAGAAGCGGCAGGAGGTAACAGAAAGAAGAAGAAAATGAAAGAAAAAAAAACAGTTGACTTTACGGCTTGTTGACGACAAAAGGCAAAGTTGCCTCAACTGCCAGGAGCTGCTTCGAGCCAATTAAAAATGTCTGCCTCATGTTGCTGGGCAAACACACACACGCATCACACATCACACACACACACACATACACATATACATGTGTTTATTAATGAGAGTCTCTCCGTCTCTGTGTGTGTGTGTGTGTGTGTGTGTGGAAGCACTTTGCCAGCAGCTCTCAAGACATATAAAAATAATTTCAATACCTTTTCCGTTTGCCATTAAAAGCATTTCCCCAGCTGGACGCACATTTCCGCACTAAACTAGAGACAAATGGATATGAGACGGAAAACTAGTGTATATGAGAGAGAGTGCGAGAGAGTGCGAGAGAGAGAGAGATAGACACGCAAATTTCGTTAGTTTTTTTTTTTTTTTTTTTTGTTTTTTTCTTGCTGATAATTAAAATTAATTACGCTTGTCCAGCACTGTTGATATGCCTGGATTTATGAAGCAAAAGTCGAGCGGCGTTAGCTCATTAAATCGACGAGGCCGCAACACTGAAAATTACTCAGCTCATCAGCCAGACAGCCCAAGCGAAAAACTCAACTCTAGCGATCAAAATTACTTTTTGTGTCCACTCTCTACCAACCACCCACCCACCCACTCTCTCTCTCTCTCCCACTCTCTGTTTCTGTTATTGTAAATCAATTAAAATTTATACTGAGCCCTGACAACGATGCAAAACCTGGACTGTTGCATTGCGCGCGCTGTGGCCAATATTATTTCCATTTATGCCGTGTGCCTCTTGCCAGCCCTGAAAAGTATGCAATGCATTTTTTAATTTCTCGCAAACGCAACGAGAGCATGAGAGCGCGGCCACACGTGGCTGCGCCTTTTATTATTTGCTGCTGTTGTTGTCTCACAGCCAGACAGCAGTGGGCGTAAAATTGTTTTAATGCCACAGGGAAATCCACACAAAAAAAGCAAATAAAATAAAGCATGCGAAAATAAAATAATAAATCGAGACAGAAGAATCTGACATTCTGTCTGTGGCTAGCCGTTGCGTAGCTGCAACTGAATTTTCGCCATAGTTAAAGATAGTAAAACAAATCAAATAAATGCAAAGCTCACAAGCTGAGTTTATGGCCAGCGCCAGCAAAACTTGTTCAACTTATTGAAACCCGACGAAAAGTTTTAAAGTTCAAGTATTTGATGTTTGCTTGAAGTTCAATTTGGCGACTCAGTCTGAGAGTCATGATGAGAGCAATGCCAGCTTATGCATGCTATGCTACAGTACAGTGAAGCCACAGCAGCAACGACAGTAAACATGTGAAACCAAAGCCAGAGCTCAAATGCACATTTGACATAATTTTCTAGTTCTCTTGTCTGGCTGTGAGCCTGAAAAGTAGTTGAGATTCATTGACAATGCAGGCAGCATACACTAGTGCTCTCCCTCCCTCTCTCCCCTCTCTCTAACTGTTATGAAAGCAAAATCAACTGAAACGTGCCTATAAATTTTAAATAGCCAACAAGAGCAGAGTCAACTCAAGCCCATCTCGCCCTCTCTCTCTCCCACTCTCTCTCTCTCTCGCTCTGTCATACATGCGTGTTGTATCATAAATAACTGTGTGTGTGTGTGTGTGTTTGCCTGTCTGTTTGTTAGCTTGAGCTGGGTTTTGTAACCTAACTGAAGCAAGGCAAAAGCATCTTTAATTATGCCCCACAACGTTTGTCTGGCAAATATGTTCTGATTGTGCAACGTTTACTCTTTGCAGGTATCGCAACGGGGACATTGTTAATGTCAATGATACGGATCGCTATCAGGGCGGCAATTCGGAGAATGTTGCCCTAGTGATTAGATCAACAGATAAAGAGGATATAGGCAACTATACCTGCCAGCTATCCAATTCGATAGGCAAAGGCGTGTCCGAGCAGCAAATCGATCTCGATGTGCAGTGTAAGTAGAGAACGAAATATATCCTTATATAAATTTATATAAATTATTTGATGATTCCCTAGATGTGCCCATTGTGGAGGTACAAATGATACCCGAGGGTCCGGTCAAGGAGAGCGATGAGTCCAATGTCACCTTGTTCTGTAATATATTGGATGCCAATCCATCTGTCCTAACTAAAGTGCGTTGGTATGCCAACTCTACATTGCTCAAAGAGCTGCCCGATTGCGAGGAAACTAGAGTAAGTCAAGGCAGTTGCCCTCTCTCTCTCTCTCTCTCTTTCTCTATATATCATTTACCATATTCTTCTCTTTGCTGCCCCAGGAGGATTTATGTCATATTGATCCCAGTAAATTGCTGCTGGAGAGCATTGGTCGTGGCTTCTTTTACAACTATTCCTGCGAGGGCTACAATTCCGCTGGCTGGGGACCACGCAGCGAGGACAAGGAACTAATGGTAAGTGTGAGCAAATAGAATTCTCTTACATTACACTCTCACTCTACCTCTCTCTCTCTCTCTCTTTCTCTTACTTGCTCGCAGGTGCACTATGAGCCCGGACCAGCTACTCTGACGCACTTTCCACCAATTGCCATCAAGAAGAAGAGCGTCATTTTCTATTGTGCCGTGGATGATCCGGGCTATCCCGAATCAAATAGGTTTGTAGCCGCCACACAGGCCAACAACAATAACAACAACAACAACAACAGTCACAAGAACACATCCATACCACAAATTGCGTATCACACGGTTCAGGCACTGCAACCGCATGAGGCAGATGCCGCTTTTGAGGCGCTGCTGTTGCAAAAGCAACAAGAGCTGAAGCAACAGCAGCAGTCGCAACAACAACAGCCACAACAACAACTACATCATCAACAACAACAACAACAACAACAACAACAAGAACAAGAACAACAGCATTTGCTTAATCCCACACACATATCATCAACATTATCAACACTGTCCGGCATGAGTGCCGTGCATTCGACAGCTCATGAAATTAAAGAAACGCATGCTCTAATCGATTTACATTTGAATCATTCCCTTTGTACTTTGCTCACGCTCACCACCTACATGCCACAATCACAAATCTTAACCCTGTACAATGGGGGGCATCCATTTGATTACTCATCCGAATCCACCACCGCATCCTATGCACTCTACCGCAAAATGGGCAAATTCATGTATGTGGCTCAAACGCTCTCGCAACCCAACAGATACCGTTGGCTGCGTGGCGGCCGTGGACCGCTGCAGGATATTGTCACCAAGGAGTGGACCGTTGAGCCTGTCGGCCTCGATAGCCGCACCAACTACTCATGCTATGCGTACAATGAGGGCGGCAAGGGCGTAATGGCCACTGTCAATTTGGAGGTACATGCGCCGCCATTTTTCATCAAGAATATGCAACCATACACGGGCGTCCTTCACTCCGTGTCCAACTTCAATCTGACCTGCCGCATCGAGTGTGTGCCCCGCTGCGAGATCTCCTGGCAAAAGGATGGCGTACCAATTGACAAGAATGATACCCGTTACTTTGTCAAAGAGAAGTATATGGATGCCTCGCCGGCAACGGGCGATTTCGAGAGCATGCTTTCAGTTCTGGTAAGTACTATGGCTATCGATGGGCGGGCATGAAGATATCTCAACAAATTAACCTGGCTAGAAGAGCTCAATTGGTTTGCAGATTGATGAGTGTATATAGAAAGCGGGTAGATGAAAGTTATCCATTGTTAAAGCTAAAAATATGTTTGGCAAATGAAAAAATCTTGAATAGAAATAATTTTTGTATATAGTTAAATGTGGATAGTTTTTGTCTACAATTGTAAAAACAAATATATATATATATGGAAAGTATTTATGATATTATGCTGATGTCTGACTAACGAAAAGTAATCCAATTTTTTTTTTTTTAATAATATTTGTTTATTCTTAGCATATTTTGGCACATTACAAAATAATTAATCTTTTTTTTTTCAATCAATTTTATTATTTGAAAATAAGTATATATTTGTACATAACAAATAATTATTTGACGCTTTCTTGTATTTTTGTTTTATAAATTAAATCACTTTAAAACAAAATTTATTTCATATAATTTCTATAATTTATTAAAATTGTATATTATTTTTATTTATTTATTTATTTATTTTTTTTTTTTTTTGTTCTAATCCAAATTTGTTTTTAAAACTCTTTTTTATTCTAATATACATATTTTACATATATTTAAATTTTTTGTTTCTTCATTTTATTTATTTAATTATTTTTTATTTTATATATATTTTTTTTATTGTATTTTATTTATTTATTTATTTTTATTTTTATTTATTTTTGTTGCCTTTGATTTCTTTTTTTTCTTAGACAACTTGACTGTGACCTAATTTCATATACATATATACAATTTTTATAATAAATTACGGTATTAAAAAAAATACCTTAATCCTCTTAACTGTCTCTACTCAACTCATCAAAAAAATATTAATTCATTAAATCAAGCCAATTATTATATAAAATCAATTCAAACAAAAACAAAAAAAAAAAAAAAAAAAAAAAAAAAAACCTACACAAATCTCTTCTTTTTCTTTTTTTGAACCCATATCAAATGAGCGTAATATCAACTTGTGTCATATGAGTAATTCAGTACATAAATGGCTGTCTATATGAAATTGCCAATTAATTTGAATTGCTTAGCCGCGAGGCATGGAAACTCGCATCGTATGGCAGCTGTGACTCGAAACTCGGGCCACGAAATTCATCCCCAATTCACGTAACTGACATGTTTACATGTATTTTATTTTCGTTTCTTTCTGGCGATTATAGCACTTCAATATGTCGAATTTTCCGAATAAAAAATTCGATATCGAATCGGATAATGCCAAATACATGTGCATCTCGACATCGAACGCGGTGGGGCCGACAGTGAACAGCACCACCTACTTGAGCATTGAATGTGAGTATGACATGCCAGACAATCAGCTGCAATCAGCCACACAAATCACACAAACTCTTCTTGCCACCCTCTCCCCACAGACGCACCGAACGACATCAGCGTCTCGGAGAACATTGTCTATGTGCAGGAGCATCATATACCGGGACGTGTCATATGCAAATCGCAAGCTAATCCAGGTAAATCAAATCAAACTCTCCCCCGCTGAACTGCAATTGTCTACAACAACTCTCTCTCTCTCTCTCCATAGAACCTTCCTATGAGTGGCTCTATCCGAATAAGACAGTCACAATGGGCAACACTCTAATTATCAACGATCCCATCAAGCGCAATGATACGGGCATCTATAGGTGCAGAGCACGCAATAAGCACGGAGATCGCATTGCCGAAACAATTATCGATGTTCAATGTAAGTTGAGAGACGGAAAGCGAGAAATTTTATGTTTACCTACTAAATTTCTATGATTATTTGTTTTGCTTTTGCTACTTCTATTTAACTTGCTGCAGTTACGCCACGCTGTGAAATCGAGAGGCGAGAAATCGATGATCAGGATACGCTAATTTGCACAGCATACGGAAATCCTGAAGAGGTGAGTGTCAATAAAGTGCACAGCACTAAGCAAAAAGGGTTCGAAAATCAAAGAATATATGAACGTGTAGAAGCGAGAATACACTATAAAAGAAAAAGCTAGTTGGCTAGGCCTTTGGAATTTTAAATGAGTATTTTCATGAATACATCCACATTCAATTTATAATAAAAAAATAATAATAATATTAAATTTCAAATTTAAAATACTAAATAATTTACAATATATTATATGTATTAGTGTTTCACATATTTAAAAATTGAATTCACATATTTAAATAAAAATAATGAAGCCTAAAATATTATACAATTCAAGCAGAGAAATTAATATATTAATCTGCTTAAGAAATGAATATCAAAATCTATTATTTTCTTTAAATAATATTTTTAATAATATATAATATATATTATTACTAAAAAAATAAATTTGAATTTTAAAAATTTACCTTTATAAAAAATATATATTTTTTATAATATTTAATATATATTATTTCTAAAAACAAAAGTATATTGGATGTAAAAAGTTAATATTTATAACAAACATAATACTACATTTATTATTATTATATATTTATATATTTTAATAATAATTTAGAAGACGAGCTAAATTATTATTAAAAAATATAATAATAATAATAAATCATTAAAAAATAAATAATGAAAAACTACTTAAGCATCTCTCTCTATACTTTCTTCATATTGAATGACAAACGCTCTAATCGCTGCGTTATGCCCTGAGCTCAAAATACACTTGAAAACAAAGCCAAACCCTAGTCTAACGCCCACACCCGCACTTCCGCACACACACGAAAAAAAGGGCAACAAAATAAAAGAGCTGGGGAAAAGCATTTCGATTCCCTGTGCAGAGGCCATCGAAATGGTAATAACGATAGCATTTCAATTGTGGTGCATGCCATGAAGGCTGGTTACAGCAACGGATAGAGATTTTGCATCGCCTTTTTTCAGTTTTTTGTTCAGTTCTTTTGCGATGCAGGTAGCTGCAAGTATTTTCAATTTTATGAGTTTACCTTTTGGCCGGAACCCGGATCTCCTGCTGGCTGCAACTGCTGTAGCCAGGCAGAGAAAGCGAGAGCGAGAGAGTGGCGGGAAAGTGAGCAGCAAAGCAACCAACTCGACTCCCAACTTCAGTTTGGAGTTCGCACTTTTTGTGCCATGCCGCATAAATCAGTGCAACATTTTTTTTGCACCCATTCTCCACCCAACACTTTTTTTTTTTTTTTTTTCATTTTTGCAATTGCATTTGCTTTGCCGTTACTTGAGTTAAAGCGTGCTGGCGATTAAGGCGGGCAGACGGCGGGACGAGTGCGGCCATATAACCTGCAGGTTGGCCCAAAGATTTATTGCCACGCACACAGCTAGGCAACCACAGCCAGTGTGTGTGTGTGTGTTTGTGTGTGTGTGTGGGGCAAACTCGGTGGCTCGTAATTATTTGATTGGAAATTATTCAACGGGCGTAAAGTTAAAATTTAATAACGTAGCATGCAATCAGATGAGAAATTGATGCGAATCGATGTGGGGCTGCGCCTGGACAGGCCAGGCATATCAAGCGTTTCTAGTTGAAAGCTTTTTTAAAGATGTTCAACAGGCCAAGCAGCAGGGCCGTCAGAAAGTGCGGTATAAACGTGTGTTCTGCATTAAATATGAATTTTATATGGAAATTTTACTTGACTGAAAGATTAATAATGAGCAAAAAAAGAAAACTGTATTTCTAAGAAATTATTAAGCTGAAAGAATATATTTAAATATATTTTTTTGGTATATATATTTAAGCTTAAGTCTCATATATTCTCTCCGCCCTTCATGTATTCATTTATAAATACCAAAATACATTCACATGCATCTTTGAATAGTCTATGGAAGCATAACCAGAATTTAAGAACAAAAAATGGCAATGCCAAAAGCAAATGCAAGAAATATGGCAAAAGGGAAAACTGAAAAAAAACGTGAATTATTAAAGTAAAATTCGAAAAAAAAAGAAGACGAGGCAGACGAGGATTTGCATGGCTTCAATAGGCAATTTGTGCTACAACTCACATATGCAACTGAAACGAAAACTAACCCAATCTCTCTCTCTCTCTCTCTCTCTCTCTCCCACTCTCTTTTCATGCGTGTTCTACAGGCCGATTTTTCATGGTCAATTAAAGCTGAGAATGAAACTGTCGAGACTTTGGGCGCTGGCGACAAGAAGGCCTATGTGGACAAGAGCTTTTACATACTGCAGGAGGATTATGCCATTGCCAGGACCTATCGCTGTGTGGCTAACAATTCTGTGGGAGCTGGAGCATTCTGTGAGATTGAAGTGGCTGGTGAGTAATATGTCAGGCAAAAAAAGCAGCTGGCAAACGGAAGCTGATTACTGTCAATATTTGCTTCATCTGTTTCCGTTTTCCGGTGTGCTCGCGCGCGCTTCCTTATTTGATATATTTTTTTATGCGCTGCATAAAATGGCGGCTAGCTGCTTCCGCTTTAAACTAAAATGGCGGCCACGGCCACGGCCACGTCTTTGGCCAGCCGTGGCAATTAGGGCATTGTTTGGCGCCCCAGCGCAATTCCCATTGCCAATTGCCACGCCCATCATCGCTGCTGCCTTTTTGCTTACCTGTTATCGTAACATGCGCCACGTTTTATTACAACCAAACGGAAATTGATTTCTGCGCTCAACGAAAATCAGTTCGACTTTTTCTTTTTTCTCCCTTTTATTTATTTTTTTTATTTTTATATTTTATGCGCTGTGATTTTCTTCAGCTGCTTAAGTCATGAAATCCAGTTGGCTTTCTCTCGCTCCTTTGCTTTTTTTTTCTCGCGATTTTAATGCCTGTCAATAGAGAAAAAGAGAGGAGCTCAGCCTTTGAGCTAATCTGGCCGAGTGTCCACTTTTTATAACAGTTCGTTGATTGAATTGAAATCGAAATTGAAATTGAAATTTGACAGCTGATGACGTCAACACTTGATATATTTAAGTGCATTGGCTTGCACCCTTCCAATAGCTATTGGTCTTAAATGAATTTTTTCTTATTATTATTAGTCTGCTGTAAACTTTTCTCATTTTCTATATTTTCTATAATTTTTTTTTTTTTATTTTCATATTTTATATTCGATGTATTTTTCGTATATTAACAGCTGGTTCAGCACTTTATATTTGGTGGCAAGGTAAATGCCCAGCACAAATGCATAGTTTTATTTGAGTTTCTCTACTTTTTCCCTAGTTCAAGTTCGAGTAACTATTCCAAATGTTGTCTACATTTCAATTTAGCACCAAAAAAAAAAAAAAAAAAACAAATTATCCTGTGTATTAACATTTGCCATTTACTATCTCTCTGTATTTTCCCCTTTGCTTATCACTCAAAACTCCATTTTATGCTCATTTGAAAATGCTTCTAAATAATTAGTGCGACCAAAAAGTAAGTAACTGCATGTTAAATGATTCAAATTAAATTCAAAATTCTTAAGATATATCTAAAAAAAATATATAGAATACTGTAAAAAATTCTTAGAAATTAATAGAATATCTGCAATGCTTGTTAGTTATGTAATGACCAGCTAAAAACTAGTTTAAAGCTATAAACAAAGCCGCAGCTGGCTGACAAATACATAAAAGCGGCTGCTGTACCACAATCCAATGCTAATCCACATAACACGCATACACACACACACACACACACACACACCGAAGTATAACTAAAAGCCGCCATTTTTCATTTGTCGCTCGCTCGCTCGCTTGTTTAATTGCATAAGATAGGAATAGAGCAAGAGCAGGAGGCGGGGTGGCGTCGCATAAGGAGCGGCTGCTAAATGTTGTTGACACGCGAATCCGCATACGATGCCAAAATGAATAGCTCATAACATATGTGAATACACTCGGAAAACAAACATAGATAAACGCTGCCACGAAACAAAGGCAGCTGCCACACACACACACACACACACACACACAGACAGACTGAGAGAGCTGCTGGCAAAGACAATTCATTTGTTTGGATGATAAACAGCTGAATTATAGCAAATATGGAAAACAATGAGAGACAAGCCAGCTGAAGGATGCGGCTACAGCTGCCTAGCACAATTTCATAAGACAATGCACAATGTGTGGTTGGCGGAGAGGGGGGAGGGTGGGTGATGTTACACTGAAAAGTGGGGTATGCTCTGGCTGGGAGTTGTGCAAGCGTAATATATACATGTATATAAAATGCATCTGTGCCTGTGCGTGTGCGGAACAGTTATGGCTGCAGCTGCATGGTTAATGCCAGGGCATGGCAAAACCATGTGACAAGTTGATAAATTAAAGTTAGCAACTGCAAACGGCATTCAGTGAGTGACTCAGTCAGTCAGTCAGTCAGTCAGTCAGTCAGTCAGCTAAGTAGGCAGACATTGGGCTTAGCTGTCAGCTGTCAGTTGGTTAAGAATTGCATGTATTGTTAAGTTTTCACTGTGTATGCTTAAAGTTCTGCCTACGCTACCAATGCAACACATTTTAATACATTACTCTATCTGTTTCTTCCATTTTTCTTTCTCTTTCCGCCTCTCTCTCTCTCTGTCTTTGTTTCTCCATCACTTTTAGAACAATTGGCCTGGTGGCAGAGATGGGATAAAACGACGCTCATTATAGTGGTCGCTGGCATATTGATATTATTGCTGGCCGTCATCATCATTTGTTGCATCATCATTTGCATATGCCGTCGCCGTCGGCGTCAGGATAAATGTGAGTACAACAACAACAACAACAACAACTACAACTGCAACTACTATTATAGACTTGCAAAATAATTACTGCACACTGTGCGCAGTCAGTTATGATAATTAATTACCCCAAGCATAGTGTTAGGCCCACCCGAAAACTAGAGCAAAAAGAATGAAAAAGAATGAAAATTTAATCATAAAAAACCAAAATGAGTTTATATTTACCAATTGAGTATTTCTTTCTGGCATTTCCTTTAAGTGAGTTCCAATTTCAAATAATTTGTTTCATAATTATTTCATTTGAATTGTGTGCCCATTAAGCAGCATGTCCCGATCAATTCTGCATGGCCCTTTGTTTCGCTTTCCAAAGATTATTCCAATTGATTAATCTGAATGCATGCAACCAACTATTGAGGTTTATAGGACATTGACTATAAATGATGCATATTTAGCCTGTTCGCTTTATAAGTATGCCATTTGAATTACAACGCTTATCCCAGCCTTTTAATGAATGCATTTCAAATCTGGTTTACGCTGCTGCCTCATTAAGTGGGCTTAGATTTTTATTTATTTTTAATCTTTTTTTTTTATGTGCATTTATTTTGCATTTTTTCTGCTGATTTTAAAGCCTTTGTGTTGCGCTTTGCTGTGTAAACTTTGTTTATTTCAAATTAATGTAAATAAACAAAAAGTCGTACAGGGTGTTGCAATTGTTATTGAAAAAAAAAAAAATAAATAAATAAATAAAAAACAAAACAAACAAAAATCGGAAATGAATAAATTAAAAATTATAAAAAAAAAGTAATTAATCATTTAACTAATTTTCAAATTTCATTATTCCATAAAAAAAAATGTTATGTATATTTTGATTTAAAATTCACGAAAACTTTTTATAGTCAAAATTCATTTCTTATTAAAAAAAAAATTAAAGTATAATAAAATAATTATTTTAAATTTTACAATTATTGAAAAACAAATTGCGCTATAATTTTTTATTAATTATCATTTAAAATTGTACAATAATAATTATATATATTTTTCCAAAATTGTACAATAATGTTTATATTTATTTTTTCAAAATTAATCTCGTTTAAATACTACATTAATATTTTATTTTCTCTTTAAAAATATTTAAAAAAAAATTATTATATTTGTAATTATTAACTATTTCAATTGTTCAACATTTAAATAAAAAACATAATTTTTTAACTATTTCAATTATTCAGCATTAAAAAAACACCCTGTTACTCTTTTACACATGTCATTTAATTAAGGCTTATGAAAATAATATATATAAATGAAAGAAAAACGTCATTTGCAACCAAAAAAGTTTTAATATAAATTATAATTATATATCAAAACTTGTATTTCTTTTTGTTTTTCAATTATAACGCGTGTATATATATATATTATTGACTTTGTGTGTTCAATAATTCTGCTCGATTCCGCATCATTGTTGACTACTCTAACAACAACAATAAACGCAAAAAAAAACACACACACATAAACATTAATTACAAAACCCACAACAATAACAAAAATATAAATATACAACTAATTAACAACCGCAACGTAAACCAACAAAAACAACGCTAAATGAATGTTGTTTTTTCCTCCCTTTTTTCTATATATATATTTTATTTGTCTGCATTTTATATATTCTTTATTTGCTGCAACATTTTTAATTAATTTTTCTTTTTTTTTTTTTTTTGCTTGCCATCTCGTTTCAACCAATTATCGCTTAACAATCTATCTATCTATCTGACTCATACACTTACATGTACATTATCTATACATATACATGCATATATATACATATATATATATATATATGTATTGTTGTCTCTATGCTGCTTCACTTAATAATTGCTCGCTGTAACAACCACAACAACAACAACTACAACAACAACAACAACAACAACAAACAATCACAATATTGCTTGCCAAACAACATGCGTCAAAAACTCAACAAATTGTGCTAC
This sequence comes from Drosophila borborema, assembly GCA_030914335.1. Classification (NCBI taxonomy): domain Eukaryota; kingdom Metazoa; phylum Arthropoda; class Insecta; order Diptera; family Drosophilidae; genus Drosophila; species Drosophila borborema. The sequence goes on from JAUESP010000310.1 coordinate 15,865,204, forward strand.
AACAACAACAACAACACACATACTTATATACACACAACTGCATTACAACAACAACAAACAAACAAAATCTCATTTGATTTGAATTCATTTGGTAAAGATCATACGGAAGTTTCCATAAGCGCTAATCAAAGGTAAGTGCCGCATTCGTTTCACATGAATTCTACAAGTAACTTTCGAAAATAACTGTACAAATTGGTCTATTTTCTATTTCGTTTGTTTCGTTTCGTTTTGTTTTCAAGTAAAAGCTTAAATCTTTGCATAGCAATTTCAGCATATTTTATCAAACACTTTGTTTGAAGCTCAAAAGTTCAGATCTCAATTAACTTTTCATATACCAAATTTTTCAAATCAAATATTCAAATAAATTTAAAAAAAATTCAAATAATAGCTGAAAGACTTTTATATAAATCGCTGCATTTTAGAGCAAACTAAAAAATGTTATTTTAATATTATATCAGATTCGTGACAGCGAAGAGAAATTAAATTTTCAAAAATTGTGTGCATAGGAGCTCAAAAAATTTCTGCTAAATGTTTATATTTAGGATAACTAAATATTTTTTTTAATATTTTAAAAGCAATTTAAACTAGTTTAAATAATCCTGAAAAAATTCTATAAAATTCTGCAAAGAAAAAAAAAATGCGCACATTTTGATGAATATGCTATTGAAATCTCCTCCAAATTTTATTTAAATAATTCAGCAACTGACAGGCAAAATTTGTTTTAAGCAAAACTTGACTGTGCTGCCACATATATTAGGGAATTTCTGACAATTTAAATATATATTTATTCTATAATAATATATAAATATAATTTCAAGCAATAATATAGCTCAGCAAGAATGAAATTTTGTTAACAAGAATCTGACTTTATAAAAGTTATAGAGAAAAAATGTATATATTAATTAAGTTAGCTCAGTAGCTGCACTCTAGGCTCAGACTTTAATATAAATGAAACTTTCTTGTTTATAATATTTTTATGAGAAATAAAAACATAAAACCAATTTTGAAATCCATGTAAGAGGCAGCCATAGTACTTTTATATATCAAATTGTTTTTTATATACTTTGATCTTAGAGTCATAAAATAGCTTTTAGTAAGTGTCTTTGTCAAAAAGAAAAAAAAATATAATAATAATAATATTTTATATAAAAATCTTATGCAATTTCTATCTGAAAACATTTCTGAGTTAATTTTCTAGCTTTAAAATATGCATGCTTGTTAATATTTAATATTTATATTAATATTCTTAAATATTCAATATTTAACACAATTTTAATTTTATTTTTATTTTATTTTTTTTACAATTTATTCATTTTCGTTGCATATCTCAATTGCTTATTGTGCGCACTTAACAACAACAACAACAACAACAACAATTATATATTATCATATATATAATTTTGATACTTTATATATATTATGCTATTCGTATCGCTGTGTGTGCTTTGATATTTGTTTATTGCTCGCTTGCTTCATACCAATACACGCCTATCGAACGCCCAATGTCTACAACGACAACAACAACAACGATTCATGCACACATTCACATGCACACACACATGCACATAACATAGTGTGCTATCGTATCAGCCAGTGCTGCCACAAGTAGGCGTTGCCCTGCCCATACAAGACACCGATGCTGCCACATTGTTGCCCGCAACGCTGCTGACACCGCAGCAGCAACAGCAGCAACAGCAGCAACTGCAACTGCAACTGCAGCAACATCAACAAAAGCTTGCCGCAGTCGAGAACAACAATGAGCTGGCCACGCCCCCGCCCACAACGCGAAATAGCACGTTGCATGCCACAATACCGAAATCGCCGCCACGCTGGCCATTGCGGCCAGGTGTCATGTTGCACGTGAGCAGCGATACCAAAGAGAATCTAGCCGTGAATCGAATGACACTGAAACCAAATCCGAATCCAAATCCCACTGCGAATGCGAGTCAATTGTCAGCGCAGCTGAGTGCTGTGCTGAACGATAGCCAAACTAACTCAAATAGCACAATGCTAACCGAGGTGACGGAATCGGTGATGGAACCAGCAGCAACAGCAGCAGCTACAGGAGCAGCAGCAGGAGTTGCAGCAACAACAGCAACATCTATTCTACAGCCCAGTCTGATGAAGACTAATTCCACTGACATTGCCTTGCCATCGACAGATGCAGCTGAGCCGCATGCAGAGCTTACAGCCTGCCTGGAGAATTCCAATGCAGCAGCAACAACAGCAACTGCTGCTCCCAGTCATATGCAGCGCATTTGGAAGTTTGTATTCAGACGCGCCAAACGAGGCAGAAATTCGGATGACGGCACCCGGGATAGTCAGCGCAGTCATGTGGGTCTGTTGCATACATTTTGGCGTGGGCGTGGCAATCAGGAATCGCCATTCGCAGCACAGCATCGCCTTAAGGGCATACGTTCCAGCGGCAGTGGTAATAAATGCTACACGAACAACAATTGCCAGTTTCATAGCTAATTTTTTATTTTCATTATTTTTTTTCATTTGCTTTTTATGTTGTTCGCACATATCACGCACACACACACACACACACGTACATATGTATCTTCACGTATCGCTAGTCACCTACAAAAAGACGCCCACAGCAATAGCAACTAATTCAACATCAACAACAACAACAACAACTGCAGCAGCAGCAGCAGCAACAGCAACGACAATGGCAACGACAAACAATTCCAGCAGTGTCCAATCACATGCCTCTGTGACATTTCAAGCGCCTTCATTAGACAAGACGTCGCCAACAGACACCACAGCCACAGCAACAGCAACAGCAACGACAGCAACAGCAACAACATCAGCAATACCCGCAACAGCAGCAACAATAGCCCACGCTGGGCTTGGTGTGAGCTGCTTGGCGCAACCGCAACGCCACGGCATATTGAAGTCACCCAGATCAACACCACCGCCACGCCCACCGCCGCCCATATTGCCAGTGCGCCCTGGCCCTGGCCAACAGCAGCAGCAGCAGCAGCAGCAGCAGCTGTTGACCAGCAACGTCGCCAATTGCCCGCCCCTGCTCAAGCGCACTGTTGTGGTATCACCCAGCAAAATCGAACGCGTCCAAAGTAAGAACAAACCCACAAGTCATCTCATATACTCATATAGCTCATAAAACACTCATCCAAACACTCAATTGAATTTGTAGGCCTCTTATTAAAAACGAAAATATCTCAAAGTAACTTTCTCATATACATATTTCTTTTATTAGCCAAAGCTGACTTGCTAAAAAAAAAAAAAAAATATATATATATATATATATATATATTTACTTTATGAATTCTCAACATGCATTTCATTTCATTGAAATTGCTGAGTTTGCAAATTTCAAGTCAAAGCTGAGGCTTTACATGATTTACTATATTAGAAAGCAGCCACAGCTGTCGGCAGATTTTTCAAGTAAAATTTATTGATAAATTGATAACTTCAAAACCAATTGTATATACTCACACATATGCTCAACTCGACTTCTATTTAATACCCTATCAAAATCTGTATAAAGCTCATCTCATTTCTATTCACTCTGTACATATTAAACACACGCAATTCCTGCTCTCAACTCGACATTATTTTTTTTTTTAATTATTTATTCATTTACCTAAACTTAAAACTCTCTGTACATCTAAATCGCTGTAAGTAATTTATTTCAATGAATCAAGCGAGGAGGTCCTTATATAAAAAAGAAATATATAAAATCAAGTAAGAGAAATTCCATAAGCAGAACAAAATAAAAAACAAAATTCTAAAAATACCAGAACAACAACAACAAAAACTTGTCATGGTTAACATTTATCATATATATTTATAAACATTTGATTTTCGTTAAACGTTTTGGCTTGCACTTTATTCAATGTTGTTTTCATGTTGCCTGCTTGTGAATTGTCCTTGGCCTGCTCTGTGTTATCAAATTATTGCATGTCATTCAAATATAATCAAAAAAGAAGTTAAAAAAAGAAATGTAATATAAAAAGTGAAATATTATATTTAAAGCTCTTTCATTTCTTTAGGTTTTTCAATTTATTATAATAAAAAAAAAAAAAAAAATGAACTCTAGCTTAGGTGTATTTTCACACAATAAAAATGCAGAAGCTTAGGCTTAATTTTTAGTACAACCAAATGAATTATTATTTTATAATTGACTAATTCCATGTTTTTCTTCTTTTTCCAATTATTTTCTTACACTTTTTTATTTAATAAAAAAACGTCAAATAAAAACAATTTAAATAAATTGTTAAAAAAAAAAAACCGCCCCAAATGCTAATCGCCAAATCAAACAAAAATCAACCGATCCGTATACGTATATACTATTACTATATAGTACACGACAAGTCGTCTTCACTGGGGGATCCATTGACGGAACCTGGCGAGTATGAGAATCTACCGTTTCATGGTCTGCAAACGGCACCTAACAAGGTACAGTTACAATTTGCCATTTTTCGTTTACATTTTCAACTAGAATTGTTTATGATCAAAATTCGTTTAACACACTCACACACACACGCACATACACTCCAAACACACTCACACACACACACACATGAAAAGCACCCACACACATTGCTAATCTCGCCTCGTATCAATATGTGCTCTATGTATCTAAGCTTTATCTCAGTATCTATATCTATACATATATATATATATTGCCTCTTGTCTATGTTTATCTCTAGCCCCAGCTCTAATTATAAATCTATATCTATATCTATATGATTTCTTGTGATTTATTTGTATTTGTATATTCTTTTATGATTTAAGCAAAGTATTATGTATTTTATTTAAATATTCTATGTAACTTGGCCTATATTCCAACTGCTTTTTGCTCCCCATTGCCTAATCATGTTACTCATTCATCACTTGGTAAATCATTTCATAATATTTCATTTCATTTTCCTTTAATTCTTTATTTATTAAACATTTTCTATACCTTGCTTTGGTATCTATTTTTGGTATTTTTAAGCCCAGTACTTTTTACAATTTTTTTAACATTATATATAAAATATATATTGTTGCTTATATTAAATAATTTATAATGTGGGAAATGTAAGTTTTCATTTACGATTTTTATTTATTTTAGCTGTAAAAAAAATATTAAAACAAATATATAAAATTTAGCAAATATGCGAGCTAAAAGTGAAACGGTTAATAAAAAAAAAACCTTTAGCACAATTTATTTTTATAAATATTTTTTTGAAATTTAACAAATTACAAATATTTTATACTAATAAAATTGATCAAAATATTATAGAACAATATTGAAGTTTTTACTTAAATTGCCCAATTTACAAGTGAAATAAAAGACAAATAAATATTTAACTTAACATTAATTTGAATGCAATTCTTTTTCATTCTAAAGTATATTTTTTCTTACTATATAAATTCATAATTCCTTGAATGAATTAAATTTTTTATTTAGCTGATTAAAATGAATTTTAATGAAATTTAAATACAAATTTTATATGATCCTTAAAAATATGTTGTTAATATTTTATAATTAAAAAAAGATAAAAAGTTAAATGCACTTTAAATTAAAAAAAAGAATTTGTATTAAATATATTTACATTACTTATTATTATTTTAATATTTCATTAATTCAATTAATTGAAAAATTAAATTAGCATTCATAGGGCTAAATAACGAAATCTTAATTTAACTAAATTTATTATTTGTTATATAGAATTTTTATATAAATTTAAATAAATATGTATTTATTTTATTATACATATTTTTTAAATTTAAATATAGTTCACAAATAATTTTAATTAAATTCAGAGACATATATTATATATGTTCCATAAGATTACATTACAAATTCCACTTAGTTACATTAATTTTAAATATCTTAAACAACATTCCTTTTAGCTCGCATATTTACAAACCCAAATCAATTCCATTCTCAATTTAAACAACTCTCTAAACCTAATCAGTGTTGTGTTTCGCTAGTTCAGACACAAATTGCAAATACCACAATTAATACAGCTCCATTCACACTGTGCTCACACAGCTAATCCAGTTTTGTAGCTAACTAACTGACTTGCACAAGCGCCATAACTAACTCTAAATGCAACTAATCGAATGTTCTCTCTCTCTCTCTCTGTGTTTCTCTCTCTCTCCCTCTCTCTCTCTTTCTCATGCTGCTAATCAAATGCTGAATTACTAAAATAAAATAAAAATAAAAACCTGCCATTGCATGTGCTCGCATCATTGTTGCATCGACAGTTCTCTACTACCCCTACAAATTTTAATAACAACACAAATGTGGTGCGCGTCGCTCCACGACCCAAGAGACTAAATGGAAATATTGGTCAAGCGATGCACAGCCAGCAGCTGCTGCATCACCAGACTCTACAGCATCCGCATCCTCAACAGCAGCAGCCACACTACTACGACCAACAGCTACAACAGCAACAACATCAACAGCAGCAGCAGCAGCAGCAGCAACAACATCATCTGCAGCAGCAACAGCAGCAGCAGTACAACACTTTGCAGTACGGGCGTGGCTGCACAGCCCCGCCCCCTCATACAGCTCCACATAATCGCAGCATGGATCAGCTCGAGTCTAGCTCTGATCAAATACAATATAATCTAAGCAATTGCTTTCCCAAAAGCTACACCGAATACTATCAGCAACATCATCAGCATCAACAGCAATCGCAGCAGCAGCAGCAACAGCAGCAGCAACCCCCACAGCAACATCAACAACAATCGCAAAAGTTTCATACGAATTCCGCATCGAATGCACAATTGCTAAATGCCATCGAACATGACTATCAGCCCACTTATGCAGTGGTTGAGCGTGTGCCACCGCCACCACCAGCCCCCAGCTCTGCACTGCTGAACACGAATCCTTTCCTTGCCGCCAGCAACTTTAAGAAATACGATGCGGCCGGCGACGAGCTGCTGGGCAGCATGCAGCGCAGCAAACGTGGCAAGGTGGGCAGTCTGCTGGATCGCATTGATGTGGACAAGAAATTCTACTCACTGAAGTTTCCCAACGGTGGCAACAAGCTGAAGAAGCCCGCCTACAATCTAAATAGCTCGCTGGGCATGGCAACAACATCGTCAGCGTCAGCGTCGGCAGCAGCGTCCAAATGCAAGCGGCATCATTCCTTTGCTGGTGGTAGCCATGGCGATATTGAATCCAACGGCAAGCCCATGCGCCTCTATGATCCGCCCGTCTATGAGAATGTGGCGGATAAGTGCGTCAATGAGCTAGATCTGGATATCGATCTAGATATGGGCGGTGACGGCAGCAGCAGCAGCATGGCCCATCACACACTCAATCACATGAATCATAGTCTTAAGCATAATCTCAATTTGGCCACAGTGCAGCTGCACACGCAGCCAGCTGCTGTCGTCTCGGCGAGCCACAAGAAAAAACATCACCATCGCCAGCACCAGCAAAAGGCTGATGCATCGGGCGCCGGTGCTGATTTCCAGTTAATGGAGCCCGAACGCCTCAGCATCTATCGCAGCGATTCGGGCATATCGAATAGCTCGTATGAGTCGCAGCTCCCAGCCCTGGGTCAGCGCACACCCAAGGCACATAAAGCGTCCGCAGCGGGCATCAATCTCACACGCAAGCCACTCTACATGAATGTGGAGGGCCAGCAGCAGCAGCAGCAGCAACAGCAATTGGCACGTGCCGGCTCACCAGCACATATTAATTCGTCCTATGAATCGGCCTCATCGGCGCCCGTCACAGATCCCACCTCGCTCAGCTCATCCAATTCGCTTTATAGCAGCGGCATTGGCACCGTCAGCTCACGCTGCAATCGCCATCCACAGCAGCAACAGCAGCAACAGCAACAGCAGCAACAGCATCATCAAAGGCAGCCAACGCCGGAAATCACAACACCCGAGGACTACGAACAATATCAGTTGGGCCATCAGCCAGCACATTCCGCCTCAATGCTGTCCGTTGCCAGCAGCCTAAGTGCCGCCAGTCGCGGCAAGTGCAAGCCCTCCAGCACGCCAGCAGCAGCAGCTGCAGCAGCGTCAGCATCAACGACAGCAGCAGCAACAATGCAACAGCTGCCACATCGCGTAGGTCCACATGAGGTGCGTACATTAGATTTTGCCTAGACGGCAATGCTGAATTACCCATGAACCCAGGGGGAGTGTGAGCTGGGCCATTGGCGAAATTTCACGCACCAGTTTCAGGCAGATGCAACAAATTAAATCTCGAGACTGACTCATTTAGTATATCATTTATGATTTAGATCAGATTGGGATTTTAACTATTTAGACTATGTTTCATAATCAAAATCTGTTAGCGAAAATTAGATTGTTGTCCGTGAGCTAAAATCTTTATATATATGAGAATAACTTTATTTGGCTTATAAAAAAAAATATATATAAAATCAAGTTTACTTAATTAAAGTCTCAACATTTGTCTAATGATATATATTAAACTCTTCAATGACTACTCAGAGCAGTTATCGACAGCAATTTATAATAAACCAACAACAACAAGCACACAAATTTATTCACAGCTCCAGTTTAAAACAAAGTCTTTATTGATTTCTAACAAAACTTAATTGCTTTTTGCTTTTGCTTAAGCACTTTATAATTTAATTAACTTTTATGTTTACACATTTTATTATTGTTTCTTTTCCATGTCACGATTGCTTAACACAAATATGATTTTTGATGGAATTAAACACGAAATACATAACACCAACAAAATAAACACGAACGAAACTAACCACAGCAAACGCAATTGTTGGCCACTAATCCATTTTTAGCACTTAAACGGCAATGCAACAACAACAGCAGCAACAAAGGCAACAGCAGCGCCTGCAGTAAGAAACTACGACGACAGACCATCAGTGACCCCTACGCACATATCAAACGGCATTATGCCGATGTCGATGCCGTTGCCTCTGCTACCAGCAGCAGCAACAACAACAGCAGCAACAACAATGAAGCCTTTGCAGCCCACTGTCATGGCACGACAGCAACATCGTTCACAGCAGCAGCAGCAGCAGAGGTCGAACAACAAATTAACAACAACAACAACAACAGCGGCAACAATGGGCCTGGGTCTGGGCAGTGGTGTGGGCGTGGCAATCATCAACAACAAATGCTAATGCCAAATGAATTGCTGCTGCAGGCAAGTCAATTAACTGCCGCCGACTGCAATCGCAATCACAATTTAAGATATGTGCCGCCTCTGCCAACTGCCACGCCCCCAATAGAACCAGTGGCCGGCGCCTACGATTGTCTGGTGGTGCGTCGTCCGATGCGTTTGCCATTGCGCAAACATCACACCTTCCACTTTCAGACAACAGAAACGGCCAACGGCAAGCTGCAGCAGCTGCGTCGCCAGCTGCAACAGCAGCAGCTGGAGCGAGCACAAGGGCCACTCATCTTTCGTCCATTGGCGCTGAGCGAACGACATGCCTTTAAGCCAATTTCACCGACACCTGCGACAACAGCAACAGCAGCAGATGATGCACAGCAGCAACAGTTGCAGCGGGAGCAACAACAGCGGCCGGCAATAGGTCAACTAAATCCCGCTGCCTCATTAGAGGCATTAGAGGTGTTAACTAAAACGCATCCGGACTTTATGTTTGCGCGAGCCAAACCACAAAACGAGCAAATTGCTGCAACACCAACAGCAGCAACAACAGCAACAACAGCAGCAGCAGCCGATGTTGCTGAAGAGGAAGATGAGGATTTGGGCTACTCTTTTTGTGAAGAGGAGTATATGGTAGATGATGAGGAGAATGCACATAATAATAATCACGATGATGATGATGATGATGATGAGGATGAAGCTGCTGCCAAGGCCGCACATAATCTTACAGCGCCGCCCACAACGCCCGCCCACAGTGCAGCTGTGGCAAATGCAACAGCCGGCGCCCTGAAGTACTTTATGACCCAAAGCTATCGCGAGGTGCACATTTAATGAGAGTAAACCCAAAACTAACAAAAAGAATAGAGAAATATAAAAAATGAAAAAAATATTGAAACCAAGACAGTTAGACAGGCCTAAATGACGCATACAAGGTATTTAGTAATTAAATAAAGCTAAAGGAATAAAACAAGAAAAAAACAATATTTATAATTAGCGTAAATTCTTCAAAAAACGAAAGGCATACAAAAAAGAAGTTAGCTTAGAGTTTAGTCAGAACAAGAAAAAATAAATAATATAAATTATTAAATAATAATTGAGAAAAAATTCATTGATTCAGCGAAAGGTTCTCAATGTGGCGCATTCTGCTTGCCCGATTCATCTCGCATTCCATCAACTTTTGCCAATGTTTTTACATATTTTTATAGTATTCACAATATATAGTCTTTAACTATGTAATCCAAGTAATTGTAATAGAAAATCTCGAGGCTGGCCTAGCGGCAGCCCCCAAACGCAACCCAATATGAAGAAATCGAATAGATTAAAAAAAAAAAAATAAGTGAAAATAAAATTGCCACACACTAGACTGTGGGCACACTTGATTGTTAGTGTATATAGTTAGTTTATATATATAAAAATTTAACTAAATATATATTATTCCACGAAAAAGCAAAGAGTAAGAGAAATCATCATTCAACGATCATCTATCAAGCTAAATATTAAAAAAAAAAAAAAAAAGCAAACAGCAAACAGCTAAAATCTACCCCAAGCACAACTAATTCATTCTTAAATATTCGAATTACATTTAGCGATAACAAAAAAAAATATATATACCTAAGGCAACTCTTGACTGTATGTGTGTTAAGTTTGACGTAGTTTTTTGTGTAAAATATACAAAATAATATATGAACTAAACAATTTAGATATGTAACATATATGGAGAACTTGTATTGTATATAGCATATAATCGAATAATCTAAGCAAAAGAAAACCAAAACCAGAAGCCAAGCATATTTATATATATTTATTTATTTATTTATTATATTATATTTAATTAAATTAAACTATAGATACCAAAGCAAAAAACCGAAAAACATTTTTGAAAAACAAAATCATTTCATTCATTTGTCATTTGTCAAGCCTAACTAGAAACATTTAAACAAAGTGCTAACCATTTGTTAATTATAATAGAAATGTATTCTGAAGTGTGTTCTAAATGACATATTAATTTCTTATAGCATGTGTCCGATTTTGAGGATCCATACAAAGGCAGCAATACCTATATATTCTAAATTCTTCTATTTGTATAACTTTCCACTAAATGTTTCATGTCACAAATTATACATATATAAAAAGAATCCAAGCCAAAGGTAAATCGATTTAAGTGAATTTTTTTCTGTTCTGATAAACAATTAAACAAAATGTGTTAATAATTTATTTCTACTGTCGTGCTGTCAAATTCAATACACAAATATTTGTTAGAAATGAAATTTCGATTCTTAAAATCGCTCGATATGCTATGAAAAAACACACACATTTCTCTCTCGCTCATCATAGCTTATTCACGAATATACGACAGGCGTTATAGATTATTAATATGCATGCGAAGAGCGCTTTCTAACCAATTGTTCGTTGCGATTTGCATTTGATTTGACCTTTGACATGCTATAAGACTTTACTTCTTGACTTCTTGTTTTCAAATCCATCATATCTAGCCATTAAATGCCGCAGCTTTCGATGATGAATTCATTTATGCGGATCTCGAGAGTCAGCACTACGGGCCCATCAACTATAAGGCAGCCTCGCTCTATGCCCAGGTCAAGAAGAACAAGAAAACGGGAGCTCTGGAAGAGCTGAAGCAATAAATAAACGAATGTTCTCGGGAACATCAGTGCATTTTGGTAAAATTTTTTTGAAATTATAATTTTAATTTTAATTTAACTTTACTGTTGTTTATTTATTTATTTATTGATGCTTTTGAGCTTCGAGAAAACTTACAAATCTAAAAGTGTTTAAAGCAAATGAATAACGAATTTCTTAACTTTATGAAAAACGATATTAATTGTTATAAAAAATAAAGAAAAAAAATTGCAAAAAAAAAGGAAATTAAATCATGAATTGTACTTATATATAATTACATATTGTATATTATAAGTCGCGCACCAAATTAACTAGCAAAACACATCTACATAAAAAAAAAGGTCCCCACATTAATATTGAAACAAAAATGAAAAACAATTTACATAGTTTTTATCACTTAACAGCAAAACATAAACAGGCATTGTACTTAGCGTATATAAACATAAAAATATAAACTATAAAGCAAAACAAACAAAAAAAAATACCCATTAAAATCGAAAAGTAATTAACAAATCAACATAAAAAACATTTAAGAAAATAAACAACAAATTAAATATGCAAACAAACACAAACTTTATTTAAAAACTTGAACAACAAATAAACACAACAAAAAAAAAAAGCCTCTCAAATACTTTTTTATACACATATACATGTATTTAAATACAACCGGAACATATAAGATTACAAAGAAAAAAAAATAAATATATATATGAAAAATTAACATTAATATTAATTTTCATGATTTTCTAACAATACGAAAATTATTGTATAAAAACGCAAAAAAATTAATTATTAACATAAATGGAACATCATGTGGAATACTCAAAATGGAAAGTCAAATCAATTTTGTTATGCAATTTATTGTAATTAATTATAAATATTATTTATTATGAATCATGTGAAATACATCAAAAACAAATATAATTATATATATTATTGTATAATTATATATACACACACGTATATACACATATACATATATATATATAAATGATATAAATCAGCATTTAACTAAAAATGCCGAAAGCAAAACAAAAACACTTGAATTAATTATTAATTAAATTGAATTGAGGCAAAGCAGTGAACAACCAAAAAGTGGAATTAAATTGAAAGTAAATAATTTAGACTCAAGTTCTTATATATATATACATCTATATATGTATGATGAATGAGACCCTTAAATATACGAAGTAAAGTAAATTATGATGAAGAACAAGTAAATACAAATAAATTGTAAAATTATAAAAAAAAAATACATATGAAATTGTGTTTTTCTTTTCAATGGAAATGGGAATGGGCATGAGCGACTGATGAAAGCACACATCAAAAGGTAAACTACGACAGCAAACTCCATATCTTCAAATTAAAAGCATTTCGCAATATGTTTATCTGGGGCTTACAGCGGTGTCGACCTTAAGCAACACGTGCGCTACAGATTATCTAATTCACATAATATGTTAGGGATTTATCTTACTGCTTTAAGATTCAACAATGATTTTGTTTGTCGGAAAGAGAGAGATTTAATTAATAAATAGCAGAAATAAAATAAAATGAGAAGAGCCACAAGCTAAAGTTATTCGGATCCTGCTGATAGGCTGACGAACTGAGAGAGAGAGAGAGCTGCTGACCGTTAGTAACTGCGTCGCCCATGGATCAGAAGCAGCTTGGCAATGTGCGAGAATTGCGGAATGCCAAAGTCTCCAGCTAACGATGCCTGACGGCCTTTGCGTCCCTCGATTCCCACAGCTGCGTCCAAATCACTTGACAGTATTTTTTTTTTTTTAATCTGAAAGCTTACATTTGCCATATTTCTATTAATTAATTTTATGCCTAATTTTATCATTTAATGTTGCGTTTATATAAAAATAGAGCTGATGTAAAAAAAATCCAGCCTCCCACAAATATTTTTATTTTCAATTTAAAAAATTTCTACAAAAAAATTAGAAATAAATATAAATAAAATATAAATATATATATAAAATATAAATATATATATATAAAAAAATTAATAAATAACTAGAGCATAATCGACTTATTTGATTAATTTGCCCTACTGCTAAATTCCCAATAAAATATTCAGCAATGTTACACAAAAAACAATTCTCTACTTTTTAAATGAAAATGATAAATTCATTATTTTTAATTTTACCTTTTTCTTATTTGTATCTCGCAACATCTCCTCTCTCAACTTCCATTGGCATTTTGGCAAACGATTCATAAATATGCATTGAAATTTTGGCCATCAAGACTATAACTCAACTGTCAGTCTCTGCATCAGCTGAAGCATAGAATTTATGTAAGCTTTTAGTTTATTGAGGAGATTTTCCTGTGCTTGACTTTCAGGATGCAACATGCAAATTGCAAAAATTCCAAATCAGAATAGAATTTTTGCATATTAGTTGCAACACACAAACACACACACACATATATACATATACACATTCACACAGCTGCAACTTGCAGATCTTCTTCCATTCACAATTTGTATGCTCATCCTCTGGTTGATTTTCGTGCCGTGTGTCATTTCCGTGCAACGTAACTGAATTCGGTTATTGCTTCCTGCAGCGTTGCAGCGCTGTCATTTCCGTTGCTGCCAAACACACACACACACACACACACACACACACATACATACAGTCGCATCGAGTCGAGGTCATTTAGTAAAGCATTTTGCGTCTATTAATTGACGCTTAAAATTGTAGGTAAATTTTCTACGAACATTTTGTATTTTCCCAAAATTTTCATATTTGTTTTTAGTTCAAAATAAAAAAACTTTTCACTTTTGTCGCACTTCCGCTCACACAAAGAGCGAGTGAGAGCGAGAGTGGGATGCAAACCGCATTCATTTCCGCAATTTCATTGAATTATATTTAATTCTTAATGCATTTCAATTGTAGTTTTCGGTTTTTGTTTCACATTTTGCAGCTAGCAAAATGTGTTTGAAATATTCTGTATTTCTTCATTTATTAACAATATGAATTGGCAATGCAATTCGAATTGGTTCAATGCAATTTGCAAACAATTTGCTCTCTCATTAAAAGCATTTAGCTGTTCAGGCCCATGCTCAGGTGCTTGGAGCAGCTCACCTGTGGTGTACGGCTATTTGCTGGTAAATAATTTTCTAAACAATTACGTGCCTAGTGAGCTCATAAAAACTCAAATATCAGAGCAAAAGCTCAGCCTGGCACACAATTGTTAATTGTGCCGGACTACGAGCAAAACAATGGCCAACTGTTGGCCTGTTTTACTGCTGCTTCTTCTGCTCTTTTTTTTTCTCTCTCTCTCTGTTCTCGACCCAAACTAATGGCCGTAATTCGCCTTTGCAGTGACCCCTAAATAAACGGACAGCTGGACAAACAACACCTGCCGCATAGCCAGCTGCTGCTGAGATGCAAAGGACAAAGTTTTGATCTCAACTTTTGTGCCCTTTCGCATACCCAGCAATTGTGTAACCTAAAGGGTAGCATGGTGTTGAGCAAGGGTTACAGAAAATTTAATAGGGAAATGTGCAAGGGAAATGGAAAGCCTAAAAAAGAAAAATCTATAGGAATGATAAGAAAAGAAAATTTAAGATGAAAGTCATATAAACTTAGAAATTTTTATTTCAAGCTAAGATTTCTATATAGAAGTAGTTTTAAATATGTTATATGATATATGAGGATGAATATGAAACAAATGCATATATGAATAGGAAAAGTATAGAAAGTATTTGAATTTAAACAAAGTAAATATTACTAAACTAATTCATTCTTAATTTTATTTAATATATGACTAATATTTAATAAACAATCTTAAGCTGCTGAAGAAATCAATTATCTACTAAATTTCAACATAAATTCAAGACTTTATTAAATTTGTTTAAAAAGCGAATTTTCATCATAACTTGTTTCTCGACGTCTGCAAGTAAGTGTTTCTCACTCACACTTTGATAAAAAAAAAAAACTCAGAGAGCAATCGATTGCTTCGGTTGTTCAACGAGCTCGTTCGTGATCGCACAGCAAAACGGCTTTTGTGTATGTATTGGTTTGTAAGCGAAGATGCTCTGCGCCAAGCACATCAATATGAATTGAGTGTAAGCATGTGTATGTATGTGGATATCGTTTGCATAGACTCTTTGAAATTATCTACTCAATGCCGAGCCTCATTGTGCGAACGTCTCTCTCTTCGCACGAATGCTTCAACTCGAGGCGATCAACTGAGAGGCGAAACGAAAAGAACCGAAGGCTCCTACTCAGAGCGAGAGTGCGTGAGAGTGAGAGAGCGAGTGAGCATGATATATGAAGAAACAAACAGTTAACTGTAATATGCGCGCTATGATTTTTATGCATTTTAGCTATTTCTACTATTACTCAAACTAAAGAGTAATACTAAAACTATTAACAATTGAAGACTAATTACAAAATTATTTATTTACTAAATAAAATAGAAAAGAAAATTTAAATTACTGAAAGTTCAAGCTAAATTAGAAAATTATAAATAAATTATAGAAAATTCATTTATTCTAATATGTATAAAAATTTTGTCTTGAACAAATTTGATGCCCCATTATTAATTGTATTTTATTTTTTTTATTTTATTTTTTTATTGTATTGTATTTTATAGCTTGTGACTTTCTGATACGTAGAGCATAGCTTCTAGTCCATATCGCAGCCACTTTGTCAGCTCTCTCTCTGTTTTTGTTTTGTATCAAAGTGTCTTTTCTAATGACACGTTGCACTGGCAGACAACAGCAGACACAACTACATATTTTTAAAACAAAAACAAGTTCATTTTTGTTGTTATTGCTGTTGCTGTTGTTGTCAGTCTGTTGTTAATGGCGCCGAAAAGTATGCAAAACAAACATTGGCCAAACAGTCTGACAGATGGACACGCCAAACGACGAGAGCGATAGAGAAAGATAGAGAGAGAGAGAGTGATAGAGAGACAGAGCGACAGAGAATCACAATCTGAAATGAAGTTCAGTTTGATGCTGAGTACATGACATTTAATGGTGCCAACTGTTGTCTAACAATATGCCTCCTGGCTGCCCACTCGGTCATTGTGTCAGCTTGTCAGCTACTTTGTGCAGCCAGCCACTCACAGACAGTTAGTGAAAGAGAGATAGAGAGAGAGAGAGGGAGAGCGAGACACAAAGCGAATACTCTGCAGCTGCATTCATTGCACATTCAGAAAGTTTTTTTTCCTACGCCTTGACAGACAAAATAATGCACTTTTAAATTAAAGTCCAATGCGTTTGGCTGCAGGTGCCGCTGCAACAGGCCACAGGGTCGCCGTATGTCCCAGTCTATTTGGCACACTCTTTGTCTTCTTGGCCAAGAAAACAAACCGCCAACTAACGGCGCACAAACTTTGCCAACTAAAATACAAAAGCCAACTGTCCAAAGAAGACTCAACTCAACTACGCGCTCAGGTGGCAGCAGCAGCAGCTGCTGGAAGCACATGACATTATTATGTGTTGCCGCTGGAAAGTTCAACTGAAGTTGACATTGAACAGCAGCTTTGCATTTGCACAAAAGCAACAAATAACTGAGGCAATCAGGCAAAGTTCCCATATAGAAACCAATTGAAATATATATTTCTATGCTATACTTAATTTATCTGAATTTTTCAGGCCAACTCACAAAATCTTAAATTCAAGTGAAATATTTGTAGTTGTTGGCTTTAAGGTGCAACACCTTTTGCGTATGATTTGCATTGCTTTGGCTCTGTCTCCGTGTCTCCGTCTCCGTGTTGTACGTGAGCAGCAGCTGAAATCAGCCTTGGGGCCATAATCAGCAGCAGCGGCACACGCATAAATTATAAGCAATACACTGTGCTACAACTACAACGATAACTACACTGTACAACAACAATGCATGGCAATGGCTGGTTGAAGATGGAAACGTGGTCGATTCGTGAATGCCAAAATACAAACTCTCATAATTTCCATGTCACTCTGCTTGATTGACGCTGATGCTGCTGCTGCTGATGATGAGAATGATGATGATGAGAATGATGATGATGACAACTCGGATGTTGTCAATGGCTGCACTGATCAAGCATGCAGTAGAGCAAGGCTGCCATAGACTATGACACCAGAGTTATAGACTCACAGTTCATAAACCAGAACAGAACAGAGCAGAGCAGAGCTAAGCAGAGCTGGGCAAAGTTGGGCGAGGCAAGGCAGAGTCGAGTGCAGTAAAACCCTTTTGGAAAAGCAATGACACATTTTGATGGCACAACAATCACAACAGCAGCAGGAGTAGCAGGAGCAGCAGTAGCAGCAGCAGCAGGAGAAGCAGCAGGAGAAGCAGCAGCAGCAACTGTTGCAGCAGCTGTGCGGAAGCTGTTGCAGCATACAAAATGCCAAAAGGTGAACGAGCAACTGCGTTGCAGCTGACAATGAAGTGTGGGCGCATGGGCGTGGCCAGGCAGGCCATTGAGCCAGCAGCCGGAAACAGCGCTCGATGGCAAATGAACTCGCTGCATTTGTCAAAACTTGCGCGCAGCTAAAAAAAAATATGAATGTGAAAAAAGAAACAGGTCAAGTTTAGCAATCATCAGCAAGTTCAAGAATCGTTGGATACTGCAGACTTGAGGCAGTCTATAGCGCAGTTAGTCGCAGCTAAGTGAGTTGGCCTTTGGCAGCACACACACTTGTTGTCGATGACCGGGCTTCATTTCTTTTTTTTTTTTTTTTGTCAGCTTCATCATCGGCATTATTGTGAGCTACAGACCCTGGATAGGAATGTCTGCTGCTGCTGCTGCTAGAATTGCTGGCACAATCAGAGTTCATTTGCAATGTTTGCGCATAGATTCGAAATGCCAAAACGTTACACCAATCAGAATCAGCAGTGCACAGAGGGCACAGTGCCCCTCTGCCTGCGATTCCTGCTGCCGTCCACTTCACAACTCTTTGCACAACTTCAAGTACTATGCCCGCTAGTCTACCCAGTCGACTGAAGTTTACCTCCAAGTTTCCGTGTCCAAGGTACGACGGGACAAGCGCACGTTGTCCATGCACGTTGTTACCGAAGAATGTTCTAGCTTTTAGTTTCCTGCGCTTTGTTCCGGCCCTGTTGTGGATGTGCTGACAAGGTGATTGTTTGCCATGGCCGAGAGTGAAAGCGTGTACGGTGCATGAAAAGCCAATGATTTTGATACAGTTTGCTGTTTAGCTGCTTTCGTTTTGGATAACAATTCGATGCGTGTCGAGTCTTGTTCAAGCACAGCTACAGCTGAACATCAATTTAGGAATAGCGCCAGAAGTCTTTAGAGATTGTAATATACATACATTTTTTTTATTTATGGATTATCATTATGGCATAATTATTATTTTATTATATATGAAATATTTAATTAATAAAAGATCTGTTTTAATTTTTTCTAAATTTTATTATAAAAAAAAAGTTTATTATAAACTAAATCAAATGTTTTCTGAGTATACATAATTTTATTAATAATATAAATTACACTAAATAATTCTAGATTTCTATTAAACCAAATCGAATTCATTCACATCAGAGATTGCAATATACATAAATTTTTTTATTTATCGAATATCATTATAGTATAATTATTATTTTATTATATAAGAAATATTTAATTAATAAAAGATCTGTTTTAATTTTTTTTTTTTTAATATTATTATTTAAAAAAATGTTTATTATAAACTAAATCAAATGTTTTCTGAATATACATAGTTTGATTAATAATATAAATTATACTAAATAAATTTGGACTTATATTAAACCAAATCGAATTCATTCACATTCATAATCCCCATTTTAATTAACATATATATAGCAGCTGCTCACTAATCTAATTTCTCCGTGGCATTTATCACCTTCCAACTATTAATTTGCACAGAACATCAAAGTTTTTTTTTTTTCTCCTCTGTTATATTTTTTCTCTGTTATTTTCTTTGTTTTGTCCGATGTCATGTCTTTTCGTTATTCGTTATTCGTTTGCACTGTCAGCTGTGTCGCTGACAGGTCAGAAACTTTCGACACTTCATAAATTATGCCCATAGGCCAGAGAAAAAGTGTCTGGTCCGAGTAAAAAAGAGCGACATCGTTAATTGGAAGATATCATGAGTGACATGTCGAACGACAAGTTCCGGCTGAAACTTGTGCTTGAATTGAGGCCAGAGCATGGCCAACCATAGGCATGTCTATATACACACATATATATCGCTATATCGCGTTAGCTGCAGCCTTAAAGCTAGTCTAATTATCTTCTACTAAATCTATAGTAGAAGTTTTTTTTTTTTTTCATTGCCACATTTATTTAATTTATATAGTTTTTTTTTAAGGCTTTTTTAATTACGTTCGTCGTATTCGCTCAGCAATGAGCATTAAAAAGTCGCCCGACTGGCAAACCTTAATTAAACACTTGACTTTTGCGCTGTGAAAGGCGTTTGGCAACTATGGCAACTATTTTTCAATTCACAAAGTCCTTGCGCCCGTCCCGCGTCCTCCTGCACCTCCTGCTGCTCCTTCTTTTTTTTTTTTTTATACCCGCTCGCCGTTGCACATGCTCAAAGTTTTGCCATGTCTCTATGTGTGTGTGTGTGTGAAACTACAAAACAGTTTGCCAGATGATGAGAATAGAACGAGAGCCGCTGCTGCTGCTGCTGCTGCTGCTGCTGCCGCTCATCATGATGACGATGATCATAATGATGTTGCTGATGATGGCACTTAACGGCAACACATGACGTCGACGTCAACGTTTGACGCTTGAATTAAATTTTATTTTCATTTCAACTTTCGTGTTATAGGCAAAGAGCCAACAGCCAAGGCAACTTTGTTAATTTATTTAAGCAACATTCTTATTTACGTGTGTGTGCGTGTGTGTGTGTGTGTTAGTGAGTGTGCACATCTGACGGATGTTTCTGTCATTAAGCAAAACTTTCGTCAAAGCATAAAATTTGCTGACGCTCCTCAACACATAGAAACAGCTCAGAGCAGGAGGCGATGGTGGAGGAGCAAGGCGAGTTATATTTTTACTACTTATAAGCAGTCCGCTTTGGCATTTTATGCTTTTGCCTTTTGCTGCATTAAAACACGCTCCATTTTAATGCAGCTACTACTATCTAGCCCGCCGCTCTATCTAGAGTCTGCTGAAGAGAAGCTTATAAATACTTATAAAGTGTTCACCTGACAGGCAGCACAGATAGATACATGGGCGAAGGGTAGTGAAGTGTGCATAAAAGTATTGCTAATACGTTTTGCGAGCGGATTGCTAGGCGAGCAAAAGAGATAGAGAGAGTGAGAGAGAGAGAGAGAGAGAGAGAGAGGTAGAGTCATTTAAGTAGCCTGAGTTTAGTGCCAAAGGCAGCGACAAGATAAATGAAAACAAATATGCTAAATGCAACGCAAACAGCTGCAAATGTAAAACGCTTTCCTTCGGATCTGGATCTGAGCATTAAAGCTGATGAGTTTTCTTTATAAATATAAAAGTCTTAAAAGCTTTGTGTACAAAAAAAAAAAAAAAAAAAAAAAAAAATTTAAAAATAAATAAGAAAATTGCATATGCAAAGTGCATATGAGGTGCTGAGTTATGTTATGAAGTAAAGCATGTTTTGCTAGCTAGTTTTGCTTTATATTGCCTCCCTATGCGAGTCTCAAGAATGTAAGAGAGTTATTTATAAGACTTATTTATCAAATATGAACATACATATACATATATTTATATATCTATATTTATTTCTCTCTTTATATGAATGTCTGCTATATATTGCCTCTCTATGCGATTCTCAAGAATGTAAATGACTTATATATGTGATTGAATTAATATATATGAGAATATATATATTTATATATATTTTCTTATTTCTCTTTATCTTATTGTTTCCCAACAAACTTCACTTAACAATTTTAAAAATCTAAATTATTTTCATTATAATGAAAATAAAGAAATTCGCTTTAAATACTATTATGTCCATTCAGCATTGTTGAAATCAAAAATCCGAAACAAGGTCAAATGGTCAAAGAAATAATAATCACAAAACGAGAAAATGAAATAAAAATGAAAACCTTTGTCATGCCCAGACTCAAAAGCAATCCACAGCAACCACGCTCGCCTCTGGCCCGCTTGCCACGCCCCCTTGTGCGCAGTACGCAACGCGTTCGCCTTTAGCTTGACCTGCGTATCATTCGGTTGCAAAACAAACCGCTTTACACTTGAGCAACATTTATTTTTCCGTTTCATTTCACGCGTTTCTATTTCATTATGCCAGCTGTCAGCGGCAGCCGCTGCTTTTAACGTGCTTCGTGCTGCTGTTTCATTTTTCACACCATTCGCAATGCGACGCACGTACGCCACGCCACGCCCCCCAGCCCAGCCCAGTCCGCACAATTTTTGATGGCAAACAGTGAACGGCTTCCTTTATGTTAACCTCAAAAAACCTTTTTTCCCCCATTCAAATGATATGCGAGGCAGTTTTTATGGCTCATTGACGTCCATGGCGGTCGCCAGAAATAATATAATAATAATAAAAAAAAAAAAATTAATTTCAAAAACCAGTCAATTAGGTTTCGGGTCAAAAGCGACAAATGTCTAAAAGCAGCAACCTTAAATCAGCAAATCGTACAAAGTCTCTGCGCTCCTAGACTGACCCGCAAAACTGTTGCCTATTTTCCGACGTCAACTATTTTTCACTGATCCAATTAGTTGAATTTCCATGGGCCGAATTGTCATCTTGTCAGTTGTCAAATGATCCAAGTTTCATTCGCATTTCTTTCTCTATTTTGTATTTTTTCATTGCCATTTTGATTTGTTTTCATCACTCGACGTTGCTGCATAATTGATGGATTGTTTGTGAACCTGCTGAAGGCAACCCCGCTCGATGAGATTTCCATTGCTTTATGTCCGCTTCTCTGTGGGTCACGGCTAATAAATAATAAATCAGCCATTTGACAGTATTTGCCAAAAGTTCAAGTCTCTACCTATAGCCATATTGAAACTTTAATGTGAATTCATTAATCGATAAAGCAAAAGGCAATGCTAGGCTGAATAGTTTGAATACTCGAATTCCCTGCCATAAGAGGAAAAGACAAAATGAACTTGTTGTAATTATATGATATATTAATTTCATAATTAATTTTTAATTTAAATAAATAAAAAGTAAAAATATTTAATAATAAATATATTTTAATATCATATTAATAATATTCTATTCAGCATTATCTGCATTTTAGTTGAACTCTTGTGCTTATTATCACTATCCATATCATTACCATTCTTACTATTAATTGCTGACTCTCTCTATCGGCAAGTAAAATTCATTCGCTCGCTCTGAGAAAATACTCAGAGAGCTAACGATTGCATCGGCTGCTTTACGAGTTCGTTCGCAATCGCACAGCAAAAAGTATTTTGTATAAGTATTGGTGTGTAAGAGAGAATTGTCTTCGCTGAACACATCAATATTAAACTGGAATTGAGCATAAGCATGTATAAGTAACTGTGATGATCGTTTGCATTGATTTGTTCTCATATTTACTCAGGCGAGCATCAATCGGGTCTCTCCCTAACAACTGTTCGTTAAAAGAGCGCGACACGAATAGTTGAAGTTAGCCGAAAACCAAAACGAAATGAACCGAAGGCTTTTGCTTAGAGCGAGAGCGAGAGAGTATGATTTTTGTCGATTGATCTCGCGATGGTTAAAGTTAACCCAAAACAAAACGAAATGAGCCGAAGGCACTTGCTTAGAGCGAGAGCGAGAGAGTATGATTTTTGTAGAGTGATCTCGCGAATAGAGCGAGAATGATAAAGCTATGTACTAAATATTTGCAATAATCTTTTAATTCGCATATTCTTTCATTATTATATTCGTTCCACTCTTTTTTCATTGTGAGCAACATTTGTTGTTGTTATTATCATTATAATTGTGGCTACTATTATAATGACTATTGTCATTATTATGAACGTTAGTATTACTATTATCATTGTCAATAACATTTATAAAATATTTTTTTAATACTTCTTTATATTAGCATGCTTATCGACATATTTATTCTACCCTTAGTCAGTGTATCAAGACAACGAGCAACAACTACATCTTTTATAAGTAATCTATTTGTAGCTAAGCAAGCTGGCTTTATTTTAATTGACTCTGAAACACACACACACTGTCTCATGTGAGCCCAGTAAAACCACACGAAAGCTGACCCTAAAAAAATCTATCAACTCTCAGCCGGAAACCCAAATCAAATTCAATTCAATTCAATTATGTTTGCTGGCAAATGGCAACTCAACTCTTTATTTACAACAAAAACGATTTGCACAAAGCAAATCCATTGAAACAATTCCCAAACCCAAGTAGCAACGACTCAAATCCCCAGTCTCTGACACTCTCATCCTCATACTAATTACAATTGCTTCAAAGCTCCAAAGGCGACTAGAAAAAAAAAGAGAAAACGAAAAAATCACTGAACAACATTTTTGTTGAAGCCCCCAAAAAGACAAAAAGAAAAAAAAAAAAGTATTAAAAAAAAAAACAACTAGCAGAAAAAGGTCAGCTGCTGCATAAGGACACAATTTTCCGCTACACCTGCCTTGAATAAAGACCACGAGCACAGAAGAACAGGAGCTCGGGCCTCTTTTTTTCTATTTTTTTTGTTTTTTGAGCAGCCTTAGTTCAGCGCCTCTCTAAATGCCATGCTTAGCACAGGACGATAGAGACTTCCACTCATGCAGTCCCTCTCAGGCACTCACCCTGGCCCGCCTACACGTCATCGGCTTGTCCCTGCGAGAGTGCAGTTTAATTGACAGTTGAAAACGTTGCTCAAAGCTGCAAAACTCACTTCAAAGGCTGCCGCGAAATGCAGCTGCTGCTACTCCTGCTACTGCTACTCCTGCTACTGCCACTACTGCTGCTGCAAAAAATAAAGGGCAAAAAATGCCATTCAACTACGTTTGGCTACCATATGCCATTGTCCTGGCCGGGGATTGAAAATTGGTACTGACATTGAGGCTCGCTGGGTACACAAGCTGGCCAGCTCAGCCTGTCTGTGTCCAGAAATTCAAAATGAACATGACATGCAGCAGTCGTAAGCAACATTAGATGTGAGCTATATGTATTTATATGCTGCTACATTGATATATTTGTTTAAATAAAAATATTGAAGGAATGTTTCTATGATAATATCATTTTGTTGCTATATATAATAATTTATTATAAATATATTTATTTATTTTATTTTTTTTATTTATTTTATTTATTTTATTTATTTTATTTATTTTATTTATTGTATTTATTTTCTTTGTTTTATTTAACTAATTTATTTTATTTATTTTCTTTGTTTTATTTAATTAATTTTTTTCTATTTTGTTTTATTCTTTATTTTTATTATTTATTTTATTTTATTTATTTTATCTATTTATTTTATTTATTTAATTATTTTTTCTTAATCATTTCGTGTATTTAATAGAAGTTTGCTATTGCTCAAAATATAATTTAAAAATTAAAAATTTATTTTAATTATATTTTAATATTTTTTTGTTGTCTCTTATTAAAAAAAATATGAAGAAGATATTAATATTCATTCATTAAATCTATAAAATTAAAAAAAAAAAAAAAACAAAAAAAAAAAAAACAACAAATATTCATATTGAATATGCATCTTAAATATAATACTTTCAATTTTTATTAAAAACGAATTTCTATAATTAAAGTTATAAGTGCTAAGCGTAAGCTGAGTGAATCCCACACTCAAATTAATTCACAATTTTAATTGTTTTCGCATAGCTATTTTATGACAACATTTTTATTTATTATAATTTATTGTCAAGCATTAAGTCTAAATAAAAATAAAGGAAACAAATCAAATACACACAAATACTTGAAGCACAAAGGTTTCCGTTTACTTTTTTTTTTCGATTTGCTTTTTTCAAATTTTTAAGAGCTGCTAATAAAACGAAAGCCGCAGCTCGTTCTGCTCATCTGAGCAGCTAATAAAAATGCCAAATGCAGCATTTTTACTATGCACTATAAAATACCAAAATATATCTGTGAGACGGGAGAGAGACGGAGAGCGAGAGAGTGGGGAGCCGTGGCAGTTATAGACAGTAAGCTGCTGGCCATGAACGTGCGCATGTAAATCAATGTAATGGTCGCTTTTATGGTACGACTTGTCTACCTCGCACTCACTCTCCCTACCTCTCTCTCTCTCTCTCTCTGGCTCTCCTTAGCAGTAAAGATTTTGTAATACAATGAAGATGAAGAGGGCAAACGCAACGCGCAGCGCGCAGCGTTGACAATAACTGAATGAAAACTGAATCATCCATATCATTACGTTGATGCAGCATCTAGTAGCTTGAGGCTTGCAGCATGGTCTCCCACTAAGTTAGTTACGTGTTTGCCGTGATAAGGCAGCTGGATGTCTTCTCCTGCTGCTGCTGCAACTGCAACTGCTACTCCTGCACCTCCTGCTCCTCCTGCTGCTGCTGCTGCGGTTCAACAGTAACAGCCAATAAATCTCTGGCTAAATGCTTGGCAACTTTTATGTTGGCCAAATCGTGAAAGACATTTCCCATTGGCCACACGAAACCCCGAGACTCGAGTGAGCGAAGGAAGATTGAGCGCTCGCCGGATTCGCAGCGCACATTTTTATGGTTTAAATACTTTGGCGCCAAACTTGAAATAATGCAACGTAACCCCTCGCTCTGCCAGCTACATAAAAATGCTATCCGCAAAAAAAAGAGACGAGCAAAAAAAAAAACAGTGCAACATAAAACAAAACGCGCCCAAAATCTGCAAAAGCAGCTTAAGTGGATTTTACGCTACTCTACAGCTCCTGCTGCTACTCCTCCTGCTCCTGCTACTGCCACGCCCCTTAGCGCCTTAGACGCAGCATGCAACTTAGCCGAAAAAAAAAAAAAAATTGGTTGAAGTTTTGTGTTTCTCCTTTTTCATGTACTTTTTTTCTACCCTTTTTGCGCTCATTTTTATCGTGGGTTTTTGCAGCAAATCCTTATAGATAAAGAGCGTTTTGCACTTGTCGAAAGCGCCCAGTGCCAAAGTTTATGAAATTTCTATTACATTGTTTTTCACTTTCTCCACGGGGCTGTAAATTCGTGAAATCAACAAAGAGCAAAGAGTTGCCAGCATATGCAAAGCTGACAGCAGCAAACGCCACACCCACACATGAGGCGTATACGCAATGTCTTCTGAAATTGCCCAAACACAGAAGTTTTCTTGTCCTGTCAATGCTGTAACCGCTCGCTGTGCGCCAAGTTTGTTGGCAAAAGAGTAGAGCTGCCAAAGAAGTTTATGAAAATGCGGCTGGCACACCTGATGCAGTCACTTAGGAAACTCTTTGGCCAGGTGTAAAAAACATTTATAAATTTGCAAATAAATCAAATATACTTGTAATTCATATGCAAAAGCTGCTCTAAGCTCTCTCTCTCTCTCTCTCTGAGCTCACTCAGCTTTCATGATTTTAGACATTTAATCTTCAAGAATACTCTCTAGCTTATGCTCAGCTATTCTTTAAGCATTTGTAGTTGCTTTGACTTCATCTGCGTCTTATTACTCCTATCAATAGTTGACTTATTCGATTGGCAGCCCGCGTGGCATATTCGTAATTTATGTTTACCGCAGCAGCAAAGTAAGCGAGAGAAACTGGCAAAGTCAATTCGAAGGCAAGCTATTTTTGCCTACCACAAATGCCGCAGTGCAACTTTGCCAGACAAAAGTGAGGCAAGGAGAACTTTTCGTTTGGCTTTTCCAAATGAAATTTTGCGGCTTTTGTGGCGGCAATTGGTTGACTGTGTGGCCAAATATTGTTGCACGAAACGTACTTTTATTTTATTTATTTATTTATTTTTTGAGAGAGAAGCAGTGCAAAAAGTTGCTGCAGTTGGAGTTCAGGCTGAGGCAAGAACTCTCATGATAGCTTAAACAACTCAAGCATCTCTGAGCCATATTCTGTATTTTGATGGCTAAATATTTTGCAAACAATTTCTGCAATATGCGCGCATGCGGTTCACATTCAACAATTGCATTGCAGCAAATTATTTAGCTCTCTGTGGGCGCATAAAATTCCATGACCGAAAGTGTTGATGGCGTCTAAATAACTAAGTAATGCAAGCCAGCGATGGCTCTGAGCAGGCATGACACTAAGAACGAAAGAAAATAGTTGGAAAAAAAAAAAAAAAAGCAAGGATGGAGAAAAAAAAAATAGTCCATCGCGTATATGAAATAAAACTAAGAACCTATAAAGCCAGCACAGCTCCCGCGATAGCAATGCAAATAAAAGCCAAGCCAAGGCAAGCCAAGGCAAGTTAAGGCAAGCCATGGCACGCCAAGCCTGCGGTTTCCCAGTTTTCCAGCTTTTCCAGCTGCCCAGTGGCAACTGGGAGCCGCCTTTGGCACCAAATGACAGTAGTCAACGTGGCGCGACCCTTGGACTATGCTGAGCTCTCTGTGATGACAGCACAAGCATGGCGACGAACTCGCATTGTTTATTTAAAAACTACTCCATTATAGAGAGAGAGAGAGGGAGGGAGGTGGGTGAGCGCTGCTTTATAAAAATGCAATTTCAGGGCGGACAACAGAGGACAGCGGCGGCAACAATAACTACAATTACAACAACAGGAACAAGTTGACTATAGCCCTGTAGTGGCGGCTATACACACACACACACACACACACACCCATACAGAGACAATAGTATAATCGCACTATAAATCCCTCGCGTCGAAACCCAAAACTTTACATTTGCTTTTGCCGGGCGAAGCGACAAAGAAAAAGACAAAAGATGCGCAAATCTAGGCTTGAAAACGAACTACAAATGCTCTCAGGCTACAGTTTTAATAATGATGAGAAGTATTAAAGAGACAAATAAAATATAAATAAAATATATATAAAAATAAATATAAAATATTTTTAATGAGAAGTGCTTAAGAGACAAATACAAAAATATATAAAATTGAATGTTTCATATTTCTATATTCATATTTATATACAAATTTATTGATAATAATAATATAAATATTTACGTACTCTCCACTCCACTCTCTTCTCTTCACAGAACAGCAGAATAGAAACAATATGAAATTGAAACAAGAAGAGATCGCGAGATCGTTAGATCCTCGAAGTCAAGCATAAGCAATTAATTCACATGAATATACAACTACAACCAAGAAAATGGCTTGATACAAAGAGAATTTTGAATTCATCAATATTATATAAATTCATCTGTAATCTTAAAACTAACAAACTGTCTGAGATAGCTCAACTGCCCAATGCACACTCTTTGTTAGCTATAAAGAAAATACCAAAATTACATGCAACGAGCGCCCAAGAAGCGCTGCGACGCGGCAGACAGCGCCTAGGAGCCAGCCGAGCTGGCGTGCAGGGTGCAAAGAGACAGCGGCTAGAAGCCGCCAAGCTGCATTGTCCTTGTGCAGCTGCATTGATAGCGGGGCCATTGCATAGTTATGGCCATGGTCAGAGAGAGAAACGTTTGCTTGTCTCCGCTGAGTTGAGTTGAGTGGGTGGTGCATGAAGTGTGCGGGCGTGTGAGAGTATGATTGTCTGGCTATGTATGTGTGTGTGTGTGTGTGTGTGTGTGTGTGCCTTGTGTGTGTGTGTGTGTGCCTTGTGTGTGTGTGTGTGTGTGTGTGTGGCCGCGCCGGGGCATAATGTTGATGATGAAAACGTGCGCATTGTTTTCAGATTTTCGGAATTTTAATTAAATTTGCATTGTTTCTAGTGGCACTTGACGATGGCCCAAAAGAGCTGTTCGCATTTAAATAAGTTTCATATTCTTTTGTTCGGCTTTTTTTTTGCCGTGTGGGCGTGGCAGATTTAAATTAGTCGAGCATCTTGCAAAGTCGAGCTGCCTAACGAGCATGTAAATTCTAGTATCGCAAATTAATTATAGTCAAGTGAGAATTCAATTTAGATAAAACTAAAGAAATGTGGTAAATATGGTAAATATATTAAATACTGTTCGAAACCCTTTTCTACTTCAACTTTAAGAAACTTTCCAGTTTATAGTCAAATTATTAAATGTGACACTCTAAACAGTCGCTCGAGTCGATACTCGAGTCGAGCTGCTGTCAATGGCTCATAAAATGCTAAACAAGTCAACAACATGCGCCTTTCTCTGCTCTACTCAACCTTTCTGCTTTTTTTTTTCTTAGCCAGCTGTCAATAAATATGAAAAAAAGGAAACGAAAAAGAAGAAGGAAGAAGAAAAATAAGCAAGAGCAACGAGTAGGAAAAAATATCAATCATAATAAAAAATACATAAACAAAGCAAAGTCGACAGCGGGCACATAAGCAAATGTAAATTTGTGTTCTTCACACTCAAGCCACCCTCTTGGGTCAACCCCAACCCCCCCGGCTGCATAAGCAAATGTGACAGTTGTTTAGGGAGAGTATGGGAATTGGGCACGCCCGCTGACAACATCAAATACGTTTTGTCATTTTAAGCCAACTAACGCTTGTCTGTTGTCAATTGTAGGCTCTTAGCCAACTAAAAGCCTGTTCTAGCTTATTTGAGAGAATACTTGAGAGAGTAACAAATATTTGTGGACGTTTATTTTTGGAAGCTTTTTAAGAAAGGTTTGAGATATTTCAACATGAAGTTGTTTTATTGCTTGTGTGATATGCATGTGGAATAGGAAGAAAACAAAATGAACATTAGCTTTTTAAATCTTATGAGAACTCAACTTATATAACATATAATATGCTCAGACATAATCTAGTTCCGATTCAATATGAAAAGGCATCGTTGCTAAGCTACACCTTCGGTTGAGCGCTTTGAGTTGAACTTTTCGTATAGCAATCTTTTAATGAGCATCATTTGGTGAGCGCAACGCTTGACGCTCGCACAATGAGGTTCAGTAAGTGAGCAGACAATTCAAAGAGTCTATGCAAACGATCTTCGCATTCACACTATAGCATACACAATGCTCGCATGCATACAAATACAAAAAAAAAAAAACAAAACGCTTTCTGCTTCCTAAGAGAACTTTCTGTACGATCGCAAAAGACTTCGTTGATGAACGAGACGTAATCGATTGCTCTCCGATTTTATTTCTTAATTTCTGAGTGAAAGACAAGAAGAAGAAAGACAGACATATGAAAAACGATCAACAACTTCAATTAAACATATACATAACAATTTGCTTAATCAAGCAATTACCAAGATTCTCAATTCTCTAAGCCATATAACTTGATTCACTTTAGGAATGAGCTTTAAAAATATGAATCTTAGTAGACTCTATTCTAAATTGAACTAAAAAGCTTCAAGTTCTTCTATGTCTTTCATACAACTAACAGATCTGCCATTTATATACTACTTCTTCAATGAAAAATTAAAATACTTTAAGATCAGTTATTCTCTTTTATAATTTAATATATCTGCCTTACACACACATTTAACCGAAATGCAGGCCTTCTCTTACTCATTCGCTCTCTCTCTCTCTCATTTCCTATTGCACAGTTTGATTGATTTGTGTTCAACCACTGCTATATCAAAATCTATTAGAAATAATTAATGAAATGTCGAATATTGTAGAGAAAACATAGCAGCTGCCTTGACTATTTGGAGTAGCGCCGACTGCTTTTGATTTATATAGACTACAAACTGAGAGCCAATATTTTACGATTTTTCTCGCTCCTATAGTTGTTTTTGCTGACCATTTATAATGTAACACACACACACACACATACGAGATTGCGCCACACACACGAGCAGCGAAGTGCCTTTTTAATTAACTGAAAAAGGCTTCACAGTCAGTCAGGGAGCATTACGAAATGTGTATGTGTGTGCGTATGTGTGTGTGTCTATAAAGCTGCCCACATATGATGTGTTCTTTACAACTATGTTGGCTGATGTTTGCATGTACAGCGTCGCTTTTTGTATTTCTTTTGCTGCTGCTGCTATAGCTCTGTTTAATAACCAACAACAAAATGTACAACAGCCACCATGCCATGCCACGCCCAGCCACAGACACCGCTAATTAATTATGCACTCGTAATGCTCACAGCAGAGATTTCCGAGAGGCGGCCATATAAGCTATGTGGCAGGTCTTAGTCAAAATATCACAAATATTTTCAGCATAAAAAATTATTTCTTTAAAATATAAATTTTGTAAAAATTTTGTTGGGAGATGTATTTGGAATATATATAGGTGTAGGGCATTATAATATGTATAAATATGTTTAATAATTTTTACTTGGATTTTTTTCATCAACTTAAAGAGTATATGAGTTAGTAGAATATTTCCTTCTTAATTTAAATATCTTATATATTTCTTAAAAAATACATTAATTTCAATCTGAAAAATGTTATATGCATTACAGAAAACAGATTTTGTTATAATTTAAATTTAATCCATAGAAAAATTATAAATAAAAATAAATAGAAAAATAAATAAAAAAAAATTTAATTTTAAAAAATATTCAGATATTTGCTGGATTGTTTTTTTTTTATACTAATAATTCTAAAAAAAAAAAAAAAGAAAAATATTAAAGAAAATTGTGAATATTTATTTATATTTATTAATTAATTAATTTATTTATTTATTTATTTATTTTGTTTCTTTATTTATTTATTTATTTATTTTTTTATTTATTTAGTTATTTATTTGTTTATTTATTTAATTATTTATTTATTTATTTATTTATTTATTTATTTATTTTATTTAATTATTTATTTTTTTTTTTATTATTTTTATTTTTTATTTTAATTTTTTTTTTTTTTTTTTTAGCTGTGTATTTTAAAAATTTTTTTTTATTTTTTTCTATTTATAATTTTCTATTATTCATTTCATTGAATATATATTTTATAAATTGACTCTACCATAATTTGTATTTGTTCCTCACAAAAATTTCTTATTATTATTATTATTATTATCAATTTCGTGAAATAATTATATAAATAAAAACCCCAACTGTATGTCAGTTCAGAGCATTCACTCGTCATTATGTGGGCATTGGCAAACAGTTGCTTTTGTTGCACTTGTTTGACTTCAAGTGGCTGCCACGTGTCCACTTGCAGCATAAACAGAACATTTTACAATATTTTCTGCTCATTTTTATACACATACATATATATATATTCTTTTTTTTCCGTTTCTAGTTTCTTTCTGCATAAAAATCGCAGCAAAACGTTTTCGGTAGCTGCAGCTGCTTTGGTAATGGAATGTGAACGGTGACTTTTGGGTCCCTTGGCAAATGCCAGACAAGAACAGCAGGAGAACAAGGAGGCGGGGATGTTGCGGAAGTTGAGGCAAAGTCAGCGCAAGATTGTTTAGTCTTTGTCTTTCGCTTTTGTTATGCAAGTCCCAGTGTAGCGAGAACGTTTTCGTAATGCTCTGTAAATGGGAAGTGTAGGAGAGATTCGGCTTGGCTTGTAAATATTAGTAAAGAAGAGAAGCCTTTGTTTATATTCTAATTAAGTAAAATTGTTATAATATTGTTCATATTTTACAGACATTTCAAAATTTCCTACAAATTAAAAGAGAAGTTTATGTAGTCATTTTTCAATAACATATTTAGCTTTCAACCGAAAACTCAGCTCAAACAATATTTGTTGCAAATATTCCCAAGTTAAAATAAAAAGTTTGTTGACTAAATTCAGCTCAAGCATAATATCAATCAGATATTTTGTCAATGAATATCTCAGTGGAAATAAATATGAGCAATGAGCATTCAGTGAGCTCTTTCACTCAAAATAAACAATAATATATATATTTTATTTCTATTCTGCAGCGCAACTCTTATTATTATCCTTCCTAGCAAACCCATCTAATTTTTCTCAGTGCATCAGTATTATTTTTTTATCTATGTCCCCCATATGCATAGCAGAATATGCACAGCTCGCATTCGTTTTGCGACTTTATGTGGATCTCACTCTATCTCCGTCTTGCTCTCTCTCTCTCTCCCTGCCTCCATCTCGCTCAGTGCATGCATATGAAATTGAATATTTTTATACAGCGATGCCATAAACGTGCGCATTGCTGCATACTTTAAGGCGTCATTCGGATCTATTCAAAAGCCATTGGCCTTAGTTTCTATTCGGTTGGAAAATTTGCTGTGATAGTAAAATGTTTATTGTTATCTCCGAGTGTCAGCCTACGTGACAATTTCAATCTTTGTTAGCATTTGTGCATTGCAGAATGCAGCGCAACAGCAACAACAACAAACGAACAAAAAAAAAAAACGATAGAATTGAAAGGCTTTCTCTATGCATTTCAAACACCAACTCTGACAGCTGCTCCATAGAAATATAAAAACGTATGAAAAAGAAAATAAAGAAAAATTCATTTAATGCAATTGTGAATGAGCTGCAGCAGTGCAGAGCAAAGCCACAACGCGAAAAACATATTCAATTTCAGAAATTGACAAGGCAAAGCATATAGAGACATGAGCTTAGCTCAAATTGAGAATAAAACCTGAGGCTTTGGTATATGTTAAGGAAATCGTAGGCAAGTCTAGAGATTTGCTTGTGCTGCATAGCTTTTCGCACTTGGAATAGATAGAAAATTGTTAACAAGTTTCAATATTTAAGAGAAGCCGCAAAAAAACATATTCATGTATATATACAACATTTCTTTATCGAAAACTGTGTCATCTTATCAGCCTTAGTATACATATACTATAATATAGATTTCTAGCTAGCCGCTGTGAGAAAAATGCAATTATTTCCATTCAAGCTTTCAACACGCGTCAAAGAACCATTTTTTTTTTATCAGACGATGCTGAACACGAGTCTTTCAGGCTTTTGCCTGAATTAGATGAACAGACAAGAAGCTGCACATTAAATCAAGCAAAAATACTCTGCAATCGCTCCAAAAAAAAAAAAAGTCTTTTGAAATATTCAGCTCAATTGCCAAGTTGCTCAGCTATAAAAAGTTTTGAGAGTTCTAACAAAACATATATAAATATATTTATATATACTTGTATGTATATATGTGTATATATATATTGTAAATTGATGAAATTCATGACGGACATTGAGTGCTATTATGTGAGTTGAATGAGATGACGTTGCATGTCAAGCGCTCAGGTGAAACTCTGTTATAGCACAGTAAAACACATATATCTACAACATATATACACCCATATAAGCGTGTATATGACTCGCTGCATTATTAATCGAGCAAGCATCATTTTAATAACAAGCAGACAAGTTTTGCAGGCAGGCAAAGCACTTAACGTTTTCCTATTGCCAGCTTGATGACGGGCACAAAAGATGGCGAAAATTAGACAGGAAATTTGTTGTCTGAATGCAAGAGGGATGCAGGGGAAAACTCTCGTCAGCAAAGTTGATTTATTATGTTGACGCTGTGAAATGGTTTGCACATGGATTCCCCTTGTCTACTTTTTGTGCGTTTCATTTGTTGTTTGCCAGCTTTCTGCAAAAGTGCATTCTCAAGCATCAACTTTTGTTGTTGTTTATTTGTTGTTTATGGCAATTTATTTTGATGCGTTTCACAAAATGCAAAATTATGCCTTGAGGCTTAAGAAATATCAAACGAAATATTTTTGCAACAAATTAAGTGCTGGCATTACTCTAAGGCAATTTTAATTGATTTTTCAACAAGTTTCTAATTGATGTGAGAAATAAAAGAGCAGCTTATGGAAAGGGTATATGAATGAGTGCAGTGGAGCATATCTATAGAAATTATTTGACTAGTTGGAATTTACAGTTGATTTAGATTTCTATGGCATATAAATATCATAAAATGTAAAATGTTCTGCTTGAAAAACTTTGATAGAGTTTATTCTGAACTGAAGTTTTATATGAATTTTGTTCAACAAGTAACGTGAATCAATTTTTTATGAATTATTTACTTATTAGATGTGTTAGAAAAGTGTTTTTTTTTTTTTTTTTCTTTATTTTCTTATATTGCAATATTAGATTTTAGTTTGTCTTCGTACTCTTAACCACTTAAATTGGAAAAAAATAAAATAAATAAATAATTTAAATACGGCACATTGATGAATTGAATAGAGAAGAAAATCTGAGAAAAACAATTAAAAAAATTCTTTAAAAAGGTAATTAATTGTCCAGAAATTACTGTCGGTAATATCATATCGAATTGATAGGATATATATATACAATCGACTATAAATATTAATCAACAAAACAATTCCTTCAAAAAAAAAATACCAAGAAAATACAGAAAAAAGGTACAAGAAAGACATAAATCGAGCAGAGCAGCGTTTTCTACATCTTTATCAATTAAAGCTGCAGGCGAACTCATTGAAAATTCTTAAATTTCTGTTTCCGCTGGCATAGTCAAAGTCCAGAGCAAGCAGCGAACATGCCGCAGCCCACATGGACAGGCACTCTGTAATAAAGCAATCAGTCGAAAAATTAAAAAACCCATACAAAAGATGACACCACACCCACACACACATACCAATAGAGCAACAGACACACACACACGTGAAAAGCGTTAATAAAAGCGTTGAAAAAACACACGCTAGCTATGCATTTTGTAGCTGCAATCCATGGGATAACAGGCTTGGTTTGGTTTAGGTTTGGGTTTTGGGTTTTGGACTTTGGGCTTTGGCATTAGAGATGCTCTGGCTCAAACATCATATGGACGACCTTTCAGCACAACGAGACAGGAACAGCCCCCGTCTGCCACGTCAAACGCTTTGTTTACAAAATGTCGGCACTTTTTCCCATTTTGCAAACGAAAAGTGCCAAAAAGAAGCACGAAGAGCAGCAACGACATAAGGGTTAAAGCGTTGGAATTGGTTCCACATTCAATCAACCAGCTGCAGTAGCTGCAATTTATTATTTTTTTTTTTTGGCTCCTTTTTTTCGTTACTGCTTCTAGCCCAGACAGCGTCAGACAAAAACAAAACGTTGGCCAGCTTTCGGTGGGTGCTTGGCTGCTTTTATAATTCCTTTGTACAATATTTGTTTGGCAATGAATTTAATTGATGTTCACAGCCAGCTAGACAGACAGACAGACAGACACAGAGCAAGAGAGAGAGGGAGCCAGACAGCTGCTAACCATTGGCAAATGCGAGAGCGTGTGAAACTTCAATCAATTTGATTTTATTGCTCAGCGATAGAATCACAAAAGGTGTCGACCAGGCATTTGTGGTTTTGCCATATACTATACAAGCGGAATGAGCTATGCCAATGTGTTACCAATTAATGTTTATTTACATTAAAAGATATGCAACAAACTTTTTTTTGGAAAATAGAAATAGATGGACAAATATAAATGTAAAAAAAAAAAAAAAATGTATATATATGAATCAATGAATACATGTATATCTGTATGTAAATTGCTTTTTGATGCATCTGTTAAATAAAATGTTTCAGTTTTTATAAAAATTTTGTTTAATCTGCGAACTGCACAAAGTTGCGACTTTTTCAATGAAATTTAGTCTATGACTTTGATAAAAATAATAAAAAAAATATTAAATAATATAATTATATAATTGTTTGACTCTTAAGTAAGCTGGAACTAAGCAAACTATTTTAAGTATATATATTAAATGATTTTTATTATTTTAGTGATTTATTTTAAATTAAGAGCAAATGTCAAATTGTTGATACGTTCTACTTTAATCGAAATATATAATTAAATTCCCAAAAATAACTTTGAAATATGTTATTAATATGGTTTAAATATAAAAAGTATAAAGTATCATAAAGTATTAATATAATAAATTTGCAAATATTCTTGTTATTATTAAATTCAATTCTTGGTTAATTAATAAAAATAGATAAATTAAATTAAAAAATAAATTAATTTAATATTTAAACCATGTTATATATATTTTGTATAAAAATTAAATAAATACAAATTTTATTAAATTAAATGAACTAAATAAAAATAAATAAAGTATGGCTCATGCCTTTATAAGCCATACCTAATTTATTTTTTTATAAATTAATTTATCTATTTTTATTATAATTTTTTTTAAATCAAATTTCGATTTATATTTAAATATAACTCTCCCAAAAATTATTTAAAATTTAATTATTTATTCTTTATTATTAATTTCGTTTAATTAATTTTTTTTTTTTGTATTATGATTTCTTCTTCGATTTATATTTAAATAAAACTCTGCCAAAATTTATTTTAAATTAAATTTTTTTTTTTAAACTTTTTTTTATTATTTATTTCATTTACTTCCAAAGTTCCCAGTTTTTCTTTCTGATTCTGCTTCAAAATGAATTCATTAAATATAAAAGGCTTGTCCTTAAAGAAATTCTTATTTATGTACATAATCTCTTCAAGTTTCCAAGCATGCTTTGATGTTTTTTTTTTTTTTTTCTTTTTTTTTTAAGTTCTCATTCATTTACTACAAAATGTCTAAAAGTTTTCTATCTCTCTCTCTCTCTCTCTCTCGTATGCAAATGTTCGCTGTTGTTGAGCGATCACTGTTAAGCACATTAAACACTTTCAGTTCCAGCCATTAGGCAACCCCACTTTCTATCTCATTCCACAACAAAATTAATTTGCGGTTCATGCTCACAATTCGCAGCCATCAAGTAAATGAAATTGGCTTTTGTCACATGTGGGCCGCAGGAGCTGCCTGGCAAGTTGCTCTAAGTAAGTGTCAGTAAGCCAAGGCTCTATATGTGAATACTATATAATAAAAGCCTCACACATGCGCACCCTCACATGCACACAGCTTATTATTAATAGACTTGAGCACACACACACACACACGCACACAAATAGAAATTTCGCTAAGCCCGGCAAAGGGAAATTTTATGCATGCGCCACACAAAACTTGACTAATTACAAATTTAGCCACAGGTTAAATGGCGAATTACTCGTAAATCACTTCAAGCTAAAGGAAATGAGCTAAACGCAGTTTAACAGCTAAACAGAAAGTGAAACAGAGAGAGAGAGAGAGAGAGAGAGAATGAGAGAGAGAGAGCGAACGCGCTGAACACATATGCGTCAAATTGTGCGGCAAATAAACAAACAAAAAAAAACTACAAAAGCTCTCAGAGATTAGATTTCTTTCTATCATATACTTTGAGTACATTTCGTATTTACTTTTGCTTTCTATTCATTTTTATATTCTTTCTCTTTCTCTTGCTTTTGTTTTTGTTTTATTAATAATGCTTAAGGTTTATGCCTTGCCTAGCAGAAACAATAAGACGCTTGTAGCCCCTTTGTCCTTTATCAAGGCTCAATTAATATTTCGGATGAATTGCTAAACTAAGGCAAATGAATGGCATCAGCTAAATTAAATTGAACTAAACACACAATCAAATTGCCAATAGATAATTCAGAAATTGTTCGAGGCAGCGAAAGAATACAAGTGAATTAGCTAGACAGTTTGTCAAAGGTCTATAAAAATGTTCATCTGTATGAATAGCATAACGTATGATAATTAATAGAGATTTCTCTGTGAACATTTAAAATATGCAAAAGTATTTCATAAAATATTAAAAAGAAGGGAATGTAAGAAAAGCAAAGCTTTCAAATAGCTGTTGATCAAACTCAAGTGCGTTTGTGTAAACTTGAGTTATTTTGCTCACTAACTAAGTCTCACGTGCGAGCGTCGATCGTATCGCTCTCTAGACGCTGATTGCTAGAAGAGCGTCAGACGAATGGATCAAGAAGACACGAATAGAACGTAAATGAAAACCGAAGGCTCTTGCTGAGAGCGAGAGCGAGAGCGGGAGCGAGAGCGAGTAAGTATGGCTTTATTCGGTGGATCTACATAATGAAACGGTATCTAGAAGAGCGTCACACGAATAGATCAAGAAGACACGAATAGATCGTAGATGAATATAAACGAAGGCTCTTGCTGAGAGCGAGAGTGAGAGCGAGTAAGTATGACTTTATTCGATGGATCTAGCCTGCAGAGCGTAAATAATGAAACGGTCAACTGTCTGCTCGCTAACTAACTAACTAAATATCTATGCAAACTATGTTATATGAATATAAAATTTATTTAAAATATATTTAAATAATGTTGAATATACTCTGGTGCTTTCAAATAAAATAAATAAATAAATAAATAATTAATTAAAAACAAATTTTAAAAGCAAAATTGTTTTTATAATGTTTTTTTTTTTCATATTTGTAGACTTATATATATTTTATATCTTTTTAATTTATTATTAATTATATTATAACTGTAATTATTATTATACGTTTATATTGTTTTAATAATATTTAAATATTTAACAAAAATAAAAATTGTAATATTTAATAATAATATTATTCATAATTTACTCTGCACTGCAGTGATTAATATTTATGTTTGTTTAATTTTTATTTTTAAATATTATTTTTCTGATAATATTATATTTTATAATGATTAAATTTTCGTTCCTCATTTTTTGATAAATTTTCAATTTTAAATCAATTTATTAATTTGTTAAAGAAAATTCTTCACAAACATCTAATTTTAGCTAGATAAACAACCAACCTATCTGGCACTTTCTTTCCGCCTGCTGTTGTTTTTGCTGCTGCTTGGTTAAATTTGTCTAAATTAATATGCAATTAATGGCGCCACTTGCTGACTAAAGAGGACACCCCCTCCCTCCCCCATGGACGCCCACACCTCCAACCGCTTGGCCGCAACTTTTCAGCACTTTTGTTGCACAGCGTGTGGACCATGCGACGTATACGCAACGCGCTTTTTAATTTATGCACTTTTCAACTAATAATTTATGTGTGAAACAAACGAGGCAAATGCCACGCCCAGTTAGCTGCTGTTGCTCTTGTTGCTGTTGTTGTGTTGCTCTAATTTTATGAATTATTGCTGATTAATTAGATTGTTAGGCGAAAAGGCAACGATGCCCGAGGCGAGTCCGTAATATATTCACAACTTTTCTGCGCTCTTTATTTTCTTTATTATTGTTGGAGTGCTTAGAGGGTTGTGGCAAGCAGAGCAGTGGAGGGAAGAGGAGAGCAGATCGGCTATTGGTCAACTGAGAGGAGAGAGTGGGAGTGGGAGAGGGAGAGGGAGCTGTAACACGTAGCGGAAATGGTGTGTGTGCGGCGTGAATAACGGAAATTAATAAGAAAATAAATCACATGGCAGCCGTTTTTACTGCGCTCACATTGCCTTCTATATTGGCCAGCCGAATTTTTTTCGCCCCGCCCATTTTTGTCCAGCTAAAGCCCAACCCTGACTTTCTGTCAAAGGCAAAGACGCTGCGGAAGGAAGTGTCTAAAGTGTTGCGGTTGATTTACGGCATTTTATTCCAATTTTTTTCTATTTTTCTCGTTCTCCTTTCTACTTTTTTTTTTAGCACGGAAGTGTTTTCGGTAGCTGCCGGATGTCCGGGGGGAAAAAAAAAACTGGCACAAGGGCAAGCAGCATAAAGTGCGCAGACTATTCACTTAGCTGGTGTCATAAGAAACGGGTTGATTCTGACTGCTTGAGCCATGATAAATGCCTCATGAGTTATTAATTAGATTGCTTGTTTATTATGAGAAATACAATTTCCGCTTAATTTGTTAGTGAATTGAATTGCATATTTAGCAAGTATCTAAAGAGGTTATGAGAGCAAGAAAAGGAAATAGTTGGTAAACAGCTTTTGTGTATTTTATTTTTAAAAATATATTTTATTTTATTTTGTATTTATATATATATATTTTTTTTTTTTATTTATTTTTTTTTTAAATATATTTTATATATTTTTATTATTATTTTCTTATTTTTTTTTTTTATTTACAGATATTTTTTATTTTTCTATTATCTATCTTTCTGTTTATATATATTTTTGTGTATTTTAGTTTTTAAAATATATTTAATAAATTTTTTTTATTATTATTTTATTTTTTATTTTATTTTGTATTTACATATTTTTTATTTTAATATGTTTTTTATAAATTTGTAAGAGAATTTTTACAATTATTTAAATATTTATTAAATTTGTATATCTTTCTTTCTGTTTATATATTTTATATGATTTTATTATTATTAATTATATTTCTTATATATATTCTTTTATAAAATATATTTTCTATAAAATTCAATAAAATTTGTAAGAGAATTTTTACAATGCTTCGGAAATGTTCTTTAAATATTTATTAAATTTTAATTTAAACTTATGAGCGCTGAGCAAAATAATTGAAATATAAATGAATATATATATTACACTCTATATATTGTATATATGAAAGCCTCTTTCAATGCAATTAATCAAGTCAGCAGTGCACTCAATTCGGCTCATTCTCCAGCATTTGTCGTGGTTATTTGCAAGGTTTTGCTGTCTGCTCGCGCCATTCACATAGTTTCAAGAGTAAAACAATTACAAGCGGTCGAAACCGCATTGGCGGCAAATTGAAAAAAAAAATTCAACAGACAAAATTAAAGAAAATATTTGCAGGCAACGGCGCGGCCAAAAGTAGATGCATTAAGCACATTGCACATTGCACATTGTTGATGTTTAAAATATTTAACCAAATGCTCATGTATGCGAGCACAACAGACGCAACAGCAACAGCAGCCAAACCACAATCAAACAGACTAAGTGAGAGAGAAAGAGAGAGAGAGAGGCAGTTTAAAGTACAGACAGACAAAATGATGGACAATCAATATCAACAACAACAACAACAATAACAACAACAGATTTTTATCATCAAACAGCGCTGAGCTGAAAAGGCTTATGGGATAAGTACACAAGATGAACTATTTTAAATGCATTCATATCTGTTTTTAATGTGCAATATTTTATTAATTCAAATAGCAATAAATAGAGATGCAC
Source organism: Drosophila borborema (assembly GCA_030914335.1). Taxonomy (NCBI): domain Eukaryota; kingdom Metazoa; phylum Arthropoda; class Insecta; order Diptera; family Drosophilidae; genus Drosophila; species Drosophila borborema. The sequence continues at coordinate 15,907,597 of JAUESP010000310.1, forward strand.
GCTGAAATGTGTAAGAGCAAATATTGAGTAACATTAGCACATTTAAATAATTAATTCATATTTAAAGTGAAACATATAAAAATATTAAAAATTAATGGCTTTGATGATTATTAAAGGCAAAAAAAAAAAAAAAAAAAAAAAAAAAAAAAAAAAAAAAAAAACAGTGAAAAGAATTGCATATATCAGATATATATTCAAAAAGATTATTGCTTTAATAATCTAATATACAATTAATTGAAAATTTGAAATATAAAAAAAAATATATATATATATAAAGCTTTTATCAAAAGTTTTCAGCTCTTAAAAATATTTTATCTGAATTATAAAATTTGAAGTATTTAAAACAAAATATTCTCTTAATATGATTTACATGATATATTTTATTAAAGAAAAATATTAATATTAAAATAAAAAATAATACTATTATTAAAATAACACAAATATTCATTCAATCCTGACTTGATCATCGTAATTAAACATGAACTTGAATTTTATACAGAATAAATATTATTACTTCTCTTGTATTAAAAACTATAATCGAAATGTAATTTTCACTTACATTATTCTATTCAATTTATAAATATTTATGTTATATGAATTTCAAAATTCCAACTATAAATTCATAGCTCCGCCTGCCCATTAGCAGCTATAGTAGCTGCAACTGTTTAATCGCATGTCATTTGCGACAAGTGCCATTGGATCTTTAACAATTAGACAGCTTTTGAGCACTTGACGCTGGCCACAATTCGAAATGTGCTCAAATCTGTTTCGCAGCCATTGAAAATTTGGCTGTGCTTTTTGTGTGTGAGCCACAGAAGAGCGTTCGCTGCTGTCATTTATCATTGCTTTGCTGCTCACACACACACACTCAAAACTCTTCAACACTTTGACTGACAATAGCCACACACACACACACACATAGAATTACCGCATGGCGAATTTTCGGTACCCTTTTTGCGGCTCGTCTTTCGAAATTGTTTCGGTTGTTGGTTTCATATTTGACAAAGTGAGTGTGAGTGGGAGTGTGAGTGGGATAGGGCGAGAGCGAGAGCGAGTTGGGCACATAAAATTGAAATACCATTTAAGGGATTCGTGCAGTCATCATAATATAAAGAGTCATAATAATTTGTCAAATGCGATTTTTGTCTGCTGCGGACGTTTATGTAATGAGTTTTTATGCCCCTTTACCGACATTTTTGTTGCCTTCGCAATCTGCGACTCGATGATGACGATGTTGATGATAATGATAATGGCCATGATGATCGGAATAATTGCGTGTGCGGTTAATGTGATTTTTCAATTGATTTCTCCACTGCGTGTGCACATGTCTGTGTGTGTGTGTGTGTGTGTCTGTGTGTGTGCAATGCTCATGAAATTGAGTTATAAATGACCAGTAAAACTGTGTTGATTTTTATTGGACATGGGCAATGGTTTATAACATCAACAGATTGTGTGGTAATCGCTCATGGCACATGCAAAGCGCATCACAAGCAAAAGCAGCGCTCGGCCATTTACAGTCGGCTTTAAATTTCGCTGTTGCATGCTCTTAGCAGCACTTAAAGTTCATTTTAATTATTAAAAAAAAAAAAAAAAAAAAAAAAAGAACATCAAGTCATAGCAGCTGTAAGTACTGTAAACTTTTTGTGAATAAAATTAAAATGATGTAATATTTTATATTTTTTATTTAATATATACATATTTGATATGTAATCAATTAAATTACCTATCGAACAATTCTTTCAATATATATTATAACAAAGTAGTAAATAGGTAACAATATTATTTTGGAAAAGGAAATAATTATCAAAATTTAACATAATGAATGAAACTCTGGAAAATAAATCATATAAATTAAGTACAATTTCTAAAAGTGTAAAAATACACTTTCTAAATAAAGCACAAATAATCTAATAAGTAATGTGTAATTTATTTATTAGAGAATATTTAATAAAATAATAATTTAAATAAAATTTAATAAAAGTTATATAAATAATAAATCAACTAATTAATAAGGTATAATTTATTCACTTATATATATATACTATAAATTATTTTAGTAAAATAAAATAAATAAATTTTTTATGAACATAATTATTTATAAGTCAAATTAATAATTACGATTTTTAAATTTAATTATTCAAATTAAATTTAAAAATATAGAATGTAAAAAAATAAATAATAATGAGTACAAAATAATTAATTTATTTATAAATATTTAGTATATTATAAATTATTTAATTTAATATAATAAAAATTATTGTAATTTATTTATAAATATTTAATAAGATATAAATTATTTAAATGATTAAATTTAATCATTTATTCATTTATAAATATTTAATATATTATAAATTATTTAATTTATTACAAAAAAAATTTTATAAACGCAAAAACAATTTTAAATCACATTTAATTTTGAAAATTCAAATATACAAATATTTTCCAAGTCATTTAAGCATCATGTTCCTTTAACATTGCGTGTCAACCTATTTGCATTTGAACTTTTAACTCCACGAATTATGCAAAATTTTAGCACAAATTTTAAGCTAATGCCATTATAAGGCATTAACACATTTGTAAAAATTCTCAGACTAATTTGAATTTGCTCTGCAGAAATAATAAAAGGCGCCGAAGTTGAAGCAGCAGCAGCAGCTCGAGTCGTTTGGCAATGTCAGACCACAAAATCCGCACTTAAAAATTCATTTCTGATGTTTTCATTTCCAACAAATTTAGCCATGAGAAATCGTGTGGGCCGTTAGGTGTAGAAGGCAGCAAGAAAGGTGTGGAAAATGTAAAGTTGTGCGTGCTGCACTTCGGTTAGCGTAAATCATAGAGAAAAACTCTCGTAAAAGTAATAATGCGATTAAGTCTGCTTAAGCGACCCAAGCCGTACTTAACAAACTGAGCCTCAGATGGATGCTCGAGACGGATATAGATAGATAGAAGACATTCGCGCTGGGGCGCGGCCCGTCTGTGTGTAAACTTTTGACACAAACAACAACAACAACAACGGCAACGAGCTGAAGAAGATGTATAAGAGACGGGCAAAGCTGCAAGTCGAGGCGTGGCTGGGTTCGAGACGCGATAAAGATGCTGACGCTGTGGACAAATGAAAGATTAAAAGTCAAAATGATTAATTGTTCTTGTTGCTGTTGCTGTTGCTGTTGCTGTTGCTGTTGCTGCAGCTGGAAACGAGACGCAGTTCACGAACCGCTCAAAGTTTTCTCACACTGCGAAAGCGCAATAGATGGCCGCGTCCGCAAAATCATACAGCGAAATTGATTTTGAACTTTTAGCCCGAACACAAACTCTGCGGCTTTGGCCAACAATAAATTTAATTTTCTCTCTCACATATTATGGGAACGCAAGTTTGTAATTGCAAAGCCAAAATTTCGCTACGCTTTCATCAAATGCTCGTGCAGCTAGCATTTGCATAGCATTGCAAAATGGCAACGAAATGTTTCGTGTATTTTGTAGATTTTCACACTAAGCAGCTTACAATTATTTATTTATGTTCGCTTTGGGGTCTTAGGTACTTGGCAACTGCTTTTGACAGTTGTTACGGCTTAGCGGCCATGAAATGAACCTCAAAACAGCAGTTCTTAGCGCTTTCGCTGCCTCTACTTTGGCCTGTGTCCTGTGTCCTGCGCCACCCATGTCCTGTAACAAGTTTAAGCTGAAGTTTTGCATAATTTCACGGCCTTTATGTGGCAGCGTATAAAGATATATAAAGCAGTGTTTAATATATAAAGAAAATTGACAAAGACTGCAGATTTTAAGAGGCGAAACGAGACTGAGTTGAGAGATGGCAGAGAGAATAAGATACTGGGCTGACTATGTGAAAGAGTTTGCTTGGCTGGCTACAGCTTCTAAGAGCAGAGTTACTCTTAAATTGCAGATTATTTAATCTGGATTTAAGTGTAAATAAATACATTTCTATCGAAATGCAGCTCAGTCGTATTTAATAGCAAACTGCATGGCAATCTCATGGTAATTATATTTTATAATATTATTTAATATATTTATTGTTAAATACTAAGAATTCTGTGAATCGCAAAGTACTTCAGTGTGTTCACTCTGTATATTACTCGGGACTTCCTCTCCCTGAGCGCATTTGTAAAAGACGAAAGCTAATGACCGATCGGTTTCAATCGGGTTTCTATTCTATTCATTTGAGAGCTCGATTGGAGAGTGACGAGTAGAGTGAATATATATTTAAAAAAATTTCAAAAATAATACTACATATATTTTAAACTATATAAAGACAGATAAAAATATCAAATTGAGTCAATTATTATTAAATTAGCAAATATATGCATATCTCATAAATAACTCTTGACTATTTCTCTGTTTTATGTCTACAAATAAATATCTTTCACTTACACTCTGAGAACGAAAATCAGAGAGCAAACGATTGCGTTAGTTCTTCCACGAGTTCGTTGACGATCGCACAGCAAAAAGTCTTTTGTATATGTATTGATGTATAGACGAGTATTCTGTGAGCTAAACATATCCATGCAATGCACTATGGGCGCAAATGCCAATTTAGCGGCATAAAGTCCAAAATTATTTTGTTATATTTTCTTCTTTTTTTTCTTAGTTCCATTGTAGAAATGTCTAACCATTATAAAACTGTTTAAAAAAATTTTTTTCGTGCATCACAGGCTTTTTGGCAGGCCGGTAAAGTCAGCTGATGCTACGCTAAGTTGTGTTTGCCAAAAATTGCTTACCACGTGTGCAATGTTTAATTGTTTTTTGTTTACGAAATATATCGTCTAACTGTGGTGTTAAGGATGCAAAATGTTAATCAAAGTATGTAGAATGTAGATTAAAATGGAAAATTGTTTTCGTTGTTGTGTTGTTTTGTATATAGCAGATTTAATAAATCACATTTTTGACCGAACCTAACCTGAAAATAGTTCTGTTTCGTGGAGCAGAACTAATAAGATTACGGCGGATTACGTAAAGCGTAAATGTGGAAATATGCGTTATTATATTTTAATTTCAAATAAGTTAACAACTTTTGCGCATACTTGCGCAAAATCATAATATTCGCTGTCCGCCGTGGCCATTTGCTGGAAGTGTGGCTGGGAAAAACACACAGTGCTAGCGCCACTTGTAATTAGTTGTGCCAAAGAATTAATAAACTAAATTTGTCCAAGAGCTCTGAAATTGAAATTTAAAGGAATATACAGAATATCGCTTCCCATGTCAAAAAGCTGCTGGCTAAAAGTAACAGATATGTTGAACGCTTTAAGAATGAAAAGGAAAGCTGGCTGGCAACTGAAATATGATTTTTCACGAAAATTTAAATTTCCAAAACAAGAAAAACCAAAATTCTAAAAAAATAATCTAAGCATATTTGCAAATTTTCAAGTCCCTATCTTTAAATTTGGAGTTTATGCCGCTAAATCGGCATTTGCGCCCATAGTGCAATGCTTGCATGTGTTTGTGAGCGTGAAGACCTTTTGCATAGACTCTTTGAATATGATCTGCTCACCAGCTAAATCTCATTTAAGCAAGCGTCAATCGTATCGCTCCCTCAACGATGTTCGTTAAATGAGCAGCACACGAATAGTTCAACTCAAGACGCTCAACCGAGAACGAAAACGAATCGAACCGAAGTCACTTGCTTGAGTATAGCGAGAGCGATAGAGCATAACCTTCGTTTAGCAGATCTCACGAACAGCACTTGCTTAACAAACCATGAAGCTAACTAAATCTTTATCAATATATATCAAATTCATATTTACATATTCATTTATGCATTATCCACATTAAATTCATATGCATATACAGCTTTGATAAAAATCTTTTTGAGACTTTATATATCCATTAAATAATCATCATGCAACTTTCTACTATAGCCAAGAACTTGTTACAAAAAAGAAAAACTGAATGAAACTTTATAAAACAACTCTCTTTGCTTGTTTACAATATAGCTTAAGACTTACATATAAAAAAGAAATAAAATAAAATAAAAATGCTGGAATGTATTTTGTGATTTACTTAAAATGCCATTAGACTTGTCGACGAGCTGGCAGAGCATTGCAAAAACACTTGACACTCTCAGCTGGATGACTGAATGGTGCCACTTGGCAAGGCAAGCGCCCGCTGTCTAAGCCACCCACCACACAGCCACGCCCACTCAAGTCAGTGCAGCCCAGCACAGCTAGGCAACCCCTTTTGACTATCGCATAAATACATGTTTTATTCATCAGCTGCAGTTGGCTGCCATTGCAACGGAAGTTAGTTTATGCCAAGTCGAGACAGCGGGACAGTTGCCTTAGCCATGCCACGCCCTCACGTCTTCAAAAAAGTTAGTGAATTAAATCAAATTTACGCTTCAATTGATTTTCATGCTGACTTGAACTTGAGGCGACTTACAGCGACTGCTGCAAAATTGTTCAAGTTTCTTCAGCGACTCGCTTATAAATTTTGCTTGACTGCTTTAATTGAAAGCAAAAACTTGATGCCAAGTCAAGCTCTACACTGTTTGGCCAGTTTATAAATTCGTTACACTTATTTGTTCCCATTTCTTTGGCCCATAAATAATATTCGTGCACGCTCATAAAATGCAATAAACACTTCATCAAATGGCTTTTTCGATATGAGATGAAAACGATTTGGCCAACAGCAAATTGTTCGCTTGCCAACCAGTTGAAACGTGATCAAACCACACACACACACACACAAGCCACGCCCAATCACACACATATACACGCTGCCATAATTTGAACGCCAAATAGAGTTGGCTATGTAATTGCAATTACGACGAACTTATGTTCGAGTTTGTCAACTGCAGTCGCAGCGCATGTCGATGGCAGTAGAAAGAAAAAAAAAAAAAAAACAGCTCGCAAAGAGTATGAAAGCAGCTTTGAAACCTTTTCAAAAAAAAAAAACTATTAAAAAGTATTTTGCTATGCTCGCCTGCAGCTAAAAGATATATGCTAAATAAATAAACTCATTATTATATAAAAATGGTTTGTTTTAAGGAAGCTTTAATACGACTTTATTTTATAAAAATAAAATACATATTTTTTTATATATTGAGTTTAAAAGAAATTTCAGCTTTTCATATTTACAAACTGCAAAAGATTTAATAAATATAAATGGATTTGTTTTATAGCTATTGACTGTAAATATTTGCTTTATTTTATTACAATTTTCTAAGGGAAATGCTGAAGTGCACATATTCTGCAAGACTTCATTTTAATATTTAAAAAAAAAAAAAGGAAAACAAATCAAACGAAATGCAAATGAAAGTTATATGTGATTTTTATTTTAACAACATAAAAAACATCAAGAATTAAATATATATTTTTATAATTTTATTTATTATAATATATTTATTATAATTTTTTTATTATTAATATAATAATTTTATATTTTTAATTTTTTTTTATAATTTTAATTTATTTTAATTTAGAATTATATACCATTTTATTATTTTTATTATTAATTTGTTTATTACTTTATTTTTTATATTCATTTAATGTATTTTTTTTATTATTATTATATTTTTTATATTTATTTATTATATTATTTATTTTTTTTTTTATTTATTAACTATTTTGTTGTTCTTCAAATAAACATAGTTAAGTTACTTTAATTTTCATTTATTCACATAATACAAGAAAACTTACATTTTTCATTTTTATTAATTTTTAATTTAAGAATTATATATCATTTTATTACTTTTTATTATAAATTTGTTTATTATTTGATTTTAATTATTTAATTTTAAATTTAAAAATTATATATTATTTTACTATTTTTTTGTTATTTGTTTACTTGATTTTTCTATTAATTTAATTTATTTTATTTTATTATATTTATATTTTTAATCATTTTTTATTTAATTATTTATTAATTTAATTTTTTTTTTTTTTTATTTGTATATTTGTTTTATTATTATTATATTTTAATTTTTTTTATTAATTATTTTTTGTTCTTCACATAAACATTATAGTTAAGTTACTTAAATTTTCATTTATTTACATAATAAAAGAAAATTTAATACAACAAATCTAGCAAAAATTCTAAACTTTTTTTTTGATATTAAATTTGTTAGCTTATCCATTAGGTTTTTCTCTCATTTCGTCAAAGCAGAAAACAACGATTAAAAGCTTTCTATTAAACCTTTTATAAAAATGATTTTTTATCACATACTACACAGTGTGTTTACGGCATTCATAAATAGCTTGAATCATTTTTCTTGTAACACACATTTCATACACACACACGCACACACACACACACACACATTCCACCTGGCACACACACACAGCTTTGCTGCACTCTCAGCGCTGTGGCATGCCACGCAAAATGGATTAAATCAAAATCTGTTGACTGTTCTGTGCCGCAATGCAGCGCTGTGGCGTTGACTGTGCAACTCATACGCCTCGTGGTGCTTAGACGCATAAATCAATTGAAGAATCAATGAAGTGCAGGCGCACGAACCGAACCAAACCAGAACCCAGAGCCCAAGCCCCAAGCCACGAGCAACGAGCCTGCAAAAATGTATGTCCCAATGCCACGCTGCGGCCCGGCCCATCTCTGATTCATGTGTCTCGGCTGGCTGATAAACAAGTGGCACACAAAGAGACAGAGAGAGAGATAGGGAGAGAGGGAGAGAGGGAGAGTTTGAGGAATAGAGTAAGAGATAGATCGTGGGGCAGTCACATAATTGAGCTAGCAATTTACAGGATGCGTGAAAGCTATTCAAAGTTGTTTGTGTTTATGCTATTGTTGTTGTTCTTGTTCTTTTTATTGTTGTGCAACTGTGTGTGGGTGTGGGTGTGAGTGTGGGCGTTGTTGCTGAGACAGCATTGAGTGGCAACAATACACATGCGTGCTATAATTTAGCTATCTTTCACACATAATTCACAGCTGCAGCGAAAAGGGACAAGGACGTGGACGTGGATGAGCAGGAGGACGAGGACGAGGACGAGGACAGTCATTAGCATTGCTGCATTTGTCTGTGAAACGGAAACGGAAATCGCGCTGCATTCAAAATGCCAGACGACACACGCACAACAACAACAACAACAACAATGGCAACAACAATGAGAAGAAAGCGCGTGGCAAATGCAAAATAATACAGTCAGAGAATGCATGAAACTGTCGTTATATATATTAGGTGGAGAAATGCCTAGCATAAATATTGTAAACTAAGTAATATATATAATATATATATTTATTAATTTAAAATATATTATAATATATATTTTTTATTATTTTATAATTTTCATATATCTCCTATCAGATTCAGTTCTTAGCAAAGTACGCTCAACTATTCAAATGCTGAGCCAACAAACGGAGACAACTTGAAACGCATAAATAAAGTAAATATTATAAAATTCATATTTCTTACACACACTCTCTCTCTCTCTCTCTCTCTCTCTCTCTCTCACACTGTTCCTCTTTCTCCCATACTGCACCTCTCTCTCTCTGTCTTCCTTTGTTTCTTTGTCTTTTCTTCATAAGCTAAAGACTTGTCACAAAAGCATTCGCCCTTTCTCTCTCTCTCTCTCTCTCTCTCTCTCTCGCTTTCTTTCTGCCCTTTGGCTCACTAGCTAATTCCTTGACACATCAGCAAAAGCTATGTATAACCATTCTTTGCCCTTAATCAAATATCTTTGCTTTGCCATGCAACTAAAAAGCTCCAGCATTGCATGAATAAACGTTTTGTAAATGAAATGCATAGCCTAGAGTCGCCCAACACCAATAGCTCTGCCACTCCCCCACACTCTCTCTCTCTCTTTCTCTTTCTCTTTCTGTTGTGAAAATACGCTTTTAATATAATGCTGCAGGTAAAAACATTTCAACTATCTAAAATCCTCAAAATAAAAAAACCCTCCCAGCTGCTGTCTGTTGCATCAGTTGGGCCCCCCAAAAAAGAATTGTGTATGCAAAATGCTTGAAAAATGCATAGTAGCCATGTTCGAGTGAACAGGGTGGGCGTGGCCGAGGTTCAATATTGAAAGTGCACTTGGTCGGTGCGGTTCAGCCGCAGCAACAAGAATAACAGCAACAGCAACGAGACAAACAATTTGCAACAATGTTGTAATCAACAAAAATGTCATCATCAACGACAACAGCAGCAGCAGCAGCAGCGGCAGAGCTGCAAAAGGGACAAGTCCTGGAAAATGGTCAGTGACAACGTCAACCGGAGAGTTCATCGACGACTCATCAACACGTAAGCAGCACAACAAAAAATGCAACAAGACAAGTGATAAGCAACTACGAAATGAACAACTAACAAATGCCCTGTAAAGCAGTTAAATTAGAGTGAGACTTGAGCTTGAGGCTCTGCCTAGTTTATAATTTATTATAGATATATCACTTTATAGCTCAAACAGCTACTTCAAAATTCTCACTGCTTGCTAATCTAGCCCAACTCATCCACAATTATTGCTTATATTTTATAGGGTATGCCAAATGTCAACAATTTTAGCCAATAGCTTGACCATAGTTGCCTGCCTGTTGTCAACACACCGCACACTCACACTCTCACGCACACATACACTTGTACAGCAACATGCGGCCACCGGAAATGTCAACACACACTCACACTCACACACACACACACACTCACACACACACACACAGCTTACGCTGTTGTCTGTGAGCTCTGCTGCTGCTGTTGCTGCTGCTGCTGCTGCTTCTGTCTCTCTTTCATAATTCAAACTTTAGCTGCTGTTGTGCTCGTCACGCCTACCGAATTTATGCAACAAAATATATCAGCTAGAGTAAGTGTGCAAAAGCAGCACATGCTCGACTAAGAAATACCCTGTAAATGAGAGTTTTCTTAACTGAAAATCAACATAAACTAAACTGAGTTTACTTTAAAAGTTTTGAAAGTTTTAAATTAAATTATATGCAAAGCAAAAGAAGCTTAAAGCACTAAGTGATCGACTCAAAGATACCCTGCAACAAACATTGATCAGTTACGTATTATCAAAATTGTTATACAGCAAAGTATATTCAAAATGAGATTGACTTAAAGCTTGTTATTATTACTATTTGTATATTAATATAATATTTATATATTATTTGTATATATGTATTAAAAAAAATATTTAAAAAATTTAATTAAAACTAAATATACCTAATATGTATTATTATAGTATGTTGATGAAAATATACCCTGTAAATAAGAAAATAATATATATATATTTTTAAATTAATTTCAAAAATCTCCCCACTCTTCCATATTCTTTCATAAATTTAGAAATCTTAATATACCCCATGCTCAACATTTTGTACTGGGTATCGGCCTGTAGAAACCGTAAATAAAAACTTTAGTAAAACGAAAATTAAATACGAAAATAAATTGATAGACTTTGTTTTGAGACTTGCTTCAATTTGACAAGCCTGATTGCTTTTGGCCAGGCCAAAAGTTTCTGGCAAAATATTGAATTTAACAAAAATCAAGCAAAATGTCACTAAACTCAGTTAGTTAGACAAGCAATTTCAACTCATTTATGTAGAGAACTGTGAACTGCAATTAATATTTCGCACACTCTCATTGAGTATTAAATATTAGAGCAGCTAATTTAGTTGAATAAGTAAGTTTCTCTATTGCTACTATTTGCTCGACTGCAGCAGCTTCATTAATATAATTTACATAGTAAGTGTTTTCGGCCTACTTGAAAATGCCTGGCCAGAAATTCAGGCAGCACATAAATTAATTGCTTGTTTAAGTTTCACATCAAATGGAATTGTCTGTCTATTCGCTGTGTTACCACACAGCCAGCGCTGCCCCTACGCTGCCACGCCTACAACCGCAGCCCCTGCTTATACAATTTAATATTTATTGCTTTTTATGCGGCTCGCACAAAACGCAGGCGTCAGATAAATATATACGACAATAATAATAAGTATACGCTAAAGGAGCCACAGCAGGAGCAGGAGGAGCAGCAGCAGCAGCAGCAGCAGCAGGAGTAGGAGTAGGAGCAGGATAGCTAGTAAATCACTTGGCTCACAGACAAGGCACATTGTCCCTGCCCCGTCCCCTTGCGTGAGCCTACTCTGCGCCATCTCCTTTTCTTTTGGCAACATAATAAGACGACAACAAAAGCGGTCGGCGACAGGGCGTTGGGCTCGGGCTCTAAGCAAAGCCAAAAATTGAATTGTTCTCAGTTTGTCAATGTGTCTGAAAGGGCTTTATAAAATTGATTGGGCGGCAAGGGATGGGGGGAGGGTTAGCTGTTAGCTCTAACTGATAGCCGGGCAAAGCCTATTGCCAAATGAGAACTGCCATATGGATATGATATAATTTCATGCTAGAGCAGTCAAGGCTGAAAAAAGAAAATGAAATAAACAAAAACCAAAAATGGAAAAAATTTCCTTTAGTGTTGTGTTTTAATTTCTCAGTTGTCAGCCGCAGAGAATGTCGGACAGCAGACTAAAAGTTTCAGCCAAACAAAATGCTCAAAATGACAAAAGCAGCTAAAGAAGAAGTAGAAGAAGCAAATGCGCAGAGCCCCATGTGTATGTGTGTGTGTGTGTGTGAATGCAGCTTCAATTCATTTTTGTGGCACAACCTGCCCTGGATGCCTGGTGAAAGGTGTTACACACCTCGAAGTAATTTGCATCATTTTACGCTTAACGCGCCCGTCCAAGCTGGACGGCACACAGTGCATCTGGCGTTGCCAGACCAACTGACACACACACATACACAGAAAGGCAGACGCTGCCAAGGGGTACACCAAAATGCGAGTGTGCATGGCGAATGTGTGTGTGTGTGTGTGTGTGTGTGTGTGCTTTTGTGAGAGCGTGAGTGGAAGCCTGACTGACACATCTGAACAGCTGCAGGCCAACGCATGTGGCCCGTTAAATTCAAGAATTTTACATGCAAGTAGCTGCATGTGACTCGAGCTAGTTATTTAAAAAAAGCCCTTACTTAAATTAAATTCACCTTAGACAATAGAGTCTTCTCTAATTCTCTCTAGCACATTGACATAAAAAGAGAGCGCATTAGATATTTCAGCTGCAGCTGTGAAAAGCAATAAATACCCAATAATATGAGCAACGACTTAATGTACTCTCAAATTTTCCCACCCAAAATAATTAAGAGTAATCGCAAGGGAAATTAATCATCCACAGTACACACTCTCTGACTATGCCCGCTCCAAGAAGTAGCAGAAAATCAATTCTAGACTCTCTTCATGCAACGGAATCGAAAATGAGTGCAATAGATTCATTAACTATCATACATATTTCACATTCTCTCGCTCTAGCTTTTTATCGTCGATCTAGCAATAAATACCCTCAGCGGCATTCACATTTGCTCCTCGCTCCCACATAATTAAATGTGAGTGCGAGGGATATTTGAAATATCATACACAGTGAATGCGCTCTCACTCTCCTCGCTCTCTGTGTAGACGCTACAGAACTCTCTTTACGCAGCGGGATCGAATGTGAGAGCCACGAACATACTGCTTGTCTTTCACAATGCATGCTATCTTCCTCTTACCCTTGTACAACAGTTGCTACCCAACATCCACAAAGAAATTAACTTCTACAGCAGCGCTCTGTCTATGCTGCATGCATAGATCCTAGTTTTACTCTCTTCAAATCACCACAACTAGATAAGCCAAGGTACATACAGGCATTTAATTTGGCATTTTACTGCTGGCAACATATTGCCTGTCGCTGCCATTTGCTACTGCTTAACAGTTCAGTCGTGGGCAGCCCACAGAAAACAAGCCAGCATTGCCATACGCATGAATTGTTGCCAACCAAACTTTATGACACGCTACACACATATACACACATGCACACACACACACACGTACGCAGCAGTTATTACACATGCAATTACAGGTTATCAACGACCAGCTATGGCCCTGCCTCTTGCTATCCCGCTCTCTCCCTCTCTCTCTCTCTCTCCCACTCTTCCTCACTCTCACACGACGATTGCACAGCTGGCAACGGAAATGACTTTATTATTACGCTCAAACAATTTTTGGGCGACGCGTTGCCAACTGTTTGTGTGCTGCACATAATTTTAATTAAGGTAAACAGTTTACAAAGCAAAAAGAAGAAACAGAACTGCAAAAAGCAAAACCAAAAGCGAAACAGCGTGTGAATTCAAATGAAGATGCGAAAGAGAAGTTAACCAGCTGGCCAGCCAGTGTGAGGACGAGCTAGCAGAGGAGTAGACTCGCTGTGGCAGCGGCATTGAGACTTGACAGTTGTGTTGACAGTTTGACAGTAAAGCAAACAGCGAAGTGTAAGGGAGACAGAGCAAACCAGGTGCCGCTATGCAGATGGTGAGCAAGGGACGACTGTAAAGAGTGAGCGAGCTGTCGTCTCACGTTTTGAATGCTGTAATTCAAGTGCTTGTTAAATAAATCGCATGGTAAATGCGAAAAATTTCTGTATCATACACGTAATTATGAAATGTGTTTGAGAGAGTGAGAGGACACGTGTCTGTGTGTGTGTGTGCGTATCATTAAGACTTTCTATTTGAGGTGCTTAGGCCAAGCACTATATGAGTTTTTAAGGTGACCCTGAAACAGAAAATAATGAGAATGAAACGCAATGAGATTCCATTTAGTTTAGAAATTATAATGCAGAAATTATAATAATATTAATTTTATAAAAAATATTTAATTATTTTGTAAAACAAATAAATAGATAAATAAATAGATTTTTGGGAATAATTCGAGCTTTTGTTGTGTTTATATGTATATTTTATATGTTTAAAATACCTAAAAATTATTTAATTAAAAAAGATTTTAAAAAAATTCAATCACAAATAAATATAAGACCAAGATTTAATAGCATGCTCTTTAGTATTTCGATTGATATGCTGAGCCTACTGAACGTAATTTATACTGCATACCAATGCAGTTTAAATAATAGTCGAGTCTCATAGCTGGAGTTAAATACAATATCCTTGCGCTAACTATGTCATTTTGGCCTCAACAAGCAGCAAATTGCACACTTGGTCTGTTCGCAGCCCAACAACGAGACGGCCCAAATGCAGGACATTGAACAAGCACGAATGGGCGCCAGATAGAGTGATAGACTCGGCAAATACCCTGTAATAAAATTTGGGAAGTATACAATTTAATATTAATTTATTTTCAGTTGTATTAATATATGTAAAAGCTAAAAAATAATTTGAAAAATAAAATAAAATATATTCAACGAATAATTGCCAGTTTTTGCATTAGTCAAACAACACTTTTAATCGCTTTTCAATGGGCATGCCTGCCCACAGTCTTAGCCATGTTGACAATTGCCAAGGCTTCTAGCCATTTGCCCATGCATTTTGCATGTGCTAATGCCAAGTTTTGCATATGTCGCAGAGCCAACCAAACGCCGCTTCATAGTAACCATGCCCACTCCCACTCTGCCTCTCTCTCTGTCTCTCTTCGTGTGTCTCCCTTGTTCCATAGTTGTAGCCATTATTGGCAGCCTTGGCAAATATTGCACATAGATTTATGGCTTTAACATTGACATGACATTTGGCGCTGCAGCTACAACAGCAACAAATGTTGCTCTGCATATTTGTTGAAAATTTTCCATGGTAATTGGCAGGGAGTTGCCAACAGCCAGAGAGTCGAGAGGCCTTTTCCTCAAAAAAAAATAGAGAGAGAGAGAAAAAAAAATTGAAATCTATCGAGGCCGAGTCCCTTTTGAATATTTGCCTGGCTAGTTTTTGAGTCGTAGCCAATTAAAATAGAATTTCCATTGCGTTGAATGGCAAAAGTCAATTGACAATTGAAAAAGCAAATGCTGTTGCATATTTAATGCCATCTTTCGCAACATCAAAAGGCCTCCTCAGTGTTGCCTATTTTTTTTTTTTTTTGTTTTTTGTTCCTTCTGATGGCAAGCAAAAATTGTTTACGCATAATTATGAATCGAAAGAACAATAACAATGCCCTCTCTCCCGCTCTCCCTCTCTCCGTCTCTCTTCAAGTGATTCAGTGAAGCGTTGATTTCTTGCCTCGCAGCGTTTCTGAAACGAAGGACTGAGATTTTTATTACAGCGCCGTCTGCTGCTGCTGCTCCTGCTGCTGTTGTTGTCATTCCTCCTATTGTCGTTGTTGTTGTATTGTGCTTATTATCCCGTGGTCGAGTTAATTGAGCAATTGCAAAAGTAAACAAAGGCATTGGCAGCTGCCCCACCATCATGCCCCCCCCCCTGACATTTGGGGTTATGGCGCGCCTCATGCACTTAAAATCAGCGCGCAAAATATAATTAAGTTGTGCCTAAGGCAACAGCACAAACAAACAAGCGACAAAAACAAAATGCGTATAGAAATCCATTTATGACTCTATCGACTGGAGCAGGAGCTTAGCAAATACATTGCAAACGGACTTCCACTCTGCTTTGATGACGTCTATCCTGCGCTCAACTTTAATGACAAACACAATTTGCATAATCTTTAATGAAATTGTGGGAGTGTGTAGCATTAATTTGATTTGATAGTTTTAGATAGATTGAAGATTGACGATAAACTAGAAATTTAAAGGCTTAAAGAGCTGCTGCTCTAGACTAAGACAACAATATGAGAATATAAAAAAAATATGTGTATATATATTTTAATGTGAAAATAATATATATAGAAGAAAACATTTAAGTCATAGAATTTTATAAAAAATTTTTATAGAAATAATATATAGAAAAAAGCATTTAAGAGTCATAGGAATTTATAATAAATATTTATCGATTATAGTACAATAATGAACTTTAAAATCCCCTGGCAATAACTACACGCTGCTGCTTAAAGCCCAAAGAAAATATGCCTTAAGAAAAGTTTTAGCAAATACCATTCAGAATAGCTCAAAATGCTCAATGCTCAACTTCAAGCTAAAAAAAAATACCCCAACAGATTAATGCGAATTACAGCAATTCTATAAGCATGGTGAGCATGCTGTAAAGCTGCAGCTCGTGCAACATCTCATCGTAAGCCAATAGATATACCAAATAAGCATCCTTTCAGTGGCCAGACAGCCATGCAAATAGGCTGCAATTGCCACTGATGCCAAGGCAGGCCAATTGAGAAACTGAGACGGAGATGGGAAAACAATGGCGTTTGCCTAGTTTTGGGAATGTCTGTGTGGGGCCGGCCATGTTGTACAGTTGCAATATGCAGTACGATTTGGAATATGCATAAAGAGAGTGAGAGAGCGAGGGAGGGAGAGGGAGATAGCTAGCTAGTTGCACATAAGCAGCAGCAACACATCAACAGCAGGGACACAGGCGAAGCAACAACATTGGCAAACAGCGGAAACGGATGTTTGGCACTCAAATGCAGGCCGAGATGCAGCTGCAACTAAAAGAGAGAGAGGGAGAGCGACTGGTAGGCAACCCAAACACATTGTGTAGTTAATTTCCTTTTCATTATCAAATCATTTTCAACTGTATGTGTGTGTGTAGGAAATTACAGCGAGTAATAGAGAAGACGCAGCCGTTGCGAGTTGTGAGTGAATAAACAAGTGCATGATTTATATTGATGACGTTGACAAAATCTAACAATAAATCAATATTTAGAATTTCAGCAACATAAACTAAGCTAACTCTAGCACTGAACTTGACATTTATGTGACTTATGTGTATAATAAGCAATTGTCGTTGAAGCCAACGTCCAACATCATTATGTCCAATATGTCGTATACTTTATGTGAAATTGAAAGCTATGCGAAAAGGAATTTAATGTGAAAAATGTGACATTGCAAGTAAATATATTTAATGAAATCTTGCATATATTATTATCAGTAATTAAAATAAATTCATATCGTGATTTATATTTTTCTAGATTATTATTATGTATTGAAATAAATTCATATTGAACTTTATATGGATTTCTGGTTATTTTCTAGCCGTTTTAGCTCTTTTTCTGGTTTGTCTCACCAACTACCTTTCTACCTTCTTTCCAACCCTTATATCCTACATTATAATCATATTTCTATCTCTTAATCACAATTCTGTTCATAGGATGATGACCAGGCTTATTTATGCATCCATTTTGCAATCAATATTCCCTCTACCTTTCTAGCCGTTTTTAGCCGTTTTTCTGGTTTGTCCACAAACTACCTTTCCACCTCCTTTCTAAGCTCCTACCCGACTTTCTAATCATATTTCTATCTCTTAATCATAATTCTGTTCATAGGAATGATGACCAGTCTTATTTATCCATCCATTTGCCTATTAATCTTCAATCTGCCTTTCTGGCTATTTTCTAGCCGTTTTTAGCCGTTTTTAGCCGTTTTTAGCCGTTTTTAGCCGTTTTTCTGGTTTGTCCACAAACTACCTTTCCACCTCCTTTCTAAGCTCCTACCCGACTTTCTAATCATATTTCTATCTCTTAATCATAATTCTGTTCATAGGAATGATGACCAGTCTTATTTATGCATCCATTTTCCTATTAATCTTCAATCTGCCTTTCTGGCTATTTTCTAGCCATTTTTAGCCGTTTTTAGCTATTTTTATGGTTTGTCTCACAAACTACCTTTCCACCTTCTTTCCAACCTTCCTATCTTACTTTCTAATCACATTTCTATCTCTTAATCATGATTCTGTTCATAAAATGATGACCAGTCTTATATATCCATCCATATGCCCACCAATGTTTTACCTACCTTTCTGGCTATTTTCTAGCTGTTGCTTGCTCATTTCCGGTTTAACTCGCCAACTACCTCTCTACCTTCTTTTTAGCCTTCCTATCCCACTTTATAATCATATTTCTATCTCTTAATAAAGATTCTGTTCATGGGATGATGACCAGTCTTATTTATCCATCCATTTGCAAATCAATATTCCCTCTACCTTTCTAGCCGTTTTTAGCCGTTTTTCTGGTTTGTCCACAAACTACCTTTCCACCTCCTTTCTAAGCTCCTACCCGACTTTCTAATCATATTTCTATCTCTTAATCATAATTCTGTTCATAGGAATGATGACCAGTCTTATTTATGCATCCATTTGCCTATTAATCTTCAATCTGCCTTTCTGGCTATTTTCTAGCCATTTTTAGCCGTTTTTAGCTATTTTTCTGGTTTGTCTCACCAACTACCTTTCCACCTTCTTTCCAACCTTCCCATCTTACTTTCTAATCACATTTCTATCTCTTAATCATGATTCTGTTCATAGAATGATGACCAGTCTTATCTATCCATTCATGTTTCCATTTCTTCTCACGAGCATATAAATATGAAATTTCCAGATCTAATTCATAATAATATTTAAAAAAAATTTATAATATTTTGTAAAAAATAACTACATTTATTTTTGCATACAAGACATATACATGATTTGACTTTAAAACCTATTTTAAAAAAATTTTAATTCAAGAAGTCAGATCCAAAATTCAATTTAAATATGTGTATATCTATTACAAAATTTCACCAACATAAATATAAATATATATATATATGTATAATCAGCAAAAGCAACAGCAACACATAATTACATAATTTAGTATTTCGTGCACGGCATAGACTTAAATGTGACATTGAAAATTCATTTTTGGCCACACAATTTGCAGCACAAATCATTTTGAATTTTATTTAGCATGCTTTTAAGCGTTGAGCACATTAATTATACCACGCTCAATTTGCCGCACATTATTTGCACAAAATTGTATAATTTATTCATGCGCATGGAACAAAAGACGAGCCGAGCTCAGCAAATATTTTGTGCTGTGCTAACTGAAACAATAAATATTTATGCAGTGAATTAAAAATTTGAAATTGGAATGCGAATACGCTTTGATTAGAGCTCTTATCAAAGGAGAGCTAATATCCGCCTTCAGCTGCTGTTGCTGCTGCTGCTTCGATTGGCATTTTTTTAGAGCCCTTTTCCAACAACTTTAATTTCCTTGTAGTAGTTTTTATCGCACTGATGCGGCTCTGTTGCCAGTCCTTGTCCAGCTGCTGGTGCTGCTGTTGCTCTCTTAGCTCTCCCCGCAGTCACATTTGTATAACATTAAATGCCTTTGAGTATCGTAAATAACAGTTTAGTGTTCATAAATTCAAAGAGAATTATGAATGTCCAGCGGCGGGCCCCAAGTGCAACGTGAGCTGCAGTCTAGCTGGCAGTATAATGGGGCGTTGGTGCGATGGTAAGGTGGAGCAGCTGTCAGGCCAAGTGGGAACTTTGGCGCCATAAAAACCAAAAGCAAAGCAAGCGTTGACATCAAAACGCAAAACAGCAAAGAGGAGGCAATGCAGGACGATTGACTGCATTGGCCACTGGCGCTGCAGCACACACACACACACACACATAGACACATGGACACACTGTCTGCCTGGAGGCACATCAAATGCACGTCTCGAACGCGCCGACATCCAAGATGAAGATAAATATGCTGCAGTAATAAAAAGCCTCAGTTGGCCTCTCCTCCTCTGCAGCTCGAACAGCTGCTTCACTTGTCTGGGGCGCATTTAAGTGACCAAAATGCACATTAAGCGCCGCTCGTCGCCCATCCTCTGCTGTCGTCCTGTCGTCCTTTCGTCCTGTTGTCGTGTCGTCCTTTGTCCTGCGGCTATGACTATGTTTCGTGCCTTGCATTTTAAATGCTGACATCAATTTGCAGCTTTGCCTCTTTGCGCTTTTAGCTAAAAACTATTTTAATGCCAGGCCACGCCCCCACTCAGCCCCCTCTGCCACACACACACACAGACACATGTCGTCCATGCTTTCGTCTAAATAAATTAAAAACTTCAACACTAAAACCGACTCGATTTCATGTCTGCCACGGCCAATTAAACAATGCTTCGGGTTCATTGTTTTTACTTTGTTTTCGCCTGTTTTGTTTGCTAATTTCGCATTGGACATTTGTTGATCAAGTTTGATTGTCTTTGGGAAACATAAATAAATATGTTCAGGAGTAGCAAAAGTTAGGGGAGTCTTATGTTATATAAAATATAAAAATATAAAATATAATAAAGAGAAATAGCTTAGCTCTTACTCATTTAATTTTATTTAGCAAATAGAGTGCCTAATTTATGCTAATAATTTTTTTAACTATATGAATTGTTAAAGAGTTCTATTAATAATAAATTTTAAAAAAAAAATAATATATATATTAATATATTAAGATAATATTCATTAAGCAGAAGTAAGTATTTACCCATGTGAATTTCCCTTGTTTAAAAAATATTTCCCAGAAATATTTCCCAACACATAATAAATGCATTCTCGGGAATTTGCTGCTTTGAAAGAACTTTCCTTTAACTAACTTAACAATCTAATGCAATTCAAACGCCACACACACACACACAGGCACACACACACACTAATCATGTTTGGCCCTTGGCAGGTCAACCGAAAGCAATTAATCAACAGAATTTCATTTAACTTTACTTTGTCGGTTTGCACGCGTGCAAAATGTTAACAAAGTTGTTTGACTTTACGGTGTCGTCTGCATCGTTGTGGTTAGCCATAAATGCCATAACCACACACGTATCGCAATTTTCAAAGCAAACGTGCCACGCCCACATTGGTTCATCTGTGTGTGTGTGTGTGTGTGTACTGCAGCGCACTCTAACTAATGCAATAGCAGCAACTGCGACGCTTACCTGTTTGCACTCATTTCTCTGCCCCATCTCCCCCCGTCTCCCTCTCTCTCTCTCTGTGTCTCTCTCTTGCTCTACCTTTTTTCTTGTGTATTAATTTCATAATGTAATTTTACCTGCTTAGCGCAACATTTAGCTACAGTAGTGGCAGCAGCCATTGCAGGATCCATCAGTCGCAGCATGGCTGCCTGTGCCCGATACGCTTCGAGAGCTGCCCATAAAATAAAAAATAAATAAAAAAAAAAAAAAATACTGAGCCCCAATTGAATTTATGACAGTCGCAGCTTTTGCAAGTGGCAAACCATTTGCCGCTGCTGCCTTTATGCACTTTTTTCTCTCTTTTGTACTCGTTCGCCAAGTGATAACAAAGTATACACAGCTCTTGTGTCTATATGTCTCTACCTAAATGTACATGCATATGTCTATATAGACTTTGGTATTCATAAAATTAAAGTATATGCACTTCTCTGGAAGAAGATTTATAATAATAATGCAGAATTTCATTGATGGCAGAAATGTTAGGGTATAAGAAAGAGTGAGATATATAGCCCTAGAAGAGGAGGTTTTTTAGTCGGTAAGCAGTCACGCAGTCCGACACACCAGCAGAGTGACGACCTGACTGACGGTGCATAAAGCATTTTTACCTACCTCAGCCCAACAAAAAAAAAAAAAAAAAAAAAAAAAAAAAAAAAAAAAAAAAAAAAAAAAAAAAAATTTTTGGAGAATTATGTAATATATTATAAATAAAAAATAATTCATATTCATATTGAATATTTATTATATTTTATTCTATTTCAAAAATGTAGTCTTAAAATCTGAGATTTACGTTGTTTAGAAATCGTTAGGGCAAATTGAAATTTTATTTCCTAAAATCTTGATTGAACAAACTAAATCACTTTATTGATATAACAATTTATAGATATACATATATGATTCGAAATTATTTTAAATAGTTTTTTATATATTATTAACATTTTTTTTATATATTTTTAAAAATAAATTTAAGCTAATTTAGTTGCCTCAACATTTTTTATATATAATTTAATTAATTTACTACTTACGGTAGCAGAAAAATTAATTAATAAAATATAACAAATATATAACATGATACAAAAATATAAAAATATGTATTCCCAATAATAAAATATTAAAAAAAAATGTATAATGATAAAAAAAAAAAAATGTATATATAGTATATTCCCAAGCAACTTTCTTGTTACCCATTACAAAATAACTCCATTTAAATGATATCTTGCAGATATGCAACAAGACCATATGAAAGGTTGATAAAATATAAAAATATATAATATAATATACAAAAAAAATTTATAAAGAGTATTATGCAGTCGCTTACGCGCAACTAGACTCATTTTCTTTGTCATGTTTTACATTTATTGTTGCCTTTTGTCTGCCATTACTAGTTGGACTCATTGCTCGCCTGCTGAGGCTTTTCCTCTTACAATGTGAGCTTAAGCTCAGCTTTTCATTTCTTTGTATATTTTTTATATTTTTTGACTAGACTATTTTGTAGTATTAATAGTAATAATAGCTAAGCAGCTTTCACAAAAAGAAGAATTTATGAATTTTGCTGCAAAGAGAGAGAAAAAAGCTGAAAAAAAAAATATTATACAAGTATATAAAATATATTCTTATGCACTGCATTTATAGCCTTAACAAGTCAACATGCAATATATTCAATTAGCCAACATTTCTTACAGCTGCAACGATAATAAATAAATATGTTTTGAAAAACCAATTTGCAGAGTCGTTTATAAATACCAAACACCTTTCACAGCTACACATACACACATGCATATATCATAACTAGCAGCAGCTGTGCTCCAATTGCTTTCCAATGAAATATTTCTGGGTATTGATGCCGCTATTGCTGCTGCAACGACGACTGCAGCAGCTGCTCCTGCTGGCTGCATTAAATTGCAGCCAATAAAAATTTCCATTCACTGTCTTTGGCCTGAAATCTGTTTCACACCTGTGTGCGCCAAAATTGAATTGTTGGCTGTCAGTGCCAATGCATTAGAAAACAAAATACATAATTCAGCATAAATGCTGCAAATAATCGAGAATTACGGGAAATAAATATATAAAGCTGTCTGCCAAAAAATATAAATGAAATATATGCAAGAGAAATATATATATTGACAGCATGGAAAACATTTCTATAATGTCAAACTTTAATCAAATTAACAATTAAAATTGTCTCTTGCTATAATTCCAATAGAAACAGTCAAGTAGAAAAAGCCAGAACTAAACTTATTTGCCAATGCACTCGCACACGTTATCCCTCATTAAATTCCGGAATTTATTACACGCTACAAATTTTCCATTCATTTCAGCTAACTATATATATATATATTTGTTTGCCTTCGTCTCAGTGCTGTGGCAATTTTTTGGTTTATATTTTCATTATGCAAAACTGTCATGGTCAATTTGTCTAATGAAAAACTGCAAATTTGCAGCAAATTAAAATTAATTAATTCAAATTCAACAAATTTCACTCATTTATCTTTTAGCCTTGCAACTTTCAACTACAACTCGACTCGCCTCGACTCGACTCGACTCGTTAACAGAAAATGCAGAATTCCTGTATTTGCGTATTAATTAATTACTTCTTAGCAACCGAATTGACTTTGTTATTGCTACAAATATTATTATTGTAATTGTTTCTAATACGCTTGATGACTTGCCACGCCTACACACAATGCTATAGAGAGTCTCGTCTCTCACATTTTGTTTGTTCATTGCAATCACAATAATTGTATTGTATTGTATTAATTGAAGTGTTTCACAAGTTTGTCTATCTCGCCATGCCGCTCATTGGTTATTAGTCAGCTTCTGGTTATGCATAATTAATACAATTTCCTGCATTTCCATACCAACGACTTTGCAGCCAATACAGTATCTATTTATTTGGCCTATTTATTTATTTATTTACATTACATTTGCTTGAGTGCGAAATTGCTTTGCTTTTTGAAATTTGCCCATAAGAAGATGAAATGAAATAATATATAATTGACTTGAAATCAACTCTGACAATTGGTAATTGTGATTCGCAGAAACGCTAAAAGCTAATTAACATTTCGATTATTATATACGCTAATCAATATGAGCCTTAGAATTAGTTATGGCATGCTCATAGCTTATATCATAAATATCTAATATGAAAAACATGTTCAAAGCTGAATTTAGATTTATATTTAATAAATTCGCTTTCTGCAAGCTTTTAATTTAATTTGTAATTGATTTAAGCTCGCTCAATAAATATAAATAAAAAATAAAATAAATTATATACATATATAAATTAATCATTAAAAATATGAAGTGGTTACTTCATCTTCAATTCTTTATCTATGTAAAGTAGATTTCCATATTTAATTTATAAGAGATTTAAATTCTCTCAAAAATATAAATTAACAAAATATATATATTTTATTTTAATTTTAATTTTATTAAAATACATCAAATTTATATTTATATTAAATTACAATTTTTTGTAATATATCAAATTTAAATTTAAATTTAATTTAATTATAAAATTAAATGCTTTTTCCGCAGTTTTATAATTTAATTTATAATTGATTTAAACTAGCTCAATAAATACAAATAAAGAAGGATTATATACATATATAAATTTATCAATATAAATATAAATAAATATATATAACTGCTTCATCTTCTTTATTCTTTATCTAGATAAAGTAGCATGCCAAAGCTCTACTGGGAAACTTTTTAATTAAATTATAAGAGATTTAAATTCTCTCAAAAATATAAATTAGCAATATATATATATATATTTTAATTTCATTTGAATATTATTAAAATACATCAAATTTAAGTTTAAAGTAAATACAATTTTGTTTAATATATAAAATTTCAATTTAAATTAAATTTATATATAAAAATAATGCTCTTTCTGCAAGTTTATAATTTAATTTTCAATTGATTTAAATTCCTTCAACAAATACAAAAAATAAAAATAAATAAATAAATAAATAAATAAAAAAAATGTATACATATGTAAATTTATGTAAAATTCAAATTAAATTTTAATTTTTTTAAATATATCAAATTTATATTAAAATAAAATTTTAATATAACATTTTTTGTTTTTTTTTTTTTTTTTCTTTTTATTAACTATACATTTATATATTTATTTGATTTAATAAAAAAGTTTTATATATATAACAGTTTATTTATTTTTTTTTTATTTAACAGAACATTAAAGTTTACATGCAATCAAAAACTTGTAAAGCCAAAGTTAGTGTATCCATAAATCCTCTTGGCCATATGCATGCCACAAAATTGTTTGGAGCTCGAAAACAGCGTAATTCAATATAAATATTGCCAGTCTGTCTTCGATATAGGAGCTTTACTTTACGCGCGCGCCTCAACCACTAGCAATTGGGTGAATCTCTTGGCAGCAGCTACTGCACTTCACACTTTGGCCAATGTCGATGAAATTTATACGCTGTGCGGATTAATATTTAATAAATACAATAACGTCGAAAATGTTCTAGCCATTTTTGGCTGTACTACGATATTAATTCCCTCAGCTTAACATGATTCGGCAGCGATTCACTTGCCTCGCTCTCCCTCTCTCCCTCTCTCTTGCCTACTGAGCATTGCTCACAGCCAAAGAAGTTTATGTAAAAGTCATATACTAAACTCAAACATGCAATGTGTGTGTGTGTGTGAGCTTAGGGATTTCTTTATGCAAATTTGCTATAGCAATGTTATTTTAGCCAAGGATGAAAGAGCACTGTAGTTGCTGCAGCTAGAACTACTACAGCTGCCGCTCAGTCGATGGCAACTCTTGCAAAATTGTGCTCAAAATGCAGAAGAGCGTGCATTAGTGAGTTCTCATAAATATTTCCATATGCATATGCATCTTGGCTCCATGCCTTTAGCTCTCTCGCAATCTAACCCCCTCTCTTCCTCCCTTTCTTTCACTTTTCACCCCTCTCTTTTTAACGCTTCATCATCTTTTTGGCAAAAATTTAAATATGCCCCAAAGTAAATCGCACAGATTTATTGAACCATAAGCAACTGCTCCAATTGGCAATTGACGATGCGTTATGCATTGGCCAAAGCAAGTCACACAATATTCAAAGTCCACAAAAAAAAAAACAGATATATGTGAATCTGAATTAGCTTGACATCGAAAGCCCATGCTAGCAATATAACGAAGCTACTCGGAACCTTCTAACAATTAGCACTTGCTCTTCATCGTCAGCTGAATTTTCTCTTACTTCTGCTGTTCCTGTTCAATTTTTATAGTTATGTCGCTGGACAAATGGGAATTCTTTGCTGTCAACAAAAATACAAATGGAATTTCTTTTTTTTTTACTCTCCAATATTCTTTGACTACATATGCGCATCTTACTCACTCTCTCTCTATCTCACTCTCTCTCCCTCTAGATTTTCTCTGTCCCACTCCCTGTCTAGTCTTCTCTCCTTTGGTTAAGCTGATTGTTTTGCAATTTATTTCTCATTTTCATTTTCATTATGGAATTCATGGCATGCATTTTGCATAGCTTTCAATTTCTATGTCATTTCTGCCACAACATTTTTACGTGCAGAAATTCACTTGAAATTTCGTTTATACTTTTTTTATTTTATAAATTATATTTTTGTATAGTTATCAAAGCAACTTTTTATTTTTTCTACATCAGTCTAAGATTTACAAATTAAAATTTTAAATTTTTTATTATAAAATCTTGATTAGAAACATTTTTGTTGAAAGAATATTGGAATGTAAAATGAATTTTCTAACTTAGCTAATAATTTTCATAAAGGACTTCCATACGAGATTATTTATTTTATAATTTAGATAGGCTAGCATATATAATAGATAAAAATTTCTATAAACATTTTAGTTTCATATGCACTTGAAGCCTTTTTATTTTATGTTATTTTGATTATATTTTTTGTTTTATTTTAATTTTATTTGAATTTTTGTAATAATTTTTTTTTTATAATTTATTTATTTAGTTTTTGTTTTATTGTTAATTTGTTTTTATGCTATTTTTATTTTATTTTTTACTTTATTTATTTTTATTTTTATTTTATTTTCATTTTATTTTATTTATTTTTATGTTATTTTTATTTTATTTATTTTAATTGTTTATACATTTTTTTTATTTATTTCTTTTTTATTCATGTTATTTATTAATTTTTATATTGTTGTTAATTTACTTTTATTCTATTTTTATTTTATTTTCATTTTATTTTTATTTTATTTTTAAATATTTTTTTTATATTTAATTTTTATTTTCTTTTATTTTGTTTTATTTTTAGTTTAATTTTTGAAGCCCTTAAAAAAACTTCTATTTATTTAATTTGATTTTATTTTTAATTTTATTTTTATTATTTTTTTTATATATTTTTTTTTTAATTTCTTTTTTATTTTATTTTATTTTATTCTTATTTCTCTGTATTTATGTATATATTTTCACTTTAAATGCCATTGACAATTTATTGTGCTATAAATAAATTTAAAAAATAAATAAATAAATAAGAGTTTAAGTCAATTTGCATAATTTTCATCAATTTCTATATATAGTAAACACACACAATTCATTGGAAATATACTCCCATCTCATTCGATTCTAGTTTCTTTTTGTCACTTCCATGCATATTATCATAACGCATATATGCTATGTCTACAACTCTAACTTTTATTAGCATTTTTTTCTTCAGTTCTCCCCTTTTTTTCTGGGTTTCACTGTTTGTTTTCACAGCCTCAATGCTGAGTAGTAACACCATCGTCATCATCATTATGATCAACATGATTATCATTGTCGACATCACAAGGAGCAGCAGTAACATCATTCTCCCCCTCACTCCCTCCCACATCAGCATCAACGTCAACGCACTTTGTATTTAATGTTTTTTAATGGAAAAACTTTGTTAGACTCCTGCCTGGTGGAACAGTTTTCTTTCGTCGGCATTTGTCATAGCGTAGCGCCTATGCCAGCCAGAGTTTTCCCCCTTTAGCCAATTCTCAAAGTTGCTACCATTTGTCCTGCGGCAGTCGCTTAAACCACTCGACTGCATTTTGCAACTCGGCGATGTTTGCTTTGCCTTTCGCAGATACCCATTCGTAGTTGTTATATTTTTTTTCTTTCTACTTTCCTTCCACTAATACTGCGATGCCCTGTAAATTAGCGAGTTGATGGGAGAGCGTATGCATGTGAATATAAATATAAGTATATATACATTTATATTCTACAATATTTTTCATAAGTAAAGCAGCTTAAAGAGTTTTAGGAAGAGCAAAACCTTTGCCATGGCTTGGGCGCTCTCATCTGCCTGCAGGGTATCTACGCATCTCATGCTCATCATCCTTTGAGCATTTTTACTTGTTCCCTTTAGGATTTTATGCCTGCTGCATATGGCTCCAGCTCCAGCTGACAGCAGCAGCAGCGGCATCAGCAGCTATCACTGAAGCCAAGGGGTATTGGCAGCCATCAAGAGTTGCCTAGCAAACAATTCTTAAGTGCCTTCCAATATTTAAGCAGGCTTCCAATTCGATTGCTGTTTGCTGTCATCGAATTGCGTTGTCTACGCATCTCAAAGAGCAAATCCTGCTGATGTGTGTAAGAGAGAGAGGGAGGCAGAGGGAGGAGGAGGAGGAGGAGGAGGAGGAGGAGGCTGTTGCGTAAGAAGCAACACGACATGGCGCCTTTTGGGAACTTTTTAAGATGCTTCAACTAGTTTACTGTGTCGTATATATTTTCCCTGTCTATTTTTTTTGTTTTTGTGTGTATGTTGGTTCGATTTCGGCTTTTAATGTTGTTCAGTTGCAAAGTTGCAACTTTTATGAGCTACTCTAAAAGGCAAAGTGTGTGAATATTCAATGGATAATGGCCAGATGCAGAAACTCTAGCAGGTATTAACAAAAGAAAAAGCTATTTATGTTTTCTATATAGCTGATATAAATCCTCTCTCTCGATATATATATTTTCCAATCAAGAATTAAATTTTCTATTTCAGATTCCAGTTTGATTTTGCTTGCTTGCAATCAAATTTCAATTTATTTCCACGCTTTGCTTGAAATTTTCTTTTAAGCTCTTTTTAATTGCATTTGCACGACAAAATCTATAAATATATACATATATATTTTTCGATTTTCAATTGCAAAAAAACACAATCTCGTTGTAGGTGCTCAGCCACGCCCACTGGGCGTAACATGTGAAATAGTCTCAATTATTTATGAGCGATAAAAACTAAGCCAATTGAAATTTTCTCACACGTGGCATAAAAGTTTCAGCCCAACGTGAGAGATAACTTGCCACAGCGCCACCTAGCGAACAAGTTTTAATGCTTACTGCGAAAGGCTGTGAGTGTGTGTGTGAGTATTTTTTAGAACAGCCAGCTGCATGCGCTGCCTTAAATATATTCACACACACACACACACACATACAGTCACACTTGTGTGAATACCCGCACGAGGCGTTTACAAAATGAAGTCAGCGTTTTTATGATAGTCGTCGTCGCATTTATGACATAGTCCAGGGTATATATGCACGTCCACTTTGTGGGCGGAAAGGGCGTGTTTAGTGCTAAACTACAGCGTAAGTGTGCATATGTGTGCGTGTATGTGTGGGCGTGTGATGTGCTGTGTGTTTAGTGGATGCTTCAAATGCGGATATTAGTTGTCGTAATATAAGCAAAAGGCACTGAGAGAAAAGAGCATATAAAAAGTTGACAGAATAAGTGAAGACGTGAATTGAATAACGGGGCAAGATCTAAGAAAAGAGTAAATGAATGAACAGCTAAGTAGGTTTGACTACACTAAATTGTTTTTAATGAATTATGTTGATATTATATTAGAAAATAAAAAGAGCAAGAACACAAAAATTTAAAATTTAAGAGAAATTTAATTTTAATTTCATGTAAAGCTCAAACAAAAATAATAAAGAGAAAATAAAATAAATAATAAATTAAAATTTAAAACAAATTTATTGTAATCTATTAATAATAATATAATAAATCAAAAATAAAATTTCAGAGAAAATTAGTTTTAATTTCATTAATAAATGAAAAAATAATATGAGAAAAAAGATTATAAATACAAATTTAAAAAGAGAAAATCAATAAAAATCAGAGATGAGAAAAATCGAATTCTAATTTAATTTATTAATTAAAAAATAATTATTTAAAAATAATAATAAATAAAAGTTAAAATTTAAATGAAATTTATTTTAATTTATTAATAATAATATTTATAACAAAAAAATAATAAAAATATGTAGCTCTCTTTCTATATATTTCTCTCAGTGCATGCAGTGGCAATAGTTTCACTTCATTCTTCATGTTCATATATATATATATACATATATATATTTTTTTTTCTGTGCGCTCTGCCTGGCGTAATAACAAAGGCGTTGAACATTTGCCATTTGCGCTATTCGGTTGCGAGTGCTGCACAATTTTATAGCTGCCACAAAGCGCGCGTTGTATTTGCAATGAAAACGCACCTCAGCACACACACACATACGCACACTCATACAGGCAGACATAGCTCATGCACACACACACACACACATGCGGGGCTATAAAAGTGCGAAATACTCATTTATTAACATGAAGCTTACGAAAATGGCGTAGGTGCGGTTAAGGACATGGCTCAGAGCGAAGACACACACACACACACGCACACACGCACACACGCACACATTCATGCTGTAAACCACAGCCAGGACCGACAATCAACAGTGGCAGATAGTGTTTGGAATGTGGGCGGGGGAGTTGAGCTTGAACATGGGCATGGGTCTGGATTGCGACTTGTCCAGCTGCTTGTAAATGTGTTTAAAATTGAAATTTCAATTTCAGGACAAGCAAACAACGTGCTGCAACTGCAGCAGCAACCAGCTGACTGACGTCCTGAAATGCACAGCAACAACAACAGCAACAGCAGCCGCAACAACAATGTTATGTTCACATTGTTGCATGTCTACAGTTATGCAACGTTGATCATCAATTCCAAAGAAAGTTTAAAACAATTTCCCGCACAATTTTACAACCAGGCCACTTGACAATGTAAACTGCAAACGGAAAGGCGCAGCTCGATAGTGGGCGAGGCTTGTAGAGTAAAGTCTTCACATATATGCGTAATGCACAAAAAATGCTTTTGATTTGTGTGACTCACTCACTATCCAACTCCCTCTCTCTCTACATCTCTCTCTCTCTCTCTCTCAGTCAAATTGCTTAATCGCCTGTGCATAATGCAGCCCCCTCCGCAACGCCCAGTCACACGTGCTGCTGCTGCTGCTGCTGCTGCTGCTGCTGCTGCTGCTGCTGGTGTTGGCTGTTGCCAAATGCATTACATATAGAATGCGTGAAAAATGCATTGCAAATATTCCAGCACAAACATTTTTAATGCTGATCCAAGCAGCCATTCAATCGCACCAAATTTTCGCTTACGGTTTAATTATGCGTGCGTAATGTTCAATCAGCCGTGGCCAACATGGGAGCAGCAGCGGGGCGACAACAGGGTATCCTGTTTGCCAGTTAGGCTGCTAATCAAAAACACCTACAGGCCGTAGAGCCACCTACAGTGCAACCAACAACAAAAAAAAACTAGCCCAGCCATGCAGTGTGCGTGTGTTTGTGTGTGTGTGTGTGTGGCTGACAGTTTTATGAGCTGGTTTCTGGCCATAAAATGCACTTTTGTTGCTGTCATTTGCTGTTGATCCATAAAACTTGCACAAATTGTTGCCATTTTGTTTGGCCCAGGCATAAAGTTGAATTTGTGTTTTGTTCCAAAATATTGCCAAATTTTTAACGAGAATTTGTAAAACAAAATATAGATATAAATACATATATAATGTTACACGTTGATTGCAAGTTTTTGGTTTATTCAAGTAAATAGCAATAAATTGGCATATAAAACAAGTAAAAATTGTTAGGGGTGATTGCATAGGAGAAATAATATATGATTTGAATAGTTGATCAAATAAATATATGTAGCTTAAGTTAGTGAATCTAAATTGGATTTGCTGACTCGGTTATGCATTGCATTTTATTTTATAAAACCGAATTAATTAAAATTTCTTTCAGTTCTTAGCTGATTATATATGCATAAATGCTAATATCAATTAACATTGTAAAATAAATAGCAAAGTCTGTTATCAGTTTTCTAATTTTCTACAATCTTATTCCATTTGCCTCATACTGTTGTAGTAAAAAATAATTAATTAAATGGAAATTAAATAAAACTTAACAAATCCCACACTTATCTTTGGTATATAACAAATTAATGTCATTCAAATTGGAGTTTAAAAAACTTAAATCAAATTAAATATGAAATAACAGTTCTGAAACTTTTCTTAAGTTTATTATAAAAAAAATAAATTTTTGAGTATTTTTAGTATTTTAAATTCGTGTCGAACAGCGCTTCAAATGTTAACTGCTATTAAGTAACATTGCTTTAAACTGCTGTTAACAGCGCTTTCGTTAGCGCTTACTGTTAAATTAAAATTAACAGATCTGTTACTATTCCTTCATAGCTTTTACATTTTGTACATAAAATATTAATTTCATTGAAATGGGAGTTCAATTAAAATCAAATTAAATAAAAATTAACCGATCTGAAACTTATCTTTCACAACAGATAAAGTTTTTTATTAAAAAATGTGTGACATTGAAATAGTTGCTGAAGAAATTTATTTTTAAACTCGCTAAAATGTCGAGAGTGCATATTTAGTTAAACGTCGCTGTATTAGTGAGAAGCTAAAAGCTAATAAAAATATGATCCGAGTGAATTTGAGCTTGAGTTGCAAGACTCGCATAATTATTGCACGAGAGAGAGAGAGAGAGAGCGTCGAAGATAGGTGTAGCTGCAAGCAGTTCCGACTGCTGCCGAGTGAGTTAAAGAAATCAATCTAGCTTCTTCGGCTAGCACCGTTATGACTGCGCTGAGCGAAGAGAGCGCAACTAGAAATGTACTCAATTACAAAATTAATACAGTAGTAGTATATACTACGAAATATACCAAATACCAATATACCAAATGCTTGCAGGGTAGTAATAAGTAAGAGATCAAGATCAGCAGCATTAAATGAGTTACAGAGAGACAGAGACGGAAGTATTGAGCGCTTCTCCCGAGTGAGCAGAGACAGGCATTAAAATGAGATAAACATAAGCTAATATAAGACTAAGAAAACAATAATAAATCAGTCAATGCGTAGTTCAAAGTATTAAATAATAAATATAATAATGAAGCTGAAGAGTTCAGCTTAGACCTGGCTTGAAACCTTTTCTCTTTTTGACTGCTTGCTACTTGGCTTTACAACTCAAATAATTTAATAAGTACTCAAATTACTCTACGCATAAGTAAACATGTATAATTTATACTTCATTTACAACTGCTTAGCATTTCAATTGAAAAATGTTTCTCATTAACTTGAACAAGGCAAATTGATGTACATAATTCAGCTGTTAATTGAATATATGATTAGTTGCCAATGCAAATAACAAGCTAAGCAATGCATTTCTCAATGCTCAAATCGTAGAGATAATTATTAGTTCAGGTTGCATTCACAAATGAAACGAAATTTGTCTATTGTAACAAGAATCAATTATAAATTAAGCCGATTAGCATTAACTTGAGTTATTGCCAATGTCAATGTCGGATTATCGATTGCCAGCTACATAAGTAGCTACAGATGCCTATGAAAACTAACTCAGGTCAATAAATTACACGAGACAAACAACGACAGTCAGCAGAGACTCCATCGCATGGGCATTTGAGTGTTGGTGTATCGAAATTTCAGATCAACTCAAAAGTGCACTCAATGCAGCTGATGCCCAGACAGGCCACAAGTTCCAGTCAAACCGATAAACTGCTAATTAAATTGTTAACGTGTTTTGCTCAACTACACAGATTTCACAGCAAATTATAATAATGTATTTTGCATAAAATGCCAATCGGCATCTATATGACATATCTAATTGTGGCTGTCAATGAAATCAATATTACTTCAATTCCAATAACAATTTATTGCATGCTTTGTGTGTGAGTATATATATGAGAGCTAAAACATGCATTCTTATTTGATATACAAGAGCTCTAAGTCTTAAAAATATATATATAATTAAGAGACCGATGTTATAGTTATATTAAAAAATATATATCTTTATTTATTAATAACTGATAACAGAGCACAATTTGTGTATCTTAGATCTGAATTGAAACTGAACTGATGATTGGAAATTTGTTTGTCATATATAGCTAGAAATGTATATCTAAAGTGGCGTGATCTTAGTTGAGTGAGTGGCCTGATCGCTGCTGATTGGTCACTCCTAAATATGCTGAATATGCAGTTCCCACGAGACTTGTTTATGTTGAATGAGTAGGCTATGAGATGATTTGTTTATGAGTAGTTGCTAGGGCGATTTGTTTATGTTGGATGATGAAGGGATCGTGGCTTTTTGGTTTAAGTGTTGGTGGGTGCTTATGGATATATAACTAGATGTATATTTACTTTTACTTTAGTTTTGAGCTGTTTTTGTCTTACAGCGTTCTCGCAGTCTCTCAGCTCTTGCGCATACATTGCTGTCTCATTTCTATAGATATATATATCTATATAAATAAAGAATACACACATTCTTTAAATATAAATAAGCACTCTCTATTAAATAGCAAGATTATTACACCTTATTTCAATATAATAAACATATTGATGCAAAAGTCTTTGCTTTGCTTTGTATTTTTTTGCTGCCTATCATAAATGAAAGCAACAATAATTGGAAATCAAGCGTGGCACAATGCGACAGCTATGGGTAAATCACATTACTGAAGTCTGTAAGGCTAGCAAATTGCGCGCCATACGAGGAATGCTAACAAATGTGGCCAAAGGCAAATGCTCTGCGGTCAGCAGAAAATCTAAAGAAGCAAACGCAACGAACCCAAGCAAATCTCTGCACACAAAAAGAATTTTTGCCACTTAACAAACGGCAAAATTCCAAAAGTCAAAGTAATTTCTATACATATATATATATACATGTGTGTGTGTGAGTCTACTCTTCTTCTTTTTTTTTCGACTACTCCTCAAATTATTTGTGTATTGTGTGCGAGAGCAAGGAAATGCAAAAGTCACTTTTATGTGTCTTAGTTGAGGAGTTTGGAATGCGACAGCAATTGTTGCAAGTGTAACTAAGCAGCAGCGCTACATATGCGTAATATTACATATATATAAAGTATATATATATATATACTTACATCTAGCTACTGCTCATGTAACAATAGCAATCAGCGAATTGCTGAGCGTGTGGCCAAAAGAATTTCCACTGATTTTTATGATATTCCAATTTTCGTTTTTTTGGCATTACAACGCAATTTTCATAGAGTGGGAGTTGTCTTTTTTTTTTTTTCTTTGCCAATTCAATTGAAAGTTTCCCTACTTCTTGCGGACTAATCAAGTGCTCGAAATGAAACCCTTTGAGCACACTTACACACACACATTCATGCACACACACACACATATTTGACAGCTGTTTCAGCTATATTTTCAATTTACTTGAGAACCCAATTTAAGCAGCTTCTGGGCAGTGGCCAAAAAAGAAGAAAATTAAATAAAAATACAAGTACTTTGGCAAATGCTTCGCCCACTTTTAACTTTCAAATCAAATAATCTATACATATATACACTCTTATATATATATATCTCCCTGTATATATCTGTGCATATCTATAGCATATGAAAGTATTTCATGAGGATTTTATAGCTCGTACGTGTTGCACGCACGCAGCAAAATCAGCGAAATGTGCGCAAAATTGTTAGAAACTATTACAATTTGATATATGCGCAATTTAGTTGAATCTACGAGTATATGCGGCCAAGTTTTCCTTTTTCTTTTCGCTTTTCTTTTCTTCTAGCGTAGTTGCCATGTTATGCGGCCATTTTGTGGCTTGGGCCAACAGCAGCAGGAGCAGCAGGAGCAGCTGTTGCAAATTTGGTCATAAAAATAAATTTTACTTAGCGATTTACTTTTTATATTCGCTGAAGGCCCAAGTGCTGCTGCTACTGCCTCTGCATGTCCGTTCGAAGTGGTCATAGCACATAGGTTTTTAACAAAATTAAATCGAAATATATTTCAAATGAATGTCTAACGATGGCATTAAGCGCGGGTTCAGCCCAAGGTCAAGTGCAAACAGTTGGCAAACATGCATACGATAAATCTTCTCCTTCACGCCATAATTGATTACCACATTTTATATGCCTAATGCATGTTAATATCTAATCTCTATTTATCATAGCACGCAAATAACTCTTGAGCATTTCTGTGGGAAGCAGGAGCAGAAACAAAAAGTGAGTTAGAGTCTGAGTCGAACTCTGCCAGAGGGTAAGCCTGAGGGAAAGTGAGTATCAGTCAGAGGCAGAAGCAGACTCGAAACCTTAGTCTAATCCCATGGCAAAGACATTAACAGTTTTATAAGCAGAACAGAGTTGAGTCTACGACCAATCCGAAGCCTGAGCCTGAGTCATATGGGGAGGCAGAGGCAGAGGCAGAGGCAGAGGCAGAGGCAGAGGCAGCGGCAGAGGTAAAAGGAGAGCCAAAGCCTCAGCCAATGGTAACTTCAGAAACAGAATCAGAGACAGAGCTCAGCCGAAGCCGCAGGCAGAGATGAAGTCAGAACCAGAGATGAAGAGGCAGAGGCAAAGGCAGAAGCAGACTCGTAGTCAGAGGCAGAGGCAGAAGCAGCGTCAATGACACTTTTACATATACGCAGAAGTAGAACTGAGTCTAAGCCTTAGCCAGAGCCAATTGCAGTTTTACAAGCAGAAGCAGAGCAGAGTATAAAGCCAATCCAAAGCCTGAGCCTGAGTCTTATGCGGATGCAGAGGCAGAGGCAGAGGCAGAGGCAAAAGCAGAATCAAAGCCTGAGTCTGATCCATAGCCTCAGCCAATGGTATCTTCGGATCAGAATCACAGGCAGAGCTGAGCCGAAGCCGCTGGCAGAGACGAAGTCAGAAGCAGAGTTGAAGAGGCAGAGGCAGAAGCAAAAGCAAGGCCTGAGTATGATCCAAAGCCTCAGCCAATGGTAACTTCTGAAGCAGAATCAGAGACAAAGCTCAGCCGAAGCCGAAGGCCGAAGTCAGAGGCAGAGCCGAAGTCAAGGGCAGAGCCGAAGTCAGCAGCAGAGCCCACGTCAGAAGCATAGGCGAAGAAGAAGAGGCAGAGGCAGACGGCAGAAGCAGCGTTAATGACACTTTTACATATATACAGAAGCAGATCTGAGTCTAAGCTTTAGCCAGAGCCAATTGCAATTTTACAAGCAGAAGCAGAGCAGAGTATAAAAACAGCAGAGGCAGAGGCAGAAGCAAAAGCAGAGCCTGAGTCTGATCCAAAGCCTCAGCCAATGGTAACAGAGCTCAGCCGAAGCCGCAGGCCGAAGTCAGAGGCAGAGCCGAAATCAAGGGCAGAGCCGAAGTCAATGGCAGAGCCGAAGTCAGAAGCAGAGACGAAGAAGAAGAGGCAGAGGCACACGGCAGAAGCAGCGTCAATGACACTTTTACATATATACAGAAGCAGATCTGAGTCTATGCCTTAGCCAGAGCCAATTGCAGTTTTACAAGCAGAAGCAGAGCTCAGCCGAAGTCAGAGGCAGGCCGAAGTCGCAGGCAAAGCCGAAGTCAGAGGCAAAGCCGAAGCCGCAGGTAGAGTCGAAGTCAGAGGCAGAGAGAAAGTTGTAGAAGTAAAAGCTGAGTATGAGCACAAGTCAATGGCTGATACAGAGGCAGATGTAGAAACAGAAGCAGAACCAAAGCTACCGCCAATGGCTTCAGATGCTGAAGCAGAGGCAGAGCTGAGCCGAAGTTGCAGGCAGAGCCGAAGTCAAAGGTAGAGCCGAAGTTAGAAGCAGAGCCGAAGTCAGTGGCAGAGGGAGAGGCGTAGGCAGAGGCAGAAACAAAGTCAAAGCCTGAGCTAAGCACAGACCGAAGCCATTGCAATGGCAGCTTCAGAAGCAGAAGCATAAGGCATAAGCTGAACGCGAACTCTCTCTCTCTCTCTCTCCGTCACTCGGTATTCGTATTTATTTCTGTTTTGCCATCAAATAAATTTGGGTTTAAATTCACATTTGCATACATAATGTTATGTATATAAATTTATATGTATGTAAAGATTTGTTGTTCTGATCAACTCGTATTATTTGAAAATATTAAAATCACATCATCACACCATGCCACTAAGCCTGATGGCCCCGCTATCGTTGACGGTTTAGTGGCAAAGCATGTTAAATATCGAATTGAAATGTCAACATTTACTTAACTGTCATGCACACAGAAAGAGAGATAGAGAGAGGGAGAGAGAGTACCCTTCTCAGTCAGTTCGGGCAGGTCAGGCCAGGGGAATACAGGGCAATTGACAGCGACATGTGTGGAGATTGTGCCAACAATTTGTTTCGTTTAATGCAAGCGCAATTAATGCCAATGTAAAGTATTTTTAAATAAATATAAAGAAAGGGAAGGAAAACAAACGAAAACATTTGCTGCTGTCAGCTTAATGCCTCCCTTTTCAGATTTTTTGGTAATGCTCGAAATATGTTTGCATATATTGTAATTATCCATAAAACACATTTAATATGCAGCTCGATAAGAAAGAAGTTTACATTATTAATATGAATGTGCATTAAATTGAATCAATGCGTGTTCATTCAGTCTTGCCTAAGATCCGATTACTCTATGTATGTACATATGTGTATATTATATATTACGCGCTGTTAATTAATCTGACAGAGTATTAAATTCTTTCGCATTCCAGGAAAACAACAACTTTACTTTCCCCATTTAAGTACGTTAAGTTCAGCTGGCTTGGTTGGTTGGTTGGCTGACGTATTGCATGAGCAATTGCCTGATTGACATGGACGCTGGCAAAGTTATTAAATGCGAATGTCATTAAGTGGATTTACACTGTGCTCTATTCAATTAAGCGCCAGC
Organism: Drosophila borborema; assembly: GCA_030914335.1. Taxonomy (NCBI): domain Eukaryota; kingdom Metazoa; phylum Arthropoda; class Insecta; order Diptera; family Drosophilidae; genus Drosophila; species Drosophila borborema. The sequence goes on from JAUESP010000310.1 coordinate 15,947,103, forward strand.
TAAAGTGAAAAGTGAGAAATGTGCAAAGAGAAACTGCGAAAAAACAAAATGAAGAGCAGGAGCAGGAGGAGCAGGAGGAGGAGTATACGTTGAGCACTGGGCGTATGCGTAATGCACGAATGCACATTGCGCATACGCCGCGTGGACCGCGTCGTCCGCCCAGTCCCACTGCGGTTGAAACAAAGTGACATGCAAAAGTCGTTAAAGGAGGAACGCAGCAACAGCAGCAACAGCAGCAGCAGCAGCAGCAGCAGCGCCACGGACAACAAAAGCCACGACTCCAAAAAGGTTGATGACGCCGCCGTTGACACAAGTTAATTACAAGAGGTCGAAACAGGGCGAACTTTCCGACGACTTTTTGGCCATTCGGGTCATATAAAATTACTTGTATAACGCGCAGCGCTGAGCGACACCTCTGAGCTCCTTGCATAGTTTTTTTTTTTTTTACCCAGCTCTCTCTCTCTCTTTCTCCCTTGCTCTCTGTTTCTCTCTGCTCAGTTGCTGCTGCATTTTTTCAGCTGCCTTTTTTAATCGTTACTTTTTATACTGACTTTCACACAGTCAGCCCTGTCTGTCACTTTGGGCTTAATTGTTGCGCACGCAAAGTGCTTTGCAGTTGGCCTTCTCTTACATGGCACAGAACTAACGCTGATGTGACTCTTAGGACAAATTGTGTTATGAAAATAAGTTGAAAAGATATTTGATAACGACGCATTCAAGGCAGGCTAAAAATAGCTTAACTATCTGGTATATACCTGACGTATCTATTCCAATAGTTTAGCTATAGTTTATATAGTTAACACAGTTGATTCATTTTTCTTTATTTTGTTACATATTTTATACATTGCCAAAATCTACTTTTATCTACAACCAACATAAATAAATATTATAAGTACAACAATTTGCAGCAATAAATTAATATTTATTTTGTTGCTTTTGAAACCAATAAAAAATGCAATTTGAAATAAATATGTAATTAAGCCGCATACATTTTTGGCATATAACGAAAATCAATGTGAAGTTTAACATAGTTGCCAAAATGTAATTGCGAAAAATGCGCTTGAATTTCAACACTTTTGTGTCTATTTGAATTATTCGATATATAAACATAATAAATTTTTCGGTGAGAGCTTTCCCAAAAATTCCATTCATATTTATGTTGTAAATGCGCAGAGTAAATGGTCAAATTACATATCCATATTGACATGTTATTGAATTGCCAACACATAGATGCACACACATATAAATATATATATGAATATATATAGATAAGGAGCAGTAGCAGTAGCTGTGTAGCAACAGCAACCGTAGCAGGAGGAGCTATCTCAGCAGTGCAAAGCAAACATTGCAGGTCCTCTGCACGTCCTTTTTGGCATCCACACTTTGTGGCATTTTGTTTATTTATGTTATGTTGGCTCTGTTGAGTTTTTGTATCTACAAAATACATAGAGCACACGCAAACACATGTAAGCCTTGGCTATAGATAACCACAAATCCGGCATGATTAGACTTTTGATGGCAAACTTTACAGCAACTTTAATAAATGAACTGGAAATTTAGTTGCAACGGCAACGGCAACGGCAACCGCAAGTGCATCTACAACATAGATTGCAATATAGAATAACGAATATATCTGCCAGATACTTAACGCAGCTTCGTTGCCTTTTCACTGCTTCCAACGTTGCTGTCCATTGGCATTCAGTCGTATATGCAACTCATTGATTTTGCACATTTTTGTGGCTAACTTGGGCCAATACTGAAGGTGTTGCTGGGGAATTTGCGCACAACAATGCAACCGAAAATCAGGCTTATATTGCCTTTTGCCCAAGCATAGACAGCGTCAAATATTTCATTAAATACTTGTGCTGAAATTTAGCTGAAGTGATTTTATGTTTAATAAACAGACAAGTCTCTGAGGTTGAGACAGAGAAGGCAACTTATGAAATTAGCTAAGAAATATATACATATATATTGGAGTGGAGTCTCGATGTTAAGTACAAAGTCGTGGTTTTAATTCCTCGTCTTTATTTTGGGTAAAAACTGTGTCTTTATTCGCATAATCATCGATTGCGAAGCAGTTATGTTATTAACAGCGCATACAACTGTGGAAAGATCAGTTCCTGTTAATGAAATCGATTGCGAAGCAGTAGCAGAACAAGAGTGGCAGCTATGCTATTAACAGCGCATAAAACTGTGGGAAGAACAGTTCCTGTTAATGGAATCGAATGCGAAGTAGTAAGAGAGCTGGAGTGGCAGCTATGCTATTAACAGCGCATAAAACTGTTAATAGCATAGCATGACGATGTGAGGGAGGAGCAGTTCCTGATAATGGAATCTGACATTAACAATATATATAAATTAATGTATAGATAAAAAAAACAAATAAATAAATTAAATATATAAAATTATATATGCAGATAACAATTTAATCAAAGCCAGCTACATATATAGCTAAAACTGAAGCAAAGCATTTTATTGTTCAGTGCATTGCTTAGCTTACGATCCACTCGCTTTCATCACGCCCACTTGCCCACTTTTTTCAGTAGCTCTTAAATATTTTATTGCACATTTCTAGGCTCATGATTAATTCGCCATGCAATGCCGCTCACCCACCCATATAAGCTGAAGAGCAGCAGCTAGGCTCAACATTTTATTTATATTTTTAATGTACATTTAAATTGCCAACTGCTTGCCTGACTGCTACACACACACTCCCTCTCCCTCTCACTGACCCTCTCTCTCTCTCTATCTCACTCTAGCGAGTATGTATCTACTGTGCCGTGTGCTTAAACAATATTGCATGGCAAATGGCGTAGATATGAACAGCTACTTTATTGTTGGCATTACACTTGAGCAATAATAGCAATTGTCGGAGTTGAAAGACGTAGACGCAAGTACACTTGGCATTGTAATCATGACTATAGTAACATGACTATCATCATCATCGCCAGCAGCATAATAATGATGAGCATCTGGTAAGGGACTATATAGTATATTGTCGTCGTTTGTCGATAAGCAAAGACGTCGCCGCGTCTGTATGCTGCAATTTCTATAAACACAAAACGACGTATCTTCCCGCTGAGATTCTTTTTTTTTTTGTCCACATCAACTTCCCCTTCTGCGTCGTCTGCATGTCATAAGAGCGGAAATACGCTTACAAACGCAATAATTTTGCATGCTCTTGCACGCACACACATACACATTTATATTTAAATATATATGTGGATATGCCTGCACATTGCACTGCAGCTCGCATGTTGCGCATACGCCGCGTTTGCAGCTACTAAAAATTCTTTTGGCAAACGTTCGCTCAGCGTCGCCAACGCGACTGTTTGCTGCCTTCTCCTTCACTCTGCAAGATTTATACAACTTTGTATACATTTCTAACATTCTTTTAATATTTATTCGGCTTTTTTAATATAAATACAAGTTTTTCTTGTTGCGAATCAGACAACACGTCATCAATATATTATGTGTTTTCTTTTTTTTTTTTCAAGTAGGAAGTATTGTGAAAAACAAAAGACACTGCCAAAATGTTTGCATAGTTTAAATAATAAATAATATTAATTAAAATAAATAAAATAATAAATAAATAATAAATAAAAAAAATAAAAAAATTTAAATAAGTAAATAAACAAAAATAAAAATATAAAATTGTATAAAAATATGTTAACAAAAAAAACTTAACAAAATATTTATATATTTAAAAAAAAATATTAAAAAACATATATATTTAATTTTTTATTTTATATTAATTATATATTTAAGATTAAGATATTTTAAAAATATATTTATTCATATTTCTTCTTCTTATTAATTTTTTTTGTATTATATGAAAGATATAAAATATAAAAATATAAAATACAAAATTGACTTTCAAAATATATAAAATATATAAAATATAAAATATATTTATATTTTAATTAATGCAAAAATATTTATTAATATATATATTTTTAGAACTATATATTTTGCCAGTATTAAAAAAAAATATATTTTCTAAATTTCTCAATTTTAATATAAAAATATTTTGAAAGTCAATTCTGTATTTTTTAAAGATATATATATAGTTAAAAAAAAAAAATAATAAAATATTAAAAAAAAAAAAATATTTTATTTATTCTGTATTTTTTAAAAATATATATACTAATAGAACATTTATTATAGAAATTTATATGCTGAAAAGTATAAATATATATTCCCAATATATTAAAAAATATATGTAAATAAATAAAAAAAATTAATAAGTATGTATTAATATTTTTAAAAAATAATTATATTATATATTTTATTTTTTCATTATTTATATATTTAAAAAATAACTAAAATATATAGTAATATGTTTTCTCTTTTCTTTTCTTTTCCCTATTTGCCTCTCTTGTATTTCCGCCTGCTGCATTTAAAGCCTTATATAAACTATTTAATTTCTCGCTGTGTACATTAACTATAGAAACAGAAAAACAAGCATTGGGCGGAAGTGTTGAGTGGGCAGAGACACCGAAAAAAAAAAAACGTCAAATTTTCCGCTTTGCAAATCTTTATATTTATTACATGCGCTGCCGCTGCTGCTGCTGCTGCGACTCCTTCTATTGCTGCTGCTGCTGTGACTCCTGCTACTACTACTGCTACTGCTGCTGCTGCCTTAGCTTGGCATTTCAATTCATTGTAGCAGTCACATTCGCAGTCGCATGCTCAATTTTTGAGTTGTTGCTAGCCGCACTCCAATAAAGTCAAAATCCTCAGCTCTCACTAGTCTGCATTGCGATACCCATTAAAAAGGAAATCAGTGAAGAGACATTAAAACAAATAAAAGGCTAAAGAGTACTTTGATAATATAGAAAAATTCCATATATATTATATTGCATATTATTTATCTAAGCTCTTATATATATATTCTCTAACAATAATATAAGAAATCTTGCCTCATCAACTCTTTCCTATAGGATATCTCTTAGCTAGGCACTCTCTACCAGCATCTACCTAAACTTGCTTGTTTTCTTTTTGTCTTTGTAGCCTTGTAGCCAGCCCAAGGCGCCGCCAAGCCACGCCCACAACATGACAGCCTCTGTCGCCCCATCATAATACCATTTGCGATTGCTGCTCTACAACGCCCGAGTAAATGTTTTCTTGCAATTTCTATTTATACAGACGAAAGTATTTGTATTTTTTTCTTCACCTCCTCCAGCTCTGCCTCTACCTCTTCATCATCTTTCTCTTCCATCTTATTACTCATACGTAATTTTTAATGCAGTTATATGGATCCCATACCATCACATTATGGGCATGACTTTTGTGCCAGCTGCTCAGGCTGTTGCCATAATAAAAGCAGCTTTTATGAAATTGACTTGGCTCTCGCTCTCGCTCTCTCTCTCACATTTATTTATTTATTTTAGCTATTTTTGTATAACATTTAATCTTGAACTTGCTTATGGGCTTAAGTGTACCTGGATTCGTGTATTAAAATGAGCTGCAAATAAATTTTGTGTGACGTAAATAAATTTGTATTTATCTAACTTTTATTTGATCAAAAATTGATCTGTTTAATTTAAAGTTATTTAAGATGTATTCTTAATTTTTTTCTTTTAATTACTTTCATTGCAAATATTATTGAATTAATGCTGGTAAATCCTTTGGCAATGCCATCGCAGCCCACAAATATCGAGCTCATCAATGCAGCCACAGTCACACGAATCTCTGCATCTACATACACTCTTAACCCACTCATTCACTCACTTGCTGGCTGCTCACTCTTGTGCTCTAACATCATTTTGCTCTCTAATTAGCGCTACGAGTTTTGTTATAGAAAGCAATCCTTGCTCGCAATGCTCCATGCACAAAAGTGCCCTAAAGCTGCTTTATCAAATTAACGCATCCATTTCATGAAACCACGCAATCGTCCCCTAAAACCGCTGCACCCACCACACCACGTTGCCAGCAGCCTTCGATATATGTACACCACCGATATCTACTACCCCAACGCGCCAGTTGCAATTCCAACTGCATTTCCACGCATTTAACGAGACGCGACAAAAACCAAGCTACAAAAAAAAAATAAAAAAATTTGTGCCAAACCAGACAAAAGTTCAATTGAAACCGAAAATGTGTGTGGGGCCGGGGAAGGCAGTTGGGGTGGTTGAGTTTGTGCTGAGGGTGGGGCAAGGGTTGGCAACGGGCAATGCAGCAGCAGCAGCAGCTCAGACAATGAATGTTAGTTGTTTATCTGTGCATTCCATCGACACATTGGCTAATTAATGTCGACGACATTTTGGCCCGAAGAGTCGTGATAACAATTTGTTGAACAGCAGCAAATATGTTAGCGCGCTTTGTAAAGCATATACAGATACAGATACAGAAACAGATACAGATACAGATACAGATACAAATACATATATAGATAGTGTAGTATTCAAGTAGATAATATGGCTTTATATATGGCAATTGAAGCAAGTTGAAATGTAGTTTGTAAATGTATAAGTGAAGGCAAGTGGCTGCAGAAATTATGCAGATCAAGGGCGAAATATATTAAAACTAAATATGCATAGACAGTTCTATATTGAAATTCAATATATTATTGTTAAATCGCATGTTGATTTAGATTATATAAATACTGCGCAACGATGTCGATTCTAAATTGATGCATTAAATTCTGTTCATCATGCGCACGAAAAGAAAGAAGAAACAAAATTTTGTTGCCTACTTTGCAGCGCATTACATTAAGGCACATATCTGGGCTCGGTATTTATCTATTTATAGTCAGCCAGGCTTTGTGATTTGAGCAGAATAATATTGTGAAAGTGAAAGACAAAGTTGACTTTAATATTTTCACCGAATTAATCCAATTAGCAAAACAAATATGCGAAAATTGTCGCGACGAAAACATTATCAAAACTCGCACACACACACAGATCTACTTATGTGTGTGTGTATGACTCTTGTGGCTTTTCCGCTTTTCCGCCTTTCCATGCGGCTGTGTCTCTAATTTGATTTCCACGCAGCAGGCAAAACCAGCTGCAGTCGCTAAACAAATACCTTTCAATTAGTTGCGGCTGCCAAAACTAAATTATTCTTTGTATGCCAATTTCTGCAACTTCAATTTGCAGCCTCTCGCTCGCTCTCTAACTGACTATCTCTCTCTCTCTCTGTATCTAGCTGTCTATGTTTTTGTTTATATTTTAGTCAATTCAGAGAGAGTCACTTGAGTCGCCGTCGCCGTCTCGACTTTTGGCGGCAGCTAACAAAGTTTGACTTGACTTTTAAAGTCTATCTGCGCGTTGCGAAATTAACTTTCATAATTGAATTGTTCACAGTTTATGCACTTGAATTTCGTCTGCCATCTAACAAATTATATTAAACTGCGAGATTGTTTCACAGCACTGATACGAAACTTTCTAACTGTTATAGAAAGCTGAATGCAGACTTCAATTGCAAAGAGCTCGGCTTCAACACTAGCATATGCCATATATACATATAAAGTTTTCTCTTCATTGAAAATAAAAAAAAAATAAATAAATAAATAAATAAACTTAAAAAAATCTTTGCATGCTATCATTTCATTTTAATAAAAATAAACTTAAATAATTTTAATAAATTTTAAATATAATATTTTAATGTACGCAATATTAATATTATCAAAAAAATATATTTAATAAAAATAAATGTAAATAATTATAAAAAATATTATTAAAAAAAATTTTATTAAAAATAAATGTATATAATTATAATAATAAAAATATGCAATATTAATATTAATAAAAATATTTATTAAAAATAAAAATTAATGTAAATAATTTTAACAATAAATATGTGCAATATTATAAATATTAATAAAAATATATTTTTATAATTTATATATGTATATAATATAATATATACAAATTTCTCATGAAGTAAAAATAAAAACTGTTCATAAAATCGCAATTTATTAAAAAAAATAAAATAAAATAAATAAATAAATAGTTAATTTCCATTGAAAATATTTCTTTATTCTCAATTCTTTGCAATAAAAGTATATATAAATTATAAACTCATTTAATTTTTAAACTAAATCATTTAAATGCTTTTAAGCGCATAGTTTATAAATTTTCTAACAATTTCCTGTTGACTCACGTTTGAAAAAAACTCGGCAGCAAATCGAAATTTATTTTGCATAAAACTATTGCATTTCAATTTAAACTTTTAATGCAAAACACTTTTCAAATGCAGCACAAGGAATTTGAATTATGCAATCAGACGATAACGACTGTGAAATACTCTATATTTATTATACTCAGTTATAGAAGACAAAAATTTGCAGTAAATATATTTATTCTACAAGTGTTTTCAGCCTTTTCCTTTACTTTCTTTCCACTTTTCTCCACTTTTTTTTAACTAACATATAAAATAGAATAACAATTGCTTTCGAATGGGTTGAACCTGCCGCTGAACGCTGAATCTTTCACAGAGACAACGCACTAATGCGGAAAACAAGAAAATTATCACGAAATGCGCATCAATTGACATTCACTGTGAGAAAATTTGCCAAACGCAAGACACAAAAACAACAAAAACAACAACAAAAAACACGATCAGCCCCCGCCGCAGCTCAATGTCCAGCATCATTCAAGGATAGTCGATGCAAACAAGTTAAGCTCGAACATTTTCTTGGCCAGACAGCGAAATGTGCAGCAAAATGTTTTTACTGCTTTTGACTACTGAGTGAAGCCCAAACAAATTTTCTTTCATACCCTGGACTCAGGGCATCAGGGCAACAGATTGTCAAACAGCAAAACTTTCTTAATATAACAAGATTTATTTCATTATTATTTTATTTTATTACAATTTTTTAAATATTTTATTAAAGTTGAGTTCAACCCAAGTTACTATTGACAGGGTATTTGCTCGTCGAACAACAACTATTTATTTTTTTTATATATAATTCTTATACTTTTTGTGAAAATCACGCTGCTATTAAAATGCCTTCAATTGACAAGTTGAAAAACATGAAGAAATTTTACGTTGCATATTAAAAATATATATAAAAAAAAAAAAGAGAGAGATGAAAAAGCCGAAGATGTAAAGGAAAAACGCAAATGTTTTCGACGCCTGTCAATTGCCCTTTGCACTTACGTTCGTTTTTCTTTTAGCAGCTTTTGAGTTATTTAAGGCATTTGATGGGAAGTTTAGCAATTGAATTAAATTCGAATTGAATGTTGAAACTAAGCAAAGAAAACTTTTCGACTAATATGTTAATTATGTTTTAGAGTTGAAAAGTGCATTTTGAATGGAGATTTCTTAATGAAAAATTAAATTTACTAATACAAATGATTGAGAAAAGCTTAAAAGTAAGAGCGGAAGTAAAAAGGGGAAGGATATATCTATTTATATATATTTATATATAATTTTAATATATAAAAAATATATTAATAATATAAAAAAATAATATATAAAAAATAATATATAAAAAAAAATTTAAAATATATTAAAATTAATAGAAATTTATAGAAATAATAATGGAAAATTCCAAAAAATTGCAAATATTTTTTTTTTAATTTTTAATATTTTAATTATATAAAAAAAAAAAAAAAAATAACAAAATATTCGATATTATATATAATTTCAATGGGAATATTTAAAAATTAAATAGAATATAAATATTTAATATTAAAAATGTTCACAGTATTAAATATAAATTTTTTAACTGAAATCTTTCTTTTCTATCTTTTCTTTTTGACTTTATGTTAAGTATGAATAGGATGTATTAAATCATTATCAAATGCTTCGCCTGTTGCAGGACATTCGCATTTAACGATCTATTTGAAGAGAATCTGAACAATTTATATAGCTCAGCGCAATCCTTTCTTGATTTATGCCATGCCAATGGACAATTAACATTATAGTCGGCTATATAAATAAGTGGGCAACAAATTAGGCAGTCATATAGCCAGTGGCCCCGCCCACTTGACCGCCTCGACAAGCTGTGACAAATTAATAAAAGAAAAAATGCCAAAATCAAAACGTTCAGATCATTAAAAGTATTTATGAGTTACGCAAATGCTGCGACTGAGCGACCAAGCGCGAACTTGGTGGCACTCTAAAAAGAGTACGAAAAAATTTAATGTGAATTTATTTATTATTGTGCATAAAGTGCATAAAGTCTGACGAGCAACATGGAACGTGCCAATGAAATGGAAATGGAAATGGCATTGTCAGTAGTCATAAAATTATAAGAATAAGTGAGTGCGGGCAAAGCCAAAGGGGGAGGGGGAGGGGCAAAGGAGGGGGAGCGGGCAAAGCTCGTAAGACAAAAGCCTACAAAAATGGGCGGCTGCTCTGCAGATTTCGTGCGGGTCATAAAAATGGTCAAACAACAAGACGGAACTTCGAATCAAACACATGCCAGATATACGCATATGCACACATATATATATATATATATGTATATAAATTGTAGGCGTGGCAGGCAGCACATAAAAATGTCTTTGCAAAAAGGAAAAAAAATGAAAACAACGAAGAAATTCGCGCGTGTTTTTTTTTTCCTTTTGTTTTTGCTTCTGGCATAAAAATTTTTATGGCTTGAAGGATGGGGCAAACGTTGAAAATGCATTTGAAATTGTCATAAATTCGTATTAATTTGGGGGCCGCGCGTAGATTTTATGTACCCAGCACAAGTTTGTGTTCTTTGCCCCTGCCCCAGCCCCAAGCTGCGGTTCTTCGGTTTGTTTGGCTTTGTTTTTAGTCCCTGTTTAGTCGCTGTTTATCTTTGGTCTTGGCTTTACTTACACACATGCACGCATGCACACACGCACACACATGCAGACACTCATGTATGCGTTTGAGCCCATTTCAAATTTAACGGCCATTTTGTGCTTTCTTTCCATTTTCGTTTTACTTTTTTTTTCTTCTTTTTTTTAATTGCCCTCACATGCAACGCATTGTGTCCAGTCGGTGGGCTTATGAGTAATGTTTATTGTTGTATGTTTTATGAGGGTGCCATTTTGTTTTCAGCATTAAGTGATAAGTTTAATGAGTTTTACTTTCGGATTTATGTGTGTGTGTGTGCGTGTGTGGCATTTTAGCATTTTCCGATGGCAGATTAGTCACCTAATCAATGATGCGCTCACAATTCGTTTATTTGATTGCTTCAAGCATTCAAAACCAAGCAAAGAGAACTTTTCAAAGAGAAAATTAAAAAATGTGTATTAAAGAGAGCAAAACTTTAGACTTTACTCAAAATGCGCTTAAGAACGCATAGAATTCAGCTTCAGAGAGCAGAACGATATTCATTAAAAAATGAAGAAACGAGGTCACAAACACACACGTAACTATGTATATATACACACACACACCCACACACTCATAGTTAATTGCCATTTGCCGCATGACAACGCAATAAACATTTTGACAGACTTTTTGGCAGCCTCAAACACACACACACACACACACCCACACACATAGTCAGGCAGAGCCACACGCGCAACAATGCAAAAACTTCAGCTTGACTTTTAAGTGCATTCGAAAAAAAAAGAGCAACAAGCACTAAACTCTTGCTATCGACACGCCGAATATAAAATGCCCTTGCTTAGAGAACAATACGATTTCTAAAGTGCTTAACAAATGATCTATAACTTAATCAAAAGTAATGCTGATTTTATAAATCCATAAATATATTTGTATAAAGCGTTTAAATTTCTTGCACGCATTGTGTAACAAAATAATAACATGCTCTGTAAATTTATGAAAACTCAAAGAAGTACCTTACTGTTAAAGAGACAAACTTTTGTACTCACTTGCTCACACTCTCATTCGTATGCAAACGTAGGTAAATACGACCGATCAAAACCTCCGCTCTCACTCATACTTCAATAATTTCTGCTCTCACACAGTAAGTAATGGGATCAAAAGAAGACCATAGGAGTAAACAGAGAAGAAATATAAACTAGCATCCACAAAGTATGCGCTCTCGCTCAGTGCTGTAGCTAAAGCCATCAGCGCACAAAAAAAAGTAAGAGCAAGGAAATTATATTCCACAGGCACAATATCCACAGAGGCTACTCTTTATACTACTACATATGTACATACATATATGATTAAAGAGTAGCCATTGTGGATATTGTGAGTGTGGCGCATAATTTCCTTCACTTAAGCTAAAATATGAATATCGAATATCGTTTATGTTGATGCAACATCCAAGTATTGCATGCTTCATGACAACTGTAGTATATCTTTTGGTAGAGTATAAAAATAAAAATGAAAATGTGAAACGCTTGCCATGTGCAAATTGTAAATGTTTCATAATAATTTCGCAACAAATTCTTCTTGCGCAGTTGTTAGCCATGCGAATTATGTGGGCACCAACAAAAACAAGAAGAACAACAACAGCAACGCCTTTTCGAGCAGCGGAAATGTTAACAACAACGTTTCGGCTTTTCGCAAAACAGTCGCTAGAGTGCGGCACAATAGAGAGAGAAGAGAACGGAGACAATGACAGGAAGTGCATAGTTGGCCAACTGCCTGTCTCCATCTCTGTCTCCCTCTCTCTCTCACACACTCTGCATTCTTTGGGCAGTTTTTTTTTTTTCATCTTTTTTGTTGTCCTTGCGGTTAGAATTTTGCGCAGGAAGTGCTAAAAATATTTTTAAGAGCAACAAAAACAAATGATGTACAACAACAAAAAATGTCATATAAATAATTAAATTAACTAGAAGAGTTTTTTATATTGCAAATGCCGCGAACGAAAAGGAAAAGCTCAACTCCCTCTTTTGTTCGCCAGTGTCTCGTCTCTGTTTATCCTTTTAGCCCCTTCATCCTTTTGGCCCCATCCTTCATCGTTCGCGGCTCAGCCGGTGAGTTGGCCATTTGTCGCTGCTTTTGTTGTCTTTTGTTGTCAACGCAGGGCGCTAGGAAAAATGTAAATTTTCATTTATGTCGGACAGCCGTAATTTAGTTTTGCGTATTATTTTTACTTATTTCGGTTGACCAAACGGATTAGGTGCGTTCAGGGTAGTGCAACAAAGTGAGCAGCGTTTACAACAGTTTTTAGGTCAGTTTTATTGGACGACAACTAAAAGAAGTATTTTGTAACAGAAATTCATTTTAAATACTTTAATGCAAAATATGTCTTACAAATTAATTTAAATATGTGAAACATTTGTTAAGCGACCTCTACCGGCAAGTGTATAAACTATTGTAACCTAGACAGAAACCACTTTTCAGCTTAAAAAAAGATACTTTGCTTAGTGATATTTCTAATGAGAACAAATATCGGTGCTAAAATTATAATTAAAAAATACTTATTTATAAAATAAAAATGTTATCAATATTTTATGTATTACTTTTTAAATAATATTTGGTTCTTTTTTCAAATAGCACTGACAAGAACCACTCAACGAATACATTTTTTTTTTTTTTTTTGGCTCAATTTGGCTTAGTTGAGTTTCGTTTGGTTTAGTATTTTCGTTGCGAATTTTGTTGAGATTTCATACACATTCCATCTACGGTCACACTGCAGTTGCGATGCAATTTTCTATTGTACGTTCTGCAGAAAAAACGGTTCCAAATTAACAAATTAGCCAATTAGGGTGCAAGAAAAAAAAAACAGACGCAATGGAGGCCGTGCCACGTCTGCACATGCTATGGTTTGCCCTCAAATCTAGCCCAGAAGGCACATCGTTTGCGCCTCTAAAAAAGGTAAGTGCGGACATAAGCGAAACAAAGCAGCGACGGTCGACGAACTTAACAGTTATTGCAGAAGGGGGAGGGGTAGGGCGGCACCGCTGACGAAAGTTGATCTAGTCTGAAATATAATCAGCTTTGTCTTTGCACACACCTGCTGCCACCCACCTCTGACGCTCTTCATGTCTGAGTCATCCGGCTTAATTGGCAACAATAAAAAAAATATCAAAACAAACGAGCTTTTGTTCGCTCTACGTTTCACATTTCCTCTGTCTCTTTCTCGCTCACTCTCAGTACATAGCCGAGTTTTACCATGAAGATCCGGAGGCCTTTTCGAAAGAGGTTCACGCCTTGGAAACTCTACGCAATCAGGCAATGCGCACGACCAAAGATGGAGCTCCCATCATGAAGCGCTATTACTGCCAGCTGCATGCGCTGCAAAATCGCTTTCCTCAACTCTCGGAGCGCAGCATCTTCACATTTACCTGGAAAGATCTCTATCACAATACCGTGCATGAAGTGAGCGATATGCGCTACGAGCGCGCCGCCGTTCTCTTCAACATTGCTGCCTCCCATACACAGTCGGGCGCCTCTGTTACGCGCGGCGACATCGATGGCATGAAAATGGCCTGCACACATTTTCAGGTGAGTGAATATGAATATTAATTGCATAGAATATATATTAATGCACTTATTTTCAGGCTGCTGCTTGGGCCTATAACGAGCTGAGAGAACGTTATGCAAATGTGAACAACGGCTCTGATTTTATGACCACCGAGCTGTTGGTATTCCAGCAGCAGGTGTGCCTGGCCCAGGCACAGGAGTGCATCCTGGAGAAGTCTCTGATAGACAATCGCAAGCCACATATTGTTGCCAAGGTAACAGCCCAAATTGTCGTCTACTATGGTGCCGCTTTAGCTGCTCTGCTCACGGGTGGCGACGACGGGCCCATTGCCCAGGTCATCGAGAGTTCCGTCTATAAACTCTGGAAGAAATATGTCAAATTTAAGATCAACTATCTGAACTGCATATTGTATCTATATCGCGGTCAGCAAGCGGAGGAACAACGCAAAATGGGCGAACGTTTAACACTCTACCAGGTGAACTAAGACTCCATTCTAATTAAAGCTAATATATTAATATAATTCTCTTTTAGGCCGCCTGGGACAAGCTGGAGGAGGCTCGCAAAGAATCGAAAGGCCTACCAGATCAAAAGGAAATCAATGAATCCCTCAGCTTCACCGCCGACGTGGTAGAGGGCAAGCGCAAGAATGCCAAAAACGAAAACGAATTCATCTACCACGAAGCGGTGCCAGAGCTGTCCTCCATACCCGCCGTTCAGGGCGCCAATCTGGTCAATGGCATAGGATTCTCGGTCACCGATGAGGAAATTGCGGGCGCCGATATATTCGCCCGCCTTGTGCCCATGAAGGCACACGAAGCCAGCTCCATGTACAGTGAGGAGAAGGCAAAATTGTTGCGCAAATATGGCGCCTTGCTGGAAGAGAAAGATGCACAGCTGGAAAGCTATATGAGTTCACTGACCCTCGACAATCTCAACATTAATGAGGAACAGGCGAATAAGCTGCCGCAGGGCATTGTCGATCGCTGTGCCGCGCTGCATGCCAATAAAACGGCTATCAGTGATCTGATTGAGGCCATGTCGCAGCTGGCAGAGATCACAGCCGATGTGGAGACCAATCTAAGTGAGCTAACGCATATGCTCGAGGCGGAAGCGCAAGCGGAACGCGAATTTCAAACTGAGAGCGGCGTGCAACGTACGCCTAATGCTCACATCACAGAATTGACACGAGAGTTCCAGAAATACAGCGAAGCGCATGCCCGTGCCGGCGAATCGAACAACACGCTGCGCAAGGCGATGAGCCTGCATGTGAATAATCTGAAGATATTGGCACGGCCGCTGCAGGAAATTCAGCAGCTGATGCCAAAGCTCAGCTCAGAGCTAAACACCGCGGAGATCTTTAAGGATGTGAAGCTGATCGTGAACAAGGTGAACGAGATGAAGGCGCAGCGCGCTCAATTCCATGCGGATTTGCGCATTGCCATCAACGAGGATGACATCACCTCAAAAGTAATTGCTCATGGCGGCCAGGAGGGCCTCCAGGCGCTGTTTGCTACAGAGCTGGCCAAGCACGATCACCTCACGCAGCTGCTCGATCAGAATCTGCTCGCTCAGCAGAACATACTGCAAGCGCTCACCGAGGCTTATGCACGTGCCGCGCCCGTGCTGAAGACACTGCAGGATGTCAAACAGAAACGCGAGCATTTTTACAGCTCACTTGCTGCGTCATATGACGTTTACGAAGATCTGCTAGCCAAGTCGGCCAAGGGCCTTGAGTTCTATAAGAAGCTGGCGGGCAATGTTCAAAAGCTTCTCACACGCTTCAAGTCCGCTCGAGATGTGCAGTCGGAGGAGCGGCAGCAACGTCTACAGAGCGTCAAGGCACCAGCTCCGAACAAGCCTGAAATTACGCCCACGCCATCGACCGGGGCGCCCAAGCTGCGCGATTATTTAAAGGCCAAGCAAAGCGGTTTAGGATCCGTTCCAGGCGCGCTCGATGCCACGCCCTATGTGCCCACTGTGCGGCCAGTGCCCGTGGGCTCAGAGAATCCTACACAGGCCGCATGCTCGGTCTATGCCAGCGCACCTCCGCCCAATGAGCCCCCGCCACCCTACAGCCTGCAGTACCAGCAGTACTATGATCCCAATGCCGCGGGCTACACTAATCCCATCTATCAGCAGCAACAGCAGCATATAGCTCCGCCCGCCTACAAGGCGCAGGCCTCGCCCAATTCCCAATCACTGCACAGCGCCATGGCACAGCTCAGCATGCAACAGCAGCAGCAATCGGAGGCATCAATGGCCTCCTATGGCCAGCAATCGCAATTGCCCTATGGCTACAATTATCCGCTTGCCAATGCCGCGTCTAATGGATCTCCAGCTTCGCAGAATTACAACTATCAGCAGCCGCTCTATGTAGCCACATCCACGCAGCCTGGCGAGTCTTTGAGCTCGGTGCAGCCTCAGCCACAGTCTGTGGGCTATGCTCAGCAGCAGTCGCAACAGGCAGCTTATCCGTCAGTTGGTGCTGCCACGCCACAAGCTTCAAGCTTCCCGCAGCAGCAGCAGCAGCAGCAACATATGACAATGTATCCGCAATCAGCTGCTGGCTATGCTCAGCAGTCACAGACATTGCCTCAACAAGCAGCCAGTTATCTGCAAACGCAAACGCCTCAACAGTCCGCAAGTTATCCAGAAACTCAGACACCTCAACAACCGGGAAGTTATACGCAGACACAGACGCCTCAGCAGACAAATAATTATCCACATACGCAGACGCCCCAACAACCAAATAGTTATCCCCAGACACAGACCCATCAACAATCAGGCAGTTATCCACAGACGCAAACTCCTCAACAACCAGCCAGTTATCCGCAGACACAGACTCCTCAACAATCAAGCACTTATCCACAATCTCAAACGCTTCAGCCAACACCCAGTTATCCACAGTCTTCAACGCCTCAGCAAGCTGGCCCTTATCCGCAAGCTTTAGCTAGCCAACAACCAGCCAGTTATCCACAGATAACAATTCCACAACAACCAGACAGCTATTCACATACCCCAACGCAGACGCTTCAACAGGCAGCCAGTTATCCGCAAGCAAGTCAGCAATCCCAAATTGCAGCTTATCCGACACCTCAGCAGTCGCTTGCCCAACAACCGGCTGCACCATCTCAGCCAGTAGTATATCCCTCGCAAGCAGCACCACCATCAACAGCTGCTCCAGATCCTTCACAATATCTAGCAGGCAGCGCTGTCTCCAGTATTGAGTCGAACAACTATTTGAGCTATTCTAATCATCCGGGCTACAGTTTCAATCCGCTAACTGGCCTATACGAATACAGCAGCGGCTATCAGCATGATAACAATGGCATTCCAAAGGCCACGAATGGCTATGGCCAATTCACGCAAAGCGGACAGCAGGCGGCTGTTGTGGGCACCACAGACTCGGAGCTGGCCAATCGCAGCAGCCTAGCCACGGGCTTTGATGTGAGTAGAAGTACAAACAAATTTAAAGAGAAACGTTGCTAATTAATATTTTTTATTGTTATATAGTCGCCCATTGTTTCGCATACAAGGGCCACAACTGAAGCTCCGGCGGCGGCAACTCAATCAGCTGACACTATGGGCAATTATTATACACCGCCTTATGGCTATCATTCCTCTGGTGGCTCACACGCACATCAACAAGTGCAACAGCAAAATCAGCAACAGGCCCAACAGCAGCAACAACCAGCGCAAGCGCAACCGCAACCGCAACAACAACAACAACAACAGTCTGTGGCAACAGCTGGAGCAACCACCTCAAGCAATCAAAAGTCAGCTATTTATATGCAGAGTGGCGGCAGCAGCATAGCCAACACTCAGACGACAACGAGCAGTGCTCCTTACGCGTCATCCACATTGCAGACGGCAACAAAGCCATCAGCCTCTGATACCAGCAATGTGGATTTGCTCAGTGATCTTGACTTGGAGAGTGCAGGTGCTGTGCCACTGCCGCTACTGCAGCCGCAAATTATGACAACTCCAACGCCGCCGGCTTCAGTGGTTGGCCCAGTGCCTGCTGGTGAGTCCACAGTGGATGCCTCACCTCCAGCAACAGCTGCCGTTGCTGCTGCTACAGGTGGACTCTCGCCCGTTGGCCCATCCAATTCTATTGTTACGGCTTTGCGTAAAAATAGTATTGACAATCTTTCCATTAACTCCGATTTGAGTTCATTGGAGAATTTCGACTGGGACTCAGTGTCCCTCACACATTCCCTCAGCGAAAAACAGCAGGCAACCAATGGATCCACTCTAATAACATTCCAAATGCGCCCTTATGATCCATTTGGTGATGATAAGACATTAAAATACTTTCACAAGGAAGTGGAGAGCTATGAGAAGCTCGTTGAGAATCTGCACGTGAAGATGTTGAATGGCAACACGCAGCTGAGCAGCAAATGGCTCGAACTGCAGCAAAAGCTGGAGAAGGATACGAGTGTGAAGAGAACAACTACAATTGCCAAGCTGTTTCCCGAGAAGAATCGCTCTCTCGACTGTCTGCCGTACGATCATGCGCGCGTCAAACTGGACAAGCAGACGGATGATTATATCAATGCGGCTTACATGAAGGTAGGATATATTTAACTCAAATATTCGAGCAGTCTCATCTGCAGCTAGTCCATTGAGAGACTACAGGTTTAGCTAAGGCTAGTAAAGAGTATCCGATTAGAAAATATATTGAGCTCTCTCTTAATTATTTGATATTAATTTCAACTTTAATCCCCCTTCTCAGAGCCTCAGCGCTGGCTGTCCAAATTTTATTGTGGCCCAAACACCGCAAGCGAATACAATTAACGATTTCTGGTCCATGATTTGGTCAGAAAAGTCACGTACTGTACTTTGCCTGCACACAGCCAATGAGGTAAGCTTAGTAACATTTATTAAACATTAATTAAATAACTTATTGCCTATGCAGCTCTTTGATCCCTACTGGCCACAGCTGCTTAATCAGGCTGCACACTATGATGATTACACAGTGAACTGCATTAAGATACAGCAGCTGAGCCACTGCACGGAATACCTGCTAAAGCTATCGATGCATGGGGCCGATGCTATGCTCGACTTATCCCTGCTACAGCTGAAGCAATGGACCAAAGCGTAACTGAATGAAATATTTATATATATATTGAGAGTTGTATCATATATAAAAGATGAATTACATTTCATTATTTCAGTTCGCCCACTCAACTATTGGGCATAGCACAGAATGCATTGCAGACGCATCAAGAGCGTTGTCTAGATGCCAATACTCCCACATCTCCGCTCATTTTGAATTGTTTAACGGGCTCGGAGCGCTCTGAGCTGCTGGCTATAGCAATTTGTGCTCTAATGGGCACACAAAATAAGCGACCTATTTTGATAAGTGAGTGTGGACATTTTTTATGCGAACATGAATCACATTATAACTTTATTAACAGATGTGGTCGATGTGTGGTCCCGCATTTGTATGCAGCGCCAAAATTCGCTACGGGATGCTGTTATTCTTGAGCAGTCGATGCAAATTGTCTTGAGCCATGCTCACGATGTGCTAAATAAACGTATGAATTGACTTATACTCTATATATTTACATAAATATATATTGCATTTTATTCATTATATTTCGAATTATATAGGTGGCATCATAACCTCATATCAAATGAAAATGGCACCTCAGGTGACGGCCAAGGAACAGCAAGAGACCAAGGATCCATTAAACGAACTGGATGCTCTATGGAAAATGAAATGAACGACTGAACGCTTTCTACGCAACGCTGCTTAAACAAACAAATTTATATATATTTTAATCAAAATGATAAAGTCTATAATATTTATACAATGCTATTTACTATTTACTACAACTACCGTATTTATACACGCAACTCAATGATTGTTGCAAACAATTCAAGAGAAAAATTGAAAATAAGGAAACATTGTGTTTGTCCTGTTATTACTGTTATATGAAATGTATTTCGAACTATGGTGATGTTTATTAATGCTGACTATACCTATATCTATATATACATATATATGCATCTAATCTAATCGGAAACGTTTAAGAAACTCTGTAAAGATGTTGCGCATCTAAAGGCAAATGCAATTATCATCAAGTAATTTGATTAATAAACGTTATGAAAAGTATTATTACACGAAAAATATTTTGTCAAATATCTTGTATATAGTGTCAGCCATCTCTCTAGTCTTCCCATCCTACTTTCTTGATATATCTCCCCCTTTATGAATATATCCATCAACCAATCCATCTTCAATCTATCCACCGATCTATCAATTTGCCTTTCTAGCTATTTTTTAGCGGTTTTAAGCTATTTTCTAGCGGGTTTTAGCTATTTTTCCATATTTTTCTTTTTCTTTCTTATTTTTAGCCTTCCCATCCAACTTTCTAGTTATATTTCTCCCCCTTACTCTACGAATCTGTCCGTGAACCAATCTATCTATCCATCTGCCGTTCTAGCTACTTTTCAGCCGTCTTTAGCTATTTTCCAGATAACTTATCAATTATCTGATATATATTGCCAACTATCTTTCCACCTTCCAATATATGAATGCTAACAATAGTTATTAATTTGCGATTCTTTATTATCTATTAAGTAATAACATGTGATATAATTATTTATATATAGTATATAATGACACTGAACTTTTTAGATCTGGTTGACTAATTTGAGTGTTCCGTTAGTTATGGTAGAAGATTCTTAAATTTGTTTATTAAACCAATGGAAATACAGCGTCACTGGCAATGAAGCACAAATTGTTGCGATTGCGTGCCATGCGGAAATATCCATTTTCACCATATTGCGGGCCCCAGGAGTTCTTGACCAGCCAGAAGTCGCCACCTCTTGCATCATGGCCGTAGCCAACAACAAGGACTGCATGATTACTATGTTTGTAGCACGGTTTCGTTATTACTCCGCGTTTATAATATAGCAGAGGAGTTATTTCAATAGCCACCGAAATGGGACCATACTTAGCTACAGCTGCTGCCAAAGCCAGCTCGTTGCCTCTGGGAACTCTCACAATAGATTGCACCGTTGCGCCTACAGCATTTCTATTAAAGCGACATTGGCCCTGATGGCGCTTATAAGGATACGCCGCTTCAGTATCTATACCACCATTTTCCTTTACATATTTCAGCGCCGCCGCGGACCAACCACCGTTGCAGCCCATATTCGGATAGGGTCTCACACTTGAACAATCCAAAAGATTCTGTTCGGATAGCTCAACCAATTTACCAGTTTTGCGGAAATGTTGGCCCTCCAGAGTCCCCGTAGCAGAAAACGCCCAGCAGGAGCCGCAATCTTGTTGATTTTTGACTCTTGTAACTGCACCAAGCTGACGCCAATCAATCGATGAAGGGATTTTTAAATTTGCAGGCGGTTCATACGTCAGATCTATGAATGTCGGATCATTCGTTACATTAAAGTGTCCCAACATCTTTTGTTCAAATTCTTCAAGCAGCATGTCGGTGAATTGATTCACACCCATCTCCCAGGTCTCCTCGCCTGCTGCATAGCGTGCATTGTGCTTGTCAATTATCATTTTGTTGTCCATGAAGATCTGCTTGCGCAACTGTTCCTCGCTCTCATCCTGATAGAACTTTTGTTGTTCTTCCTTAAAATTCTGCCACTCAGCCTCGAGCACATCCTCGTAGGTTAGAGCCAGGGCACAGCCAGCGATAGCGAGCACAATAAGAACTGTCTTCATGTCGAAGTTGGACTTAGCTTGTGTGCTCCGAATCTCTGCTTTATATACACAATCGGTCCATAAACAATCATGGACACACTATGCGGGCAACTAAAATAAATATTTCCTATAAAAAATAATAAATAATTAATTACTCATTAATAAGACTTGGAACTCTGTGAAATACGTTCTTTTATTAACTTTCTTATCGAATGACTAAAACGCATACAATGTTTCATAAATTTCTAAAAATGATTCAAGTGAGTGGCTGATATTATCAATGCTTCTTATTGTGGTTTTCCTGCTCTGGTTCTTTCGCTGAGTTTACAGATCCTTAGATGATTCTTCTTTAATCTAATTTGCACTACATTCAAAATGGGAATTCTGTCTATAACGGGATGTATATCAGAACGACGTCCTGAGTTGATCTAAGCTTTTTCGTCTCTCTGTCAGTCCATGTATATATATCGACCATCGGGAGCTAAATTAAAAATTATTTGTGGTATATTTTATGTTCATTAGAATTTGTAGCATATTAGCTCTAATGCGAAACTACCAGTTGAGCTCCTAATTATTGATTATTTATTATTTATTATGCTTTAAATTTCATATATGTAATTAAATAGTAATTAATATGCATGTCATGTTAGAATATATTAATATAGATTGTAAAGAAGTTGCTTTGGCTGGGGCACAACTCTCAGTCTCCCCAGGATCATTTACAAGAAATTTGTAAATTGCCGAAATTATTCGGCTCGGCACGTGGCTACGCGCTCTCACCGCTGCGCTGCTCTCTTGTTCTCAGCGCGGCTGTGCACTCTTAGCGCTGTGCAGCTTGCTTGCTCCGTCTGTCTGTCTGTTGCTGAGCTACTGTTTGCCGTCGTTCGCCGATCTCTCGCTACCCTGTATTACAATTATGTTATTCTCTGCTTATTGTGCTACTTATTTATTTATTTATTTATAATAATAGAAACAATAATGTCGGCGAGAGAATGTGATTCTTCACAATACATACATAAGTGTATATATCTGTACTAAATCGATAATAGCCATACAAAATGTTCTTTAATGTGTCGCAAATCGATTTATAATTCATATTTTTCTGTGTGACTTGAAATGAATTCTATAAAGTCAGTTCGCTGTTGACATATGTAAGAAGAGCAATATTTGAGATTTTTTTTTTGTATGTAAATAAAGCACTCAATATAAATTATTAAACTATACTAGAAAAAAAAGAAAAGAAATATTTTAAATTTCATTAAGACAAGTTAAGTTCAACTTCGACATGAAGACAGTTCTTATTGTGCTCGCTTTCGCTGGCTGTGCCTTGGCTCTAACCTACGAGGATGTGCTCGAGGCTGAGTGGCAGAATTTTAAGGAAGAACAACAAAAGTTCTATCAGGATGAGAGCGAGGAACAGTTGCGCAGGCAGATCTTCAAGGACAACAAAATTATAATTGACAAGCACAATGCACGCTATGCAGCAGGCGAGGAGACCTGGGAGATGGGTGTCAATCAATTCACTGATATGACGTCTAAAGAATTCGAAGAAACCATGTTGATGCCATTCAATGTAACGAATGATCCGACATTCATAGATCTGACGTATGAACCGTCTGCAAATTTAAAAATCCCTTCATCGATTGATTGGCGTCAGCTTGGTGCAGTTACAAGAGTCAAGAATCAAGGAATATGCAATTCCTGCTGGGCTTTTGCCGCTACGGGCACTCTGGAGGGCCAACATTTCCGCAAAACTGGTAAATTGGTTGAGCTATCCGAACAGAATCTATTGGATTGTTCAAGTGTGAGTCCCTACATAAATTATGGCTGTGAAGGTGGTAGGATATCGGCTGCGCTGGATTACGTAATAAAAAATAAGGGCATAGATACTGCTAATTCATATCCCTATAGGCCTCAGCAAGGCCCTTGCCGCTTTAATAGCAACACAGTAGGCGCTACGATCAAAAATATTGTGGGAGTAGAAAAAGGAAACGAGCGGGCTTTGGCAGCAGCTGTGGCCGAGCATGGACCCATTGCTGCGAGCATTGAGGCAACTCATCTTGACAAGTACAAAGGAGGAGTAATAACCAAACCCTGCCACAATCATAGTAATCATGCTGTCCTTGTTGTTGGTTACGGCCATGATAAGAGCGGAGGCGACTTCTGGCTGATCAAGAACTCATGGGGTGAACGCGGTGGTGAAAATGGATATTTCCGCTTGGCACGCAATCGCAACAACTTGTGCTTCATTGCCGACAATGCCGTCTTTCCAACGGATTAAAATTTGAATATCTTACAAACGAACTAATATCTTGTGAAGAATCTCATTCTTTACAACATCAGTGTTCCCGATATAATTAATAAAAAAATACATAGTACAATAGGCAAAAAATATCATAGCAATTATAATACAGGGTAGCGGGAGATCGGCGAACGGAGGCAAGCAGTAGCTCAGCGACAGACAGACAGACGCAACGACCGAACGAATGGAACGAAAGACAATGCAGAGAAATACACTTATCAACAGCATTGAACAGTAGCAAAGACAAATCGGACAGAGCGCAGCGCTAAGAGAGCACAGCCGCAAGCAGCGCAGCGCTCAGAACAAGCAAGCAGCGCCTCTGCCCGGCCGAGGGTCAGGTTAAAAAAAAGCTGAAATTTTTGGAAAAAAATCTGACAAAAAGCTGAAGTTTTTTATTGCCTTATTTTAAGTTTTTTTTACGAATAGTCCAGTTTTTCGTCTTATTCGTGACAATTATTATATTTATTTCATTCTTCCATAGTGCCAATCATATTTTAATAAATTTCACATGAATACGCCTATGTTAGTTACGCAGTACGAGTTTATTTTTTGAACTCATCCGTTTTCGTTAACTCATCCCATTTCCAAAATCCAAAAATTGAAAATTTGTTTACGTAATGTTTTTTGAGCATAACTTCTACGCCGTTTCAGCTAGAGACTTCAAATTTGTATATTTAGATACATATTATGGATACGCAGATTGTTACGCCCTTTGTCCCAATTCGAATAAAATCGCATCTAGAAATGGAGTTATAAGCGTCCAAAATATAGACCAACCCACTTTGGCCGTAACTGTGCGGTTAGCAGAGCACGCGCTTTTTTTTTTTTTTGGTAACTTATTGTCACGACAGCATTCCTTCTTACTGTATTTACGTTTATTCGTCAATCAAAATTGAATATTTTGATTCGCCAATATCAAAAGCAACGTTATACAAAAAAACGTTTCTAATAATGATTGAACATTTTGTTTTCTAAAACTTCACAGAACTCCCAAATCTATTACTAAAATATTTCAAGCACAAATTGGTTATGTGATCAACTGCAATGACTGCAATATACAAATCAATTCTTGTCTTATCATTTAAGTCTT
Source organism: Drosophila borborema (assembly GCA_030914335.1). Taxonomy (NCBI): domain Eukaryota; kingdom Metazoa; phylum Arthropoda; class Insecta; order Diptera; family Drosophilidae; genus Drosophila; species Drosophila borborema. The sequence goes on from JAUESP010000310.1 coordinate 15,972,451, forward strand.
CGCAGCCAGCATTTGAATTCTTAGCTGTTAAGCTAAACATCCTGGTATTTTTGCTTATACTGAGCTACTTGGTTTTAATTCTACTACAATGAACAAAACTTCAATGTACATAAATTCTCTAAAATATGTTAAATTGCTAAGTATAAAAAAAAAGCGGAAAAAAAAGCCAGAATTCCCGCTTCCCGTTGTTTTGGAATTTTTCCCGCAATTGGATTTTCAAAAAAGCCAGATTTGACGGGAAAAAAGCTGATTTGGCAACACTGGTACCTACGCTATGTAGCGTGGGAACATTCGGCTCGGCACGTGGCTATGCGCTCTCAATGCTGCGCTGCTCGCTTGTTCTGAGCGCGGCTGTGCTCTCTTAGCGCTGTGCCGCTTGCTTTCTCTTAGCGCTGTGCCGCTTGTTTGGTCTGAGTGCTGCGCTGCTTGCTTGTTCTGAGCGCTGCGCTGCTTGCGGCTGTGCTCTTTTAGCGCTGCGCTCTGCTGCACTCTGTCCGATTTGTCTTTGCCACTGTTCGATGCTGTTGCTATGTGCATTATTTGGCACGTAATGCAGCCTGAACCGCGGTTGATCGCCGTTAGAATTCTCTGCATTGTCTTTCGTCCCATTCGTTCGGTCGTTGCGTCTGTTTGCCTGTCTGTCGCTGAGCTACTGCTCGCCCCCGTTCACCGATCTCCCGCTACCCTGTATTATAATTGTTATGCTATTGTACTATGTATTTTTATACCCTGAACCCATTGAAAATGGGAATTCAGGGTATAATGGTTTTGTGAAAATGTATGTAACAGGCAGAAGGAGACGTCGCAGACCCCACAATCGATAAAAAATCGAAAAATCGTTTTCATTTTAAAGGTTTTTTTGGTATACCTTTTACACCGTTTTAGCTAAAGACTTCAACTTTATATATTTAGATAGATATTATGGATACGCAGATTTTGTAGTTTTCAGATTTTGAATGTCACGCCCCCTCCGCCCCCAATTTGAAAAAAACGCATTTCAAATACTAGAGACTTGAAATTTTGCAAATAGATAGATTTAGATACTCTTAATCTACTCTGATAATTGCAAGATCGTCCAACAAGAAATGGAGTTATAAGCGTACAAAGTTCAGACCAACCCACTCCCAAGCTACGGCAGCAACTGCGCAGTTAGCAGAGCGCGCGCTTATAAGAGCGTAAAGAAGAACAGAATCACATTTTTTGCAGGGTTCAGGGTATCTCGTAGTCGAGCCGTCTCGACTAGAGCTTTCTTACTTGTTTTATTAATTATATCGGGAACACTGATTTTGAAAAGAATGTGATTCTTCACAAGATATTAGTTCGTTTGTAAGATATTAAAATTTTAATCCGATGGAAAGACGGCAACATCGGCAATGAAGCACAAGTTGTTGCGATTGCGTGCCAAGCGGAAATATCCATTTTCACCAACGCGTTTGCCCCATGAGTTCTTGATCAGCCAGAAGTCGCCTCCGCTCTTATCATGGCCGTAGCCAACAACAACGACCATATGATTAATACGTTTATGGCAGGGCTTGGTTATTACTCCTCTTTTGTACATTTTAAGATTAGTTGCCTCAATGCCCACAGAGATGGGTCCATACTTGGCCACAGCTGCTGCCAAAGCCCGCTCGTTTCCTTTTTTTATTCCCATAACCTTTTTAAACGTGGCGCCTACTGTGTTCTTATTAAAGCGGCAAGGGCCTTGACGGGCCTTATACGGATATGAATTAGCAGTATTTATGCCCTTATTTTTTACTACATAATGCAGCGCTCTCGATGCCCAACCACCTTTACAGCCATAATTAGAAAAGGGTTTCCCACTTGAACAATCCAACAGATTCTGTTCGGATAGCTCAACCAATTTACCAGTTTTGCGGAAATGTTGGCCCTCCAGAGTGCCCACAGCGCCAAAAGCATAGCAGGATCTGCAACTTCCTTGATTCTTGACTCCTGTAACTGCACCAAGCTGACGCCAATCAATCGATGAAGGGATTTTTAAATTTTCAGGCGGTTCATACGTCAGATCTATTTCTGTCGGATCATTCGTTTCATTGAAGGACATCAACATGGTTTCTTCGAATTCTTCAGACGTCATATCAGTGAATTGATTGACACCCATCTCCCAGGTCTCCTCGCCTGCTGCATAACGTGCATTGTGCTTGTCAATTATAATTTTGTTGTCCTTGAAGATCTGCCTGCGCAACTGTTCCTCGCTCTCATCCGGATAGGACTTTTGCTGTCCCGCCTTAAAATTCTGCCACTCAGCCTCGAGCTCATCCTCGTAGCTTAGAGCCAAGGCACAGCCAGCGATAGCGAGCAGAATAAGAAGTGTCTTCATGTCGAAGTTGAACTAAACTTGTGGGCTCCAAATTGGTGCGGACTTCACTTCTGATATTAAATAATAAATAATAATAATAATAATAAATTGCATATGTAGCTAAAATGTAAACTAAGACTTAATAAATATCAACATATTTTTTTATTTATCGACAATGCATTTTTATATAGAAATAAACAGTAAATTAAATTTATTTTTTATTTTAATATTTGTTTTATAATTTATATTCCTTTTTTAATTAAATTTTAAATATCTGTCTTACCTTTTCTTTTTTTTTATAGTTAAATATAGTTTAATCATTTATATTGAGTTCTTTATTTACATAAACAAAATCCTTAAATATTGCTTTTCTTACCTATTTCAACAGCGAACTGACTTTATAGACTTCAACTGACTTTATATAGACTTTATATATATTTAGTTCAAGTCACATAGGAAAATATGAATTATAAATCGATTTGCGACATTTTAATGAACTTTTTGTATGGCTATTATCGATTTAGTATAGATATATACACTTATTGATATATATATTAGTATAGATTGCTCAACGAAAATTGGCAACACTGTTAACAACATTGAAAACATCTGACTTGTATTTCAACAAATAGTTTACACAGTAATGTGTAAATTGATCTACAAAGATCACAAAGTAATTTTTATCGTCAATTGTAATTGGGCCACAAACGTGGACGATTGATATGATTTTTGTCTTTAAACTGATTGAATGGCAACCTAGCTTGCTTCGCATTTAAGCAATACTCATCAATTTCATCTGATATTTTTAAATTTTTTTTTAGAAGAATGCTATCAGTAAACAAATCATTATTCTTAATTTCAAACAATTTTACATCTTCGGGGATAATGATGTGGCCGTTGTTTAGTCGCACAATTCCACACTTTCGCCTTCCTTAGCTATAGCAATTTTTACTGGGTTTTACTCCAACTCCACGCAATCGGTAAATAGCGAATCAATAATAAAACCGAGTTGCTTTGGTTTTTCACTTTGGTTTAAATTTCGTTTGTGGATGTCGCAACAACTTTGAGATCATCTATTTCAGCAAACAACGCCCTAATTCGAAATTTCCACACGGAATATTTTTCACCATCAAACGGTTTAATATTATGCTTGTTCTTTTCGAAAACAATACAACTTCCTTAAAATGGCATGGACTGGGTCAATAACCTGTTGGAAAACTTGATAAACATGTTTAAAGCAACACACTAATTATAGTTTCATGATTTATATTGTGATTGTAATTTATTATTACGATTTGCTGTAGATTTGCAATATAACACCACTTGCTCACGGTTTTGGCGAAAATTGACAAGAAGAAAGAAGAAGATCAAGATCATTAATAGTGCTGTATAATGTTATTATTTGATTATGGGTAATTCAATTCATTCGCGTAATTGAAGGGCATCAACAGATTTCTTCGAATTCTTTAGACGTCATATCAGTGAATTGATTGACACCCATCTCCCAGGTTTCCTTGCCTGCTGCATAGAGTGCATTGTGCTTGTCAATTTTCCTTTTGTTGTCCATGAAGATCTGCCTGCGCAACTGTTCCTCGCTCTTATTCTTATAACGCTTTTGATATTCCTCCTTAAAATTCTGCCACTCAGCCTCGAGCTCATCCTCGGAGCTTAGAGCCAAGGCACAGCCAGCGATAGCGAGCACAATAAGAATTGTCTTCATGTCGAAGTTGAACTAAACTTGTGGGCTCTAAGTTGGTGCGGACTTCACTTCTGATATTAAAAAAAAATAATAATAATAATAATTAATTAAAGCCATCGCATATGTAGTTAAAACAATTTTGTTTGTAAACTAAGACTTAATAAATATCAACATACTTTTTTTATTTATCGACAATGGATTTATATATAGAATTAAACAGTAAATTAAATTAATTTTTTATTTTAATGTTTATTTTATAATTTATATTCCTTTTTTAATTAAATTTAAAATATTTCTTTTCTTTGTTTCTAGTATAGTTAAATAATTTATATTGAGTGCATTATTTACAAAAGAAAAATCTCAAATATTGCTCTTCTTACCTATGTCAACAGCGAACTGACTTTATAGAATTCATTTCAAGTCACACAGAAAAATATGAATTAATAATCGATTTGCGGCACATTAAAGAACATTTTGTACGGCTATTATCGATTTAGTACAGATATGTATATACACTTATATATGTGAAGAATCACATTCTCTCGCCGACATTATTGTTTCTATTATTATTATAAATAAATAAATAGCACAATAATCAGAGAATAACATAATTGTAATACAGGGTAGCGAGAGATCAGCGAACGGCGGCAAACAGTAGCTCAGCAACAGACAGACAGACGGACAAACGCAACGACCGAACGAATGGGACGAAAGACAATGCGGAGAATTCTAACGGTGATCAACTGCGGTACAGGCTGCATTACGTGCCAAATAATGCACATAGCAACCGCATCGAGCAGTAGCAAAGACAAATCGAACAGAGCGCAGCGCTAAGAGAGCACAGCCGCAAGCAAGCAGTGCAGAGCTCAGAACAAGCAAGCAGCGCAGCGCTCAGAGCAAACAAGCGACACAGCGCTAAGAGCAAGCAAGCGGCATAGCTCTAAGAGAGCACAGCCGCGCTCAGAACAAGCGAGCAGCGCATCATTGAGAGCGCATAGCCACGTGCCGAGCCGAATGCGCCCACGCTCCCAAGCGTAGGTACGCACTGACCCTCGGCCGGGCAGAGGCGAAAGCTCATGTGCAGCCGAGTGCATGCAAAGGCATGTAGTGCGCGTGGGGCGCGTGGGCGCAGCAATTAATCATCTTTTGACCTCCGAAGCGCACGAACGGAACGAAAGCTGACCCACTGAGCGCGGCTGTGCTCTCTAAGCGCTGCGCTGCTTGCTTGCTCTAAGCGCTGCGCTGCTTGCTTACTCTGAGCGCTACGCTGCTTGCTTGTTCTGAGCCGGGCTGTGCTCTCTTAGCGTTACGCTCTGTCCGTTTTGTCTTTACTACTGTTCGTTGCTGTTGCTAAGTGTATTTCTCTGCATTGTCTTTCGTCCCATTCGTTCGGTCGTTGCGTCTGTCTGACTGTCTGTCGCTGAGCTACTGCTTGCCTCCGTTCGCCGATCTCCCGCTACCCTGTATTATAATTGTTATGCTATTTTTTGCCCATTGTACTATGTATTTTTTTATTAATTATATCGGGAACACTGATGTTGTAAAGAATGTGATTCTTCACAAGATATTAGTTCGTTTGTAAGATATTCCAATTTTATTTAATTAAATTTAATTTTAATCGTAGAATTACCACTTACAAGAGGTTACGAAACTAAATTACGAATCATAAGAGGTTTCGAAACGAATTATGAGACAAGATCATGGCCGAGTAAGCAGAAAAATTACGAATTAACGAAGCGGCCAAAATGTATGGGATTTTTACGAATTAACGAAGTTTTTTCTCGAATTATCGAGACTCGACTGTATTTCTGTCGGATCATTCGTTTCCTTGAAGGCTCCCACCCTTTCTTGTTCAAATTCTTCAGGAAGCATATCAGAGAATGGATTGACACCCATCTCCCAGGTTTCCTTGCCTGCTGCATAGAGTGCATTGTGCTTGTCAATTTTCCTTTTGTTGTCCATGAAGATCTGCCTGCGCAACTGTTCCTCGCTCTTATTCTTATAACGCTTTTGATATTCCTCCTTAAAATTCTGCCACTCAGCCTCAAGCTCATCCTCGTAGCTTAGAGCCAAGGCACAGCCAGCGATAGCGAGCAGAATAAGAATTGTCTTCATGTCGAAGTTGAACTAAACTCGTGGGCTCTAAATTGGTGCGGACTTCACTTCTGATATTAAATAATAAATAATAATTATAATAAATTGCATAAATAGTTAAAATGTAAACTAAATATATCAACATATTTTTATAAATATCAACATAATTTTTTATTTATCGATAATTAAACAGTAAATTAAATTAATTTTTATTTTAATGTTGTTTTTATAATTTATATTCCTTTTTTAATTAAATTTAAAATATTTCTTTTCTTTTTTCTAGTATAGTTAAATAATTTATATTGAGTGCTTTATTTACATAAAAAAAAACTCAAATATTGCTCTTCTTACCTATGTCAACAGCGAACTGACTTTATAGAATTCATTTCAAGTCACATAGAAAAATATGAATTATAAATCGATTTGCGACACATTAAAGAACATTTTGTATGGCTATTATCGATTTAGTACAGATATATACACTTATGTATGTATTGTGAAGAATCACATTCACTCGCCGACATTATTGTTCCTATTATTATAAATAAATAAATAAATAGCACAATAATCAGAGAATAACATAATTGTAATACAGGGTAGCGTTGCGTCTGTCTATCTGTCTGTCGCTGAGCTACTGCTTGCCTCCGTTCGCCGATCTGCCGCTACCCTGTATTATAATTGTTATTCTATTCTTTGCCCATTGTACTATGTATTTATTTATTAATTATATCGGGTACACTGATGTTGAAAAGAATGTGTTTCTTGACAAGATATTATTTCGTTTGTAAGATATTCAAATTTTAATCTGTTGGATAGATTGGTCTGTTGGCAATGAAGCACAAGTTGTTGCGATTGCGTGCCATGCGAAAATATCCATTTTCACCAAAGCGTTTACCCCATGAGTTCTTGATCAGCCAGAAGTCGCCTCCTCTCTCATCATGGCCGTAGCCAACAACAAGGACTGCATGATTACTATGTTTGTGGCAGGGTTTCGTTATTACTCCTCTTTTGTACTTGTGAAGATGAGTTGCCTCAATGCTCACAGCAATGGGTCCATGCACGGCCAGAGCTGCTGCCAAAGCCCGCTCGTTTCCTTTTTCTACTCTCACAACATTTTTGATCGTGGCGCCCACTGTGTTCATATTAAAGCGGCATTGGCCCTGATGGGGCTTATAAGGATACGCCGCTTCAGTGTCTATGCCTTTATTTTTTATTACATAATTCAGCGCAGCCGATGCCAAACCACCTTTACAGCCATTATTAGAATAGGGTCTTACACTTGAACAATCCAACAGATTCTGTTCGGATAGCTCAACCAATTTACCAGTTTTGCGGAAATGTTGGCCCTCCAGAGTGCCCGTAGCGGCAAAAGCCCAGCAGGAGCCGCAATGTCCTTGATTCTTGACTCTTGTAACTGCACCAAGCTGACGCCAATCAATCGATGAAGGGATTTTTAAATTTGCAGGCGGTTCATACGTCAGATCTATTTCTGTCGGATCATTCGTTACATTAAAGTGTCCCAACATCTTTTGTTCAAATTCTTCAAGCAGCATGTCGGTGAATTGATTCACACCCATCTCCCAGGTCTCCTCGCCTGCTGCATAGCGTGCATTGTGCTTGTCAATTATCATTTTGTTGTCCATGAAGATCTGCTTGCGCAACTGTTCCTCGCTCTCATCCTGATAGAACTTTTGTTGTTCTTCCTTAAAATTCTGCCACTCAGCCTCGAGCACATCCTCGTAGGTCAGAGCCAGGGCACAGCCGGCGATAGCGAGCACAATAAGAACTGTCTTCATGTCGGAGTTGAACTTAACTTGTGTGCTCTAAATCTTTGCTTTATATACACAATCGGTCCACACAAAAAAAATCATGGAAACATTATTTGCTATAAATACCGCGATAAGAAAACCAAATCGTTTTTTATTGGATACTCATAGCAATTTTTATGGAATTAATCATTGCTTCTACATTAACTATTCGCTTCAAGAAGTTCTCTTCTCAGCTCTCCTGCTTAGCTTCGCTAAGCTGTCATGAGGCGCACTCTTTCCCTGAATATGCTTTTGCCGAAACGCTGGAATAAGGGATCCTTATAGATCTTCCAGAATGTGCCCATCCGATGCTGGCATTTCTCGGTACCGTCGCGGCAAAGTGTGCTAGCTATAAAGCTCTCTAGCATTCTGAGCCAGAATGTGTCCTTGTAGAACATCTGCAGATAGGTTATCAAATAGGGTAGCTCCTCACCTTTGAACAGTTTGCCGGCGAATTCATTTGCCGCAAAGTCCAACAAAAACCACTTTGGCTGAAAGGGATTGGACAGAGCCATTTGTATTAAGGCAAGTCTTTTGATGGTGATAAAAAAGTTCATTTTGGGCAGAATATCATCCGATAGCTGGACATAGAATTTACCCTTGGCATGAGCATAGGCCATAAGGTAGGCAATATCCAAATTCTGTTTACTCTGCGTCGACAGATCCTCCTGCATATCCACATCATAGTAGCTGGGCGCTGGTGCTACAATGTCTATGAGTCCGCTCCTCAGTTGCTCTGCAAAAGTCTCTTCGATTTGCTGGGCAACGTTCTCCACGATTGTCTCGTCACCTTCGCCGATATACACCACGATGAGCGTATCGCTCTGCTCCTCTCTGCTCATGCTCGTAATGAGATTGTAGAGCGTAGCACGCAGATGGGATTCGATTCGATCATCCAGCGTGGGCACACCTAGTACAATGCTCACATTGCTGCGCCCCTGACTCCTTAGGTAGGCTGGAGACAAGCTTTTGGCATTGTATAAGAGATGTGGTGGGAACTGAAAGACAGCCGTATATCTGCTGTTGCTCTCATCTGCACTCGTTGTGGTTGTCATCTGAGTAAACTGTTTGCAGTCGGCCTTTCGATGTTTCATTATTTGATATACTTGGAATATGGCCAGTATTATCATTACAGTGAAAGCTAAATCAGAATTTAATCTCATTTTGAAGATGTACTATTTTGGTTTTCCATTGGTGCGGACTTCACTCTGATATTAAACAAATATATCAATATAATAACAGCGAACTGACTTTATAGAATTTACTTCCAGTCACATAGAAAAATACGAATTATAAATCGATTTGCGACACATTAAAGAACATTTTGTATGGCTATTATCGATTTAGTATAGATATATAAACTAATATATCAAATAATGAATAGTCTTATGCTACATTCATTCAGAATCTTATAACTAACTGAAAGTGAGCTCAGCTTAAACTATATTCTTTATTGTTTACCTGGTGCGAATTCATAAATTTAATAAAAACTTTGCCACTCAATTATCAATAATTAATTGCCACAATCGTCAATTAAAATTCATTTTAATTATCTAGAGATTAACGAATGTTATGACTCTCTTAGATTATTGAGTGTTTTCATAATTATTATAGCCACTTGGCGTAACGGTATTACGCTATCATCGCAACGATGGCGACCCTCTTGTCAAATAGAATTTTCTGTTGACAGACTGTATGAATTGAGAATACTCTACAATGCTGTACATATGGTAGTTGAATTTTTCAATTAGATTTAAATTTTATAGAAGATATACGAATATTAGTGATTAATTAGTAAGAGAACAGTGCATGTAGTAGTAGTAAAAGTAATAGTACTTAGTGGTAAGAGAACAGGTACAAGTATTAGTAGTAAACGTAGTTGTAGTAAGTAGTAAGGAGTAAAAGTAGTAGTAAATAGTAAGTTAAGTAGTAAGAGAACAGTACAAGTACTAATAGTAAAAGTAGTAGTAGTAAGTATTAGTAGTAGTAAGGAGTAAAAGTAGTAGTAGACAGCATTAAACAGTGAAATAAGTAGTAGTAGTTAGTAGTAAGCGAACACTAAAATAATAGTAGTAAGAAAGTAGTATTAGTAAGTAGTAAGGAGTAAAAGTAGTAGCAGTTAGCATTAAACAGTGAAATAAGTAGTATTAGTTAATAGTAACAGATCTGTAAAAATAGTAGTAAGAAAGTAGTAAGAAATCGTATACAATAGTAATAGTAAATTAAGTAGTAAGAGAACAGTACAAGTAGTAAAAGTAGTAGCAGTAAGTAAGTATAAGAAATAGTAAGGAGTAAAAGTAGTTGCAGTTAGCATTAAATAGTGAAATAAGTAGTAGTAGTTAATAGTAACAGAACTGTAAAAATAGTAGTAAGAAATCGTACGCCCCAACACTGGTTCTCCAGCGGAATTCATTTAGTTTTATTCATTTGTATGAGGAATTCTTTCCTCTTCTCTTCGTGCTCCGCATTATACGACTCTTCTGTATATATAGTTTTGTTGGAATAGAATTTAGTTTCATTTCGCTGTTTCCGTTCTCGCTTGGCACTATACTTCCTCCCTCTCTCTCTCTCTCTCTCTCTCTCACTCTCTCACTCTCTCTCTCTCTCTCTTGGGCTGCCTCTCGCGCAGACAAAGATCGGTTCGCCGCCTTTATCTTCAAGGATATCACATCTTTATCTCTGCCCCACTCCATGATCTCTTCCTTTGACTTTGCCTATATAAATACTTCTTTCTATTCATATAACTATCTATAAAGTCAGTAATGCTCGCAAACATTTCTTAGGCAGGAAATTTATAGACGAAACACGATTTGTATCCAAGCACTGTGACGTGCGACTATTGAGCGAGCTTATCAACTGAATGGAAAACGTTTTTATACCCACTTGGCCACATACATGCATGCATATATACCCCAGCGAATGGTTAATCCGTAACTATTTGCCTTATCGTCACTTTTATGGTTGAGCGTATATAAATATAAGCTTGTGCTCTTTGGCGATGGGCTTCAGTTCTAAATTGGATTCGTTTGGGGAATAGTGGGTTACAATGCGTTATATAGCTCTACTAGCAGCTGTGCTAGTGATTAGCAGCTGTGCTAGTCCGGCGGAGACTAAGTGTGGCTATGAGGTACAGTAGACGAATCACAATATGAACTGTAGCCACAGGGCGTCTCAATGTTATGTGCTCCACAGGCCTGTCCAGCGACCAAGGCGAATATGATAAATGTGCACTTGGTGCCGCACTCTCACGACGATGTCGGCTGGCTGAAGACTGTGGATCAGTACTATTATGGATCGAAAAACAATATACAGCATGCGGGTGTACAGTATATACTCGATTCGGTGGTTGCGGAACTCGTCAAGATTTCCGAGCGACGTTTCATACAGGTGGAGACGGCCTTCTTCTGGAAGTGGTGGCTAGAGCAATCCGATTTCGTGCAGAATATCGTTAAGGAATTGGTGAATCAAGGACGCTTAGAGTTCATTGGAGGTGCCTGGAGCATGAATGACGAGGCTGCGGTGCACTATCAAAGTGTTATAGATCAATTCTCATTGGGTTTAAAGTAGGTCTAAATAGAGAAGTGGAGACTGGAGTTTAAGCTCTATAACTTACTCCTTGCCCTTTCTCGCTCTCTCGCTCTCTCGCTCTCTTTCAGACTGCTCAATGATACCTTCGGGCCTTGTGCTCGTCCACGCATTGGCTGGCAAATCGATCCATTCGGCCATTCCCGTGAGATGGCCTCGATCTTTGCCCAGATGGGCTACAGTGGTGAGTTCTTCGCTCGCATGGATCACGTGGAGAAGAGCAAGAGACTGGATGATGCGGCCATGGAAATGATTTGGCAATCGAGTGAATCGTTGAGTGATTCAGATATTTTTACCGGCTTGCTCTACCGTCATTATTCAGCACCGCCTGGCTTCTGCTTCGATCTACTCTGCAGCGATGAGCCCATCATTGATAGCAAGAGCTATGATAATAATGTCAAGGCTCGCGTAGATGACTTCATTAGCTACGTGAAGAAGATGTCCAATTCGTTCCGGGCTACGCATATTATGGTGCCCATGGGCGATGACTTTCAGTACGAGGACGCCGAAATCAATTTCAAGAACATGGACAAGCTTATCAAGTGAGACATATAGACTTTCGATTATGGAGTATCATAAAAACGAATATCGATTGCCTGCTTTATATGTAGATATGTGAACGCGCGTCAAGTGGAGGGGTCCAAGGTGAATGTGTTCTATTCGACACCATCGTGCTATCTCAATGAGCTGCATCAAATGCAGCTGACTTGGCCGACAAAGAAGCTTGACTTCTTTCCCTACTCCAGTGATGGGCACTCCTATTGGACGGGCTACTTTACCTCGCGTCCCACCCAGAAGCGCTTCGAGCGGGATGGCAATCATTTGCTGCAGACAGTCAAGCAGCTGAGCACGTTTGCCAAACTGATAAGTGAAGAGCAAACGGCTGATTTGGATGAACTGCGTCAGGTGATGGGCATAATGCAGCATCACGATGCCATCACCGGCACCGAGAAGCAGGCAGTGGCCCGAGACTATGATCGCCTGCTCACCGATGCCATGCTGGATGCCCAAGATAACGCTCGGTCGGCACTTCGAGTGCTCACGAATCTGACGGCGGGTCAGTTCGACAGTTGCCTGGAGCTGAACATCAGCGTCTGCGCCTTTACCAGTGAGAATGCCAACAATGTGGTTGTCACTCTATTCAATCCACTTGCCCATGCCTCGACTCAGTTTGTTCGTGTGCCTGTTAAACAGCAGCAATATCTGGTCACAGATGAGAAGGGTATATTGAGATTTCTATTTACTTCACCTTGCTCTTACTATAGATAATCTCTTTGATAGGTCGCACAGTGCCATCGGAGGTAGTGCCGGTGCCCTGGCAAGTTCTATCGATTCCACATCGCCCGAATGACACTCAACATGAGCTGGTATTCCGAGCAACTGTGGATAAGCTGGCCAACTACTACATACGTGTGCTGCCTGTTCCTAAGACACTGGAACGCTTCGCGACGGTACACTCCATGCAGTACGCAAGGAATTTGATTGGACCTGATGATGGAACGGATGAGCTTGTTGTAAAGAATTCGGTATGTGATTGAGAGTCAAGAGTAGACAGATAGATAACGAGAAAGGAAAAGGGAGAGAGAGAGGGAAAATGAAATGAATGTGAGGTTAGAATGAGGAGACCAACTAAGGGAGAGAATAGACACGAGAAGGAGAAGAGTTAAAGATGATACTAGAAAAAGTTCATATATTTGACCATTGAGAGTTATCATATATATATTATTATTATTATATTATTATATATTATTATTATTACAATTATAGCAATATCTCAATTACAGCTAATCAAACTGACTTTCGTCAAGAGCACTGGACACCTAAAAACGATCGAAATGAATGGCGTCTCGGAAAATATAGAACAGAATTTTGCTATATATAAGGGTGCGATGGGTAATAATGGTGTTGCTCAAAATCGTTCGTCTGGCGCTTATATATTCAGACCCGATGGGGACATAACTATACTCTCCGATAAGATTCCCTGCACCTTGTACGATGGTGTGCAGGTGAAGGAGGTGCATCAGCATGTGAACGAGTGGATCTCTCAAGTGATTCGCATCTACGAAGGCGTCAATCGTGTGGAATTCGAATGGCTCGTCGGACCGATTCCAATTGAGGATGATATTGGCAAAGAGATTGTGACACGCTTTAAGAGCAGTATCGCCTCGAATGGAGTCTTCTATACCGATTCAAATGGACGTGAGATGATTAAGAGAGAGCTGAATAAGCGGGAATACTTTAGTCCAAATCTAACCGAATCGGTCAGTGGGAATTATTATCCAGTAACAGCTCGCATTGCGTTGGAGGACAAACAGCGGCGTCTCGCTCTGCTCAATGATCGTGCTCAAGGCGGTTCCAGCTTAGCGGATGGGCAGCTGGAGTTGATGCTCCACCGGCGACTGCTAAGGGACGACGCCTTTGGTGTGGGCGAGGCACTAAATGAGACACAATTCGGAACTGGTTTGATTGCCCGTGGCAAAATTTACCTCATCCTAAATGAGGCGACGAACAAACCCAGTGTGGCTGAGCGTTTGGCTCAACAGGAAATCCATTTGCCCTTCTGGAAGTTCTTCAGTAGCTCAAACACGGCCAGTGTGATGAAGCCCCAGAGCATACCCGATTTCCGTGACTTTCCCCAATCGGTGAACCTGCTCACCCTGGAGCCCTATTCCACAAGCGAATTCCTGGTCCGTGTGGAGAATTTCATGGATCACACTGAGGGTCACACAGTGAGCTTCAATATTCGTCACATCTTCGATGCGATGAATGGAACGGACATACGTGAAACAACCTTGGATGGCAATATGGATCTAGCTGATATGAAGAGGTTCAAATTCCAACATGATGGCTCCAACCCCAATACTGTGGAGTATATTACCTCCACATATGAGCCATTGCGGGCCACGGCAGCTAGCGACGCCTCCAAATTCAGTGTCACCCTGAACCCCATGCAAATACGCACTTTTATCATTAAATGGAATAATTAAAAGTTTTACGAAATATGAACTTTCATTTAATTAATTTTTCAATTATTTATAGAGTTTATTATGGATGTAGATGAAAGAACGCAATTTTCGCAAATTCTTCTTCCATCTTAAACATATGTCACGCTATTCATCTTTAAATTTGAAGATTTTTAGCACCCTCAACAAACCAAACCAACAAAAAGGGTGGCAGATGTTTCTCATTCTCACAGCCGGGAGTCCAAAGGCGGCTGGACAACAAACAATTTGTGCATGTTTGTGACCAGAAGTTGATACCGTTTTGCTACCTGATTTAAGGTCGTTCCAATTTCTATTCGCAAAATAATACCAAGTTGCGCAAGACTAAAGATTTTCTAAGCCATTGTCGTAGAATATGAAAGTGCATTGTTTGAAGATTACGACAGATATTCCTTGATTTAATTTAGTAAATTAATTTGAAATATGAAATATGTATTGAATATATTAAATCTACTCATTACTATAATTTATTTATTCCATTTATTTATTCATTTATTCCAATATTGTCTTTAAAAATTGAAATCCTCGAAACGAAATTTAAATTGCAACGACTATTATTAAACTGGTCTGGCAACACTTGCCATAAATAGCGTATGCTCAATAACAGAGCAATAACAACGAATAAAAACAATTTATCGATATTTTATTACAATTTATTTTGTATATTTTTTAATTATTTTTAATTTTAGTATCGTTCAAATGAATATATCGATATTTTATGGTAACTATCGTAAAGAACAACGAATGGACTAGTCTACTCGTTTACGTTTGACCGGGAAAAAATCAAATAGTGGCTCTTTGGTCGTTCGTCAAGCATTTCGGTACGGTACGGTGACGGACGTAATTCTCAAGAAAACTTCACAAGCGTAAAAAGGCAAATCAAAATTGATGTAAGCTGAATTTGATATGTAAATTAAATTCAAGTGATGCAAAGACGCAACAATGTTGTAAAAATTAAAAGTCAACAATATTATAATATATATATCGTATGCGTCGTGAATGTTGAATTTAATTTGTGCTTCAAATTTATATGATAAATTTAGCTTGTGTGTAAATGTGTTCGACTTTGAGCATTGTGAGAAAAACACGAAGCGCAAGCGACTCAACAAACGCCGAAATCGCTTCGAAGCCACCGACGCAGCAGCTGAGTTAAAGAAACGAAATTACGCACACATACTCACACACGCAGCTCAATACTTACGTACGTAAAATAAAGAGAAGCACAAAGCCACCATTTTTTTAGTGACGCAGAAGAGAGCAAGGCGCACACAAGCGGTCCGAGCCTTTGAATATAAATAGTGGCATATCAATTATTTTTGTGCGTCCGTAAACATATAAAATCATAAAAATGGCCAGTCTTCAAATACATCGTGACACCGAAAAGGAGAATACCGGCATGCCAAATCTCAAGGAAAAGTCATCATTGCTTAATGGAGCTGGCGGTGTAAAGCAACCGCTCGCTGTAATTGGTGGCAAGGAGAAGGCTCTGGGACCGCGCGCCAATTTGGTTGTGCTGAATAGCAACAATAACCATGGCAATGTGCAGCGCGTCAACCCCGTGCCTTCTGGCAAAGTGGTAAGCTTCCATAACATCCAAATTTGTTGTTGGGTATTCCAGTGCAGCTGTCCCTTGTTCAGCTTTGCTGGTGGTGGGAAGTGCGATCACTAGATAGAATGGTGGTGGTTTTTAATGTCTGTCTGTGTTTGTCTTCCTAGTCACTCATCTGAATCTCCCTTCCTGCTCTCACACATTGAATTATAAAAGATTATATGTTGCATGCACATGCATGTTATTTTTTTTTCTTGCCAGGCTGCGATTGCGCGCCTAATCAGCAAAACTAACCTAGAAATGCATAGTCGGAGTGCGAATCTTGCGCGCTTTTTTCGTATGACATCAGACTAAAGCAACAATACAAAAAAAAAAGGCTATTAAAGCAAACAGGCATACATACATTGAAATGCAATTACAGCACACACACAAAGAAGCACCGTGTGCTCGCATGAAAGGAATAGAGAGTAAGAAAATGAGAGAGAGAAACGCATACAGTGAAGCAAAAGGCGCAGCAAAAGGCGCGCATACATACAAAACAAAAACAACTACGACGACTGCGCGGCTCGGCGCACGTAACAGGATTTTTCCCAGAGCGCAGGGCATACAGAATAATAAAGCGAGATAGCAACATTAACCTTATGAGGCTTCCCTTTTCTAACACATTTAACACTGCGACATTATGTTGTAATTGCGTTACTCTTACATTGTGTTCTTCTATGTACTCATTTATCTTTTTTGTTCGCAGGGTTTTCGCGAAGTTGCCAAGGTAAAAGTAGATGAAAATGCTTGTTTTGGCGCCATCAAGAAATCAAACGTTGTGCCCGTGGTGGAGCAATTCAAGTCATTCTCCGTCTACGAGGACAATAGCCATACACAGGTGCAGCTCCAAATTGGGAGCACAGCTTTGTCCGCTGTAGCCGATAAAGAGAATATTCAGGTGGTGGTCGATCAAAAGCTGTAAGTGAACAACAAATATATTGGATCATTTGAAACTTTACAATTGGCCATCCATAATTTCATTAGCGATCAAGTGCGAAAGGAGTTTGCTATAGACCATGGCTACGATCTGGATGGCACGCCCATGTCCGTCACCGATGTGCAATCGCCCATGTCTGTGGACCGTTCCATGGTCGAGACTAGCATCATTAGCGCCGAGCTAACTGACAACAGCCAGGCCGAAGGCATGGCTGATCTCAAAACCGATGCTGATTTCTCTCTCATGGAACATATACCCTTGCCGCGCAACGATCGCCAACGCTTCTACGAGGTGGTCCAATATCAACGCGATATATTGCAAAATTTCCGCGAGAGCGAAGTAAGTACAAGACATTAATTAGTAAACAAAAAGAGCTACAATATATATATAATATTTATGTGATCTGTAATCTATATGTGATCCTCTCCCCCCGTAGCGTAGTGTTTCTACTGTCCCACACATTTAGCTAAGCTGTTATTCATTTAGCGCCGCGCAATCTACGTTCAGCTAGCGTACACACAAGCACTCACACACACATACAAACCAAATACACACGCAAGCACACATGCACACACACACATGCCAGCTGCACCCTCGTGTCGACGAAGACGACGACGACGACAACTGTGTCTTCTCGCCTCGTTGCTTTTATTTTATTTTCTTTGCGTCGCTTACCACCTTCAGCAACGTTCCTCCTTTCACGTTAAAACATTTTTTTGGCTTCAACTTTTATCAGTATGGAATGTTTCCAATGTTTGGGTTGTATTTTCTAGCTGGTATTTTGGTATTGGTATTTTGTGTTGGTATTTTTTATTTGCTAGTCTTTTCGCTTGTTGTCGGAGCTAATATTGAATCTCTAGTTATTTCCAAACAAAACACTCAACTTTGAATTTAATCTTTATTAAACTTTCTTGAATTTGACTTCAATAATCAAGTGTTATTCAACCGTTAACAGCTGAACTCGTCCATGGAACTGTTCCGGCAACAGAGCTCGAAAGTGGTTGCAACACAAGCCAGATCTGCTGTTGGAACAATTCCACGAAGGGATTCAACTGCACGGCAATGTCCACCAACACCAACTAACGTGAGTTCTTGTTGAACTGGTCGTAGAACTCGTCTGAGACTGCATTGCTGAGCTGCACGAGAGCTGCTTTACGCTGTTGCTCCTGCTCGACGGCCAGTTTGGCATTGGCGCGCACTAGATCATCCAACTCCTCTTTGTACTTGCGATCCATTTCGATCTGCTTGAGCATGAGTGTACGATCCATGTTGATGGCATACTGCTCCCACTGTTTGTTCATCAGTTGAACCTCAGTCTTGCGCTGCAGCGTTTGGGTCAACTGCTGCTCCTGACCCTTGCGGAACTCGGCCAGTTCGTCCGGAGTCATGCCGCGATACATGAATGCTATCTTCTTGTTTGGATTGAGACGTGACTGAGCCACATCCGGATTTTCGGTCAACATATCGCTAGACAACATATTGTAAATCTCTGCCATGTCGTCCTCATATGTCTCGCGCTTGGCGCGTTGGCGATTCGCTTGCTTCTGCTTGGCCAGATTGATGTTGTACTGGCGTATTTTGTGTATGATTTGATGGCGCATATTATGATCCGATTTGGCCATTTCCTCCAGATGTTTGTCGCGACAATTCACACTCTCTATATACACAGCGTCGGCCTTGCGGCGTGCCTCCTCCGCCTGTTTGCGCTCCTTGACCTGCTGATCCAACCAGGCGCGCTGTTGCTCGCGTTGCCTCACCTGTCGTTCGTTCCTGTGCAAATCCTCACCATAAAAGATCTGGGCACTGGAGATGCCAAGCATTATGTCATCATCGGCGATGCGAGCCGGCTTTGCCTTCTTGAGAAAATTCGGATCATTTAGATCATATTCACGACGCTGATCCAAACGCTGATAGCGACAGCGATAATAATTGAGATCCGAGTCCACAATGCGTTTCTCCTTCTCCAGCTCCTTTTCCTTGGCTGTGATGAGACGCTTCTGCAGCTGTTCCTGCTCCTCGTAGCGCTTATCGCATTCAATCTGCACGCTTCTTTGCTTCTTCTTTTCCAAAATCTGACGCTCCAATGCATCCAGATCGAGCTATGCAGGAATGCGAGAAATGCGATTATTCTTTTTGGACGCCCATCATGTACTTACACCAAATAGCCGTTGCCTGGCATTGAAGATGCGGCTCTTGCGCTCCTCCTCGTACTGTGCCCGCTTTTGCAGCTTGACCGCCTCACTCAGGTCCTCCTTGGTGCACAATGGCATTTTGAGAGTCATCTTGTTCTCGTTGTTTTTAAAACTTTCCTTTAATGTAAAAAATATATATTTATATGCAGAAAGTCCTTCCCTCTCAGTGTGAAAGTATTTTACTTTCTGATTTTCAAACCGGATTCGAAACTCTTGACTTTGTTGAGTTTGTTTGCTCGGTTGCCGGGTTGTTGTTTGTTAGACTCTAAAACAAATGAATTTTCAACCCCAACAACATGGTTTCCATATAAATGTTTTTCTGCTGAATTATTACAATCTACTTTTATATATCAATTGTATTATGATTATGTGACTACTATTGTTTTATTTATTCTTATATAAAACATTCATAAATATTTATTATCAACTATTATATACAATATTTATCATATGAATTTTTTATACAAATATTTCGACTACCCAAATTGACGAAATTTTCTGTCTTATTTCTTATTCGACTTTGTTTAAATCAATTCATTATTTATAATAATTCATTATCTATAATTTTCAATTCCCTGATTTTGTCTAATTTTAAAAATAATTTTAATAAATTACCCCAAAGTCTACATAAATCTATAACATTTAATTTAATTTTAGATAATTTTAAGTATTTAAAATTCTTCAATTTTCTGCTATATTAACCAATATTTATAGATTGCCATAAATAGGCAAGATTCAAGACCCAAATGAAACATTTCTGCATTTACAATTTCTTCAATTTTCTGCTCTCTGGCGCTTGGCGTGTTCCATCCATAATCATTAAATGTCCCATTAGATAAACACCTAATATACATGGTGTTCGAATTGCCGTCTTTTGGCTAAAAATCTGTATTTTTTTTTTTTTTTTTTTTTTTTGGGAGTGGCTTGTGTTGGCTGCTCAATTGAAATGTGGCTCACGTAGCGCAAAATAGCCAATATACAAATATAAATTGGTAAATTCGATAGGTTACCAATGTGGCATGGATGAAGGGGAAGAAGGGGGAGAAGGAAGTTGAGGAAACTAAACGAGTTTAGTTTCCCAGACCGAAATGCTGAAGCATAAACTACTGACAAATTCGAAAACAATTTGTTTGCATAGCGCAAAAGGGGGAGAGCATAAAACAAACTATGCAACGAAGTGTTAAGATCAATATGTAATTAAATGTGTAAATTAATAAATATACCAAATATGTAGACACAGTGCTAAACCTAAAAGAGTAAAGTCTAAACTACAAACAAATGTTATTCTTTTACAGAAAAAACATCGTCCCAAGCCTCAATATATGCGTCGCCAAACGGACATTAATCACTCGATGCGCACCATTCTGGTTGATTGGCTGGTTGAGGTAGCCGAGGAATACAAACTTGACACGGAGACATTATACTTGTCTGTCTCATACTTGGATCGCTTCCTCAGCCAGATGTCGGTGAAGCGTGCTAAGCTCCAATTGGTGGGCACTGCAGCCATGTACATTGCTTCGTAAGTATTAAGAGTTTAATTTGAAATTTAAACAATTTTCATATTCAATTTCCATTTGGTTTATAGAAAATATGAGGAGATCTATCCACCAGATGTTGGAGAGTTTGTCTTTCTCACTGACGACAGTTATACCAAGGCTCAAGTGTTGCGCATGGAGAATGTGTTTCTTAAGATTCTCTCCTTCAACTTGTGCACGCCCACGGCGTACGTCTTTATTAACATATATGCCATACTGAGCGATATGCCAGAGAAGCTAAAGTGCATGACTTTGGTAGGTGATCAATCAATCGTTCGATGGATGAGTAATTAATTTAGCTCTTCTCTATAATTCTCACACTTGTAGTACATTAGTGAGCTCTCGCTGCTGGAGGGTGAATCGTATATGCAATATTTACCCTCACTCATGTCGGCTGCTTCGGTGGCATTTGCACGTCACATTCTGGGCTTGCCGATGTGGACGGCAGAGATGGAGGAGATAACCACATACTCGTTGGATCAATTGAAGCATGTGATTGTGCCGCTATGCAAGACTCACAAGACGGCCAAAGAGCTAAGCACGCAGGCCATACGGGAAAAGTACAATAGGGACAAGTAAGTTGAGCAAACAATAAATGCTGCCAAGGGTAAATCATCAATTTGAACTAATTTGTTTTATATAGATACAAGAAGGTGGCTTCTATCGAGCCCATTGAACTGAGTCAAGCGGAAATGGACAAAATTGTACAGGACTATAAGGCGGCCAGCAAATGCAAGGCAGAGCAACAACAGCCGGGCAACGATATGAAATCTAAAGTCAATTTGTTTTATAAGTTTTAAGTTTGTTTTTTTACATTCAGCATTAAGCCATGATCAAATTGTATTGTAGTTTAGCGTTCTCAATGTACACCCCCCCTCCCTCTATTAGTAGTTTTATTTGTTGTAAGTGTATGTACGATGCATTAAGGTTTTACTGTCAGCTGTGACGAGCTGACCCAGGCGCACGCGACACAATACGAGCACTGCCAACAACAATAACCAATAGTCACATAAACTCCAATTATATATCCATCGTACACTGGCAAGCTACTGGACATTTGTATATGCTAACAGGTCATATATAAGAAGATGAGCTAGTGCGATCCACGTTCAAAGCGTGCGCAACCGCACATCACAAGCATGCACCACCATGTGGATTGTTTAAGAGAAATAAAGAGAGACAGAGCGCGCGAGAGCACCACAAGATGAATCAAATGAAAAATGAATGATGAAACGTTAAAAAAATAGAAGAAAAAAAAAAAAACAATCCCTTAGGCTACTTACACAATTTTTAAGTTATTGAGTTCATTATTTGTTCTATGTCGTATTTTTTATTTCTTATGTATTTATATATAACCAGATATGTATGTTTACAATATGTCTTTCAAACAAATCAGCCCCAAAACTAAAACTACAAAAAAAAAAGAAAAACATAAAATATTTATGCTACACATATGCTAACTAAATAGGCTATAAATGTTCTGTGAACCCTGAAGCAAATATAACAAAAATATATCAATTTTACTTTGAATATCATTTCAAATTTTACCTAAACAAAATATTTATATATATATTCAATATTCTAGTTTACACATATAAACATATCTATAAACATTTTACATATTTAATGACGCTTACTACACTTTTAGCTCAGCTCTATTTCATTAACTTTGAAAGAAACTGAGAATGAAAACAATGTATGTTTAGTTATTTGCCTAAAACTAAAATATAAAAAAAAAATACTTTTTAATATATATAAAGAGCAAGAAATGAAAATTTGTATATCGAATTTTACTGGCCATCAATAAAAGTAAATAATATAGACCAAGAGGCATGTCCATAATTTGAATAATGTTTTATTTCGTATGTGTTTTAAATATTATTTTATTTATAAATATATATTACTTTGATCAACTCCGATCTTGTCCAATGTTTGTGTTTTCTTTTTTTAAATAAATTAATTCGTCCGATGTGGATCACCTTTGATTCCGCATTAATTTATTACAAATCACTCGACTAATTGCAAATGAATTGAATTAATTTATGCAATTAATGCACATAATTAAAATAAATAAAAAAGCTAAGCAAATTTCGTTTGAATTCATCTCGTATGTAAAATGTGTTTATTGGTAAAAATTAAAAACAATTTACTAACAGATTTAGCATTTGCTCGATTTGATCCAATTGCCCATGGAGCCGGACACCCATCTCCGATGTGGAGCATTTAATTTAAATTGATTCATTCATGGATTATTCAGTTTGATAATTATTGTCCCAAATGCAGCTCCTGAGCGTAAGAGAAACTGACACAACAGAAAAATGCGAATGTGAGCTCCTTGGAGAGGAGTTATATGGCAGCCATATCGTTGATCCGTTCCTAATACGCAAATCGTGTGTCCGGATGATAGCCAAGCTTGTCTAATGCTGGATTACAGGCAAAGTTAATCATGGGCGGTGGGCCGCAGAGAAGTACGATCGTATCATCATTGGCGGGCAGCAGATGAGTGGCAATCATCTCATCATTGATAAAGCCAACGCTATAGGTCCAGCCTGGTATGGGATAGAGAAATGAGAATTGGCGATTAGTTAGAGAACTCAATGAGAAACTTAGTTCGACCAGATAAACCTACACAAGCACACACAAACACACACACACACACAATTTATCCCTTGCCTGGTGTTTGTTTTTAACAGAAAAGCACGCGTTTAAATTATACAGATGCTAAGCTTTGCTACTTAATAGCTAAATCGTTGCTCGGAACGATGTCCCAGGCGTTCAAGGCCGGGTATACAGGTATAGTTGACCATGGGCGGCGGACCGCACAGCAGGCACAACGTCTCCGGGCTAGGCGGATGCAGATGCTCGCCCATCATCTCGTCATTGACATGGCCCGTATTGTACAACCAGGCTATGAAGCGTGCGTTCGCCGGGCGGGGCATCCGTTTATGAGCAGCATGTGGCGAGGAGCAAACACAAGATTCTCAACATAATAGATGGCTTTTTTTTTAGCATTAGACACTACAGCGATTGATTGTGCTACACTGATCCAGACTGAATGATTTATGGGTATATGAGCTCGAATTGTGATGTGCATGCAATAATAATAATGTTAAATATCAAGAAATATTAATCTGCCAAAACAAGGCTAAAACATTCCTTTTCTTAATCTGATTTTTGCCTAGACTGTTTGCTTAAACATTAAACAACATATTCCTAATTATCTAATTTAGTTTTGTTTGAACTAACATTTCATTTTCACTATTAATATTTAGCTAAACCAAATCTATTGGGCTTCTGACAATTTCTTGAATCTCTCTTAAGTTCTAGTTCTGCTAACTGATCTACAATCTAATCTATTCTAAATATATCTCTTTACTATATCTCTTCGATTAAAACCCAGCATGAGCATGATGTTGATTCGATGACAGTTTAATGTGCGGCACAATATTTGAAGCCGCAGCTCACCTTCGGCTGCTTTGTCCACGGTGTACCAGACCTTAAATTGATCGGGATGCTTCTTGGCCAATGCGTCTAGCTCGTCACGCAGCAATATATCCTTTTCACTCTGCAACATTAAATATTAGTAAATTGTTCATAGATTTGAATTTTATGCTCTCACTCACCTGGTTGGCAAAGAGCAGCGCCAACTGCGTTTTATCCTTGTCGCTGTGCTTGAGCACTTCGCGCACCAGTTGCAACATGGGCGTAATGCCACTGCCGCCGGCAATCATGTTGACGCACTTGGCCGTTACTTGCTTGGGTGGATCCTTGCGCAGTTTCTTAATGGAGAAGGTGCCGTTGCCCAGATATTGCAATCGACCCGAGGGCCCACGGAACGCGATTTTATCGCCCAGTTCCATTTGCTCCAAGTACTGGGTCATTTTACCGCCCGCCGGGAATTTGGGATGTGTATCCTTGAAATATATCTTCACAATCAGGTCCACAAAGCCAACATCATCATCGGACGAGATGGGCGTGTACGGCCGTATGACCAGCTCATTGTCAATAGTAGCAATCAAATGAATATGCTGGCCCACAGGCAAACCCAATATATGCTGCTTGGAGGGCAGTCCAAAGCGAAAACGTCTCGTATCAGCGCTGATCACCTCCTTCTCAATCAGTGGCAGCTGATACTTGTCATTGGGATCGACTAGAGTGCGCAATCGTGCGGTTCGATTGGGTTCGCAACGGGGCTTTGTCGATTTCTTATTGATAAAATAATGGACTATCAATGCGCCGGCAACGATGGCCGCAACTCCCATTGCTATCGGAACAAACTGCAAAATTTAGAAAATAATAATTGTTAAAACAAAACCCTAAACACACAAATTTCAACGTTCGATTTGATACGTATGTATTACATATCATCTGAATACTCATACATAGATTATTGTCAGACATATTTCGAGGCATTACGTATTTTTCCATTGACTTTTTTTCCTCGATAGATGCCTTTGCTGATTAAAGTTTAAACGCATTAAGTCAATGTCTAGAGTAAGGTCCACAAACATTATTATTATTTTTTTGTTTTTTTGTTAAGCCATAAATATTCGTTCCGATTTCGCTTCACAGCGAAATTTGAGTCTGCGATCTCTTTGTGGTAAGTTTTTATTTGCCAACTCTATAAAGCCACATAAGAGTTGGTTTCTCTTAAAAGCCCAACAAAATTGAGGTTAATTCGTTTCGCAAGCAAACACAACTGAAACCGAAAACATCTTGGTCGTGACCTTGAAAACGTAGTCCATTTTGGGTGCTGCGTTTCGCCATAATGGACACATGCGATAAATAATTATTGGTGACGTCATTGCCCACGCACAGATAAACAGAGAGCGCCTTACGTGCCACAATCATGGAACCAGACAAGAGAGTAAATGAAGAGAACAAGAGCGGCACGCATGGCAGCACATGCGTTCCTTTACTCTCGTTTCATATTTGATATAGACTTACATCAAAATCTGCCATTTTTCACACACTTGCTGAATGCTTGTTGCTATCTATTACGTATTAGCAATTGCAATTATTCAAATATTCAACTTGACCAACTACTAAAAATAGCAAAGCGTTTGATCAACCGCTTGCCGCCGCGCACAATTTACAATTGAAATGAAGTCGAAGCGGGGAGTCAACGCGAGGCCTAGGCGCCGAGTCAGCACGCGTATGCGAACAGTGCGTTTGAAAAGTAAAGGGACAAGCTAAACACAGTCTGTCATCGCGTAGTTCTGTTAAATTGCAAGAAAATGAACAAATGTTGGCAAATTAAATATCGTAAATCAAGGGGCTTTGATATATATGCAATTACTTGAATGATGCAAATTCAAAGTTGTAATTTGAGCCTTATGCAAATACATACATTACTTACTGTAGTGTACTCTCGTCAAGCATTCGTAATGATGATATGAAATAATGTGTGAGAGTGAGAGATATCAAAGACAGTTAAATTTTAAGCGAGAGACTTTTTCAATGAGAGATAGGGAGAGAGAGAGAGAAAGAGAGAGTGCGAGAGCTGTTGCCTAAAGAGAAATTTTGCCAATTCAAACAGCTGATATATGAATATGCCGACTGTGACGTAGACTCAAACAAACTTATATAAATTTCAACACTTGCCCATTACGAAAACTAGAGATGAGCGATTCAGTCACAGTCACAACTGTTACCATCGATTCAGTCGCAATACTGGAAATATTGCGCAACTCAATGAAGAACGACAATCAATTTAAGTTCAAAGGTCTCTCTTGCCGAGAGGTGTCTAATGCAATTTCTAAATGCAGTAATTTGGTTGAGATACTTGAATTCCATCTATCTATTCTATATACGTCGTATAAACAATATTAATATTAGCATGACGTCATCTTAGCATGTGTTCGCCAATTGCGACAGCCAAAGATTGTTGTTATAAATACCTATGTATGTAGTATATCCTCATATTCTTTGCATTCTTTGGGTGGGACGTGCCAAATGGCAGAAGCACATATGTACATAAATTGATATACATACATACGTACATTCATACATATTAATGTATATTTTTAAGAATTATGACACAGGCTAGCTGAATGTGAGGTGCGTATATGATGAGAGGACACCGAACTGAGGGTGTACCGAGAATTATGCAAAAGCTGTGCTGCAACATGTTTGTTTCGTAACTTACATTGGTCTCAACTAGACGCGCCATATCCAAATCGCTGGAGGCACTGCTGGAACTGATGAATATTTCAGCCGGTCAGTTTTGTTAGCTGCCGGAAAATCAATCAATGAGTGCACTCTATGGATAAATATTATATAATTCGTTTATTGCAACGATGGAGCATCACGCACTGCTTCTGGCGCACACGGACAGAAGTTTTATTTTAAAACGCAACGCAGGCCCAACGCGAACACGAATGCGAGCGTGTGGAGATGGTGAAAGCAATTGTTTTGTTTGACCGCGAAACGTTCGCTCTCTTAATTTCTCGCGCAAGTCAGCGTTCCACACTCTTTCATTGCTCTTTGATAGCTATTGGATTTGCCCAGCATCAGCTAAAATTTGCACCATCAAATGTATATATGCGCGTTTCATTTGTTCAAGACTGCTTAAACTGCCTTTAAATTAATATTGCGCACATTAAAGCATTAGAAATTTTAATAATAGAGGCTGAACAGCTGAACTTGGTAAAGAACTTGTTTGTGGATTATATATACAAATGCAAGACTTCAGCGTTGCCACTGTTGTATCTGTGAGCTACATATGTTAACGATAACTTAAACGATTAATACCATAACAGCTCTGGCTAAAAAGAAATCGATACTAACATCTTTACTCGTCGCAACTCTTCTCTTTCTTTCGTGTACCGCACGTTGCGAAGTGTAGACATGGCGTAAGTAATTCAACTCGCAAAATCTTTAAAAATAAATTGCATCTTGAATATTTTAATGAAAAAAGAGCAGCATTTAAATACATTTATTACTGCTTTACACATTCTACAATATATTTATTGTGTGCTGCAATCACAAACCAGCTTTTTGGACCAATATCAATGACCACATCAGTTTGGAAATGATTGCAAAAGTAAAATTTAGTTTTTGTGCCAAATATGTGACTACTCATGCAAGTTACAAGCATTTGCGCAATGCTCGTACATTATTTCTGCATAAAAATATTCATTTATATTGAATTGCTGATCTAACTGAATTTTCCATTGCAGATCAAAGGTGTCTCGTGACACGCTCCTTGAGGGCGTCAATGGAATTCTGGAGCATTCTCAACAGAAGAAGCGTCGCTTCCTGGAGACAGTGGAACTCCAAATTGGCCTGAAGAACTACGATCCCCAAAAGGATAAGCGTTTCTCCGGCACTGTTAAGTACGTTGGTTAAAATAACCTGCGCTGCTAACCAATCCATATGCTTCCCAGTTGAAAAGCTGGAAGACTGGAAGGCTACAGCGTTAGGTAGTCGCATGTGTGCGCTTACCCTCTTCCACACATTGCGGCGGACCTGCACTCAGGGTCTTTAAATCAAATTGAGTAGGCACCAGTATTGGTACCCGATCCCCTAGTTTAATAGATAATTAACAAACTCTCCTGCTCGCTGCTCTGTGAGCTGCGTAAGTTTTTTCTAATGAGAATTAAGCAGACATTTTCCTCTACTGAACATATTAGTATGGAGTGCTTTTCCTAATCGCTTCTCTTTACTCAACTTGCAGGTTGAAGCACATCCCACGTCCCAAGATGAAGGTTTGCATTCTGGGCGATCAGCAGCATTGCGATGAGGCCAAGGCCAACGGTGTTGAGTTCATGGATGCTGAGGCACTCAAGAAGCTGAACAAGAACAAGAAGCTGGTGAAGAAACTGGCCAAGTCTTATGACGCTTTCCTTGCCTCCGAGTCGCTGATCAAGCAGATTCCCCGTCTGTTGGGTCCCGGTCTGAACAAGGCTGGCAAGTTCCCTGCTCTGCTGTCGCATCAAGAATCGATGATGGCCAAAATCGAGGAGGTCAAGTCCACCATCAAGTTCCAGATGAAGAAGGTGCTGTGCCTTTCCGTCGCCGTTGGACACGTGGACATGAAACAAGACGAGCTCGCCCAGAACGTTAGCTTGTCGATCAATTTCTTGGTCTCGCTGCTCAAGAAGAACTGGCAAAACGTGCGCTCCCTGCACATCAAGTCCTCCATGGGCCCACCCCAGCGTCTATACTAAATTGATTTGTAAAACTACAATTACAATTTTTTACAATTAAAGTGTACATTGGATGAATGTAAACAAATTCAAACTGTAATTTAGTCACGCGTTTGATACCCCGAATCCATTGAAAGTGGGAAATCGAAGAGGTTTTGTAAAAATGTAAAATTGGAGGTGATAGACTATTCTTAGTCGGTCTCCCCCAACTTTAGTTCCTTTACTTATATCAAATTAGTCTTAAATCACATTTCTGTGGAACTGATTGTTCTGGCTAGGAAATCTCGTAGGTCACGCGCTAGCTCTGCTGGCGCAGAGTTATCTGCTTTCGATTCGATTGGAGGGGATCTGAATCTTGAGACGTCCACGCTGTCGCCCCACTCGGGAATGTGCGGCTCTCTCAGCTCCTCGAGCAGATTGTGCAGAACCGTGGCGGCTGTGATGATGCAGGAGGCAGTCTGGAAGCTGATGTCGAGTGGCTGGCTGAGAAAGCGCCAGCGAGACATGAGCCGATGCATGGCGGAGTCGCTCATCTCTTGAAGGTGATCGGCCACTTCGTTAAAGTCATATTCGTGTGGTGCTTTCGGCTCAGCGTAGCGCTGCAGTAGCCAAGGTCGGAGATGATAGTTTTGATTGGGTGGCGCCAGCACAAAGGCGGGTACCGAGCGTTGATTTATACGACGGGGGGGCGACTGAGTAAGAGCATTCGGTACCATGGCGAACATGGGCGGCAGAGGCGCCTTACCGCCATTGCTGTTATCCAGACGTAGCTCCCGAAAGAGCATGCGGTCGTCCAGCAGAAACTCCATGCGTAGAGCTGAAGTGGGTTCCTTGTGTTTTCCTTTGCCGCGCAGCGGAATGGAACAAACACCTAAAACACCCAGCAGCGCTGGCGGCATGTTGCATTCTCTCCTGAAGCCGGCCACAACATTGGCGCAATCCGCCTCGCTTTGGGGCAGTAGGCGCAATGCCTTGCCCAGGCTGGTCATGACGGCGTTGCAGAAGACCTTCAAGCATTTGATTGTGCGGGCGCGAGGCAGAGCAAACTGTTCCGAGATAATGGAAATGCGCTCACCGCTGGCTAGGAAAAAGAGCGCCAGGCCAACACATTTGTCGGGCAGTATGACGAATTCTGATTGCGATTTCAGCTCCGGCACTGAGCGTAGTGTGGGCGCCAATTGGCCACAGAGCGACTGGAATGTGCTGCGTGTCACGTGGAAAATATCGAGAAACTCTTCATCGCTATATTTTGGCACCTTGTGCTCCCAAAACAGCGTTTTCTCTTCCACTTTGTTAACAACAACGGAACTTTTCCTATTCTCTAGTTCCATCTCCAGTTCCGCGTCCATTTCCTCGGCGATCTGCAACTGGTTGTATTTCATGCGCAGCATGACAAACATCTGCACATAATTCGACTGCAGCTGCATCATTTGTTGCACGAAGAAGGAGCGTAGATTTCTGAGGCGACGTCGTGCTCGTTGCTGGCGACGTCGGCGCTGCACAACAACCGTCTGCTGCAAGTGCCGTACATGTAGCCGTATAAGCGTTGCAACTTTCAGTCGTTTCTGCTGTAAATCGTCGTCTTTGCAGTTTGCATTGGACTTAAGCAATTTGGATAATACATCGCTTAAATCACTGTTTATTATGCTCAGTTCCTCATCCATTTGTCAGCGCTGCCGTGAGACCAGAAGCAATAAATAAATAAAAACTATCAAAGAATGTACGATGAGAAAATACCAAATATACTCAATCACTTATCGATACATTGTATTTAAATACTGCTTTGTTCTATCGACAACATGACACATAAATTAATCGATTAAACGCGGCTATAACCAATTCTAGATCGAAATGAACTCAAGTTATTCACTGAATTTTGATAGATCCATTGAACCTAGAAAAACATCTACGCCCGTGCGCGTTTCGCTGTCGCCGTTGCACCGGGCTCTCATTGAATATGCAACAATTTCATCCCGATTGCTGTTTATACAAGATCCTGACGTGTTCACGGACTTCCATCACACCAACGAAAGATTTAACGAAAATTCAAATGTGGAACTGTGCGAAATTATGCTGAAAATGGTTTTGCCAAACCTACATCTATATCAATTGCCGGCAACACTAAAGGAGCGCTTGAAATTATTGGAATTGAATCCGTGCTTTCAACAAACCCACCACGGCTATGAATACTCGCCAAAACTACTCGATGTACAATTTGCGTTACAGCCAAAATGTGATTTCAGCCTGCCCGAGGAACTGCCAACAATCATGGTGAGTTTGCATGCTAAATTTAAATGTGTTTTGCTCATCTATTCATGTCTACTTGATAGTCCACGCAGCGCACCCAATCAGCTAACACGACCTTCGAGAAGGATGCACTGATGCGTGCCGGCGGCAGTTCCCATACCATGTTGCTTGGCAGCGATTCCCGTGGGCCCAAGTTCGAGTTGAGCATGGATATTGCAGCCCTTCTCTCCGCAATGGTTTCCAATGATTGGGAATTGTCTTCCAATGAACTGCATCATACGTGCAAAATCAAAAGGCGTTTACAGCGCGCCAAATATAATTTCCAGGAGACTGGAAATGCATCACCATATCGCGATAATCTCTTGCAACTTGTGGATAATATGGATATGTTCGAGAAGCTTAAAAAACATCTAAATAGATGTTTTTCCAATTTGTGAAATAGTTGTAGAATCACCGAACTAAAAAAGGGAATTCTTGAATTATTTATATAGTATTTGTTTTTTATTATTAAAAAGCTAGTTTTCGGAATATGTAATATATATGTATATGTATGATTTTAACTTGATTTCAAAATTTGAAATAACTTTTGTAAGTATTTTTCTGTAATTAAAATAAACTATACTTATAATATATTTTATATTTGTATCACTTTGAAATTCACTTATATAGTTAATTCTTTTTTTACAATTCGTTCAAAATACAACTATTCACCACAATACATAATAACTCACCACCAATTCCATCTTACATTGCCATTGTCTAATTTACGATAATCGCCTTGGCGGCAGGTTAGCGCGCAGGTAGCGACGATCGTTTGTTGATGGTCGGTCTTGCGGCGCGCCGTTGCTCTTGCGCTCTTTTCCCTAAAGAGAGTTGGGTGCGCACACTCTCTAAGCGCCAGCAGCAGCTTCAGCGCGACGCCTGTGAGTGGTATTCGATTTCGGCGTTGGCTTTTAGTCGCAAACTACGTGTAAGCAAAGATAGACGGGTGCGCATTGCCGCTGCTGCTGTGGCTCCAATTTCGTTTCGGTCTCAAAACAAAAACAAAAAAAGAAGAAAAAAAAAAAAATCAGCCAACTGGCGCGTTTTGTTTGGCCACGGTGCGAAAGAGAGATATAGAGAAGCGGAGAGCGGGACGCGAAAGTGCGGAGAGTGGCTCGTAATGTCTGCCAAAGCGTAACGAAAATTTTCAAGACAACAACAAATACAACAACAACAGCAACAGCAAATATCATTAATGGCATTTTCTGCTTCGAGTTTGTGTGTGAAAAGTGCACAAAACAACAACCAAAAGTAACGCCGAATAGGCGAACAACAGCAAATGGCAAAAATAGAAATGTAAAAATACAAAAAAAAAGGTATACGAAAAGCAACTGCAACATCTTTAATTACATTATTAAAATTAATTGCAAATTGTTTGTGCGCGTGCGCGGGCGAGCTCCTTTTAAACAAATACAAAATCCAGAAAAAGTATCTTTAAATAAAAAAAAGAAGAAAAACAACTCAGCAAAATGCTCGAAATGTATGAGAAAATTTATACGTACAAAAATATGGTCAATATTGCCATTTGCTCACCTGCAGTTGTCTATGTCTGACTGTCTGTCTGTCTGTGTGTGAGCGCATCTGCGCATGTGTGTGTGTGTGTGTGTGTAGATCATGGCTGTCTGTCTCAGTGCATGTGTGTGTGTGAGTGTGCATGAACTGTTGTTGCATAGCTGTAAACCAGTTGACAATTGCAACGTGTTTTCTGTTTTTTCCAAAGACGAACATAAAAAATATAATTACAATAGTAAAAAACCATAAAAAATACGGCGAAACATTAAAAACTGAGCAGATACTGCAATTATATAATATAGAAAATAGTATATATTATTAAGAGAAACAAAATTTTAAAAAATATACAATAAATAAAAAAATGTATATTAAAAAAAAAAAAAAAATAAAAAAAAAAATAAATAAAAAAAAATAAATAAATAAATAAATAAATCAATATGTACATATATATACAAGAAATATTAATACATTTAAATAATATACATTAAAAAATCAAACAAATAAAAAAGAATAAAATATATAAATATTTTTTGTAATATAAAAAATATATTTGTAAATAAAATATAATTAATATAACTAAAAGAATATATAAGCATATTTATAAAAAAAAATTGTAAAATAAAATCAAAGTCAATTAATTTAGATATACAAAATTTAATAAAAAGAAAAATAAAAAAGGAAAATAATAATAATAAAAAAATTAATAATAATATAAAAATATAACAAAGTATATATTCATAGATATAAAAAATATATAATAATTTAAAAATTTAATAATAAAAAATAAAATAAAAATAACAATATTAATGTACACAGAACTATATAAATAGTGAAATTATTAACACTTTTAAACGAATATAAAGCATAAATATCTTAATGAATGCTAAACATTAGTTCAAGCATTTCATAGTTAGTTTATTTTATACTAATTTTAAATTCGCACGCAACTAAAGCAAAACTCAACACAAAAAACTCTAATCAGAAGAAGATAAAACAAAAAATACACAGACAATATATAAATATATATATGCATACGTATGTACATATGTACATGTGTATATATTTCCTGATTACTTTTAGCTGCTTTGTTGGCGAATCTTCTGGCCAATATCAACACGTTCGAAACGCGTGTTGTGGCAAAAAAAAAATCATCTCAAAGAATAAAACAAAATACAACATATAAACAGCCAAGAATTATATAAAAAAAAAAATTATAAATAGTTTAACTGTGTTTTTCTGACTTGTTGAGTTTTGTCTTTTTTGGCTAATAAAGCAAAATTGATATCGTAAATACGTCCGAGAGCTGCAAACAATGAGATCATTAAAAGAGAGTAGAACAACAGAGAGAGAGTGAGTGAGAGCTAGTGAGCGCGAGAGAGGAAATGGCGTGTAAAGCCGTGCTCTGCTGGAGCGTTAAAGGCCAGGCCAAGTATTGTTGGCCAAAAAAAAAATATTAATAACAACAATAAAATGCGTTTACATATCAAAATAATGCATGACAACAACAAAATATTAGCAGAGCAACAAAGACACACAATTACATTCTGTAAATACACACACGAACACACATACACGTATTTACCGTATGCGTAGCTGCGCTTCTGCTGTGTAGGTGTAAAAACGATCTAAAAGCGCGCGCGTCACTTTGAAATTTCCTTTTTATACTTTTTGCAACAGGCAAACAACAACAAAGAGCAGCTGAGCGGCAGAGCGGCAGAGAGGCGAAGCAAAAGAGAGAGAGAGAGAGAGAGACGAACAGAGCGCAAGCAGAAGCTTGTTTTAAGTTTTGTTAGAATTTGAAATGCTAATGAATTAGTTTCACGAATGAGCGCCCAAACATGGCAATTTATAAGAGCGCATACATACATACACATATGTATATATGTATATAAATTCTTATGTACACCTGCATAACTTCATCTCATAATCCGTTTTCGAGTCGGTTAGCTTTATTTAAGGGTCAGCTAGCTGCCAAGGCAATCAAGGTTGATGATGTCTTGTTTAGAGGCAAAAAGAATTGCCCCTAATGATCGAGTCGCTGCTGTTGCTGTTGAGAGAGAATTGCCACAGAGACCATTAGGAAGTATTTGTTACTAACTGAGCTATAGAGAAGTTTACAGAAATCAGGTTTTTATGTACACTCATAGCTATAAATATGTCTATATGTATGTAGTAATTATTTAAATTTATACATACATACACTATATAAGACAGCAAAAATTCTGAACAACTTCCAAAGCTTGACCAGTTGCCAGCAGTCAAAAAAAAAAAGAAAGAAATTAAAATGTTCTGCTCTTATCTTTACGATATTCACTTGAGTAACGCTCTCATGGCTGTTAAGTTACGATAAACGCGCTCTTCTGCTGCTAAGCTGCGCTTAAGCTCTGTAAAGCATTCAAAACTGTAGCTGTAAGTCTCTTGCGCGCGCGCTCTCTTACTTTTTAAATCTCTTTTGTACGATATTCGAATATCGTAGTCTACCTGTTGTTTCTTTTGTTTTGCTTCTGCATTGTCTGCACAAACATTTTTCGCATATTTTCATGTGTCCCATTCAGCTATTCAGAACACATACGAATGCAACAACAATAACAACAACAACTACACATGAAATTGGCCAAAAAGCAAGTAAAGATTGGCAGCAACCGAATAAAAAAAATAAACACAAACTTTCATTAGCGTTCGTTCGAAGCATTTCGACAAGCTTCGCTATCTTTTTTTTTTTTTTTGTTATTTTATTTTTCGTAGCTACGTACGACAGGCATTACGATTACGCGTGGTAAAAAAGAAATTCATCATTCGGACTGACTGACAAGCGTCGCCGTTGACGCGTGATCGTAGTTGCACAGTGGTGCAAGGGTAACGAAATGAAATGAAAATAAATAAAAAATAATATTAATATACAAATTTAAAATTAAATTTGTAAATTTAAATATTATATAAATGCATAATATATCAAATGTTGATTAAATTGCATTTTTATATGGCATTTTGGAGCCCACTGACACCACTGTGCGCAGTAGCTCAGTAGCTCTTGCCTAATATCGTAAATCAGTTGCTCATCACGTCCGGCCAAGACGCAGCCAGCGCTCAGCTTAGTCTTGATTGTGTGGGGCGCTAAGTAAGAGCTCGAGCTCGGACTATGCTGGGATGCCCCATGGACTGTGGACTATGGGCCATGTACTCATTTTATTGGCCATTTCATTTGTCGTCGCGCACTTTCCAACACGAAGCGTATAGAAAACGCGTTAACTGTGCGACTTTTAAATGCTTTTCACTGCTTTTACCAATTTCTTGTTCGCTGCTTTTGCTGTTGCTATAGCTATATTTCTTCGTCGCTTTCTTACAGCAGCTGGATTACAAAAGAAAACTTGAAATTTTGTGCGTCGCATCGAATGCGTTGCAGCAACATCCGCCTATTGCCAGTTGCACAATTCCATAAGCCAAGTGTCTGTGTATCTCTTTGAAGCTGTGAGCAGTCAAAATGCGCGTATCCAACAGATACCAGTCATCATCATCATCATCATCATCGGTATCGGCAACGGCAACGGCAACGTCAACGGCAACAGCATCATCATTATCTCAAGCAATTGCATCTAACCAAAGTCTAAGCACGCACATTGTAGTAATTGCAGCAGCTGCCCTCGTATAATGACTCAAAATGTGGCCGACAGTCTGGTGAGTATCCAAATCTTAACTATAATTATATATATTATATATATGTATGTATGTATGTATGTGAGCTTAGCATTAGAAATCATATTGCAAATATATATATAGAAAGTAAGCTGAAAGTCAGCCTTAGGCCCAGTTATATTGCCACAGCTCTAGAAAGCCTCAGCTCATATCTGACCCATTTGAGCTGTTAATTGCTTTGACTAATATTTAATCTACTCTATAAATAGTCACAGACTCTCCTAATAAGCGTATCAATATCTACTTGCTAAGTACATTTCCTAAATATTTACTTTAATCATATGCCATCTGAAGCATCAGCTTAAAGAGTTAACAATAGCAACAATTGAAGCTGATTATACTTTAGTTTAATAAATTGGGATATATTATTTTTATTTGAAATCAATATTAGAATGGATCATAAAGTATTATTTGTCAATTGCATGGCATTGTCATAACTTTTATTAACACTTCTATGATAATATTTATGATCATGTTAATGATAACATCTATGATTAATAACTACGATAATATCTATGATATAAATATATCTATGATAATATTACGCATAAAATATAAAAGTTAATATATACATATCTCTGCTATAGGGTTTCAAATATATCCTAAAACATGTGTATTACATATGTCCTACCTATGCGATTCTCATATATTTAAGAATTTGTTTGAATCTATAATATATATAAAAATTTGATTGTTTGATAATAGTTGACTTAACTGCGAAATATAAAAAATACCCACATTAAAGCATAGCTTTTCTATGCGATTTTCAAGCCTACAAATAGGGCTTGTAAGACATTTATCTTTGATGTATTATGCAAAGTCTATTATATAGCCTTTCTTTTCAATTTGCTAAAAGAAATGACATTGAAATATATCGGCCTCTGCCTCAGTTTATATTGTATCACTTTTGTCGAACTGTGCATCGGTTGATTGCATTGTTTTGGTCGTCTTTGGTCGGCTTTTGTCGTTGCATCTTTAATTGATCAATTGACTTGTATTGGGGGTCTCCACTTTTTTGTTTGTTTTTCTTTTACCTAACAAATAGAAAACAAATCGTTTGATTGGCGCTTACGTAAATTAAGGCTTATTAATTTCTGTATTTTTTCTTGCGTTTTTATTGTATTCATATTTGATTGACTCTCTCTTTTATATACATACATATGTATATGTATAGTTTGGGGCATATATGAAAGACCCCAAAGACCGGCTAAACAATGTCTAGCCATACTTATATAGATTTACATAATTATGTCATTGCGGTTACTTCGGCATTCCGAAACGGAACGTGGAAAAATGTTTGTTTGTTTTTTTTTTTTTTTTTCATCACATAAATCAAATCAATTTGGTCAAATGTTTGGAGGGAACTTGTCTTGGAATTTTAAGAGTCACATAAATAATTTTGAACAGCGCGTGAAATGAAATAATTTTTTAACAAATATTATCAATTCTATTGTTGGTTAGCTTTTTCACACACTTTGTAAAAAAACAAAACAAACAATTTTATGCATTTTATATTTGGTTTTTAACTATTTATATTACATATCAATGCTGAAATGAATTTATATGCGAATCCAAATGCTTTTTATATGCGCATACATTACTATACAAATTTGTAAGAGAGCTTTTTCCGCTCTATTATATTTCGCTATTCATTGACGGGCAGACAGACTCACATACACACACACTCACACAGGCATATGAAATCAGAAAGAGCGACGCTCAGCACAAGGGCAATTTCTAATAGGAACGCACGCGATTGAGAGCCGCTCACTAAAAAAACATAAACAGAGCGAAATGAGGAAAATACGAGTGGGTGCAAAATTCCCACGACCCAAACAAACTACCTGAGAGCAAACGATGCAGCGAGAGGGAAGGCATGAGGTGAAACGGCTGGCACTGTGCTAGCGCCAACGCATTGGCAGAGGCCGCTCGAACAACCCTCGCTTGTGTTGTTCTAACAGAGAGAGAGAGAGAGGCAGAGAACACGAACGAACGAGAACGAAAGCCGAGCGTTCCTATTGTGTGTGTGTGTGTGTGTGTGTGTGTATGTGTGTGTGCGACGATGTTGGGGCTGTCACGGATCTCGGGTCGACCTGGCCGCTGAGTGCGTTTTCAACAGTTGTTGGCGTCGGTTCTCCCGTAACCGTCTCGCCAGAGAACTTTTTCCTTCAGTGAATTATACGAAAAAAAGGAAGGCCCGAAATTACGCGTCCCCCTCTCGGAAACGTGAAACACTTAATAAATTGCTCTCAATTATCTAATGTGCAAGAAATATAGCGTAAAAATGCATATGCAAGTTTTCGTCTAATATTTGTGTAACTAAAACAAAAAACGTGATAAAGTGCATTACATGGAAATATACATACACATAAATGTATGTGTGTGTGTTTGTATTAGTATGTGCAAGCAAAGCAATAGTTAAAGAAAGGCAGACACATAAACATAAGGAGAACGCGCTTGCCAATTGAACGTAGTGCAACGAACCCGAACCCGAACCCGAACCTAAACCCTTCGCTCGAAACGGGGGTTGTGTACGCGCTTCAGTCCAGCCAACCCCCTGCCCGGCCCACTCAGCTGACCGACTGACTCATCCGTCATCATTCTCCTACTCAGCATTCAGGGCAGAGAAGCTGGCGATGCGGCTGTGGGTGCGTAGCCAAGAATAAAGAAAACAAATCGTGAAACACACAATAACAAAACAACTGCCCAAAAGCTAGCTTTATAGCTAAAACGGCACGTAACGTAACGTATCGCAACGCAACGCAACGTGCTGTAGTCTATCGTATTTCTATGTATATCGTATCGTATCGTATCCACATGCGCATCAATTCCGCCTTAGCTTACGGCACACACACACAACCATACGTAGACACACTGAAAATAAAGGAGCAGCAAATTTATTGATTTTGCTTTCTACATTCATCTTATCGCAACCATTACGAATTGCAGGCGCAAAGTAAACAGAGCAAAAACAATTGGATCTGCGTGTAAAATACAAACGAAAAAAGTCAATCTCAAATGGTAAAAAAAAAAAAAAACAAAAACTGTGAATAAAACCCAACTGTGTGCCAAAGCCGCAGCGCAACAAAAACAACAAGAAAAGGCGCGCGCATAAAAAAGTGTGCGACAAGGAAGAAAACTTCAATACAAATATTGATAGCTTTGGCTTTGGTCGACTTGTCGATACTCTTGCTTTACATTCATACATGTAAATATTTGTAGTAGCTGACATAATAGAAAAATTAAATTTAAATTATGTATATTTATATAGAAATATTTGGAATGAAGTATAAAAAAGCTTTATTTAGATTTTTTTTTTTTCAAATATTGATAAAATTGTCTAATGCTAAAAAAAATATATATATAAATATATACAAAAATATCATATCACTGTGACAAATATTTCTGCATTTGAATTAAATATTTGTAGAAGAAGAATTTTAAATATTATAAAATAGAACAAAAAATAAATATATATTTAAATTTGAAAGCAACAGCAATAATTAAATAATTAAATATAATTTATTTTTTATATTAAAAGCTTTTGTATATTGCTTCAACACAATTTTAAATAATTTCTCTTTAAATAAATTTGTAAATTCTCTGAATTTCCCAAAGCAAATAAACTAATTATCTTGCTATTAGAGCAGCTTCTATTTTAGACCTAGAGCATTGCAATAGTTTCCACATACACAAAAAATTTCTTAATAGAGGAATTTAAATTATTTCCGCTTTATGAAGAAACTTTTCAATTTCCATATATTTCTCTCACCTGCAAGAGTAACGAGCCAAGAAAAACCACAAAGCTATTTGTTCTTCTTATTGTTAATGTTATTGTTGTTGTTGTTGTAAACCAAACCCAACCCACCACAAAAATGCCAACAGTAATAACAACAATTGAAATAGTTAAGCCTACGCCAATTTTTATGCGCACATCTTTAGCATATATGTACATATATACATATATATGGGCAGATCTACATATATGTATATTTATGTATTTCCCCGACATTAGCATTAAAGCAATTCAACTGGAATTGGCGTGTTTTATTTTGTACTTGATTCTGATAGCATTCGAATTGGTTATTTATGGGCAATGCATTAGGCATATATATATATATATATATATATATATATATATATATATACATACATATATTCTCAAGAGCATACACATATCTGCTCTATTGTTGTTGTTATTTGCGTTTCTGAAAATGTCAACAGCAATTATACGTAAATATATGTATTTATATATGTGAAACTCTATGGACATATCCATTGGTTTGGAAAACTGAAGGCGTAGCTAGGCAAAGCGCCTTGAAAAGCTGCTCAGTGCCAATCAATATTAAGTATTTACACTTGAACAGAAACCTTAGGGGGAACTTGAAGAAATATAATGAGACAGACAAGCCGCGAGAGAGAGCGGGAGAGTAAAGAGGGCGGGCGGGAGAGGGAGTTGTAATATAAGTTGAAATCTAATTGGTTACCTAGCGACAATCTTCTTAGAGTATTAAGAACAAAAAAAATAAACAAAAAACACATATAATTAAGGTTCGTATGTGTAATAGAAGCAACAAGGAATCACTAAAGGCAGAGAGGGCTCAAAAGGTCTAAGGGCTCTTTAACAAATTCGAATACCAAAGAATGATAAGCTCTTAACTTTAAATAAATTATTAAAGTTTCTTTTATATAAATTTGTTTATTGCTATTTACAATTTACTTTTTTTTATTATTTTATATTTTTATTTTTTATTAATTATTTAAAAATAAATTATTAAAAAAAAAAAACATTTTAAAAAATATAAAAAATGAATATAAATAAAACAAAAAAGAAAATATATGAAAAAATAAAAAATGTTTTAAAATAAAAAATATGTATAAAAAAAAATTTAAGAACTTAAATGTAATACAATTTTAAAACAAATAAAATATTAAAAATAAAATAAAGAATAATACAAATTAAAAAAAAAAAAAAGAATTAAAAAAAAATAATAAAATAAATTAAATTAAATATAACAAAATATAAAATAATTAAATATAACAAAATATAAAATATAACAAAATTGAATATAACAAAATGTAAAATAATTCAAATCAAATAAATTTATTTATAATATAATATATTTAAAAAATAAAATAAAACAAAATAAATCAATAACTTTAAATAAATTTGTGTTGACAAATTTATATATGATTATTAAATTATGTTTTGTATTGAAAAAGTTGACCATACTTTAAAGATTTATAATTGCATATCAAATTAATTCCAAAGACTATTCTCAATCTTTCAAGTAGCTCAAGTAATTCAATTCAGTTTAGAGAAGATGTCGCATTATTGTAATACGAAACCCTTAGCTCTGTCATCCCTCAGCTATCCACTTCTATGTCTAGCTAAAGCATATACATATG
Source organism: Drosophila borborema (assembly GCA_030914335.1). NCBI lineage: Eukaryota > Metazoa > Arthropoda > Insecta > Diptera > Drosophilidae > Drosophila > Drosophila borborema. Next base: position 16,014,264 of record JAUESP010000310.1, read on the forward strand.
TATATATCACTTGTCTACCCGCATTCTGTATTATATATGCATGTATATGCAAATATAGTCATGATTATTTGCTGTCTCCTCACCTTTTGAGAAACATTTTAACGATTTTGCTTTCGCTTCTTGTTATGCTCAGTACTTCAAGCTTTAATTCAAGTTGATATTTCTATATCCGCTGTTTGTTTCGTCTGCCATGCACAAATATATATTATTTATATATGTATATATCATTTCTGCTGCACAGCGGATGTGGTTTGATAATACTCGCCCCTGCAAACAGAGCCGGCACTAGGTGATTCTGCTGCAGACAGAGAGAGAGAGAGAGTGGGGGAGAGCGCTGAGCTGGGAGATGAATGCATTCAGTTGTAACTGACGAAACGAACGTCCAACGAACGTTGTACACTCATTTAGTCAGTCAGTCAATGCGACACGAGACACGAGACACGAGACGAATGCAGCATTTTGGCTTTAGTTCAGTTGTTTTATTTTATTGTTTTTTTTTTTTTTTCTGTTCTCTTGTATAGTTTCGCTGCTGCTATAGTTTTTATTTGTATACCCTGTACAAATGGGGATTTCATAAATGGGGTATATTGGCTTGATAGGGTGTAAGTTGTATATATCCTAAAATGAAATAAAGGTTGTAAATTAGATTTTATTTAAATGTATTCAAACTATGAATATTTAATAAGAGTAATACTCGATTACAAAATTTAGTTAAAAAAAAAAAGAAAAAAAAAAAAGAAAACTGCAATTGCAATTAAAATTAAAAAGAATCAAACATTTATTACATATTAAGCAGAATTTAATTATAATAAAATATAACAATATAATATAAAATATATTTATTATTTATTTAGCAGAATTTAATTAAAATAAAATTTTAAAAAATTGCATTTAAAATTATAGTTTATCAAATTAATATTTTTAAAATATATAGCAGAAATTTATATTGAAAAAAAAATTTTGATATCAGTATATTAGAATGCATGTATAAATAGAGAATGTTTAACAATTTATATATACCCCATATCTTCCACATTTTTAGAGGTATAGCTATTGACTAACGTCTGGCATATAAATATTTTAATATACACAACTCAAACACTCACTTAGTTCTTTTTCAATTAAAACTGTCTCATACAGGGTATTTTCTAGTCAAGCATTTGGTTGAAGAGCAACTTTGACATGATTTGCTTTGTGTTTCTCTTTTTTTTTTTTTTTTTACATTTGCATTGTTTGTTTGCCTCTTGCTGTTTATCAATGCAAGAGCCAACTCGTGGCCGGGCTTTGGGGTCGCCTCTTTATAAATAGACGGGGCAAACCCCCAGCAGTGCCTCGCCCCTAACTCATGCAACTATTGCTGCCCATCGATTGTTTACTTTGATGTTGTTACTGTCCATTCTTGGCGAGCAGCAGGATGCGTGGGCGTGTAGCTGACAGGTGGGGGGTTGGGGTTGGGGCTGCTGTTGGTTGCTAGCTATTTTTGCAACATCTTTTGCATTTGCGTCGCAGCAAAGTCAATTAAGCCATGGTGGATACCCACACACACACACAGAGAGAGAGCCGCCGACACGTCAATAGAATTTTGCCATTAGCCATCAGGCCGCACAAAGGTCAAATCCCACAGTGCTATAAATAGATGGATAGCTCATGTGAAATGCCTCGTCATCAGTTGCATCATTATCGTCATCATTGTAAATGATCATTTAACTCATCTTCATTATCAGCTGGAGCAATTTGACATAATTTAACTTTATGTCTTTATAATTGCATTTGAGAAAATTTCGACAATTGTTGAGCTAAAATTATATAATACAAAAATAAATGCAAATTATTATATTTCCTTAGAACTTCATTAATTACGTCGCTTGACATTATTTTTGGTTGTATTTTCCCTCACTCGATGACTCAACATCAATTTGAAACTTTTTGTTTTTGTTTTGCTTTTGTTTTTGTGTTCTGAATGACGCCGACTTATCGCTAGGGTCGATCAATCTTAACTGCTACTCGATTTGCATTTCAAGTTACATGTATGTATAAATATCAGTATATATATCAGTTATAATTAAATGAGTCGAGTAAGTCTCTCGCTCTCTCCCTCTCTCTCTATATATGCATACTGATTAAGGGGGCATAGCAAATTCTATATGTGGAAATATCAACTTGTATATATTTGTATGCACATGAGTTAATGTGAAATCTGGCACGATCGAACTGTATCTGGGTCTGGGCTATTCATTTATAGTTTTTAGTCAGACTTTGCAATGTATTGCACAAACAAAAGTTCAATCAAGCATCGACAAACAAATGAATTGGCATAACGAGAAACGTGACTGGGAAATCAATAATAATCATGAATCAATTTGTCATTTGTAATGTTTGGCAATTGTATACACAAATATATAATGCATAACGATATATAGATTATTTTGGGTTAATGAATTAATAATTGCTATTAACTGAGGCAATTTTTGGCTCGTTGGGCCACTAAGAATATTCTTTCCTGTTGAATACGTTTAGTTTAGCCAACAGTTGCTAAAAGAAATTTTAAAAATATTAGTGCAAAATATATATTATTTATTTATTTTTTTTTATTTTTATTTACTTTTTATGACATGCTTCAAAAAAGTTTAACTATTCATTTGTTAAATTATTGCTTGCATGTGCAACAAATGTGAGAGACGTTTGGCTCAAAGCAGCTTTAAATTTATTTAATATTTTTATTTTATTTTCTGCACTGAATAATATATTTTTATTAAATTTTTTAAAACAAGAATCAAACTAGAATTTATTATAAAAATTATATGATTTTTTAATATTAAAAAAAAATTATAAAAAATAAAATAAAATAAAATAAAATTAATACATAAACAGAATTAAAGAAATTAGAAATGAAATAAATTTAATAAATAAAAAAATAAAAAATTAGAAATTAAACAAAAATTAAATGTGTATATGCATATAAATAAAAAATAAAAATATATAAATATATAAATATGTAAATATATAAATATATAAATATATAAATATATAAATATATAAATATATAAATATATAAATATATAAATATATAAATTTATAAATATATAAATATATAAATATATAATATTAATATTTATATTTATATTATTGTGTCAAAAAACTTCATATGCAAAAAATGATTTTTTTTCTTGTAACCCAAATTGGTTTAAATAATATAATTTTTACAAAATATATTTATTATATACTTATATTTAGATTTCAATAGAATTATTAAAAATTTTATAGCTAATTTCATGAAATTTTTAATTTATTTTTTTATAAATATGATTTTTTTTATAAAAACCTTTTAAATATTTCTATTTTATAAATTTGTCTTTACTCTAAATAGAAATTTATGTTTTATTAAATTGGAATTCAGAGCTTTTTTAATGAAGTTATTTTTATATAATTATTTATTTATTTTTATTAGATTTCTTTACATTTTCATAGCATATTCCTGAAATAAATATGCATATTAAATTTTCTTTGAGATTTTCTACATAGAACTTTAAATTTCAAGTAAACTGCTTTATTGCCCAGCCCAGTTCTGTATGACTTTAGCAAATAATATGCCAATTCTCATTTGCTTACGTCAATGCTCAGGTATTCGAAAAATGTTAAACCGCATTAAACAATCAATCAATCGATAGCGCTATGAATTTGCTTAAATATTCAATTTGACTGCAAAAGCTTCACAAATTTTTAGCTATATAAGGCTAAAGATCTGCCCAGCTTTAATAATCTATTTCAAGTGAAATGTGGCAGCCAAACAGTTGCAACAGCTCACATTTAATCTAAATGAGTTTGGCTCTTTGTGCTGATACGTGTCAGATTAACTGGCAATTCCCGAAATACTATATATATATTTATTATGAGTCTGAAATTGTGAGAGCTGCGTGCGGTTTGTTTTGAATGCTTTATGCGTCTATTTCTGGCTCGGCATATTTTATGATCCTAACATTTATTGCTGCTGTATACGCAATTTAATGTCGAGGCGCCGCGAATTGCGGCACGTCTCGTATGGACATGGACACGGACATCGTTCAGCATCCGGCACGGGTTCGACCTCACCTTGGCTGACCTGCTGATCTGTTAGCTTAGATAAGGGCATGACAATTTCAGTGGAAAGGCCAGTAGTCCATTAACAGAGCCAGCCAAACAAGTAACGAGTTATGCAATGTGGAGCATCATAGCTAAACTTTTGAATCGAGCACAGTTTGTGGCCCAAATGCGTATGGCCAGCACGCTCGACGTGAAATTAGCAGCTCCATTACAGTTAGTTGCAAATAAGTACGTATCTCTAATAAATACAGTGTGCATGCACATATGCTTCAAGGCGAACGAACAGCCGTAAAACTAGTGTGGAAACGGAAAATGAAAACGCATTTTCCAGCAACGATTTCCTTAACACAAATGGCAACAAATTTTTTGAACAAATACGGCGTGGCGCATTGAGAGTTTCAACGAATTTGAAATACACTTACGTGAGAAATTTGTAGAATTAAATATTATTTACAGCGATATAATATGATGAGTGGTATTAGAGATTGTTTAGGGTCAGTTTAGTGAAATTTTCTTTATTTTTATTAATATTTTGACATAAGAGATTGTTAGAAAAAGGTATTGGGATTTTTTTTTACTATTTACTGAAGAAATTTGGCTTGTAAGCAACTAAGAAATGCAAAGTTTTTACAGCCTTTGAGATTTTCTAGAATGATGTATAGAAACAAGCTTAATCATCCTTATAGAGTTATAGGATCATTAGTGATTTATTTATAAATATTATTTATATTTATATATAAACAATAAAGATTGTATAACTCTATATAATTGAAATTAGCGATAATATTTATTATTATATTGTATATGTATATTTAAAGGTACATATAGAAAATATTCATAATGGCTCTAGCGATTTTTATGCCCTACCTACCTCACTCTCTCTCCCTCTCCCTCTCACTCTCTCTCATTCGTTACAAATTCTCTCATTCAATTTGATAGCCCCGATTTTGGTTAGTGTATCAATGTATAAAAATCGCGCGCACAGCTGTCAATGTGAATGTGAAACAACAGAAATTGGCCGCAATAATAAACAACTTCCTGGAAAACTTGTGCTGCACGCTTTTGGCTAGGCCAATATACCTTATGTTGTTTTTTACGATCGGAGCGAAGGAAACAGGGGGCGTGGCAGAAAAATATAAAAATTGTTAAACAAAGGCGTTGCGGTTAGCCTGGCTGTTGCCGCTAATTGCAATTCGGAATTGTTGGGGGGAAAAAGTATTTATCCAAATATGGGTAGGTGCCGAGTGAGCAAGCCACTTGAGTTGCTTTCCATTGTTGTTGTTGTTGTTGTCGCTATGTCTATAAAAATGCGTCTAGCTGCCGACAGCTGAACAATATAAATGTATTTATATAGACACTCACACACACATGCGTCTATCTCTAAGTCGAAAATTTGTAGCCAAGGTCAGGGGCGGGCAGACAAGCCCTAGGCATTGACAGCGACTCAACTGAACTCAACTCAACTGAACTCAAGTGAGATGAGATGAGTTGTCGATGTGATGTGAATGAACTCGTTTCACGGTTAGTTTCGCTCAGCAGCCAATGCCAATCAATGAACCATAATCAAGTACAAAATAAAACATGTTGCCAAAGAGAGATTGACCCTAGCCACCCAAAAAAAAAAAAAAAAAATCAAAATCAAAATCATGTTTTCAGAATTTCACAAGCCAAGCGAACTGTGTTTGCCAGCATAAACAGTCGAAGGAAAAGCAGCCGCAGCAGCAGCAACAACATCATCCACCCACGCTCATCAAGAGCCACACGTGCGCGTATCAGCTGCAGGATTTAGCTGGCTATAATCGTGCGCTAATGCCGCCGTTGGACAATACCGACTTTAGCAACGCCTGGCGCTATGTCAACAACAACAGCAGTAGCACGCTCTGCAATTACCATCAGCAGCAGCAGCAGCAGCAACAGCAGGAGCAGCAGCAGCAGCCGGCACATCATTGGGCCAAAGCCAAGCAGCGTCTATATCATCACAACACTTGCCCGCGCCAAAAGAAATCAGCAACACCCACATATACGCCCACAACCACGCCCACATCTACATTATGCCGACAGCAGAAGAAGCAGCAACAGCAGCAGCGACGTTCACGTTCCACATCCTCCTCAACTGGCAAACAGCGTCGCAATAGCTCCTATCATTCCTATGATGATCTGGACAGCTCATCGAATGCAGTGATCAATGCGGAACGCAAAGTCGTCGCCAGCCTCAAGTATTTGTGCGCCTGCACAGGCGCCACACTGCGCAACCTCTCGAAGAAGACGAAAGATTTGCATGCCAAAAACTATACCTACACCAAGGTAATTGGTCTCAATGCATGCGCTTAGCTATATATATATGTGATTTATAGCAAACTATATGCTAAAGCTATATATTTAACACTTATAAACACTTGCCAAGAAATACAAATCATTTGTTAGTTGGAATATGCTCAGCTCAGTTGGCCTGACTTGAGCTGTGGTTTGTCATATGAAATATATTTTATAAATTTTATTTTATAATTTTTATTATTTATTTAATTTATTTTTATTTATATAAAATATATTTTTTATATTTTATTTTATAATTTTTTTATTTATTAAAATTTTTTATTCATTTATTTTTTTTTTAACTAAAAGAATATTCAACAGCTAATTATCTATTTGTATGCTCATTTCCTTATTTAAATTATATTTAAAATAGAAAAATATAAATAAAAAATATAAAAAATTAAATTTTGAGGTTTCTGATTAGTTAAAAAAATAAAAACAAATTTTGTTTATTATAGAATATTTTTTATAGCACATTTTTATTAATATCAAGTCGTTTTTTTTTTGCCAATTGATATATTTGTTGATGTCAGAATGCTGAATAATAATTAATGAAATTTTGATTGTTTATAATTGCTTCAAATTAAAATTGCCAAATCATTTTCGTAAACAACAAATTCGCCAAATGTTTTCAATACTGCTTATAATATCATATATATATACATATCATATATGTGAATGCAGTCAAGTTCCCAATTTTAATTGCAATTTAATTTGAGTTTTATTTTTGTTAGCCTTAACTATAAATATCAGTTCAGCAGTTGCTCTGCATTTTGTTAATGGCTTAAACCTTTTTTAGTTGGGCAACTCATTAATCAATATTAATTTAAACTAAATATTTATTTTCTTAAATATTAATTCAAACAAATTTGTAACTTCTTTGATTAATAGCTTGAGATTCAGCTTAGATTTCGAAATATGTTTTGCTCTTAAATTATTGTTTGGGTTTTTTGTTAAAATAAATATACTCTGTTTTGTATTTGCTTAATAGTTTCATGAATTGACATTGAATAGTTTTTATTTGTTTTAAGCAGAGCTTTGAACCCATAAAAAATATTTGTTTTTATGTTTGTTGACACAAAAAAGTGAACTACAGATAGCTTAATTTAATACGCAATAGAATATATAGAACTTAATTCATAATTTTTGTTTGCGCTATTTCTTAATTAATTTAGCATATGACATAATAGCTAAAAAATGCAATGATAAAAGAAATATCGAGTAGTATATATAATTATCTGAATTATATATACATATATATAGTATATATAAAATATATGTAGAGATTTTCCTAACCCTACTCGATATTTTTTCTTTTATCATTTTATTTTATCTGCTCAAATTCTCAAAAAGTCAAATGCTTTCTGTAAAAAAACAAAGAAATAAGGAAATGATTTAATTTCCGCATTGATTAAATTTTATCGTTTAAATAAATTCTTTTTTTTTTTCATTATATATATATTTTTTTATATAATTAAAAAATGTATATTTTTTTTATGACATTTACATTTATTTTATAATTTTTATAAGCTACAAATTTTATTTGAAAAAATTTTAAATAATATATAATCTATTTTTATTTTTATTCTCCTATTTGATTTTTCTTTAAGTCTATTTACCTTCACTACCTGTAGTCTAATTGAACGTTTAGTGTGGCAAAAACACCTGCAGCTGCAGTCGTTATTAGTTTGGCGTATACTCTGCCTTTAATAATTGTTCATTTCAATAAACATTGCTAAAATAATTTTGACGTAAATGAAACTAAAAACAAACGAATATAGTGCGTCATTAATTAAACAGCGCGGCAAATGAAGCAAACAGACATATGTAGAAGACAAATATATAGCAACATGTATATATACACATTCATATATAGATGTATAGAAAGAGGGAGAGAGAGCGAGAGAGAGAGCGAGCGAAGCAGCGGCAGTATTTAAACAAAAACATACAAAACGCCAAATAAATATCAAATAAATTAAATAAATACATATGTATGCATTCATTTCTATGTGTATGCGTACATATGTGTATGTCTTTGTTGATATACAAACAGAAAAATGTCTTATTTCGACAGTCGAAACAAAATGAAAAAATTAAAGAAAAGTCAAACGACTTGGCTGATCTTTCCCCATGAATTGATTAAAAGTTGCCTTCAACTTAGGAAACGTAAACATATACGTATATATATATATATACATACATATCGGCACATGTACTTATTTGATTTGGGAAGTAGCATGTGCAGATCAGCCAGGCGTATCACAAGCTAACATAAGTACACAGCAATTAGACAAAAAAAATATATAGAAAGACAACAGAAAAAGTGAAATAAAAACTTTGCTGTCGAGCGTTAATGACTAACGAATACTCGTGATTAGATGAATTTCAAGAAATTATGATAGAGAAAATAACTAAATTTATCAATCGTATAGATAAATTATTTTAATATGCGGGAATTGCTGAGTTGCCAAGTGATGTGTCTAAAGAGATCTAAGACAGCTAAAGGAAAAATTTTAAAAATAAATAAAAAAAAATTATTAAAAATTTGTGATGTTACATATATAGATATACTGTATATGTTATATAAAATTTGCACTCAAGTAATATGAAGGGGAGTAGCTATACCGATATCAGCCAATCGCGCCCAATGACGGTATCTATTGCTTCTTCTTCACACCTTATTAGACGAGCTCACATCTGAAGTACTATATATTATTGCTCATATTCATATATACCATTCAAACTAATATACTCTGCTTAAGCATTTAATGAGCGTGCTTGGAAATGTTAAAACAATTGCAAATTTGTTAAATTTGTTGCTGCAAAAATTGTTGAGCTTCACAGGAAGCAGAGTCGAAGCGACGTTGTTTTCGCAGCTGTTGTTGCTTTTGCTTTGGCATTTGTTTATGCTACCAATTTTGATATAGATTCAAGTTGAAATTGCGTGAAATACTGTGAATGAAAGTCATTAAATGGAATTACCCAACACTTAAGCACTTGAAACGCAGTGTTGTAAGTGCAAACATTGGCGCCTAATAACTATACTAAATAGTTTACACCACTAACAGAAAAGAGTGAGAGGGAGAGAGAGGGATGAAAAAAAAAAAAAAACAAAAGAAAATAAATTTTCAACATTTTTGGCAATGTTATTTATGGGGCTGGGCATCCACGAACAACTTACAGCTGTTTACAGTGATCTAGGGAATTTTGTTGTCGGAGAGTGGATCGCAGGGCAGATGCTCTTTAATTTACAATTTTGGCTTGTTTATAAACATTTTTTTGATAGCTAGTAGCTATTAGCTACGTAAAGGAAAATATTTAAAAATTATTTTTAAAATAGAAAAGAAATATATAAATTTATTTTTACATTTAAAAAAATATATAAAAAACTTAAAAATAAATTTAAGTTCAGTTTATATAGAAATAAATTTATTTAAAAATTATTCTTAAAATGCAAAAATAAATTTATTATTACTATTAATTAAAAATATATTAAAATATTCAAAAAAATATTATTTTTTTCTTTTAATAATTTTTAAATAATTTTCTGCAACCTATGAATATATTTTTTGGTTGATTCTTTTTTTTTTTTTTAATGATTTGTATTATAATAATTTAAACAAAATATTAATATATTTTAAAATATTATAATATTCTTTTAATAATTTTTAAATAGTTTTTAAATAATTTTCTACAACTTATTAATATATTTTTTAAATAATTGTTTTTTTTTTTTTAATAGTTTGTAAATGCTTTTCTGCCATTTCATAGCTTTGCTCTATAAATAAACTTGACCTTGCATTATATGCATTACACTATATTTCAAAGCCTTCCATTCAATTAGTTTAAAGCCCATAAAGATTGCTTGAACTCTTTGCTGCAAGACGTTGCATAATGCTTATTATAGTTTATATGCCCCTTATTTTAAAGCGCCATTGAAAAAAAGAAAATCATAAAACAAATTGCGCCGACCACTTAACGCCCAACATGTTTTTGTTGGGATTTTTTTTTTTTTTTTTACGAAATATTCAAACAATTCACGAAATTTTATGAAATGAGGTCAGAAGCTCAGACACGGCCACGGCTAACAAAAAAGTAAACTAAACATATCTGAATGCAGGATTTTTCTGTAGTTGTACGATATTGTTGTTGTTGTTGTAGTTGTATAAAATTGTTGTTGTTGTTGTTGTTGTTGAGTGTGTGTAATGAAAGCGCATGCGGGCAATTAATTGCCCTAACATGAGATTCATTAATGTTTAGTTGGACAGAAATGTGCCAGAAGAGTGTGTGTCAATGTATGTATGTATGTATATGTACAATGTTGTATGAGTGTGTATGTGTGTGCTAGCGCAGTGGGTCAACTGAGAACTAGCGAGGTGTGTGTGTATGTGTGTGTGAGTGAGTGTGTGTCTACTCATCATTGACATCTAGCTCGCTGAGCAAATCTTTCTATAGCTGCATGCTATGGCTGCTTGTTTGGGGGCAGGTCTCAAAAACAGCTTCCGACATATGTTTTGTTGTGCACACACACACACACACACACACACGTACTTACATATATTTACAATAATAAATTGCGTGCTGTGTTTTTTTCGCTTTTGTTATTTATTCAATTTTCTTTATGGCTTGATTCATTCATTGCATTTTCACGCAATTGCAATTAAATGAATTTATGAATTTAATTAAATTCGTTTTTGTATATATGTATGCCTATATACATACATACCCTCATTCATGTAAATATATAAAATATATAAGTATATTTACATCATTTGTGAACACACACCCAATGTTAGCTTATTGCATATGTTTTGATATTTATTTGCATTTTATTAATATTTAAATTAGAATTTTTATGCCTGCAAATAATTTAAATATTTGCTTTTCATTAAAGTTTATACATATTTATATTTCAATATATGCAAAATTTACCACATGCTAATTAAGTGGCCTGTAATACTCATTGTGGCCATCAGTCATATTAGTTCTCATTAGTCAGGAAGAGCCTCGACAACAATTTAAATGCATTTGCGGTGTTTCTTTATATATTTTAAATTGTTTTTAAAATTTATTCATGATGTGTATTATTGAAAAACATGAATAATTTTTTAAATATGATGTATTTTATATATTTGAAATATTTTCTGTATATTTATTTTTCAAACTATTAGATTATTGAAACAGAAACAATTGTTTTTTTTTGTATATGATTAAGGCTTTAGTGTTCGAAAAAAAAAAAAAAAATCGAATTTCTAATTCAGAGAATTTAAGAAATTTACATTTTAGTAATATACTCATGAAGTACATGCCAGACCTTGCTGCAATGCTTATCGCTTTTTGGTCTTTTATATTTCTTTCTATTTGTGAAAGCATTGCTGTAACTCAGAGAGTTACAGTTAGTATAAACTATCCTACTCTGCTTCTCTACTACTCTTCTACTACTCGGCTTAACTTTTACTTTTCTACTCTACTCTATTCTCGTCTATTACTCAATTGCTCTTCTTCTTCTTCTACTTTGTTCTACTACTTAACATAGCTGTACTTCGTAACAGCACTCTTCTACTTTAGTCTACTACTTTACATAACTCCACATCTTGCTAGTACTCTTCTACTTCTGTCTTCTAAACCAGTCTACAACTAATTACTCTACTCTTCTACTCTACTACTTAGCTACTCTACACTTCTACTCTACTACTTAGCTGCTCTACACTTCTACTTCTACTATTCTATGCAAATCCACCTTACTACTTAGCTGCTTTGCTCTACTCAAAGACTTTACTCTTATATTTCGCTCTAATAGCAGAGTCGTTGAGTAGTAGAGTAAAGTAAACTCTACTAGAATCGTTGAGTTGTTGAGTAGTAGACTAGAGTAGACTTTACTAGAGGCGTTGAGTCGTTGAGTAGTAGAATAGAGTAGACTCTACTAGAGGCGTTGTACTACTATTCCACTCCATGATACTCTACTATACTCTACTCCATGATACTTAACTAATCTACTCTACTCGACACCACTCATCTACTCTACTCTTCTACTTCACTCTTCTACTCTAAGCTCCTCTACTGCTCCACATACAGATCTATAAATTATAAGAGACTCTCATTAAGTGCCGATAAATAAATTGAATTTTTTAAAACAATTTAGCTGCCTCGAAATGAAAAGAAATATTATCGAGACTTCAGGGAATTTCTTTTAAATTTAATTTTGCTTTTTGAGATAGAAATGCATATATATATACGATATATTTAAATGCTATGTATATAATTAAATATTTATATAATTTCGGTTTTTGCCATTCAATGGCATTTAGAGCTTTGGCTATAAATCGAAAATTGGAATTTGTTATTATACATTATTTATGGCAGCCTTAGTCAGAAGCCATGGACTATTAACAAAATATTTATTAAGCAATTTAAATGCCAAATCGAAAATGTAGCGAAATGTGAATGAATTTGCCAGACGGGAAATGGAAAAATGTGGAAATGTGACGGCCTGTTTGGTCAGCACAATAAACAACGAAGGCAGCAACAACACTTTGGCTATAAAACAATTCTATTTGACATAATGTTTATATTGGAAATATTTTGAAAAGCACAAAATTCGATGCCTTAATGTAAGCGAATTTTATATTGAATTATAAATAGTAGAAAATGCGGCTAAAAATAGCTAAATGATTAATTAAAGTAAATTAGGAAAATCAACAAGCTTTTATAGAGTACATAAATACATACATACATACATACATATATATATATGTACAACTCTAGAGTAATTGCTTAGCCTTTGGCCACTTTACTAATTTGACATTTTGATTGGTTTTTTCTCTTTTGCTGCAGCCCACGTGGCGCCTGTGGGGCGAGGAGCACGAGAAGAATGCAATTTTCACAGTTTACCTGAAGAAGGTGCGCTATCATCGACCAACGCCCACAGCAAGCAATGTAAGCGATATATACATATATAAATATATAACTCTTTCCAATCCCAGCCTAATATACTACGTTGGTCATTTCTCTTGCAGCAAGACTCGGATGATGAAATTTCTCATCTGGAGTGGGAGACGGTGCGTGTGCGTTTTGTGAAGGCAGCGACATTGGCGCGCCTTGTGGAGGCTTTGGCCACCGATGATGGTGAATTGGAGTCGACATTTATCAATGTCTTTCTGTCCACATATCGCACCTTCTCGACGCCCAAACAGGTGCTCAGCCTGCTGACGCAGCGCTACGATGCGCTGCACGAGAAGCATATGGAGGAGCTGGAGCTGGCGCAACAGAATGGCGGCACAGAGGATGCCAGCTATGAGTCACCGGCCTCCATACATGAGCAGCATAAGAAAACTCTAGTCTCGGCGCTGCATGTGTGGCTGGACGGATTTCCCGAGGACTGGCACGAGGACAATTTGCAGCAGATTCTGGAATTTGCCAGCAAACGTCTCAAGCGTTCCGATTTGCATATCAAAGTGTTGAATCGCTTGGAACGTTTGCTCCGGCAACAGGTTTATGGTGGCGGAGCCGGAGGCGTTGGCGGTGTAGGCAGAGGCGTTGGCAATCATGCAGATGGCTCTGGCCTGAATTGGCTATCGTCGCAGTCGTCGGGACAGGCACAGTTCATGATGCACACACCATGCGGTTCCACGTATGATCTGAGCGAGCAATTTGGTGGCCTCTATCTGTATCGTGGACCCACGCACTTTATGCAGGCCTTTCGCTTTCCCGACGTGCCCGTTCGGCACTTTGCCGAGCAGCTGACCCGCATGGACACGGAGCTTTTCAAGCGTCTGATACCGCATCAGTGCCTGGGACATACGTGGGCGAGGCGGGACAGTGGTGGCTCCGAAACGGTTGTGGCCACCATCAATCAGTTCAATGCGGTGCTGTTTCGTGTTGTCTCCAGCATACTCATCGATCGACTGAAGCCACAGGTGAGTGGGAAAGAAGAAGAAGAAGCTTTAGTAAAAGTCTTTTTTAATTCACAGGATCGTGCTCTGAATATTTCACGCTGGATCGATATAGCTCAGGAGCTGCGCATGCTCAAAAACTTTAGCTCACTGAAGGCCATTATTTCGGGACTCAATTCCAATTCCATATTCAGACTGTCCAAAGTCTGGGATTTTTTGCCCAAAGAGCGCGTAGGTTGACAATGAAAATTCTTGTGGAATTTATTTTAAATTGAACTCTATTCATTTTGGCAGATGGAAATCTTTACGGAACTCGCACGCATTTGCTCAGAGGACAACAATGCCTGGACGCTGCGTGAGGTGTTGAAGCGTGAAGGCACTGCCAAGAATCCAGATCCAGCTGGTGATCAAACGGATCGACACCTGCAGAAGCTCATTCAGAATCTGGGCACACAGACGTCACACGGCACAATACCATATCTGGGCACATTTCTCACAGATCTGACAATGATACACACAGCAAATCCTGATTACCTAACCGAGGATAAGCTCATCAACTTTGATAAGAAGCGCAAAGAGTTCGAGGTGCTGGCGCAGATCAAGCTGCTGCAGGGCGCTGCCAACACGTATAATTTGCACGATGATCCGCTCTTCGATCATTGGTTTGGCTCGATGCCGTTGCTGGACGAGCGTCAGGCATATGCGCTTAGCTGCCAGCTGGAGCCACCGCAGCCGGCGCCACGCAAATCGGTGGCCAGCACAAATACATCGCTAACGAATACGACGGCCTCGTCCACGGCCTCGATTATGGGCAGTGCCGGGCATGGCCATCGTAAGACTGACTCCATACACTCCAATTCGAGCAGCGGGGCTGGCTCTCAGTTCTACTGTGAGCTGAACAGCAGCACAAGCTCCAGGCACAATTCACTGGATAGAGATGCGCATCATGCATCGCTGATGTCCGCATCGAGCAGCACGTCCAATCTATCCATGGACTCCAGTAATTCCGGTGGCCGACAGTCGGCGCATAGTAAGCTGACCCACTCCCAGTCGCTGGGCAATGGACTGAAGAATGCGGCGCTGCTCAATGGCACCAGCAACGGTGGCTCACCACACAATCACATCAATGCACAGCTGGTGCAGCCAGCTGGTGTGAGCACACAATCCGCACCAGATTTCTATATCATTCGCGTGACCTACGAGACGGACAACATTGAACTGGACGGCATTGTGCTGTACAAGAGCATAATGCTGGGCAACAATGAGCGAACGCCACAGGTGATTCGGAATGCGATGCTGAAGCTAGGATTGGAGGATGATCCGGATCGCTATACGCTGGCCCAGGTGCTGCCCGACAAGGAGCTGATTATGCCAAAGACAGCGAATGTCTACTATGCCGTGAATACCAATTATAATCTTAATTTTATACTGCGACCGCGCAAGGACGAGCCTGGCAACGGGGGCAGCTAGTCCACACTGGTGCCCCTGTCCCAGTTGTGGTGCTTGGGATATGAGGGCGAGGAGTAGAGTAGTCCATCAACCCGATTCCCGCTTGTATATAGTATATAGGAATACGATGCGCACACATGACAAAGGAAAAACAAAGAAAAACCAAGTTTTGTTCTTTTAATAGTTAATAGTGTCTTAATTTATTTATTCTCAGCAATCTCTCTCAATGCAACTGATCGATAACAAAGCTGATTTTACCTATCGATTAACCCGTCAATTAGCTTGTAGTACAACTCTCAACTTTTGTAATCTCCATTCAAAATCCGTTTATCAAGCACTTACATATACTCTATCTATCTCTCTATATATATATACATCTATGTGAACTCTAAAAACTGGAATAATTGCTGATATTTATAAAACATATATATAGATATATATAATCTATATATATATACTATTTACTGATATTGATATTAATATTGATATTGTTTAAGCGTTTGATATACAAAATTTAGTACAATAATTTTTGATGTTAGAATCGACATTAGTTTTTCGACGATAACTCGTTAGGTCTACGAGTCTATGTACTTTATTTTGATGCAAAAAGCCCAACCAATATGATATGTATTTGTATAGATGTTTTATTATTGCTGTACGTGTATTGTATGTACATATACATATATTTATATATATATATATATATATATAGCAATGCAAATTTGTAACTAAATATAAAAAGTATGTGGAGAGAAACTTAGGAGTATTTATATACTTCGGTATATATATATTTGTATTTAATGCTCCACACTTTACATCTAGTTAAGATATATTGTATTTGTGTGTATATTTAGCATAATAATTTAAAGAATTATACATATATCAATATATACATAGTACTTGTCTGAAGGCATATTAAATATGAGCTCTATTAATATAAAAACATAAAAAAATAAAAAAAAAACACAAACTAAGTAAAAATACATTAAAAAGAGAATGTGTGTAAATATAAAAACGAAAATAAGTAATTTGTCTTTTTATTATGATGGAAGTTGGGTTTCAGATTAATATTATTAGTCTGTACTCTGCGATTCTCATGGGAAGAAGTGCGGCAGAGAGAGGTTTTGCTACTTATTAGAGCTTATTAGGCAAAGAGTAGGCTTAATGGTAGCATTAAGAATAAGAAGAGAAGACGTAAAACAAAGAGAAAGGGAAGAATAAGAAAGATGTGGAAGAGTAAAGAAGAAAGAGAAGCAGCAGACAGAAAAAGAAAAGAAGGAGGTTAAGAAAAATTAAATAAGGAGAGACTGAGACAGTTGAATAAGAAAAAACAGATATGAAGACGTAAGAAAAGTGAATGAGATGAGGTAAAAAAACAGAAAGAAAGGAGAATAAGAAGAAAGATACCAAGAGAGATAAAATGATAAGAAAGAAAACGGGGCGGAGATCTAGCAAAAGTAGTTGAGGAAAGTTAAGAGCAAAGAGAATAAGAAACAAGAAGGCAAGAAACGAATGAGAAGGATAAATATAAATATGCAATTGAATATTATATATTATATATTGCCATGAGAAGTATTTATTAAATAAAATTTTACAAAATTAATTTGATAAAGATGAACATTAAAATTCTATTTCAGTAAACAACCCAACAAATCAATATATGTAGATAAGAGGCAGCTTAATGTATGATTTAGCCACAATCTCATAACATTTTCGAAGCTCTTCAATAATTAACAATAATCAAGTATTTTCCGTTGACTCTCGAGTAGCCTATCTATATAGATTTGCCATTTAATCTGTTTATATTGGCTCCATATCTAATGGCTGAGCATCTTTACTTTGTTGAAGGCGCACAAATATCTAGGCTTACGTTGAAGAGGGTTGCGTGCTCTGGTTTACCTGTGATAATATCAGCGCTGTCAGCTGCCCGTTGCCAGAGCTGCGAACCCTTCCTCGAAAAGCTCTCAGATGGCATATATGCGGGCTAACGGGGTCAGGGGTCAGTCAGAGCATTCCATTAAATTTGTCAGGACGTAAAAGTAAATTACATTTTGAGTTTTTGAACTTTTTGCTTTGCGGCTCTTTAGCAACTTTCACCTACGCAGCAAATCAAGAGCTCCAAAAGCAAATCCGGACAGTTTGTGCCCCCTTTTTTTTTGGGATATATAATTTGGTTCAGAGAAACTTTAATTAGATCACTTGAATGACAAACATAAATCTCTAGCCGCAATAATAAAAGCAGTGAAACAAATTGAGATTGAGAGCCCCAAAACCCAAATGCCGTTTCGACATGTGGGTGGGGCTATGGAAGTTGCTGTGGATGGGTTGGTGGGTTGGTGGGTTGGTGGGTTAGTTGGATTTGGGCTAGATGCACGCTAGATGAAAAGCTCTCGAAGAAAACTTTTACAAACTAGTGAAAAATGCTCAAGCCTCAAATGAAAATGGAAATGAGTTGAGCTGACGTTTCTATGGCAGCCAGAGCTGGAGGTGCATGCGGCTGGTGTGAGGCGCGACAAGTTGACATCCGAGTGTTTGCAAAATGTTTGTGGCGGTTAAAAAGCTTCGGGGTTAACAATGACGTCATGGCTGTCTATGTGTGTGTGTGCAAACTATTTTGGCGTACGCATTTCGTCATAAACGAGAATAATCAATAAGCCAGGCAGACAGAATGACGCAGCCAACGTGACATAATTCCAATACAGGGGCAGCCGCAGCGACCGCTGATAAGGCGAGGGTCACTTCGGGCCGCGTTGGGTTCACATTGGACCAGAGAGACGTAAACAGGCCCCAAAACATGAAATTCAATTAGAAAACTTTTTGGCACGGCTAACAAGTATGTCGATGGTGCAGGCTCTGACGGCCCCGTAGAGCAGGCGGCGCGTTAGCCTTCAAGGGGACACCCCCAATCCTGTTATAGCACGTGTACGCTCGTCAACACCTTGGAGCCAACCTTCGTCCAGCCCAAACCCGATATATATATATATGTATATGTGTATTTCTTTTTTGCCTAATATGCTGCCCGCTGTGTTAGTGTGCGAAATGCAACAACGTGTCGTTCACACTCACACTTTCAACAAAGGCACGCTCTCGCTCGCTCTCTCACTCTCACACACTTGCTATCTCGCTCTGGCATTTTTGGGCGCAGCTTCCAATTGGGAGGCGCGCTGTGTGCCTACCTGGCGAACTTCAGTTTGGCTGTTTGCGCTGCTTTGCTTTGCCTTCGATATTCGCCTGGCTGTCAAAGCGTTCTTTTGACGTTTCGCCATGTGTTGAGTATTGCGCGTGGGAGACGCAGACAGGCGGAGAGCGAGTGAGTGAGTGTGTGTGAGAGAGAGAGAGAGAGAGAGTCTGTGTGTGAGAGAGCGGCACTGAGAGAGCGCGCGCTCGGAGAGAGCTTTCACCACAGCTGTTGTTTGCCTGGTTCGTGCGTTACCTGGCCTAGCGACTGCTTCCTTTTCGGACTATTGAGTGAGATTTGTGCAGGACGAAAAGTTTTGGGTGTGGGTGAGGGTGTGGTAGCTCCTTGTTATTGCTGCTGCTGGTGCTGCTGTTTGGCTTGGCTTGCGTGCTGTTTACTGTGTTAGCTTTTTATAGGGCACTAAAAAAAATAGTAGATCACCTTGATAAGCAATTAAACATGAAGCACTTTGTGCAGATAATGCATTTAGCTACGATAAATGTTCCCTGGACAAAGTTAAAGTAGATCATGGCACTTGGATTTATTATGCAGGTGGAGTTTTCTCTAGATTTAAGTAAATTGAGTTTATTTTCTGTTCTTTTAAATTAATATTTTTTAAGCAATCGAAAGATGAATATGTCATCTATATTTATAAAATAATTATTTAATTAATTGAAATTAATTTAAATATAAAGTTAGAAAAATGTTTTCATTCAGCTCTAATAGAATCACAAATATTTAATAAATAAAACTAAAATAAATAATAAAAAAAGTAATAAAAAAAAATGTATTCAGCTCTAATACAATTACATAAGGCGTATAATAAATCTATCGTTCGATATGCATAAATAATGTTATGACATATAATATAAAAAAAATTATTTCCTGTTTACTAATTTATTATTCCTATTCAAATTTATATTCTTATGAGAAGTAGTTATTACTGGGAGTTTTCAATAATATATAAATTCAGAGGCAAATATGATTTGCCAATATTAATGTGTATCAAAGGTAAAGCTTGCGAGAGCATAAGATTATATTAATTATAGTAGAAATAAGTTGAATCTTTCTTTTCAATTGTAATGCAAAATTAATATATATTGTGAGATATTTTTTTTCTAATAACACAAAAATAAAAATCAATTATATAAATAAAAAAATAAAATAAAATGAAATATATGTATATAAAAAAAAATCAAAATAAATTAATTAAAAATATATGTATATAAATATATTAAAGAAAATGAAAAATAAAAGAATATATCAAAAATAATTATTAATAAATATATATTTTTCGTAGTTGGAGATTATCTTATTAATTATACTCATAAGATAAATCTTACTCTCTGTCATGCTTCATTCTATTTTTCTCTCTCTCCCTCTCTTCCTTTCTCTTGTTATTTCTATCATTTGATATATCTCTAACATTTTCTATTTTTCCTAGGAACTTTTTTCTATTTTATATACTAAATAAACATTTGAGAATTTTATTTAAAAATTTCTTTTTTTATCAAAATCATCTTTTTTCCAGTGCATAATTATGACTACATTTGGCAGATACTATTTGGCGACTCTTTTATAACGTTTGTACTTCTGTTTTCATTATGAAAGTAACGAATGTAGCAAACGAAACGAAAACAATTACATTGAAAGAAATTGTTCTGGCAAAAAGCAGAGAGTAGGACAAGCACAGGACGGGACAGCACAGAGCAGGACTTGCGTCTACGTCGACAGTCACAATAAAATAACAAAATCCAAACAACGCAAACTTTTGAGTGTAAATGCTAACAAAAAGCAGAGACTGAAATTGTAACTGAGCCCGTGAACCGATTGCGAGACGAAGACAGAGACAGAGACAGAGGCAGAGGCAGAGCTTTAATTTCTACTCGCCAGCCAGTCGCCACATTCCAAAAGCAAGGACAAGAGGCATGGCGAGAGGGGGCTCTCGCCTATTCGTGCCCGATTCGTGCTGGCCTGACAAAAGCCTACATTTTGGGGAAAAGCTCTGGCCCCAACGAAGACACGACGACGACAACGACGAGCAGCTTGGGCCCAAGTAGTCAGAGTAGTGGAGCCACACGGTTCAGACGGGGCGCTCCGCAGCAAACGCAGCTGAAACGCGCAAAAGAAAGCACAGAAAAAGCAGAAAAAAAAAAAATAAAGTAAAGAAAATTATTCTAAAAAAAATATTTAATGTACCAAAAAAAGAAGTGTTTAAAAGAAATGCAAACAAATTACAAATTTAAGAAATTGTGCTAACGAATAAAAGTCAGAGGCATGCAAAAATTATGTAGATACTTTCTGAGGCCTGAAGCCATGTGCAGAGCAGCAGCAGCAGCAGCAGCAGCAGCAGTTGAAGCACTGGCAATGGGAATGCCCAGCGGATTTCTATAAAAAAAAAGAAAGAGAAAAAGAAGAGAAGCAGGCAACGAGAAAGCAACACCGAAACCAAAAACCAAATGTGCACGAAAATCCAGCAAATGAAACAGTTTTTTGTAACCTTGAGAGCAACTGTGCTAAAGGCAACAACTGCTTAGTCAATAACAACTCGAAGCACTCAGAGTACAACAGCAGCAACTACAACAACAACAACAACTAAATACAACAAATTAAAATAGCAACCACACGGCCGTACATCATGGCGTATGGGTAATATCTGAATACGTATGGCACGACATATGCAGTAAATGTGCGAGGCAGCTGTGTTTAAATATTGCATTATGCACACACTGTGTGCTCAGTGTGTGTGCGTGTGCCACTGTGGCATGCCACTTGCCTCTGTCTCTGCCTCTGTCACTGACTCTGCCTCTGTCTCTGCCTCTGCCTCTGCCTCTGTCTCTGCCTCTGTCTCTGCTTCTGTGTGTGTGTGTGCGTGTGGGTGAGCTAGTTTGTCAATGTGTTATTGTGTGAGATGGTGCCAAATGAAATATTAAGCAAATTAATTCATATAAATGCTTTAACTTGTATTTATATGCCACTCGACAACAACAGCAGCAACAACAACAACAATAGCAACAACAACAACAGCAGCAGCAACAACAACAAGCAATAACAACAACAACAACATGTTCGATGACGCATTCTAGAGTAGGGCAGAAGGTTAAATTACTACGGCTACCGTCGAAATTCGCCACGTACAGCGATTCGGATTCGGAGTCCGAATATATCAAAACCGATACCAATACCGAATCGCAGCACGCAAGTTGGCGATTTATAGGCGTGCGACCAACTACAATAAGCATCAACGGCTACTGCTGCTGCTGCCGCCGCTACTCTTACGCCCCCACCCACACCCCCTAACCCATCTATGCAATAGCTAAACGTAGCTCACCACCACCCACAATAACAAAGAGGCGTGTGGTGAATTTGCCAATAGACAACAATTCAATGTGCGCCTCGAGGCACAAGTGTGACCGTCTAAAGCATATAAATATCGTCAAGTATCGTTTAACTAGAGAAATACGAAGAAAAAAAATCACAAAAAAACAGCAAAGAAAACAAAGAGAATCTCAAATTGGGCATTGAAAAATAATTAAAAAAAAAAAAAGAAATACTCAAACGTGCGTGCGAGCCGCTGAGAGCGTGCGAGTGTCGGGAGAGCGTCGGGAGAGCGTGACGCGCTGAATTCACCACGATTTCTTTCTCCTCGTTAACTGGCAGCAGTTCGACTAAAAAAAAAAACTTTCACTCTCGGCACAACGTGGCGGCGGGCGGTGCGAAAGCATCGAGCAGGAAGCGCATAAAGTGACACACACCAACACACAAACACACACACATACACATACACTCACACACACACAAACACAAACACAGGGAACACTGAACACTGAACACAGATAGAAGCAAGTTGAAGAAAGCCCACAGTAACCAAGCTAAACAACGAGAATATCCGTAGCAGCAGTAGCAAAACTTTTGCATGCCAGCAGCTGACTGCTGCAGGAAGCGTGCCACAGGACGGCAGGACAGCAGCGGCAGCAACAGCAGTGGCAGCAACAGCAGTGGCAGCAGAACGGGCAGCAGAAGCCACTAAAGGAGCGGACAGTCCGGCACTGACTGCTTGCCTGAATGCCTGTCACAGCCATTGAATAGGCCTCTTCAGCGCGAGCACTGGCACAGGATACAGGCCGAGCACACACGCAACGCAATTTAAATGTATCCTTAGAATTTCAAACAGGTGAGCGACATTCATTGAGGAAGTAACAAAAAACAAAAACCAACAAAATAGTTTTAGTCGTTTGTGTGGACAGCGAACCAAACGAGCAAAGGCAACGAGTTTTTGTTTTCGTTTTCATTTTCATTTTTATTTTTTTTTTTATTTTTCGCAAGATAAATGAGCGCTTGAAAATTGTGAATGGAAACTTTTTGACAATTCGTGTGTCGGAAATGTTACTGATTGTTGATTGTGATCAATTGATAGTGTTTCATATGGCAGAACACTTATTTTATAGCAAAATATATGGTCTTTGTTGAATATGCCAAGGGGCGTAGCTGTTCATAGTCGAGATGAATATAAATGTGTTACAGGGAGCATAGCATAGAGACGTTCTCTATTCTCTCGGCTACAAATTTTATGTAGAAATATTTCATGAAAAGTGAGCTGGAATTTTGAAGAAATATTTGGCGAAAAATAGTCAACATACTGAAAAATATAGCTGGAATATATATAGCACGAGCATTCTCTTAAAAACATCAGAAACTAAGGCTAAAAATTAAAATGGCTTTTGACTATTTGACTAACTTAACTTTAGATAATGAATATGGTAAATTTATTTATCAAACTTTATATATTCAAATATTTATTATTTAAAAGAAATTTAATTAAGATTGCCAAAAGTAAAAAATTTTCAGATATAATATTTCAAAAAAATTTCAAAAGTGAAAATCACAATTTTTAATTAAATGAATTTACGAAAACATTCTCATTTAAATTGTTTATATAATAAAAACATTGTAAAAAGTAATTGAATCTCTAGTATATATAATTTGATATGCATTTTATATGCATTATTTTTTTTAAGTAAAAATATAAAAAATTTCAAATTTGATATAGGATTTAGGTCTTTTAAGCTCATGTAGAACTCTCAAGCTCATATACCAATATTATCATAGGTTTCTCAACTCTATTGCAGATTCCTTGCAGAAATTTCTAGCAGTTATAGTCAAAATTCAAATGTTCCTCGCATGAGATATTTTTGCCAGTTAGAAATTTGTCAACACGCAAATCAATTTTAGTTTCATACGTAACAAGAGACTCTCGCGTTATATATACGGTTTAGTTATTGTATCATTTATCATTCAGTGCTACCTGGCCATTATTTATGTTACGTTGTCAACACACGATAGAGAAGGTGGAAGAAGCAGCGAAGCTGGGGGGCGGGGCGAGGTGTTTGTCTGATGGGTGAAAATTAATAATGTAACCGTTGCTCGGCTCACATCGGCGCATAAGTAATAGTTATTTAATGAGTTTTTCGGTTGGAATTCTGGCCAAAAAGTTGTTTGGCGCCAGGACATTTAATTAAAATTTGCGCCTAATTAAACGTCAAAACGAGGCCTGTGTCGAGGCTAAGCTAGGTGAGGCGAGGTGAGGTGAGGCGAGGCGATTGGAGCTGAGCAGCTGACAGGACATTGCTAGGCGCACAGGGTGTATGAGTGATTTGCATTTATACGCATCAATAGCTATTTATCTGTCTCTCTCTCTCTCTCTCTCTCTCTCTCTCTCTCTTTCTGTGTTTATGTTTTCCTGTGTGTGTTGGCAATTTATCAGCGCCTTTTTAGTAGCTCGCATTGCACTCTGTTTGCCAGTTTGTTTGTGTTTTCTTCTCTCTCTCTCGCTCTCGCTCTCACTCTCACTGTTTGCCTTTAATTGAAAATGAAAATTGATTTCGAGTTGTGAGAATATTTTGCACGATTGCGTGCCATTAAACGCTATATATATGCACATACAACTCCCCATTTGGTTACACATGTAAACGTGGCTCAGACGCACTTCGCTTTCACTTACTATTTTGCATTTTATTAAAGGCGCCCCAGGGTATGCAATATATATATTTTTGCATTTTTCTTTCATTTCCCTACATTAATTGTTGGTCGAGCTTCTAATTGCAACTTAGTCGAGGTCACGCGTAGGTTGACTGCGTTTTGCCTGGTTGCTGCCAATTAGTGCACAATTTATGCAACTGAAGATCTGCTTTAATTGCCATCGCAATGCCGCACACAATGGGCGTGTTTTGAGTGGCCCGAAGTGGATGATAAAGTGAAGTGCGTTTGATTCAAATTAAGTTAAGCTAGCTGAAAGTAATCGATGAGAGAATGACAGCTGATGGGTCTCATGTCTATGAAATGGATAATAATCATTGTGTCTAAGCGAAAATTGTATTTGAGTTGGAATTGCTGTTTATATCATATAAAACTTAGCCATAAACAAGTTTTCTTCTAGAAAACTTTCTCCTTTCTAGTTACTATGTATATGATAGTTATGGATTATTTGCATGATATCATACAAACTTTTGTTTGGCTTAAAAATAGAAATCCAATTTCTATTCATGGCATTTTTATTACCCAGAAATTTAGTGACAATAAAATTGTGGAAATATTTAACAATAATAATTTCTAAGAAAATTTAAATATTAATAATAATAATAATAATAATAATAATAATAAAATACTTAAATAAATAATTTCATTTGAAATTATAATAAAATCAAGTTAAAAGTTTGCGTTTTATGCTGAATATTTTTATTTGTTAGCCACAAATTCATCCTTTGCTTGAATGGATTTTTATGTCAGCAAATTTAAATTATTCGTCTTATTGTTTTTATAATTTTTTCTGAGCTCAATAAAAAGTAATTTAGCTTTGCTTACAGCTTTTATATATTTATATATATATTTTTATGAATAATAGTAATTTATTTATGTTTATTATTCATTTCAAGAACTTTGATGTAATTTTTTTTTAAATTAAAAATTTATATTTATTAAAAATTAATTTACACATATTATATATGTATAAAGAAGTTTTTGATTTATTTTCATATATTTTTGAAGAATGTTTCATATAGTTTATTTTTTATTTCAACTCATATTTTATTTTATATTTTTTTGTGTGTTAAATTTGCATAATTTTTCTTTAATAATTTTATATTTCCAAATATTTATTATTTATATTTATTTATTTTTTTATATTTATTTATCATTTGTTTTTATATTATAAAATATTTATTTATTGCATTTTTTATTTTTTGCAATCAATATTTAGAAGAAAGCTGAAATGCGACTTGCGAAATTATTGAAATTCATAGCCAATAAATACTTCAAATGTACGTTTAGAATGTTGCTTAAAAAACAACTTTAGAATCATAAAATAAAAAAAAACGAGATATATGAATATTTCCTACTTTATGCCTTTTTTATCTTGCCCATTCACTAAAACCTTAATCGTCATAGGAATTATCTAGATAAAAACAATTTCTAACTGGCAGACAATTTGATCCATGCATATTGCATATTCTAAACAAATAAACGACAAAAATAAAAAATAAACGCTTGACTATAAATGTGCTTGAAGGCCGATAATTGTTTGGGTGCTCAATTATAGCAATTGATAAATAAAAAAAAAAAAAAGTGGTTATAAAAAAGGAAAGGCACAATAAACCACGAAATAATGCAAAATCAATACAATACGAGGAAAGCGAGCTAGAAAATAAGGTGAATTGCAGAAAGCACAATTTGACATCGTATAATAAACAAAGTAATAATCGTTTAGTTGCGTGGCGTGGCAGGACTCGTAAGGCTGACAGGACTCGCTGGATAATACAATAATAAGCCCGCAATTAGTGTCATTGATAGATGCGATGCGATAAAGCCGCCCAACAGCTGCGACCCAAAGCATTTGCATTGTGACAAAATTTAAGCACAAAGGATGTGCTGCTGGTAGGCAAAAGGATAAACGACTCGACTCGACTCGGGCTACATTAAGTACAAGTTCTTTTCTAAATGCCTGTCCCCCCGCTCTCTCCCGCACTTAGCATATCCTTTTTGTGCCATTTTTTGTTCTGATTGAAAAAGTTGTTTGGGAGCGAAGGGCAAATCGCAATTTCAATTTTAATATTTCCATTCGCCTATGCGCTTTACAACAGCTCTAAATGGAAAACTACTGCGAATCGTTTCATTTTTCTTTTCCATATAGATATGTATGAGCGGGTATGTGTGTATTTCCACTTTTGTTCATTTGCCACATTCCCATTTCGCATTCAGAGTTACAGTTTCAATGGCATCGCCAAGGCTGAGTGCCTGAGCTGCCGAGAACTTTCCTAATACAAGATGCTTAAAGGACGAACATAAATGATGTTGTAAGGCGAGTCAGCATCCATTCTCTCTCTCTCTCTCTCTCTCTCTCTCTTTCTCTCTTTCTCTCCACTGCTCAGTGCTCCTGCTCCTCCTGCTGTTCGCCGTACGAGTCCTTGTCCACAGCAACTAAAGTCTTAAGTGAATTAAGAGCCAAACTTGTAACATTTTCTTTACCTCGTTATTTTTTGCCCTCTCGTTCGAGAGAACGAGATCTCAAGGCTTTGCCACTTAATGAGCGACCCTTTCGCGTGTGAAGTGTTCGAGCTACGTAAATAAAAACGGATTAGTTTTGCGGCAACTGTTTCCCGTAAATATCTATTAATGATTTGCTTTTTTCGCCCATTCCCCCTCACTCTCGCTCACTCTCTCTACGTGTCTCCCCCTATGTCTTTCATGTGCTCACCTGCGTCAGTTTTTGTTTCGGTTTCCGTTGCCGTTGCCCCTTTCCGGGCTGCCTTCAAAGTTCAGGCTCATTTAATAAAACAAGATTGATTGTTATGACTCGGCCGAGTGAACAATCTAACCGCAGGCTCACAGCCAGCAGGCCTCGATTGCCACGAGCCAGCCCAACTACAGAACTTCGTATGCTGGCCAGTGTAGAGCTCTGTCTATATGATGAAGCACATCATATATTGAACATAAATTCTCTATGTGTGTGTATCCCTGTTTGTGTATAGAAATTAAATATAACATAATTTGCCCTGCAAATAACATTTGATTAGTTGTATAACGTAATCAAAGAAGACTTTTATCTCAATAAACCAAATAATTGATTGACATATAGATGTTTGTTGAGATTCGATTAACTGCATAAAGCGACTAAAAGGAGCAGAATAATCAAAAAGCAAATCAAATCAAAAATGTTTTGCTTCTTATTAAATATTTCATTTAGTATATGAATCTTTAAATAGTAGAAATTATCAATGAGTTTGATATTTATTTATCATAACTCAATTATCGATTAACTGCATAAAGCGACTAAAAGGAGCAGAATAATCAAAAAGCAAATCAAATCAAAAATGTTTTGCTTCTTATTAAATATTTCATTTAGTATATGAATCTTTAAATAGTAGAAATTATCAATGAGTTTGATATTTATTTATCATAGTTAGCAAATTAACTGATTAATTTCGATTTCACGCTCTGCTCACGAGATCAAACGAATGAAATCATACTCATTTGATCTCGCTCTGAGAGCCTTCGGTTCTTTTCGTTTTTGCATTCGGTTGAGCGTCTTGGGTTGAACTATTCGTGTGATGCTCTTTTAGCGAACATCGTTTAGAGAGCGATACGATTGCCTCTCGCGCAATAAAGCTCAGTATGTGAGCAGCGAGCAAACAGTCTATGCAATCAGTCTTCACATTCACACTCATACACGCAATTGATGTGTTTAACGAAGACAACCAATACATACGCAAAATACTCTTTGCTGTCCGAAGACAGAAGAACCGATGCATTCGATTGCTGTCTGATTTTCTTCTCAGTGTGAGCGAATAATACTTTTTTGCAGACATTAAGAAGCGGCCAATTGATCATTGCGAGCTGTGATTTTATATTAATTATATTTAATATATTTATTACTAATATTTTATATATTTATTTTTAAATTAATTATACTTTTATTTTCAAATATTTTGCATTTATTCGTAATATTTTTATTTATATTTTCGAATTAATTAGTTATATTTTTTATTCATTTATGTTAAGTAAAAATTTGTAAATTAATTATATTTTGTATGTTTTTATTTTATATATTTTTTTTTCAAATATTTTGCATTAATTTGTTTAATTTTATATTATTTATTTAAGTATGTAAACTATTCAGTTTTGTTTATTTTTTTCTTTATTATCAAATAAAAAAAATGTTTAAAGATATTTAATTTTTTGTTATTTATATATTATTGTTTATTGTAAATTTTTGCAGTTTTTTACTAGACTTTTGTGCTTGTTTATCTGTATAAAATATGATCGTAAATAGCTTTTATATTTTCTAATAGCTTTTCCCAATTGCTCTGTGCAACTTTCTCTATTCCAATCGGAATTCAATTTCTTATTTGAAAAGCCTGCCGGCCATTTGCCTTGCAGCATGGCGTTCTTTATTGTTTATTATTTTCTATTCTCTCTCCCACTCAGTCTCACTCTCTCTCTCTCTCTCTCTGACTATTTTAAATTTTTGTATATTTAAATAGCTGCTGGCCTTAGCTTTGTTTGAGCTAAGCAAATCGATTAATGTATTCATAAATCATTGAACTGTTATGGACTTTCAGAATGCTATTCAGATTTATTTGCTAATAGTTGAGTTCAGCTATTTTGCATCAAATAACAACGTGGCTTAAAAATGTGAAAGAATATTAAAAGAAAAATAAAGTAACTACATATATGTATGAAATAAATTGTAATACTATGTTATCGAATTTTTGAGACAGCCACGTAAAATATTGCACCGGAGGCAGCAGGAATATGTTTGTAAAATTGCTATAATCTTATATAATATAGAGTTCTCACTCTCTCCCTCTCTCTCTCGATATATATATGTATATATATATATACGTATATATTCGTTTACTATGAACAGGCACGTGAGCCACTGCCATGTCGCATAATTCGTGTAGCAGAAGCAAGAGAAGCAGAGAGAGATAGAGCATGTAGTGATGTATTTGCTTCGTAATGCCTAGACCTAGGCCTAGGCTTGAGTGTGGGTGTGTGTTTTTGTGTGTGTGTTTTCTTCTATAAGTTGCGTGAGTTCTTGTACTCTCAGACATTGTACACACTCCATAGTTGTCTATCGTCTGCGGCTTGAGTGCGCGTCTCGCTAACCTGCACTCACGAGTTGTTAAACTAACTTTCGTGACTGGACATGTGTTTAGTTGTGTGCGTGTGAGCGTATGTGTGTGTGTGTGCGTGTGTCTGTGTGTGTGTCTTGGCACAACTTGGCACACGCTGGCAGCGAACATAGCCAAGGCTTCCCCTCGCTGGCAAATATGTAGTTCCATTTGCCTTTTACATTTCCACATTTCCTACTTGGCTCGTTTGCGTGTCTGCGCATAGATAGAAGACAGAGCGGATGGAGCGAATGGAGAGGACGACCTACTCCGTGGAATGCCGCTTTGCATATTTATTTTATTTGATTTGGTTTTCCTTTTTGCCTTTTATAACTCCTCTATATATATATATATATATATCTGTGCTTATATAACGCGACGTGTGATTAAAAATTCGTAGCTTAGCTGTTGCTTTTAGCTTTTTTTTTTTGACTTCTTTTAGCTGCGCTAAATTCAGTTTTGTGACTTTTTTTGTTTATTGTTCTGTTTTGTTTTTGCTGTCTGAGAAACAGCGTTTTCTTTGTATGTGACAGGCTTTTTATTATTTAGCTTCGAAGGCGCTGGCATGCTAGAGGGTGTGGCAGGCTGGCAAGCTGGCAAGCTGGCAGTTGAACGACTGTCCCGCTTTTTCGAGCGTGCTGCGTCTTTTGTTGCTGTTTGTGCTTCATTAATATTTAATTAAAAAATCAATAGTTGACATGTAAGTCAGCGACGTTTCGTGGCTGCTTCCCTACTGCTATTGTTGTTGTTGTTGTACTTTGCTTTTCAAATACCTTTTCTGTCTTAACTTATGCATATGCATGGCGCATATCTTATTACAACAGATTTTCTTTTTCTTGCCGCCTGCCGCCTACGTGACGTTCCACTTTTAAGTCCCACCAACTCATGACACATTTTCCTTTTTTTCTTTTCTATTTTTTTTTTTCCCAGTTTTTTCTTTTTTGTTTGAAAGAAAATTGAATAAGACATATAGCGAAATGTGTTGCATATTTATCAGCAGCTGCTCCCGCAAAGCTGAAAGGCGCGTGTGTGTCCATTCAATATGCATGACAGACATGTCCGAGCACCTTTTAATTAACGCCAAATTTGCATAGCTCTGCGATGTATTAAAGAATCATGAGCTTATTCTTCTTCCTCTATCTTTTTTTTTTTTTTTTTTTTTGTGGTCGCTAGTCTAGCAGCTGTTCGTGTATATAGTATGTGCGAAAAGTGCAAATTTATGTTGAAGCTATAAAATGCAAAGAACGCGAGCTGCTAGCGCCCTCTGTTGGCCTCATTGGGTAGCTTGTATCTCTTATATTTTCATTTTTACAATTTCTGACTGGATTTAGCGAAAAGCCCTTGTGAGTCGTATACTTGGACCATTCGAATATTTAATTTGGTCTTTTATTTTTTTCTGTAACTGAATGTTCTTTTAGAGAGAGAGAGAGAGAGAGAGTTGTATTTTTTTTTTTTATATTACTTATAAATAATCAAATAAATAATAAATAAATCACACATTCTCTCTCTTTAAAACTCATGCAAATAAAAATAAGTAGAGCTAAGGAGTTAGCTTCTACAGTAAACACTCACTATAAGCATATTTGATATAGAATTAATAAATAATAAATACATCAAGTTTATTTCTGTGCTCATGAATATTCTATGATGTTCTATGATACGCTATGACACTCTATGATGCTCAATGATGTTCTATGGTTCCATCACATAGTAACCTATGATAAAGTAACAACTTTATGATACCTTAGGATACTCTTGAATACGCTATGAATGTTTATTTATATTGTAAGTTAGGAAACTCTCTAGAATTTGTAAAGCTTAATCTCTATTTAAGAGACTCCTTGGATCCCTTTCATTTCTAGTCTTCTTCTTTTCTTCAACTGTCAACATTTGAAATATCTTTATCATGTATTTTTTCTTACTTTAGTTCCATTTCAAGCTCATCTGCTGCTGACGAACGAAAAACTGTCACGTGCTTTGAGCTGTTTAAGCCACGTTGAGTGCGGCTGTCATTATTTGAAGAGACAACTATGATCCAAACGAGGCACGTGTAGTTGTAGTACATTTTGTTATTATTTTTAGCAGTAAACCCCCACACACAAACTCTCTCAAATTCTCTCTCTCTCACTCTCTCCCGTTCTTTAGAGTTCGGCTGGCTTCAATAGCCAACGGCTCTTGTGCAGGTAATTGAGCTTTAACATGCTCAAAGCTTATTAATACATGTAAGAGGGGTTTTGTATATGTGTGTGTGTGCGTGTATATATGTAGTTTATGGAGCTTTGTTTTGTTTTGAGTTCAATGCTGTCGCTGCTCTTCTGCCCAGTTGAGTTTTATTTATGTGACATAATTATCCCAGTAGACGTCGCCTGACAGCATAAATCCATCCGATAATCGTTCCCATGAAACGGTCAGCTTATCTACACATACATGTACATACATACAATATATGTTTAACAGTTTTCATCATATTTATTGCGAAATATTTAGGTTAAGAATCTGTGAGGGCTTCGACTTCCGAGGTGAATAGCTATCATATGCATTATACTAGAATTTATTCCATTTAAATATTTTATTGAATTTATTGCTGTTTTTTTTTATACTATTCTGTTATATATACTATATTCTGTTATATATTAATTATTTACATATTATTCTGTTTACTTTTTATTATGATTATATTTATGGATATTAAATCTTTTATTAAATAGTTTTGTACATGTATTTATTTGTTATAAAAATAGGTTTTCCTTTACTTTTAACAAATTGTATTTATTTAAATATATTATATTATGTTGTATAATATTTTCTTGCATAACAATAATATGCATTCCATTAATCTGTTATTCTTATTATTTTTTTTTCCATATATTCTTTGGATATATATTTATTTATGCACTGTTCTGTTATACAACTTTTCCTTCGTATATTGATTGGATAAATAAGCATTTATACTCATATTTACAATACTGTTATATATTATGATATATAACAGTATGTGTCATACCCATAACTCTTATGTGTTTTCTTCTGTTATACTATCAATCATACAATTTTCATTTGTAATGACTTGTGCTGCTTTATGGAAATCTCTCAGATCTTAAAGATTTATTGACATCAAGCGGAAATGGGCACAAATACACGCACGCTCTCTCTCTCTCACACACACACACATATACACACCCCACAAATCACTTACACACACACACACACTAGCTTACACACGTACAGGCGGATGGGAAGTGTATGGCTGGGCTCTACCTTTTTTTTACGCGCAATTAACCCAGTTACAAGTTCGACATGCCGCAAAGCAAACTCAGCGACTCACACACACACACACACACACACACACATCCTGCATTTATCATAATTACTTCCCCGAATATTTGTGCACAGCCCTGCCAAAAAATAATGCTGAAAAAAGTTGATGAAGGCCCACACTCAGGTACACACACACCTGCCCCTTACGAAGGCGACAATTTAAATATGAAAAAAAAAGAGTAAGAGGAACGCGCGCGTTGACTGCTTAATGTTTTAATATGCCTTCAGCAACTATTAAGAGGATTTCGCATTAAGTGCCAGGCACATATAAGACATCAATTATTTATAAATAAAAGCGCAGCCCACTTACGCACAAAGTATTTTATAGCATACTTCTGAGGGCCAAGGCACAAAGCCAAAAACCACAACAATGACAACGGCAATGTAATTGCGCTTGCAAATTGTCAACAACAGCAACAACAACAGCTGAGATAAGATGAGATAGAGCGAGAGAGAGAGAGAGCAAAAGTAAATAAATAAAAATACGACACATAAAACTAGCCAAACAAACAGCCAAGGAACATGACGACAACCAGATGCAAATGCAGAGCCAGAAGCTAGGTCACGAAATAACAACAAACTTGATTATAAAGCTACGAAGCTGGGATACGCTTTAAGACAGAGACAGAAATTCACTAGAGGGATTTACAAAAGAAATATATGATTTATATATATGCAATATATTCAATAGTAAAAGAACTTTATTGAGTTGTCTTGGGAGGCTTTCAGAGAAAAGTATTAAGCAGCATTTATATAAAAAAAATGATTTTTATTAGAGCTCGTTTCAATGCTTCAAAATACTTTATTTATGTATAAATACTATTAAAAAAAATTATAAATAAAAAATAAATTATGATGAGTTAAAAGACAGCGCGCTCTAAAATGAAATCTTAAATTGTATAAAAATAGGTTTGATACAATAATTTTAGTGATGCTCAAATAAATCACAAAGAAAATTAAATTAAATACTCTTACTAAACAAAAAAAGAAGTATTCGTTTCAAAATATTATTTTTCAGCTCACATTTGATTATCTTAAAATTTGTATTACTAATTTAAAGTTTATTATAAATAAATATTTATATTATTTTATTTGGATATTTTATATCAAAGCCCGCAAATATCTGTTGCTCGTTTTTCAATGTCTGCAAATAAGTTTCTTTCACTCACACATTGAGAAAAAACTCAAAGAGCAATTGATTGCCTCGGCTCTTCGACGAGTTCGTTCGACATCGAAAAAGTGTTTGTGCTTGTATTGGTGTATACGCGAGGTTTGTCTTCGCTAAACACATCAATAGCGTACGAGAGTGTGAAACTGAAGACTGCAAACTGACTCTTTGAATTGTCTGCTCACTTACTTAGCCTTTATTATGCCATCGTCAATCGTATTGCTCTCTAAACGATGTTCGGCAAAAGAACGTCACACGAACAGTTCAACTCAGGGCGCTCAACCGATAGTTAAAACGAAAAGAACCGAAGGTTCTTGTTCAGAGCGAGAGCGCGACTGAGTTTTATCTCTTTGGGTTGATCTCGTGAACAGAGTGTG
Organism: Drosophila borborema; assembly: GCA_030914335.1. Taxonomy (NCBI): domain Eukaryota; kingdom Metazoa; phylum Arthropoda; class Insecta; order Diptera; family Drosophilidae; genus Drosophila; species Drosophila borborema. The sequence continues at coordinate 16,049,207 of JAUESP010000310.1, forward strand.
GAGATAGCTAAGAGCTATTTGCGTAAATTAAATGATAGTCTGTTGCTTACAAGATTTGGCAAGACTAGGAAAAAATCAAAGTTAATATACATATTATCATAAGATTTTTCACTAGTAGACCTCTATAGCTAGCCGAAAATCCAAATGCTCTTTCGCAAGAGCACCCAGAATATGACTAAAGAAATATGCATAAATATGAGAGTTATGTGCGCTTATGAATATGTATGGCAGTTAGTTGGTATTTGTATTTGAACAACAGTTACTTTTCAAATCAAACAAAACCAGGAGGCCATAGACAATGCCAACACTGGAGAACAATGCACAGTGGAGCCAAGCGTTGATTGTCCAGACTTTGGGGCAATTCAAACAATTTGCTCGAATGATTAATTGACTCTCGTAATTTTTTTTTAAAGCTATCTTAATGATTGGTAATCGATAATTGTATATTAATTGAATTCGTCTGCTTTTGCGACACTGTGCGAGTGCCAAGTGGAAGGAATTCCAAAAAAAAAAAAAAACAAGAGAAACGGAAAAAAATGTCACATTGCGCACATGAAAAATGTCCTTGGGACAACGCCAAACGCCAGTCAGCGGCGAATGAGTGCGAGTGAGTGAGTGAGTGAGTGTGTGTGTGTGTGCGTGTGTGTGTGTGTGTATGTGTGTGCTCATTGTTGTTGGCTTTGCAAAGCAAGGTCATGAGTAAATACGCTGGAGCCTGCTGCTGTTTATTCTACAACAAAAGCCCGGCCAAGCACAAAAAAAAAAAAGGACACACGCTCGCAATTTATTGTCGAATCTATGTATTTATATGTGAGTGTGTGAGTGTGTGTGTATGTATAAGGGTATCTAGCTTGATGTTTCTTATTGATACAAATGCACATATGAATTTATAAAATATGCACACTCATACACACAATCAGAGGGACATATGGAGCATTTGCTTGCCAATTTGCTGTGGAAATACATTCGCAAATGCCAATGTATATCCGTTTATCAAAAAGTACATTATTGAGTGCTTGTTAGAGCTAAGCACAGACAGCTACATCTATTATATATGTATATGTATATGTTTATATATTTTCATGAAATATAATTTTACCATGTGTGAACAGTTTAATATTGTGAAACTTCTCTTTGAAGTTCATGATTGCATTTATTGCAGCTAAGATTTAATGCAGTATTTTATTTCACTGCCTTTATAGCATAAAAAAAAAATAAAAATAAATAAATAATTAAAAAAAAAAATAAATAAAATAAAAAAAAATAAATAAAAACAAAAAATAAAATAAAAATTAATTAGAATTAATGTTAAAAATAAAATCACTTTAGTTAAGATCAAATATAAGTGCTTGCATTAAATGTGTTACTTTCATTTTGGATAGAAAGCAAAAAATTTAATTTTTTCTTATTATTTATAATAATATTCAAATATTTGTGTGAAATTAAAAAAAAAAAAAACATATTCTAAATAATGATAAGTCAATAATAAATTTAACAAATTTATTAAAAATATTTTTTATGTTAGACTTTATTCATGAATTTCTATTAGTTTATAGTTTGCAAAAGAACCTACACGCTCTGCCTACGAGATCATCAAACATATATCATACTCAATCGCTCGCGCTCTGAACAAGAACCTTCGGTTCTTTTCGTTTTAATTATCGCTTGAGCGCCCTGAGTTGAGCTGTTCGTATGACGTTCTTTTGCCGAACATCGTTTAGAGAGCAAAACGATTGACGATGGCATACTGAGGCTGAGTAAGTGAACAGATAATTCAAAGAGTCGTTTAGCAGTCTTCAGTTTCACACTCTCGTACGCTATTGATGTGTTTAGCGAAGACAAGCCTCGCTTACACACCAATACATACACAAAGACTTTTTGCTGTTCGATTACGAACGAACTTGTCGAAGAGCCGATGCAATCGATTGCTCTCTGAGTTTTTTCACAAAGTGTGCGTAGAATTCACTTATTTACTGGCATTGCGCTCTGTTTAATATTTATTTTATTTATTTAGATATAATATTATATTATTAATATACATAATAATGAAGCAGATATGGATTATTAAAATTATTTATAAATAAAAAAAGAATTTATAAATAAGCTAAGCTTGCAAAGCAAATTCATATAGCAAAATTTTAGCTAACTACTAAAGTTAGCTCTACGCAATAGTATTATGGCTACACCACAAAATTATCCTATTCATAGGAGTTTACACAGCACATAATGTATACCCTGTGATTCACGTTTAAAATAACGATATGAGTACACACTTTAAGCGGATTTAGCGCAATTTCCACATGTGAATGCTGGACTAAGTGAGAGCCAAAATGAACAGCGCAATTTTCGTCGACGAATTAATGAGCTTTCCCTTCCGCTGTCAAAGTGTGTGTATGAGAGAGAGAGGGAGAGATAGTAAGGATGTGTGTGTGTGTGTGTGTGTGGGGAGAGCTTGTCCCAACTTTAGCATATGCACATGAATAATGCAGCCGGGTTTGTAGGTTCTGCTATTGATTTCGAAACAAAAATCGCATACGCCGCGTATGCGAGCAAACAAAGGAAGGCAACCAACAAATGGGCCATAGTTGTGCGAGTGTGCCTGTGTGTGTGTGTGTTTGAAAACATATGACTCTAGAGATTAAGCCATTGTTTGTAATGGGAGCCGCAGCTAGCGCGTGGCTGAGCTGCGGCTTAACGATTGCGAATGCAAACAAAAGTTGAAGGGGCGGAGAGAAGAGTGTAGAGAGTGAGCAAGGGTAGGGGAATATTGGTTAGCCTATTTTCAGTTGTTTAACTATGAACTAACCATGGGCATATACACATATTCATATTCTATTCATATTGCAGCCCCAGCACCCCAACAGTGTAATGCGCCTTGGGGGTAGTGGTATACCATACGACGGTGACCCCCTGACAATGAGCGCAGCTGGCAATGACTATGCCGAATTATGCGATCTTGGACCATCACGTTGGAGTGCACGCGCCTATGGATATCATGCAACACAAGCAGCAAACGCATCCGGCCTTGGAATTGGGGGTATTGGTGTACCCGGCGCCACACAATCATCATCGAGCGTACCGACGGGCGGCTCATCGGGCCTCAGCGCTCATCATTTGCGGAGCAGCGCAGCGCAGTCAAACAGTTACGAGGCGGAGGACATTGGATTGGCATTTGGCATGATCAGTCCGCCGCCAGGCAGCGCCGGGCATGTGGGCCATTATGGCCCCGGCGCCGGCTCACGTGTGGGCAACAGCACCAGTTCACTGCGTGCCGGAGGCGGTGGAGGCGGCAGCGGTGGTCGCTCCGGCCTCTACTATTCCCCACCGGGCACATCCTACACGATCATTGAGCGTCCCCATTCGCCGCACTACTATTACAATTCGGCTGGTGTGCCGACCAAGGGCGGCTCGTTGCCGGGTCGCGGCTCAGCGTATCTCAGCTCCTCACCATCCAGTCACATGGCCGCCGGCACTGCGGGCACGCTGCCCACCTCGACGGCGGCAAGCGGCCGCCACTCGGCCTCGGCCATGGGCAATGGCAACAAGAAGCGGCCCATATCGCCGGAGCAGGTGCTGCGCATGTTCGGTGCCACGCAGTCGTCTTCAGTTCCTACGAGTAGCTATCACTATAGCAACGGCGGCACCCGGGATCGGGATCGCACTGGACGGCGTAGCCCGGCCAGCAGTCCGCCCTCAACAACGCATCAGGTAAGTTGGCTTAATATTCTGTTCAGAGATAATCCATTTGATCTATTATACATTGTTTTCTCCATTTCTTGACAGATCTATCGAGATCGCGAACGAGATCGAGATCGCAGTGTGCCCAACATACATGAACTTACGACGCGCACTGTTTCCATGTCACGTGATCAGCAAGTGGATCACGGCTTTGGCATTTGCGTTAAAGGAGGCAAAGACTCAGGTAAGTTTTAATAAAACAAATATGCGTATAAAGAGCCGCTCAACCTGTGGGCAAACATTGGGTAAAAAATAATAAAGGAATATTTTTATAAAGAATTAAAAAGATACTTATGCGTATTACATAAAATATGTGTCAATAAAAAATTCTAGTGAATTGTTATATTTGTTTCTAGTATTTATAGTCCTCTCTCTCTTCATTTATTTTATTGATACAAAAAAAAAAAAAAACAAACAAAAACAAAAACAAACAAAAATAAAATAAAAAAAACGAAATAAAATAAAAATAAAAAAAGATTTTTGTATACTTAAATTTTTCTATTAAACATTATTAAATATTTTTATTTATTAAATTTTTTTTTTAACGTGTTTACAGTACAAGCTAAAATAAATTTTTAATAATATGAAAATGAAGGCAAATAAAATTAATAAAAAAATAATAAATAATAGTAAGAAACTAATTGTTAATTTATTTTATTTATTTACGAAATACCAAAAAAAAGTAAATGAACAAATATTTATTTAATTTATTTAAAAAAGGCCAATTTTATTAACTTTATGCTAATAATATACATTTTTTCTTTAACTCATTCTTAAAATATTAATTTCGCTTTAACAGGAAATATAGCATGTAAAGCTTTAAAAATGTATTTATATATACAACGGGTTTTTCAATTCGTATTTTTAGTTAAGAAAAGTCTCGACTGGGCTAACTCAATCAACCTTTAAGTACTTTTCAAAAGAAATATAGAAAATGTAAAGGAAAGCTTCTTTCTCAGTCCAATGAATAGGCACAGATGCTCTCGATGCGAACAGTCTCATACACACATACACACATACATGCTACATACGTGTGTATATAGTATATGAGTGTGATTGTAGTTTACCAGGATGTTTATTTGTGGAGTAACTCCTTGACGTTTGCAATGTTACGCCCAGTCGATTCGAAGTTCAATTGCTTGTCGCTCACGTGTGAGACGATGTGTGGAACCTCAATTGGACTGACTCTTTAGAGCATTTCATGCAATTTAATTTTCAATTCGTCGGTCTCGTCTCCCCTTTTTGCCCACCTCTATTTTTTTTTTTTTTCGTGTACATTCGCTTTAGTGTTATAAAACGGCAGCAGCTTTGACATTTCCAAGCGCATTTTGCACCTGGCTACCTCTCGATGTCCATGTGCCCCTATCTCTATCTCTATCTCTGTCTTGGTTTCTGTCTCTGTTTCCTGCCACGCGCTCGTCCATTCACTGTGGGGTTTTATTTATTTTTAGCGTACAACGTGCGACGGCTTTAAAATCGATAAAAAAAAAAAAAGAATCTATTTAAGTCGTGCAGCCGCGTATGCAGGAAGGTTCCATCTATCAATTCCATCTAACCGTCGACTCGCACAGTCTTTCTGCCTTCTGTTCTGCCTTTTTCGGCACATATGGCTGCAATGCCCTTACCTACAGCGAAACACAGACAGACACACATATACTCACTCACTCACGTTCATTCATGCTTAATGAAAAAGGCTTACCGAAAAACAAAGTCATAAAAAAGAAACTTCAAATGTCCAAGGCGTAGCTGCTTGGATACCCTATGTTTGGCTAGCTGCTGTTGGAATTAAAAATTATAGATTTTATATATTTATATTTTTAGTTTATTCAGTTCTTATAGAGTTATAATAAAATGTTAATAATAAAAAAAAATAATAAAAATATAATTTAAATTCGTATGAAAAGTTTTAATAAACTTATATTAAAAAATAAAATAAATAATAATTAAAAATTCATTAATAAAGCTATAATAAATTTAAATATAAGAATCAACTTGTAATAAAAAACAGTATTTTTTTGTTATTATAAATCATAATCATATATTATGGTATATCACTACATAAACATATCGATTATTATCGATAAACATAATTTGACCTTTACATCATGTTTAATCGTCAAGAAATTCATTTGATATGCTCTGCTGTATCATTTGACACACATACGCACCATTACACCCTTTATTTTGTAGGCTAACCAGTTTTTAATGGCTACAGGGTATATATATAAATTTGGTCTAGCTGTGGGCGGTGCAGTGGGGCGTGTGCCCGAGTGCTGTGTGCCATGTTGTCTCTTTTAATAAAAGTTTAATGCGCGCAGCGCTTGCTAATTGATTTCTTTACTTTAATGTTGTTTTCTCTTTTGCTGTTTTTATCGACAGGCTTAGGTGTTTACATCTCACGCATCGAGGAGAATTCGGTGGCGGAGCGCGCCGGCCTACGACCCGGTGATACAATCCTAGAGGTGAACGGCACGCCATTCACCTCAATCAATCACGAGGAGGCGCTTAAGGTGAGCTAACTGCAAATGATTTCAGTCAATGAGACTATCTTTTGATACATTTAACAGTAGCTTAAATATTTTTCTATAAATCTATATATATATAAATATGGAAAAATCGATTAGAGCACATTACGAGCGAGACAGAGGGAATTTATAGTAAAAACACGCTAGATAAGAAGATGTAAACGGCTTTACAAAATTCTAGTTAAATAAATTATATAATACAGTTAATGCTAACGAGCCAACTACTGTTGGCTAACAAGATTTTGCCATGGTCCGTTGGAAAAGTTGAAACACAACAAGCCTTTCCATTTAAGCATGTGCCACAGTCCTTGAGCTTAGACAACGGCAGCGAAAAATCTTTTCTATTCAAAAGAGATAATTTAATTGTACACTTTATTGATTTTTAATGCGATTTGGTTCGATAGGCTGCTTGTTTGCCTGTTAATAGTTGCGATAAGGGCCAATGCATTCGAGTAGCAGTGCCTTTTATGTGCGCCACTTGGCAGAGTATCTAAATCGCCTCCACCTCCACTACACACATTCCACTCTGCCACCCCCTCGCCATCCTCACAGTACATAACCCACATTGGCAGCCAAGTTGGGGACAGCTGCGCTGCCTTCGCTGACAGCGAAAGTCAATTTATTGTGGAATATTTTATGTGACACGTTATGATAGTCAATATAATTCTTCATATACGAACAGTAGCTGTGCTGCCATTACTGTGTGCGTGTGGCTCCATCAAAGGATATTAGACTAGGAGTCCGAGGGGCTATGTGGCAGCTGAGTTGAGCACATGTTGTGCCACTTCCCACGCTGCTTTCCAATTTAAACTTTATTTCAACGACAACAATTTGTTTGGCAATGCATGTACAAGAAATAGAACAGGTCTATTGCCGTTGTGACCTAACTCTCTCTCTTGTTCTCTGTCTGTCTCTATCTCTGCGGTGTCCTCGTTCTTTGCTCTGAACGATTTTGAGTAGTTTTTTCTTGACTATATCTTGCACTTAACATATTATGAAACATTATGTATAAAATAATAATACTAAACGTTGAACGAAATACAACATGAGTAAATGAAATACACACACACACACACACACACTAATACAAATATACACTGAGAAAAAATTGGCAATAGATTAGTCGCATTGAATTCACTTTATCAATTTACTTAAGTAGAATATTTTTTGTTGTTCTACAATTTTTTCTAGTATTTATTTATGTTTTATTTGATTTATTTATTTTGTAAACTACGCTTCAGCTAACACCTTAAGCACAATAAATTCGTATACTGTACTGCAGCTCAAAGTATTTTACTCAAACCTCGTACTTTTGAAATATCTAATTTAGAATTTTTCTAAATTTATTAATAGATTTAAAAAAAAAATAAATTAAAGCTAAACATTTTTTTATATCACGTGAATCTTAATAAAGCTCGTGAGAGCAATCTTTAATTAGGATTTTTTAACTACTTTAAATAATAAATTTTTAAAGAACTTATTATGTTTGTTAAAATGACAAAAAATAAATTTTCAAATGAATTTTTTTTAGTTTACATAAATTATTTATTTAAAAATTTGCTGATAAGCAGAAAATGTTTGACTTTTCATTTAGAAAACTCTTCAAAAATGTTGTTTAAATAAATATATTTTTTATATTTTTTGAAAGACAAGTTCAAACTCTTTCGCAACTTGTCAACTAGCCAAACTCCAAAGCTAACAAAAATCCATTTTGAATAAATTTCCCGAATGAAGCAACAAAAGTTAGACTCTGAGCTCTATCCACAACATGTTAAGCCACACAAACTGTATGCGGTTAATGTTTTGGGATTATTTCAAAACGAAATTCGAGGCTTGGACATTTGTGCCAAGCAATTAGCACAATTGCACGCAAATGAGTTTTTGGTTTTGAGCAATTAAAATGCTGACAGCTAAATGCAGCAAATGCTAAAATATTCTCAAATATGGCAAATATGGAAATTATCTGACATAAAGCAAAAACCGCAATAAATGCACAAACAATAGCTGTTAAGTGGACACGCCCACTTTTTAAGCATTGGGTACGCCCAGTTGAGTAGATTTATTAAGTAATTACAATTTCGTTTGATATTTATTTTATTTTATTTTATTTAATTTTTTGTGGTTTTTCTCTTTTTGTAAGTTTTTGCTACCCGTTTTTTGCTCTCTTTGCTTCCCCTTCTATCGTTCGTTCGTTTCGCTTGCATCTTCCATCTTCCGTCTCTCTTTTGTGTCTCTTCTATTGCCACATTTTTTCTTAACGCAGAGATGTGTGCAGATATTGAAATCGTCACGTCAAATCAGTATGACGGTGCGAGCGCCACCCACGCTGAACTCAACGGCGCCGCTGCACGGTTTTGGTCCACCCTCGCGGGATCCCATGTACGCATCGATGGCCCCCCTATTACCCCAATCGGCAGCCGCTCAGGCAGCAGCCGCCGGCGTCGGTGGTTCAGGTTTGCCCTTTCGTCAGACCTGCTCTTGGATGGATCGACACGGTCGTCCGGCCTCGCCGCCCATGGAGTATGGCGGCAGACGAAACGATCGAAGAGATCGGTGAGCTGGAATAAATAAATATATATATATATATATTTATACTATATAGAGTAATATTGCTTGCTTCTCTAGGGTACGTCGCGTGGAACTGCTCATTGAGCCGGGCCAATCGCTGGGCCTGATGATACGCGGCGGCGTGGAGTACGGCCTGGGCATCTTTGTGACGGGCGTCGACAAGGATAGCGTCGCAGATCGTGCTGGTCTTATGATTGGCGACGAAATCTTAGAGGTCAATGATCAGTCGTTCCTCGATGTGACGCACGACGAGGCCGTTAGTCAGCTGAAATATCACAAGCGCATGTCGCTGGTGATACGTGACGTGGGCAAGGTGCCGCACTCCTGCACATCCATCGAAATGGAGCCCTGGGATGCGTACAGTCCAACGGGCACGAGGTGAGCTAAGAGATGGGAACAGGGAGAGGTAATTAGGTATGGGTGAGTGGAGAGTGTGGTATGAAGAAAGGAGGGTGAAAAGAGGAGCGAGAAGAAGACAGATAAAAGGAGAAAGAAGATTGAAGATAGGAGAAAGTGGAGAGAGGGAATTAGACAGTGGAGAGTGGACAGTGGATAGCGGGGAGTTGAGTGAGGAGAGAGGAGAGTGGATAGTGGTGAATAAAGAATGGAAAGTGCTGAATGGAGAGATGGGAGAGGAAAGATACTGAAGAATGCAGAGAGTATGGGAGATGACAAACAAGAAATGTTAGATGAGAAATGATAGTTAAGAAATAAGAGAAGAATTCTAGATGACAGATTATATAATATATTAACTATACATTTCTTGCCCTCATCTCTTACAGAGCACGCCGAAAAGGTCAGATTGCGACCATGGTGGAGGAGAAGGCGCGCTCGCTGCTGCCACGACATCATTTTGCAAGTCTTTCGTATTATATAGCCGAATATAGTATGAAAGCAATGACCATAGATGCCTTTGTTGCCGTCTTATTAGAGATGTTAGATACGTACGAAAAGGTAAGCGAGACTCTCTGTCTCTCTCTCTCTCTCTCTCTCTCTCATTCAAAATGCTAATCCACTCGATCATTAGCACACGCTTGTGACGGAAATTCGAGAGCTCGTCTTTCCGGAGGATCGTACACGTTACGATGAGCTAGTGTATCGCCGTGAGCGCGATCCATATAGCGTGGATAGGCATAGGGTAAGATTGTCTAATAACTTTATATATAGAGAGAGCTCATTTCAATGTTCGTCTAATTTTGGTTAATTCCATTTCTGCAGCGTAAAGGAGACCCCGCACGTGATTTGCCGGTAAGCTTTTTAGAAGATTTATTCTACGACACTGACACCATATATACCTAGCAGCGCATGTTAAACTATTGTACGACAAAAATAATTTAACTACTCGCCTAGCAAATAGTAAAAAAGAAAATAATTGAATACTCTATAAAAATAATCTATATATACTGAACTCTATTTATCTGTGTATTCTTCAACTACGAAACTGTTTCAATGAGAAATTTAATTTTATTTACATCTTATTGTTGTTGTCGCTGTTGTTGTCATTGTTGTTGTAATCTTTTGTTAAATTTAATTGTTTAATTCTTTAATATTATAAGTACCTACTCTATACTCTATACTCTATACACAAGCAAATACACGACACTTGTCCAGACAAAGCAAAACTTGTAGTTTAATTACTCCATCGTGTAGGAAACTTTCAACAACTTTACTTGAATTGTTTCTTTATTTATATTTATCTATTGTTTATGCTTAATAGTTGTTCTCTGTTTGCTCTGCATGCTTAACAATTTGAGAAAAGCTTTATTTAATTCGGCTTTCCGATTTTGTTTGCCTGGCTCAAACAAATATCGAGACCAAAACGAATGTCAATTTTTATTTAAGCAAAAAAGAAAAAAAAAAAAAACATAATGCAAACTATAATATGAAAAGAATTCAACAATGCAGTTTTTGTAGTTGCACAAAAATTCTTTTTTCTTCTAGGCCTAAGTAGCAGGCACAGGTAAACGCTGTGCCATGCGCGCCCAATTTATCGATAACACAGTAAGATCGATAATAGACGCCGTTCATTGATTAGGTTTAGTTGACTAAGAATAACAAAATCAATCGATTGTAATATAATGGAATTTCGTATCATGTATTATTCAGATATATAAGTATAACTATATCGCACCTATAATACTATATATATATATAATATAACCAAACAGCAGTCACCGATAACTCACTCAAAACTCTGCTTAAAACCTAATTAGGCACCTAACGGAACAAAAGCTATATGTATATATACATATATAAAATTGCACTGATCACCCCTCTCTCTCTCTATCTATCTTACTCGCTCGCTTTTTGCGACGCTCTCTCTCTCTCTCACACACACTCTATCTGTGTAGCTGGCTCTATAAAAACTGTTCAAGGCTTAGCCGTAGACCCTATATATCATATTTCGCTCTCTCTCTCTCTCTCTCTGACTCACTCTGTCTCACTCTCTGTCTGTCACACTGTCTCACTCTTTCACTCACGTTCTCTGACTCTGAATCGTATGCAACAACAACGTTCGTTCCATTCCATTCCCAATAGGTAACAGCTGACGATATGGAAGTAAGCGCCGCAACTGGACGCAGTCCCTCATCGGACTCGGGGCTGGGCGGCATGACCGTAACGGATATACATAAACGGTACCTAAACACACACACACACACACACATACTGAGCACTAACTACAACTAACTAAACAAAATAGACCCACTATCAAGAAATGACCACTATTGAACTGTAACTGTTATTCCGTTAACCGTTCCGTTGATAGACCCGCACTGCAGTTGCCCTATCGGCCCATGTCGGCGGGACCAGTATTGCATCGATCACAGCATTATCAGCTAGCCACAGGCACAGCCACATCACATGCAGCTAGCAACCAATCATCATCACCAACGCCACCTTCACTACAACAACTACAACAACTACAACAACAACAACAACAACAACATTATCCACATCATACCTCATTGCGTCATCTGGGCGGCGTTGGAAGTGCGCGTCATCATCAGCATCTTCTTCCACATCAACAGCAACAGCAGCAGCAGCTACAGCAGCAGCAGCAGCAGCAACAACATTTGGGACCAAATCAATTTAAAGTCAAGCAAGCCAAAGACAATCAGCAACAGGTCAGGAATTTGCTAAAACAAGCTCACTGATCTGTCTCAAGCAAGCTCTATTCTGGCTCTGTCCCTGCTAAAGACTTTCAAGACTATCCATAGTTCTCTCTCTCTCTCTCTCTCTCTCTCTCTATCTATCTATCTCTTTCTTTGCTAGCAATCAGAAATCGTTGGGTTCTAAGCAAACAATTCTTTTGATTTCTGTTTAATCTTCAAGTCTCTTTCTCACTTTCTCTCTCGGCTCAAATAATTCAAGAAAGAAAACTAATTTAATTGCATTTATAATAAAAAAAAAAATATATATATATATATTTATATAAAATTGACATTCGGTACTAAAATCGGTTCTACTGGAGCCATTCCTTATATTGTGTGTTGTCTGTTGTCTCGAGTTTGTTTATTCATTTTATTCAATTTTCATTTACAATTTTTGTCAAATAATTCTTAATGTTTTCTCGTGTATGTCTAAGTGTCCAATTTGTTTAATGTTCTCTGTCTCTCTCTCTCTCTATTTCTCTTTTTTGTTTTGTTTTCAAACTATTTTCATTTTTAACTGTTGTCTAATTGGCTGCTAAGTGTAGTAGATTAATTGGCTTTTAAGTGTTAATCAAGCTAAAAAGACTTGGCTTACAAGAAAAAACAAATTATATAGAAAAAAAAAGCAAAAAAACCAAACAAAAATTGATTTTCCGCTTCTCCTTCTTCTTCTTCTTCTTCTTCTTCTTGTTTGGCTTAGGAATACGGCTGTGATGAGCATAGAACTCGACGGGGCAGCGAAACCCTATTACCGGAATATGAACAAGATACGGTGAGTAAAAGATATAGAGCATTATCTTGGCAGGTAAAGGGGCTCCAACTCTCGCGATATATAAGTCTTTGTCTAGCTGCTCATCATATCATATCACTCCGCTCATTATCATCTCTTTCAGCCTCTCTTTACCTCTCTACAGATATACTTACCATCCTCCACATGACATTTCAGAGCTCAAGAACTTCTATGCAAACACTTTAGCTTTGTTTCTTTATTATTAACTAATTTAAGATATAACTAAAACACTAAGCTTAAGCACTAAGAGCCTTCAACTCTTGATGGATTATGTTTATATGTGTATGTATATATAGTCTATATAGCATGTATGTCTACGTATAAGCAGTGTAATCAATACGTCGATGCAATCCAATTGAGCTCAAACGGACCGCAGACCCTTTCTCCCCTCTCCCTCTCTCTCTCTCTCTCTTTACATTTTGTCGTGCGCGGCGCTGTCGTCCGCTGCGGACCAGGCAACGGCTCCACCCACAACGGGCAAATGATAGTCGCGCGGCGGCGTAAAGGGGCGCACAAAGTGTCGCCACTGATGGTGGGCGTGGTGCGGATGATGTGCCTGATGATGAGGGGGCGTTGTCACAGTTGTCGCGGTCGCATGTTGGTGCTGCTGATGGCAGCTATTGGGCTCGAATTTCGGGCGTGGTATGCGCAATTGTTTGATCTCGGTCAAATAGGTCTCCATGTTGCAGTCCGCCGCAGTGTTGTTTGTTCGCCTGTTGATTTGTTGAGTTGTTTTAATGAATCGCCTGATTTGCAGCTCTTTCTATAGCTGTTGTCGCTGCTGTTGCTGTCGTTGTTGTTGTTTAACCAACTCGCTAATGTTATGGAGTGTGAAATCGGGTGTCGGTTGTCAACAATTTGCCATGGCTAAAGTTAAACAAAATAACAAATCGTACTTGGTTAGTACATATGGGAAATGAAAGTGTTGTGTGTATATAGATAGAGAAAGAGTGATGGATCGAAAAGAGAGAAGTAGATAGCAAGATGGAGATAGTTAGAGAGTAAGTTATGCAGATAAATAGATAGAAAGATCAAGAAGGATATTTGTTTTAGAGATGAAATCGATTGTTAGATAAACAGATAGGTAGATAGATAAATATATAGTATGATATGGAAAGATAGACATATGAAGGCAGGGAGAATTAGATGCATAGAAAAATTGATAAATATATGAAGAGACAGATGGAAAGATAGACCAATAGACATATAGACACAAATATACATTTATATATTTTTAAAAATTAAAGAATAGTTGAAGAGATTGATAGATAGACAGGTTAAACTATGAAAAGCAAGAAATCTATCATTTCTAGTTGCAAATAAAAGCAATGTAGGCCATTGCATATATATTTGCACATATAGGAAAAAATTAAATGTAGAGTGAAAAGAAGCCAACGATAAAATCAAAATTTCTATTACAATCTATATGATCTATGCTCTCTAGCATAAATTGTCATATTCTATTTAAGCTGAGCTTTTAGTGATTTATCTAGCTACTTTATACATTTTATTGCCACAAATCTTCACAATCTTTACTGACTTTGATGTGACTGCTTTAAGCACGTTTCTATGCACAAAGCTCTTAAGATGAAAATAAATTGCTCAAGCTGTTAAATTCTAGACTTTTTTTTTACTCATTTTGAAAATTTTACGAGTGAAGCTTCACCAACAGCAAATGAATGTGAACGTTTACTTTTACTATTTTAAGTGTGCTGCAGCTCTTTTATATATATATATATATATATATATATATATATATATATATATTTATATACTATATGCATTTTACTTATGTGGGATACATTTTTAATGCTTAACCGGCTGCATTATAAAGTTATTATGTCTTTTGCTTTATCAAGGAGTGCACGAAAAGTGAAAGTCAATTGGCTGCTTGCTTTTAAAGACAAAAGCAACAAATAGCAACAGTAACAGCAACAGCAACAGCAACATGAGCAACATTCGTTTGTTGCCAGGCATTGTCAGAAGACATGAAAATTGCTATAATTTCCGGAAAAGGCGTTCATCCAAATCCGAGTCCCAAAATCAAAACGCATCTCGACTGCAAGTTCAATGTGGTGTTAAATGATTTAGCTCTGTCAGCAGACATTTGACATGCAATATGCCCAAGAAAGAGAAAGAGTGAGAGAGAGAGAGAGAGAGAGAGAGAGAGAAAGAGAGAGAGGGGAGGGTAGGGGAAGCTAGAGTGAGAGAGCAAGCTGTTTGCACAGCTGACAAAAGAGTTGGCGCTGCGACTACTTCGACGGGTGACCAGCGACCGACCGGCTGGAGCAGGCGAGCAACCAGTTTGATTTCAACTAAAACAGACAAACAACTTTTTGTTGTTGTTGTTGTAGTTGTTGTTGCTGTTGCCGTTTAGTGGATGTCTGGGCACTGCGACACTCACTTTTTGTTGAAATTACAACGGGCAGCAAGTCCATCTGGTGGCAGCAGGCAGAAGCCAGCCAAAGACCAAAACTCAAACTGGGTCATTAGAGAAACGTACTAAATAAGGTACAAAACTTTGTCAAGAGCAGGCCGGGCGAGCAGCATAAATGGAAAGTAAATAGCTGTTGTTGTTGCTGCTGCTGCTGTTGCTGTTGCTGCATTTACGAAAGCGGCAAACAAGCAACTCGAAAAATGTTGTTTATAATGTAAATAGACGTTAAATAAATCATTTTGATGCGTAGCAGCAGCAGCAGCAGCAACAACAATAAACCAGCCAAATTCCGGTCCGAAAAGTCCATGGCTGTAAAGGCATAATCAACACACACTTTAATAGACCCAGTTGCTAGCCTAGAAGCAGAAGCAGAGGGAGAGAGAGAGAGAGAGAGAAGTAACAGCAGCAGCAGCAACAGCAGAACTCCCGCTGCTAATAAAGTCCAATTGTGTTGCACAGTGTCAAAGTCTTTGACTTGGTTTTTAATTTTGTTTACAGTTACGCTGGAAGTTCTCTCCCAGCTAAAGTTCAACTTCTTTGTTAACTGTTTGTTTTGACCAGCGCTCAATTATGTGATCACCATTCACGTCTGCCTTGCAATGATTAGTGTTTGATTTAATTGACTACGAAAAACGTTGAGAAGTTCGAAAGAAACAACAGATTGCAGATAAGTCTGTGAGCCGTCAATTAAATGCCCTAACGAATTGAAGATAAGCTAAGATATAGATGTAATGCAGATGAACCTATAAGCAAGATGTACTATGCTTAAAAGACATTAAAATCATTTGTGAGCTGCGAGCTCGCATGAGCCTGCAGAATGTGTAAACTCTTTACAACTTTTATATATGGGAACTTGTGGGGTGATAGACAATAAAAAACTAGCTCTGTAGCTAAAATATTTAAATATTTCCTATATAGACATTATTGGCTATTTTTTAAAATTATCATTATATATTTAATATATATTTAAAACATAGCTTAACAGCTTCTATGGAAATGTAAATCTTTTGCTCATCAATCATAAATTGCACATAAAAATCAATAAGCGTTAAAAATCAATAGATTGAATGAGTCATGCATAGAAACTACTATATATATATTCATATTTAGATATAGCTATGTCAAATAGTTACTGATAAATATTACAACTTATAAAGAACTATCAACTACTAGCTCTAAATAAGAATCAATTTGATATAATATATATAACGTAACTGAATGATAAATAACATATTGATCTCTCTTTCAAATGCTTACAACTTTTACGCTAAAGAACAAACTATAAATAGCTATGTACATGCCAGAGATATTGGCCATAAATGCATAATCACTTACAGAGACAAAAATAGATATATAGCTATAAGCCAAATAGATTTGCAAACTATTGCTCAATAACATCGTCAACATCGTAACTTTTATGGAAATTTAATTTGTTTAAGCCTCATAAATTGTTAACAAGAATGAGTCATCGTCAGCATCTGTCCTATATATGTGCTAAGCAAGAAATCTTGAGCAATTTGAATTAAGAGCGAAAGCAACTTTTTGATGTTGGCTATAATAGATTGAAGCTAAATCTAGCTATTTCAGCTAATGTGCAAACCTTTGACAACATCTTGCTCGCTGCCTCTCCCTGTCCTTATCTCTCTCTCTCTCTCTCTCTCTCTCTCTCTCTCTCTCTCTCTCTTGGTCTCCCTGACAATGTCCAACTCCCGATTTGAAACTTTGACCCACTTAAGTCAATAACATAAATATTTAATCATATTGCACAATGAGCGCTTTGGGGCGTTTTGGCTTTGACAGCAGCTTAGCGATCGGACAAGCCGTCTGTCAGGCATATTATTTTTGTGGGTCAATGAGCGAGGAATAATACTCCACGCATATGGCATTATATCGAGAGTGACACAATGGGCTGTTCGCAAGATCTTCTGGCTGCGGGCAGACAATGGTGTGAATTGGACAGCAAATTAGCTGCTCACCTTTTGTTTACACAAGATTAATAGACAGCGTTAGATGGACTACAGAAGAAAAAAAAGGTTTGCTTTTGGTTCTTTGGCTGGAAAAAGTTGAAGCTGACATTGCGTGAAAACTTTCACAGGCGCACCAGAGAATTTTCCAAGAGCAACAATAATGAAATTGACGTCCAATTGCCCAACCCCATTTAACTGTTTGCCGGCTTTTCTAGCTGGCGGCTATAACTGGGTTTTTTTTTTTCTCTCATTTTTTTCCGTTTTTTTTTATATTTTATTTTTTTATATTTTTTTATTTCAGTCAGCACTTTTTCGAAATCCGCTTAGGGCTCACAATTTAAAATCAATCAAATTTATGACTTTGCAAACTACACAGCTCGTCGTTATATAGTATCTATATATGTATGCTCTATAGCTGTATCTGTGCGAGTGTGTGTGTGTGTGTGTTGAGATTTGTAACCAAATCCAAGCTGAGGCAGCTTCACATCAACACATGCCATTGACCTCAATGCGTAGAGACTTGACGAGTTGCTCAACTACCATTAGCTACGCATTGAAATATATATTATATTACTATTATATATGCCTCGCATATAGGTGTATATATGTACATATGTACACCTCTTATATGTGTGCAATTTATTGGGTTATTGACTTCAAGAGTAGTGGGTGGTCTTTGAATACGGGTTTCAAGGTCAAAACTAAATGAAGATATTTTTGATGAGGGTTTTTTTTTTTAAGTTTATAATAAATAGCAATTGAAGCAATTGGAGTTTTAATTAATAAAATAGAACTTTTTAAGTTAGTTAAATTTAAAAAAAAATAGTATTTTATATAAATATATTAAATTTTAAATTTTTTTATACATAATCAAGCAAACTTCAATTTGTTAACTAATTTGCTCAGTGCTCAGACTCTGCATGTTCAGTCAATTATTTTCTTTAGCAAATTCAAATTAAATCTTAATAAAAAAAAGAACTTCAGCAAGTAAAGCCAAGTCTGAGCAACAGTCAGCTGTGTTTATTGCCTAGCCTAAGCCTAACTGCTTTCCCTTTAGCTGGCTTTTTCGACTGCCTTTTGTAGGTCGAAATGTTTAGCGGCTTGGCTCGTAGATATTTTTTTTTTTTTGTTCATGCACAGAATCTAGACTTCCGTCAGCTACAGACAGAAAGCAACTTAATTGCAAAACCAGTCGGCACTAAAATACAGAAAAAAAAAAAAAAAAAAACAGCAAAACAAAACAAAACTTCAACTGAAGTTGAAGCTACGACTGTTTGAGGCAAAAGCCGCTGGCTGCAGGCAATTAAAAAACACAGCAGAAAAAAAAAACGAACATAAACAAAAGAAATTAGCAGACATAAAAAACCGAGCAGAAGGTGAGAAATAGAAGCTAATTGAATGCAAATACAAATGCAAAAAAAAAAAAAAAGCTGATGAGGATGTGGAAAAACTCATTACATGAAGATCCGCAACTGCCTTTTGGGGTTGTGACACATGTGTGGCAAAAAGTCTGGCGGCCAAATGTTGCAAACAAATTATATATATACATTCATATATATATAAAATACACACACAATGATGATATAACAACAAGAGCTAGACATTGCCTATGGCAATTGCCGCGCTCGGCCAGGTAACTTCTTTCAATTGCTGTTGCTTATTGTTTATGCAACAATTTGTGGCAAACAGAGCGCGAAATGAGCGGCAACGACGCCAAATTTGTCAACTCGCAACAACTTGTTTAAGTTAGTTTCTACTTTTTTTTTTTTTTTTTTTTTTTTTATCATCATCAACTTCTGCTTCCTCTACTCATTTTTAGTATTTACACGTAATTTGCAATTTATACGCACGTTTTGTAGCTCTGCATATGCTGTGAACTCAGCCGTGGTAGCTGCTGCTGCTGCTGCTGCTGCTTCGTTGTCTCTGTGGCTCTGCTCGAGTTTGGCTTTCGCTTGTAGCTCAGCTTGGTCTCTTCTCTTGGTGTCTCGGTGGGCCGCCAACCTTACGCTTCAAGCAACGACGCGCAACTAAAAACTGAAAATGCAGACGCGGCCAAAACAGCAGCCGACTGCGCTGTCGACATCGACAGCGACGCTGTTTTGAAATATACACTGCAGCCGGAGCATGGGAGTTATTGGAGTCATTTTGAAAGACTTGAAGAAGGCTTGGTTTGAGTAATTTGGTAGAGAAGAATTGTAGATGAGTTATAAATGAGTTTGATATATGATATATGTATGTACATGAGTTGCAGATGAGTGTACTAATTTTTTGGGCAGCTGATCTACATACAAATAAATAATACAAATATTACTCTAGTACTCTAAGTATTCCAACTATTATAAATATTGCAAGTATTGCTAGTATGCCAAGCAGTCTAGGTAGTCCAACTATTGCTGAGTATTAAGTGCTTCAATTATTGCAAGTACTCTTCCCATTGTACTTGCAATTGTCCAAGTACTTGGAAGTACTCTTCCAATTGTCCCTTAGTATTCACAATACTTTTAGTATTGCAAGTACTCCAAGTACTCCAAGTATTCCAACTATTCCCAATATACCACGCGTTCCTTGGCATTCATAATACTCTTAGTATTCCAACTATTCCGAGTGTTCCAAGTACTTCTAGTACTCCAGCTATTACAAAATATTCCTTAGTACTCAAAATACTCCAAGCACTGCAACTATTTCGAGTGTTCCCAGTATTGTGAGTATTCCAAGCGCACTGAGCATTATTCTTTTAAATTCTAATGCAGCATTAAGACCCGCACCTCAGCTCGTCTCTAACTATTATATGAAACTCTTAGCCTTGTCACTCTACTCTCTTATTTGTCGGCTTAGAGCTGTCAAAATTTTCATCTGCATCTACTAAACGCTTCACTTGCAGCCTACAACTCATTTTTCACCTGAATCATGCATCATAAAAATTAGATGCAAAAGAATTTACTGTTTAATTTCCTAAGTAAAACAGACATTTAAACAGCTGCATAAGAAATATTCCAAGGAACTCAGAGTAAAGCTGTTCTTATATATTATTTATGCATATATATGCCAACAAATTCTGTTTTCTTTAATATAAAGTTACTTCATATAAGATGATCAAAACTACAAATCAGTCAACATACAAAATATATATTTTTCAACAACACCCAAAGTTATATAATATATAAAGCCATGCCATATCATAACAAAAGTGTATACAAAAGTTGACTTTGCAACTTCCACAAGTTTTTAAGTCGCTTTTTTGTTGTTTTGTAAATATATCTTTTGTAGTTTACTTTGTGTGTGGCTTTCTTTAAGTCACACTACGACTGTCTGCGTTTCAGTTGCTCTTTTTATGGCTTGGTAATAAAAAAACTAAAAAAAAAAAACTGAAAAAATTACACACAGAGCGAGTCAAAGTAAGAAACAACAACGGCAACAGCAACAACAATTATAAATGGTGCAGATTGCTGCAAAGATTGTCAATATTTATGGCTAAAAATTATTATAGATAAATAATACAAAAATATCCATATGTATATATATACGTAACTATATCATTTTTCGTACGCAAATATGCAAAGTTAGATATGTATATAAGTTAGTGGTGTTGAGCTTTACGCAATGGCCAGCAGCAGCTGCAGCAGCGACTGCAGCGGCAACAGCAGGGGACAGCCGCATGTATCTATCAGATATTGTATCTGCAGCTGACACACACTGCAGCTGCGCCTGGCTCCAGTCGCTGCTGTTGTTGCTGGCAGTTTGTCGGCGTTTTTGTTTTGCTCTTGCATGACGTAAACAGAAAATGTGTTCAATTGCCTTTTTTTGTGTTTGTATTTTGTGTTGTTGCTGCTGTTCATTCGCTCGTTCGTTCGTTCGGAGTTGATGGTCAAAAGCCACGCTTGGCATTGAAAAGAGATGAGCCTCGTTAGCTCTTTTATTTTCTTTTTTATTTTTTTATTCACTTTTTTTGTGGGCCTAATTGTTTACATTTTTACAATTGTACAATTTTTCTATATCTATCTATATGTTTCTACCTTGTTCTCTATTTTCCATCTGCTTGCGGACTGATGCAATTTGAAAAATAAAACAATAACAATGACAAAAAAACAGGAACAGGTAAGCGCTTGACGTTTGCTTTGCATTCGTATTTCGTCTGCGTCGTTGTTTCTTACAATTTAAGCACTTTTTTCAAAACTATATTTTAAACACACATACACACATGGAAACAGCTATTAAAACACACACACACACACACACACACACACATACACACATAGCTATAAATAACTTCATTACAAACAAAATACAATAAGGAAGCAGCCAATTTTTGCTGCACAATGCTAAAAAAAAAAGCGTCTTTTCGCCCAAGCGTTGTAAATATATTAAGCGCTATTATACTTTAACTTATACTACTACAATTACTACTATTACTACAATATATATACAACTAAATGCTCGTATACAATTTCCCACTAATTGTTGTTAATATCGGCCGCTGCAGTTGCAAATGTGCTGCGGAAATGCACATTGCCTTGAGCGATTTAATTGCTGACATAATCAAAGCCAATAATTAAATAGTCCATATTAAGCTATACAAATGTGGCTCAAACGAAACAATTAGCCAACTGCAGTCGAAGCTTTGCCGCGCGCCCCTCGAAAGTATGCAACAGAAATGCAACGAACTGTAACCGAAGACAGCAACATTTGTTGCTTTGCAACATTTGCTGCTTAGCAACATGCAGGGACAGCAACATTGTAGCCAGCCATAGAGTTTGTGAACAAAATGTAGCCAAAAACACAAATTAGAATTTAGACTATAAAATCATAAAAAACAGTAAAATTATTAGAAAATTGTGTATAATAGTATATATAAAGTATAAAATATATGAATAAAGTTCATCAACATTTTAGTAAATTTATAATATTATAAAAAAACTACTTAAAAGTCATTTAATGTAGTCAACATTTAGTAAATCATTATAAAATTGTTCCAAAGCAGGGTAGACATATATAATCAATATAGAAACACACGTAAAAATCCCGATAAAATATATATTAATATTTAACTAGCTAAACGTAGCCTCAAACTATATCGAGAAAATCTTATATATATTTTCTATAACTATTTAGAGTATTACAAAGCGCAGTTGCAGGCGCTACAATAACCCCACCCTCCAATTAAAAGAAAAACATATCACAAAAGACATTTACCCCAGAACCCTATTCAATTTCAGTTACGTTTCCTTTTTAATCACAATTCTCATTTCGTTTTCTTTTATCGCACTTTACATATACATACATACATACATATATAGATATTTGTTTGTGTATTACATATTCATTTTGATTTTGTTTTCCTTTTGTTTCGACTCCAATGAATTTTGTTTAATTTTTGCGTTTCTATTTGAGTTGTTCGTTCTCTCTGTTTGACACAAGCTATCTCTATCTCACTCACTCACTCACTCACTATCTCTCTCTCTCTCTCTACTCTTTATCTTTCTCAACCTTTACCCGTTCTCCCCCCGAAATTGTTCTCGTTTGTTCATTTGTGTGCATTTCAGGGCGGCTACTTAGATGGACTACGTTCACATTTGGGTGGTTTAACACAACGTGTCAAATCATGGTATTGGGGACGACCTCTTGTAAGTGCCAATGTATTTTTCGTTTAACGCAAAACTAACAAAAACAAAAAATGAAAAAAAAAAAAAAAAAAAACAACAATGTAACAATACAAAAAAACAATAAAATGAAAATCAAATAATAATATACAAAGAACAACAAATCACAAAAAAACATGAATTGTGCCACAGTTCTATGCAATGAATGTTTGAACGAATCTTTTTTGGAATTTGCATCTCGTTGAATTTTCAGCGCATAAATCAAAACTTTTAAGCCTGATCTAGTGTTGTTGCCAAACTGTTATTTTATGCTCTGTCTCACTATCTTTCTCTATCTCTCTCTCTCTCTCTCTATATATATATATATGCATATATATCTCTGTCAATTAAATCTCTCGTATCTCTAAATAACTAACCAATTAACTAACTAACTAACTAACTGTTTTTGTATGTGCCTTGCAAGAATTAGCACACCAAATGCGAGTGCAAATTTAAATAAAAATTTAAACAAAACTTAAAATAAAACTCAAACTCAATCAAATTTGCATTTCAATTTGTCTGTCACTCACACATACACACGAAACTTTTTATGTTACGTAATTGTAGGCAATTGTTTGCTTTAGTTCTCGAACACCTCTCTCTCTCTGTCTGTCTCTCTCTCTCTTGTCACTCGTCTCTCGTCATTCGTCTCGTCTCTCGTTTCATCTCGTCTCATTTCGTTACGTTTATTGTTTCAATTTCAACTAATTGCTTGCTCATTCACACTTGACTTCATTTAGCTCGAAAAAAATAAGAAGAAAAAATGAACCTAAACGTAAATATTTTTCTTCAACATCTTTTTCATTTGTTCATGTTGCCGCACTTCAAAAAATTTGTTACTAGCGAGTTTTTGGTTTTATCATTAGTAATTGTCAATGTAAGTATGTTAATTAAAAAAAGCAGAAGCAAAAAATACAAATGCTATAAACCAAATCCAAATAATTCAACACGTTCAGCAATAAAGTCAACGCAAATTAAAGCAACCAAAAAAGGTCAAATGCAAAGCCAAAAAAAAAAAAAAAAACAAACCAGAAAAAAGCTTGAAAAATACATTTGCACATTTACGCATGAGTCAACCTAATTTGTTAACACCCTCCAAGAAAACCCACCCAACCAAACCACCCAATCACCAAGGCATCGACACGTGCAAAAAAAATCAAGAAAACAAAGAAAAATTGATTTCTACTCCATCAAGTTTTCATATTTTCTTTTGTAGTATTTATATCCTGTAATTAGATTTTCGACTTTCCCTCATATTTTTGTACATTTGCGTTTCTAGTATATACCCCATATATTTTTTTTTTGTATTTACCTTAGCTGCTGCTGCCCTCCTCACACACACACACACACACACCCACACACACTCACTTATACGTACGTTCTCTAGTTGTAGCTCTAACTCTTAGATAAATCACATTTGTAATAATAAAAACAAGTTGAAGTTTTAGTTAGCGCTTTTCTAACCAACCAAATATATACATATATATACCCAATAAACAAATTTGAATTCAATTAGCCAATTAATTAGTCTTGTTGCAATTCTAGCCAAACATCAAATCTAAGTGTCTTAGTTGCCAATTTTTGCCAATTTTGCCAATTTGCAAGCCGTTTTTTTCGTACACTCTATGAATATACTTATAAATATATATATCTAAACACACTTTGTATGGCCTATATATGTACACATATATGCCAACCTGGTAAACACACATACACACACACACACACACACTTGCACTTGCATTTTCATAAATTGCACTCACACACACACACAAACACTAATTAACACTTTAAGCTTAACAATAGATAAAGTTGAAGAAGAAGAAGCAAAGTTTTGTATTATACACACGAAATGTGTATGTCTTTTAATTGTTATCGATTAGCAAATCGATAAATGTGTTTTGTTAACTAACTGTTGTTTAAATTACAAACTCTTAGAAATGTATAATACACAATGAGAATAGACAAAGTCTGTTGAATAAATATGTGATGTATGTGGGAAATAGTATTAAATATTTACTGAAAATTTCGGAAAATTCATTTATACGATAATTTCTTAAATTTTTATGTAGTAGCAGCAAAACGCTAAATAATTGATCTTAAATGATCTATATACAAAATATTAATATATATATAAATGCATTTTTTTTAATTGAGCAAGGGAATTGTATTCGATATACACTCAACTCAACTCAACTCAACTCAAGCTCAACGTATTATCTATTCTCATGAGTTGCTCAAGAGCCGTTTGCACCTTCTCATTCTGTTCACGAAGTCGTAGCCCGTCTCATTCAGAGTAAGAACCTTCGGTTAGCTGAGCGGCCAGGGCTAAACTATTCGTATGATGCTCTTTTCCCGAACATCGTTTAGAGAGCAATACGATTGAAACTCGCTGAATGAGCTTCGGTAAATGAGCAGATATGTAAATCAAATAGTCTATGCAAACGGTCTTCACTTACACATACACATGCACTATAGATGTGCTTAGCGAAGACAACCCTCGCTTACTCACCAATACATTCATACCATACAAAAAAGACTTTTTGCTGTCCGATCGCAAACGAACTCGTTGAAGAACCGAAGCAATCCGTTGCTCTCTGAGATTTTCACAATTTCTTTATAAAGTTTTTGTTCCATATTAAAGCAGTTTGAAAAAATTATATTTTCTCTAATTAAAAGTTAAACTTTTCGCAAACTATATAAAAATCAATCAAGATTGGTTGCATTATCTTGATTTGATTTTGAAATTAAATATTAATAAATGCTAAAAAGTTTTCAGTTTATTAAATACTTCCAGCTGCTTGCTGCTGCTACAACAAGAAATTTAATTATAGAGCAATCAAATATTCCACCCATTCAAATATTTCTAATGAATATTTATGCCATGTGCTGCAACTACGAGCATTGCAATGCAAAGCCAATTATTGTGACAAACTCCCTGCTGCTCAATCATTTCGCATTGAGTGTCTCAATTAAATGAAGTCCATACGCATCGATGACACAAATAGAGTTTAAGCAAATCAACTCAGATTGCAATTGGTATTCAAATGAAATCCCATAAACGACGGTGCTCACAGTATTTCAGCTCTCAATCGATTCACTCAATTCAAGCACGCAAATAAGCTTTTTGCTATGCTATTTCTATCAATCTCCCTCCCCCTCGCACTCTCCAATCACACAATCTTATCTGCGTACATATATATATTTCTAAAAATAAATATAAAACAATATTCAATTGTCACACTTTATTCAATTACATTTCCAACTATTCTCTATGTTTGCAAGTCAACAAACTCAAACAAGTCAACAATAAAAAAAAAATACCAACAACAACAAAATATATATAAACACTTTACATGGACGTTAATATACTACCATATAAGGTCTTGAACCATATCGATTTTTATCTAGCAAAAAAATATAACAAATTCTTAGTACAAAATACCAACAATTTCTTATGCAAACATTTCTCTAATTTTCATTTTATATTCAACTTATTGTAAAAAACAAAAACAAAAATACAAAAACAAAACAAAATTCTTTACAAACTTTGCGCACTCTGCATAATATTTGGCTAAAAAATATACCACAAAAAATATTTGAAAATATTGAAAAAAAAAAAAAAACAAACAAACAAACAATATATTAGGAGTTGGCCACAAAACTCTCAAGAAGTTTCGATATGAAGGAAGAAGGCGGCACTTTGCTGGGCGATAAAGGTGTACGAAGGCATCAGGTGAGTGCGACAAACAGAAAAAAAAAGTAAAAATAAAACAAAAATCAATAGAACATAACCAATAAAATACCAAATAAAATACTGAAAATACTAAAACTACGCAGCGAATGCCAACAACAAGAACATCAACAAGAATAATAACAAAACTTAGTAACAAAAGAATGTTTGCGGTTTGATTAACAACAATATTTTTTTTGCTCAATTTAAATTTTATGCTCTCTAATCAGCATATTTATATACATGCATATATTTAATATTTATTTATTAAATCTAGTACTTAAACAAATGAAACACATACAAATGCACACACTCAAAACTTGTTTTCCAAAACAATCATAAAAAATTTGATCAACAAACAATGAACAAAGAACATTTCATGCTCCATTGACACGAACAGATATATATTCCCGATATATATTTTATTCTAATCTAAAAATTCAAGTTAATTTGGTTTTGGCCCTACCACATACACTGAAAACAATTAGCAAATAATATTTATTATCAAATTGTACAAAGTACAGAATACTTAGCTTTGCTTGCTCCACACACCAATTCAACATGAATCTTAATCTTTGATAAACACCCAATGATTTTTATATAACTATATATATATTCTCCATATCTTAACTAATCCCAAGCATTAGTGAATGTAGGCTATATATCTACATCTCTATAAATAAATATATCTTGCAGCTATTGAACAGCAAGTTATGCCATGCTTAATTCCATATCAAATTCTATACTTCATATATATAACTCTATATATCCCCCATTCTAATTTGATCTGGATTCATTTTGATTGTTCTTCCATTTGCTTGACTCTCGTTTCATGTCTCCCCTCATGCAGTCCATGCAGCGTCTGTCAGCTGAGCAGAACGGTGGTTCAACGACTGAACAAAAACATGAACACAATCCAAACGTCGTACCTGATCATAGAGGCAACTTACACATTACAGTTAAGAAAACGAAACCAATTTTAGGTATTGCTATCGAAGGTGGTGCTAATACAAAGCATCCGCTTCCTAGGATAATCAATATCCATGTAAGTTTTAATATGGAACTCTAATATATGGAATATATATATCTATTATATGATATTCATTTAGGAAAATGGTGCAGCATTTGAAGCGGGCGGCTTGGAAGTCGGGCAGCTGATACTGGAGGTAGACGGCACTAAGGTCGAGGGTCTACATCATCAGGTGAGCAAGGGAGGGAAATTAGATAGGCTGAGTATGTTTGTTAAGAATGAATTTTATTGTGAGTTTGATTAAAATTAACTAGTAAATTTATTAATGTTCAGCTCAGATATTTGGATAGCTCAGCTCAGTTTTTTTTTTTTTTTTTAGCTTATTTAAATAGTTTAGTTCTTTATATATGATATGTTGTTTGGAATAGTTCAGCTATTCAAGAACAATACATTCAATTCAGTTGCTCAAGAATTAATATATTTAATATTAATCATGAAATGCAAAAAAAAAAAAAAAAGAATAACTAGTAAACAAACTTCAAACTTCTTCACTTAATGTTTTATTTATTCTTAATTTAATAATATAATTACTAGAGTTCGCAAATATCTACTGATCGTTTCTCAATGTCTGCAAATATGTAGATGTGTTTGACTCGCAATTGGAGAAATAAAGCTCGAGAGCTAACGACAGCATCGGTTCTTTAACGAGTTCGTTCGTGATCGGTTCTCTCTGGTTTGAGACCTAACATTTGATTGACTTGTATGAAGCAACAAGTCTTTTTGTATGTATAGGTCTGTATGCAGGGTTGTCTTCGTTAAACACATCAATAGCGAACTTGAGTGTGAGAAGACTATATGCATAGATTCTTGGATCTGCTCACTTACTCAGCCTCATCGTACGATCGTCAATCGTATCGCTCTCTAAACAATGTTCGGGAAAAGAGCATCACACGAATAGTTCAACGCAAAGCGCTCAACCGAAAAGAACGAAAGTGTGTTGCTCAGGGCAGGAACGAGAGAGTATGATTTATAGATAGGTTAATCATATGAACAGAGCGTGAAGGTTCAAACGATTAACAGTTATTTGTGAGCTATAATAATTTCCCATTATTCCAACTAAATAAATCCCTCTTGAATATTGCAGGAAGTTGCCCGACTGATAGCCGAATGCTTTGCAAATCGTGAAAAGGCTGAAATAACCTTCTTAGTTGTCGAAGCAAAGAAATCAAATTTGGAACCGAAGCCAACAGCGTTAATATTTTTAGAAGCCTAACATTTGCTTGCCCTGCCGGCTAGTGACCCATTGGAACGACAGAAGTTGGAGTTCCTTTATGAATGGGGCATCGATTTAACGGAGACGCCAAAACCAATGCCAACACCGATACCGCTGACAAAAGCTAAAAATCCACCGCCACTGCCTCATGAGCTACATTGCAGCAGCAACAGCAACAGCAACAGCAATAGCAACAACATTAGCAGCAACAGCAACAACTATGGCAGTAATACTGCGCTCAACAATCATCATCATCATCAACAACAAGCACCACAAAATTATCATCCCAATACACCCACACACACGCCAACAACGCAAGCTTCAGCTGCAAACACAACAAAACAACAACAACAACAACAGCAACAAAAACAACAACAACAACAGCACGCGAGCAACACGAATACACCAACGAAAGCATCGCGCGAGGCAACGCCCACACGTGAGCAACAGCAACAGCAGCAGCAGCAGCAGCATGCCACGCCCACCAGCGAGCAACAACAGACACCAACACGACAACAGCAACACCAACACCAACGGGAGCAACACTATCGGCAGCAACAGCTGCGCGAACAGCGTGAGCATCGTGAACGCGAATATCAACACGATCATCAGCAGCACTCCCATGGACATGGACACGGACACGGACACCCAACACACTCTCACCATCGTGATCAGCATGAGGAGCATTATCATTATCAGCAGCAGCAGCAGCAGTCATCATCATCGCATTATCATTATCAGCAGCAGCAGTCGCAGCAGCAGCAACAACAGCGCTACAACAGCAACAGCTACAAGAGTCATAATAATTCCGTTTACCAGTAAAGAAAAAAAAAACAGCTTAAAAGAAAACTCTAAAACAGCAACAACAACAACAACAAAAACTAAATTGGAACAATTTTGGAACATTCTTAAAAACAGCTTTCAACAGTTAACAGTTAAATTGTGCTAACAAATATCCCAAATGCTAATATCAGTCTGTCTATCTCACTCGCTCGCTCTCTCTCTCCCTCTCTCTCTAACACGCACGCCTCTCTACACCAACTTAACGAAAAAGACAAAAAGAAAACCCCAAAAAAATGGGACATTTTTGGATATGCTGTTACAAAAATATGCAATTCAATGTTGTTGTATGAGCTCTCGTTGACAAATTTCCCAAGAATTCTCGTTGACAACAATTTCCCATAACTTTCGTTTATGCCATGTACTTTCCAAGGCTGCTCCATGAACAAAAAAATATATAAACAAAATGATTTCATAATTTTAATTAATTTCCGAAAAAAAAAACCCCTTCAAATACATATCCAAATTTAGTTTGTTTAAAAAGTCTTATTTACTCTTATGAATTTTATTTATTTTAATTTAATCCTTTTTTGATTCAGATATCAAAAAAATATCCTCACTGCCAAAGACAAAATTATATAAAAAATAAAAAAAAATCAATGGAGCAGCTCTTCTCTCACGCTTTCCTCTGGCAAACTCTCTTACCCCATAGACCTAGCGAAACCCCGAAAAGTAGAACCCGTAACAGAACTTAGGACTTCTAAAAATCTCAGAAAAAAAAACTTATCTAAAGCTGTAACTATGAAACAAGCTAAATGTGTGTTATGTATTAATGATATTATGATTATGAACGAGCAACTTAGTCTAAATGGTTAGTCGTTAAAAATTATTTAAACTAAATGAAACCATATTTAATTTCACGAAAAAAAAGCAAATGAAAATGCAAAAAAAAATATGTATATGTATGAAATATCCACAAACCCAACCAAATAAAAAAAAAAGAATATATATATATATATATAAAATAACAAAAATATGGCAAATATTAAATTAAATAAGATGAAGAAACCAGAGCTTAAAAAAAGTGTTATAATTAAAATCCCCTTAACCGTAAGAACACATTAATTACGCAAGAAGAAGCAGAGCAAACAGCCACAGAACATTGTAAAAAGCAAATGAACAAGCGCAAAACAAAACAAGATCAGCTTTTGTTACACACACACATACGCACACAGATCCACACACACACACATGCATATTGCTTCACAATTTATGTAATAAACAGCTACAGCAACAACAACAACAACAACAACAAAAACAAGTATAAAGCCCACCAAAGCAAATAATTTGTAAAAAATAATCGTAATATTCACACACACAGATACACAACACTCACTCTCTCTCTCTGTCCCTCACACACACACACGCAGACTCACACTCTCACACACATGTGTACAAAATACCTAGTAATTGAATGAAAATATACTCAAGGCAGGCAAAGTGTCGATAATGCAGTGCAGCCGAGCAGCGCTGCCAGCAGTGCAACGCTCGCTCCACTTACCTACTCTACACCTAAAACTAAAATTTAACGAAACAAATACTTATCAGCAAAATAACAAACAAAAAAAAAAAAACGAGGCGCAAAATTTAAACTAACAAAATAACAAAAACAAAAGAAATACAACCGTTATTAGTACAATTTTAACTGCACACTGCACACTCTTTTTGAATGTTTGTTAAATGTTTTAAACGACAACAACAGCTGCAAAATTGTATTCCTCTCACCAAAAATAAACCACAAAACCCCTACAAAAAAAAGAACGGTAAACGAATTATAAAAAAACTATTAAAAAAAAAAAAAAACAAAAAATCGATTAAAAAAGCTACGCTACTCTACCATTAAACAACTAGAAAACAATTTAATACCATATACAAGCTGAATATGCAGTAGAGAAAAAAACGAACGCTTAAAATTTGAGGTTGATTGGCATTAAGTAAAAGTTAAAACGATGTTAAAGGCCGACAGGGCGCGATAAAGAGCAAAAACTAAACGAACAACAACAACAACAACAACTAACTACCCGAAAGCACGACTCAACAACTTTCTGTGCAAATACTATATATGTATATATATACAATATATATGTATATATATAAATTTATTGTAAAATATTAGCAAGAAAAGAAACTAAAACTAAAAAAAAAACAACTTTTAATTAAGCAAAAAAACAAACAAAATATTAAGCAAAATTTTTCGCCAACCTTTTTCTCTCTCTTTCTCTTTACTCACATCATTTTGGGCAAACAAAAACTAAATAAAAAAAAGAAAAACAAAAGCAAAAATACTTTTCAAATTTTGTTCGTTGTGTGTGCATTGAAATCTGAAT
Organism: Drosophila borborema; assembly: GCA_030914335.1. Taxonomy (NCBI): domain Eukaryota; kingdom Metazoa; phylum Arthropoda; class Insecta; order Diptera; family Drosophilidae; genus Drosophila; species Drosophila borborema. Next base: position 16,081,163 of record JAUESP010000310.1, read on the forward strand.
GTCGTATGAGCAATTCGTGAAGAACTCCTTGAGTTAGCTTTGTGTCTAGTTCTTATAAAGAGCATATGCTATATATACATTATATATGATTATGCCTTGGTTACTGCTATACCTCTCTCTCTCTTTCTCACACTCTCTAAATATGTTTAGTGAGCAGGAAATCATAGAGAAAACAAAGAAAAGAAATGTTAAATTATATCGTAATTGTACTTTTGTTGACTATTATGTAATAACGCTTTGCTGTACGTTAATCTTAGTTTAACTAAAATTATATTTAAAAAAAAAAACAAGAAGAATCTAAAAACTAAAAAAGTTAGTTATTGTTAGTAAACTATTATATAAAAAAATATAAAAAGAAATTACAAATAAATTGTTCGTGTATAAAAAAATTAAACTATTAAAAAAATTACGATTTATAAATTCGAAACTCCAAATTCCAAATGGAAAACTTTAAATTTGAATTGGTAAAAGTGAAATTTAAATGCAAAACTAAAACCTTGTTAACATTTTTTTTTCTTTGGCTACGTTTATGCGTGAGACGATATCGTGTATTCGCAGTTCGTTTGTAAATTGCAGCATATGCTGATTAAAGAAAGGCTTACTTAAACTTAACTTAAAACCTAATTCACAAATATATATATAAATACATATAAATACTTACACGCTATACATATAATGCATATAGAACATACTCGTATACTAACTATACATACATACATACACACATATACTTATATATACGCATGTATATCTGACGTAACGACAATGAAAAGCAATTTGAAGCAACCAAAAGCGAAAAAGCCAACAACAATTTCAATTTCCGAAACATATTAAAAACACACTGAGAACAATACGATATGAGATCGAGTTGAAGCAGCTACTATATATATAGACATACACACATAATGATATAAATATATATAGTTAGTTGATACATAAGCGCTTATGCTATGATAAAGGGTAAAAGGCATTTAATCATAATTAAAAAAATTAAAATAAAAAATCAGCTTATAAATACCATAAAAAAAGAAGAAGGAAAACCGATCGAAATACCAATATCGTAAATAGCAATAGCGTATACTAGTTGATATTAAATTTGTTGTATAAAAAAAGATTGAGCTAGACTTTTAAATAAATATATATAAAGATAAAATAACAATTGCATAATATACATATATACATTAATGAAATATAAAAGACAAATGAACAGCTGTAGATAAATGTGTACAAAAAAACAATCTCTTCAATATCTCTTCAAACTCTAAGCAACAGCAGAAGAAGAAGAAGAAGAAACAGAAGAAAAAAAAATGAATGATATATATTATACTATATGATTTGTAAGGATCTCGCCTTTATGTTTATTTAATCAGTTATTATCGTTATATATCAACTACAAACAAACAAACAACAACAACAACTGTGCCACCTAGTACATAACAAGAAAACAGTTATATATCTGCAATATATATATATATATATAGAAATACAAAGAAAATCAACAAAAACCAATGCTCACTTTTATATTTTTATCATACATACCCCAAAATAAATATATAGGAAAGAAAAGAAAAATTTATATATATATATATATATATATATATCTATATATATCACGAAAACCAGGCACCGTTTGCAACACTAAAGCAACTACAACAAATAAAGGGAAATACAAAAGGAAATTTCAAGGGAATTAAGTGAGACACGCTAAAGGAAATTTGAAGGGAAACACAAAAGCAAATTTGAAGGAAATCTTAAAGAAAAAGATAGAAAAAAAAAAAAAAAACAACGCGAAATACATAATACATACAAAAATCAATTTTATGGAAGGAAGCTTAAAGAAAAATAGAAAAACCAAAGAAAATTCAAGTTTAAAATAATTTATAATAATGAGGGAACTCTAAAAAATAACGGGAAATACGAATTTTTATTTGCACTGAATAAAAAGGAAAATTGAAATTTTATATTGTACAAAATATTGCAGAATTCTTATAAATTATTCTTTACCTAAAATAAAAAGGGAAATTTTTATAATTCAAATTAAATTTTTTAGAAATTTTCATTATTCATTTTTTGAAAACAATTTCGTATCTTTATAAATGCAAAAAAAAAAATAATAAAAAGAAAAATTATATTTCGCAAACTATAAAGGGAAATTTTAAATCAAAGTTTGCATAAAACAGAAATTTTATTTATGATTTATTTTATGATTTATTCTTATTATTTGATTTAACAATTACCTTTTGTATTTCCCCTTATAAAAATATTGAAACAAAAGAAAAGTAAATAAATATATATATGAATGAAAAGAAACTCGAATAAAAAGAAAATTGAAATTCTCAAAGCAAAGCTTTTTAAAAGCAATTGCAAATTGCAGCTTTTCTATATACATATAGATATATATTATATTTATTTAATATATATGTGAATACACATATACTCACACTCTTTCCATGCGAGATGTACTCTATAAGTTAACTCAGCTATTTTGTTCTCAATATATAGAATCCAAACACCAGTCATAAATCAAGCTGCATATACACGCATATATGAAACTAGTCGATAACAATTATTTCTGTTGTGTATATTGTAAAGAGAAGACGGCAACTTTTTGAGCAGTGCATAAAGTTAAACATTTAAACATTTATTGACAAACTATTAATAATATTATATATATATATATATATACAAATATATATATGATTGTATTTATCAAAATTAAAAGCAAAGTAAAACGCATTAGCATAGCAACAATTGACATTATTATATATGCATATATATATATACATATATATATATATATATATATATATATATATATATATATATATATATATATATATATATATATATTCACACATGTATATATGTGCATATGTATCGCTGATTTATTATTATATTATTATTAATTAAATAATTGCAAAAACAAGAGTAAACAAATGATATTGTCCTTGGTATTTACATATACATAAAAGAAAAAGAAAAACAAAAAAGAAAGAAATGAAAACAAAAAAAAAAAAAAAAAAAAAAAAAAAAACAAAAAACAACAAAGAAAATGAAAAATAAAAACAACAAACGTTTTTTTATAAACCACAATCCAGTTTCTCACAGTGTATGCCTTGGCAATAATCGCAATTCGAACCGGTTAAGCCAGCTGCTTTGCATAGGTTTGAATATTTTGTTTAGATTTTGATTTGATTTCATTTGTAGTTCGATTTCAAAGACGTAAACAAGTGGAAGTTTCAGGCATGCCGCAAGCCCAGCTCAAGCTAAGTCCACATGATCAACAGGTATTGGATTCCATATTCAATCCCCTAGAGCTGAGCGGCATCGGCGCTCACAATGTGGAAATCAATGCCGAGCTGGAGCTGCTCGATGAGCAGCCAGATTCACCGTTACTGCCGGCCTCTCGTGAGCTGGAGCTACAAGCGGTGAGACTGGCCGAGCATGGGGAATTGGAACAGGCGCTGCTGGCATTTGAGAAGGCTTTAAATATGATGGAACGCGCCTCCATATTAAACAATCGAGCGCAAGCTCTGCGCTTGGCCAAACGAGATCAAGGTAAGGCAGAGAAAATGCGGAAGGGGTAGACAATTTCCTGCTATATATGTGAGGTGTTATATAGAATTTGCTTGATATGCTCAGCACATTAAAGTATTTTCTAAAATATGACTGGGCTTTGGCTACAAGTGAAATATTGCTTATAAATTTGATTCTCTAACTATAGTAGACACTGTTAACTTTAGCACTCGGATTATAGCCATGCAAATTATTATATTTCATTAAATTAAATTTTAATATTTAAAAACTTACTCTAATTCAAGCTATCTCAGAATTAAGAACATTAAAAGTATTTTGTGTGGTTTGCTTTAAGCTTGAACTCTAGATGGCGCTTTGTACTTGCTTTCGAAGCAGTATTTGTACTGCTTATTAATTCGACAAAGCAGTGCATATGCATGCGTTAAATTTAAATAACCTAAGCTGTTGGCCACTCTATAACTTCTACTACAATTACAACGACTACTTTTAAAATTGCTATTATTACTATGAAAACTTTTCAATTTGGATGTTTGCTCTTCAAATTTCCCATTATTTGGACGTTTGCTCTTCAAATTTCCCCTTATTTCCCACAATCGACAGAAGCGCTTAACGATCTAAATCGTGCTCTGGAAATCGTAACCGAGAAGCAGGCACGCACCAAATGCCACGCCCACTGTCAACGCGGCGTCTTGCATCGCAAGCTGGAGAATTTGGATGCAGCGCGCTCCGACTTCGAAGCCGCTGCACAGCTGGGCAGTAAATTTGCGCGCGAGCAGGTGAGTGAAATAAACACTTAAGCAACTATAAATTAAGATTATTAAATATTCATATTTGCATATCTATTTTTTTCAGCTAGTGGAAATAAATCCCTTTGCGGCGCTATGTAATCAAATGCTGCGTCAAGCCTTTGAGCAGCTCAACTGAGAGAGAGAGAGAGAGAGTGGAAGAGAGAGAGAGAGAGCCGTGCTTTGATTTAGGTTAAGAGCTGAAAGGCCTCGTTAAAATAAATAAACATTAATTAAGTTTCGAGACGCGTCGTTTAATGTGATAAGCCAGAGCATGAGGCCTTAGCAAGAGGCAAGCTGCAAAAGGCTCTAGCAGCGCGTACACATCAAGGAAAAAAAGTGGCACGTGGTGGCAATCGTGAGCACTCGGGGGCCACAAAAGCTGGCAACAAAAAAAAAAACGAAAACAGTTATTAAATGCAGCAGGCCGTCAGATTGCAGCAGGCTGTGTTGGCACAAGCTGAGCCACAAACTGTGGCCGTAACTGTTTGCTCTCTGGCTCTGACTGTGAATGCACAGTCGAACGACCGCAAGCTAAATTAAAATAAACGAAAGTTGTTTCGCGCAGGATAACGAGCAGCAGCAGATACTCAGAGAGAGAGAGAGAGAGAGAGAGAGGGAGAGGGAGAGGAAGATGGAGAGTGAGAGGGGGAGCGCAGTCGGATTGAGTTTTTGGAGCTTTCGGGATTTGCGGTTTGCTTTGGCACGAGCAATTGGCCAACAGGTAAACAGGCAACAGACAAGAGCCAACAACAGGTAAACAGCCGAACGGTGCACAGATCCTGTAAGCGCGCCAAGCTTAACAGTTAAATGTTGACGATTTCGATCCCCAGCTGTTGTAAGCGGCCTTTGCTTTTATTCAGCTTGTCGCTGTTGTTGTTGTTGTTGTTGTTGTTGTCATGCTCGCTCGCTTAGTAAAAAGTGAGTATATTGGTTTAAGGGAGAATAAGCCTCGGTGAGTGCTTTTATATGATATTAAAGATTTAATACTTGGATCAATTTTTGAGTATCATGAGCATTAGAGAGAGCTAGTTTTATTTGTATTATGAAAGTCTTATGATAACAGGCCTAGCAAGTCAGCAATTGCTATATCTACCGATAAAAAAGGAATAAAGATAAGGGATTTTTTATTGATAGAAAGTCACTTTTAATAATGAAAATACATTTAATATATGTATATAAAAGCTTTATGTTTTTGAAGGCCATCTCCACACAATACAATAGGCAGTTAAGCTCCATTGTTGTTTCATCAAATAAGAAAGCTGAAGTTGGTTTTAGAGCCAAGAACGAGAAATTCTGTTTTATTCAAATAATGCTGAGCTTAAGCTTAAGTACAAAGCCCAAAAAATTATAAAAAATTCATAACAAATATACCATCCACTAATTTATCTACGAACAAGTATTAGTCAGTCAATAACATTCACTTGCAGCGTTTTTTCCTTGTTTTCATATGCGATTGCGGTCAAATGACGCGCGCGTCCTGCTGCTGCTGAAGCAGGTGCAGCTCAACACACACATACACACACGCCAACACACACAGACACACAAGAGTTGAGCATAAGGTGAAAAGGATATAGTCATGAATGCAAGTCAAGTGGGTCTGCGTCTGCAGTCTCCGCTGCATAGTAGTAGATGCGCGCTTCGCAAATGTCCTGCTAGGCCAGTCATACGAGGGTTGCACCAATTTTTGATTGATCTCCTGCAGTTGGAGCTGCATATATATGTGTTTCCATATGTTTTTATGTGTGTGTGAGCGCATGCGCTTGCAGTTTAATTTTCTGTTAAAGGAAGTTGTAGGTAGCTAAGTTGCTGCGTATCCTGCGTCAGTTGTGCTGAAGCCGCAACAAAAATCGAATGCCATATGTTGCACAGTCTCAGTCTTAGTCTCAGTCTCAGTCGCCGTCAACTGCAACTGGCAAATGGTCAAATCATTAGGCTCCCCAAAGCAGATCATCAGCAGCAGGAGCAGGAGCAGGAGCAGGAGCAGCAGCAGCAGCAGCATTGTCTCCCCATGCGCTTAGCGGAACTAAATGCCAATCTTTGACCAGGCCGGAACTGTAATTTGATCGAAAGAGCCGAGCATACCAGATAGACATTAGATAGCATCTCATAATGTTTTTCTTTTCTTCCTGCCAAAAATGTTGAATGTGGAAGGCTTTCATTCTAGAGATTCCGCCACTGGGTTATTCACCCTCAGCTCAGCTTGACGCGGCTCAACAGTTGCATTTGCGAGTCCTTTTTTCAGCTACCTCTGCTGGCCACTTCTTCTTGCTGCTGCTGCTGCTGCTGTTGTTGTTGTTACTGGCTTTGTATACCTGGCTGAGAAGGGCGCGTGCCTGCTGTCGTCGTTGTGAGAGGGCCCTGACTTCTAGTCGAACTCTGGTCAACACATGACGCCGCCGCTGCTGCTGCTGCTGCTGCTGCTGCTGCCTTTTGTTTAAAGTCAGCTCGACCAGTTTTTCTTTGCTTCTTATAAATGCATATACATATATATATGTGTATATGTATTTAGTTTTTTGCTCTTTTGATATCTTTTGCAGCAACTGTAATTCGGACTTATGCAAATATTGTGATCAGACTGCGGACAGTTCGAGGCATCAATGAAATAATGCTATAATTGACCAGAACGCCAAAAGCCATCGATGAGATGTGGTAGATCAACAGCAGCAGCAGCAGCAGCAGCAAGGATATTGCCTGAAATTTCAGTATTCATTATGCCATATGGACGACAGGGTAAATTATATTTTTATTGATTAATTTAAAGTGCGCTGCATGATTGGTCACTCCATCAACTGTGTCTGCTCAAAAATTCAGCTGTGAAGCTGAATATGTAATTTAATTTCTTGATACGCAATTATTTCGAATTTAAACTAAATTTAATTAAAATTTAATTTTTTAATTTATAAATACTTGAAAATATTTTTAAAATATAATTTTTAAATAAACATTTAGTAAAAAATATGTATAAATACTTGAAAATATTTTTGGAATATTATTTTTAAATAAACATTTAATTGAAAATATTTATAAAAGAATTTGTTATATAAAATAAGCTGAAGATAAAGCTAAATAAGAAATTAAATGATGACTTTTAATTTTTTTTCTATATATTAGTTTATTTATTTTAATTTCATATTAACATCTATTGATATATTATTGTAATTATTTATTTAAAATTTAATTAAAAATATACTTGATTTCGTTTCTTCTGTAATTTGAAATTAAAATAAAAATAATATAAATTATATATTATGAATAGAAGAAGATATAGAAAAGTAAACAGCGTAATCAAATTTTGCTATTCAACAGTATTTATATTGCACAAATGAATTAAAATTTTGAACTAAAATTTTTCTAATATAATTATATAATATATTTATTTGTGATATTTCTTTTAATTGCGATATTTTTATTATCTCTTTCTATACTTATTTCCCAATCCATACAAATGTTTTTCACTTTCAACTTCCCACAAAAACATTTCCATATGAATCCATAATTTTCATATATTTATCTACGGCTAATATTATCTAACAGCTTAGCCTGAGCAGGAGAAACATCTCGCAACGGCGACAGTTCTAATTGGCATAGATGCAACCAGAGTTGTCTCATAAATCAAGCCAGCAACTGCACTCACATCTACTCCTACCACTCGCTGTTGGCGGCGTTTTGGCCAACACGCGTTGACATTTATGAATTGCTTGGCAATTTACACGACACAGAGAGACAGAGACCCGCCCGCACGTGGTAAGAGTCAGGTTCTGCTGGGCTATGGCTATGGCTACTCCTGCTGCTTTGCAATTTACACGCAGCCAACAAAGAAAGCATAGAACGTTTGCCTCTGGCGCCACGTCTCATGAATGGGCCGCTAAATCAAGCAATTATGAGAGCCTTTGTCGCAGCAGCCAAAACATATGCAAATTACGAAACAGTCGCAATTGTTATGAAGATGCGAGCATCTCTCTCACTCTCTTACACTCCCTCTCTCGCTCTCCCTCTCTCTCTCTCTCAAGAAGATGTTAGTCGAGTTCGCAGGCAGCTGAAAGAGACGAAACAGACTGAAGTAGTGAAATCTGTTCAGTTCAATGAATTGATTTTGTATGGGCATCGCTGACACTGACTTACGCGATTGGCAATGGAACGAGCGCCTAGTTTATCGCCCGCCCAGCCAGAGATTGAGACAGGGCAGAGCATCGACTGGTAGTTCGACTTGGACTTGAACTTGCTCTTTACTGCTTTGTTGCTGTTGTTGTTGTTGTTGTTGTTTGCCTGGGCATATGCAAAGCGACCGCCAAGACAAGAAGCTCTGATCGGGTCTCGTTTTGGTGCCGCAAAGCCGCCGACGCCGCAGTCGACGCTGCGTAAAGCCGCACGCCACATTTCAATGATAAATGTGCAGAGAGCTTGCCAGCCCCGGCTCTAGCTGGGCTTGAGCTCGCTGGTTTAGCTATCCAGCTAGTTGGCACTGCGATTGCTCTTGGGCTGCGCTATATTGGGTAAATTGTTTTATTGCAGTTCAATTGTTGGGCCTTTGGGACTTTGGGTACTTGGGATTGTCAAACGGCGGCGGCGCTCCTTCGAGCTTATAGTTTCGAGCTACCCCCCAAACAGTAGTTCAAAAGACATTTGATGTTAGCGTGAAGAGTATATTGAAATGTGCAGAAGGCTTGCAACGTGCTACAATGAGATCAGAGAGGTGTAGGGTGAGCGAGGGAGAGGGCGGGAAAGGGAAAGAATGGAAGAGGGTGAATGATAGACATTTATGAGAGATTGGATAATGAAGTCGTTATATTTATATACATCAAATACTTTTGAGTAAGGGAAATAGCAGACTGAGGAGAGAAGAGCGAATTAGACAGAGAGAGGTATAGACTATATAATGGATATAGAAGACAGCGATATTTGTTGAGTAGGATTGAGAGTTAAACAGTGTGACAGGGAGGGTGAGAGAGAGGGAGCGAGAGAGAGAGGGAGCGAGAGAGAGAGGAAGTAAGAGATAGAGGGAGAGAGAGAGCAGTAAGAGGATATATGTAAAAGAGAGATAGAGAATAGGAATATCACAGAGAGAGAGAGAGAGAGAGAGAGAGAGAGAGAGAGAGAGAGATATATATATATAAGAGCGACAAAGATGATGAGTCAGAGGTGGTGTGAGAGGGAGCGTGGAAGAAAAAGGGAAAGAGCAAGGTGAGGTTTATTCTATAAAGAGTAAAACAGATATAACAGCAGAAGGAAATATAGTAAAATATAGCTATTTCAAGAATTGTCCCAAATAAATATTTATAATAATATATTATTAAAATATTTCTATATTAAATACATAGTTTTCATATAACATATAAAATTCCAAGCAAATAAATTCTAAAAAAAAAAAAACTCTTTTTAGTGTATTTGAAAATTCGGCGAGCAGTCTCCATTAACCCTTTCTTATTTATATCTTTGCATCTGCTGCGCTGCGCTCTGCTGTGCGGAAAGCTGAAGCTCTCTCATATGTCTAACCGTATGCGGAGATTATGGCATCATTTAGAGTCTTGTGAAAAGTTAATAAATGGCTTATCTGACCGTGCGGCGACATGTGTTTGGCTTAATTGTGTCAGCGTGTGGGTTGCCTTTTGCCGTTTGCCGTTTGGAAAGTCCGCTTGGAAGCCAGCCAGCCAGTCCAGGCCCAGGCTTGACTCGGCTGAACTTTCGCACAAACCAAAATGGTCAAAAGAAATAACTTTAACCAAATTGCAATTGCAATTGCAATTGCAGTTGCTGCTAATTACGACAAACAGCAGCAGCAGCAGCCGTGACAGCCGCGCCAGCACCCGTTCAACTGCCAGAGATTTGTGCGGGCGAATTGGCTCAGTCTTGGTCGCACTCCCAGAGTCAAACCCAAACCCAATCCGAAAAACTCTAGTCGGTGCCTTATTTGTAGCAAATTGTTTGTGGCGCCAGCGTGTTGAACAGCCAAACAACTAAACAAAATGCTGCGTTCGTAACAAGACCTCGGACCAAGGAACAACATCGACAACATGCCCCCGGCGAGGTCGAGTGCGAACGACGGACGGGGCCATTTGTATGGCATAGCCCAAAAATGGTCACATTGGAATTCAATCTTAAAGCCATTCGCAATTAATATCAAATGAAATTGAAATAAATTTCAACAGAAATGCGATGCCACCTAGCGAATCGTATCCCCAACCGCATCCCCAACCGCATCCCCAACCGAATCCCAATCCGTATTCGTATCAAAGTCCAAGGCCTGCTCGTTGCCAATTGCGAGTCGCTGATTTTCATCATGCGTTTGCATTGAGGGGGCAGCAGCCACACACACAGCAGCAGCAACAGTGGCTCCCAGCAGCAGCAGCAGTGGAGCAGCTTTCGCTGGCTGCTGTGCCTCGGCAGCCGCAGTGGTCAGTGGGCAACTGCAACCTTTTGGCTTTGCGCTAATCGCCATCGTATTCCCAGTTCCATTCGCTCTCTTCTCCAGCTCAACAACAATAATTTTTATCAATTTTTGCTTTATAATTGTGCGCAGCTGAAATGGTTGAGCATGTTCAAAGTGTGACCAGGTTATTTGAAATATAAATATAAACTTAGAAAAAAAAAAAAAAAAAAAAAAAAAAAAATATATTAAAAAATATATTATAATTAGTTATAGGTATAATTTAATTTATTTCTTATATTTATAAAATAATCAAATTTAAGCTTGATTGCAAAATTTATTTTAAAAAATAATCAAATTAAAGTTTCATTTAACATTTATTTTATAAAAATCTTTTTTTTTCTATTTTTCTAAAAAAAATTTTTAAGAGTATTCAGATTTTCCATGTTTATAAGATCAAAATAATTTTGTGTTTTATTTTATAATATATCATTTTCTATAATTTTTACTTATTTTCCTAATTATTTTGTAAGTATTTATATTTTTTATTATTTTTCATTTTATTTATTTATTTTTAAACTAAACTATATACAAAACTAAGTATTTTTATTTATATATTTTTTATTTTCAAAAGATATATATAAAAAAAAAGTATATAATTTTGTATTTAAAATATGTTATACACATTTATTATTATTATTATTATTATTATTATTTTTTTTTTTGAATTATTTTATTTTGATTTATTTTTATTATTCTTTTAATAATTTTATTTCCTTAAATGAGTTAATTCTTTTATATTTATACAAATATTCCTTCTGTTCAGAATTTTTCTATTTTAAAATAACAAAAAAAAAAAAAATATATATTTGCCTTCATATTCTTTATTTTGCTTCTTTCATATAAGCAAGAGCTTAATTAATTTAATCTCAAATGAAAGTTAAATTATAACAATCAAATGTTTACTTGCTGCCCTTAGACACTGTCTTAGTTTTTCCACATTTCCGTCTAAAGCCCAGGCCAAACCTCTTTTCATTTCGTAACGCAGCTGGTCACACTGCCTGGCTGTCCCACTCAGCTTGGGTCAACAGTAAACTACGCAGATTTCATTGTTTGTTTAGCGGGTGGGTGGCGGGAGTCATAGAGGTGGAAGAGGGAGGGAGCAGCATGTAAATGTCCGTCTTGTTGCTACTAGTGGCTTGGCGGCTCTGGCCAAGTGGGCAACAACTGTCGGGGTCTGTCGAGCATGCTCTAGCCAAAGGCTCTCTGTGGCTGCCCAGGAGGCTTGTTGCTGTTGTCTTAAATTAATACCAAATTGTCAACGTTTGCAAAATGCTGCAAGCCGCGCACCAACGCCACATGATAAGACGCAGACCAACAGTAGCCAAAGCAACAAACAGACCTGGTCCACGCTATAGTTGCGGTTCGGGCTGCCTGCAGAGCTAAAGCTGAGGCTGAGACTGTGACTGGGGCTGGGGCTGGGGCTGGGGCTGCGCATGCGTTTTGGATCTATGTACGTCTGTGAGGTTGCTTTGTTTTGTTTTTGTTTGCGGCTTTCGCTCGTTTTTGGTCTCGCTTTGGTCTAAGGTCTTCGATGGTCGTCAATTGATAGCCAGATTTGTGCAATTATCATTTTAATAATTGCCAACAATCTGCACGATATGAACCGACTGCTGCCTCGGCAAACAGCAAACAGCAATAGCATCAGCATCCATTTAGTGTGGACCGTGTTCTCCTTCTCCTTCTTGTCGTGCTCATAACCAGTAGCCAGCGCCTTCTTCTGCTTGCTGTTGTTGCTATTTGTTGTTGTTGGCTTTTAGCTTTCCGCATTTGTTAGTCCGGGCGCACATCTACATAATAATAAATTTATTACAGATTTCCGTCTGATTTGTTGTTAAGAATTTTTGTATATGCAACTGCCAACTGCTAGCACCCACTGTGAGACAAATAGAATACACTTAAATGGTTGCCCACTTAAAAGATGAAACCAGATTGTGCGATAAATCAGTGAAGATTGCCAGTGCGTAGAACAGAAGCAAACGCATTCCGAAAGGTCTGAAGGTATGAATGAACTATTGAAGAAAAACTACATGCGGAAAATTCTTTATGTAAATTTGAAGTTTATTTATTCATTTATATGTCATTTGAAATATTTTTTAATGAAAGAAAATTAAATTATTAATATATCACTATATAAAATGTGTTTGATATAAGTTTATAGAAATTGTTTTTCTATTTTACAACTGTAGTAATTGATTCTATAATTTTGAAGGGTATATTCCAAGAAACTCTCTTCTATTATATTTATTTATTTATATTATTTATATTTTAAAAGAAAATTAAGTTACTAAATGTATTCTGCGTAACTGAAAATAGTAATCTAATTTCTGCTCTTTATATAAACTCTTTCATATTAACATTGAAACTCGCTCTAATCAGAAAACTCACAAAATGCTTATTACATACCGTTACATATCAGGCCGCCAATTGGTGCTTTCTATGCAAACAAACACACTCACCTACACGCAGACCCAAATCAAATACAATTGAACTAACGGTTTAGCTCTGCAACTCAACTTCACCACACAGCCAGATGTAAGAGGTAAGCAAGAGAGCCCGACAGCGCCAAACACGGACAGCACACAGTGACAAACCCGTTTGCTTGTGCTTGCCCAGGCTGGCAGCGGGGTGAGCAGCACGCGCAGTCAACGCCCATTGGCGAGCTCGGCCAATCAGCGACGAGCTATGCGCAGCGCCACGAGCCAAGCGACCAAGTGTAAAGGTATTCGGCGCAGCGAAAACAGAAACAGAAGCCAACGTGGGATTTGTTTTTGTTTGGCAAAGTGAGAGAGAGCGAGAGAGGAGAACGCAATGCAAACAAAGCTGAGGGTGTAACTCTGGGAATGTGTCGCCGTCATAAATGGGGCCGATAAACATGGAAAGAGTAATAGAAAATGGAAAATAGAAAACGCTATGCGATTTACACAGTTGCTCTATCTCTTCTTATTGCTGTTTGTTACCTGTGCCGCTTGCGACTGCGCATATCAAACGATGATGGATGGGCACGCGTCTGGCATAAGGTGAATCCGTTACAAAAAGCCAGGCGGTTGCGGCTACCGCTAACCCTCGATGCGAACCCTCGCGCTCTGAAGCGCAACGAGGGCGATCTACCAGCCAGCCAGCCAGCCAACCAACAGCCCTCATCGTAGCTACAATAATGAATGACTATCGGGGCTGATATAATGCTGACTATATGGTATAGAGCTATAGCCTATATATGGGGTCTTGTGCATGTGTCTATGGCATGCTTCGCTTGAGCTATTGCGGCTTGTGGCACGCTCGTGTCTTGGAATGTCCTCGGGGGTGTCTCCCGATCTTCAGTTAACTGTTGTAATGGCGTGCACATGTCCTTTAAATGCATGCAAAGGCGTTCGAGGAAATTGCGCCAAATGAGAAAAAAAGAAAAAGGAACTCATCGGAACTGGATCGTTAAATGCTGTTGCCAGTTGCTCGAAGTGTGCCCGCGTTTTCTTGTCAGGCGTAACCTAGGCAGGCAGGTGTGTGGGCCACAGCGCCATAAACTGGAAATAACTAAGCAGCAACAGCAACAGCAGAGGCGATCAAGCGAGCAAGGATGAGCTGGAAGAGAGCCAGAGAATAGGAAGGGGACAGCGTTCAGGACGAACCACTAAGAAAAAATTTTAAACTATGTGGAAAGGTGCATCTAAAGACGAAGCATGCAGCAGCAGCGGCAGGTGATGGACCATGATTTTTAATTGCTTTACAATTTTCGATAAGTGCCAAACAGTTTTGAAATGTTCCAGCTAGAAAGATTTCCAAACGAAATACATATATATTGAATTTTTAGATAATATTTTTATAAAAGAAAAAATATAAATATAATTTAAAAATATTAAAATCAAAAATTAATCAAGCAGCAGAACTTAGCCAAGAAATTCTCCTACAAGAAATCGTTCTACAAGAAATTCTTCTACAGCCATGTCTCAAATTTTTTTCAGACTTGTTAAGCTATGAGAAAATTGCTCTAAGTACAATACTTACTTAATCGAAAACTTTAATGAAAAGCTCAAAATAATTTTATATAATATATAAATATTGAAACGACTTTTCTTTTCCGAATTTTTGCTTTTGGATCAAAATTAAAACTAGGCAGTAATATATTAAGTACATTAAGTACAAAATTATATATTTTTTCAAAGCGAATTTAATATTGATTTAATAAGACTTTTAGAATTTATGTGGATTTCTTGATAAATCCAATATTGATTTAATAATATGTATAAAACAATTTTATAATATTTGTTTATGAAATGGAAAAGCAAATAATATAAATAATTTTTTAAAAATGTATAGGTAATTTATATCTTTCTTTATATCTTCAATATTGTGATAAATAGTAATTTTTATAAATTTTTATAAAGTAAAATAAATAAAACAAATAATAATTAAAATCTATCTATTATATTTCTATAATATACAAATATTTGTAGAGATTTTATCTCGCTACTCAAGTACTTCTTAGCACAATAATATTTACTTTAACAGTTTCAATTCCAAAGTTATAATCAGCTTACATATGCTTAGCCCATAATCTAGTTACAAACCTCTCACACCATCCAGGCTCAGTCAGATCATTTAGATCACAGTTTGCTTAACGCTCAACCCTCGAATATCCTTTAGATTCGCTCAACACGCGCCTGTACTTTAGCTGAGTCAGTGACAAGCATAATCCCCAGGCTGGACAACAGTTGGTGTCAGTTGTGCCAATAGCAACAGCAGCAGCAGCAGCAGCAACTGCAACTGCAATAACAACTGTAACAGTTACAATACGAAAAGAACAGCGTGGCGCGGCGAGGGCAGCGCAGAGCAACAATGCAGCAAACGCCCGCCAAACTTTAACTGCATACCAATTAGTTGAGAAACGCGTGCTGCCAACAACAACAACAACAACAGCAGCAGCAGCAGCAGCAACAACAATTCGAGCTGCGCACGATCAAAGCAACTGATAGAGAGGAGAACAGGCGGCGCGGGCCCTGGCGCTGCGTAACTGTGTGTCTTGACCCTTACAACATGCAGGACAACAGCAACAGCAACAACGGGAGCAACAGCAACAGCAGCGGCTGCCAACTGCTGCCAAAGGTGAAAAACCAGAGTTGGCAACACACACACAAGCACACACTCTCACATACTCACACACACACACATATAGAGGCGAATATAAAGGGCTCAAGAGCCACCACTAAAGTCAACACCAATACGAATGCAATGAGGGTTCGTTTTGATTCGGCTTACACACACACACACATTTATATACCAACACACACTCACATGCCTCGAGCCTCGATTTTCGGGCCAAGTCGGCCTGGCACTCGCTTCACCGTTGGCTCAATTTAGAACCGCACAATCGGCCAAAGATTCAGTCAGGTGCGAAGCACCGAGCGATACAGACGTGTGCGTCTCACAAGCGAACCAACTTTCAATACACAAAGATCTGTTACCAAAAAATAAATAAAACAAAGTAAAGTCTAAATAATAAAAAAAGTTAGTAAATAATTTGAGCAATTCAAACGATCTTTGTGTTCGTGTCTCGTCAAGTTTGCGTTGAAATAAACTAAAAGAAAAGAAGAAATTTACAAATTTTACTGGCCACATTTAGCCAAGTGTTTTTTCGAAAAGTGTTTTACCAAAAAAATAAATAAATAAATAAAATAAAAAAAGTCTATAAGAGCCAGTGCTTAAGGCCAACAAAATGAATCATTTGTCGCCGCCGCCATCGCCGCACTCGCAGCCAAGTCCAGCGGGCTACGCGGGTCCAACTCTGGACAAGCAATGGATGCAGCGCGCCTCGGCCTTTAATACGGTCATAGCATCGGCTGCTGCACAAAAGCTAAACAATCGAGGTGAGCAGATCGAGACGAAGTGGTCATATGATCTAAGGGATAAAGAAGGCAGCCATAAGTTATGAATAGACAAAATATCCAAGAGTTTAGCTGAAGATCAGTCACAATTGTGGCTTGGGAATATCTTGGCAAATCAGCAGAGCTTTACTTAAGGGAATTGGTCTAAAAGTTTTTCGTAATATCTAGGAAAAATTTATTGTCAGCTGCTCGCATTGAAAGTAAAATAACTGAAGAAATAATTAATAAAAATAAAATCCATTATTAATGCCTCAAAGTAAAATGAAATATGGAAACTATTTATAAAAAGTAAAGTAAAGAATATTAAACAAACTTAGAGAACGCTTGAAAATATAGCAAAAAAAAAAAAAAAAAATTCCACAAGTTATTAAAATGAAATATAGGGAAAATAGGGAAAATATAGGAAAAAGACTTAACTGAATGCCTAAAATTGTTCAAAGAAATCATTCAAGGATACATCTCAGTCATGGCTCTCATATAATTATTATTATTATTATTATTATTATGCAATATTGTATTATGAATATTTATATGTTTAGGCATATAGAAGGATACCTCATTAAAAATTCTTACGTTATTCATTTCAACTCAAGCTAACGAAAGCTTGAATCATGTTGCATCACGACTAGCTTCCATATGACTTCTAGAGTCATGCTGATGTCATACACATACTTATATATCTAATTTCTATAACTTTATCTCCATTTCTCCCATTGCAGATCTGCCCTTTCTATACAATCCCTTGCTCTACTCAAGCGCTCTGCTCTGGCCGCAATTTCTGCTCTCGTCGGCCTCGGCACTGGGCACGCCCCTAACACCAGTGACACCCAAATCGCCCGCCTCCATTGTGCTTGGGCAGCGGGATCGCGACTTTGCGCTGACGCCCGAAAAGGAGCAGGAGCTGCAGCTCAACAGCAGCCGCAACAATCATGTGTTGGAGCAGCAGCAGGATGAGGATATGCCGCTCAACTTGAGCACCAAACAGCGCGCCAGAGCCGATTCGGAGCAGGATCACGATCACAATAGTAGCAGCAGCAGCAGCAGCAGCAGCAGTAGCAGCCTGAGTGCCGGCAGCCTCAGCCTGGATGAGCGAGAGCAGCCACTGCATCTGACCACGCCGCCACCGCTGAGAGCTGTCAATCTGAAGACTGCAAATGCTGGAACTCCCACACAGCAGCGCCGCTCGCAGGGCAACATCATCTGGTCGCCGGCTTCCATGTGTGAGCGCTCCACGCGGCATGAAGCTGCAGTGGCAGTGGCAGCAGCTGTAGAGGATTTTGAAGAGCAGCAAATAGATCCCATAGTGCGCAAATTCAAGTACGAGCGTCGCTCGGCTGCCTCCATATCGTCGCTGCAGTCGCTGCAATCGCCGCTGTCCTCGACGAGTGTCGCACAGGATCTGGACTTTGAGACGGCGCAGCAGCAGCTGTACGCACATCGCAGCGCTTTCATGGCCGGCCTGACTGGCAATAATCTGGAGCTGCTCACACAGCACCTCAAAACACAGCAGCAACAGCAGCAACAACATCAGCAACAGCAACATCAGCAGCAACAACAGCAACAGCAGCAGCAGCAGGTTAAAACCGAGTCGGAGGCTGAGCAGGAGAGCAAACGTTCGGCAGCAGCTCTCATGGGTCTTGTGGCAGCCGCCGAGCTGGGCTACATGCGTAATCAACACCAGCAGCAACACACGACCCAGCAACAGCAGCAACAGTTGCAGCACCAGCAACAGCAGCAGCAGCAGCAACATCCTGATTCAACGGCCACAGATGTTGCGCGTCGTTCGTCCTCCTCATCATCGTATCAAGGCGAGTGCGAGCAGGAGAAACGCAGCGGCCGAAATTTTCAGGTAAGCCAGACGGGAAGTTCATATTTTTTCCACTGTTTTTTTTCTTGTTGTTGGTCCAAAGTCGAATCAGAGCTAAAAGCGGAAGTGCCCAGAGACGGAGACCTATAGAGAGAGAGAGAGAGAAAGAGCGAGAGTGGGGGGAATTTCTATATTTACAGCTATCTGAAGTATCAGCTATAAATCTAGAAAGGAAGGAAGAGAGGAAGGGGACTATATATATTTAACTATAGCTACTCCTATCTGAAATATCAGCCATAAATCTATGAAAACTAAATCGTAATCTGTGGACTGTCAAAGCCTTGTCCTTGCTGCTAATGACCCAATCACGTGACACTGGTCAGAGCTCGAGCTAGAGCCCTTTTCAATTTCCCTTCAATATCGTAAACTCATTGCATAAGTCTTCAGCATATATCTGGCTATATCGCTTGCATTGCGTGTCTATTGCTCTCTCCCTTAACCTTCCCCTGCCCATCTCTCTCTCTCTCTCTCTCTCTTTCGATTTACCCGTGTTAATTGTTTCATATTTTCGAAGGTCCTGTCGCGTTTTAATTGCTCTGCCCACAGTTTGTCCACCCAATTCAATTTGGGAAAGTGGCGCCGCACAATATCATGTCATAAAGAACACAAACTGTTTGCATTTACATTCGAACTCTTCTATGGAAATTCAATTAGGCACAATCGAAATCACGCAATTAGTTAATCAAATAATTTTGATTATTTTACAAATGGGAGTAAGCTTGCTGGCTCCCCTCGGAAGATTTATGCATTGAAATGACGACTTAAATGTATTTTTTTTTTTTCGGGTTCAATCATAATTGTCGTTTTGTTCAAGCACATATATTTTTTGCCACATTAAGCAAAGGGGCACACGACCAAGGCATGTTATATGAGTTGCATAGGCTACGGAGTCGGGGAACCTTGGTCGGGGGGTTTTGGTCATGCTCTGACTACCCCCGCTGTCAGTTTATGTTTTTATCAAAGGCACTTCAACACCCGCGACAGGCAGCTACTTTTTCACACATTTGCCAGAGCAGCGAGAGTGAGAGAGAGAGAGAGAGGGAGAGAGTGAAATGCGATAGCCGAGCAAAAAGGGTTTCCAGAGACATATGGCCGAAACAGTTGCTCGAGTCCTGGACGCAGGCGCAGTCATATTTTTTTTTCGTGGCCCCGCATTTTGTATTATTTTTTTGTAAGTCTTTACATCTGCTGCTGGCCCACCCGGTCTGAGTTGGCTTGGAGTCTGAGTCTGTGGCTGAGTCATGTATTTGGGGTTTCTACGCGAGAGTTTTGCCAACTTCCGCTACGTTTTCAGCGTTGAGCAAATTGACATTATGGCTCAGACTCGAGGCCAATAACAATGGGCCAACTAATTGGGGCTCTGTCTAGGCATGGATACAGCTCAAATGCAATCCACAAATAGAAAAACCAAAATAACAGAGTGAGAGTGAGAGAGAGAGTGAGAGGGAAAAAAGTAAAATAAAAATTTGTAAATTTCTTGTAGACAATTTTTCTTCTACTTGTTGTTGAGCAGTTGGCGCACTTGTGTCAATTGACAGTATGCGTAGCTTTTCGAAAGGTTTTTCTCATTATTATTAATATTTTTTTTTTTTTTTTTTTTTGTATTTTTTTAAATGTCGCACACGTAGCCCCGAGGTGGTTGGGAATGGGATTGAGTTGTGTCAATACGGGAGCGACAATGTTTAGATACTGTTGCATGTTGCAGCCAGACAAACTGTGCAAACATTTAATCTCCTCGTTGCGAAGATGTTACGAGGCGCAGAGCAGACCCGTTGCCCAGTTCTCGATACCCAATGGCCCCACAGCTGTGTTTAGTCTACAATAACACAGATATATATATATATGAGTCTACTTGATATACAGCTATATATATATGTACTATATATATGTGTTGTCATCTTGGAGAAATGTATTTCACTTGAGATTTAACATTGAGTTGGAGCTGAGCTGCTGCTGCTGCTGCTGCTGCTGTTTGTTTAGCTGTTTCTTAAAAATAAACGCAAAAATTATTATGATAAAGCTGCCCCACTCCCTCCCCTCATCCTGCTGCCAGTCAGCCATATTGTTTAGCTTCGCCTGTGGGTTTTACCCTTTTTGTAGGCACCTGTTGCCAAATATTTGCACACTCACAAATCTAGTTTAATTCATAAGTATTTAGCACACACATTATTATTTTGTTTGAGATTTTATTTGCCGCCATCAGGCTGTCCAAATAATACAGCTCATTATTTCGATTATTTACTATAACCTGCTCCAATTTGGCTTTTTTTCTCTCTTGCAGTGTAAACAGTGCGGCAAATCATTTAAACGCTCCTCAACACTATCCACACATCTGCTAATACACAGCGACACGCGGCCATATCCCTGTCAGTATTGCGGCAAGCGATTCCATCAGAAGTCCGATATGAAGAAGCACACGTACATACATACGGGTAAGTTAACGCTCTCTACCTATCCCTATCCCTATCTCTCTCTATCTTCCAGCTCTTTCTGCTATTAGCATATGTGATAAACAGGCTTTGTTTGTGAGCAGTCATAGCTGCTGACCCACATGAGTTTAACTTGTGCTAAGAGTTGGGAGCGAAAGGGTTGTCTCTCTCTATATAAATGAGCTGAGCTGCATGTGAACTAGACTCTATATGCTACATAGACAGTATATGAGCTATATGTCTAAAAGAAATATAAGTGAATATTGAGATTTGTTCTTGATTCTCTTCTTGATGTGTCGCTCTAAATAAAAGGGAACTTTTTCATTTTTCGATGGGAAAATTATAATTTCATTTAGTTTTACATACTCTGCACTTGAATAATTTTCAAATTCCTTTCAATTTCATTTGAACTATATATAAACCATATAAATGCTGTGCAAATATGTCAAACGTAAACGAACTTTAACCGTTTTGACTTGACAGCTCTTTGTATGCATGTCCACCCTAATGTGTGATTTGAGTCACCCTCAATCAGTCAACTCCATTAAAATCGGCAAACGCTCAACGATATTTATCAGCTTTCAATTTGTCTAATTGCTCAAAATATAGTAAAGCCAAACAATTAATAAACACCTTCTCCAGCTCTCACTCTCTCCCTCCCATTCTCTCTCTCTCTCTCTCTCTCTCTATAAATTTGCTTTCATTACAATAATTGTTTTTTATTGATTTGCGCAGGTGAGAAGCCACACAAGTGCACCGTCTGCCTGAAGGCCTTCAGCCAGAGCTCCAATCTGATCACGCACATGCGCAAGCACACGGGCTACAAGCCCTTTGGCTGTGGGCTCTGCGATCAATCCTTCCAGCGCAAAGTGGATCTGCGACGTCATCGGGAGAGCCGGCACGAGGAGATGCCATCAATGCCCATCAAAATGGAGGTTAGCAGCAGCAGTTGCTAGGCCACTGCAGCTGCTATAAATATAATGTAAATAAAACAAATATGTATATATATATCTCGTATATATATAAAGATGAGACACCATTCCGATCCAGTGGATTTTAGGCTAAGAATATCTACCAGTTACCACCAAGTTGGCACGCCTGCAAATGCAAAGTCGTCTAAGTCGTTGCTATGAAGCCAAAGTTTGTTTTGTTTAGGCAAGCGAAAAAAATAAAAATAAAAACAAAAACAGATAAAAAATAATTAAAATATTTAAATATATTGTTAAGCGAATGGAAAGTACATTTCTCGCGCACTAGTTACTTTGCTAAGTTCATCTCTGCTCAATCTTAGTTCTAAGCTCGTGTAAATATACCCAAAAACAAAAAAAACAGAAGACTTTTCTAATTAGTTCTGTAAGCACATTTATGTATAAGTAAGAAAATATTATTTAGATCTAAGCTAACATAATTTATTGCCTAGTTAATGTTTTATACACCTTTTGAAATTGTTTTATTATTATTTTTTTTCTTATAACCCTAAATACCAAATCCAAAATTGGCAAAGAAAACGCAGCTAAAAGTACCAAAGATCCCAACAACAACAATTACAATTGGCATAAAGCGTCATTTATTATGAATATTATTATTATTATTAATATGGTAAATTAAATTTTAACAAACTTCTTGTTTTAGTTACTTTATATTTATATTTACTTAAATTATTTAAGCCTTTTTGAGAACCTGATCTATTTATATGAATGCATTAGTCTTTAAGTTTTTCAATGACAATTTTCTATTATTTATAAAAATCATTTTCATTTTGTATTTAGCTATGTTTAATTGTAATTTTTTGGCGAAAATAAAGTTGAAAGCTAAAGAAACTTGAATACTTGAATTTTTTGATTTATTTGAGCTGCATTTGTGGTATATTATTTAATATAATATATTGATTAGGGCGATAATTTGATGGGGTTTCTGTTGGTGATTTTGAATAACTTGAAGAGAGTATGGTTGAAAATAATAATAAAAGTCTCTTGGGCACATATAGCTATAAAGAAAACCTCACTATGAAGTTTGCGTTTGATATCGTTGGAACATTTAAGAATTATTATGTGTTTGGTTTTAAATTATATTATTCAATTTATTAAAATATGTTAGATTAAAAAAAAAATTATTTTAAAAATTAAAATTAGCAGTCTATTTAGGACGACATATTTCTAAATAATAATGAGAAATATTCCAAAATAAAATAATAAAAATAATTCACAAAATATTTTAATAAAATAAAAGAAATATTCCCACAATTAATTTTCAGCAGTATAACAATTCCTTAAGTTCTTTTGTCTAACCGTTCTATAATTAATTTAATCTTACTTCATTTGTGCATATGTATATATGTACATATATTTAGATAGAAGATACTTTACTCTCTCTCTTTCTCTCTTTGAAAATAAGGATTTATCAGCAATAAAAATAAATTGTAATTCGTTAAAAATATATTTTATTAAAATTCATATTTTTATAATGAATAATTTTTTGTTATATATTTTTTATTTGCGCTTATAAAAAGCATAAATATGTAATAATTGTATTTTTGTGAAATATCGCAACATGTTATTTAATTTTATATAACAATAAATAAATAAAACAAAATAAATAAAGTGAAAATATTAAAAAATGGTATTGAATTTTATGTAAAAATAAATATATATTTTGAAATTCACATTTTAGGAGATCTGTTTAATAAAAATGCCTATTCAATGCTGATGACATTCCTGAAATGCTCTCTAGCAATTTAAGCCGCCAGGTCTTTAGGGGTTGCTGCTCAAGCGTCCTTCACTCGGACGCAAATATTTGCTGATCTATAAGTTTGCTTGTCTCTATTAGTGTTAAATACATTTGTATCAAGGACGAACTCTCTGAGCAGCTGAATTGATGAGGCAACATTTTGTTACAAATTGTCCAAAAATGCTCCAAATATTTTTTTTTTTTTCTTTTCTTTTTTTTTTGTGGGCAGACGAAAAACCTGATTTTATAGTTAAATTTTTGCACGTCTCCAATTGGGACTGAGGGACCTGGGGACTGAGAGCAGCTCCTGTTTTCGGGTGACGCGGTGATCTTTGATCTTCGCTCATTGTGGTATGCTAGGAATGAGCTTTGTAAAACGCCGCATTACAAGTAGCAGCAGCGGCAGTAGCATTTTCCATTCTGGAAAAGAGACCAGGTGATCTGGAGGCGGTCGGGCGACGGATCGGGCATGGCAAAACGCCAATAAGTGTTCGAAGTTCCAGCTAATTGCGCCCGAGAGTTGACTCTGGGCCAGGGCAGAGTTAGTGGGGTACTGGCAGCTCCAGAGATCGAGAGCGATCATTGACGATCACTGATCGTTGCAATTGCCAGCCAAGAAGCGAATGTCAATGCGTTTTGCGGCACTTTAAAACTCTCGAAATGAAGTTTGGCAGTTTACAAATCACCGACTGCTGGCTGGGGTCCCCACTCTCATTATCGCCATTCATCTGGTGCTCGCAATCAAAATCAGCGAACATTTGGCAAGGATTTCACTTTGGCTTCACTTTGTGCGTCGCTTCGCCACTTGTTGTGCCTTGTGGCATGCAACAAATTGATCGAAAATTGACAAAATATTGGCCCAGCAAAAAAAAAATGAGAACAGCATACGGCAGCGATCGAAAATATGCAGTTCAATTGCATTGACGGCTGCAACAAAACAACAACAACAACAACAACAAAAATGCAGCCCAAGGACCTTGGGGCAAGTGCCGACAAAGGGATAAATTGCAGATGAGACGCGGAGAGACTAACTCAAGTATTTCATAATGTAAACTAAAAGCGACATTGGGAATGGCCAACAGAATTTGATATTAGAAAAATTTTACATTGCTAAATTTACTAAAAGTCAAATATACAACGAAATAATATTGAATTGATGTGATTTTATAATAGAGAGTGGACTTGATATAATGTTTCTTATATAAAGTATATCAAAGAGAAATTAAAATACATCACTATAGAGATCGGAGATCTATTATTCTATTATCAATATTATAATAGATCGATATTAAAGAAATTAACTAATATTTAGCATTCTTAACTAAAGATTAAGCACTAAATTTTGTCAGTTGACATAATTTATATTTGAGAATTTAGCGAATGAAGGCAAGTTGAGTATATCAAAAAGAGTATAACAGTTTAGCAAACAAACAAATTTAAAGAGAGAAATATGCTTAAGAGTTGTATAAATATTAGAAAGAACTAAAATGGGGCTGCAGCTAATATTATGAAAATATTGACAAGAGTTGAATGAGGAAAAGACTTTCTACAGCAAAATGAACACAGATATAACAAAAAGTCGCAGCAAATACAGAGTTGAAAGAAATTGGAACAATTTTAGTTGAATAAGACAATGTTTATAAAAAAAAAAAAAATAAATAAAAAATATGTTATTAATATTTTTCATTAAAAAAAATAAATAAACTACTTTGGAAAAAGATTAAAGTATAACAAAATATCTTTTTAATTTTCTAAAAATATTTGCGTGCCCAATATCAAATGTTAAATATTACAGAAAAAAAATTTTAAAATATATAGATTATTTTAAAAATTAAATAGCAATTTTTATTAATTTCATAGAAGAACTAAAAAACTATCTTAAAATGATATATTTTCTTGCATCATTACAAACCCTCTTGAGAAGCAAACAAAACCTCTATGAAAAAAACCCCGTTGTATAGCTTGAGCTAAGAGCTGATAAAGTTGCGATTGTCTCTGCCATATGTTGACTTCAGGTTTATTAACCCCCAAGCCGTTAACACCTGAGCCCACATAATTTGTCATGGCATTTGAATTTTTACAGCATTCAAATACAAATAGACGACAAGCCCCCATGAAGAAAGAAATAAATAAATGCATACAATAATAAAAAAAAGGAAAAGAAAAGTTGCAACCCCAAATTGAAATAAAGAAGGGGAAAATCATCTTAGAAGTGCCTTGAAGTGATCTAGGCCCGCAACATATCCGTTTTCCGGCTACCCCTAGCCAAAGGTGCCGGGCAGGTGACTTCCACATTGACTTCGCCTGCAACTGCGACAGCGACTTCGACTTTGGCTATTAATAAAAATAATAGTTGCGGCTAAAAAAAAAAAAAAAGGTGAGCCAGTCGAGTGAGGATCTACGCAGGCAAAGAGACTGAGCGAGAGAGAGAGAGAGAGCAACAGAGCGAGCAAGAGATATTCAGTTGAGGACGTGGAGGCCATCACATGAAAAAAAGATGTCTTAGGTCAGTTGCAGTCGAGGGCTGCTGCTGCCGCTGCTGTTGCAGGTGAACCTAAGCGAGGGCACAATTAAAAGGCCAACGAGGGCTGTGGCAAAAGGCACCTGTGCCGCAGGAGCCGAATAGGAGGTAAAGACAGGCAAAATGTTACAGCGGCTCATTTATGTTTATGTCCTTTCGTTGTAAGCAGCGCTGATTCCGATTCCTTTTTTGAGCCGCACAAGTGGCACGCCAGCACCTGCTGAATCCTGGAACCTGTCGTTGTCATCGTTCGTCCTCAACATTCAGCTCCTCCTCCTCCTCCTCCTCCTCCACCAGCTTCTCCTGCTCATCGTCGTCGTCGTCGTCCTGGCTCAATAATTGTGAGCCAGACGAGACGCGTGCTTAGAGCCGGTTTACGGCAAACATATGCCAGGCTTGCCGTCGAGGCAAATTACAACAGCAACGACAGCAGCAGCAGCAACCTGTACCGGTCCAATTGGCATGTGGGCCACACGCCAGCCAAAAACCGAACAGCAGTCATAAAAATCTCTCGAGTCAACCACAAAGCAGCCAGACTGCAATCTTCGTCTAATCTAGGCCCCGTGCACCTTGAGGGAGTGTGCCGCAAGCTGACGCATGCAAAAAAAAAAAAAAACAAAACAAAAACAAAAACCAATGGAAGGTGCACAAACCAACAACAACAACAACAACAACAAGTGCTGTAAGTGCGCCTGCACCTGTCACGCTCATCGATATTACAAGCAGCCAAAATGACCCAATTTTTAGGGGACCTTTAGGCCGACAGCCTGAACCTCAGTCTCAGCTTGAGACACAGCCTCCTGCTCCTTGCTGCTGCTCCTTGATGCTGCTCTCATTTATATTATTCCGATCTTCGTTTTTTTATGGGTTTTTCCTCGCTTCAAATTGTTAAGTTATGATTGCTTTTTACCCTCAATCGCTATTGTCACCTGCAGCATGAGTTGAGCATATGAAATTTATGTTGGATTGATTGTTAGAGATTGATACATGCAATGAGTGTGTCTATGTGTCTGTCTATGTGTGTGTGGAGATTGTGAAGGTGAAATGTTTTAATGAGGCAGCTGTATGTTGCACATGGCTTCTTTCTTAATTATTCCATTACTGATTGATTCTGAAAGCAATCTTAAAAGTTGTAATCAGATTAAAGCATTTCAAATATATGAAATTAAATTTTTGAAGCAGCTATGCATTGCTATGAGATATTTTTGAATTCTTTAAGAGAACTAAAACTCTTTAAAAGTTTAGTATTTTCTAGGCAGAAGAGTATTATTTTTAGTATTATAGCTCATTGGTTGCTGAGTTTGCTATAAATAAAGACATATACATATAAATATATATTTATATTCTTCTATTCTATCTTACTCACATTAAAAAAAAAAAAGAAAACCATTTGAATGAAAATAATTTGCTTTACAAATATATCACAGATCTACAGCTACCAGCTGCCTGTGTTGACATTAAAGTCTACTAAGGCAAATGCAAATGCAAATAGGAAACAGTTTAGCAAGTTCGCCGACCAAATCAGAAGCCAACAGAGTGCCACCAAGCAGACGATGGTCAGAATAGTCAGAATGACAGCCAGTTAGTCAGAGATTAGCCTTACCTTACTTAGGAAAATCTTAAGCTCGTTCGATTTGCATGCGAACATTGACAAAGGCAAAAGCAATGAATGACAAATCCAAGTCAAATATGCAACCCCTACTATATGCATATATACAAAGCTATATACATATGTATGTCTGTGTGCGTGTGCGTGTGCGTGTGGGGTAGTCAAGTGGCAGGGCATATATAGCATATAAGGCAAGGCAGATTGTGAAATCTATTTAAACAGCTTAATTGGCAACAAGAGCCACGGAATAACAAACAGAAAAAGCAAAAACAAAAAAAAAAAGCAATAAGCAAAAACAACCCGCAGACAATGAGCCAATCAGCTCAGCTTAGCTGGCAGGGTGCAAAGAGTCGAAGAGTCAAAAGCCCGAGCCAGCAATTAAAATGACAAAATCTAAACACACAAAATGGTACGGATTTTGCCATGTGCCACAGCCAAAACAAGCCCCAGCAAGGTGCAGCCCAAGGGGAGCAAGAAGAAGCAGTCGAAGAATAAGAAGAAGAAGACCCAAGAGTGCAACAAAAACAACTCAGATTGCGCGAGGCGAGAGAGTGCCTGACTAGTAAGTACCCTAATGTTAAAGGCTGTGGGTTCTCTTATGGGACACACACACAGAAGAGTAAATTTGAATCAAGTATATATAGAGTCAATTGCCACATCTTCGAGCTCATCCTACATACACAACCAATATACCCTCAAGAAAATACCTGATCAATGAGCATAAGAGAGAGAGAGAGAAACCAGTAACGTGAATTTTGAAGGCACGCACAAGGTGTTTTGTCTGATGTTGAGCTGAAATCAATGTGCATGGCCTAAACACAGATTATAGACAGATTTGGTAGGCAACAGACGGCAAGCGGCAAACAAAAGGACAACAAATTGCGGCCAGAAGATGCAACACACACACACACACACATAGACAGACATAAAGAACAGAGAACTTCTGACTCTGCGCGTCGAGGCTCTTTTCGAGTCATTATAAGAATTTAAGCGCACCTTTTCATTTTGTCTGCAGATCGAGCAGCGACAGGTGCGCAGAGATAAGCAAAAGAAGTTGCAGTCAGTCAGAGCATAGCGGTAGATGGAACGATTGGTAGGGGTCCTTAGGCGTTATCCTAAGAGCTCCACTGCTGTGACTGCTCTTGCTGCTCCTGCTCCTGCTGCTGCTGCTGCTGCTGCTCTTGCTGCTGCTGTGCCAGATTCGACTCTGTTCGTACGCTGAGCAAATTAATTCCTTTGCCATATTTTATAATTCAACAGATGACACGAGCCAAGGCAAGTGCCCGAAGCGCAGAGGCAAAAGCTGAGCTTAACTAAGTGAGAGAGAGGGTGCCTCGGCTCGTTTGTGGCACATGCCACATGCAGGACCTCTGGCACTGCCTCGGCCAGTGCTGCTCCTGTTCCTGCTGCTGTTGCCTCCTACAATGTCTTGCGTTAAAAAGTAGGGTACTTGCTCTTGCTTCATCGTAGATCCTGCTCGGTTGTTAAGCGGTTTCTTGCGGTTCTTTTGCAAGCTCTTAGCTCTTAGCTCTTATTTATTTGAAAATGCAAAAACGTTTTCAGTTTATTGCCCTCGGCCTGCCCCGATGACAATGACCTTTTTCTATGCCCAATTCGAACAGAAAGGGTTACTTCAGCACCCTATAACTGCATTTTGGCCCAAGAACAGTTACAGCCTTAACTGTCTACAGGTGGAAATTGTTCGCTTGTCACACTAATTTCTCAAGTATCCTTTTGTTTATTGTGGTTGCCAATTGTTGTGTGTTTGTTCGCTTTCGGCTTTCGGCCTGCCTTTGGACTACTGCAATTTTGTGGCAATATGTCGCGAGCGCATAATTAGCTTATAAATGCAGCAACAAGTTAACTGAACAAAAGTCATTGCCCCTTTGTGAGATGATCATTAGAATCGAGCTCTTCTTCCATTGGCATTTGCTTAACAGTTGAATGAACTGCGCTAAGTTCATTGGCTGTTGTATGGGGTAGCAATTTCTATATCAATTTAAATTCTCTATATGTATATGACATATGTTGCTTGATTTGTCGAGTTGATTATATAGATCAGACAATGTACAAAATCATATAAATTAAAAATTATACTCTAAAACTTTATTAATTGTGTCTTTTGATATCAAATTTAAAATTAAAAAAAAAAGAATGTTTGTAAAGAACATTTTTTAAAATTAATAAACAAAAAAATATTTACAAAAACAAACATTTTTTAATAAATGGAAACTTAATATGTATTTACAAAAAAAAAAAATAATATAATCAAAAAATTTAAAATAAAATAAAAAATATTAGGCATACATTAAATTTAAGAATAATAATAAATTAATTAATTAAAAAAAAAAATAATAATAAGTAAATATATTAAAAATATGAAAATAGAGTAATCAAACAAGGAAGAAAGCTCTTATAAGATTCGAGCTACTTCAGCCACCTACTAGAAAAGTATATAAGTAAAGCTGCATGTTTTCTTATACTAAATGCAATTTAGCATCATTTTAGTGCCCACAGCGTCTTAAGTATAAGAAAATCGGTCGACAATCAACTATAAACTGTTCTCTTACTGAATCTCTTTTTGCGTGTCTGTCTTAATATTTCTTGATCACGAAATTATTCTAATTTACCCTTACTCCTTATCTGAAATGCCTAAGCATGGCTATAAAGCATACGCAATGAAATATGAGAATAAGTATTCTAAGTTAACTCAGAATGCTCTCACATACTCTACATACTCCCTCTATGCAGCATTTGCTTACATAATTCAAATATGTATACAAAGAGAAATGCTTTAGTAATTCCTATATGCTACCTTCTGCTCAATCTCTACCTCTATTAATGCCAAGTGATCTCCAAGTGATCTTTAGGATTATTTTGATCTTCACATTCATTTTAAATTCAGTCATTACACAATTCAGTTATGTTTCAGGGCAAGTATTTTGATAAACGTCTTATATTGAGTACATAAAATTATAAAATTAACTTAATGATTCACAATGAATTATATATGTAAAATCGGTTTTAGCTTTAGTCAAAGAGTAAACATTCTAAGCGTCTTAAACGTTGCTCCAGCTGCCTCATTTGGGTATTCATCTCATCGAGCTGGGCGGCACAGCTGCAGCACTCGGAGCCCGACTCAGATTCAGATTCCAGCGATACATCCAATACCTGTGGAAGGTTTTGGCAAGTTATGCTATAAGCTTGCAGTTTTGATATATTTTTTTTGTTGTTGCTTTATGATGAGGCAGCTGTGTGTTTTGCTTGGAAATCTACTATTTAAAAAACGGAGCATTATATTTTGTCTTTAGCTGCAGGGACGGAGATTTCGTTTCGGTACGAAATTTAGGACTTGACAACTTAGAGTTGTAGCTCAATGGTGTTTGTTGTTGTTTCGAGTGTTCACTGTCAACCACCTGGAAGTGCTCGTCGAGTGTTTGATACGCCAACGATTCACGTGGATCAATGCGAATGCTCAGATCATTGCTGGCCTTAGAGGCAGTGTCCAAGCTAGCTCTAGACGCGTAGCTGGTGTCACCGGCCGATGTTGACATGGATTTCTCATCGAACTGTGTAGCATCATAAGTATGTAAATTGGATTCCCAAATGAAGAGCTGTAACATTAAAGATAAGGATAATATATAATTATATTTAATTGCTGATTCAGTGCACTCACCTGGCGATCGCTGCCCGCAGTGGCAAATTTATTGCCGTCGTGATCAAATGAAACGGCATTTACAGCATCCGTATGCCCAGTCAGCGTATAGATGGGCCTGCCCTCCAGTAAATCCAATATGCGTATAGTCTTATCATCGCTGCCAGACAACAGGAAATTGCCACTGGGATGAAAGGCCAGATCATTGACTGGCGCTGAGTGCACGACATACAGCTGCAGCAGCTGGCTATTGACCACATCGAAGACCTTGATGCGATTGCAGCCGAGGGCAACGGCTACCATATTGCCCCAAGGATGCCATGCCAGTTGACGTGGTGCGGCACGCTCCTCCGTAAAGGTGCGCACGCATTCCCCAGTGCCCAGGTCATAGATGCGCAAAGATTTGTCATCGCTGACGGTGGCCATGAGCTTGCCATTGGGACTGAACTTGGCAGCGCGTACCCAATTGTTCTGTTGGGTAAACGACGTGATAAACTGACGTCGTGAGACGCGCCACAGCTTGACAGCCTTGTCATCCGATGCAGTCAACAGGAGCTGCCCAGTGGGATCAAAGTCCACACTACGCACTGGCTTGCTGTGAGCGAGAAACTCGCCTGAGACGCCACGCACTTTGGGTTCCCATACCTTAACTGTGCGATCATGGCTACACGAGGCTATGAAGTTGCCCTTGGGCGACCAGCTGACGCCATAAACAGCTTCAGAGTGTGAGGCAAACCGTATACAACGCGCTGCCTGTTTAAGGTTCCACAAAATAACAGTGGTGTCCATGGAGCTGGTTGCGATTTGATTGCCATCGGGACTGAAGCGCAGCTGTGTTATATTACCACTGTGACCGGTGAAGTGGCGTTGCAGTGCCGGATCTCGAAACATTGTATGCTCCATGGTTTTTAATTATTTTAATAGAATTTTACGACAGAAAATTTCCGCTTCAATTTAAATACTTGAAGTGCGCAGCGACGCTTGCTTCGATTCGAGTGTATCGATTGTTTATGCAGTAGAGCAGCTAGCTTTTGAAGGGCAAACAGCGCTGTTAGACGAATGTAATTTCAAAATGTATGCATGACTTACATTACAGCACAAATCACGGCCCACATGTATTACGTGGTTAGTGGTTAAAGGCGCATTAATTGGCACATTTATAACACTCGAAACGTTATTTCATTACAGGTTTATTTATTTAAAAAATTTTTTAATTTTTAAATTCAACAAGACATAGGTTTTAAATGAAGTGCGAAGCAACGCCTGCTGTAACTCGAATCACTATGTGCTCGAATGCAAAAATACTCAAGCATATCTGTTAGCTTTTGAGCGTATGCAAATGGAATTAAGTGCTGTTAAGTGATATTGGTTAAGAACTGTGCAGCACTACCGATAGGCGAAGAGGCTAAAGCTATCGGCACATTTGTGTTGCCTAAGCATTTGTTAATAATATAATTATTATTATTGGTAACTAAAGTGCTGTATAAAAAATGTCCCTGCTAGCACAGAGCGTGCGCCAGTTGCTGCGCCATACAACACAGCGTGCCACATTATCCGGTAAGCATGTAAACAATACAGCATGTCATGACATAACATCGCATTCCATTGCAGGTGCGATGCGAGCCCTGAGCTTAGCTCCCACACTGCAGCAGCAGAGCAAACCCGCAACAATTGATGTGTCGGCTGTTGCCAAGGAGCATCAGAAGGAGTGCCAGACGGTGTGTGAGCGAATTAATCAGCAGGTGGCTAAATCGGAGCAGGGCCGGCTTTTCGCTGTGGTTCACCTGTGCGGCAAGCAATTCAAGATTACAGCTGGAGACATCATTCTAGTCGAGGGCTATTGGCCGCCAACGATAGGCGATGAGATTAGTCTGGACAAAGTGCTGCTGGCGGGTGCACGTGATTTCACATTGATTGGACGGCCCATTCTGGAGGCGGGCTTGGTCACTGTTAAGGCTACCATTATAGAGAAGACGCTCACGCACACGAAGACACACTTCAAGAAGAAGCGCAGGAAACAGTATATGCGCATCAACTTCCAGCGATCACCCAACACAATGATCCGCATTAACTCCATTGAGATGACTCGTCCGCTGGACAGCAATGCCGAGCCAGAAGCAGAACCGCCAAAGCGTTTGTTTTAGTTATCAACTATGCCTTATTGAATTAAATATATGTGTAAAAAGATAAAGGAAGTGTATTTTTAAATGTTCATTTATATAATGCTTTTATAGAAAAATAGAGGCGATGGTGTAAGTTTGTTTTCATTAATTCCAAAACAAATGCCATGTTAAATAACGTTTGCAGCACTATTATTAGCAGCCCAAACACATGTACAATTTCTGTGCTGTTGTCTTAACAGTTGCAAATGCTTAACATTTCTCTTAAGTTCCCTTCTCTGTTAAGTAACAGTGAACAGCTGGTTTTTATAGCTATCTGGCAGCACTAATAAGAGCGCGCTTTTCAAAATTCTCTTCACAGTCACCATTCAGTGCTTTAGCGTTTTTGTTTATGAATTCTATACGAAGTCAGCTACTTTAATCAATTACATATTCAACTTTCATCTTGATTCAATGCCTCGCACATGCCGATGCCTTTGTAGTGCTCATAAACATTCATTTGACAACATATTTGCTAAGCGCCAACCTACTTTAGCCCCAAAACGCAGTCGCAGTTGCATAAGCAGGCCTCTCTCGCTTCTAATGATGCGGCTGCGGTAACTGTGTGCAATTTTAATGACAACCTTTTATCGTGCATGTGGTTGTTGTCATCTTTCATTAAAAGACGTCGCCCAGTCTGGGGGGCAACAAACACACACACACACAGACACTTCTCTTTTCTTTATCAGCAGATGTAAGTCGCTTTGCTGTGAGTCGTATTTGTTTATGTTTCGTTTCACTTTTGCTAAGCAAAAGCGCTTACATTTTTTTTTGCTTTGCAAACTTGGCAACATTTTGCGCCTGGCCCCATTTAAGGCCTGAGGAGCTTGCTGAAAGTGCAATGAATTAGAAGTTTTAGCTCTTTCATGACTTACTTTCACGTTTACCAACACTTAAAGTCACTTTGTTTTGCCGTTAATTCTGATATTAATTTGAACTGAATTTCTCCTCATGTGCCCAACTTTTATAAATGCCATTAAAAATTATGCATGTAAGACGTGGCCCCCACTGCTGCTGCTCACCTGCCCCAACAAATTTGTCAAATTGCACAAATTGAATTGTGAGTGAGAGTGAGTGTGTGTGTCTTGAGTCTTGAGACTCGGCGCAAACAGTTGACAGCGAATGTCGCTTGCACTTTGGCCAAAAAGGTGTCGCAAATCAAATTTCAATATGGCAAAAATTTCATTTGGCAACGCAAATTGAAACATTTTCGTTGCGGTTAAGCGACGGAGGCGTACGACAGGTGCTACTTACCTGCAACAGCAGCCGCTGCTGCGGCACCTGCTTCCTCGGCTCTCGCTCTGGGGCTTCAAATGTTGATTATGTTATTTACCCATGAAAATTGCATTTGATGTGACGATGGCAACGGATGTTCGTTTATTTGTTGAGGCTCAAGCTCACGCTCAAGCCCAGGCACAAGCCCAATTCCAGCTACTAATACAGCTACAATTGCAGCACACACACACACACACACACACATACTGCTACACACTCTCACCCACACACCCTTCAGTCACAAATCCCATGTAAATGCGTTGCTCAAGTTGCAAAAATGTTCTAAATTTATGCGCAGCGGCGTTTGATGTATGTGTGGGCAGAGCAAATGGCAATGGGCGGCCAAGGGGAATGGTGGAAAAATCGGGGCGTGGCAGCTAAAGGATGGCAATTGCGTCCATCCATCAACAGCATCACTCAGTTTTGACATATCATTGAAATCTAAGGCCTCATCATCTGTGACGTTTCATTAACCTACACAAATCCCATTAAAGTATAGGCGAGAGAGGGCAGAGAGTGTGCGAGTGTTTGTGTGTGTGTGTGCTTGGTGTGAGGTGTTAATATCAACAAGCGCAAGTTACTGCGACGCAATCTACCGATTTCCGCTTAACCAAGCCAAACATTGCATTTTTGATTACGAACCGAAGGCTGAAAGCTGACGGCTGACGGCTGAAGGCGGAAGGCTGAGGGCTGAGGACTGAGAGCTGCGGGCGACCCTAAGCCGTTGCCCGAAAATCCGGTAAATGTTTGCCGCAGGCAAAACCAGAAAACACGAAAGGAATCTGTTGCCACAATGGGGCGTGGTCAGGCCACTGCTGTTGCCACTGCTGGCTGTAGCTGACGCCATCAGGGTGGCACAGACGACTGTTTAATATACCTAGTGGATAGGGAAGAGGGGGGAGGGGAGCTAAACTAAGCTGAGGACAGCCAAAGTGGGGGGCGAGCTGCGCTTATGATCGATAGCAGCAAAATAATGTGGGGAAAAACTTATTATTTTGTCCAGCAAAAATAAAGATGATGCAAAGAAAAGAAAATCTATGAATAACAATATGAAGGGGGAAAAGTATACAAATAAAAATATAAATATAAACATAAAATAATATTTACTTAAGTTACAATGGGAAGTATGTATATATAATCAATCTAAATGAAATATGAGAAGGAACTAAAATAAAATATATATTTGTAACTGATTTTGTATAGGATTTTTAATCGATAACACTGATACGATAATACTTATCGAGTTTTCGAAACTAATTCGTAATGCAAATTTCTTGCTCTTATACTGGTTTTTGCACTGAGATTAAATGAAAGGGAAGATAAACTCAAGAGAGCTTATTTCAGAGCGATTATTAAGCGGCGCCGAGCAGCACGATTTGTTCACTTGACTGTATTCATATTTAGCTTCCATAATAACTCTCGCACTGTCTGCTGCCATAGAGAGTTTATAGAGCTCTCCATGCACGACCAACGCCATCACACGATGGTAGATATCTCTCATAATGCTCAAACTACGAACGAACGACTTCGCATGATCAAAGCCGATGTGTTGTGAGAGCGTACATGCATTCATACATATGTATATAGAAAGAAGAAAGAGAGCGGAATGACCAAAATTCCTATACAAATACTAATCTCTGGAAGTATTTGTATAAAATATCAAAAAAATTTAACGAAAAATAAAAAATAATACTTTTAGCCCTGGATCTCTGCTGCTTAGCCCAAGGTTCTTTTTTGAGCACAAGGCCATTGTTACATTAATAATATGCATATGTATATATTCATATACCAACTTAACATTCCATAACAAGCTTAAAGCTGCTGCGCTTATCTCACACGTATCTAACGTGTGTGCTGCTCATTGAGCTCCATCTCCGTGTCCGTTGAGCATATTATATTTACATTTTGTTTATTTTTCGATTTGGGGTTGAATAAATATTGTTGCTGTTGTTGTCAGCTACGGCATCTTCAAACTGTCTTCGAACTTTTCATTTTGAAAATTATGCAAAAATCTGAAGAGCAAAAAAAAAAAGGAGCAGAAAATTTGGCTATATCCTTGGGGATATTTTGCTGTTCAGTGAATTGCTGTCGATGCCAAACTGATTTCCACACAACGCAAAATGCAAGGGTTGTCAGCACATCTCCTGCTATCTAGATAAAGCTACACTAATATGATGCGAACCGTTATACATATATACGACACGCACACACGTGCCAAAGGAGTTGATTTAAATAAGTTTTGACATGCTGCAAAAGTTGACAAAGTTCGCTGCTGTTGCCTAATGATGAAATTTTCAATAAATGTCATTCGTGAACTGTGCAAAGTGTCAATGGCATCAAACACAGAAAACCTATCCAGGAACCAGACTCTGCCCCCCACACTCTCTCTCTCTCTCTCTGTCTCCACGAAACTTCCATGTCCAACTGAATCCTTTGGCACACACAATTCCCGCCTGGTTGGGGCACAGCTGTCAGCTTGTTTGGCATTCGCGTTCAATGCGTTAATAATGACACTTTTTTACTTGTTCCCAGGGAGTTTGACATTGCTCAGTCTCTCTAACTAGCTGGCTGCCCAGTTGTGTGCGCCCTTAAATTTAATTACTTTTTCATAGCTCATACGCACAGTGTGACGAGCACACACAGAAAAGGAGAGAGGGAGAGGGAGAAGGAGAGCGAGGGCTGTTTGCCAGTAGACAATGGCCGCTGGTGATTGAAACTCGTTTAAATTTGCATGTAAAAAGCAAGCGAA
This sequence comes from Drosophila borborema, assembly GCA_030914335.1. Classification (NCBI taxonomy): domain Eukaryota; kingdom Metazoa; phylum Arthropoda; class Insecta; order Diptera; family Drosophilidae; genus Drosophila; species Drosophila borborema. The sequence goes on from JAUESP010000310.1 coordinate 16,118,782, forward strand.
GAAATTTCCAACTCTGATTGCAGACAGCATACGAACATAGTACTGCTGCCCCTGCCACGCCCCCCTCTCTCACTCTTTCTCTCTCTCTCTCTCTCTCTCTTTCGCTCCCATAGGAAAGTCAGGTCATCAATAGTTGACAGTTTTATAGTCGCTTGTCGTTGATTGTCACAATGGTCATTTAATATTTGGGCACACGACAAAATTGTTGGCGAACCAACTTATTGTCGTGTGTGTGTGTGTGTGTGTACATGTGTTTGCCCTAAAGCGTTAGCCAACACTGGCTGATATTTATATAGAAATACGTACGAACGTATGTACATTTGTATAAATATGTATGAAATTTAGTTCAATAGAACTGTTGTATAAATGTTGGTGTTGTTCAATCATATACATATGGTGAATATATCTCGCCAGATATATTGCTTGACTAGAAATTCTTTGGAACACTTTCGTGGCACAACAAACGGTTGACGAAGTCCTTTTGCTCTGCCGCCTGCAGTTCTGTTAACTCGACCACAATATCAATTAACTCATCCTCCGTATCGCTTAATATTATTACATCATCTGATTGGCTACCATACTTCACGTAATTCTTATAGTTCTGCACATCTCGCGCCAGTTTATTAACTTCCATCTCCAATATTTGTATGCGTTCATCCAATGTGAGCAGCTTCGACCTCTGCAGTTGAGTTAGCTTTGGCTTGTAAAACGACATATTTGCCTTTGCTGTTCAGATATAGTTTAAATTATATATATTTTATTATAAAATCCATGTATGAAATACTTTAAATGCATAAACTTACATGCGATTCAAATTTTCCTTGAATATCACAGAAGCTTGTGCTGTTCAAAACAATAAATTATGAAAAGTGCGCGCAAACGTTAATCAACACTGTTGTTAAGCACGAAGCGTCAGCTATCGATAACTTAAATACTTTCATTTCCAAAGAAGTGACATGTTCATTTATAAATGTGAATGCTACATTTATTTATTTATTTATTTTTTTTTTTTTACAGCATTTATTGTAAATATAATTATAAATATTATAGTAAAAATAAAAATTTTAATTTAAATATCTTATATTATATTTATCTAAATATTTTATATATGTTTTCAAATGAATTTAATTTTTATTAATATCAAAAATAATTTGTTCGCCCTTAATCAATATTTTATTATATATCTTAATAACGCTTTGAAGAACATTTTCACCTAAGATAAAAATACCTATATTGAATAAAATTAAAAGATTTATTCAATATTTTATATTTGATAAGAAGCAAACATATAAATGAATACAAATTAATTTAAAAAAATAAATAAATAAATGATATAGACATAAAAATACATTAATATTTAAATCAGTTGTTTTTTATGTTATAATAATTTTATTAATTTAATTTTTTTATTTTTATAACAAATAGGTTGTTTTTTTTCAGTTCAATTAAATTTTTTCAATTTCTTTTGTATTTTGTATTTAATAATATTTATTTCAATATAATTCTTAAATTCGATAAATTCTTAAAATTCAATCAATAATTGCAATGTTTTTTTTTTTTTTTTTTTTTTTTTGTGATAAATAAAATTAGCAAACAAAAATAAATTATTTTGCAGTAAAATATATATCAAATATATATTAATTTATTTTACATAGCAAATAATTTTTAGTGCAATATTTTTTGCATTCAAATTTAAAAATATAAAATATTTGTTCTGTTTATTTTCTAGCAAATTTAATTATAAATTATATAATTTAATGAAACATATTATATTTATGGTAGTTCATAAAATTGTAATAAATATTGATGTTAACGCGTTTCGTTCGATGATAATTGCCTTATTTTAATTTATTTTCCAGTTTTATTGACATTAAAGCTCGCCTCGGCCAGCCAGTCAGTCGGGCTGGTCAAATTATTGCTTTGGTCTGACCATTTATGTCAGATGGCAGATTTTCATAATGGCATTTTCATTGGGATTGGCCCAGGCCAGAACATCCACTTGACAGCCGTCGTGGGCATCCCGTTTACTTGCGGTTTTGTGCAAATTCAAAGCCCGCGCCGCTGACGCCGCTGGCTCACGTCACATTTCCGGCTTTTCGAGTCGTGTGTGAAATATTAAAATTCAATTAAAATGGCGTTAATCCCAACAGCCAGGAGCAGGCAATAATGCTGCCAATGGCATGTCATAATTGTCATCCCCATTGAACATCCATCCATGTCAGCCACAGCGTTCCGCACTCTGCCATAATGATGCTCATCAACGTCTGCTCCGGCACCTGTGCCCCCCCAACTCCTGATGCTCTTGATGCTGCTGTTGTTGCTTCCTCTTGTGTTCAGGTTTTTGTGTTGCATCTGATTTAAAAACTCGCATGCAAATTGCACTTCAGACATCCATTTATCATGAATGCTGCTTCTGCTATTGCCGGTCAGTCCGGCCAGCCAGCCAGCCAGCCAGCCAGAGCGTTAATGGTTAATTAATAAATATCTTGCTGCAATGTGGTCCATTGAAGTGGCATAAATCTGAGAGTCTTCAGCAGGCCAATTGTCCATAAACTTGTTCATGTCTATTGACCCACTCGTAAAGAAAAAAATGCAATTGCATTGGTCTAGACCAAGCCAACAATGTGAAGTCTAAAGTGTGTTACTGTTACTTATACTCATGATAATTATGAAAATAATTTTTTTTTTTATTTTATAATAATTTGTCTAATATTTGTATGTAAAATACTCAATTAACATTATTACATATTTTGTTTTTTTTTTTTGAGATTAAATATATAAATACAATAAATTATACATTTTTTTATAATTTATTATATTTGTATATAAAATACTCAAATGATATATTTAATTAGTTTTAAGTTTCATAATATAAAAATAAAAAATTATTTATTTTTTTTATTATATTTATATATGAAATTTGTTTAAATTCTTACAATTATTTATTTTTTAAATTTAATTTACATATTTTTTAAAGTTTCAAAGAATAAAATGAAATCTTATAAATCATCCACAACCAACACAGTCTGTAGAGTCTATTGAACCCCAATTGCCATATACACTATATCTGCACATATAGCAAGTGCAGCTCATTTCCTATTGTCAAGCAGCTGTGATGTCTGTTTGATTGGGCGTGCCGGCAGCCAAATAAATACCAATAAAGAGACAAACACACACACCAACCCTCGCACACACATACTCAGCAGACTCTTCAGAGCGCAAAGGTGTCAACTGTACAACACACTCACACCCAGAGGACGGCATGGAGTGCATGTGTGAGAGAGTGAGATAGGGCAATCAAGAGTGCGAGAGCTGGAGCCCTTACAATTGAGGTGCTTCAGCTATCGAGTGGGGCGCGCGCTTAAGTCAATATTTGAGGGCGAGCAAAAGTTTCGCTAACAACTTTTCTATCTTTTCGCTTTTTGCTGCTGTTGCTGCAACAGTTGGAAGGAGTTTTGTCGACCAGAAGACATAGGGCGTTTCTTTGAAGTTGCCAGAGTTGACACAGCCAAAAAATGTCAGAGACTTTGCCCAACAGAGTCTGAGGGTCACACAGCTACGTTTGGTTGTTGGTTAAATTTTTAAATTTAACTATTTTCGATAGTCTCACCTGCCTGAACGACTGAAGCTAGTACGCCTCATTGATTGCCCATTTAGAACCGCAAAATTTAATTTATCTGCCATCAGTTGATGTTCTTGCGGTTTGCCAATACACATACGAACAGTGGCCCAAACCAAACGTTTGCTGTCCCTTTGTTTGGCATTTGTACATTTTTTGTTGCTGTTGTTGTTGCTGTTGCTGTTGGGGAAACCCATGTCAAAAATTGTACAACGCCCAGGCGCTTGCTTCACTGATAACATTTTGCACTGTGCGTGTGTGTGTAGTCATGTGTGATTGTGTATCTGTCTGTGTGTGTGTGTGTGTGTGTGTGTGTGTGTGGTGTTTAAGATATCATCTGTCTCTGACGCGTCCCAGTCCCAGAAGCCCCAAAACCCAAGACCCCAACTCCGTTGATCCAAACTGTAGCCCAACTGTTTGGGCATTTCCTGTTACCTGCTGCTGCTGCTGCTGCCATTGCCACCTGCTGTTTGACACCAAAATTCGCTCATTGTTGGCGTTACTTTTATGAACTTGTAGCCGACTTCAACGGTAATCGCATTGACAACGGGAGCAGACAAGAAAACTCCTCTAGATGCTGCGCACACACACACACAGATACATATACTCGCACTGATATATCGACATGTGTGCGTGTGTGTTAACCCCGCACTCAAATTTCAGCACTTCATTCAATTCGCAATTCGCAATTCATTTCAACAATTGAAATACGATTAGCGCCAAGGTGCGAGCTGAGCAAAGAGGAAACTCCACACACACACACACACACACACACACACGTATGGCTCCCGGCTGGGTTTAGCTACATTTTTGATTTATGTGAAATTGAGTTAAATTCGCTACACACATCTCTCTCTCTCCCTCTCCCTCTCCCTCTCACACACACACTCAGATGTATGCACACTGTAATCCCATGCTTGGGCGGGCGCGTTCTAATCAAGACTATTCACTGGCCATAAATCAAATTAAATGGCTGTCACATATCGCTGGGCGCCAGTTCCGCCAGCTGCTCCATCCATTGGCATCCATTGTGCCTGGCCGAGCTGTCAGAGCTGAGCATAATTAAAAGCGAGAAAAAAAAGGCGAAGCAATAAACTGCTTCAGATGACGAGCTGGGTTATATCGCAAACGGGTTATAGACTAAGCTGAAATATATCAATTATGATGCACAGAAAGGAAATTGAAGACGAGCTGCAATAGCCAAGCTATAGCTAATTTTATATTCAGAAGTGACAATGAGATCAATTAATATATAGAATTTATTGAAATTCCACTCTGTGTTAGCGAACTCTCCAGAACTCAAATAACTGTATTTCACATACACTGAGAAAAAACTCACGAGAACAATCAATTTCAACGACTTCGTGACTGATCGGACAACGAAAAGTCTTTTCTGTAAGTATTCGTGTGGCAGCGAGGCTTGTCTTCGCTAAGCACATTAATAGCGTATGAATGAGTGTGAATGTGAAGATCTCTTGCAAATGACTCTTTGAGTAATACATATGGCTCACTTGCTGAACTTCATTGTGCGAGCGGCAATCGTATATCTCCCGAAACGATGTTCGGGAAAAGAGCATCACACGAGTAGTTCAACACGAAGCGCTCAACCGAAACGAATGGAATTGAAGTTTTTACTTAGCCGAAGGTTCTCGCTGAGAGCGAGAGCGAGTGAGTATGATCTTGGTTCATCTCGTGAGCAGAGCGTGAAGCATTTTAATTATTTGCTAGCGAAAGACTTACGACAAATATGTTTTCAGTTTATTATGCTATTCAGAGAGAGCGAAAATAGATAAAGAAAGTTGTGAAGGGCTTATTACGCAGTCTTTTATTCAATTTCATTTGATTTCTTATTTTAATATTTTTTATTTTATATTAAATTTACTCTTATTTTTAATGTATGTATAATATACGAGATGGACAATGAAATGATTTAATTAATTTAATTTATGTTTTCTTCGTTTAAGGAATTTAGGAATTCACATAGTCCATTCCTAGTTTTATTTCCCTCTGGCTAACTAAACTAGACACTTAATAACACACCCAGACCCCACCCAACAATTCAGCTAAAAAAGAAAAGCTAAAGTTTTTCATACCCAGTTTTTTTTTTTCTTCATTTTATGCAGCAAAATCGTATATTCAAAATGTCAAACAGCGTCGTGTGTGGTTAGGCAAATCGAACACTGCATGGGTCTTATGTAGGGAGCGTGTTCTTCTTGTTGTTGTTGTTATTGTTGTAACACCAAATAATGAAACACTAATTGGAAACTGGACCAGGACGACGACTAATCTTTCGCATCATGTCCAAGTCAGTGAGACCAGCGCTGTAGCCCTCGCCAGTCACTGGATTGCCCGCTGTGAAGGAAATATATATTGCATATAATAATAATGTAATATGAGTACTACTCAAACCCACCTCGGCTCTTGGCTATCTTGGGCTTTAGGCCACCGACCCCATCTCCGTTCAGGCCCATGCCAGTTATGGGATTGCGTGAACACAAATCCTTGTCATCGTTGTTCATGTCAGATTTCGGTTCCGAGGAATTATCAGCCATACTGTTGCAGCAGTACTTCACAAAGTTCTTGTAACCGTTCTTAAAAATTATATATATATTTAGCTTGAACAAAATTTTGGATTAAAACTCCAGCGGTTTCTCTCTCAAAAACCAAAATAAAAATAAATACAGAAATTTTCAATTTTGAATATTGTGCGAATGTTTTTCCTTTTTGAAAATCACTTCAGACCCTTTCGGCTGAATGAAGCTGACCGAACCGAACCACTCACGTTTTTAGTAAAATATATATAAACCAGTTAACTGAGATTCCAATCTCGCTGGATATTGGTGATAAATGTCTAAGTCAACGATTACTCGAGCTGTGTGTATTATTTTTATAATTTTTTTTGGATTCTGCTTTTCCGTAGCATTAAATATACGAATGCTATGGAATGCTGAATATACACTGAGATTGCTTACAATTTGTAGTGGCTGGCCGAGTTGATAGCTGATGCAAAGCTAGACGTTTCTGAACTAAATATAAACCATATGATATGATATTAGGGCAAGGATTGCTTTGATGCGAGTCTTTAGTCAGAGAAGTCTGTGAGTATATTCTGAAAATATTTAAAATGGGAATATAGAGTTGGTTTTGGGAGCAGACAAATTGAGCTGAGGATAGGACGACGAACTGAGTCATTCAAGAATTGTCTGATTCTCTTAAATATATTTATTAATAATTTAACTAAACTTATAAATTAAATAGAAATTACTTCCTCCATGAAAGAGTTCAAATATATTAAAACAAGTTTCCGTTCTTTATTAACGTTTTTCTAACTTCTGCCAAAATTTCCGACATTTTTAAGCAAGATTATGATATTAACTATTCCTAATTATAACAACTTTAAAAGATTTATCTTGCTTTAATGGGTTAGGAAGAAAGATTCTTAAGCAATGCTTTGTTTGCCTTGTTGCTGCAGCTACTTTTTCGAGGGTTGTCATAGTAATAAAAAGTAATAATATATATCAAATAATAATAATTCTTTAAATATCATCTTTTCCCTCTCATTTATTTCCTTATCAACCAATTAGAATATGACCATACACAGAGCTCCCCAACTTCCCATCAATTCCTCCATCATTTTCATTAACCCATCATATACTTAATAGAACTCATATCCTGTGCCCATATTCTCGCACCTTGCTCCATTTGATTAACTGCAGCATATTGTGGCCTGCAGCTAACACTTTTAGACCTTATTGCAGCTGCTTGCACATTCTCCAGTTCCAGCCCCAATTCCTGCCAGCTGCCCGTGCTCTCCCCTTCGCCTTGCTTCAAGAGTAGCTAATTTGGAGTTAGCCAACCCAACATTCGAAATCCTTTTGACTTCAAAGGCAGAACTGTTGCTTGGAGTGCTTGTGTTGTCAGCTAGAGGGTAGCTATCCCACCCTCCCTGCTCACCCCCTCAAGTCCAAACACTTCACGTGGTAGACCGGTCCCGGCCCGGACGGCACTGGTAGGCTCTCGCCTTTGACACTGTGTGAAACGTGCTGCTCTAGTGTTTCGTCCAGCTGGCCTAGCACTGGCACTTCAAGTGCATTTGTTTTTTGGCTTTTGTTTTAATTGGCATGCGAACCAGCTTGAAGGAGTCGTTCGCTCTGATTCAGCTACCGCTCCAGCTCCAGCTCCAGCTCCAACTACATGTGCGGCTCCCCCAACGCCCAACCACTTCGCTCATTAAACATTTACTCGCAACGCTTTGTCGGCGTGAACTTTGATGTTGACTTTGCCAGGACTCTGAGGGCTACAGCTACCCCTCTCACTCACTCTCACTCACTCTCTCCCACTTCCCCTCGCACACTTTCTCTCTTTCTCTTTCTCCGACTCTCTTCTATATGCAGAAGAGATAACCACTTGAGATTGCATCTCTCGTTGCTTTTGCCTCGGCTCGCAGCTCCCGTTTTGTCTTGTGAAAAATGCATTTTGCCGCAATTTGTGGCGCTTCAGTGTGTGGGTGTGTGGAGTTGTGTGTCCATGTGTGCATGTGTGCATGTGTGTTTGTGTATTAGAGTAAGGGTGCACGCCCTTAGTTGCGATAGCCTCGCGTGCACATCTATGCAAGCATGCCAGGCATGACCCCTCCGGCCATCGCGCTATGTGCTCGCTGCAACTGCATGTGCAGCGGCTCTTCTGCTGCATTTTTCCACAAAAATTAACATGAGATTTGTGGAAAATGTTGTTTACCGTTGCGACTTCTCGCCTTTGTATACATTGTGCGGCAAGAGTTCAGAAGGCAACATTGGTGCAGGCACATCTTGAACTGCGTGAGCAGCTATAGAGTTTATTCCTAGTATAAAGGCAACTCGATCAGAAGAAGAGTATCTGCTTAGTATATAAATCATATCTAGGCACTTGACACACTCTAATAAACTATAATAAATATATAGAAATTGATAAACTATAAATAAATATATAGAAATTAAATAAATGTAAAATATGAAATCTAGCGAATTTTTATGTTGGGAAAATCCATTTAATTGCTAGACTTGATTTGATACAAATTTTGATTAGAGAATGCAATAATGTAGAGTATTTAGTCACGGTTTATCTATTGATCTCCCTTTCTTTCTCTGTCTCAATCTCTATCGCTCTCTCAAACTCTTCCTCTATATCTAACTCTCCAATCTATCTAACTCCATTATAGCCTTATTTCCAGCTATCTAACTTTCCCTCTCTCTCGCTCTCTCTCTCTCTCGCTCTCTCTGTCTTTTTCGTTCTTTATCTTTTCCTCACGTATTCTCTTTCTATATTTCTCTCTCTTTCCCTTTTGTTAACTCTGTTCTCTTCTGTTTAGCCTAAAGACTCCTAATACTAGCTCACTATCTCACTATTGCCCTCACGCTCTGTCTTACCCTCTATACTCTCTCTCTCTCTTTCTTTGTTTTATTAACTCCATTTGCCTAACTCTATCTCTCTCTCTCTACTTCCTCACTCTGCCCCATGCCCACTCTATTAGTCTTGGCTCTTGTCCCTAAGCATTTCAGCTCAAAAGTAGGCAACTATTTTTTCACATTTTTTCTTGCTGGCCAATTAAGACCGCAGCTGTGCCCGTAGCCCACTCACTCACTCTCTCATCCTCTGCCTCTCCCTCTCCCTTCCACACACACACACTCAAAGAGCTGACTCGTTTGAAAATACAATCAAAATTAAAACGCACATGCCATAAATCAAAGGCTTTCTGCTTGGGACTTGCAACTAGAAACAATGCAATAGAGCTCCTAGAGTCAGGCTCCACTAGAAATCGAGTCGAGTCGAGTTGAGTCGAGCTCTGTTTGGCATTGTCATGTGGTTGTCTGTGGTCCTGTGGCAAGCGGCAATTCACTTAGGCAGCGCGCGCACACACACACACACACACCTGCCCCTCACGCCCCCCCTGACAACTTGGCATCGTTTACCCAGCCATTCAAAATGCGACTACCTGTATTTATGGGTTTCCACGGTGGCTTTTATCTGGCAAAGAGCAATGGCAAAGGCAGCGCTAGTTACATTCCATTCAGCAAAAAAAAATTTCATTCACTTATTCCTATATATCCTGCACTCTCTCCCTCCCGCTACCCCCTGCTCTCTTTCACTTTATGCTTGCATCTAAAGTTGAGCTGCGCTGCCATTTGTTATTGTTGTTGTTGTTGCTGCTGCTGCAGTTGCAGTTGCAGTTGCATTTTAAGCGCTCGTTTTGATGCTGCAGCTGGAGTAGCTTCGAGCTGCTGCAGTTTCGAGCTCTCTATAAAGCTGCCATTGTTTGCATATGCTCGCATCCCTTTGATCTTTCGCCAAGTGAAAGCGATTGCTGCCCCTTCAAGATATTCCCACTCCAAACACACTGTCAAAGTTAATTGCAAGGTCTGCTATCACATATGCACACATATTCATATATTTTTACCTGTGTGCACATCTATCTACCTCTGTCTCTTAGCTCTAATTAAAAATATGTTTTCTTTTTTTTTATTTTCATTTCCATTTTTTTTCACATTTTTTGAGTTTGTTCCTCTGCCAGCTAAGTGCAATTAAAATGGTCAAAGCTGCGCAGCTCTTATTTGAATTTTTGTTTTATACTAATAAGATGGGGTAGCTGAAGGACACACGACTCTATGCATGTGTAGAGCACTTGCTGTTTGCTATTATTTTTTCGAGGGCCTTGAAAATGCTTTTGCTGTATTGTGTTTGCTGCATGTGAGAGAGCAAATTGCAAGGATTTTTCTCAAGTTATCTTTGATAATCATTAAAAAATTAAAATAATTTTATAGAAATAATAATGATAATGATAATGTCTTGTTACAGTTTTTATATAATACAGATGAAAAGTGCTAAATTCAACTTCTTCTACTTCGAAAGCTGAGTATTAGAATGCATTAAGCAGGCAGAATATTTTGCTGATATCAAAGTGCTGATTGAGCAACACCAAAGATGCTTGGAAGAGCAGAAAGAGTGAAACCAAAAAGACAATACTCTGTGAGAGAGAACCGCTGAAACTTAATGCAGAATAGAGAAAAGCAGCAAACAGTTCTACAGAAACACTGAAGCAGCAATGAAGAGTAGGCTAGGTTTTAGCAAAACCTCGATGCTTTAAGATGAGCATATAAAGAGATAATAAGAAGAAGAGGTCTTATAAGAGCTGCGCTGACGAAGCAGAAGAATAACAGCCGGAATGTTAAGAGAGGACGAACTGCAGAATTTAACACTGGAGAAACAGCTGGAAAGAATTGAAAGCCGAAGCAAACAAACAGAAGCAACCAGAAGAGAGCGAAAACGCAATCTGCAGAAAAATGATTATCATTTGTATTATGCTCATTATTATTATTATCATCATTATATTAATAATTCTTATTCTAATTGTAATTCTAATTCCTCATTCTCATTCTTGTTTTGTTTCATATTCCCATTCTCATTATATTGCAAATTGCAATTCTAATTCTCATTCCCATTTTCTGTCTCATTCTCATTCTGTTCCACGTTCTCAGTGCTATTCGACTTCCTTGTCTTACTCTCTATACTCGCAACTTCATTAAAATTATTCTTATTATTATTATTATTATTATTATTATTATTATTATTATATTTACAATCATTATATGCTTACAAATCTCCCTTGCCACATTTGTGCAACAATTCTTTTCTCACTTTAACTAATTTTCCCGCTCTGTTTATGTAATAAAAATTGATCATCGGCTTAATCTCGTTGACAGCAGCTTAGGCTGCCCGCAGTCAAAGTGGAATTCAAATGCCTAATGCTAATGTCTCTCATTTATGAGATGCACAGCAACAACAACACAGACTCTCTCCCACTCACGCACACTCACGCACACACATGGATTGCGTGTGTGCTTATTAAATCATTTATGCAGGCGTGCTTTATACATTTTCATTAAAGTTTAATAAATTTTGGTCGAGGCAAGGCGAGGCGGCAGCTGCTCAAGTCTGAGTCCTGTTGCTTGGGCGGCTGTTGCTGTTGCTGCTGCAGCCTGTTGTCAGTCAGTGATTATGTAAATATTTCAACACAAATTAAAATCAAAATTAAAATTACAAAAAGCTGGCAGCACGGCAACACATGTTCAGCTGCTTGCGGTTCTGTTTCGGGCGAACACAAATCTCCCAACTGGTGCCTTGGTGGTGCCTAACACTTTGCTGCCTCGTTGCCCTGCTTAGAGAAAGAGAGAAGCTGGAGAAGTTTTCTGCACGAGCAGAGGCAGTTGACTGACTGTCTGACTGCCTGCCGACCTGCCGCCTGCCTGCCGTTGTCCCTCTTTGACGCCCAAACCCATGTGTGTCTTATGGGAAATTTAAATAAAGTCAGCAGGCAATTTATTTGCATTAACATGTTGTGTGTGTGTGTGTCTGTCTCATTCTTTCTTCTCTCTCTCCATCTCCATGTGGCGTATGTTGCTGTATGCAAATTTTCAGCGCCTGCTGTCAGCCGTTTGCCGTTTTGTCATTTGGTCGTTTGGTCGCTTCATTGAATTTTGCCATGCAATAAAATCAAATTGTTTAAAAGCTGCGTCCATGGCAACAACAACAACAACAACAACAACAACAACAACAACAATAGCAACAGCAGCAGCAGCAATGGCAAATTTAATGCAATGCCTGACCGCGCCCACTGCCACAGTGCCGCCCACATTTGGCCATGCGCTGATTTATTGCTCGATTGCAGTTCGTTTTTTATATTTTATATTTTTGCAGCCAGCCCAAAAGTATGCTACGGTTTTTTATATTCTCACATTTCCCACTATAAATCAAAAGCAACAACAAAATTGCTGTCGCCCATTGTAGTTGTTGCTGCTGTATTTAATCATTAACGTTTTTTATGCATGCCACGCTTTTATTGTTATTAATTAATCAGTGGAAATTGTTTAAAAGTCAGCGTATGTGTGTGAACAAAATGCAGCAAAAAAAATGTATGAGAAAAACATTCAAGTCGAGCTGAAAATGCACTGTAAACGGTAGAGAGCAAAAGGAAGAGTAGGCAAATGGAATATGGGCAATGAAACACGGAAAGTTGAGGAGTTTAAGAGATGTTTTGATATTTGATAGTGATACATCAAAATATGAATTTGAGGAAATATTATGTGGATCGCAGCTATAGAAATATATATATTTATAAATATTTCCATATAATTTTGTTTCTGTTTAAATTTTATATATCATGTTTTCGTATATTTTATTTAATTTTTTTTAAATATATTTGATACCCATTTTTTATCAAATTGTCTCTTTTATTTAAAAATGCATAATTAGCAAATTGTTCCAATTGGATTCTTATAAGCAGTTATACTTTATCTAATAATACATATTTTTTCTTTATAAACACATTTTTTATTATTAAAATTATAATATTAAAATATTTAAATATTAAAATTATATTTAAAAAAATATTTTATGTATGAACTAAAATAATATAAAATAAACTTTTTTAGAATATAATTTTAATATTTTAATATTATTATATTAAAGTTTAGTTTTTTTTTTTTTTCAGGATAAAACTAAAATAAAAAAAAAAAAAATTTACTCAAGCGAATTCTCCCGCTGTTTATATCTAAATATATAAATACCTAATCTAATTAGAATTATAGTTTTTCACTCAAAACTTTTCATATTCGAATAAGCAAAAATAGATTTCAATTGAATTATTTCTTTTATTATTATATAATATGTTAAATTGTTGTAGCATGCTCATTGACTGACCTAAATACTTCCTGCTTTATACTCTACCTTAATTTTCCAGTCTTAAATAAGAAATAAAATATAAAAAGCGAAATAAAAGGACGTTGGTAATTGTCATAATATTCGCATTTCCGTCGCTCTCTGTTTCTGGCCGAAATGTAAACACAGTGCATTTCAGCTGACAGACCACTTATTGTTTATTGTTTATAATTTTTGTAATTTTAATTAAATAAGAGCGGCGCTTTAATTAAAGTCTAGCTGATGGCTCACTTGCCAGCTGACAGTTCGAATTCAGAAATTCGTTTCGGGGGCAATTTTATGAACTATAATTTCGACTGCAATGAAGCATTTCCGACACATTAACAACAGCAGCAGCATCAGCATCATCATCATCATCATCAGCAGCATGATTATAATCATTCTAAGAGCGAGCATATTAAATCAAAGTCAAGTGTAAATCGTCAGCCAAGGCAAGTGTCAAATGACAGTTGCGCAAATCATTACGATTAACAAATATAATATAAGAGCTAGGCCATAAAAACAAATGAGCTGCAAGGGAGCAGCTCCATGACTGCTGGAGGCACTTCTCGCTCTGTGGACAGATTTGTGGCGTGTGTAAAAATGCTAAATAAACAGAAGCAGAGAGAAACAGAAACTGCCGACTCGGACAACTGATTGAGTGCACTTCATGTGGGCGCGAACCCTCCTGCTGCTGCTGCTGCTGCGGCTGTGGCTGTTGCTGTGGCTGCTGCTGCTGCTGGTGTTGCCTCTCGAGAGCTGGCGGATAACTCAATTTCCTCGCCACTTGATGCTGTTTAGTTAACGCCAAAAAGCAAATAATTAAGAGTGGGTGGAGAATGACTAGCATATACCCTAAGTCACGGATAAAGCTGTTATTAGAAAAGTTGGAGTAATCTAACTTTTAACTTATTCGAATTATATTCAAATGACTAAAATATCATAGTAATATTTATGAAACTCTTGGCCAATCGGATTCATAATTTTAACACAACTTGGCCTGAATATGCTATAAAGAACTTACACGTAAAACTTCAAGTCTATAGACCTTATAGATCCCAAGTTCCGTTAGATCAATACATGGACAGACATGAAGAATACTCTGGCTTAAAGCTATACCTTCTTCAGCCTATCACTCTTACCTACCCAAAACCAATATACCCCATTCAATGACGCTCAATTGTTACTGAGTATTCAATGAGTGAAATCGCATTCTTCTTAATTTGAACTCAAGCGCCTCATAAAAATGGCAAATTGAGTGCCGCCCCCGTTGAGTATCTCATGTCCAGGCCAACACCCACCCCCACCCCAACTCAGTGCTGCACCTACTAGCTGGCCCACCTGCTGCAGTGCCTCTTGCCTCGCATTTTAACTAATTGGCCAACAGTCGAGCCTCAATATTTTGGCGCATAGTCGCAATAGGTCGGTAAACAAACAAAAGCTTTTGGCCATAAAATAGCGTGTGGTAAACTGAAAAGTTCCTTGAGCATCATCACTCTAATTGCTTTTTTCCCAATTTCTAATTGCAATGCAAACATATTTCGATAGCGCCGCAGGTGTTCGTTCCACAATTGAGCATGAATGAATTAAATTGTTGGAAAAATATTTGGCCAAAGGCGATTTATTGACCCATTAAGCCGGTGATGGGGCCAAAAAAAAAGAAGCTTATCATAACGGACTAAAAACATAAACAGAACACCTAAATGGGCAGCGACGAGGGAAATATCTTACAAAAAAAAAAAAAAAAAAAAAAACAAGTAAGAAAGCTGTAGTCGAGACTGCTCGACTACAAAATCCCCTGAGCCCTTCTTCGAACGAATCATATTCCAAGAATGCTTCGTTTCGATTCTCTATGCGTAAGAAACTATACATGCAAAAACACGAGCACACACACGCTTGTAAGCATGTATGTGTGTGAGCAATGCAGGCGGCTTGCTGTCTCGCTGCCTTTGTTGCAGCGCCACATGGGTTTTGATGAGAAAACTTTGATGATTGATAATTCTGTTTCTAGATGGACAATCGTATTGATTTCTTCAGATTATGATTATGATATTCATATCTACATGCTAAACCAAACAGCATGTCTCTAGTATTTGAAATGCATTTTTTTCACATTTGGGGGTGGTGGGGCGAAATGGGGACCGGAATCCAAAATCTGACAAAAACCGAAATTGTATTAAATTAGTATCTATATATATGCAGAAGACTTGGAGACTCTAACTCTAAAGATGAATTAGCTAGAATTTTATAACTGATTCCCGATAATTTCAATTATCGATAACCTTGCAAATATACAAGTTATCGAATTTCTGAAACAAACTCGTACTGCGCGTGCAATATACGAACCTAACACAAAAAGAATGAACTCTCTAGCTTTTGTATCTTCGGAAATCGACGCGTTCATACATACGGACGGACGGACGGACGGACGGACGGACGGACGGACGGACGGACGGACGGACAGACGGACATGGCTATATCAACTTTTCTCGTCACCCTGATCAAGAATATATATACTTTATGGGGTCTGCCACGCCTCCTTCTGCCTGTTACATACTTTTAACAAAACCATTATACCCTGATTTCCCATTTTCAATGGACTCAGGGTATAAAAAACGCTGAGAAAAGTCTGTCTATGCGAGGGTGGCTTGCAAAATTATCTAACTTAAAGGAATTATTATAAATAAATAATTTATTATTAGTTTATGTGTATAAAATGTAATCTAATTGGATTATTCATTTGGAATTGACATTATATCTTGGCGGATCTATTATTGTTGTTAGCAGCCTTTCACAATATTATTATATACCTATACTATGTAGTTCCAGTTCTAATTCTAGGCCTACAATGCAATGTTATATTTATTATTAGCCTACTATGTAGCAAACAAGCTTTATCGTTCGACTATATTGTTCAACAGAGTCGCCAATGTCAGTGGCATTTGTCAACAACAGCAGCATTTCGACCCTTAAGGTAGCTGACCACAAGTGAGCCGGCCGGCAGGTCTTACTACAACCTGCTTACATAGCTGCTACAAAGCCACCCCTGGCTGGGTCCTTTCAGGGGGCTGGGGGCGCTTTGTTTTTGTGTACTTGGTGCTAGCTACGCGTATATTACAGAGAAAATGAACAATAGGAAATGTGTGTGCTCTCAGCTCATGCGCATTGCAATGTTTCAGATTCCATGTTCCCACATTTGAAATACAATTGGATTTATTTAAAGCAGCTTTAATTGCAATTATAACTTATTAAATTAAAAATACAATGTAAATAGTTTTAGTTTGTATTTAAATGGATTTTGCATAACTGTTTAAGCTCTCCTTGCTGCTCATCTTCATTTCGCAATTCAAATGTAACGCTCAAAATGTTACACGAGTTGGCAGCATTGCCAGCAGCAATTCGCAAACGTTTCGAATTGTGACCGGCGCAGTAGACAGCTGTTTGTGCTCGCTCTCTCGCTCTCTCTCATTTGTGCTCTTGTTGTCGCACGTTTTGGCGACGCGCTCGCGATGTGCACGATAGACGAAGACACTGACGGCGGTCTGGTTGGAAAAGTCGCTAGAAATGTCAGTTAGCAAGTGGAAATCACCGGAAAAACTACGCAACGCGGCAGAAACCAAAACGATTAGCGGCAAACAGCGCAGCAAACGCTAACGGACAACAGCAGAGCAGCGCGTAGGGCAGCAGGTCGGTCCGTTGGCTGCAGTGTGTTAGAGAAGTAAAAGAATGCGTAAATGCGAAACGCAAAAACAAAAGCAGCATCAGAAGCAGCAGCAGAATCGGCAGCAGCGACGGCGGCGAATGCTGATAACAAAGCGTACGGCGTGTTAATAACAATAACAAAAAGTCGCGCGTTTAATTAACAGACAGCGGCCAGCCGCAGCGGCAGCGCAGTCGACGCTAACGTCGCGTGTGGGAGTTTAATAGTTGTCAGAGAGAGAGAGTGAGAGAGAGTGGGGTAGAGAGAGAGCTACAAAGTGGAAGGAGCGCGAGTCAAACTGATAAAAACTGCATTTGATTGCAATTTTGGCGGCATTTGCAAACCGAACAGCGGCGAACGCGCAACGCAAAAAGAAATCAATAAAAAACAAAACAACCAAACGGTAAACGACAAAAGCCTGCCAACATTGGCTGTGTGTGTGTGTGTTTGTGTGCAAGAATGTGTGTGTGCGTGCGTGTCTCTGCTTAAGTGTGTGTATTTGTGTGTGTGTGCGTGTGTATCTAAATAGCAAAAAGTTTGTGCGCTTGTGAAGCGCAGCTGTTTGATGAAAGTGAAGCAAAAATCATTGACGGAAAATGCGAAAGCAAAAAAAGAAAAAACACACAAAAGCAAGAACAAAACACAGTTGCACAAAACTCGCAACGACAACACCAAACACAAACAAAGCAAAAGAGAGCGAACGACGGCGACGGCAACGGCAACGGCAACGGCAGCGTCTCTGTCGGCAGCTCAGACTACGAATGTTTTTTTGTGTCGTTTTAGCGTATTTACGAGAGCTAACAACAACAACAACAACAGCAGCAGCAGCTAGAGACATGCCAGACACGCTTTGTTTTTGTTTTTGCTGTTAGCACAACAGCAAAAAAGTATCTAGATAATTTTAGTAGACACGCTTTGTTTAGCTTTAACAGCACACAAAACGGAATTTAAACTTGCCGGCAAAAATATCTGTAATTGAGAAAAAAAAATATACATCTAGCATATACAGTTTTTATATCTTTGTATATATGTATTTAAAATGCATATTTTTCTATGAGCCAAAGGGCTCACAGCCATATCAGCTATTTTGTATATGCGCTCTCTCTCTCGCTTCTGCATGTTGCCTGGCAGCCAGCACTCAACTTCTGTCTGCTGCTTTAATTGAGTTAGTCTGGCAAGGCAAAAACAGAAACAGAAACTGCAACGGAAAAGGGAACTCACGCACGGCGCACAGTGAAAGAGAGAGAGAGCGGGAGGGGGAGGCAAAGCGCAAAGCGAATCCTTCCTTCTTACCATTGCTTTAACCGGGGTTGCCCACTTTAAAGTGCAGCAGCAACAATTTAAAAGTCAAAGGGAAATTTCTAATATGCGTGCATGCATGTGTGGGAATGGGCAAACCCCAAGGGGAATAACGGCATGGTATTTATAGTATTTTCTATGTAGAGAAATTAAATAGAAATTAAGGGATAAAGATAAAGCGAGTGTAATAGAATAGGATGGAAAAATATAGAAACGCTCATAGTTAAAACTAAAAATATATAAAAATATATTTCAAATATATATTTCTTATTAGATTGGCATATTTTTCTTTTAAGCATTTTATACGCAAAGAAATCAAATGTGAATTAAGTGATAAAGTTAAAGGAGACATAATAAAAAGTGTAAGCGCTCATAGTTAAATCTAAAAAAACATAAATCTATAATAAATATATTTCTTCTTAGAATATTCTTCTTTCTAAATTTGTCATGTCCTTATTAACATCATTTATATGTTTATATTTGGTTTATATTTATACAACAAATTAATTTCTTTAACAAGTTTTTATATACAAAATAAGAATGAGAGAGATTGTTTGTATAAAAATATATATTTTTTAAAAATTGAAAATGATATATTGAAATCAAAGAGAGAATTATTATTTAACTAACTATCATATAGAATTTTTTAGATTTTTCAAATATAAACAACAGAAATTTACAAAAATTTAATAAATATTTAATAATATTTTATTTAATTATTTTTTAATTGTATCACGTACAAAATTAATTAAAATCATATATTTGCTTTAATTTTTAATTTTAAAAATCATAAATTAATTTTTAACTTTCATTTAAAATGTTGTGCAATTATTTCCAATAATTTTCATTTCATTTTTAATTATTTTGTATATTTTATGCATAAAAACTTTATTGGCTTGTAACCAGAAATGTTTTTTCGGCTCATACAAAGTCAGCCACTCAGTAAAGAGCTTCATGTGGCTCTTAGTTTGATCATATGTTTTTATTTATAACAAACACCTTAGAGTGAGGATAAAAGAGGCAGAGAGACGAACATGACTCAAATTTGTGTTGTTGTTGTTGGCATTTGTTGTGCGCCTTTTGAAATATTTGGCATTTTTTGTATTAAATTGTCAGTGAAACGAGTTGCTTCACGTCCTGTGCCTGTGCACAGCTCCCATCTCTCAGCTCCCAGTTTCCTAGACTCTAGCAACAATTCAAAACGTGAACTGCCACTAAAACATGCCAAAAATCTGCGCATTTAAAATATTTGCCCCAGAGCCCATTGAGAGGCAGCCAACCGGGCAGCGGACTCGAATTGTTCAACGTAAAATGTGTGAAGGGAAGGGGAGTGGGATTAGTTGACTGGGGGTATAGGGACTAAAGCGTTGCCAGCTGGTTTTTTTTTTTCTTGTGTGTGTGTGTGTGTGTGTGTGTGTGTGTGGGTCCGCCACTTGGCTGCGATTTGATTTAGTTGTTTAGCCTGCCGGGCGGCCAGGGCCAGGGCCAGGGCCAGCGACAACGCCGTTTGCTGTTTACCGTTTGCTTTTTGCTGTTTGCTCTTTGGCTCCCTTTTTGGACCAGCACCAGCTCGCACCTGGTTGCCATTCGGGGTTCTCTGTTTATTGTTTGCTCTTGGCCGGTGTGTGTGTGTGTGTGTGTGTGTGAGTGTGTGTGTGATCTGTGTGTGTGTGTTTTGCCACGTGCGTACCTCGTTTATCTTCGGTCCTCTTTGTAACCGGCTTTTGTTGTGCTAGCCCGCGCTTTCCCTCTATCTGTCCCTCTCTTTATCTCTCTCTCTCTCTCTATTTAAATGCTCGACAATTACTAATCAATATTTCTACAGGCCCACAAAATGGATTAAAATAAGAACAATAATCGAATAAAAATAAAAAAAAGAAACAACCAAAAACTTTCAACAAACAGCATAAATCTCTTCTCTCGATGTTTTACGTTTAATCTAATAATTAAGAAGCAATTGAAACCGTTCCGTTCCGTTTTGTGCTAATGCAAAAAGTATACGACCTACAACACATACACATAAATCTTTTAACTTCACTAAAGTGCAATAACTATAAACGAAAACAAAAACCTATCGAATAAATATTAATCTATTCATATATATGCGGCAATATCTAATTGCAATTTATACAAGAACTTTCAACTGGTAAGTTTTATGAATATATTTTTAAAAAAATTTATATTAATTTAAAATACTTATAAATATAATAAGAAATAATACTGTAATAATATTATTATTTTACATTTAATTAGGATGAAATGCCAAAGATTTTGCGGTAAATTAATTTAATGTTTCATCTGAGATATTTCTATTTATTGCTTTAACTGAAAGTGAGTTACGTCAATTAAAAAAATTATTTTTCAAATTCTGTTAAGAGTTAAAAATGCTTAAAAAAGTATTTTTAATATTTAACAATTTAGTAAAAATTGTTTTGTTTTGTTTTTGATAACTGAATTCTTTAGAAAATATAAATTTAAAAAATAATAATAATAGATAAATAAAAATAAAAAATAAATTAAAAAAATTAAATTAAATAAATTAAAAAAATAAAATAAAAATAATAATATATTATGAGATCTAAAATATAAATCAATAGCTAAATTCATAAATTAATTTGAGCCACTTTAAGCTTCAAGTTTTAGCAAAAGACTTTGATTTTATTAAAACGGAAACAGAGGAAACATTCTAATATCAAATTTGTTTGTTGTCAATATAGTGCATAGTAGCTCTTAGAACTCTACTCCTAAATCGTGTGCCAGGTTTAAATTGCTAGTTTATTTTGTCCGTCTCTAGCCTGTTTGTTGACTTGAATTCGGTTGCAAACACTAAAAACGAACTCAATTGGCTGCCAGAAATAGAGGGAAAATAGACTTGAAAGACGGAAGGAAGGAAGGTGGATAAGGACAGGGCAAGGCAGGGCAGGGACTGGGGGGACAAGGGGAGGGGCGCTACAAATAATCCCAAACACTATTCAAGGGCAACTTTCACCAACTTTCGAGTGAAATACATTGCTCTTCCTGTTGCCTCTCTCTCTCTCTCGCTCTCTCGGCTCACGCTGTGGTTGCTGCTGCAGTAGCTGTGGCTGTGGCTTTGCCTGTGCGCCGCACCACCCGGTGGCTATACGGCTTTGGCTATCAGGGCTACCGTCTGGCATTTTCATTTCGCTTGCCGCAGTGGTCGTCCACATTGGCAGTTTTCCTTCTACTTGTTTATTCCTCTTTTTTTTTTTTTTTTTTTTTGCCCGGACGTCCATACATCAGGCCAAGTTCAAATTTCCTTTTTTATGAGTGGCGAAAATTGTTGCTGGCGCTCTTGAAGCTGTTGTTGTTATTATTTCTGTTCGGCTGCGTCCCCTGCGCGAGAGGAAAGAAAATTTTTAAAATGCCTGCCAGGCTCGCAGGCTCAGAGGCACACAGACTGCCATGGCAGACTGGCTGGCTGGCTGGCTGACTGACTGACTGGCAAGGACATGGTCACATGGCACATGGCACATGGAGCACAAGAGCTACGTCAATGGCGGCGTCTCGCACCCTAGCCAACCACCCCCAAAATGCGTCCAAGTCCGTCGAACCCGGGCACATAACGATGCAGGAGGCTCTGCCCGGCTCTGTCTCGGCAACGTTTTCAACAATTTCCACATTTTATCTAACCACCCCCAAAAGTGTCGACTGCAGGCAAAAAAAATAAAAATAAAAGGAAAATTCTGCGGGCGAGAGAGACAGACGAAAGAGAGAACCCGGTAAATTGTAGACGTTGCAGCCATTGCTCCAGTATTTGCAGTTATCGCAATAACCGTTAGCCGCGTATATGTTAACTTTGTTATCAACTTTGCTTATGCCGCATGTAGCAAAAGTTTACAAAGAAAAATCTACGAGACCCCATCAAATTTCGTAATTTTTCTGCAAAATACAAATAATATATATCTAAATCAAATATTTCAAAATTTAAGAAATTTATCTTAATTTCTCTCAGATCATATAAAAGTATTTTTAACTCTGCCTCTCTAATAAAAGCAAAATTAAGAGTGCTATAAAGTGTTTTTATTAAATCATTAAGCTTTTTGCTATGCAGAGACTGTTGCTTGAGTTTAGCGTTGCCAGATTTGATTTTAAGTGCAGCATTAAGTTGGCTGCGCTGCAGCATTAGATGAATTGATGCGAGAAAAATAGATTTATTCGCGATTTTCATACCATAATATAAAAATAATAAATATATAAATAAAAAATAAATAACATTAAAAAAATAATTTAAATAAAATGAATAAAATAAAAAATATATAAATAAAAACAATAAATATAAAAATAAATAAAATAAAAAGTAATTCAAATAAAATAAAAAAATATATAAATAAATTATATTAAATAAATAACATTTTCACTACAAATATTTGTAGTCTCTCTGCATTTTTAGAGCATCAAATCTTCGTCTATTTTGCTCAGGCTTTTCGCTTTCAGTTTTCCGTTTGTTTTTGTTGTCATTTTCTTTACTTGTTTTCTGCTTTGTTGTTTTACTGCTGCTGCGGCTTGTTCTGGGGCTCTTCACCTAGACAAATCACAAACGACAGACAAGAAAGAAAGGAAATAAAAACAATCGGAAAACGTGTTTAACATTTTCATCTGACGCTCATTGCCACTTTACAGTTTGCAATTTTAAACAATTTCTCTTGTTGCTCTCCGAAGGATTTCCATCTTACCCTTTTTGCACATGTGAGAAAGGAGAAAAAGCAAGAAAAAAATAAATAAAACGTACGCTGGAAAATTGTTTTTCTTTTGCTTTAATTTCGGTAATTTTTCTTTAGCCAAAAGAAAAATCGAGTTGTCGGTTTTTCTTCTTTTTTGGGGTTCGAGTCCCCAAAACGATTTTTGGGGGTTGGTTTTAACGTTGCCTTTGCCGTCGCCTTGTACTTTATTTTGTTGTATGTTTATGCGCTACGCGTTTTTCCCAAGATTGACTTTGACATTAGCCCCAAACGCACACACACACACACATAGCTATAGGACTAGGGCTATGCTCTCTGGGCGCTACGGGGCGCTCTGCTCGCTTTCGACACGGTTCGTCGTCGTTGTTGTTGTCGTTGTCCGCCATGTTGTTTTATTTTAGCACATTTACGTCATAATGGCATTTCCTTCCGCCTGCCTTTTTTCCTTGGCTTTCCTTTGACTTTTCCTCTTACTTGGCTGTACGCATTTTTATGTCGCTTCACTCTGCTCTTCGTCGTCATCTTCTGCTTTGTTGTTGTTGTTGTAATTTTCATTGTGTCTGCTTTGGAAATTTATCAGAGTCCCGCTTTAATTTAGCCTTCGTCTTCCTTTATCACATCACCGTCCTGCCAAGCTCTGCTGTAATTGCTCTGCTTTATTGTCATTATTCTATGCGTCTCTCCTCTCGCTCTCTCTCTCAACTGCTTCTTCCACGTCTTCTTAGCCTTCCTTCTTTTGTTGTTGTTGTTTATTTAATTTGATTTCTTTTTGATTTTTATTAGTTTCTGCCACCATACATTGGCCTCATTTTCCCTTTTTCCCAGCGACTTTTCTCCTTTCTTTCGCTCGCCTTTCACTCGCACAATTTAAGATCTCTGCAGCCCTTAGTTTCACATAGTTGTAGTTGTAAGCAATTTAAGTTGCTGTCAGCCCATGCACCCTGCACCCTGCACCCTGCACCCTTAACCGCATTGACAGCAACGGCTGACGGCATTGACAATGATTGATTACCAAAATGGGCAACTGTTTTTGGGGGCTACCGCAATGGCTACCCAATCTGGCTCAATTTCCCCACCTGCCCGGGCACATGAACCTGCCGTCACCCAGCTTATCTCGGCCCACACAATCATTATACACATACTATATATATCAATGTATATATATATATATATATATCTCTCTGTATATATTTCATTATCTTTTTTGCTCGTTAGT
Organism: Drosophila borborema; assembly: GCA_030914335.1. Lineage (NCBI taxonomy): Eukaryota > Metazoa > Arthropoda > Insecta > Diptera > Drosophilidae > Drosophila > Drosophila borborema. Next base: position 16,143,045 of record JAUESP010000310.1, read on the forward strand.
TTCTCCCTCGCTCAGTTAATTGTAATTACACATAGATAGCCGCACGATTAGATTCAATTTGTGGGCGCTCTCGGTCTGCACTCGATTCACTGAGTTATCTGGCTGCGGCTTTAGCTTTTCACATTGTATCGAGTTGTTTAATCTGATTTTTATGTACACACACACACAAAAAAGTTCAGTTTCATATTTATTTGTCAGCTAGAGAACTACTTCTTGATTTTGTAATTTTAGTTGTAGCCAATTATGGGGACACGCCAGATAAGTTCTGTAGACCTTTGTTCAAGCGTTGGGCAATCTACAACTGCTGTAGGCTGCCTAGGGGGAGTTACCGAGATTTATGAAGAGCCACTCACTGAATTGTGCCATAGAACTCGAGCAATTGACAGTTGGTTGAGATTTACGACGGAAGTAAATGAAACTTTTAACCTAACTACAGCCCACCGACTGCACTCGATGTGGCAACACCAGAGCGTGATTTACAATATGTTTTACGTTTGATTGCCTATATATAGAAAGATTCTTTAAGTACTAGAAAACCATATATATGTTGCGGCCCATTTAACTACTTTTATTACCATGGCTGACGAGCTTGTATATATTTTTTTTTTTAATTTGAACTCTGGCAACACTTTGTTAATATACGAAAGCTTGTGAAATTTTGTAATGTTTTTCCTATATTTCCAATTTGCTTATTAAAAATTAATCAGATTTTATTTTCAAATTAATCTGGCAGCTCTGTTTAACATATTTTGTAAGTGCTCATTAGAAGATTTTCGCCTCTCACCATTTCATTTTCGAGTCAAGCTGGCAACTCTGTTCACTTAAGTGCTCCCCCTTCTCATTATAAAAATGGGAGCAGTTTTTGAACTCCAAGCTGACACTTACAAATGGGACACCTCATAAGGCTCCTCCGAGTGCCATTATCACGGACATAATTTAGTCACATTTCTGTGCTACATCTGACTGCCATCTGGCAACCCTCGTCAATGTTGAGGGCCAGCGGACGTGTGAACGAAAATTCGGTTTGCTTTGGTTTGACAATTCTTTATTAATCAATTAAACTGTTGTAGGAGTGGATCTCTCTCCCTCTCTCTCTCTCTATCTCTCTCTCTCTATGTGTGTTGTCTCTTGCTCTCCTTTCGATGCTGTAAGTAATTAAATTAAAATGCAAACATGTGTTTTTTTCACAGCATCCTAGTATCCGCTTCAAGCCCAAGGGATTACCCGCAGTCTGCGTCGCCAGCGTCGTCGATGATGGTTGACAAAAGCGCTGACAGCAACTGGAAGACGAGCACTGCGGGACTCGGCTCCCTTAGCTAGAAGTTGGAGTCGGAGAGTTGACAACGGCATTTAATCAATCAATTTTGAACGGTAATCAAGCGGGCAGCTTAAACTAAAGTAGGGGCTGGCTTAGGTAGTCTCTCTTACAAATGGAATAGCTCTTCTCGTTGTTGTCGTCGTTGTCGTTGCTGTTGTTGAGCTGCTGAATTTGATTGATTGGTCGAGCGGGCTCAATGGATCACTCTCCCATTCAGTTCAGTTCCGGCTGCTACGCACTTTGCAAATCGTTTAATTTCGAAATTATAAATATATGCAGCAGCAGCAACAGCAGCAGCCCAGCTGACATTTCCTTGATTAACTATGGAAGCGTGGCTTTCACTTTAATTAATTTTCCAATTAGGTGATTGAGTGGCTCAGTTTTTCTCTGCGTGAGGGTAGGTAAAAACAAAAAGAATAGATGAGTCTTTTCTATAATTGAATAGATTTTTGAGTAGGGATGAGATTTCATGCTAAGCTGATCATTTTTCAATGGAAAGAACTAAGGAAGTGTGTGGAGTTTGAATTACTTGGACTAGGCTGACTTAGCATGACTTCTTTAATTGTAAATGATTTTGGAGTAAAGATATCGAGAAAACTCGCTAAAGATATACTGCACTTCGATTCTTAACTCTTCTATAAATGCTCTTTATAAATATTTATATTTAAATGTTAAATTGCAATCGCTTTACAAATAGACAATAGAAAAACAATAGAGTAGATAAATATTTGAATTGAGCTAAAAATCGTTCGCTTATAAATAAGTTAAGATTAGTAAAATGGTTTTAAATGTAAATTTATTTATTTACTCATATATATACATTTCATTCTCTTCAGTCGCCATTATCATATTTTGAAAATTACTTTTCCTAATATTTTGTACTTACTTCTTCAATGTTGCTTTCAGCTGTTAGAGCCTCTTCTCCTTTTGCCCACTTCTTTCTTTTTTAAATAGTCAAAAATCAAACTAGCACCAAAACTTCCCTATCGAAAAATTCTTCTTTGACGAACTTGAAATGAATTGCATTTGAGTTTCTTCGCTTCCTTTTGCAGAATTTCTCTTCAATTTTGGGTACTTCAATTAGTCAACACCTTTGGCTAATTTCTGTCACCTGTGCGCACTTTGTCAAGTGAGTGAGAAAAAAAAAAGGAAATGTTGAAAAATTTGTCCAGCCAAGAGGCCAAAGAGTATCAGACTCCAACTGCCACTCAGCACAGGTTCCAGTTGACTTGATTTCTTTCAGCTGTTGCCAATTGTAATTAGTCTCTGCGAAGCACAATTGCTGCACAGCTGCCGCTGCTGCTGCTGGTGCAGAGTAATTGCGCTTCATTAATTATGCATATCAATCACAAGCAAAGGCAAAAGTTTTGTTCAAATGGTAAATTTGGCCAACTCATGATGCTGACAACACGTGATCAAAACAGTTTAAACGCCAATTAAGCTGCGGGTCAGATATGTTTACTATATATATTGGATGGATGATTATGCAAGGCCGTCATCGACATCTGCATAAATAATAAAAGATAATGATAAGCTATGTGAAGCCCTCAGACTATTTGTCGTCTAACACTTGTGACGACGGCACCTTTTGATCTGTCGCTGCCAATTTAGCTTTTTTTTTAGCTATTTTATGTTGTTGTTTTTAAGTTTTGTTACGAGCGAATTCCAATCAAACGGGCTCTGCCTCTGCCCTCCGCTCACACTACTCACGCTCTCTCTCTCTCTCTCTCTCTCAGATAGACCCTAGACGATGCTTGCATGTGTGTGAGTGTGTATTTGTTTCTATGTGTGTGTTTCAAAGACAAAAAGCCGACGACGACGCTGTAAAAATTTGTTGATATTATTGTTGCCATTGCCGTGTGGAAGTTGGTGCAAAACTTTTTTCTGTTGTTTCTGCCAGAGCAAGCGACAAAGATAAGCGAAATAGTTGGCAACGCGCAGAGCAAATGTTACACACGCACACACACACACACACTTTCTCTCTATCGCTCTCTCTCTCTCTCTCTCTCTCTCTCTCTGAGCACCTAGAAGTTAGCTAATATAAATAATAATTACTAGCAGTTTGTTATTGCCGTGATTTGTAGCCAGCAAATGGAAATGATATAGAGTAAAAATTTATGTGCCCCAAAAAGTTTGCTGCTACTGCAGAGAGAGAAGGAGCGAGGAAGAGGGAGAGAAAAGGAGAGAGAGAGAGCATTAAATATTTCATAACTCATATTAATGCTTATTAATTTTTATTGTTATTATTTGTAGCCCATAATTAATTGTCTATTTTGTCTGCCTGCCGTTTGGTATTTTTATAGCTTGCCACGGCTCGAGGTGCTAACTAAATTCGTATTTCTATCATATATATATATACAGATATATATGTGCATATATATTATTGTTGCTTTTTAATGAAAATTAATGCGTGTTTCAGTTTCTTTTTTTTTTTTTTTTTTTTTTATTTTGTGCTTTGCTTTTGTGCTTCGTTCAGGTTTATTATGCAAATCATTAATGGGTTTAATGCAAATGGCAACACTTCTTCATAGAAATTATAGAGCTACAAAATTCAAGCTATTTATTTATTTATATATATATTTTTTTGTTTCAAATAATCTTCAAAAAGTTAAGAAAGTGCCAGTTGTCGCCGTTTATATCTTTATTTATAATGCAATCTCTAGTATTAGCTGCTATTGTTGGATTTTCCAGCTAATTTTATACGGGTTTTTGGCTTGGAATTTGTCAGTTATTGTTATATATTTTTATTGGGTTTTTAGGAAATTTCATAATAAAAATATATATGATATAAATATAATAATGTAAATTAGTATTGTAAAGATAGATTTCATATAAATTAATATAATATAACATATAATATATATTATAAATATAATAATATATTAATATAAAAATGGAAATATAAAATATATTCAAATCAGTTGTAGAAAATATAGTATATATTTCAAACATAGCTCGTAAATAAGTGTTAAGGCATTTGAACCTTGACAGTCTGCTCACAAGATCAATGGAATGAAATCAAACTTACTCGCTCTCACACTCAGTAAGAACTTCGATTCCATTCGTTTCGGTTAAGCGCCTTCGGTTGAACTGTTCGTATGATGCTCTATACACGAATATTGTTTAGGGAGCGATGCGATTCACGAACGCAGAATGAGGCTGAGTAGGTGAGCAGATAACCCTATGAGTGTATGTGTGTATGTGTATGAGTGAATGTGTATGCAAAGGGTTTTCACATTCGCATGCACATGCAGACATTCACATGCACGCATGCCCTTGATGTGTTTAGCGAAGACAACTCTTGCACTCATTGAGAGGCATTCAAGAAATTTTTGCAAACTGTGCATTTAAATAATATATATAAAATGCTTTTAAAATCACATTTAATTGAAATTTGTTTTATTTGATTTAATATAAATAATATTTATATAAAATATAAATTTTATATTATATTTAATTATTTTTTATTTTATTTATTTATTTCATTTTATTTTTATTTTTAAATATTTTCTTTTATATATGCAAAATTCCATTTTAATAATATACATAAATATATTAAATTCTTATTTATATTTTTAATTAAATAAATAAATAAATTCATTTAAAAAATAAAAACATTTACCAAAATATGTCTTAAATTATAAGCTGCTTACCAAAGAAACAAGATAATATACATACATATATGCTTTTTTAAATGCAATTTTCTTAAGCTTCAACTATTTCAAAGCCAGCAAAGAAAAATCCAAACAGTTTTCCCTCACTTCAGCGAGTGCTGGAAAGTGTCGTCTGCACAGATTGTGCTGTATCGTTGGCAACACGGACTGTTACAAGAGTCTGGCGATAGTTGCGTTAATAGCTCGTTGCACAGGCCTGGTCGAGGCAGACGGCAAAAGCTTTGGCAGTCAGCAAAGAGTAGAGCAGGAGGAGCAGTAGGAGCAGGAGGAGCAGCAGTTGGGTTCGCTGTGCCTCTCTGTGCACGGGCAACACTTGTGCTGCCAAAAATTTCATGCAGTGCCATGTATGGCGGCAGCTACTACTGCCCGACCCCAGTTGGCCCCTCCTGCTGCCGACATTATTGCCACAAAATGTCACAGCGCAGTTGGCGCTTGGCATCCTTTACTCTCTGTTGCCTGCTTCGTTAGTTGTCGCACTTCATTTAAAACTTCATTACACGAGGACAACGCAGCAGCGTGTAAAGCAAGCTGTCTCGCTCTCACTCTCTCTCTCTCTCTCTCGTAGCATAATTGAAAAATTATTTTTATGGCAATGCACGAATGCGAATTACTTAAAAATTTAATAAACTTTTAACGCAACATTAAAAAAAAAAAAATCAACCGCAAAACATCAAAAGTCAATTTGTGCAGAGAAAAAAAAATTGAAAACTTTTATCTGCTGCACGCATAGCGCGAGGGGCGTGGCAGTGGGACATGGCCAGATAAATGTGGCAATTTTACGCTTTTGCTGCGTTAAATTTTAATAAAGGAGCCGCTGCCGTCGCCCCAAAAACTCTGCCCCGCACAGTCAAATGGCCAACAGCTCGGACATGTCCAACTGTCCGTCCGTTGTTCAGCTGTCTGTCATTTTGTCAGTTTGTGTGCTGGCTAATAGTTATGCGGTTCACTGTTGGCATTTTGGCCAATTATGAAAATGACTAGACAGCTAGCTGGCTCGCTCTAACTCCAACTATCTCTCTCTCTCTCTCTGTGTGTCCCTCTCGCGGCTGACCATTGGCGCCTAATGCGATTTGCATAAAAGCCGCGTCAAATATTTATTTTGATTAACCAATGTTAATCGTTATATATCTACATAAATACATGCGTATTTATATGCGATATTTACATTTAGTTTTTGTGAAAATTGATTTTCATTCAAATTTGTAAAATTATTTCTTTTTTTTTTTGTTGGTGTTTGCCATGCAGTTGAGCGCGCAATTTATTTATTATGCTGTTAAAAACCCAAAGAGCATTCAGCAAACAAATTCAATTTAAAATACATATACACAATAAATAAAAAGAAATATGCATATAACATGTGAAATGTGAAATGTATTTCAGGCTACTGTAAAAAATTGGCAAATTTGCATTCGCTAAAGTGCGGCCAATACATGACCAAAAAATAAATAATAAAAAAAAAATAATAAAAACCTACTTGAGCGAAATTTAATTTTAAAAATATTATGAAAATAATATTTAATTGAGCGCATAACTGAATAAAATATATATAAATATAATATAACAAAAGCGATTTATATTTTTAACAAAAATATTTCAATTCAATTTTCATTTCTCAATAGAGTGAAAGAAATGTAAACTGAATTGTAGTTAATATTTGTATTGCACTTAACTCTTACAAAAGGGATTTACATATGTATGTATATGAGAAAGAATTTAACTATATTTCGATTCAATATGAGAACAGTGGTCCCACTCTTTGAGCTTCAATTTCAAGTGTTGCTCAAGCAATAATAATTATTTATTCATATTCAAATGATTTAATAAAGAGTTAAAGCAACACTCAGCAAATGAAAAGTCACAAAGAAAATACCGAGTTTTTTTTTCACATAAAAAATACTATATAAAGAAGTCAAAGTAATGAGTTCAGCTCTCAATTCTGTTTTCATTTCTGATGTTGATCATATACAAAAATTAATTGGATTTTCTCCTGTGAAGCGATGTGACTCAAAGCCGATTAGTCAGCATCATGCAGTTGCAATTGAGAGCTGAAAAGGTCAATGAGAAAAACAATGAGTTTTCACATAATTTTCATAAATCAAATAAAGTTTTTATTGAATTAGTTGCCTTTCATATAAATAATAGCAACATATGATATGTTGATAGCCAAATCCGTAATGCTTCAAGACTCAATTTCATATGCTTTATTTCATTTGCTGAACAAATGCGAACAAAAGCCGCTTAACAATATATGTATATATGTATATGATCGAAACAATTTGCCCACGCAAATGCGAGTGCGGGCGAGAGACAATTGAGACCATCGAGAATCGAGTGTGGAAATCGAAAAAACGAGCCGTGACAAAATTGAGCTGCTGTCAATTGATGTCTCTCCACTTCGCCCTCCTCGCCAGCTGCTCCCAAAATGTAACTTGAAGCGGCGCAAGAGTGAGAGGGAGCGACAGTGCTGAGGGTGAGTGTGAGACAGAGAGAAGGCGTTGAAATTGTAGAATGATGAGGTCGTGTCCGGTCGGACGTGAGCGGGCTGCAAAGCTGCGGCTTAAGCCAGCTCACGTGGAGTGAAGTGGCAAGAGATGCTGCAGCATGATGAAAAGGTAGAGATGGAGCTGTAAGTGGGGCTGTGGCGTAGCCAAAATGTAAACAAGACCAGAAAGGTGTGTAAATAATGCGTAAAAATAATAACAATCATAATTTGTGTTGACTGTTTGAGTTTCTATGCGCACTGTTGGCCAACACCAAGAGCCAAGCTCGAGCAGAGCTTATGGGCTCAAGTTGCCGACTTATAATTAAGCATAGCTGTTGAAATGTTTGCCCACATGGCAGCGTTGACACTCAATTCAATTACGAGTACATTTTCCAGCCAAAAAACAACTAAGCAAAAAAAAAGCAACACACAAAAAATGACAGAAAATAAAAGCTAAATAAATTATAAATTGCTTAATTCTGTGAAACCAGTTAGCCCGGGCTATGGCCAAGTTGGTCGAGCCGAACGACGCACTCCAAATTCTGTCTCGACTCGACACTGTTTGCATCGCCAACTCGGGGCCGGGCAACGCGTCAAGTCCATTAAAGCCAACAAGTTGCAAAAACTGACCAAATCCGAATGCTAAAATGCAACCAAACCGAGGCACAGCCACAGCCTCCAGCCTCCCCAATGTGGCAACTGGCAAGTGGCAAATGATGCTGCTGGCCAGCTTTAACTTGGCTCTATGCGGCTCTAGATGCGGCGGCTGTCATGCCACTTGACCAACTGCCAGAGTTGTCTTGACGGACGGGCACTTGATGTGCGAATGCTTCGCACTGCGCCTGTCTCCCAATATGATTCGCTTGGCTGCAACCCAGACAAATGGCAAAATTGCCTCTGAGATTCTATCAGAGAATGATTGCGAGCAGTCAGATGTCGGGGCTTGGAAATAGTTGACACATATTACAAAATATTTGACAATGAATAAGACAGATTTTTGTATCTATTTTAATAGATTTGATTTACTTGTAAAGACTTTTGCATGCATTTTTTAAATTTGTAAAATAAATAATATAAATATAATAAATAATAGATATATTTTATTACTCACTATTTTGTATATTAAAAAATATTTGTTGTTTTAACTTGATATCAAAACATTAAATCAAAAATCTTTATGATATTTTAATAAACAGTTATTGATGTATTTAAAATATATTATAATTAAATATTATATTTATATAAATATTATATTTATTATATTTATATTAAATATTATATATTTAAATATTATATTTCTGAATATTATAATATAAAACAAAAAATAATATTTTTTAGCTGCAAAATAAATATATATATATTTAATTTATTACAGTAACTATTAAAGCTTAAACTTAAATTTTATTTCTTTAATTTTTTTTTTATTAATTTATTTAAATATCTTTATTATTATTATTATTATTTGTTGTTCAAATTTGTGATTTTTTAAATACATTAATTTTAATATATATTAATTTAAAAATATTTAAAAATAAATATGACTACTAAAGAAATCTATCTAGAATTTTCATTTATAAATATCTTAAACATTTGTAAATAAATAAACATTGCTTTAAAATTTGATATTATGAAATTTATGAAATATAAATTGCTTCAACTGAGTTTGCTTTATTGCTCAGTCTTTGGCATGCATTGCTCTGTATGACATGCTTCATGTTCAGAACTTGCATCTATGTAGGTTTGATTGGTTTTTCACTTAGCTGTAATGTCATTTCAACAACCGCAGCTTAAGCAACTCTTTGCTGAAGGTCATTTGCGCTCAGCTACAGCGCTTATCTCTGCTCCTAAATCATAAACCATTTAAGACGCCGCTGCCATTATAATGCGAACTTCATTTTAATATCTCTCCCACTCACCCACTCTCCCTCTCACTCTCTATGTGCTGGCTTTAATAGTGTCATTGCCCAGTCGCCTACATAACGCGAGTGGGAGTTGTAGAATATATACACAAATATATATATGTATATATATTTTTTTTTTGCCAGTCTGTTGGCCTGCTTTATGTAATGGCGCCTGCTGAGTGCCGCTTCAAACCGGAAAAGTAGGCAAAAAAGAAAAGCAGAAATGTGAAATATTTAAGGCAAAGTGTCACATAAAAATGACTTATCTGCTGGTATCAAGTGGCAGATGGGGGCCGTTTAGAGCCGAGGCCCGGGCCCAAGTTGCCACGCGCTGAAAATTGTCCAATGGCACATTTGGGAGCAGCGGCGCAATGGTCGAGTCTACCAAGAGGGAGGCTTATGTACTTTTTTTTTTTCTGTGTTGTTGTTGTTGCTTTCTTTTTTATTTTTTCGTTATTTTATGCTATTCGCCCTGCAGCTATATGACGACAAGAAGTAGCAGGCTGTTGTCTTATCTTTATGCCAAATCCAGTTGGGATTAATTGGTGTACGCGAGAGTTGAGAAAGGGAGAAGGCGAGTGGAGCGAGTGGAGCGAGTGCCTGAGAGATTGCAGAGAGAGTATCTACAGTGTATAATTTAATAAAGTGAGGCAGGCACCAAGGACGCCATCTGCTAAGATACGAGGCCGTTATCGTTATCAGTTCTCATTGTTGTTGTTGTTGTTGTTGCTGTTGTTGTTGTTGTTGTTGTTTTTCAGTCATTCAGTCATTCAGTTTCGACAAGCATTCAAGTGGCCCGCTCAATTTGCGTCGCTTAAATCGCATTAAATTGCGCGCTGTGTCAGCATACATTTCGCTGGCACTGTAACTACACTAAATATATACACACACACACACATAAATATATATATATATATATATATGCTCGCTTCTAAATTGAGTTTTAGTGCATGTTTACCCACGCAAATTGCTCGACTGACTTTGCCATAAATCTAACTAAGTGCGACGGAGGCAACAGAGCAACAGCAGCAGCAGCAGCAGCAGCTCGAATAATATGATCCAACATCGGCATCGGCATCAGCATCAGCTTTAGCATCATAGTTGGATTTGTCTATGCAAAAATAAATTACAAGTATTATATACTTGACTATTTATTGCTGACAATGGCATTATAGAGACAGACCCACAGACACACATAGACAGCAAGCGAGGCGCGACTACAGACAAATGCTTCAATAAAGTGGAGCAACTGCAGCGCCTCTTAATTATAATGCACTGGAGCGTAGACGGGAATCAATCGACTCGATGGCGTCAGCTTTAACTAAATTTTATAAAATGACTTCAATCTAATTGGAATTGTGCTCAATTATATTGTCGAGTCGCAGACAGTAGGTGTTTTCAGACATTTTTTCTTCTCTGTTTGTAGAAATTATGGAAATTTATGCAACAGACTTGGGTGAGTGAATATTTGAGTGTGGAAAATACTGACAAGTCTTTTACATTTGATTGCCCTTAATCAGTTCTTAGAAGAGTGTAGCATAGCTAAATGAATTTCTGATTAGTTAGGAGTTGCTATTGTAAGTAATATTAGATCTTCTCTACGAGCTTGGTCGTATGTGTAGTTTCTTTTACTTAATATAAACTTTTTATATAATTATAATAAAGGGAGTCTTATTTCTTTAAGATAAAATAATGAAAAAATAAATAAAATAAAATTTATTTATTAATATATTCTCATTCTCATTTAAATTAATATTAATTTATCAATGTAAAAAATTTAAAAAATAAATAATAATAAAAAATACTGAATTTATAAGCTAAATCTTGTCTAAGATATCTTTGTTTTCTATTAAAACTCTCTATTTCTCTCTGTGCTTCTCTATGATTACAATTTTAATTTTTAAATCTATTTTTTTCGTATTTAAGAGCACCTTTCTATGCAATTCTCATGCATGTCAGTTGTTAAAAATCAAGATAAGCTAATGAAAAAATATAGAATATTAAACGACTATATGTCAGCGCCAAGATATTACCTTCAGACAGTTCAGTTCTCACTTGGACAATCCCCTGCCTTTCTCTCTGCAATTCTCGTTAATTAGCATGCACTAGCACTAGCCAGATAAGCTAATGAGAAAAGTGGAAAAACTTGATGCCAGTGCATTTGTGGCTAGGCTTTAGTCTAATGTACACAGACTGTGCGCGTATATAAAATATAATTATAAATAATAACAACCTGTTTCGCTCGTGCTCGTGCTGCAGTTCCCACTCGCTGCAGTTATGCAAATGAAGCCACATCATGTAAAAGGCAATAGGCTAATTAAAACCATTTGCCGACTAGCTTGACTAGCACCTACTCCCAATCTCGACTCTGGCTAAATAGTGGGCGTCATTGTTGGCGCAGTTTGTCATGAATCAGTCTGAGAGCTAAATTTGCAACTGGGTTGCAAATGAATTTCTGTGTCAATTGAGTGACTCTAAGCCATGCTTGACTTGTTTTTCAAATCAAACTGAAAAATTCTGTCTGAAGCTGTGCAGAAATCAGTGCAGCATAACAAATTCCTCAAGCAGGACGCTCAAGAAAAATGCTTATGCAACATGAGATACACAAAAGGAAAGTGTTAATGATGACAATATGTCATTGTCAGTGCCAGCTGCTTGTAATCAAGGCGAGAGAGAGATAGCGAGAGAGAGAAAGGGTGGCGTGTCTGGTTCGCTTGAAGAGTCTGTGTGACCAGTGCACATCTTCCATCATAATCAAGTGTAGCTGAAGCTCTGGCTTTGGCTCTATCCAAGTCCCTTTTCAGCTCACACTAATGGCATACAGGGCTGTGTATACACGCGGCGTATGCGCAATATCTGGGGGGTGAAATCAATAAGCGGCTTTGCGTGTGAGACATTAGTACCCCCAATAGAAAAGTAGTACTAAGAGCAGACCATCAGCCACACAGAGGTGCCTCAGACCGCCCGCGGTTCGACTAGCTCATAAATTAGCCCCATACCCAGACCCAGCTAAGCCCAAACAAATCAAAGACAAAGACCGAAACGCCTGTCGGCCTCAAATGGAAGCGTTTGCGAGCCAAAAATTTGCATGTAACACTTAAATAAAATTTAATTACGCTTGTCGCCTGTCAGTCCTCATTATTCGGGGCAAAACGAAGCGCAACGGACATGGCAGGATGGGCAGCAAGGAAGACAACTGGCAAAATGGCGAACACCCTGCTCTGCCACGAATTCAATTAAGCTGCAAGTGGACGCCAGCCACTCCAACTGACAGGTGTTAGCGACTGGCCAGCCGTTAGCCTTAGACAATGAATTAATTGCTTTTGGATTGTATGTAAGACCTGCATCACAGGCACTAAGCGAAATTAGGGTAAGGCATACAAAAAAATAAAAAATTCCATAGGTATTATTTGCTTAGATTAAATCGATACGAACAATGCCCAACCTTTTTTTCTATTTTAATTGCTGTTTGAATATGCTCAAGTTTGCCTTATCGAAAAGGAAATTGTGAAAAGGGAGTTAAGCATTGAGAGCAGGGCAATATTTTGGAGTGTTTTGATCTGTACATGGGAAGAGATAAACGACGATAAAGTTTATTTCATGTCATTCATAAATCTTGTTTTTTTTTTTTTAAATCAATATCAAACTTTACTTATTGGTTATATCTTAAACGTTTTAAGAGTTTAAGTAAATTAACAGAGATTATGCTTAAATAAGAATAAATGTATTGGCTATAGATAATAGCAAAGGCCTTTTAATTTGCATAATACACAATTCCAGGTATTCAAACTATTCAGACACGTCTGATAATGCTACTCTAAGCTTTTATATTGCCTCTTACGCGTTCGCTTTCAATTTTCAGTGCTGAGTGCATCATTTAGTCTAGCCCATCCGACAAGATCTTCTCTTCTTAGACTGTAGCTCTGGCTTGTTCTCTTTTGGTTTATATTCAGATCTTAGGGTATCTTTAGTCAGGCACGTTCGATAAAAGCGCTTTTGCTTTATATAGAATTCTTTCGCTTACCTTTGTTCGACCTCTTGCTCGTTCCGTTTCAGTTTCTGTTCAGAGCTCAGGGCAATTCTCTTTTTATGCTCGTTCCATTTCAGTTCTGTTTCAGGGTATTTCTTAGTCAGGTACGTCCGATGAAACGTTCTCTTACTTATGTTTCACCTCTCGCTCGTTCCATTTCAGTTACTGTTTCAGCGTATTTCTTAGTCAGGTACGTTCGTCTAAAGGTTATCTTCTTTTCTAACTCTTCAATGATAAATAAATAGTAACAATAATAATATTTAATATACTAAAGTAGAATAGTTTCTTCTTTATTAAATTGTATTACTCTCTCTAGAATACATCTTCTACCTCATCAGCAACTAGCAAAACTCTACTTAAACTGTATTGATTAAGCAATTGTTTAATAAAAAACAAGACAAAAACTTCTACATAATATTGATAAAAACATGCATTTGATTATTAACTAGCAAAACGATATTGGCTTATGGCCGAAAACTTTTCGCCTTGACTGTGCAAAGTGACAAATTAACTCGTAGTAGCTCCCAGTCGGCACAGCTGCTTGTTATTGAGCTTGATGGGCAAACAATTTCTATTGCTTGGGCACTTTAATGAATTGATGAACATTTTGAGCTTTGCCAACTTTTGCCTAGTTGCAATCGAGAAGGATCGACCCGACCCGACGCGACCCCAGTCCCAGCCCCAGTTGAACCGCTGAAAGTGTAAAACCAACGACAGGCGACAACAGCTGCCTGGGCATGAATTATAGCAGCAGCAGCATGAAACTTTTGCATTATTTTATGAAATTTTTGTTAAACAAATTTGTCGATGTTGTTGTTTTGCGTAAGTGTAAACAGTGAAGACTCGACTTGTTGGCCATCCTCTCTCCCGCTCCAACCACATCCAGTTGCCAGCTGCCAGCTTCCAGCTTCCAGCTCTTAAAAGTTGCGCAGTTTCTGTCACATGCGTCCCAGGAACATGAAACACACGGGCACACACACCTGAACGGTGAGCTACGTTGTAGAGTGTTTGAGTGGATGGAGAATGTTCTTGTTATTGAGCACAGATAGAAGCAGAGTTACGGCCGCTGCTGCTGCTGCTGCTCGTCTCTCAGCTCTGGTACTGTAAGTATGGTATTATAACTTTTTTTCACGGCATAATTTATGCGCACTTTATTCAAATTTTTTCTCTATAAACCGTTGCCTGAGCGCCCAAGCTGAAAGGATAAGTGTGTGTGTGTGTGTGTGTGTGTGTGTGTGTGTGTGTGGTTGTTGTTTTGTTGTGTGTGATGCAAAACTGTAAGCGAGCTTTGTGGGCGAGAGATATACCAACGAAACTCTATGTAAACGCTCGTAATTATACATTTTTGTAAAAGTTTTTGCCACTCAGGTAAAGCGAGTCTCTCTTTCTCTCCTCGTCTCTCGCTCTTCAGCTGGCGCTTAATTTTAATGAAAAAAGTTGGGCAGCTGGCGCGTGCCAGCAAGTTCTAATTGATTTTCAGATTGATATGCAAAACAGCGTGTCCACAGTTTGTATACGCCCCCGCATGGCATCTGGCCCTGGCTGCTGCCCCGCCCACTTAACATACACCAAGTTCATTCAGTTGACATAAAAGTTTGACTGCCGCCAATGGGCATATAAATTTTCAATTAAAATGCCTACAAAATGCTAATGATCATTTGATATGCAACTCATTTGGAATTTGTGCGATTTTTTTCATTTTTTAATCTTTGGATTTTATTTAATGCTTTTTACTTAATTTTGAAATCATTTAGCTATCAGATGCGGACTAAAAGCTTTTTCTTTTTTTTTTTTTGTATCTATCTATATATGGTGATTGACGTTTTAATGGAGGTAGAATAGAATATGTATGAAAATATTTGAAAATATTTATTTAATGCGTAAAAGAAGTGATTTACATTAAACAATCCGCTAATTAGGAATTTTTTTTTTTAAATTTGTATACAATACTATGAATTATTCTTGAATGTATAATTATGAACAAATTTCAACTGATATATAAAGAGAGTAAATCGTTTTGAATTATAATGAAATGATTTTCTTAATAAAAATAATATTATATTATATTAAATAAATTTTATTAATTATATTATAATGAATTTTAATTTTATAAAATATATTTTTAGTTAAATTATTTAATTTAAATATTTATTATACAATAAGTTTCGATATTGCCGAATTATTAGCAAAGTCGCTTTACGTTGTTGTTCTCTCCCTCTCGCTCATTGCGCTTTACAGTTTCCTAATTCTTTGAAACTTGTCGTGATTGGCATTGTTACATTAGTATTAGTGAGAAGCTGAGTGCTTGTATAAAAACCGTTGTAAAATGCGTTTTAATTGCATGCTTCACACACTCACACTCCAAGTTAGTGAGCGAGAGTGGGACAAAGCTAACTGTTGCTGGAAGTGGTCTGTGACATTGCTGAGTGAGAGTGAGAGGGCTACCTAGCCAGTCATAGTCATCTCTTTATCTCTTCACTCTTCAGGCAGGCTCGTTACGATTTAAGTAGACGAAGCATAGACTCGTTACGATTTAAGTAGACGAAGCATAGACGAATGGAAATGGATAGTCTAAGAGAGAGTTTTTAGGCGAGCTGTAAAAAATGAGAGTCGATCAAATGCAAATAACATAAATATACTTAATATAAATACAATTTTAATATACTTTAATTATTTATTTTCTTGATCACACATTGTATTATTTAAAAATATCTCAAATTTAATAATTTACTAAATTGTTACTTTATACAATAAAAACTTTCAACTAATTCTGTTACTATGCATATCCCTTGCTGATATCTCGTTACCTTAAAACACTTTACTTAAATTACAATTTAAAAGAGTTCTTTAAGAATATCCATTTTCATAGCAGAAACTCCTATACGATTCCCTGGTCAGTGCTTCACTCGTATAGCACCATAAAAAGTTTGCTGCAGGGCAGCTGCTCCCCTCCTGCCCCTGCTCCGACTCCTGCTGCCTCAGCTAGTTTCTGCACCAGCTGCACTTTAACTAAACTCTAATGCAAAATTCATAGCCGGGCGGCACAAATAGCGCTCGGCACAGACTTGTCTGCATTTAAAATGCAGCCCGGACATGGTCGACGGCCATGACCACAAAAACAACAACAACAACAACAGAGGGAAATGGGGGATGATGGGGTGAACCGTGAGCAATGGCCGCCATTTTGTTTTTGATTGATAATGATGGGCGCCCAAAAGAGAGTTATGGCCAGCCTTATAAACGAGCTTACTCAAACTCATTTCATATATATTTATGTATACAAGGAAAAACTAACCGCAAATTAGCTTATTTGGCATTTTTACAGTCATTTCATTTAATTTACACAAACAAATTTGCGCCTGGCCAGACGAGCATGGGCTGCTCCTTGGTAGCCCCCCAGACCCCCAGAACCCAGACAATGGGCCAAGCCAACGAAGCGCGCCGCCAGCCTCATAAAAGTAATGAAGCTGTTTAGGCGTCTCTAAGTAGTCGTCGGTTGTCGACAACAACAACAACGACAATGACGACGACAACAGCGAATCGAGTAGGACTCGCAGCGCCAACTGTGTGATGAAAAAAAAAAAAAAAACAGAAGAAGAAGAAGAAGAAAAGTCAGGCAGAGGCACAGGGCCCGGTTCCGGGTTTAGTTTTGCCTTTGCGTTCATTCAAAATTCATGAAGTTGGCCCCAAACTTGGCGCCATTTTAATGCCAGTCTCCTGCTCTCTCTCTGTGTATGTGTGTATGTGTGTGCGTGTGTGTCTTTTGTAGGTGTTATTCTCTGCTGTTAACGCTTATTATTTTACTGGGGGCGTTGAAAGCAAGCGCAATTACCTCAAGCTGCACTGCAGCCAATTGCCGAAAAGCCTTTCAGCCTCAACTCCACATTTATTGGTTGCTCTTTAGTGGGTCGTCGTCAGCAGCAATTGTGGGTAGAGCTCCACATCTATTCCAATTAGCATGTCTGTTGAAATGCTTAACAAATGCAATTCATATTTGCTTAGCCTTCTGGCCGCTTGGAGCTGCAGATTTAGAAAGCCAAACTATTTGCATTTGCTATGACAAAATGCCAGCACCTGGGCTTTTCACAGGCTTTAAATATTTACGAATAATTGGCAGCCTTGGCTAGTGTTGACCATTTCGACTAGCATTCAGCCAAGTTAAAACTAAATATGATTTATAGTACTTGATTATGTGTATATTGATTTTTGATTATTTTGTCATACTTTAAGAGGCTTACTGTTAAGCCTTTGCTTCTTAAGCATTTCTCTTGTTGAGCTGATTTGAATACGTTTTTAATGAAAACTAATTGATTTGTAATTTGTATATGTTGGCATGCCTTAAGAGTTTCACCTTAAATTTTGTATTAATTATTATAAATTTGTATTTTCTTCATAAGCTGATTTGAATAAGTTGTAAGCAGAATTTGTAAGAAAACTTGTTGAAAAAGTTAATTCAAGCTTAATATTTCTTAAATAAAAAATATTGTAGAAATATTAAAAAATGTAATAAAGAAATATTATAAAATCTATTTATTTCCTTATTATTATTATTTAAAAAAAAATTTTTTTTAAATAAAATATATTTTTAAAAATATTATAAAATATATTTTAAAATATTATAAAATATTCAAAATATTATAATAAAAAATAATTATATAAAAAAAATATAAATTTATGAAATTTTATAAATTACTTTAAGAAAGGTTAAGAGATTTAAATGTAACTTATATAATTTGCCGAACATGTGGAATAGGAGCGAAATTTTAAAGGTTTTACTTTAAAGTCTCCCACTATTATTTATATTTACTACTATTTTCCTCAACACCACCTTGAATATTTACTACCATTTTCATGAGCATCTACTACTATTTTTTATGAACACAGCTCTATATCATTATATTTAGCAGAACAGCTATAAATATACTACTATTTTTATGAGCTATTACTATTTTCATAAGCACAGCTATCTATTAAATCTACTACTTTTGCATGAGCACCGTTAAGTCTGTCTACTACCATGTTCATGTTAATATATATTTGCCACAAAATATATATTTGATTTTCTTATTTTTATTTTATTTGATGAAAATTTATTGCAGTTTCTTTTTGATTGTCACCAAATGTTTTTCATGTTTTTATTTTATTTTTTCCTCTTTTTGCCTAACAGCTCTCAATTTATTGTTGATGGGCAAATGTAAGCAGAATTGCTGCTGAGTTGCTTACCGTCGCCAACTTCCTTTCTTGTGTGTTTTGTTTTTTTTTTTAATAAAAATCCATTTTCATATGTAATTTAGCCAGAGGGGTCTAGGTGCAGGCATCGCAGCTATACTGCGGATGATTTCCTGCAACGCCCAAGACAAAGCCGCACAACGACATTGCTTTGTGTCTGGCCATAATTTTGACAGGGCCTGACTAGGGCAGCTCCTTGGCAGAGCAGGCAGCAGGCAGCAGGCAACAGGAGCTTGGCAAAGTCAAAGGCAAACGATTCGAGCCCATCGAGCGACTTGCCGCAAAGTTAAGCAAAACTTTGTTATTTGTTTTAAGTGGCAGGTTGTGCGGCGCACGCTCCAAGGACTGACTGTCTTCTAGCTATAGCTATAGTTGCCATTTGCCAGTTGGGGAGCTCACGAGTTGCCGAGCTGCCGGGTTGCCGGGTTGCCGGGTTGCCGTTTCGCTCAACAGTTCATAAAGTTAATTTTGCCACAGAAATTATGTTAAAACGATATATGGTAGCCAAAAATTTTGGTCTATGCCCGTGTCTGACTGTGTGTGTGTGTGTGTGTGAGAGAGTGTGTCTAGTCTAGGCTAAATCCCCCGTAGCTATATGGGAATTGCAACAGAAGTTATTGAAATGGCAGTCGACTAGGCTAGGTTAAGGAACTTTCGTAACTTTTGCAACCCCGCAACACGCGGCGTATGCGTAATTAGTGGCTAGGGTCTCAGGTAGAGTTGGCAATAGTTGCTGGCCTACAACTTTTCTTTTTTGCTGCTCTTTTTTTTTTGGTTATTTATGAAAATTAAAGAGTCATAGAGACAGACAGATAGAGAGAGGGAGAGTGGGCGAGATAGTCGGGCTGTGGGGCTGGCTTATTGAACTGTCAGCGTTAAGCCATATAAATTGCGCATACGACATGAGGCGCGACTTGGCGTTGGCAAAATGGCAAAACTATTTGCAAAAGTTCAGAGAAATCAAAGCACAGAGCGCAATCAGCGCATATAGTCAAGAAGTTTTGATTATAACAAATGCTCTTGCGGCAGCTCGACACACAGAAAGACACCATCAGAAGAGAGAGAGAGATAGAGAGAGATAGACTTTCTGTGTGTGTGTGAATACATCTCTATATATGTGGAGTGTGGGAATTAAGAGCAAGCGAGCAAAAATGACAGTTGATAATAAATCTTTTGGTCAGTGCTTTGTGCTTGCCATTAGGAAAGTGGCCAGGGACTTGGCCAACAATAAAAACCCAAATGCGAACCAAAATGTAATTTCTGTTTGGCACGAAAACTTTGAGCAACAATAGAGACTGTAGCCAGAGCATTCACTTCATATCTTCGCACAGTTTGCAATAGACTTGAATGCCAATATGGACTCGAATGCTCAGTTGAAGTATATTGCTTTTCCAAATAAATTGAACCAATAATAAAAACGATGAAATGTTTAAATTGAGTTGAAATGAAAATGCTGACGAGTCAAGTGAAAGTTAAAGAAATATAAAGCCTAATATTATATGTGAAATGATTATGATAGAAATCTATTTTGAAGACTATTTGAAATCGACTTTATAGATTAAATACAAAGTGGCATTTATAAATATAAATATATATAAAAAAAAAACAAAAATATTTATATTTATATTTATAAAAAGAGATTAACAAAAACCATATTAAATGAAAATTTATTAAATTATTAAATAAATGACTAGATTCAGATAAATTTATATTATTCAAATAGAAGTTTCTGTTGAAGATATATTTATTGCTAAACTCTCAAATATGCCAGACCTATTTAGCTAAATATGTGCTAATATATTTATTTGAAATATATAATATATATAATATAACTTCAAGCCTTATGCTCTGGTCTTGGTGTTTGCAGTCAGTCTACTATGCCAAATAAAGAGAGCTCGCACATATCTATTGATCATTTCTCAATATCTGCAAATAAGTGTCTCTCAATCACACTTTTATAAAAAACTCAGGGAGCAACCGATTGCCTTGGTTCTTGAAAGAGCTCGTATGAAATCGTAGAGCAAAAATTCTTTTGTGTATGTATTGGTGTGTGAGCGAGGCTTGTCTTCGCTAATCAAATTAATACCATACGTGAGTGTGAATGTGAAGATCGTTTGCATAGAGTCTTTGACTTTTCTGCTCACTTACTTCAACTCAGTGGCTGATCGTCAATCGTATTGCTCCCTAAACGATGTTCGGGAAAAGAGCATCATACGAATAGCTTAACTGCCGGCGCTCAATCGACGAGCCGAAACGAACAGAATCGAAGACTCTTGCTCAGAGCGAGAATGAGTTTGATTTCTTTCAGTTGATTTCGTGAACAGAGCGTAAAACGCTTAACAGTTATTTGTGAGCGATGCTTTCGAACGATTTATGAAGCTATTTCCCAATATTCCTTAAGCTGGATTGCCTAAGTCTAGATTAAGAACTCTAAATAATTTAGTCAGAGAAAACAAAACTAAATATACATAGAGCATCTAATCTGCGACTTGTTTACCCTCTACAGGCTCAATTCGATTTGCTTTTATTTCAATACAAATAAAAAAAGAAATCTAAAAAAGATGTAAAGTAAAGTAACTTCCGCTGGCATAACTGGACTTGGGTCCAGTCAATGAAAAACTTTGTCAAGAGCCAACGGCAGACACTTTTCATTAGCAGAAAGTCGCTCTCTGGTCGAGGCTACAAGCAAAGTTTTCAGCAAGTTTTGCTGCCAGAGACAAGCCTCTTCCTCCTTCTTATTTATATTTCTATATATATATATATATATACATTTTCTTATTCTATTCAAGTGACCTCTGCATGTGACAGACATGCCACAAGTAGACACGAGTAATGCTGTAATGGCATATGTTTTGTCGGGCATCGTGTGTTGTAGTGGACATTGCTCGATCGCAACTTTTTCGAACTAGCTAACAAACTGTTTTTCTTTACTTGCAGAGTTTGCGGGGAAAAGCCTTTAAGCTGGGCTGGCTGGAAACAGCGGTAAGTGTCAGAAATGCTTAGAATGCTTGAAGTCGAGCGAGTGAGTGAGTGAGTGACATTTGCCGGAGCGCCTAATTGTAGGCAATTAATTTGTGGCACATCAAAGCAAAGAAAAGGACGTGCCCCGCCACTGAAAGAGTAAACAGACAGAAGACAAAAGCAAATGCAGCTGGTGTCCACTTTAGGTGGTTGTTTCCGGTGTCGCGACCGTGGCAGGAGTAACGTAAAGCGTGGCAAACCGCACCTTTTAACCCTTTTGCCGTTGCCGTTGCCTTTGCCACACGCCATTTGTTTTCCAACTCTGAGGGTTGTAGACACAGGACACAGAGTGAGACTGAGACGTAGACGTAGAGATACCAACGAACGGCAGCACATGCAGCGCTCTAATATGGTTAGCCAGGGGGAGTAAGAGAGAGTGGGCAGAGTGGGTTAGAGAGACAGAGAGCGAGGGCACCTTCTGCTGTCCCACTCCAGTGGGAGTCGTCCGAAAAGCAATTTGCCTAACATTGCCAGGGCGTTAAGTAATAATGACCCCAAAAAGTAGGAGAGCATATTGGCCGACCTAGCTGCCGTATACGCAATGTCTATCTGAACGTGTGTGTGTGTGTGTGTGTGGATTTTTTTTTTATCGTTCGGTTTCGGGTTCTCGGTTTGTTACCAGGACTTTGGTCCTTTCGAAAGTTATGCTCCTGTGCCGAGGTCAAATAAAATATTTATGAATTGCAGGCAATGCGGGGCGGCTTAATTGCATTAGAGCTACATAGATGTGTTCCTCGATAAGTCTAGTGCCACCCGGTCCAGGGTGTTAGCCCAAAGAAGTTTGAGGCAAAAGCTGGCAGCAGCAGCGCCAGCAATTGGATCGGCTTTTTGGGTAATTGTGGCTACGGGGCAAAAGGCATTACAAGCAGAGAAACCAGCCCAACATTTCGAGCAGCCCAGCTGCTGGGGGTTGAGTGGAATGGAATGGGCTTGCGGTTGCTATTTCACTTCTGGGGGCACTTGCGGCGAAAATTTGCGAAATCAATCGTGTGGAAATTGTACAAAATGGCTTTTCCTACACTAAATCACAAGGAAGGGGGCAAAAACAAGTAAATACGAACGTCGGAGCGCTGGCAATGACAAAGGTTGTGTGTGTGTGTGTGTGTGTGGCATAGAGAAAATTTGATGAAAAAGAAAGGCATTAGCAGAGCAGACTACCGGAGATATGAGACTGAGACTCTAATAGTGAAGTGAAGACTAAAAAAATACCCTGTAAACTGAGTTGAGTATGAATGGAATTTACAAAAAATATAATAAGTAAGGGAAACAATAGCGAGCATTTTCATATAGAACTGAGAGTTTGATTAAAGACTGCAGAATACTCTGTAAGCTATTTATAAAGTAGTAATATATTTATTATTATTAGTAAATGATAGAGAGAAGAAATGCTAAATGATAGACTGATCAATATGACTAAAGTCTACAGATTACAAATTAGAGATTACAAGTAAGATATAAAATAAAATGAAAGGGAGGAATGACAAATGCATGGTAAAAACTGTATAGGTAAGGTGGGAATATTATAAAAGATTTGCCTGAAGGCCTCTGTCGCTCTGGCTTAAAATTAAATTGTTATTTAGAATTAATTCTTAGTAACAATAAAATAAATAAATAAATATAAAAGATATGTAAAAATACCTTGAAGGGCTCACATAATAAATGGAATATGGAAAATAGAAAATATCATATAATTGAATTTAAAATTCTAAACTAAACAGAGAATCAAGTGTAAAAATTGCGCATTTGAATTGAAATAGAAAAATATAAATTAAATTTCAAAATTTAATATATAAGAAATTCAATAAAATGCAATTCTATGCAATTTGATTTTACTTCATAATACCTATGCACAAATTGGCATAAAAGGATTTCTCTAGCATAGTATTAGGTTTCTGCTTGAAGCGCAGCTCGCATATTCACAATTCCCTTTTAAGTGCTGCTTTATTTGCACTCGCTCTGCTTTTTTCTTCTTCTCTGATTTTCAATAGACTTTTGCAGCTTATTTTTATTTATTTGCTCTTCACTTTTCATTGTTATTTTTGCCATTAAATTCTATTTCAACACATTCACATGCAAATCGCTATAGACTCACTCGCCCTCTCCCTTACACAAATATGTGGCTGCTATCTCTCTCGCTCTCCCGCTCTCTCTCTCTCTCTCTCTCTCTCTCTGCCACTCGCCTTGTATCTGTGCGCGTTAATGTGCTCAATTGTTTGTCTGTCTCGTGCCTCGTGCCACGATGCGTAGATGTAAATGTTTGGGTCTTTCCACACTTTCTGGCTTCTGCTGCTCATCGACTTTATTGTCAACGGCGCAGCGCAGTGAAAATTAATCAAAAAAAACTTTTACCAACAACATTTTCAATTGACAATTTAAACTTTTATCTCGCAAGACATTTTACATAAAAGTTTTGTGTTAAAAAATTGTGCTCAACTAAAAATGAAAAATGTTGCCTCGACTCGACTCGACTCGACTCTTCATCCAAGTTCTTCTTCCACGTTGCCTCTCAATGGGGTCCAGCGTCGCTGGCGTCGCTTCAGTAGGCATCTCACAAGCTATCAAAACTTTTGACGCTTAACTTACTCAGCACAGCACAGCGAGTGGGCGTGGCCGGGCAGAGGCTTTCTCCTTTGTGCTTTGTGTTCTCGTTATTATTGTTGATGATAGCTGCGTGCAGAGCAGCGCCCGAAGGGGTGGTCGGCCCGCCGAAGGGCTGCTTCCTCTTCTTCTACTGCTGCTACTGCTGGCCACCCCTTTTCATAGTGCGTGGAAATCGCTGGCATAAAAGCAAGCTCTAACAAGCTTAGGCAATTTTCCCACACGCAGCGGTTTATACGTGCTCAATATCAAGATTAAGTTCTTAATATTAAAATTGATTGTAAAATTACCGAATTAATTTTATTATTATTAGTATAATTAGTATTAGTATTAGCATTGGCAGACTCTCATAAGTATTTCCCTTAGTCTACGTATTAATATTCATATCTGCATTCATTTCATTTGCTCGTTTAACTCGTAGCTCTCACCTGTGTCTTCTCACTGACAAGCTAATTACATTTTTGATCATTTCTGTCACTCATTAAGCATAATATCAGTTTTTTCTCATTAAAATTGGCCATGGACATTTTAAGTTTTATTTCATCCATCGGCTGTGCATTCACTTTTACAGCTGCCATCACGCTGAGTAGATGTGTATGTGTATGTATGTTTTAATTTCTGTCACTCTTCCTGATTTGCTGGCACGCATAAACCTCTTAACTGGCATAACTACACAGACACAAATGATTTTGCTGCTCAACGTATTTATTTACATTTTACAAGGCAGCACAAAACACACATAAGACTGAGCGCGGGACGTGGGCGGCCGTGAAGGGGATCAAGAGGAGTCATGAAACATGACAACAAGGCGCAAAATTATGCACAAAGTTGCCATTTGCTATCTCGCTCTATGTGTGTGCGTGTGTGTGAGTGTGTAAGAGAGATCCCAGCAGCCTTGTTGCTGCTGCTACTGTTGATGTGTGTGACAGCAGCAACAGCAGCAGCAGCAGCAGCAGCAGCAGCAATCAGCAACAAGGTGGGTTGAAAACCAACAGACAAACTCAACCAGGCAGCCCAAGCCCCAGACACAGAGCAAAATTCAATATGGCGGCAGGGTTGCCAACTTCTGACAGATGACTGCCTCAGCCTCAGCCGGCATCTCCTGCTCCAACTGCTGCCGCTGCTCCTGTTCCTGCTCCTAAGTCCAAGTCCCAACACCCAACTTGGCTGCGTCCGCCTCATGTGTGTGTGATGTTGGGTTGTCTGTCTGAAAAGTGTGGAAATTTTGATAGCATTTTAAATGCTCACACACACTTTTTTTTATTATTTATTTTTTGCCTTTTGGAGTGTTGAGCATGCTTTAAAACTATGCAAAGTGTATAAATATTTTGAAGTGCTGCGTATGATGGGATACGATGCTACGCTCGCATGGCTTCCAGACCCTGGTTAACTTTTTCATTATCTTAACTCCTTTTACCTTTTGATGTATGTATATGAGCTGCAAAACTGGTTGCAGGATTCGAAGGCTTAGCCAGATTTAATATGAATATCTGTATATAGATTGAAATAGTAGTTGCTAGACTTGCATATATATGAGCAGATGAATGCGTAAGTTTATGTTGTTGCTTGTTGTGAATATTATTTTGGATGTATTTGGAATGTGTGCGAGTATATTTTATGCTTTGAGTAAAGATGAGCTAAGCTTTATTAGTAATTAAATTTGTCTCCGCATTAATTATATTCTACTATTAATCAGAGCTCGCAAATGTCTTTTGATAGTTTCTCAATGTCTGCATATAAGTGCTCTCACTCACACTCACACAAAAAGTGCTCAGAGAGCGACGGATTGCTTCGGCTTTTCATCGGTCATCGATCGGACAGCAAAAAGTCGTTTGTGTATGTATTGGTGTGTGAGCGAGGCTTGTCTTCGCTAATCAAATTAATGCCATACGTGAGTGTGAAGGTGAAGTTCGTTTGCATAGAGTCTTTGACTTTTCTGCTCACTTGCTTAACCTCAGTGGGCGTTCGTTAATCGTATTGCTCCCTAAACGATGTTCGGGAACCGAGCTTCACACGAACTGTTCAACTCAAAGCACTCAACCGACAGCCAATACGAAAAGCAACGAAGGCTCTCGCTCAGAGCGAGAGCTCTTGCTGGGTTGATCTCGTGAGTAGAGCGTGAAGATTTAAACGCTTAACAGTTATTTTCGATATATGGCATTAATATAACCTATGCTCTTACGTATTTAACTCTGTTATTCTCAGACTCTGTCTATAATCTTGTGTTTCTCTGCTTTTTCTTTCCTGCTATCTCTCTCTCCTCTTCGCAATCACTCCATCTCTTCATGTCTCTCTCTTTCTTACTCTTCTGTAACTACATCTCTCTTTCAATCTTTCTATCTAACTTTCTTCTGCTCTGTTTCAGTTTATATTATTTTCATTTTCCTATGTCTCTATTTACTTTCCCAATTTTAATCATTTACACAAACGTTTACTACAACTTCTTCTAGAATTTTTTGTAATTTTTTATAAATTATCTATCTCTCTCCCACTCCGTATCAGTCTCCTACTCTATATATATTATATTTTCATCACTTTTTCACTCTCCCTTTCACACTCACTCGCTCAATATATCTTACTTATATTTCTTCTCCTAATCAAATGCTCTTTTCTTCTTCTTTTCAGCAATATATTTTATAAATCTATCTAGATTCCTTTTATCCATAGATGCCAAGAGAAAACCCTTTGCGTATGCATTCGCAATATTGAGGTAAGTAAATCTTATACATATCCAAGTTTTAGATTACAAGTTAAGGCAAGTTCATATGCCACAATATGATAACTATCAGCACTGCTGTCAACTCTACCCTTTAGCTCTGCCTCTAGAGAGCTTCTAGCTAGTCTTTACTCAACCTCCTGTGCTGGTTCAGCAGACTTTTGACGCTGTTATCCTTGTTTTTTGTCAAGTTCTCATACTCGGCTGTCATCTGTCAACTTCCATTGCTGCCATAGATGATGTTAACTGTTCGTTGTCGTTGTCGTTGTCGATTGCTTTGGCTGGCAGTGTGCAAACATTATTTAAGATTTTGTGCTGATGCTGATTGAGTTTGATTTGGTTGCGAGCAGACGCCAGTTGCCGGAAATGTGGATGTAGATGTGGATGTGGCTGTTGGGCCAAGTTTTTGAGCGAAAACTTTGAACATAAATTGCTTATCGCGGCAAAACAAATACATTCACAGCAAAATGCCATACAATAATTTCTGCTTAAAGTGTAGTCAGGGCGGGGGCATGACTTGAAATCTAATTTACCTAACAATAATTACGCAAGAGCCAAGAGAAAATTATGTATTATAATTTATGTTAATTACTCAATTACATTTATGCCATAGGCATGCTGGCATAGCTACCCCCCCACGCCCATGCCCACTCCCAGTGCTAGCCCCTGCTCCAGCTCCTGTTCCATTCCTCTCACCTCTGTCCAATTAAAAATTCCAAACACAAATGCGCCTCATTAATAAATATGAAACGTCAATGGCGTGGAGTGGCCTGGCCACTATCGGCACAGGATTTGGAAGCAAAGTGCTAGCCGGAGCTGGAGTTGTAGCCGAGTTGAAGCCGGCGGGCGTGCCGCAAAGATTACGCAAGAAATCAATATTCAAGTGGGCCAAGCGAACGGGGTTCTAAAAAGTGTCGCATATTTTGGTGTGGAGAGTCTGCGTTGCCTGGTGCAGCTTTATCCTTAAATTTAAATAAATTACACACGTTCGACTTTCGGCTCGAGCAACTTTTATTTTTATTTTTTTTTTTCTTTTATTTTATTTTTTATTTTTGGGGTGACATTTGCGCTTCGACTGACATACGAGTGCCTCATTTTTCAAGGGCAGCCCAGCACGACAAGGTGAGAGCGGATTTTGGTTTTTGGTTTTTGGGTGTGCGTGTGTGTGTATGTGTGTGTGTAAGTGTGTGTGTGTGTGTGCTTGTTGGGCTCGGCTGTGAATGTGGCTGTGGCGCCCTCGTATAGCAATTTCCGTGCGGCGTATGTTTTTTCCTGTTCCATTTTCCATGGCGCTGCCATTGCCAGCCAGACCAAAAGATTAATGAGTTTTTTTGACAGCGAAAAATTAGGCAAAATGTGATTTAAGGGTTGCTCCGCCACGACTGGTGTGGCCAGAGATAAGCTCGACAATTGCCG
The DNA here is from genome assembly GCA_030914335.1 of Drosophila borborema. NCBI lineage: Eukaryota > Metazoa > Arthropoda > Insecta > Diptera > Drosophilidae > Drosophila > Drosophila borborema. The sequence continues at coordinate 16,171,430 of JAUESP010000310.1, forward strand.
GACGAGCGCTGCGTAGATGCAATTTATTTAACTCTCATGTATTTGCCAACTGAAGTTTGCCACGAAAAATTATCGTTTCGGCTCGAACTTTTTGTTGGGGTTTGGTTTTGTTTTTGTTCTGTGTGCAACACGGTCGAACTATTTATTTGATGATGTATTTTTATTACCAACGAATTTATTATATAGCTCTGGCTGCTCAAATTGAAAATATAGCTAAACATATGTGCATGTGTGTGTCTGCTGTGTGTGTGTGTTGGATGTGCTCAGCTCGAGGCCCATTCGGCCGCAAATTTATTTATTTGCGTAATATATTTTGGTATTTGCTAGATATCCATTAATATAAAAAATTGTTGAATGCTTGCTCAAGCCGAAAACTTATTTGTTTTATTATGTTTATAAATGATTTATATATGTATATAATGAAAATGAGCTTAGTTTCTGATGAATTGACTTGACTTGATTGGAATTTTATATAATTGAAATAAACTAAAATTGATTAAAGCTTTGCTGGTGTATAATAAATATTAATAGATATTTAATTTATTTTTATAAATATATTGGATTTGTAGTTTGTACTTTTTTTAATGAGATAGATTCAGCATTGTGTGCTTGAGAAAAGAAAAGAAGACAAATTTAATGAAATAGTCAGAAAAATATATAAAATATTTCTAAAATTTATTTATTTAGGTTAATATTTTTTAAAAATTTTTTCATACTCAAAATTCTTTATATAATTTATATAATAATATATTTTTTATATTTGCTATTTATTAATTATTTTTATTAATCTAAAATATTATTAAGTTCAAATTCCATTTTTTTTTTTTTTTTTTTTTTTGTCAAATATATAATAATATATTTTTTAATTGCTATTTAAATTGTTTAATAAACACTCAAAAAATAAATAATCAATTTTGAATTTATATATATTTAATTTTATTGATATTTTTTGTGTATTAATTTGCTGAATAATAAATACAAATAATTAAATGATAATAATAAATAATTTATTTTTAATGTATAAATATATTTATTTTTATTGAAATTTTTTTATTTATTAATTTGTTAAATAAATACTTAAAATGGAATTTGTTTAAGTAAAGATTTGTATTTTTTTTAAATATATATTATTTCAGGTTTCTCATCAAAAAAAATTTAATAATAATAATAATAAAAATAATAATAAAATAATCATTTAAAATATTTCATTTTTTATATTTCATAATATATTCTCAGATTTCTATAAACTATTTGAAGTATATATAAATATTTAATGAACTTCTACTAGAAATTAAGTTATTGCAATCATTCGATTTGCTTGAAATGCATTTTGGTTTCTTTGTGTTTACATAGACAAGGTTAATAGATGAAAGGCATCATCGAGTGTCAATTTTTGCTCTGCCTTTGAGCTTTTCACGCATCACACTCAACGCGCTCACTCACACTGCCTCTCTCTCACTCCTCCGCTCCCTCTCCCCCTCTCTCTCTCTCTCTCTCTCTCTCTCTCTCTCTCTCTATTATTTCCGTAGGCAACAAAGTCGCTGACAGTTTAATGGGCGCCAACTCAGAAATGTGAAGAAGCCGACAGAAAAAAAAATGATTCGAAAGCGAATGAAATGTTTTTATAATCATTTGATTTACAACGCATCAAAAAATTGTTGATTTTTTTTTTTTTTTATTTCTTTTCGCAATCTGCCAATGAAATTGTTTGTCAACGCAACAATTTCTCAACATTTTCAAGCAGCGTGAGCGAATGATGATTTAATAAGCGGAATGCGGGAAATTCGAATTGAGGAATGCGTCGGGTGTCGATGGAAAATTTCGTATTGGGATTGTGCAATTAATCAAGAGCAACATTTTAACAGTTCACTGTTAGAGATTGACTAGAAAATCTGAGCATTTCCATGCGCTTTCCATCAGCTCTGACTCGCTCACTCAGCATTTGCCTGCCGTCTCTTTCCCTTCCCTCCCGCTCTCGCACTCCGTCCGGTTTGTGGGGGCAACTGCTGCGCCATAGATTTCTATATTTATATACGCGGACCCCAGGTTCGGTGCGGTTCGCTCCGCTCGATTTATGGTTGGTTCGTCTAAGTGCCTTTAGATCAAAGTGAAGCAAACATATTGCAATCAATTTCTGTTGCTAATGAGCTAAATTTGATTTTATTGAGTTGTGCCCCGCACCTACATCAATTAGCGAACGAACGGGTTGAACAGCCAGGGTTGGCCATTTAGGCGTATACGTAATTTCTGATCTGAACTAAAAAGGGTAAACCAAAATCAGAAGTGATTTTAATTTTCGTTTTATAGATTTAGCTCTTATATTTTATATAACATTTTTAATGTATTTACAGTTTTTTTTTTAAATAAAATTATATTAAAAAATAAGATAGAAAATAAAAAATAAAAAATAAAAAATATAAAATATAAAATATAAAGTATAAAATATAAAATATAAAATATAAAATATAAAATATGAAATATAAAATATAAAATATAAAATATAAAATATAAAATATAAAATATAAAATATAAAATATAAAATATAAAATACAAAATATAAAATATAAAATATAAAATATAAAATATAAAATAAAATTAAATTAATTACGTATATTGACATATCAAATATATTTTTTGTATAAATATTTTGTTAAAAATTAAAATGTTTTAATTTGAAAAATAAGCATTTATTTTATACAATATTTTATATATTTTATATAAATAAATATTATTATAAATATTATTTATATTAAAATTTTTAGCGTAATTTAATTTATAAATAATTTTTAAAAATAGTTAATAAAATACTTAAATTATATTAAAAAAAAAAAAAAAAAAACAAATAAAATAATTACACATTTTTTTGTTACATTTTTATATTTTTATTTAATGTTGTTTTTATATAATAAATTGATTTACATTTAATGTTTTTTTTTTTAAATTTATTTTTGAACTATTTTAATATTTAAAATATTTTTATATTCTGAAGTGATTTACATTTTGGATATTTTTTTATATACTTGCCCAGCTTTTGTGCGCTATAAAAATATATTTTTATGTTTCTTGGCAGTGCAATGAAATGTTTAAAAATAAGTCTATAAAATAAATGGTTTACCTTAACCAAAAGGGAAATTCAAAGCATTTAATATCTAGTAAGTAGAATAAAATTTATATTGAGTAATTTATAAAATAATATATATTTATCTCTAATAAATATCTACCTATAAGTATTCCAAATTTCATATTGTTTATGCACGAAAAATATAAGAAATAAGTATGCAAAGCTATACTTCAATTTCCTTTTATCAAATTGCTGCAGAATATTTTAGCTATATTTGAATATTTTTTAAACCTAAAAGCGGGCATCTAGAGAGGGAGGGATATAGGGGCCACCTTGCTCTTTCTGGCTGCCCTCCCTAATTCAGTTCTGGCCATTTTGGTTTGCCGCTTGTAATCTCCATGCGCTGTTTTTGCCAGTTGCTAAATTAAAACTGGGCCTCTGTCGCTTCTGCTAGCGATCCCAAGCAGCAGGCAGCTTGTAAACATGTCAGGATCTGCTCCTGGTGCTGCCTGAAACTCGCCTTTAGCTGTTGCTGCTGCATTTGGAGCGTCCTGAAATTAATAAATTAACTTCCTTGTGCCATAAATCATTTTTCGTGCCTGGCTGGGTCTGCCAACTGCGAACATTTTGCGCCATTAACCAAAGTCGTTTCTTCTTGCGGTGCTTTTCACTTACCCTTAACTGTTGGATGGCCCCCCCAAAAAAGAAACCGCAGCACCCAATTCAAATGCTTAGCTGCTCTCTCTCTCTCTCTCTCTCTCTCTCTCTCGCTCCGCTCTAACCAGCCTCATCATCATCAGGCTTTATGGGAACTCGGCAGCTTGCATAATCATCGCGTTACAGATGCTGCTCCAGTTGTGTAGGCCTAGTTGGAGCTCTGCCAGTGTCTGCCCACTTTCAGTCCCAATCATAATTTGTGCTTTACATAAATTAATGGCCACCAGCTTCATGGGCAATGCCTGATTTCATTTGCTGCCAGCCACTGAGCAGCAAAAGAAAAAACTCAACCAAATATATATTTCGCACATAAATTGCTACATGCTTAAAGGTGCCTATCTCTATCTCTCTCCCACTCTTGCAGCTGAGCTCACTCAGCTGAGCTCAGTCTTAAGCATCCCTTTGCTCGCTCTCTCTCTCTGTCTCTCTCTGTTTGTGTTATTTACACAGTCTTCATGTGTTTTATGGCATGTTTTTCGGGTAGCTCTCAAGATTTATGACCATTGCCTGGCTGGAAAATGTGCCTCCGCAACGGCTTTAACCCCACTTGGCCATTGTTGGCGCCTGGCTTTAAGCAGTGCCAGAATGTCTCAATAAAATCATAAAATCCAAACATTCATGTTGGCCCTAAAATGCTGGCCAGCCCGAAATTTCAAAAAAGATTGCTCATTAATGTGACTAATGCTAATTGTTATATCAAATCAATATTTACAACATTATTATGACTCGGGCTAGATTCATTCTGGGCCCTCGCTGAATCAACGAAATCCGTATCGTAAACATCAAATGAAACTGAAAGCGCAATGGGGGCGGGTCGGAGTTATCACACAGCAACAAAATCATAATAAAAATGCATTCATAAACATGAAATACGATGCAGCAGCATAGCAGGAGAAACCGTGACGGGGGAGGTGACTGGAGAGATGACTGCGACGGCGACTGGAACTGCGACTGCGACTGGTGCTGGGACTGTAACTCATGGGGTCTTCTAACATCGAGTCTAAGCGCGAGTCTATTAAAAGCGCATAAAAATAACTTTAACGTTTTACGACGGCCTCGTCGAGCAGGCGAGCTGGCGAGCTGGCGAGCTACGGCACTGCTGGGTGACCCTCATCATATGGTCGGTCATAGTCGACGTGGATGTGTATGTGTATGTGGATGTGTGCATTCGCGGGTTAATTAAATGACGCCTCGACGTTTGCCCGTTCTTGGTTTTTCCGCTTTTCCCCGACAGCACGCCGCACACGTGTTTGCAATTGTGCGTGGGCGCGCGTCGGGAGCTCAACGCTCCCACATTTTCTGTTTGGCTGTGTTTGCACAATCAGAAACTTTGCCTTGCCTGCTCTCCCCCATATATATTTATTAAATAGCTGCATAGGTAATGCTTTCGTTTGACCAATTCTTGTAAGATTGATAGACTTTGCTAGAAGACATTATATTCCTTGTTAAATGTATGTGTACTTGAAATGTTTCTTTACTTAAAAATTATTTCGAGATTATATCTTCACTTTAATAATTCTTTTAAGGATTGCCAGAGTTACCTATAAGGAATATACCACAATCTTAAAAAGTTCTCTTTTTTTACATTTGGCACATTTCTTTCAATTTAATAATTATTTCTATAGAGTATATGATCAGAGATCAGAGTCAACTCTCTATATAGGCACAGGTTCCTCATAAGAGTAATAAAGGAAAAAAAAAACCAGCCTCAATCAATTGATGTCGTCGAATCTTGTAGTCTCTGCTGGTTGACCATTGCTCATTTAGTGGTTGACAGCTGTCAGCTGGGCCGCTCCCTGCATAAGGATTGCTAACCCTATGCCGTTTGCCCCACCACACGCCCCCCCTTCATCGATTTCATCATGCGTCCGCATGCTCAGCCGTCATAATTGACGAATTTATGGCACTTCTTGGAAATGAACCCAGCCTGGGCACTCGCAACTCACATATTTATATATAGGTATATATATATATATATTCGGTGCAATAGTTGGATTGTTTTTTCTGTAGTCTGAATGGTCGCGTCGTATGTGTCCGCAATTGTTCATAGTACGCCTACTGGGCTCGTTGCTTTACTTTGTTTTGACTAGCCAGACGTGCGAATTGCTCAATTCCTGCTGCGGCTTCCATTGACCGCAACCGAAAGAGCAGCAATTCATGTTGAATGTGGCATGTGGCATGAGCTGCAATGTTGGGTGTTGTACATTAATGATTTTTGTTTCTGTTGCTGTTCTTCTGCTCTGTGTGTGTGTGTGTGTGTGTGTGTGTGTGTTATAGTCTTGTGTAAAACCGACAAAACTCATTTTCAAATTGTGCGCTCGCTACGTGACTTCCGCGAGAAAATATATCAAGACCTCAGCAAACCGCATCGGTCAAGCCAAACGAAACCAAAAACTAAAGCATGCAACCAATGCAGCAGCAACAACAACAACAACAAGAAAATCAAAATCCATCGACATCATTCCTAATGCTAATGGCATTGCATGTTAAGTGTTCCATTCCAAATGTTTCATTTCAATGCTCCACACTCATATTTAATGCATGAATGCTTGACTAAATTTCATCAAATTTAGAGAAGAGCTAAAAATGCAGAGGCAAATTTTGAAAAAAAGAGTACTCACATGTTACATTATAGTTGCAAGAATATATATACATTTTTTAATTAAAAAAATATACATATTAATATTAAAAACATATATTTTATATCAAAAATAACTTTATTTTTGCCAGAATATATATACATTTTTTTAATTTAATAAATATATAATAAATATTTGCTAGAAAGTTAATAGAATAAAAATATATATTAATATATATATGTATATATTTTTAATTTTGGAAAGAAATATATAATAACATTGAATATATATGTTTTATTCCACATGTAAAAATATATATATTTTTAAATTTGAAAAAAAAAAAAAATGTGTATATATATGAATTATGCTTTTCTGAAAAATTTACCCTGCAAAATTGTTGTAAAGATTATAAACTAAATTTAAATGGTATTGTTTATGTATTTCCGGTTTTATTTATTTAAATTTTTTCTATATGATTTTGAGTAAAATGCTTATGTATATGAAACGAAAATTAGTAAAGAATAAAAATTTTTAAGAAGCACTTGAACTAAAGTTCTGAAACTATCAAATCATTATATGCTGATTTCCCATTTTCAAAGGGTTCAGGAAATAAAAAGCTTAAAACAAACTATAAAATTTTATTGTAAATTTTTATTATGAAGACAATTTAGTTTTAGTTATAGAAATTAAAATCAAGTTAACTAAAACATAAAATCCAATATTCCTGTTTATAGACAATTTAAACTAAATTTATATAAAAGCAAAACCCAAAAAAAAGTAATAAAAACAAACCACAAAATGTCAGCCGAAACACTCGAAATTAGTTTAATAGTCTCTGTTGGAGTTATGTCCATAAAAAAAACTTGTATTTCAGCACATCTTCAAGTCTCTTCCAATAATATTTCATGTCCATTCGCGCAGCTAATCGATTCCTTTTGTTTGCTCCAATTGCACTTCATAAATCGTTTAGCCAATGGGCAGCTAGAAATGATCAGCAGCAGCCGCCGCAGCAGCAACGATTTTATCTGCCCGTTATTTATGCATTTTTAAATATTCAAATCGAATCGAATCGAAACGATGCGAAGCGAAGCGTATCATATCGAATCGCTTTGTATGAGATCTTTTAAATGGCAATTGGGGATTCGAAACGGAAAGGTTTTAATTAAAAACAAGTTTCCGTTATGGCCATATAAAGCGCATCTCTTGATTGTCGTTAACTTTGTTTTGTGTTCGTTATTGTTTTTGTCATCTTATGGTTTGTATCTTGTTAAAATGTGACTTAAATTATGTACATCAAATAAACGCATCGCTTAATGAAAAATCTCATTACGAGCGGCGGCTCTGTCACACTTAAAGCCAGACGGCTGCAAAGTTGCCAACTTAAACAACGGAAACTTGGCAGCAAAAAAAGAAGAAAGAAAAAGAGTTGAGTTTTAAGTCGGTGCTAAAATATATCCTCAAGCTCCTGGCGAGCGCAGCTTCTTTTCTTATGCTAGGCACGTGCATGCGTCTAGAGTAAAAACTCTCAGAGTCTTTGGCTCTGGCGCTTTTGGCTTTAAATTCTTTTCCTCCAAATATTGTTGACTATTTTGTTTTGGCCTTCCTTAGCTTTTCATGCACTTGTTAGGCTGGCTGTGCGGCTGGCTTTTAGCTTGGCTCTGTTTCAAATGGCAACGGGCACATAAATCTCATGTTAATTTATGCAAAAACTAAAGACCAAAACAAATTTTTGCTATTTGGGCGGTACAAGTCAAAGAGGCACTGCTCTGCCGAGAAGATACCCTGTTGAGAAGAAGAAAGAGATATGGGAAATTTATATTTTATATTAATATAATACATTTTTATTTGATTTTCATATTTTATATTTAACAATTATATTATATTTAATATTAAATATTTTTAATTTTTTATTTGAGTTATTTCAATTTGTATTTTATTTTTATTTGATTTTTTATATTTTATATTTAATAATTATATATTGCATCATGTTCAATATTTGTAATCTTTTAATTATATTTATTTATATTTTTTTTTATAATTTATTCTTTATTATTATATTACTTATTGTTTTATATTTTGCATTTTTTATTTAATATTTTTAAATTTTTAATTCTAAATTATTTTCTGTTTTATTTCTTACATTCCAAATTATATTGTTTAATAATTTTGTATTAATTGTATATTCTTTAACATTTAACTCTTTTTAAAATTTAATATATTTTTTATAATTCATTTTTCTTATTTATTATTTAATTCATAATATTTTAGAATTTTTATTTAATAATAGTTGTATATTACAAATTTTTTAATATATTATTTCGTATTTATTATTTAATTTCGTATAAATTAATTTTTATTTTATACTTTATTTTTTTTTCATTTTATATTATTTATGAAATTATTCATTTGTTGCTTAAAATTTTTTATTTTAAATCTTTCTATTAAACAGTTTTATTTTAATTAACTTTATTGCATTTTTATTTATGATTTATATTAAATATGAATTTTTAAATTTATACCTTTTTTATACCATTTTATCTTTATTTATTATTATAAAAATTTATTACATGTACAATAAATATAAATACATAATAATATTTTTCCGTTTTGCTCGTTTTAGTCTTTATATTTGATTTAAATTGTCGCTCATCATTTAATCTCTCAACACCCAAACCACCCCCTTTCTCGCTGCTCCTGCAGGGTATAGCAAACACAAATATTTTGTTACCAGTTTTTATGCCTTTTGTCGCGTCGTCGACTCTCGACTCTCGACTTTCAACTCTTGGCTACACTCGGCTCGCTTGTCATAAAGAAATTTTAATAATGTGCGGCGCCAAAAAAGTTTTTTTTTTACGACCCGTAAAGCGACAACGTTGACGGCAACGTCGACTGCGACTGCGACGGCGGCGGCTGCTTCTCTGGCACAAGAGCAGCACACAAAAGTGTTAAAATTCAAATGAGTTTCGAATGAGCGCCGCATTAGGCCGAAACAAGAAACTGGCTCTATCAGCTGGGGTCAATGTGGCGTATGAGCGATATGCATTTTAGCTGATTACATAATGTGGCAAAAGCGCATAAAGGAACAATGTGCACTAGCAACATCTATGCCAGGGACAACAGAGCTTCAATGGTATACTATGGAAAATGTGAATTTCGTTTATGATTTGAGTGAAATAAATATTGCAGACAGAAGAGCAAGACGAACCTTTGCAGTGGATTATGATTAAGAGTTCAGTTGTTCTAAATTGTATGTATGTATGTGTGTATGTATGTATGTATATATGTGTGTATATATTCTTCTATCTGTTCGTTCCTGACCTTCCCTTTGGCTGTTTGCGTGTTTGTCCACAAGTCTCTTAATCTTTGTCTCAATTGTCTCTGAGAGCCCCTAAGAATTAGCTACCTGAAATCTCTGCTTATCATGCTCAGCTCAAGTTTTGCTATAGCAATCATTCAAATTAGAGTTTTTCAGAGCTAGAGTATACTTATTTGGAATATAGCTCTCTTATAGCTATACTCACTTATCCATGATCAGTTTTTATAGCTAACTTTCCCGCCAAATTGCAATTGAAGCCTAGAGTGAAAAGTATTTTCCCTCTAAATCACTCTAACTTATTCATAGCTATTTTATAGCCATATCATTAGACAAACAACAAAACAGTTGATTACTTTATATAATATAGAATATCTATTATTGCCCATATTATGGCTATATCATTAGACAAACAACAAAACAGTTAATCACTTTGTATATAATATAGATTGTATATATATATTTATATATTTATCTATTTATAATCTTCTTCATTCAGTCACAAATCAAGCGGCATTAAGCTGTCGCGCTGTCAATGCATCGATCTTGCCAGAAAAATCTTGGTGCCATCAAATTGTCAGCTGGCAGCTTTAGCTCTAGCTCTAGCTCGCTCTGCATACGGCTCTCTCATTTACTCTTCAACGCGTCAGCTCTGTTTTAATAGCGCCGCATAAAATCCACAAAATCATTTACACAAATTAAATGTTAACTCAGGCATAAAATTACCAAGTTAACACCCGTTGTGTGCCCGCCCTCTCTCTCTCTCTCTCTCGCTCTCTCTCTTTGCCAGTCACTTCATAATTTATTGGCAAGTCGCATCGACGTCTCGACAATGCAGCCTGTCCCAAAACTGGCCAGCCAGACCGGACCTGGGCCACGCCTGCCAACGGCTAGTTGGCTCTGACAAGTTTTCCACTCTTTGCTTTTACTTTGCGCACACTTTTCATTAAAAATTTCCGCTCTTCGGGCGCGCACCTCTGTAATTTTGCAAATTTTCTAATTGTCGTTTTGAAATTTAAGCCTTTTGGCCAACACAACACGTCCGCCAACTGACGTCCGGAACGGGCCAGGAACTTGGCCATGTCGCTTCGTTTGTTTGTGCTTTAGCTGAAAAGTGGGTCGCCTAGCCTAGAGAGAGAGAGAGAGAGAGGGAGCTTAATTTAATGGTAGGTGTTGCCGCTGATACTCATGCTGGTCCTCGACTCGCCTTTAATTGCAATTAAGTTTTAGTTTCAGTTTCAGTTTCAATTTCAGCTTTATGAATTGAGCACAAGGCAACGGCAACGGCAGCAGCAGCAGCCGAATCCAATTTAGCCAAACGCGTCTCTCTTAACACACTTTCGCGGCTAGGCCTGACAACATTTGATACGTCTCTCACGCCATCGGGTATATCAACTGCATTTGCCTGTCCATCAAGCAGCAGCCTCACCACAGCTCATATCAAAGACCGCAATGCTTTTGATTATCTTGGGCTTGGGCGATATCAGGTTTTGATATGTGTGCGCGAGCCTCACACATTTTTTTCAAGACTCAAAGAGTTATATAAATTTATTTATTTCGCCGCCCCCTTTCCACATTTTATTTTATGTGCTCTAGCCATAAATAATTCACAATTCATTGACATATTTTTATGAATATGACTTCCGATCGTTAAACAAGGCGCATAAAAAGCCGTCGACTATCAGCCCCAGCAGCATCTGCCACCTCCGAGGCGGGGCGAGACCATTAAAACAACATGAACGCACAATTTAATTTATATTTTTTTCAAGCGTGTTGGCGACACTTCATTGTTGCTCTGAACAGAAAAAAAAAAAAAAAACTCAAAAAAGCAAACAGTGTTGCGACCCCTATAACACGGTCCCCAACCCCCCATTCGACAGTGCCTCCTGCTAGCCTTGATTCTGGCTCATCGTCAACCTTTTCGAAAATATAATCACAGCATAAAAATCAATTCCAAACGCGTGTGCAAAGAGCAAACAGACAGCGCCACAGTCGAGAGTCGAGAGTCGAGAGTCTGTCCCACACACACGCACACTCACACTCACACACACACTCACACACGCACACTCACGCAGCATCGTGGCAATCGAGAGGTCTCCACAACAATTTCCACACATTTCCCTACTCGCGCAACATCCAATCTGCTGCCCCTCTCCAATGCACAAAAAAAAAAAAAAAAATGTCACACATTTGTTAAACATTCGCGAATCTGCACGAGCTGCTGCCGCTGCCCCTATACCGCCCGCACGCCCCTTCCACGGGCGCCCCTCTTTTTTTTTGAGCTATATAAACAACACTGTGCTGCCAAAGTGCGGCCCGGAAAAATCAGCATGCAAATAAAATAAAAATAAAACAAGCCATGAACAAAATAAAACTCATCAAATGGGTTATTGGCAGCTATGAAAATACCCTGGAAATAGATAAAAGAGAGCAGGGCATACATATGTGTGTGTATACCCTGTAGAGAGTGAAGGGGGAGTTAGTTTATAAAGCAGGAGAGTTAGCTTGAAGAGTATTAAAATACTCTAGAAATATTTAATAATTATATATTGCATCATGTTCAATGTTTGTAAATTTTTATTTATATTTATTTTTATTTTTTTATAATTTATATTTAATTATTATATTACTTATTGTTTTATATTTTGCACCTTTTTTTTAATATTTTTAATTCTAAATTATTTTCTGTTTTATTTCTTACATTCCAAATTATATTGTTTAATATTTTTGTATTAATTGTATATTCTTTAACATTTAACATTTTTTTAAATTTAATATATTTTTTATAATTTCATTTTTGTTATTTATTATTTAATTCATAATATTTTAAATTTTTTATTTAATAATAGTTATATATTACAAATTATTTAATATATAATTTCGTATTTATTATTTTTTATTTAATATTTAATTTCGTATAAATTATTTTTTATTTTATACTTTATTTTTTTCATTTTATATTAATAAAATACTCTAGAAATTAAGGGAAGAGAGCATATGTGTGTATACCCTGTAGAAAGGTAAAGGGAGAGGATGTAGTTTTTATGATATGAAGCGTAAGTGATATATCTATCTAAGTAATATCAGCATATGATTTTATAAGAAAAGCCAGTTTTGCTCTAATTCAAACTATTTTATATATATATTTACAACAAGCCACAATGAAACCTAGGCAATATTAGATTGAATAAATTGAAATTGAAATCACTTTATTTCCCATAACAATGCGAATAATTCAATTGCCAAAGCACACAATATTTCCAGGGTATTTCGCTAAAATCATAAATAGCTTAAAACCGAGGCGAGGCAAGCGCCTGACAGGAGCCACAGCTCCTAGCTGCCGAGGCGCAAATAGGCTGTCAGCTACATACCAGAGACTCCCATTACCAAATGCTCTCCCTATCACAGCTCCACTGCCCCCATCTAAATGCCATGTGTGTGTGTGTGTGTGTGTAGGCGCATTAATGTAGCCTGAAAAAAAATAAGAGAAAAGAAAAACAAAATGTGCCAGGCAGCAGTAGAAGAAAAAAAGCTGAGAGAGAGAAAAAAAATTGAAATGCTTTTTGTGATTTATGGGAATGTGTTGCGTAGCCGGGAGATTTGCTATAAATGTCTTTCCCGCTCTCACACACACAGTCTGTACCCCTCTCTCTCTCTCTGTGTCTCTCTCGCTCTTGCTCTTTGGGCAGCCTGTGTCAATGTCACACACAAAAATGTTTTACAAGCAATTTTCCAGCTTTTCTTTTATGTGTGTTTGTGCATTCGTTTAACTATTTGGGCATAAAATATGACGAGCCCAGCAATGAGAGCCGCTCGAGCACCTCTCTCTCTCTCTCTCTCTCTCTGTCTCTTCCGTTGCCAGCGGCTCCCTAGCCTCAAATAGCTGACACTTTATGGCCATGTGTCCTTGTGGCGGCGGCTTGCTCGTTCGGTCCGCTTCGATGTGGGTGCGAATATGTGGAATATTGCTTTTTATAGTCAGCTGATGAAATTTTCTTTAGCTTTTGTAGCTCAAGGCAAAAAAGGTGCTTAGCTGTAGGTACAGTAAGCACTATGTGTGAAAGGCTGTAGAAAGTGGGGAGAAAAGGGAGTGGAAGAGTGAGAGAGATAAACAGAAAATATAGAAATACATATATATAAATATAAAAATTGATATATATAGGCAAACTATCTAGCCTGAGCTGTTTAATAATATATTTAACTTTTTTGCACTCTCGCTCGCTTTAGAATCTTTTAGTTCATATTCCAGCTTTACTCCAATAAGAATTAGAATTAGTTTTGATTTTTCCGAACATATATTGAGCTGCAGCATATTTGAGTTCCATTCCGCTTAACTGAGATGCAAGAATCCCATTTATGATCTATGCTGAGCTGATCTCTTGAATTTGAATAACTTAGCACTGATGTATGACACTCAGAGCGGCTTGAAGAACCAACGGATTGAGTTATACAAACTTTAAAATTCCTCATATACATATACATATACAAATATATTCCTTATATCCTAATACTCGGCCATTTTTGACATTGGACATTGGGTCGTAAATTATCAGAGCTTGAAAATATCTGTTGAGCCTATCGCAATGTCTGCAAATAAGTGTCGCTCACTCATACTATAAGGAAAAACTAGCAGAGATTTCATTGGTTATCCAACATGTTCGTATACGATCGAGCAGCAAAGAAATCTGTTGTATATGTATATGTGAGAACCCTCGCTGTCTTCGTTAAACATATTACCAGCGTTCGGCAGTGTGAATGTGTGAATATGAAGAACGTTTGCTCACTTACACAGCCTCAAGCTCACTTACTTGAGCGTCAATCGTAGCGCTCCCTAAATGATGGAAAAGACCTCCACACGAACAGTTCAACTCAAGGCGCTCAAACGAAACGAAACGAAAATTCTTGCTTGGAGCGAGAGCGCGAGTGAGTTTCATTTCCTCACAAATAACTGTTTCAGCAAGTCTGCAAATAAAAGTCTTTTACTCAGACTGAAAAAAAATAAGTCTTCCTCTCTCTATCGCTCTTTTATTATAGATGCTTAACTATTCCATTTCATTTCATATCGCTTCAAGCTTCCACTGCACGCTCTTAAACACTGTTTTATTAATATACCTATTATTTCCCAAGACTCAGCTCAGCAAAAAGAGCCATCATATGTTTATTATAGATATTGCAATTGAGCTTAGCTAAATATACATATATACCTGCCATAATTTTGCCAACAACTATTTGGCGCTCTTCAAGTTTTTTTTTTTTGGTATTTCATTTTTTGCTGTCTCTCGAGTTGCGCTGACACTTGAAGCTGCCAAGTGTAAGAAGTACAAAAAAAAAAGGCCGTCAGTTTTAGTTGCTCCCACTGCCCCAGCCCCAACCATTCGTGGACGTCAGTCCCGAGTGGCCCTTGTCGCAGATTTTAACAACTTCATTGATGAGTCGCCGAGCCAAGTCAAGTCAAGTCAAGTTAAGTCGAGGCGAGGCGAGGCGAGTCGCGTCGCCTCGAGTTGCTAGAGTCAAGCTCAAAGCCCCAAAAGCGCTTCGTGCCACTTGTAAGCAACTTTAACTGTCAATTTTAGTTGTTGTTGTTGCTGTTGTTGTGAAATCTGAATATGCTATATGAACAAAGGCGAAAAAGAGAAAAAATAGAAAAACAATAAACTGCTGAGGTTGACACCCAAAACGGGCACCAATAACTCAGCTCACACTGAAATGCCATTTGGAATTTGTAATGGAAACTAGTTCTGCGGTCTGTTCGCATCGTCAAGCCGAGTCAAGCTGCGAGCACTGTGAATGCAATCTATTGCTGATTTAGCGCAAAGCAAACAGAGACTGAAATGAAACTAAGAGACTCAGAGAGACTGACAGTGTGAGGAAACTGAGTGGAAAAGTCAGTTACAACTCCCACAGCTACGTCAATTGTCCTAAAGTGGCGCCAAGCGATTTGCTGTGCTGAGGCTGGGGCTCGGTCTCGGTCTCGGTCTCAAAGCAAATCCGTCACCAACTGTGCCAACTGTCCAGCCGTCCATCACTCATTCACTCACTCACTCACTCAGTCAGTCAGTCAGTCAGTCAGTCACTCTCTCGCAGCGAGTAAAGAATCCCAGCAAATCAATTTGGTTGAGGCATCGCAGCTTTACATAATTTATATGGCTCGGCCTATGGCCACAAATAATTTTCGCAATTGGCTAGCCAAGGGCCATAGTCCAGGGCGGCAGAGAACACACAAAGCATTTTCAACAGTGGGTGGAGCTGTGAATATTGGCCATAAAATTTATGCCCTGAGATAATAACACAAGCGGCAAGTCGTTATGGCCTGCCTGCCAGGCCAGTCAGCCGGGCCAGTCAACATGGCCAACAAGGCATCCCATCCCAGTTAGCAGCAGCCAGGCGAATCGTCGTACGCTAAGGAGGATGGCTAAAAATAAAATTATGGCCCTGCAAACCCGTCTCGAGATGCAAAGGCAGCGATAGAAGCTAAGGTTGAAGTTGATTCGAATTCGTGTTGCTGGCGTTGTTGTTGTTGTTGTTGTTGTTGTTGTTGCCCAGGTGCTGACTGCAACATCAGGCCCAAACCACTTGGCCAATTATGCGCTCCTCTTCTGTTTCTCTCTCAACTGCTGCTGCTGCTGCTGCTGCTGCCAAGCCTCTGTTTAAGCTAACCGAGATGGGGTATATATTGCAGAAGCTGGCAATAAAAAGTCCACTTATAGATGTCTCATGTGGAGGCTACGTTGAGATTTTATGGCTAAACAGCAAGAGAGAGGGAGATGAAGTTTAGGCGGGTATTATTCATTATTATTAATATTACTGCTGGGCTTCTCATTGTTGTTATTATTATTATTATTTTTAGTATTTTGTTGGCCTTCTATAGATTTGTTCATGATTGACATTGCTAAAATCAAAGTTCTTTTCATTAGCATTAGCATTATCATTAGCATATTATATACATAAGCATGACTTTCATTATATTATATTTTCCTTATATTTATTCATATTTAATATTGGTATTATATTATTATTATCATTATTTATTTATTTTTATTAGCATAATTAACTAATTCATTGCTTAATGTATTACAGTTTCATATTATATTATACTTGAATTATTATTAAATTTATTTATTTATTTATTTATTCACCTACTCCTAAAGTCTTAAACTCTTCAGCTTCGATAGACTTAACTTCTTTATGCAGCTTCGCTCAAACTATTTCCTCGTTTCAGCTCATTCCTTTTGCTATTCCAGCGCATCTCTGAAGTCTATCAAAGCTTTGCTGCATTTATAGTCTTTTGTTTCAGGTCTGTTGCAGCAACATTTGGTTGCCAACTTTGCCGTGTATCAACAACATTTAGGCTGCGGTCTCCTCTTGTTGCATTCACGTTTCTGCGCCCCTTTTGCTGATGCTTCTCTGCTGCTGCTGCTGCTCCTCCTGCTGCTTCTGCTGCTGCTGCTATTGCTGATTCTTCTTCTGCAGCTTGGCCTTGTTTGTGTGTTTGGCTTTGGCATCGTTTGCAAATATGCTCAGCTTGTGTTGAAATCGAAATAGACGGTAGCTGAAGCGAAAGCTCTTGCCAATACACACACACACATAGGCAACAGGGGCAACAACTGAGATACACGAATTCACATCCTTTGCTGCTTAGTTGTCCGTTGCCCCATTCAATGTTGCCTGTTGTCTTGGTATCTATCTGTTTTTGCCTGCAGCTCATTTGGCTCTTGTGTTGATGTTGGCCAACAGCGAGCCACAAGCTCATCGTCAGCATCATCATTATCATCATCATCATCCACATTATTGTCGTCGTCGTCATCATCAGTGCTGTCCCCCAGTCATTGGCCAGCTGAGAGCTGTTTAGGCATCTCATCAACAGTTACTCCCCCCATGGTTTGACTGCAGACTGTTTGGCATGCTAATATGCAAACAGTGCTGCCAACTTAATGAAATTGAAATGAGCAAATTAGAAATGTTTGCCAGGACTGCACAGACCCAACACCAGCAGCAGAGCTAAGAGTATTAAAAGTCAACTTTAGTTGCCTTTAGCTTTACATACAATGTAAAAGGGAGTTAGGTTAGGTATATAGTATATGTATATATATATATCTATAATATATTTAGTATGCAGAATGATGCAAGATGCAGCTTCTACTATAAAATATATTCTATAGAAGTCTATGTAGAACTTGTAACTTTGATATTAGCTGATAAAAAGATAATTTTGTGGTTTTTATTGTAATTATCATTATATACATTAATTATATATAGATTATGAACAAATAATATAATAAATTAATAAATTAACTCTAATTTCTCTATTTCTCTTTATTTCTTTCAGTGTTGTGCATAAACTGTTTTTACTAAGAAATGGAAATTTTAAATTAAATTTATTGGGTGAGTAAGAACATAAAAAATAAATATAAATATAAATATAAATATAAATATAAATATAAATATAAATATAAATATAAATATAAATATAAATATAAATATAAATATAAATATAAATATAAATATAAATATAAATATAAATATAAATATAAATATAAATATAAATATAAATATAAATATAAATATAAATATAAATATAAACAATGTTATAAAAAATTAAATTAAATTAAAAGAACTATCCACAACTACAACTCCAGGGGATGCATCAAGCAGCCATCTCTTATAGATGAATAGACAAGCATTCATCAAGACGCCGCGATAAAGAACGAAAATTCAAAGCGACAGTTAAACTAATAGCCAAAAAGAGAAAAGAAAAAGAATTTCAAAATGTAATCCATTGAAACTAGCGTTATCCTCAATGCTTAGCAGACAGTCAACCAGGCCAAGTCCCATAAATCTCGGCCCAAACCTTGTGTTTGGTCAAACTCGCCAGCTGCTGCCGCTGCTGCTGCTGCTGCTGCTGCTGCAATGTGAACTAAAAACTAGTCTAGCCATTGCAGGGACCAATAAAAATGCTTCTGCCATACAAACAGAAGAAAAACGGAGCTGGAAAAAAAAAATGCATAGAAAATAAAACTGAAAATAGAAGAAGAAAAATAACTATATTGTAGAAGGAAAGCCACATGTCATGGACTCTACACTTGAAAAGCACTAGACGCACCCAACAACTCCCAACCTGAGCTGCGTTCTCTCTGATAGATACAAACGACTTCATGACGATACAAAAGAATGATGATGATTTGCAAAAAATAACAAGTAGTAGAGTGTAGTAGAGTGTAGCCAGAGAGAGGGACTGACGAGGAGATGCCCTGAAAAAAAAATAATTAAACTAAATAAATAAAAATAAATAATTAACTAAATAAATAAAAATTTATATAAACGAAAAAAGCTAACTTAATAGAATAAAATAAAAAAATAAATAATGTATTATAAATAAAAAATATATTTTTTACAAATTTATATAATAATTTTATAATAATACCTATATTTCATAATCATAACATAGAAATGCATAATATAATTTTAAATATAACATTCCTCACTTATTACACAAACTGCTAAAAACATTGCAACCAAAACAATATACCCTGCATGTGCGTACAGGGTATCACGGCCAGATAACGTCTGGTTTGGCTATACGCTCGGGGCCCATCCAGGCGGTCCAGGCATTGAATTGGCTGTGCAAACGTTTGATAAATTGATGAATTGCAATGCTCAAGTGGCAACAGTTTAGCGAAGCAGAGATCGATAATGCGACGAGCAAGAGGAATGCGACTGCCAAATAGAGAAGGAGCAGCAGGAGGAGCGACAGCAGCAGCAATCGCAGCAGAGTTCTGTAGTGGCAGCTAGAGTGGGGAGGCACAACTCATTAGTTCATCAGATGCAGTCGAAGTCGTAGTTGAGTTTGTGTGTTGTGTTTACTTAAGTTTAGCATAAAAAATGAAACAGTCATGGAGCGTGAGTTAAGGGAATACACACACGCAGAGACATATACAATATGTACATACATATATTGTTTTTTCTCTTTATGCCCGTTTACCGGGAAGAGCTCATAAAAATTTATGTTAATTTCGTTTAGAGCCGCTGCTGCTGCTGCTGCTGCTGCAACTGCATGCGTAATGAGAGAGGTTGAGGCTGAGTAAACAAGGACTGCGCCTAGACATAGTAGACATAGTTCAAAATTGAAATAATGATTAACAGGCTGGAGTCAAAGTGGGGGAGTGGGGCGAATGGGGTGAGGAGTGCTGGGGCAACTTGATCCACCTACACGGTAAATAGTATTTTCTAGAGATTCGTGCACTTCATGCAACAATTGAAAAGTTCGACGAAAAATGCCGTTGTGAAAAATGCAGCGTAAACATTTAAGATAAACACAGAACGAAAACCAGAAGAAAACTGAATACTCAAGTGAGGCTGAGCAGCATGCTGCATGGGGAGAGGCTGCGGCAGCGGCAGAGGCAGAGGCAGCAGCAACGTGAGCTACACAAATTAAGTGCAAGCGGAGACGCGCTGCAATGCGTCGTATGAGCAATTTGTTTATTTATTTGTATTTATTTTCCAGTCAATATAAACTATGTGAATTTTTAGTGTACATAAAAAAAAAAAACAAAACCAAATCAAGACAAGACATGATAATAATAACAACAATGAGCAGCGAACGTCAACCGAGCAACGGTGCAAGTAAATAAATCAAATGTGGAGTTTCCACTGAAAATGGGCAAATGGGTCTAAATGGAAAATGGAAAATAGAAGTCAAGACGTGAACTTTAAAATAAACAAATGAAAAGTTGTTTTTTTATGGAATTGAAGAGCGCCGAAATTTGTTTAAAATTTCGCTTCCAAACAGTATTTACATTGAGGGAGTCGAAAAGTTTGCGCTTTTTGTCAAAGTCCAAAAAAAAAAGCCAACGAGCAGTAGCAGCAGCTCATCAACACCTTTTGTGGGCCAGGTGAGCGGGCGGCTTGGTAGTTCGCGTGGCAAATACGCAAAGCCCGTTGCACACTAAATCCACTTAAATTAATTGCAAAAGGTGATTACGTTGCTGTTTTGCCAGCAGAGCACTGCCAACTGGATACTGGCAGCAGACAGCTGAGAAATGAAGCCAGGATAGGACGAAGTATATGCAAGATGCTGGCAGGATGTGGCAGCAAACCAACCCATTTAACCACCCGCGTTCGGGTTATCAAGAAGCTGCTGCACACTGAACGCCATTTCTCAAATGCCAGCGGGCAAAGGCAAACAGCAAACACTTGGCTCTGGCAATGACTGCAAAGCTGCAGCGCCCGGCTGCTCAAGGTAGGCAAATGCTGTGACTTGGCTTCTGGTTCCTGCCCAGTGTTTGCGCATCTCTTGAAGTGTATGCAAGTGAGGTGGGGGGTTGGCGCAACTGTCGCTACATTTTTGCAAAGTAATTTGCAAAAGATGCCAAGACAAGGCGCTGAAGCAGGCGGCGAGAGCTAAAAGCAAGTGCCGCCAAAATGCAGTCAAGGATGAAACAGCAAAGGAGCTGCAGACGTGGCAAGGTGTTAACGTGGCGCTGTCAGTGCTTGATTGCGTTTATGCGTAGCAAAGTTATCTGAATAACGGCAGTAAATTCAACTGAAATATATTTAAGCTGCACAAAACAGAATAAATGTGTTTCTATTTTGATAAATTTTCATTATTGTGACAAAACTTGCAAATTACTATTACAAAATCCACAAAAAAGTACCAAAATGTGCAAATGTGCATCTTTTCGGTATTTTTTGGCAACTAATTAGCAATTAAGCAACTTTAAGTGGTTTCGCATTTTTGGTATTCTTCACAAAATATATCGATAACTTTGTAAATGATCTCAAATATGCAAATAAAAGCAATTGACATTTGCATTAGATTTTAATGTAGCTTGTAGAATGCTGATAATATAATAACTTAAATGGAATGCACACTGACCTCTTTACAAGTCATTTAAGTTTAATAATGCAAAGTTTCCGTTATCTTTACTCAACTCTTGTGGAATTTGCAATTTGAGTGTTTTGAGCCACGCATAAACTGCTGTCCCTCTTGCACCCACACAACTTTCTCTACTTTGCCGTACGTGTGTGTGTGTGTGTGCGCTTAAAATGTCATTAAAGCGCTGAATGGGCGTGAGCATTGAAAGCAAACGACTCTAACAGGAGTTGGGTGTGAGTGAGTGTGAGTGTTAGAGGGAGAGGCAAAGAGCAATAGCAAACTGTAGCGACAGCTCATAAAGACAGCAAACGCGGACAGCAAATTGGGCGGTGTCGGAGCAGATAAAAGAGATTCAAACAAGATTCAAAGACAGCCCAGCCGCATCATATCCTTAATCAGCGCCTCTCGGCTCACAGCAAAGCTTTCCCTGGGCGCTCTTTGTATATGAGTATGTGTGTGTGTGTGGTTGAGTGTGGTGGGAACAAAGAGAGAGCGAGAGGCAGAGCTTCCGTTAAATTTATTGATAATTGATTATTGCTTCGTTAGGTCGCATTTGAGGCGGCGTTTGGCGAATTGGCTTCACATTGTTGTTGCTGTTGCTATCAGCGTTGTTTGTTGCGTGTTTGTTGTTGCAAATTGAAAATGCAAATTGCTCGGCTGATTTGGCAGCTCCCGATTGCATTGAGTTGGCGCCTCCGACACACACGGTTTTTGCCTTGGCTTTTGATGTGTGCGACGCTTTGGGGAAAAACAAATTTTCATAAATTTTTAAAACAAACAGGAGCTACAGAAACAAGCGGGAGCAAAAAAAAAAATAAAAACAACAAAAAAAAAAAAAAAAAAGGAAAAAAGAAAAATACAAACAAAAAGCGAGAAACAGCAGAGCTGCTGTCGGATTTTTGTACGCCATTTTGTTGCCGCACTCGAGTTGTTGTTGTTGTTGTTGTTGTTTGTTGTTGTTTAGGACGTGCCTATGCGCGCTGCCTTTGCTCACCTTTTGAGCTTTTAAATTATTTTCCAAGCACGTAGCCTCGTCGACTGTTTGCGTATTTAAACGTGCACGGCTATGTGAAGCGCATAGAGAGGCGCTCATCACATGAGAGTGAGGGAGATAAAAGCATTGGATGGTGTGAAAAGCGCGTAGAGCGGCAACTGCCTTTGCCTTTAAAAGGATTTGCGCAATTTGCATGCAATAGGGGGAGGAAGAAAATCTTCCTTTTCATATACATTCTTTTTTTTTTAATTTTTTTTGTATTTTTGTTGTATTTTTGTTGTATTTTCTTGTGAAGGGTTCGGGATGTTTGTTATGCCGCCTGCCCCCGTTGTGTTGACAAACAAACAGGGCCGCTGAGTGACGGCCAAGACAGACAGCCAGTTGGTAGCAGGATTTGCAAGGACAGCTTCCCTCTCTTTCTCGCTCTCTCTCTCGCTCTATTTCTCTGTCTGTGTTGACAATGTCCTTGCTGGCATTGTGGGGAGCGCCGTGCTCCGTACGTGACTTGCATTTTATTTTCTTCGTTTTTTTTTGCGAGCCCAAACTGCGAAAACTCGTTAGTAATTTAGCAGACAGTGAGAAAACAGAGAACAAGCAGGTTGCCCAAAAACTCCCATGTTTTCAAAGCAATCAAACGCTCGTCTATATTCATATGAAGCGCTCCAAATACAGCTAACTAAAAATACTAAACGAAAACCCAAACCCAATGCCTGAACTCTGGGTTCTAAAATCAAAACTAAACAAAAGCAACACAAGCACACACACACACACACACACAGGCACACACACAGGCACACACACAAACGAGAGCTGAAAACGGCAATGCGAACGATTGATAGCCACTTGAGTTGCACACATAAAGCTGCTCTCACTGGCTCTCTCTCACTCTCTTTTACTCTACCCCCCTCTCTCTCTCTCTCTCTTTCTGTTTGTGTTGCATGCAGTCTTTAGTCTAACCCATTGACATTGCACAGCGCATTGGGAGGGCTTTCGCACAGTGGGGCACAAACAACAGCAAACAGACAAACAGAGTGCGAGATTCAAGTGCAATTCCGAGTGCCTACACCCAAAAAAAAAAAGAAAATACAGAATAGGAGCTGCAGCAGCAGGAGAAGCAGCAGGAGGAGCAGCAGGAGCTGGGCGCTTAGGCTGCTTAATGGCACAGCCGCAGCCGTCGAAAGAGTTATTGAAAATGTTTTATTGTGTGCATTTGATTGCTGTAAGTGTTTAGCTCCCACTGTGTGGGTGTCTGCATATAAGTATGTATGTGTGTGTGTGTGTGTTTGTCTGGTGTCTAACTTATAAATATTTCAATAACATTTGAATTGCGCCTGGCTGGTGGCTCAATTGGTTTTGGAATTTCGGAACGAACGCAAATGGAAATGCACTTTCCATTGTGTGCGAGTGTCTAGTGCTTGGCCACTCCAAAACCAGCTCCCCGGCAATGGCCACATAGTAGTAATAGTTGTTGTTGTTCTTATTGTAGCTGTGGCACTTGCCATATTTGGACTAAGCCGAGCCAGCAGCAAATCAAACTAAAGCTAAAGCCTAAAACCCAAATGTGATGCGATTCCGTTTGGCTGTTTATGCGGAAAAGTTGAACGTGATATGTGAGAAATGGGATAAGCGAGATTGATAGAGAGAAGATAATAGAAAGAGAGTTAAAGAGAGAGAGAGATAGATAGAGAGAGCGATAATGGGATAATATATTCAAGATGCAAAGAGAGAAAGAGAGAGGTGAACAAAGTCTGTATAAGAATGAGAGATTATAAATGTATAATTATTAAATAATTAATATAATAATTTTGAAAACAAAAAAATATTATAAATTATTGTTTAGCAATCGAATTTATATTCTATATTATATTTAGTATATAGTTTAATATTTTTGCGTAATCCAAAATATATTAATATTTCATGCCTTTTTATATAATAAATAAGTTTTCGATTTCATAAATAAATTTCCTTAACTAAAATTAATTCAGGCTACATTTCTCAAATATTTTTCTTTGCTATTTAAAATATTTTGACAAATCTCTGGTCAGGGAAAATATGCAGTGAATTCTATGTTAATTAAATTAGAATTTATGGTAAAAATAATATGAAATTTTTCTCTAAACCAAAATAACTCAAGCAAGAAAAATATGAGAATTCTAATTCTATGATGAATGCTAAGAGCTACACTGAGTTCTACTTATTTGTATAGAATTTTACAAATATTTTTATATAAAAATTCCACATACTCTGAGCTATGAGCTGAAATTGTTGGGTTCATAATTCATGTATTCAGGCACGCATAAACATAGAATTTGTCGACATAACTCAATATGCTTCTTTTTCCTGTTGTGTGTAGTACATAACACTTTGGCACGTTCTATGAGGGCAGACTCTTCACTGTGTGTGTGTGTGTGTGTGTGTGTGTGTATTTTAAAACTTTCCATCGAGTGGCCAAAAGAGCTTTGGCAACATCTTGTGATGCAATCGCTGCGGCATGGCTCAGTGAAGCCTGTGGCATGGCCTACTTTAGAGGCACAAAAGCTTAACTCAATTACCAACGGCAGCTGCCACACGTGACTAGCCAAGCTGACTGCTGGCAGGTTAGCTGGATCAGGTGGGCGTGGCAAATGCTGGAGGGGGGGGGCGATGTGTGCGAAGCAGCAGCGCAGCTGAGTCGAACTGACCTGCTTAACTGGCCAGGCGAGTTGGCAATCGCCAAGCAAATGAGCAGGCGGCACTCTCGAGCAGCCTTCAAGCGGGTCAAAGGACGCACAAACGCTTGGTCCACCTACACACACACACACAGACACACAAATAGACCGACACACAAATCCCTTTTTCTGAAAACTCATTAGCACAAATTTGTGCTCGGACCAAGTCAAAGTCTACCTTGGCACGCCCCAGCAACTGTGCCGCCTAATTTGGGGCGCAGACGAAAATTTATGCTGATTGTGCGGCAATTTACGAAAACTCAAAGCCAAAACTGGAAAATTGCAGCCGCCTCACGTACCAGACCACTAGCTAGAAAAAGGCTAAGCTAAAAGCAAAGAACAGAGAACCGAAAACAAAAACCTGAAGCTAGACAACAAATTTTCTATGCAATAAATATAAAGCACTCAGCCTTGAAATAATCAAAATCTTTAACCTTTTTTTTTCGCTCAGCGGCTGCGATATTTTGATATTTTGATATTTTTTACGGGTAACAATGGGTATTTTAGTTTTGGCAGAAGTTTTGTTACATCCTATAGAAGAAAGAGTCTTTAGATTTCCAATCAGTAACAGTTCCAGTTATTAAAATATTTCGAAATATCTTTCACTTTCTGTTGTAATATATATTTTTTAGCTTTTTTTTTCGCTTTTTATCATATTATTGTAAGAGTACACATTTCCTCAAATCTTTCCAATTAGAGCTAGTTTTTAGATATCTAACTGGATAGATTCGTCATGCATTTTTAACACATGTGGCAGCACTGTAGACGGTGTAGACGAAAGGTGGCAATACCAATATAAGAAACAATATTCAGATAAATAATAAATAATAAATAATAAATAATAAATAATAAATAATAAATAATAAATAATAAATAATAAATAATAAATAATAAATAATAAATCACAAATAATAAATAATAAATAACAAATAATAAATAATGAATAACAAATAATAAATACTAAATAAAAAATAAGAAATAATACATTTTAAATGAAATAGATTTCTTTAAATATAATTAAACCTAATAGACCTTAAATCTGTTCAATTTTCCATACAATTTTCAATATATATAACTAATAAATATTTCCATTTAGAGTCCTATCAAGAAATTTCCTACTAATTCTACATATTTCCATTCACATACCTCTAGAAACTCTTTTTAAATGGCTTTATCATGAGCCACTCCATTTCCACGTTCTTAAAGAGCATTTAAATTTCGCTTTACCCTCGCTCATTTCCATTTTTCTATTCTTGTTTCTAATAATTCTATTTTCTTGTTGTTGTTTCTTCTCCCTTGCAGCGCTTGACTTTTGTCTGGTTTATTGAGTGAAGCTACCGAGTAACGGTAAGTAACCTTTTCTTAACCTTTTGCAATACAGTCTATGCAAAGCAGTTTCAGCTAAGTGGGCGATTGTATAACCATACAAATATATATATGTATATATATGTATGTGTATGTGTGTGTGTTGGGGGGTATTTCGTAAGAGAGTTGGTCGACAAAGTCGTTTGGTTTCCGTTTCCGGCGTTGGCTTTGGCTTTCGCTTTTTCATTTCCGCCTAATAAACTACATAATTAAACTGGCAGCAATGGGATTAAAGGATTCCTACTGCCTGCTCCTGCTGCTGCTTCTACTGCTACTCCTGCTGCTGCTCCATCAGCAGCGTCATGTGGTATGCTGAATCTTTCGAGCTACTCAACTTCAGCTTGGCCGTGGAATATATATTTTTTGTTCATTCGTGCTGGGAAGACTCACTCCATTAGGTTGGCACATGGCCGACCCACAGCCTTTGCCACGCCTTCTAGGCACGCTCCAAGTAAAGTTTCGTTGGCGAATTAAGCTAAATTAATTTTTGTGCTTTGCTGTTGTTTTCCTCGTTGCTGTTACTTTAGCTAGTTAAGTCCTTTGACTTTTGGCTCGTTTGATACATATCTTCCCCTCTCTCTCTCTCGCTCTCTCTTTCTCCATCTCTTCCCCTTCCAGCTCTTCATATTAAATTAATGATGTGTTTTATGCTGTTGTTGTTGCTTTGTCGAAAGAGAAAAAATCACTGCAAATGCGATTTAGAAGGCAAAGCGCAACATTAGCAGTAAATAAAATAGGATAATGCGGCAAGTCGACCGCAAAGCCAAAATCCCGAAAAATATGTATAAAAAAAAAAAAAAAATTGCAAAAAAAAATGTACCATATAAATAAATAAAAAAGAAAGTAAAAGCATATAACCCAAAGGCAACGACAACCAAATGCGCTGTAAGAAAATGTAAATAAATAAAAAACTAAATAAACAAAAAATAGTGTTAGAGAAATGGAAAACTCTTCCATTTAAATTTAAAATAATTTAAAAAACTGTCATAAATAAAAGGTGATACAAAAGAAGTGTTTATAAAACAACAAAAAATTAAAATTAATAATTTTATTAGAATATGTACGACAAAATAATTTAGAAATATAAATTTTAAAATATAAATTTTAAATAAAAATTTTAAAAATAAATAAATAAAATAAAAACACGTGAAGAATATTAAAAAATGCAATTAAATGAATTATTTTGTGAAAAAAAAAAATAAAACAAAGTAAATACAAAATAAATGTAATTAATTAATATAAAAATAAATTTTAATAAAATAAATAAATGCAAAATATACAAAAATATAAAATTAAAATAAGAATGAATAAATAAAAAATATGTTAATAAATGTAAATGATATAATAATAAAATATATAGCATTATATAATACTAAATAATAATAAATAAAATAAATAAGTAAACAATTTATTGAAATAAGAAGAAATAAATAAAAAATATTTGTATAAATGTAAATGTTATAATAATATAATACAATTAAATAAAATACGTTAAATTGTGCTTTACATATATATAATAAAAAGCTTGAAAATTTTAAGTTTTATAAGTTTTAATTAATTGGACTTCGCCCTCGAAGGAAAATGCCTAACTGAACTTTGCTTATATTTAAAAAATTTAATATATTCAAAATATTTACAAAATAAATGCATAAAAATTAATTAATTTGAAATTATGAAATATTCGTGCTACCCATGCGATAGAGCATTTGGCTAAATCAGTTCTGTTCTCTCTATTTTCATTTTTTTTTGGCAGCCGAGCAGCTGCAGCAGAAATATTTTGTGGCAGGGTTGAGAGCATAAAGGGCAATTGTTGTTGCTGCTGCTGCTGCGACAGTTGAAAGGATTATGCGCTCCTAATGCCAAGGCGCTCGTTTTATGCCCGTCCACTGCTAAGCCTGGCAATTTTTCATGCTAACCCCATGTCGTATGAGCCCTGTCCAGAATACCCTCAAGCAGTCGAATCACCTGGCTTAGGCGAAAACTCAAAACTCGAAACAGAGCAACACGCACAGACTTCATATAAAGCGGCTACACTTAAATGCAAACAAATAATAATTTCTTGTTCATTTCTCCTTGCTGCTGTTGTTGTTGTTGTTGTTGTTGTTGCTGTTGCTGTGTCTTTGTAAACAATTTGTTGGAATTGCTCTTGAGAAGAAATCAAAGCAAAAACAAGATTTGTGTGCTTCAAGTCAACTGTCGATGCTCCGTCGACGTCTGGTCGCCGTCTCCTTCCGACTTACACAAATGTTTTGACAAAACGCCTGCTGTTTCCACATAAATATTTATATATGTACAAAGCCTTGCACACACACACACACACAAGGATACACACACACACTCAGCTTGGTCTGCTTGGGCTGTTTATCGCGTTCCTGGCATCTTTACCTGCAGCGAACATGATATGTGAACCAGGCACCAGCATCATCTCTCTGCTTGTTGCTATATCTTTAGCATCTACACACACACACATGCTGGGTGTCATGCGTATACAAATTTGTTGTGGGCTCCTTGGAAATCGAATCCACAAAAATGCAGTTAAATAAATTACAAACGCTCTGTCACCCAAGAGTCGAGCGGTTTTGGGTTCAGGCCTTGCCTTGAGGTTGGGGCGCATGTCGCGCGGGATTATCGCCCGTCGGGCATCGCCTGGACAGAGAGAGAGAGAGGGAGAGGGAGTGCGAGCTGAGCCAATGATTACGTTGATTATTCTTATAAGAATTTTTTCTTATTTTTAAATGAATTTTGTCGTCGTCTGGGCAGCCTGAGTCGAGTGGAGCTGCATTTCTGTTCTGTTCTGTTCCGTTTCTCCCCTTTATCTGACTTTTGCGTGCTAATGAAATAAATGCCTGGACAGCCAGCTCAAGTTACCCAAACATGAGCAATATGTGACACAGACAGAGTGTTCCACGCTCTCTCACTCACTCACTCACTCTCCCTCTCTCTCTCACTCACTCTGTCTGCCTGGCTGTGACAGCGTCTGCAACAGATATAAAATCAAGATACAGCCAAAGGAGAGAAGAGTAAAAAACTGTATCTTAAGTTATGAGACATTCGAGGCACATAAATTCCTCAACGTGTGTGGGTTCAAATATATGGCATAACACACACTATAAAATAAACACAGACACACACACACATACATATAGAAATGGAAGTGAAGTGTTCTGTTGAAGGAGTTTTCCTAGTTGCATATTTCAACTAAGCAAATTTGTTTCAAAATATCTTTATGTTATGTGAATCGATGAAAAAGAAATGATTGGCTGACTTTTTGCTTGCAAGAGACAGAGAAGAACATCTATAAATAGTAAAGTCGTCAGATATAATGTGAGTTGAGCTGTTTAAAGCTTAACTAAGTAAACTTGAATATTGGATCTTGAAAAAATATATAAACAGTGCATAAAATACATATTTTTTGTTTTTTTTTTTTTTTGTTTTATTTTATTTATTGCATTTTACTATTTTATTTTATATTATTTTTTGTATTTTACTATTTGATTTTATTTATCTTATCTTATTTTATTTATTTTTATTTTTTTTATTAATTAGTATTATTTTTTTTATTATAAATTTTATTTATTATTTTTTTTTGTTTACTTGTAGCTCTAAAGCACAAATTAAGCATTCTCTTACAGTTGCTAAATATTTATTTTAAAATAATTTATTATTTAATAAACTAATTAAGCATTCTCTTACAGTAGCTAAATATGTATTTATTAAAAAAAATATATATATTATTTAATAAATGTAAGTTGATTCTTAGGAAATTAAGCTGCTTATATAAAAGTAAAAGTGTTTTGTTAAGGAAAGTAAAATAAAAAAAAAAAAATAAATTAAGTTAAGTAGATGAAGTAGTAGTTAATTAAGCAGATTAAGTAGTCAATAATTAATTAAAGATCACAAAAAAGAAAAAAATAGGGAACTAAATGCTATATGCAGAGTAGAATCTAGAAGCAATAACTCCTTCTTTCACTTCAAAGTTTTAAACACTTTTTTTATTAATCTTAAAAAAATCATATTATATAAAATTTATGGCTTTAAGCACTCAGCAACCCAAATAATTCTTATAAATATTTATTAAATTTTTTACATATTTATATATGTATAAATATATATATATTTAATTATCCCCAGAGTTCCAGATCTTTTTCACGTTTTGCTAAAATTTTCAACCGCCTGCTTGCAGGTCTTTCCCAAATCGATTTCCCTCTGAGAACAGAGCACTTATATTATAATTTCTCCCAGCTATTCTCACTTGATATGCGACGAAAACTATTATTCAAACGCCCCTCGCTACCCCGTTTGGCCCATGAATCATACCTGGCATCCGGTCCAGTGGCAATTGCAATAAGTTAACGCTGTGAACGATGCCGCCTACTTAATTATTAATTTCGCATTTACCACAAAACGTTTATGGGCCAGAGCCCAGACCAAGACCAAGACCGAGCCAGAGACCTTGTCTAAGTAATCTGCGAGCAACGAGCGAGCGTTGCGTTTTACCATTTCCTCAATTGCATAAATCGAAAATTTGTGCTTTGGCGCGTGTCACGAATAAGCAAAGGAAATGCCGATCCCAAGGTCCCCAATGAACGAGAACTCCTTCTCTAATTTTTTGAGACAATGTGACAAGGATGGAGGTGCTCGAGCCAGTTGTTGTTGTTGTTGTAGTTGTTGCTGGCGCAGTCTGTTTGTCACCCAAGTCATTTACATGCTCCGCTCGCGTACGTGACTCACATATAGTTATAGTCTGATATATATATATAGAAATATATATATATATTTTTGAAGCTTTTTGGGGAATTTGACTGCGGCTGCGTCTTGGCTTACATTTGATGAAAATGCGAGCGAGGCGTTGCCTGTCCACTGGGAGTCATTGTCGTCGTTGTCTCTCTCATTCCGTCTCTTTCTCCGTCTCTGCTGATGTCTCTGTCTCTGTCGTCGTTGTCGTCGTCTGGCTTCAAGTGAGTCACGCAGCGCATCGATAAAATATTTAAAATTCATTTCTAAGCTTTTAGTAGTCAACGACTCAACTGCTTCACTTCAGTCCACAACTCCACACTCCACACTCCATACGCTTATCAATGCTGAGGGCTCAGCCTATTACTCAGTTGGGTCTCTCGGCAATTGCTTGAGATAAACGTAAGCCAAAAACTGCAAATGTCGACGACGACAGCTCGCTTGGCCCAACTGCAGCTCCTTTTGCTGCTATCTCTCTCTTCCTCTCTCTCGAGTGTGCTTTGATTTATGTGCGTGCAGTCATCGTTGTGGTGGAAGCCAAATGCCTCTGTGCTTAGCTAAAGGTAAATAGAAATACACTCGCATTGCTCTGCGCTCACCTGGGCCAACCTCATCGTCCGCCTGCGCCTCCTCCGGCCAACCACAATTTACGGTTGCAATCGCACTTTATTAGTTTTGCTATTGAATTTCATTTTATTGCATTTCCCCATACGCAATCCATATTTTATATACATATCTTTCAAATACTCTTCAATAAGCCACGCATTGGCGCGCATTCTCCCCCTCACTCTCTCTCACTCTTTCTTTGATGAGTATTGTCATAAATGTCTCGACTGTATATTCTTCTAACTGATAACATCACAGGCATGCTTCTTAGCTGAAAGAGTTTGCAGCGAGTCTATTGGATTTGCTAACTAGAATATAGAGAACATTATTATTTCGATTTATTTTTATATTTTAATATGAATTTATCATAAGTGTTATCAAAAATTGCAAATATATATATTTAAAAAATAAATGAAATATATACATTTAAAAAATATTGATAAATTTATATATAAAATATATAGTCAACATTAAGTTGGTACACTGAAAAAAATGTAATTTTAATATATAATATTTCATAATAAATTTTAATTTAAATTTTTTTAATATTTAAAAATATATAAATTGATAGCAAGAGTTTACTGGACTTATAAAAATATAAATATATTTAAATATATTTATATATCAATTTAATGCAAGTTTTTAATGAATTTATTTTCAATTTGAATTTGTAGAATTGATAAAATATCTATATAATTTAAATAAAATGCTTTTGATGCCCTAGTCTTTATTATTTTTTATAGTAATTATTTATACAATAAAATGTATATTTAAAATATAATATAAAAATAAATAAACTAAAAAAAATAACCCATATCAATTTCAATATTAATATGCTAAAATGTATATATAAAAAAAAATAAAATAAAATAAAATAAATAAATATAATAACAAATAAATAAAATAAACAAATAATTCATATGAGCTTCAAGTTGATAGTAAATATTAATATATTAAAATGTATAAATAAATATAATAAAAGAACATTAAAATAAAATAAATAAATCAAATGAGCTTCAAGTTGTTTCTGTCTTAGTTGACAATGCATATTAATTATAATCTAAATAATATTCTCTCTCTCTCTCCTCTCTCTATTTATATGTATACTATATACTTACTTAGGTTATACTATATCTTAAATAATAAACTATTGATTATATTAAATAATAGAATATAAATATATATTAATATTCACTATAGCTTCGACTATTCAGCTGTACTTCAACTTCCGCTCACTCTCTTGCTTTGCTCTCCATCACACACTTCCTCTCTCGCTCTACCTCCCTCCCTCTCTCTCCCTCTCTCTCCCTCTCTCTCCCTCTCTCTCTCTCTCTCTCTCTTTCAAGTGTATTCAAACGTCGATCAATGACATTTAAATTTCTTCACATTATTATCATTTGATAGTTTATATCCACACAACGAGTGCAATTGCTGTGTGGCCTCTGGGCCCTGGAACTCTGTCTGCCTGTCTCCCTGTCCCCCGCTCATATATATACTACATACAGTATCTGCACTCTGGTTCACGCACTTCAGTTCAGTTCAATTCCTTTGTTGATTTTTCTAGATTTGAAGCACTGATTGCGCGCGTTTTACAATCGGCTACGCCCCGGCAAGGTGTGAATTGCATTTGCTGTGCTGTGGCCCTAAACCCATAACTGGCTTCGGCTTCGGCTTCGGCTCTGGCGCATTTTTGATCGACAGCTTGCCTAAAACTGTCAACGTGCGTTTAGCTAGTTCCCCCACCATGCCCCTGTCCCTGCCCCTAGTTCCCTCTCGTTGTTCGCCCTGCCTTTGGATTTATGGCGCATTTCTTTCGATTTCCAACGATTTATTTGAGTTAGCTGCCGCTTGATGTTTGCACGCTTGCTGTTTGTTGTTGTTGTTGTTGTCGCCATGTTGCGCTATCAAGCGGTTTATATCGCAGTTGCCACTACATCAATATGTATATATATATATATGTACTCTATATACATATATGTATACATTATCTAGCTGCTGACGCTTAGATTAAGATTATTCTTTTTGTTCCTTTTGGCAGTTGCGCCCTGAGTGACATATTTGTTGGCTGTTTTGGCATGTCAATAAATGTATATATACATATATACATATACATATATATATATATAGGTAAATATCATAAATCAGCATGTCAAGCATGTCAATTGAACAATATGGCGCTCATTCAATCAATTATATTGCAGCTCTTTAAAAATATAGAGAAATGCATTAAGTGGAAATTGTTGAAAGTTTTTCCAGCTATAACTTTCCCAATAATGTGTTTCTGCTTAAACTTTGACTCTCGCCTCACACATTTAATCAATTTGCCATAAATCATATGCCAAATCAGTTTCACAGACTTTCGCAGCTTTGCTTGGAGCTCACTTCAATAATTTGCCTGCAGCTGCATGCAAAATTGCTTAACTATATGGAAAATTGACAAGTTTTGACTGACGCTGACACTGCGGTCTCTCCGCCTCGCTCTAAGAAAATTTAATACATAGTTTCGTATAGGTATGTGCCTTGATATAGCGTGTTGCAGCACATTTCTAGCCAATTTAACAAAATAGAAAAAGTTTCTTTGCGTTTAGCAATCGCCGTCAGACATGACATGACTGACGGACAGACAGACAGACAGACAGACAGACAGTGAGACCGAGTTGATTGAACTGCAATGGCATTAGCCCAAATTGATTAGAAAATGGCGAGCAATTTGTCAACAGTTACTCAAACGAGCCATAATATTGTCTAAACAATTTTCTATAAATCAATGCGACGCCGTCTCGCCGACAGGATGCAATCAGCAGCAGCAACAACAAAAACGACCGCAGATGCAGGCAGACGCAATGCAATGTCACTTAAATGCCAATGTCGACGTTTCTAATGAGTGACTGACTGCCGTGACCTGAGCTGGCCGCAGCCTCGGCCTCGGCACCGTCTCGACCCTGGCTTAGTGGCATTCGACCTGCATATCCTACAATTGTGATGTGTGTGTGCTGCATTTCCTTTGTCAGGACAGCATCCGCTTAGGCGTTTCGTTTTTCTTTCTTTTTGTTTTGTGTGAAATTGAATTTTCACAGCTGTGAATGCATTTGGTGTATTTAATGCGCTTTATTACCATTTGCAATGCTCTTGTTCAATTTGTCACAGTGAGAAAATGTATTTACAATTGAATAATTTCAAGGCTCATCATCTCTGCATTCTTCTCTTAATTGCAAATCGCTCGTCTTTAGTCAGCCACGCATATTTCACTCCATTTCCATTTCCATTTCCATTCCCATTTCCATTCCCATTTTGGTTTTGCACGTTTTCGACACCTTCAATTTGGTCTGCGCATCGTTATGCTATCGCTCGGCTCAACTTCCGGTGGCCATTTTGCTGTCGAGTCGTGTAATTTCCTTTGCCTGCCACTAAACTGCATGCGGTTGATGACAGATAAAACTTCCCTCCCCACAAATGCTCTTAACCGCAAATATCCCAACGAACCACATGAATAATTCCCAATGGCAGTTTCGCCTATCCTTTCATTTTAGTTACCCCTCCCGCTCACTCTCCCACTCGCTTGCTGTTGCCCAAAATGGCCGACAGAAAACTTGTGCAAATGCATTGAATGATTTATTTGGTGCGATTGCTTCAAATAGTCAAACACACACACACGCACACACATATACAAGTTACATGAAGATATACGCAAGCTGTCGTGCTCTCTGTCTCTCTCAGCTACTTCAAATGCGTGAGAGTAATCAAACATCAGTTGGCGTTTGCGGTCGACAGAGGGCGCCCTTTTCAGGCTTTGTGCATTTTAATTGGCCGCTGCGAATGCTTGTGTGCCAAGTGTTTTGATTGCTTTGTCATTGCCGGCGAAGCGCACTAATCAGCACCCCTCTCACTCTCTCACTCTCTCACTCACTAGCTTACTTTCGCAGTCTGTGTGTAAGAGTGAAGCATTTATTAATTATAAATGCCTTCGATTGCTCAAAGCGCACGATAGGCGGCGCTCTAAACGCTTAGCTCCATAACAAAAGCGGGTATGTTAGACAATGCAAAGGGCTTGAATTTGTAGGCGATTATAAGGCAAATAGCAAACTGAATGCCATAAGCCCAAGATACCTTATAGAGACGTATAATAAGAGAGTTGTATACACATGTACTAACATTTCTTTGCAAATTGAAAATAATTGTTTTCCAGGGTATCTCATTGGTCGTCCACTCACAACTAATTGCCGCATTTGAACTTGTTGTATGAACTATTTGCCATTGATTTCTTTTGAACGCATCAAAGTTAACATCGCAGCATGCCATTGCAGTCCATTGAAGCTGAAGTGAATTTCTCTGGCAAAGCGAGCAGAACAAAAAGCATTTCAATTGAGATTTATTGTGCCGTGTAGGGGGAGAGGAGCGACGCAACTAAGGGGCGGGGTTTTTAGGTGGGCTGTTGCCTTTGCATTTTGCACTACTTTAGAGAGAACTTCACGCGCCAGCAGAACCAAACAGAAGAGACCCAACAGAAGCTGTGCCTTTAGTTAAGTTTTAGATTGAAATTTATTGTAAAGTCCCATTCGCTCTCTCTCACTCTCTCTTACTCCATCTCCACTGTTTCTCTCGCACGCTTTCGTTCTTGGCTTGGCCAAGTCAATTCCTTTGATTTGTGGCGCTTTTGCGTGCAATTTTTTAAATTGAAAATCACTGCCTGCACAATCCTTTTTACATCCTGCGAGCTCAGCTCTGCGCACACAGCGCCCAAATGAATTCGTTTCGTTTCATTTCGTTTGGCTTCGCTTTGGCTTTTGGCATTCGCTTCAGTTTTATATTTTTTTGTGAAATATGCAGAGCGCGTATTTACTTTTATCGTGATTTATGCGCCACAATTGATATTGAGGTTAATAAATTGAAGACCGAACAGAGCTGAAATCACAGAGCCAAATGGAACGAGTCTTCAAATTGAGCTCAAGTGCAGCAGCCAAGGCGTTTTCAATTTCTATTTCCATTTGGATTTTTTTCAACAATTTTAAAGTTCATTTTATGGCTGTACCCAAAAGGTCATTTCGAACTATTTAACCCTTTTTTTTTTCATCTGTTCTGGGCAAGTATTTTTACGACTCTGCTGACCTTGACAAACGGTTGACCACGATTGCGACTTTCCGTATAATGTTCACAGGATGTACGGGTTCCGCTATTCCGCCTAACCTTTCTCTTCTTCTTCTTCTTCTTCTTATTTTCTTTGTTTGTATTTCCTTTTTAGCCCGAAAACATTTTGTTTGTGCACCGCCCAGAGGTTAATGCTTGTGTGTCTTTGACATAACTCTTAAATAGTTAAACTGTTGCCATCTCGCTCTCTTTTTTTCTTCTTTTCTCTCTCTCTCTCTTTCTGTTTGTCTCAACCTGAATTTGGTTAGGTCAGCTAGGTGCTAAGTGAGCTCTCAAATACTCTAAAACAGCTGTGCAAATGCAAATGTTACGAGACACAGAGCGACCTCCAATAGTTGAATTAATCTAAATGGAGAAGTCGTTACAGAGAGAGAGAGAGAGAGAGAGAGAGAGAGAGGGGGGGGGGGGAGAGAGACAGAGAGAGAGAGAGAGAGAGAGAGAGAGAGAGAAAGACAGGTTCTAGGTTCTGAATTGATTCCATTTCCGCGAAAAAAGTTATATATATGATCTGGATTTCATTTAGTCAGTTAGCCTTCCCTAGACAGAGAGATCTATATCAAAACTATGAATCATATATGATTCAATTCCCATTCTATATCCCCAAATTAATTTTTTGAGTCTTATCAGAGGAAAACAGAAATAAATTCTATATATTTGAAAGAATTTGTAGATAGATAACGTATATATATGAACTACATTTAAGTCAAGTTCTATTTAAACTCAGTTAGAAAAGAGATATTGGGAATATCTATATTTCAGCTACGTATCATCCACTGATTCATAGTTGATCTAAATTTTATTTAATATCCCCGCTTTTAGCATGAATAAAATATATATTGGAGATAATATCAGCGTCGAGTCTTTGTATTTTATGCAATCTAAGTTTTATTCAAGCTGATTTAGATAACTGACTCATATATGATCTACAACTCAATTAGTTTCGTTCATAAAGATAACATTCAAAGCTAAACTATGTATGTATTTAATGTTTATGTTATTATAAAGCTATATAATAGAGATTAGTTCTTAGTCCATAGACAAACACACACACACTTTCTCACAATGTAAATCACGTTTCCCCATAAAATTTTGATGATAATAAAAAGCAAGAAAGCTGGGCGAAACTTTGTTCCAGCTGGCTCAACACCTCATAAATATGATTTTAATCGATTTGCATTGTCAGAGGTGAATAAATTATCTAAAGCCACAGTTCAAAGACGCAAAAATTTATACAAATATGCAAAAACAATGAAAAAGCAATCAAATGATAAAATGTTTAGCCAAGCCACAAGCAGAGAAAGATATAGAGAGAGCGAGAGAGAGAGAGGGAGAGGAAGAGAGCTAAGTAAATTGCAAACTTTATATACGAAAAAAAAAATAAAGTTTATTTGCAAATAAACATGCAACAAAAACTGTGTGCATATTTTGTAAGCAACTTGATAAAAGGAACCAGAACTGGAACTAGAACTAGAACGAGAACTAAAACTGGAGCCAAACTCAATGCAAACTGCAAACAATGCGAGTTAATGTAAAAACAAGACGCTTAACACAGCCAAACTTTGATGTCGTTTGTATAATTTTCGACTAGCTATAGATAGTTATATATATGGGTATATATTTATATGTATATATATTCTTTTTCTTCTTCTTTGCCTTCTTCTCCCGCTAAACGTTTGCATTTGTAGAGCTGGTCAAAGTCCGTTTGAGCTCTGCCTGCATTGCATTGCCTCTAGCAGCTCCTTCTATTGTTATTATCTGATTTCGAAACTGCATTGGGGCCCAAGTCTCTGCTGCCTCTGAAATCTAAAACCCCAGCACGAGCAACTTTGACTGCCTCTGCTGCTGCTCCTCCTGCTGCTCTTGCTGTTGCTCCTCCTGCTGCTCTGTCTCTGTCTCTTGTTTTAGCGCAAAGTTTGTTGCTTTGCTCTCTCTCTCTCTCTCTCTCTCGCTCTGCCTTTGGCTTTGGCAGAATTGTCGCTCGATTTGGCTGCTACAGTTGGTTGATTTTCACATGACTACCTACCCCCAGTCAGCTCCCCCTTCCCCCCTTTGGCCCTTGGGTCGCCTCATGTGGCATGTTGCACATTCTTTGCGGCAACTGCAATTGTTCCGCATAGTTTGCGCCAAACTTTTGCTCATTTGTTCAATTGGAAATTTGTTTTTTTTATTTTTAACATGTTTGGCTAAATGAAATTGGCAACAGACTGAGCTAAGTGAATTGCATGGCACACATATTTTTCGTCCAACTTTGACCACAATACAAATGAAGGCATCAATTGTGCTAGGACTCAATATACGAATGATATATTTTACAGTTATACTATATATATATGAGCCATCAGCTATATAAGCGTCTGCGCCTGTCACTTTGTTTGGCAATAAATTTTAATATTTTTCCATATTTTTTTTCTCTCTCTCTCTCTTTTTTGGGCCACCCTAGTCCACTTATCTATGCGGGTTATCTCATTTGACTCCACTGACATGGGTTTATCTACATACGTCGCGTCTCGTCTCGTCTTGTCCACACAGAGCTGACTAAACATAATTAGCTTTGCTTCACTCTGTAAAAATTGTGTAAATTATTTGGTCGATTCATCGGAACCCCAACTCTAGCTACCCTTCCCCCCTCTCCCCTCTCCCCTCTCCGTTCTACACTCTCAGGCGTTTATTGCCCTCATTAGAGGGGCATCGAGTGCTGCCGGAGCTGTTATATCTTAATTATTTTAATGGTTTATTATGATCCGCATGCATTGCAGCTCTCCCTCTCCCGCTCCCTCTCTCTGTCTCTCTCTCGCTCTCTCTCTCTCTCTCTCTCGCTCTCGCGTGATTGACAATTATTATATTTCGTATTGTTTTTCGAACAGTTTCGATAATGATAAGCGGTAATATAAGAATCTATATGTTATTATTATAATTCCGTGTGTGCCATAAATTGTTTTTGTTGCGAATTTTCTGAGAAAAAAAAAACGTTGCAGGCGGGTGTATGCAGTTGCAGAATACTCGTTCAAAGTACAAAAACTGTTAAATTTATTTGATATTCTCAATATACGAGTTTATCACTGGATGAATAATTTCCTGTGGAGGTTGACTATAGAAGAATTTTTCAGGAATCGTACTATCAACTTGATAACCTTAAAACTGTGAGAGATATAGATAGAGCACTATATATATTATGGAGATTATTTGGAGTAATATATGTAATGGGAGTTATAGATTTGTACTAAAACTAAGGAAAATATATAGATATAGATACGAGTATAGTAATATATTTTTTATATGTAACAGATTTGTACTAAAACTCCGGAGATTTAGATATAGTATATTATTATATCTAAGACTTTTATTGGAATCGGGAAAACTAAAGTTTTAGTAATATCTATAAATAGAACGAAGTGTGCAACAAATGTAGGAAACGCTACACGTATAACATATACAGTTATTTCTATGCATATTGATATAGATATACAAGATCGGTAAATTTGTTCAAAAGTTAACAAATTTCCAAGTTTTATTATATTTTCAAAATATTTCCCTTACATATACCCCACTTGTAGATTTTCTGGACGCGTATTAAAATCGTCTTGATAGCAGTTGCTAGAATTGATTCGACAAACACGCACGTCCAGTGGCACGATCGGAATGTCTGGTAGTCATTCATTTATATATATTTATATACTATAAATAGATCAGCGCTGACATTGATATTCCACAATTCTGTGCACATTCATAAATACACATATATGTATATAATTCATTGAGATTGTAGTCGAGTCGCGCGTTAATTAATTGAAATACTAACTTGATTAAGCTGATCTTTGACGTGCTGTGTCTAAGCAATCTTTAGCCCTGATCTTCTTTTACGACCTCGGCAACAGTTTTGCGCCCATTAACGATCTTCTATGATCTTTGATCTTTGTTTTCGTTTCAGTTTTTGGCGTGATAATCTTCATCTGCATAACAAGTTCCGCTCTTGGTTAGGCCTAGACTAAACATGACTTTTATTACACAGTTTTTATGTTCATGATCAAAGAGATCTTTGCTGGCAGAACAAGAATATTTTGATTGAGAATTTTAGAGTAATGGTGCTTAAGTTGTTATATATACTATGTTAACAACTTTTATGATCTATGAATATCTAAGAGTTCCCTAATATATTTTGAGCTAAAATTGAATTTGAATTAGCTATTTAAAGATCGACTAAAGGTTTGCCAAACTGTTTATGATCTACGCTGATCTAAGCAAACTGATCTTCACTCTATTTTAGACACAATAGAACATCTTTTATATATGATTTATATATATTTTGTGATCGTAAAAATTTATTAAGAGACAGATAATATGTGCTTGGATAATAAGTGATATGATCTATAGTGATCTACACCAAGTGATCTTCACTATATTTTAGACTATATTATATTTTTTGTGATCGTAAGATATTGATTAATGATCTACAGCGATCAAATGATCTTATATTATATTTTATAATATTACTGATCAAAGCTTATCTAAGTATAACTTTCGACCCCAGTTTGCTGATCAGAAATTAACTTCAATATAGTTTGTGATCTCTATGATTACCAAATATTACAACCAATTCATTGCTTTATCTAAGCTCACAACTGATCATGCTTATAGTTGGCAGATCAGCAAAGATCTTTAAAATAGTTTATCATTATTGAAAATTCATTGCTTAAATTTGAAACTTAACTCTGCTCTGTGGCAATCGATCAATCTTAATTGTTTTTTTGTTTCTCTGAAGATTGATGTGCCTTGAATTCATCTCAGTGTTTGCTTGATCAACGATTTATGAGCTTTAAATTGATGGCTCATTTGTAATCCGATGTCAATTGGCATGGCATGACTGGGCCCTACAACCAGGACCAGACCAAGCAACAAGCAAAGAAATTCAATTGATTTGTCAGCGCACAAGCTGCCACCCAGGCTGCTGGCTAAGACTAACTCGGAATGTCTCTCCTCGGTCCGTTCGTTCGTCTGTCTGTTGCGATATCCAAGTGAGCTGTTTAGCTGGCCCTCAATGAGCATGGACAGAGCGACGTTCTTCTTCTCTTGGCTCTTTGTTTTTATTTTTTGCCTTGACTACTAGTTAAGGCGAATTCCCCTTGGGGCAGCTGCGACGACGTTGAGAAACAAACAAAGCGCAGACAATCAGCCCAGCCCGATCATCAACGAAGTACATGAAACAAAAGAGTGAGAGATAGAGAGAGGGAGAGGGAGTGGGAGCGGGGCTAAGAGAGAGAGAGAGAGAGCCAGATTGCCACCCAGCGAAAATCACGATCAGGCTGCGCGCGTCTGACGAGCTGATGCCTGCCACAGATAGTTGTTGTTGCTGTTGCCTGCAACTACGACAGAAGCAACACCTCTTGTTAGTTTTGCTGATCATGATCATGGCATGGCTTCACTCACTCCCACTCCCCTCTCTATCTCTCTCTCTCTCTCTCTCTCTTGCTCTTTGGCTGCCCAGCGGGCAACTGATTGAAGCACGACCAAAGTTTTTCTTCGTCGCTCAATCATGAGTTCGAGTTCATGTTTCACATTGCAAATCTGTGATCTCGGCCCAGCGCTGACTGTTGTGGGTGTATTTTCATGTTGCAGCTGAAGGTCCTAGCGTCCTGCACACAAACAGGAAAAAGCAAAAAAGAGAAGCAAACAAGCCAAGGCATTGTAAGTTCATTAGCAGCCAAGCGGCACGATTTGCTTGCCTCTTGGCCGCAGTTGCTGCTGCTGTTGCAGTTGCTGTTGCTGTTGCTGCTGCTGCTGCTGTTGCTGTTGCTGTTGCTGCTGCTGCTGCTGTTGCTGTTGCTGCTGCTGCTTCTTCTTCGTCTTGTTGCGACAATCGAAATGCATATAAACATGAGATTTTTTTCCTTTCTGCAATGTCTGCACATTTCCGACTCCTAACTAGGCAAAATCACTCATAGCCAACATTAAAGAGGTGCAACGAAAGGGGTCGCCGAGAGAAGGGGCAGGAGGCAGCAGCAACAGCAGAAGAACTGCAACGAGCACCACATGTGGTGCTGTGTCTGGCTGGGTAAACCGGCTGTTGGCTTCCTTTGCTATATGCGGGGCTCCATTCCAATCATGTTCTGTTGCCACGATCGGCTTTTTGGGCTGGGGGCACCCTGCAGCTAGCACACACACACACAAACACGCACAGGGTGTATTGAACCGTGGACGAAGCCAAAAGTCAAAACGTGAGCCTGGATCGCGACCATTAAAACCTGCCTTGATCTGGTCTCTCGCTCTCGCTCGCTCGCTCGCTTGGTCTCTCTTGCTTTTTATCGCTCTTTTAGCGCAGGCGAATGACGCTAACAAGATGATGATGAAGAAGAGGAAGCAGCAGCAGCAGCAGCGGCAACAGCGGCAGCAGAGGTCGAAGAAGCAGAAGAGAAGGAGGAGTAGAAGAAGCAACAGCAACTCGTTAGGAGCCCATAGCTTGGCGGCGGCGTTATCTGGTAACAACGTGTTACGAATTACTTTTAACAAGACCCTTAGCAGATAAAAACCAGAAAACCGGTTCACCAACCGCAAAGAGAGAGAACGAGAGAGAGAGCGCAAGCGAGAGAGTAACAGAACGGCAGAGAGCCAGAGAGTGGAACGTGCGCTCATTAGCAATTTGTGAGCATGGAACGTTGGGCGTGCACAGGAAGGGATTGCAATTAATGCGAGGGTTTAACTCGTGTGATTATCGTGCACTGATAGAGGCCCCGGGCGCATTTAATGAGTGCAGCAACTAATGAGAGCGAACGAGCGAACAAGTGAGAGCCGAGTTGAGCGAGAGAGCTGAACACCCTGTATATGCGAAACGTGCCTCAATCAGGCAGCAGTTGGTGCTGCTGCTGCTGTCGCTGCTGCCGCTGCTGCTGCTCCTCCTCAGCCACCCACCACCTTCGTTCCAACAACTGTCAGCAGGGTGCATGTTGAAGGAACGCACGTTCCCTGCTGGAAAAACATTTCAAAATTGTCCGGCATGCACGAAAGAGAGGGGAAGAAAGAGTGGGACGGTAGAGAGAAAAACCAGAAATTATGGGCGACAGGGCGGGTATGCCAACCAGCCAGCCAGCCAGCCCGCCCGATTTCGATGCATGCGAAATGCAGCACATGTCCAATGCGTAACGCAACGTTGTCAATCTAACGGCTTTTGTCAACACGATGTCACAGGCGAGCGCAAACGTGGGGGTTGAGAAAGTACGAAAGTGAAAGAAATAGGAAAAGGATAGAGATTTATGTATAAGAGTATTTAGAGCAAGAGAAATTAAATAATATACAATAATTATTATTATTTATTTATCCGTGCTTTATTTCACTTTAAAAAATATTTACATTAATATAAAATGCTT
The DNA here is from genome assembly GCA_030914335.1 of Drosophila borborema. Taxonomy (NCBI): domain Eukaryota; kingdom Metazoa; phylum Arthropoda; class Insecta; order Diptera; family Drosophilidae; genus Drosophila; species Drosophila borborema. The sequence continues at coordinate 16,215,882 of JAUESP010000310.1, forward strand.
TAGTTTAATTATTTATATTATTGTTGATATTTAAGGATTTTCTAAATTGTTACATCATTGTGATATGCAAGAAAAAGTTTTTATTTATTTTAATTTCTCTACTGCTCCTTTTAAACTTCCGTTAAATTGCAAAAACAAACTGCATGCAAATTGTCCCATTTGTTTTTGTTTTTTGTTTTTTTCTTGCGAGCATTTATCGCATGCTATTTACAAATACAAACAACTCGCTCGCACTTGCTTGCAGGCTTGTGCTCTCTTGTTTGTGCGCTCTCGCTCTCTCTCTCACATTCTTACCCAGTTCAATTCGACGCTCTCTGTGCTCAGCAAGCGCTACGCTGCGTTTCGTTTGCTCAGTTTGTTTTTGACGATCGCAGCGTTTAGTTGTACCGTGTCGCGTTCTTCTGTGTGTGCGGTCTGCCGGTCAAAGGCCAATTCAACGACTTTTGCGAGGCGCCTTAATTACACCTTTTAAACTTCAATTAATCAATTGAAAAACATAATAAACGAACGATAAACGTGTGTGTCGTTAGCATAGTAGCTATACAGACACAGTTATATACACATATATTGTGTTTCTTGAAGAGAGGCTGTCATAAATTACAAAGAAGTTAATAAAACAGCCGCCAAGTGGCATCAAAACAAGAAGCGCCAAACTGTGTGCGAGAGCGCCAAAACGAGTTATGAAAATACAAATTCTATATTAGTGTGAGTGTGTCTCTGTGTTTATACATAAAAATTGTTATAACAACAACAAAAATAAAATATAAAGAAAAATATATACATAAAGAAAGAGAAACAAAAACAAGATTTGTCGCTTGTTGTTGTTGTTGGGTGATCTGTGATCGATGACGACGACAAGCGTCAACAGAAAATTGGATATTTTGTTATTTTGGCGCTAGGCCGGCGCCCGCAGCAGCCCACTAAGAGTGACAGAGAAAGAGAGGGAGAGGGATAGACAGTTAGAGAGAGCGAGCGATTGCGCGCGCTTGTCGAGCTGTCTCGGCTGTCTACTTGAGCCTGACACCTAGCCGCATAGATAACTTGTCGAGCTACATGAAATTTTAATTAAAAAATCTGTCCAAAAATAAAGACAAATTTACGGACAGCCAACATCAGCTAGCAGCCAGCAGGCAATAAGTAAATGTATCTGCAAGTAAATGTATCTGCATCTGCAGCTGCGTACGTGAAATTGGATTAACTTGGACAGTTGCAGCTTGCTGGGTGTTTGTTTGTATTTATACATTTTTTTTTAACTATCCGAGTTTCGGATTACCATCGGCCAGCAGCAAAACACGAATCTCAGGTATGTCCCGCTGCACTTGTATTTCGTATGTGTGTATGTTGAGATACAATGTATCTTTCATTAAAGCTCTCTGCTGGCTGTCAATCAGCATTTGCAAATGAATAAATTGAAATGGGAAATATTTCAGACAATATTTGACAGCTTGATGGAAATTGTTGTTTAGAATATGCTTAAACGAATATTTAGTTAAAGTTTGAAGAGAAAAAAACGAATTTTAGAGGAACTTGTTGTAAAGGGAATTTGGTTGATTGAGTTAACGTTTAATTTCACCTCTCTTGTCATATTTCGATTTAAGTATTTTACTTATATCATTATATGCAAAAATCCCTTACAAATTTACTATAAGCAAAGTCAAGAAACAGTAAACACATTAAACTGTAAACTAGGGAAATATAAAGCGCTAAACTATTTCTGCGCATAATTTCCCTTTTTAAAATTCCCTTTAAGTAGTTCAGTTTAGCTATGACAATTTGCTTGGCTAATTTGCCTGCTTAAGCAATTCCTGTGCTTATTATAAACCCGTGCTCTCTCTCCCTCTCTCTCTTTCTATCAATTCATTTGTTCACTCTTATACTTGCACAGTTATGCATACGGTTTGTTGTGATTGTTTTTGTCGTTCTTCTGCTGTTGCCTATACTATTTTTTATTTTTTGTATTTTCTGGTAGCTTGCGCGTTATCTCTGTGCATTTTTGTTGATTTCGATTGCCTGCCTACCTACTACTACTACTACTACTGCTGGAGCCGCGCAACGATTGTTGTTGCTCACCTTTCGTTTCATTTCATTTCGTTTAGTTTCGTTTTTCCAGCGTGCCGTTGGCCATTGTTTACCCAACAAAGAGTGGAGCCAAGAAGAAGCAGACAAAAATTGCCTCTTCTTCTGCTTGCTTTTGTTGTTGTTGTTGTATAAATTTATGCTGTTGTATTTTCGTTTTTCGTTCGAATCAATATTGCTGTCAAAAAATGAATGAGGCGGTGGGTAGAGTGGGGGGTAGTAGTTGGGCTCTGTCGGGGGAACTGAAATCTTATCTCTCTGTGCGTTGCTGCCATGAACATTATTTCATTATTTGTTGTCAAAGTTGGCTGCCGTAGCGACTACCTATGGAAACCTAGAGTTATTTTTGGGCAACTCTTGAAATATTATTGGGGCCAAGCGACATCAGCTACAGGTGGCAAAGCAGAGCGAAAGGTAAAGCGAGAGAGAAAGAGCAAAAGAGAGCGAATGAGCGAGTGAGTGAGGGCAGGACTACCTGCATCAGCGGTGCATGGCTCATTAATCCAGCCCGCATGCTGATGGAAGCGACCTTTCCTTGTTTTTTTTCCTGTTTTGGTTTCCTGCTCTCCTTTTCCTCCTCCCCCCTGCTTCTCCCCCCCCCTTTTTCCCCCCCCTTCCTCTCCTGGCTCCTTGAACGCTCCGTCTCGCTCCTTTTTTTTTTTTTTTTTTTTTTTTTTTTTTTTTTTTTTTCCCTCTTCTTTCCCTCCTGCTCTGCTTTCTTGATGACTTGGCTTGGGCTTGCTTTTTTGAGACTTGGTTGGCTGAAAACCTGCTGCGGGTCCCTGCGGGTAATGCCAGGCGGGGGGTAGGCGGGGCGGGGGCGGCCACGCTTCGACTCTGGCATTTGAAACATTAACATAAAGTTTTTCATTTCCCCATTTCCCAAGTTCTTCCTTCCTTCTGTTCTTGCTCTTTTCTTCTTCTTCTTCTTTCTTCACTTCTTTCTCTGTTCAAGTTTCTTCTCTGTCTTGTTCTTCTTCTCGGCGTCTCGCCTGTCCCTCTTTTTCCTCTTCCTTCCCTCCCTTTAGTTATCAGTTTTTTTCCGCTGTTGTCCCTTCCCCCTTCCCTTCTCTCACTTTCTCTTTCTCTTTTTCATTTTCTTTCTTCCTCTCTTCTTCCCTCTTTCCTTCAAACCCCTCCGGTGGGCATAAATTAGCGTAAGCGTGACACCGTTGTTTGGTCCCATGTGAGGCGCGGGCGTGAGCGACGACCGGGGGAGGGGCGTACAAGGCGGGAGTGGGCAGGCAGCCAGGTGGGTAGGAATTCAGGTTGTGGGCTCGGTCGGTTAATATTTGATTCAAAAAAAACCTCCAAAAATTTGGGGGCTGGTTATGGTCAATTGGGGGGGGGGACACAACAGGGGGGGGGGGGGTGGGGTGGGGTAAAATGGTGGCTTTGGCGTTGGGCGCACCAAAACAAAAAATACACCATTGTGTGTCATTAGATTTCAGTTTAATGAACCAAACAACCACAAAAAAAACGGAAAGAAAAGGGAAAACGGGAGCATTTTTAAGACGGGGGGGGGGGGGACAGACGCGTTCAAGGTCTTGGGCCTTAGTCAAAGGAAGTAGCCAAAGGTGCAAAAAAAAAAAAAAAAAAAAAAAACAGAAAAATATCAATTTACATACAACAGAGTGGGAAGGCATGACAAGGCAAGGCAGTGGAAGAGCAGAGGCAGCGAGGCAGAGCGAGAGACGCAGGCAGCGGCATGCTAACTGCGTATGGAACTTGGAAAAAGAGAGGCAGAGCGCAAGGCTTAGGAAACGGCAGGCTAGCTGCAGAATGTGCGCGGCAGAACAAGAGACGCGGGCTTCGGCTAACTGCGAATGGCACTGAGAATGAGAGAGGCAGAGCGCGAGGCGGCAGGCTAACTACGATTGGGAATGGGACTGCCTGCTGGTGCGGCCTGGGCTGGAACTGGAATGGGACACCATGCGGCGCAGTTTTTCTCTCTCTCTGCTGCTTTGTTTTTTTTTTCGTTCCTTTTTTTTTTGCAGCCCGCACATTGCAATTCGAAATATTGCGCAGTGTCACACAGCTAAAGGATCGGACTTCATGCTGTGGCCAAACACTCAAATGCCAGACGAGGCTCGCCTTTGACTTTGTCAAACTCAAAAAAGAATAAGAGCCTCGCCTCCCGAACAGGTGATCGCCGGGCTCTCCTGCTACCTGCATGCCATGATCATAAATTATGTTTTTGTTCGATTGCTGTTTTATTGCCGTTCGCCTTCGGCTTGCCGTGGCCCATAAATTCTGTTGATTTTTTTGCCGTTCTTTTCTCTCTCACTCACTCTGTTAAGTTTGCTTTTGGGTGTCGCCCGCTTAATTGTGCGGATTATCTCGTTGAAGTTATTCGTGTTTCTCTTCTCTTGTTGTTTTTTTGTTGTCTACAAAATTTATTGACAAGCGCTTTGACACTCAGTCAGTCAGCCAGTCAGTTAGTCAGGCAGTCAGCCACTTGTCACAGTCGCAGAGTTAAGTTGTCATTTGGTATCCTGCTTAACATTTTTGCGACTCCATCAGCCAGCGCAGCTGTCAACTGGGCGCTAATGTGCATACTAATGCGATACGCACACACACACAGGCACACCTACATCTATGCTTATGTATGTATGTATGTATTTGCATGGGCATTATAGCACGCTTAGACAGAGCGGAAACTGTGCTCACGCTTTTTAGTACAACTGTGGGTATTTCATATGATTTACATTTTATTCTTATAAATATCAAGAAATTTGTAATTTTAAAAATTAATTTTTGCTCTTTGCTTGAGTAGCTTAATCAGAAAACTCATTTGTTTCTTTAAAAGTATTTTGATTTCCATAAACTTACCTCTAAGAATTAATGACAACATTTTATAGGAATCAAAATAATTTTCAAATGAAAGGTGAGGCAATATGGGGATATTCTGAGATTATTATAATCAAATAAATATTTAAATATATCATTCAAATAGTTATAGAGCTCTTGCTCTCTCCTCTTTCTCCTTCTATATTATATTCATATTATATTCACTCTAACCATCTATCACCTGCATCAGCCCCTATCTCGTTTAGGGGCAGATTCTCTCTCATTCTCTCTCTCTATATATATAAACATTAACAACATCCTTCCTCCGCCTTCAGTGCACTCTAATTACTGAGCCCATTCGAAATTGTCTTTGCTGGGGCTGCGGAGTTTGTGTTATTGACAAACAAGTTGTACTTAAATTGATATTGGACTCAATCCAACAGGCAATGGCTTCAACGAGCTCACGTTTTCTTTTTTTTTTTTTTTTTTTTTGACAACCGATAATTTCCATGCAGCCCGAAGAACGAACCCTTATAATTATAAAACCATTTTCAAAGTTCTTGGCTCAAACTCTTGTTTAAACAACATGAGCAGGCTGCAATAACAACAAGACAACAGCAACAGCAACAGCATATTGATTAATTTTGACCACAAGGCAGCCCGCAGAAGGTAACCAAAAACAGAAGAAGCAGAAAAAGTTGAAGGGAAAGCAGGAGAAGAAGGCGTAGCAGCAGCAGGAGTAGAGAGCAGGGGCGAGGCAGAGCTGAGCTGGGCCAGGCCCGAATCGTTCATCAACTTGGCCAAGTCAGCGAGCCCGTCCACTGCAATTCATCAAACTGGAATCTCTGCTGAGTCTCTCGATTTTCTCGATTCTCGTTTGTTTGATTTATTTTGCAGCTACTACGTGTCATTAGGCGCCCCACTCCACTCCAATCTCCACTCCAGTCCCAACTCCGTTTTCAATTTGACATGATTGTTGTATTGATCATAATTTCATAGCCAACGAAAATGCCTTGGCCAGTATTTGTTTTTAGTTGCGGGCTATTTGAATACGTCGCTCCGTTGGCTGTTGTTGGCCACGGCTATTAGCCGGATTATTTATGAGGTCTCGGCCCGTTTGGATAGGCACAGCAATTAGCCACGTTCAAAAGAAAACAAGCTACTCATATGACCGTTTTCATTTATATAAATATAAATATTTGGATAATTTGTTTGGCTTATTACAAAAAATTGCATTGACTCTTCTCTCAACTGTCTTCCTCTACCCCTCTCTCTCTCTCTCTCCCTCTCTTTCTGTCTCTGTCTCGTTCTGTTTGCAGACGCGCCTCTCGGCAACTTCAAATGGTTTTCAAACTTGATTTTCAGCGCAAAAAATTTGTTTGTTGCTGGACTTTTACTTAAAGCCATTGTTTAAAATTTAGCTCGTTATTTGCCCAACAACAACAACAACAACAACGAAAACGAGGCGTCAAATTGCGTTTTAATGGCATTTTGGCTAAACGCTTTTAGTTTATAAAAGGGCTTCTATTTATTTATAGCTGCTCTATGTATAGAGTAGAGTATTATAATATTTTCAGCAAATATGTAACGAAATGAAGAAGTTGAAGAATGCCAGTTTATGAACTAAACAATCTATAGAATATGATATATCTTATATAGGTTTTTAGTAATCCAATCAATATATATTACTTAAAAAAAAAAAAAAAAAAAAAAACAGGAAAACTCGCTTAAATTCAGCTGCTTAAGCCAGCTTGTCCATTTTAGTTCCATTAGCTCTAAAATTTAGTTCTTGTATGAGCAACTTTTTTGTCTTTATAGATATCCTAACCAGACTTCTTAATCATCCATTTTAGCTTGCTTTTTACTCATTTTAAAAATCTCAACAACATCACTTCAATATAACGTATAGCTGTTATAGCTATATGCAGCACAAAATTTAGTTCATGTATGAGCAACATGAATATCTTTCGGTATATCTGAACCAAACTTAACATTTATTCGTTTTAGCCTGTTTTTAACTTATAATAAAAATATGAATAACATTACTTGACTATATCATATAGCGGTAGTATTAATCAACGTTCTAAAATTTAGTTCATGTATGAACAATGTTTTAGTCTTAGACATTCAAATCCTTATATAAAAAACTATAACAATTCGAACTACTATACCTTCATAATAATACCCCAAGTGCTCAATTGTCGTTCAACATTCCTGCTCTCAAATTAATGTTAGCTTGAACTAAAGACAGTGAAAGATGAGCCTGATCGCAGCTCTTTTAGCTGAAACTGCGAACACATTTGGCTTTAAATATTTGATATACTATATATATACTTGTGTTTTGTATCATAATATATCTATGTCGCACATGTAGTTATATATATACAATAATAGATCTATCTATATACTATTGTACAGTCAAGTTTCATATTTAGTTACACTCGACAATAAATTCTTTGTGTTGTTTATCGTGGCATTTATTATGCATCGTTCGGGTTGCCTGGCAGCAGCAACAGGCTATCAATTTTTCACCATGCCCAACTGCCAAGATACATCAAAAAAAAAAAACTAATAGCGACTAAAACAACAACAACAACAAATAAACAAACAAACGTAAATACAAATAAAAACAAAAAAAAAAAACTTTAAAGAAGTGGAAGAAGAAGGCGAGCAACAGCTGAACAACAGCAGAAACTTGTTGCTGTCTAACTGTGTCGCCAAAGTTGTCAATGTTCTATTGTTGTTGTTGTTGTTGTTGTTGTTGTTGTGCAGATACATTCCATAAACTAGAAACAACAACAACAACAAGGTTAGCGCCTCGCTGCTGATGATGATTTATGAGCGTCAGAAATCAAGTAGAAAATTATGGTAATAGAACAGCGGGGTAGCTAACTGTAACCCCTGTAGACCTCCATAGCCCCTATCTAAACCTAGCATATATCTATACTATCCCCCCACTCCTGCTCCTGCTCTCTGCTGCAGCTAGACAAACATAATCGACGCAATACACTCGAAAAAAAAAGAAAAACAAGTTTTAATGTGAATTTAGTACTAATAAATTTCTAGATCTAAATATTTGCTTTAGTCTGGACTGATCAAATTGTAAAACATGTTTTTCCAAATATTTAATATGCTAATTGCCAATGCAAATAACGCGCATACGCCTAGTTGAACAATTTGCATTCATAAATGAATCGAGCGAAACTAGACAAGAGAAAGAGGGAGAGAGAGAGGGCGGGAGAGAGAGAGAAAAAATTGAAAGTGTCAGCTTATAAATTCAAGCGTGCATAACATGTGGGTGAATAGCCCCACACGCCCTCTCTCTCTATCACTCTCTCTCTCTCTCTCCATTTCACGCTCTCTTTTGATATTTATGGCAGCGGGGGCAGCAGGCGGCTATCTAATTCATTTAGCAGCATAAAAACCAACGACCAAATGACACCTTGTTAGGGGTTTGACTTATGGTTGCCATTGCTATGAGTGTGTGTGTGTGTGTGTTCGTGTGTGTGTGTGTGTGTGGGCTTAGCTGGAAATCTGGCAACTAGGTGTTAATTTTGAACAAGAACAAATGCTAAAAGCTAAGAAAAACACGCATTTAAAATGAAATAAAATGAAAAATTAACATGACATGCGGGCAAGCGAGGCAAATGGAATGGAAATCAAATGAAAATGACAATGAAAACATAAATAAATAAACAGAAAATAAAACATATGCAACATATTATTAGCTAAACATGCTATTGTCGAAACCAAAAATCGAATGGAAATGAGAATGAAAATAGAAATAAAATAAAAATAAATAAATAGTAAAATACAAAATAAAATTAACAATTTATGTAAATTGAATTTAAAAGGAAAATGAAATAATGTAAATTTAAATATTAAAAAGGAAATTAAATATATTAAACTAGTAATAGTTTAAATGCAAAATGAAAAATTAAAAAAATATAAAAAATAAAAATAATTAATATTTTACAATTTTAATTTAGAAGAAAAATTAAATTGTACAAAAAAATAAAATGACAAAAAAAATTATTTTAAATTGAAAACAAATTTAAATGGAATGAAATCGAAAAAATTACTAATTTATATAAATAATTATATAAGAATTAATAAATAATACAAATAATTATTTACAAAACAAAATAAATAAATATTTTAAGATTATTTTTTGATTTAGTATAACAAATTAACAAATAAATAAAAAATAATTCAAATATAAAATATAAATAAAATAAGTAAAATATATATTTAGTTAAATTATTTATTTAAAAAATATGTAAATAATAAATACAATTTTTAAAAATAAATTTAAAAAATGAAAAGTATTTAAGTATTAAGTAAAGCAAAATAAAATGGAAAAAAGCAAATTAAATTTAAGATAATTTATATATTTTAATAAATATTAAAATACAAAATAAAAAGAATAAAAAATATACACATAAATAATGTAAACATGTAAATAGTGCACAATTTAATCGTATTTACAAAAGAGCAGATCAAAATATGCCTTTTATAGTAAACAATTTAATTAAAACAAGCTTGCCGATAAGGGCAGAGGTTCAGCTGCTGCATGAACTGTTCGATTCCATTGAAATCAGTTAAGAAAAGCAGAGAGCAACAAATATAAAATATAATAAAAAGAACAAGAGAGAAGCAGGGAATATATATATATGTATATATGTATAAAAAGAAAAAACGCGACGAGTTTAAGCAGAACTGAGCATCTGATGCGGGAGATGCTGGACAGCCGCCGCAGCAGCAGGAGCAAAGCGATTCGCAGCAAGAGCCAAGAGTCAAGCATCATTAATTCTCACCCAAGTGAGCAGCAGACGCAGTCAGCATCGCCTTCTTCTTGTTCTTCATGTTCAGCACAGATCTGTGCATATTTCCAATTAAAGCAACTCGCAGCTCTAATGAACTTGGAAGATATCAATCTACGCGCTGTTAACCCTAAAAACCGCAGGCAAAACAAACCAAAAAAAAAAAAACAGTCAAGAAAATGTCAGGCTAATTAAAATGAAAAAGAAAGAGACAGATAGAGAGAGGGACGAGTAGGAGGTGGAGAAGGAGACACAGCAAAAGAGCTGAGGCATGCAATTTATATATAATTCATAATGAAAATTGTATCTCAGCTAAAAGAGAATTATGTATCTTTTGCTGTGAGCCGAGCGAGCATCAAATTAATTTAAATGCTGCTCCAAAATAGACGGCATAGAGAGAACGAGACACGTGTGTGTATGCCTGTGTGTGTGTGTGTGTGTGTGTGTCTGCTGCTACTTCAGCTACAGCTGAACTGCACATGTATCTCACAGATACGCATCTCTGTATTGCATGCACACAAGCACGCACGCACACTGGCGCACATGTGTGTGCGTAAAGGAAGCGCGTTAAAACAAACAAAAACATATTTTTCTTATAAACAGACGCAGCGAAATGAAATTATTTTATTTTCAGGCCGACGTCAGTTTCTTTTGTATCTGCTGCAAATGTATCTGTAGTAGTGTAGCTGTAGCTGTAGCTGTATTTGTATCTTTCTCTCTCGCATCGAAACATAATTAATTTTTGTTTGTTTAAGGTCTGGGCTCGGTCTGTCTGCCGCTTCCTGCAACGATGAGTGTTATTTGTTTTTCTCCGTCTGCTCCTTGAGCTGCTGCTCATTGGAATTTCAATTTCTTCTTTATTTTATTTTTTTTTTAAGATACAATACATATTCATTGTGGCTCGTTCGCGCTGAGCATTTCAATTTTTTTTTTTTTTGCCAGTCATAAATTTAGCGAGAAAGTCATAAATTAAACATTTTGGTAACTGATACGAAAAATTTGCAATGCATGTTTATGATCACATATTGTTTAAATGCCATTTATTGACAGAGACGGACTGAGATAGAGAGAGCAAGACAGATGCTCATAAATTATGCGCTTAATTAATTGGCTTGCCCATACATACATACATATGTCTATGGCTCTGGGCCCGAGAATCGTCCATTTAATTAGGCAGCGTCTCACACAACAGCTTCACAATGCCCCCATCTGAGATTTTGATCGCAGTCTCTTCACTAAGCAGGTTGTTCGAACAGATTTCTATTGAAAGACATTGATATATACAAACATATATACAAAGCTCAAATTTGGTATTTGTATATCGTTTCGCGGAATTTGATTTTTATTTAGTTTTGTATTTTATATATATACATATATACTTTTTTTGATTTATGTGACAGGCTTTGTTAGATCTGCTGATCAGCGCCATCTACATAAACTATACGCTGTTTGTCAAATTTCGTTGGGCCATTAATCTAGGCGACAACATGGCATACTAAAAGACGATCTAGCCATAGTTTAGATATTGATTTTTGCATATCGATAAGTTTTTATGAGCTGGGTTTTTGTGAAAACTGAGCTGACTGGTTCGCCAGAAAGATATGTTAAAACTGTTTTATGTCTTGTTTATACTATATATATGTATATTTAAATGTGCATAATAAAAGACTGGAATTTAAGCTTAAACAATGTCAAGCATAAAAGTATTTAAGTCAAATTTGATTTCTTTAAAGCGTAAACCAGGGCTGCAAAGCAACTGAATCAATTTCCAGGCTCGTGCAGCACTCACGACCAATATATCGTTTAATGCAGTTATCGTTTCGTGTTATCTAAATATAAATTAATTGCATTAGCAAATGCTGGCATTGCATTAAAATTAATTTTTGTTTAGATAAACTTTCATTAGATAGAAAAAAAGTACAACGAATTTCATATTTAATTAGAGTTTTCAGTTAGACTCGAACTGTTTCGACTGCTCTTCAAAATGATAGCGAACAAGTAGTTTGGCAATTTCCACATCGCTATTTTTTTTTTTTTTTAATTAAACAAAAGCGCAAACGTTTATAATTAAAAAATTGTCGTTTTATTGTCGTTTGCTTAACTTTATCAGCGGCTCTCGATTTCATTTTTAGTTGTTGGTTTTTTTTTTTTTTTGCTGTTACACTAGAGATTACACCTGGCAAATTGAAGGAGGCGCATCAAAGGCGGCACGCAGTAGAGTGTGTGTTAGTGCGCGTGTGTGTGTGTAGACAAAAGATATTGTTGTTGTTGTTGTTTGAGTTATCTACAAGAAGCTTATTAGGCAAATCTACACACACACACACAAACAATTCTGTATCTTGCTTGTCTCTTCTACATCTTCTCTGCTCTTCTCTTGTATTTTATTTATTTATTTTTTTTTTTTTTTGTCGCGCGCTGATTAAACTTGCATTATGGCATATACAAAGCGCGCCGTTAAACTCAAATACAACAACAAATAATAACAAGGGGACGTCTTTAATAAGAAACAAAAACAAAAAAGTTAATTAAATTGTAGCCAACCCCAACCCTTACACCGCCCCTCCCACTCCCGCTGCCTAGACAAACTCTGGAGCACACGCAACTTCTTCATCATCTGCGGCATTGCCCTTAATCCCATGGCGTGATTAAAGTAGTCCAAAAGTGCCTAGGCTCAACATTGTCCCCCACACTCTACGTCACTCACTCCCTCTCTCTCTCTCTCTCTCTCACTGTCTATTTGCTTTAGCCCCCGCTCTCGTTTTTCTTTTGCTTTTCTTTTTTGTCGCTGCTGGCTTTTGAAGTGCGGCGCAGCAGTAGTCGTAGGAACAGCTACTTCAATTGTCTTCCGTTTGCCCCGACTTCTGCTCGGGCCATTCATTAGCTAAATATTAACATATTTGGCTAGGCGGCACATAACTCAGGCCACAATTTAGAACGCTGCCCCGCCCACTGTAAACTCTTTTCGGGTTTTTTGTAGCTGCCGCCTACACTTGACGCCCGAAATCCAAACCCGAAAATCTCCCCAAACATCCAACCCCAATCCGGCACATTCTTTTGCCCTGGCCTGTAAATTATGTCGCATTTTACTGCCATTTTCTTTTGCTGTGTCCAGTTTTTCACGCCATTTTCTTTTGTGGCTATGGCACGACATAAATCAGTCGAGCCTGAAACTTTTTGCTACCAGTCAGGCTCATCAACTTTTACGCTCATTACATAATTAAGTTGTCTCGTTTTAATATTTTCTAATTAAAAAATTTATTAACATTTTCTTATACTTTAACAGGAGGTGAAAAAAGGGTATATTAGTTTTGTAAATACAAGTTTTTTATTCAATTAATTGAATTCCAAACCAGGGCTGCAAAAATATATTAAAGCTGAATAAATTTCAGCCGAAATATTCTTCAATTTGACCATCGATATTATTTGATACCAAATATATCGTTTAATTAAATGCCAAAATTTAATACAAAAAATACTGCAAGCTCTGCACTTTCGACTGTTAATAAATTCTAAGTTCACGCCAAATTATATCAATCAGAAATAATAATGAAATTTTTGCAGAATGAACAAGTAATTGAAATAGAACGAGTATTAAGATGTCGGCTCAATTTCTTAGCTTATAACTTCTCCTTCTCTTAAGCTTAACCAAAATAAACTTCTGATAACTTATCTAATTTCTTTGCATTTTTTCCCATCTCATTACAGCTGCGCTTAAAATTTTGTTTACAAAGGAAGCTAACAAAAAAAAAAAGCAAAGGAAAAATAAAACAACGGAATGGAAAACATGGTGAGCTTTAAGACCTAGATATACATATAGATATAAATATTATAAAAGAGAGCAGCTTAAATGAGGGTAAACGAAAAGTAACTTAAACCAATTCAGGCCTTAACAATTGCTTCAGCTGCTGCTGCAACAGCTTTCCAATCCCTTGGCTCATAATCTTTTTGTCGTGTGGAAAAGCATCTTCGAGTTGTTGTCGTTTTTTTTTTATTCAGTTTTTCAGTTTCAGTTCAGTTCCGTGTCATAGACACGAAAAGCTTGACCTTAGCTGGGAGCAGCAGCTGTTGGCTACTTCATAGCGCTTAGTTTGCCACGGAATGGAGCATGAGTGCAGTTGAGCGCCTGACCCTGTGCAATTGACCATGCCGCATCGCCTCCATCATCAACATCATCATCATCATCTTCCTTCGTCGTCGTCGTCAGATACTTTTCAACGCCAATTTTGCACTTCAAAATGTTGGCATCCTGACTGTGGCTTCAACTGTTGTGGCTGCGGCTATGGCGTGGCTGTGTCTGTGGCCGTGGCTCTGAATCTGACTCTGACTCTGACTCTTGTTGCCGTGGGCGATGCATCTACAGACGCGACTTGTTGCCCCATTGTTGGTTACCCTTTTCGCAACAGCATTGGCTCGTCGCGTCTCGTCTCGTCTCGAGTTCGAGTTGAGTCGTAGTCGTAGTCGTCGCAGTCTGGGCTTTTCAGTCTTCGTGCATATCTCTTGCCACTTTAACGTTAACGAGCTGTTGACTTCTTTCTGCTCGCCGACAGCTGAGTGTGCCTCTTATTCTGCATCCCTCTCCCCCCTCTCTCTCACTGTTGTCTACACTCTCTTCGCTCTTCTTGGCATCTTCATCATTTATCCAGCCTGCTTTAGTTGCAAAATATCCTTTAGCTTTGCTTTGCTTTACTTAAACTTTTTATGCTGCTACCTATATCGCTCTCGCTCTCTCACAGTCGCCACCTCTCTCTCTCTCTCTCTCTCTCTCTCTCTCTCTCTCTCTCTCTCTCTCTCTCTCTCGTTCTGTTCTTTCAGTCTAGTTGGCATGGCTGCGCCTCTGCTTAACTTGTTTCTTGTTGCATGTTGCTGCTGTCTGCTTGTCTTGTCTGGCCATCTGGCTCAAGTTTTGTGGCTTATTCACTATCTGAATGTTTTTTGTTTTTGTAATTAAACCTGAAAATATTTCCATAAATGCTTTTCAATATTTTTTTTCGTTTTTTTTCAGAATTGTTTTTCGTGTTTACTTGAAAAATGCACACAAAATTAATTAAATATGCCAAACATGCCACGATTTCTTAATTTCTCAAGAGCTTATATAGCTAAAATTCTCAGCATGTGGCAGCGGCATTTTAATTTTTCTTTTTGTTTTTCTTTATTTATTTCTTGTTGTTGTTGTCGATTTTTAAGTTTACTGTTAATTGAATTATAATTGTGAACTCTTTGGCCCCCTCGCGCTGATTGATCACGAAGCATATCGAGCAGTCAATCAAATGTACAACAAAACAAAATATAGATTTCCATAATATTTCTACGAGTTGTTTAGGCAGTCGAAAAGGCGCGGCATTTAATTACAAATGCCACTGAGGTAGGCAAGTCAAACAAAACAAGAAAAAGGGAGTGGAACCTGCGCTCTAGAGCTCCGAATTGAGATGTTGAATCGAGAACAAACAAATGTATTCTCATGTGAACTGATCTACTAGCAGATATCCAGCTTATATGCAAAAGTCGCTCTGTTATGCATTAAATTATTTGTAAACTCAAAAGTACTCTTAGCCTAAGACTGCAAAGTAAATTAGAGCTCTTCACACTTTAACGCTTTCAAGTCAAGTTTAAAAAATTCACTAAAAATGCCTATGCTTGCCGATAGTAATCAATTATCGAAAAAAAGATGCTAATTGTATACGATATTTATTTCAAATTTCACGACTCGCTCTCTTCTACTAGTTCACTAGTTCAGAGCCTAGCTCAACTCAGCTCATCATTCCACTCAAAAATACATCAACTGGCATTGCTCACGCCTACTTCTGCCTGCCCCATGCATTTGCTCAAAATTAATGCTCTACCCACAATTGTAATTGTCAGTGAGAAAACAATTTGTTATTTTACTCTCGCTTATAAAATATTTCACTCTTTAACTTTTTATGGCGCGCTCACAATTCTTTTGAGAACTCGCATAAAAACCATATTTTAGCTGTGGGCTCTAGTCGCATTAGACTAATCCATTAATTAGTTGTACATGTGTACATATGCCTTGCTTTAGTTAAGGCATGAATGTTTCCCATGAGCTGGAGGGCTTTTCATTACAGCACTTAATGTTGTCTTATATGACATCTGGTGCGTCCATTACCTGATATTAATTGACATGCTGCAGAGGCCGTAAAAACCAAGTTGGACTCGCATATAGAAAAGTGTTCACAATTTAGCAAAAAAAAAAAAGTGTAGAGAGAGACTGAGAGAGAGAGAGAGTGAGTGACTTATAAAAGCTGACCAGTGCTGCCAGAATCTCCTAAGCAAAAATTGCTAGATTTGGAAAAAAAAGTGGCTAAAAATAGCTAAAAATGTTGTGAAAATTGCCAAAAAAAACTGCTAAACCATTAAAATTTTGATATTTAACAAATAACAAATTTTTCCACACTAATGTTAGTAGATTAATCTAGCAGAAGACTAAAAGCCGAGCTTGCAATGTCGTTCCGCAAATCGTCTATGAAATGCATTGCCAACACATTTTTAATAATGTAGGTGCACTTTGTTTGGCTTAATTTTATATTTGCAGCAGCTTTGCAAGCGGAAATTGGCTACACACAATTTTGATAGGTGAACAATTGTAGCAATCGCCGTATGCAAGGATAATGCTGCTTCCTGCTCCTCGGTTTTTGTTGATTTTCTAATAAAAGGCAACTTATTCTTTTGGGTACATGCGCCCATCACAGTCACATGTTTTTTTGACGCACCGTGGTGGCGGATGTCAAAAAGCTTAGCGTTAATAGTTGATTTGCAAAACGCACAATAAGCTCGTGTTTGATCAGTGCAATCCTTACGAATCCATTGCTTGAACTCGTCATCTTGCAGGCAGGCATCACGAAAACTTTGCTTATAAACTTTCGGCATCTTGTTCTTGTTCACCAATCACATTTAAAGAGTTATCAAACACCATAAACTAGTTCATATAATCGAACAGATGGGTTAAATACAAGTTCCGATATCTAAATCGTAAAAAAAAAACATACAAAATGCAAAAACACTGAAGAAAAATATAAGAATTGCTAGTTTTATAATAAAGTTGCTGAAATTGCTAAAAAATAAATTAAAATTGCTAGATTTGTGGCTAATAGCATTTACAAAATAAAAGTTGCAAATTTTTTTAAAAGTGGCCAGATCTAGCCACTAAATTGCCAAACTGGCAGCACTGAAGCTGACCGTAAAAACTTTACCTAGTCTAGATAAATATCTAGATAGCTAGATTTATATGTGTGAATGTACATATGTACATATGTACATATACATATATAACTTGACTATATTGAAACAATTCAATTGGCGTCAATGTAAACAAAGCATGCTAGCTGTAGAAGAAGAGGAGCAAGAGGTAGCAGAAGTTGTGAAGCGTTTCAGGCACGCACCAGAAAATAGCCTAAAGACTAACACCATGAACTAACCCACCCAACCCAACCCAACCACCCGTCGAGTCGCCTCGTATTGAGTGCGTGCATCAACATCCCAATATTCAACATTTAACATTTAACATTCACCATTCAACATTGAAGATTGAAGATTGAGAATCGAGCATTGAGAACATCCCTCGGTGCTGTTTCCGTTCAGCGATTTGCCTGATTGCTTTGGCTGTTGAAATGCGCGCTTGAAAAAATAAACCGAAAGAAAAAAAAAACGAAGAAGAAGAATAAGAAACAACAACAACAGCAATGAGAGAAATACTCATGGAAAAACGCATAAATTATTTGCAGCAGGGTGAGCGGGCCAAATTAAGGTGACCATATGTGGCCGCAGGGCAAAAGCACCCAACCGGGTGCCCTCTCTCCCTCATCCTCTCCCACCCACTCGCACTCGCACTCTCACTCCCACACGGGCCAAGTGAAGCAAGAAAAACAGTACATAAAATCAACAAACAGCAAATGAGAAGCTGAGATGCGAGAAAAAAACAACAGCAGCAACAACAATATTTGGAATATGCCCTGGAATGAAATTCTTGAGCATTTGCCTTGTATGTTTCAAATAAACTTCGAAATGCATAAATAGTTTACAACAATAACAACAGGCGGGCGGGCAAGCAACAGCTACAACAACAACAACTAACAACTAAAATAACAACAACAGGAACAAGTGCGTTGATTGCAGGCAGCCCGCACTTTCATAAGGCATACGAAGAATGCAGCAGGAAGAGAAGCGTGGGCTGTTGCTGCTGCATCTATTTTAAAGAGCTCGCGGCGTCTGTCCATTGCCCGCCCGTGCTGCCTCTGTACAGGCGCAGAGTTCATTGCATTTGCCACCATTTCCCCGCAGTCCACTCCCCCATCCAACGTTTTGCTGCTCATTTAACGCCTCGATGGTAGCATGTCTGGGCATTTTGGCAATGGGCACAGCAAAAATACGAAGAAATAAATAAAAAATCAGAAGAATTTAAAAAGCGCAAGCAAAAGCGATACATTTAATATCGATAAGCAAATATCGATAGCATGAAAGAGAGAGAGAGAGATAGCAATTAATGTGCCATTTTGAGTAATTAGGCATAAATACTGGCAGCATTTTTTAGCACTACAAAATATTTGAATTTCGCTTAAGTTATTGTTGCTGTAAAGAGACAAATATTTGAATGTAGATTTTATGAAGTTATAAATATGCTAAATAATACCTGAAATATGTGTTTCGACTTTTTAAAGGTATTTATTTGCATACTCTATCAGTCGCATAATTTACTTGAATTTCAAAATCTTGCCAATTTTGGAAGCTAATGCTTCCCAGTTTGCTATCAATTAGCATATTTTTAAACATGTCTGGCATGGCATCAAACAAAAAACACACACAGCTGCTATCTCCACTCTGCTGAGTTTACAATGTACTCGAAATAATACCATAGATGGGAAGAAAAGAAACTCCAACACAATTTCAACTGCAGCTCTTGTCGCCGCGTCAGGAGTTTTGTCTACTCAAGAACCTGTGCATAATTTTTTTGATTGACTAGCGCCCTGGCAGGCGACTAGAGAGACTGGAGTCAGCGTCTGGTTGCTGGTTGACAACAACAAAATACACATATGTATATGTATATGTAAAAACATATAAAAATAGCAGCAGGTCTGAAGGTAGAACTCGAAAAATGAAGTTTCCACACAGGCCCATTAGCATTTCTGCCACATATGGCAGGCAAATGGAGGAACCCACCAGAAACCAGAGCCAACAGCAATCTCTGAACCAGGCAGACACAACCGAAACCAAACAATGCAGGCGAGCAGCTATAAAGAGTAAGAAATAGAAAGAGAAAGAGAGAGAGCAACAACGGACGTACTACGTTTTTTTTATACGACTTTTTCGTAGGCGTAACATGTGTGGCATAAACAAAGCCCAAAAAGCAGATATAAGATACTCAACAGCTAACAGATACAAGATACAAGATACACTAACCGATCTGTGTGTGTGTGTGTGTGTGTGTGTGTGTTTATACAGGAAGGCGTGAATGCGTTGATAGCAAGAGCGACTAGTCTATTGCACTTCTCCTACTTCAGCTACTTTTTATGGCCAGGGCATGCAATAAAATTATTTACGATGCCATAGCGCCAAATATGTCAGAGACGATTCTAACGGGCAGCGTACGGAAAACCCATATCTCAACCCCACAGCAAAAAAAAAAAAAAAACTACTACACTCTTAAATTGGCAAAAAAAGGAAACAGAATGAAAAGAAATAAAGTAAAAAAAAAAAAAAAATCAAATTTACGAGTACTTGGCTTATTATTTCTATATCTGAACGTTACTTATTTAAATTGAAGGCATAAATATTGTAGAAATATCAGCTATATGCTGTGAGCGAGGGTAGTCTGAAAGATTTATGAGTGTAGATCGATAGATAAGGTAATCAAAATAAATGTTTATCAACGACTATATATATGATTTCTTAGATTGTGTATTGCACAAACTGCCCTCGCATGATAACAATAAATTATTATTAAATATATATATATTTAGAAATAGAGTAGGAAATTGATATAACTGGCTTGTTCTATCTTTCATACTGCCTATCGATATATCGATTTTGCTGATATCGTTGACTTTCATTTAACAATCGAATTGACTGTGATGTTGATAACAAGAATATACTACAGATATATATATATATATTTAATTTAGATCAAACAAATCATAAATTTAAAAATAAAAATGATAGCAACATGCAATCTATTCCTGTATGAATTATATGTTAGCAAAAGTCTAGCTTATCTATAGACAACGATATTTATTTGCAATTAAGAAATTTGTTGATGTATTAATATGCTTGAGATAATAACAAAAGACAACCTATCAATATATAGTTTAAACATTCAACTAACTAAGAACATAGCACACTTATGATAACCCCAAATCAGCCTAACGATATTTCGATATTTGATCTTCGATTAACAAAGTAGTTCTTTACAAATTCTAACAAAACAAAACACTTATGATAACAAGGAAAGCAAGAAAAAAGCGAGCAGTCGCCTTAATGTAGAGCTACAAAGCACTTATCAAGACAATTCACGGCTAGCTTTGACCCGTGTCCGGCTGTCCGGCTGTCTTTAAACTGTTGCCATATTGAAGGCAAGCTGACAGCTCTACGATATGTCAGAGCGACATTTGTGATATTTGAGAGTACAAAGTTCAGTCGAAAAGGCAAGAATCAATATTCGGATTCGTATTCGAAATCGAATTCGAATTTCGGACACACTCGAGACTCGAAGAAACTCGAGAGGCAAGTCCCGTCCACTTTCCCAAATAGAAAATGCTTTTTGGGCGGCTTTTTCACTTTGATTTCGTTGCGGGAAACCGTCGAGCGATAAGCGAGCGATTTATTTATGATTTCGTACGATTTGTGGTGGTTGCTGCTGCTGCTGCTGCTGCTGCTGCTGCTGCTGCTTTCATAAATTTAAATTTTGTTGCTGGTGTGGCCCTTGTTTCAATTAAGCAATTGTTATAAATTGTTTCGATTTGTTGTTGTTGGTGCCACTTGATATTGGATTGATATATGAATGCGCCTTATCGATAAGATAGCCCAGACCAACCAGTTATATACTATATGGTATATATATATATATATATTCGTATATCGATTAGATGTGTGGGCATGCATGCAAATTATTATTATGAACAATTTGGGCATTAGCCACAGCGCCATAAATTATAGCCGAGATGCTTCATTGAAATTCCTCGCTGGCCTAGAAGACGCCGTCGGCCCAAGTTGTGCTCTGGGGGGGAAGCCAGAGCAAAATGTATATATATATTTGATTTGGTTTTTTTTTGGTAATTTGTTATGCATTTTGGATTAGCTAAAGTTTATAACTCAGCCAGGGTGTTAAATTATGCACATTTATTTATTTTTCGTTGTTGTCTTTGGCCAGATATATATATATATATAAATCTGTTGTATATAGCTTCTAAATAGCTGGCTGAAAATTTACGCAACTAATTGATTTTGATATTTATTTTCGAGTTTTGGTTTTTTTTTTTTTCTCCTCCTCCTCCTCTTGCTCCGCCTCTGCCTCTGGCTCTGCTTCTTTGCAAGCAACAACAAAAACAACAGGAATGCCATTAAAAGCCATTAACTGTAAACTTAAACGCATGCCAGAGACAGTCCAGGCAGGGGCATGAAGAAGGTAGAGCAGGGGAGGAGGGTTGGCTGGTTGGACGGCCTTAGGGGAGGCGGGTGGTGGCAGCCGCGTGTTTATCGCTCGGCGTCGAGTCGCACGCATGCCAACAAAATAAACCATGCTAGCAAAGCCATTAAATACAAGAATATAATACAAAACAGGCTCCCGTCCCGCGACGGCGACGAAATGAGAGAAAAGCAGCAAACACAACAAACAGTCAGCGAGACAAACATATAGGAAAAATCAATGCCAGGAAGCCACCCACCCATAAGAAGTGAAGCAGATTTTTAGCTACAGGGCGTATGCGTAATGTAACAGAACCAACCAACCAGTCATGTGTGTGTGTGCGTGTATATTTTTACAGAATAGCGGCGACAAATTTATGGCATTGAAATACAAACCAGACATTGAGACGTCGACAAGGAATTTCACAAAGAAAAAAAAAACACACACACACATACGCATTCAAATGCCGCAAAGCTCAAGAAATTCGCCAAAGAAAATAAATAGAAATCTAGCCAAAAATAAAATAAACTATTAAAAAGCTGAATTTATGAGGCAGAAGCAGAAAATAAACAAAATTGCATTTGCATTCGCACTAAAATAAAAGTACTTCATGTTGCGGCAACATGTTGAGCTAACGAGCCTAGCAACATTGTTGCGCGGCTTTGTTATGCATAAAAATTGCCATAAATTAAGTAGAACACACAAACAATTAATAGCTTGAACCCACAAAAACAATATAACAACAAAAAATCCGATTAATTGTGGTACAGGCCAAATTGACTAAGATGAACAAAAATATATATATTTTGTTGTTGAGCTAAATATTTGCAATAAGTTTGAGATGTAAAATTTACTCTGTGTTGAGTTGAGTTTAGCTTGGATAGACTTGGCTAAGACTTCACTGCAAAGCTTTACTGTACAGGTATTTCTAGTCAGGGCTGAGAACAAGCAATTAAGCGCAGCAAAGTAGCTGCTGCAGGAGTCAAAGTTTACGCACAGCACACACATTTAGAGAGAGCGAGCGAGAGAGAGGAAGTGAGAGAGGGAGTGAGAGAGGAAGACTCTCCCACTCTTGACAGACCATTAATTATCCATGTCAGCGACATTTTGTCACATAGACAACAAAGATGTAGAGGGAGAAAGAGAGAGAGAGGGAGAGAGGGAGAGCGGAAGAAACAGCGTTCATGATGATAATGATGCCGACAACATCCTAGCAACATATAAATATATAGATACACACACACACACACACACACATTCTCTCTCTCATACATAGATATGTATGTATTTCACTTAATTTTCACACAGACATTAATTAATACGTGTGCATAGCATGAACCAACTGAGAAGTTGGGCGAAATAGGAAGTTGTAGTTGTTGTTCGACAACAAAATGGCACTAAAAATGTTGTATAGTTGTTGTATAGGGGACCGAAGAGATAGAAAGGAATACCGGGACAGGAACATGAGCCATACATAGTCAGCCCGTAACATGCATCATTCATGTGGTCGTTAGTTTGACGCATTCAAATGTCCATAAAAATTGTGTTTATTGAGCGAAAGACACACAGCGCGCGGAGAGAGAGAGGGAGAGGGAGAGGGAGATGGGTATATATATATAGGAGAAAGACAGGGTATTAAAACGAGTTGCGCTCTGTGTCAATGTCAAGCATAAACAGATTCTATGTTGCGTACGTTTAATTGCCAAAGCCAACCCGTTGCATCTCTTTCTTGCTCACTCTCTCTCTCTCTCTCTCTCTCCCATTCTCTTGCTCACTCTCTGCAATTCCGAATCCCACATCTAATGGCAATATAAACATTTACGATCCCAATATGCGTTTCGGCCGCCACCAAACAAATTAGTCATAAAACGCAGTCGATTATTAAATGCCATAAATGTAAATCATCGTAGCCGCGCTCTTCAAATGGCAATAAACATTTTCATTTTATTAATAAAAATATAATAAAAAATAAATAAATAAAAATGAAAATATTATAATAAAAAAAATGAAAGCCATTAAATGCGTAATATTAAATAAAACCAAATTGTTGGTCATCAAATTTGCTTTTTTTTTAAATAATAATATAATAAAAGAAATGCAGATATTTATTGAAATTAGAAATAAAATGGCTATAAATTGCTGTGATTTGCCATAAAAATGACAAGTGCTGCGAAAGGATGTGCCTGACTAGGGGATACCCTAAAGAATGATCTACAGTTTCATTTGATGCTTCTGAAAGATATTGGCTTGACTTAGTGTCTTAGAGAAATCAGGCAGGATTTGCTTGACTCTGAGTATTCCATATTAAACTAAACAAATTAAAGAACTGCCCAGAGTCTCTTTTCTATAAACTTCTCTGTTTTACTATAAAAAAAATAATCAAAAGTGATTTGATGGGCAGAGCCCGACTAGAAGATGCCTTGGACGAATAGTTTCTATTTTCATTATTCCAAGTCTACTTTTTATATTTATTTACCTCTGCCACTTCTTGAACTCCATCTTCTTCTTCTTAAGCAATCTTTTGCCAACGATTTGCGGCAAGTTAATTTCTTGTTGCTATCACAGATTTTCCGGCAACTGAGTTATATGACAAAAGGCAATTCGTGTTTAATTGTTTTTTTATATGTGTATATATCGTAGAGTCGAGTCGTTCCGCCCTTCGCAACACAAAAAGGGTTAAAAAGCAAGTCCAACTGTCAAAATAAAATGCTGGCTCATCCAGCAAAATTTCCATATGAAAAATAAATCTGCCAAGAGACAGAGTAAGACAGAGGCAGAAGGGAAGGGCCTGTGAGTTGGCTTGTGAGTTCTATATAGAGTGAGTTCTATATAGAGAGAGACAGAGAGAGAGGGAGGGAGAGGCAGTCAGTCGCACACCCACATGTAATGCCTTTTTAGCGACACTTGACACTCTTTTGTGTGTTTAGCCAGCCAGCGTGCCGCTGCTGACGTCCCTGCACCACGAAGTCACCCCAGTGTGCCAGCCATGCCACACGCTCTCTCCCTCTCGCTCCCACTCGCTGCCCGTTGCAGTTGCATTCGTTGCGTTATTAGCAAAATTTTGCTGCTGCCTTTTTCCAAGACAACAAAACGAGCCAAAGGCAGCGGCAAAGGAAATCGGAAATTTAATTTTATTTTCATGTTTTATTATTTGTATATTTTTTTTTTTTTTTTTTTTTGTCGTTGCTGCCTGTCCCGTTGCGTTGTCCTGCCCACCCAAAACAAGAAGCGCTCAACGCCTGTCACTTTGTCCTTTTTTCTGCGGTGTCATTTAGCTCCCCCCCACCGAAAAAAACAGTTTGTGCAAAAAATTTAATAATAGAAAACACTCTCGGAAAGTGGAACGACAGCAGCAGCAGCAGCAGCAGCAGCTGAAATCAACCCCTCGGCAGCTCCGTAAGGGTAACAACAAAAGAAGAAGAAGAAGCAGCAGCAGCAAAAACAAGAATTTGTGTCGCATTGTTATTTATGTTTGCCTTTGCAAAGAGACATTGCAAATCGCTTCAAGTTCCATGCTCAACATTATATCTGCTGCTGCTGCTACAACTATAATTTATGCATTTGCCTCATTATATAATTCATCACAACAAAAAGCCGCAAATACGATCCCTAGAGACAAATATCGTAATCAGCAAAGCCAAAGCTCAATGGAGTTAAAAGGCTCAGTTGGGGCAACATACTCTAAAGAAAGAGAGAGAGAGAGAGAGGGGCGAGTGAGTTGGCGAAATCCTTCTGTCCACTTAATTAAAATTTAATTGTAGAAACACAAGAAAAAAAGCAACAACAGTTAGAAGAGAAACTTTGAGGCAAAGAGCATTTAATGATAGAGTCAGCATTGCACTCGCTGGCCGACAGTGGGCGCTACACAAATACGCTCACTCACACACACACACACGCGCACACAGATTGAATTTGTATGCAGCGCACAAAGCAACAAAAGCAGCACACAAAAAATACAAAAACATCAAAGCGCCAAAGAGCTGGCAGAGAGCTCTCCAAACTCCAAACTCTCGCAGGCAGCTGAAACGAAACGAAAATCCGCTAGGCGCTGCCTCTGCTGCCGCTGGCTCTGCCGCTACCTGCTTTGCTCCGCTCTCTAAGTCAAAAGTAGCAAATAGTAGTGCATCCTGGCGCCCTCTGGCGGCAACAAAAATTGCGCATTTAAATGTCAATGATTTTAATGGGCGGACGCGGACGCGTAAAAATCTTGAGCCAGTTTTGTTTATTACGTTGACGTTTTACAAAACCACACACACACACACATACAGGAGCAGGCCCAAACTACTCAAACCAACCAACCACCCATCTAGCCATCCATCCATCCAGGCAAGTCCCAACAGGACACGTTGTGGGGCACACAGCTGTGGCTCAGTTGCTGCTGCTGTGTTTGTTTCTGCTGCGTTTGTAAGGTCATGGAACTTGTCTGCATTGACTTTGTGGTTGCAACGACAGAGGGCGCCTCGGTGCAGGGGGGATTGGGCTCGCTTGACTGGCGGCGGGTAAAGTTTTTCATTTCTCATTTGCGCGCAAGGGAATGAGCGGACAAGGGAGAGCGCGTGTAAGAGAGAGAGAGAGAGAGACGGAGATGGAGCGCACAGGCCCTCGTCAACTGGCAGTCGACAAACTGTTTTCATTTTGCGCCGCTACGCGCTTTTTGATGCCGCCGCCGCCAACAAGTCAAAACAGTTGCTCCTGCAACCCCCGTCCCGCTCGCCCTACCTGTGCTCCCGCCCACATCTGCTGCAGCGGCGCCGCCCGCTACACTTTTGTTCCTTTGGCAGTGAGTTTTTCAATTGATTTTCGCGGTTTTGCCTGTGCAACAGAAGCAGCAGCAACAGCAGCCAAGGCCAACTCCAGATATATATTTTCTTTTCTCTTTTTGCTATTTTTTTCCTACCTGTACTGTTGCACCTGTGCTCTATGAAACTATGTTCCTGTTGCTGTTGCTGCTGCTGCTGCTTCAACGCTTCTTTGTGCCCAGCGATCCATAGAAAAGTTTAAGTGCTCTGTGGTTTCCAAGTTTTTTCCCCTCCGTTTTGTCGTTTGCCTAGCTACAAGTCTATTTTTTTTTGAAGGCGTACGAAGGCTTTTTCACAAACGTTTTTGATTGATTGCCTCGATTGCTGCAGACGATAAGTTATCGATTAACGCACATCAATGAATAGAATTTCGCTTAACCAAAAGTTTTCTGTTATTGCTTAATGGTAGTTAAACTGTTTACCATGGATTTCTCTGTGAATCCATTCATTCATTTATTTCAAGTCGAATTTTAATCAAATATTAATGCTTAACAAATTAATCGATTATTTGAAATTTATTTTTAAAGGATTCTGGATTTTATAATTTATTTTAAAGCAACAATCCAGTTTGGAATTGTTTTACTATTAATTATTCATTTTGTCCCGTTATGTCTTAGTTTAAATACATTGTTTGCTTGCGTTTCGCAACACTGTTATCGCCTTTGCACATGCTATGATGGGTGTCAACTGTACTTTGTATTTAAAGCAAACATCACTTGCTACCTGTTCGTATGTCTCCCGATCTGTCAGTCCGTCCGTCTGTCTGCTGTCTCCTGTTTGTTTGTTACTTGCTGTTGTCGCTGACTGCGCCTGCGCCTTGTTTGTTTAATTAAAACAGTCAAGTTGTAGTTGTCGCTTGTCTGGCGGCTTGGTTGGCTGTCCGACTACCAACTTTGGTCACAGCTTCCGCCAACGTCTGCTGCTGCTGATGATGATGATGATGGCGATGCTGTTGGCCATTGGCTCTGGCCTGTTTACTGCATTGAAGCGCAGCCATTCACCAATTTCCAAGCGCTTTGGCACGCACGCACGCACGCATATCAGCCGGCGATCTCCACTGCGGCGATCGCACTATTCCCCTTTCTGTCACTCTCTCTCTCTCTCTCTCTCTCTCTCTCTGTATCTGTTGCTCTCTCGCTTTGGCTTTACAAGTTTTGCAGTCAAGTCTTGGGTAAACATGAGTGTGACTCTAGAGCTTGTGCAAACATTGTTGAGACTTGTTGGCAGCGTGATTTTGTATAAAATTCTAGAGTCGACTTCTGCTGCTGCTGCCGCCGTTGCATGATTTGCAAAATGAATGCAATGCGAGTCGAGTCGAAGCCTCAAAGTCTTTGGGGCTTAGTTTGGCCGTTTGTTGGTAATAATTTGTTACTTGTAACGAGCGAGCTGCGAGTCACTCGCTCGCTCGCTTGTTAACAATTAAATAAACAATATGAGTCGCATTTTCAGTCCGACAAAAACAACAAATCACTAAATAAACATGCCGGCCAACGGACGAATGGACGGACGTGTTTCGATCGGGGCCAAAGCAAACAAAATTATATTCAGCTACCACTTTCCATGGACCTCAACTGGACGAGTCAAACACTTGAGACATATTTTTTTTTCTCTACTGTTCTCCCTCCCTCACTCTCCCTCTCTCTCTATTAAAAGCAATATTTATGCATTTTCTCTTTGGGCTGCGAATGAGGCACGTTTGCTATTATTTCCAAGCCATTTCCCATGAACACACACATGCCCAGAGCAGAGATGCGAGTGAAGTGCGCGTACTTATTAGTTTGGCTTTTTAGAGGCTCGTAAGCAATCAGAGGGCGACAGCCATGGAACCAATCCAAATATCTGAGTGTGCCGTATATATGCATGCCACTTGATACTGTAGCAACAACAACAACAGCAACAGCGCGCCCTTATTATGGGCCGTTCTTTTTAGGCCATCCCAAACAAATGTTTTCATACCTCACCTAGGCGAGCTATATATGTATGTAAGTAAGCGCGTGGATGTGAACGTGTTTTTCCTTTTACCCATGCTGCACAACGTTTGTCATTAGAGGCGTCGTCCATTTTGGTCACGTATTTAAAAAGGGGGCAAGCACAAGCACATACATATATATATATGGCATATATACGTATATATACGTATATATCCCTCTATATAAGTCAATAGCTGACCGTCCATTGCATTGAAATGCTATGCAAGCAAGTCTCTGAAATTACTAATTACTATTGCACATCCCGAGAAGTAAGTGCCGATATCGTTATGCAATGTTATTGGAAATATAATGAAATATCTTATATCGTATATCGTATATATAACATTACAATGCTAGGCTATGCAAATCTTAATAATTGTAGTCCATCCCTAGAATATATGGAGGCTATAGAGATGAATGCTTAGCAGCACTGGCTATTCTATTATCGTATATTATTGTGAAATATTCTATGTCCTATATCGTATATCTTAAGTCGTATTAAAATGCATAAAATACAAGTTCTGTTATATCAGTAGTATACCCTATATCGCATTAAAATGCAAAGTTACTTAAGTCTCTATACGAATTACAGATCTCTAAAAGAATTTGAAATATCCAATATCGTTTACTGAGATATCAGATATCGTAAATCGTATACCAATGCTCAGCTGAGAAAAAGCACTATAACTGCAGCACATCTGGAAAGCAAAGCTCTTATCGTAGATATTATGAAATATCGTATTTTGTTTAACATCAACTGAAACTGAATGCTATGCAAATGTCAATAAATAATGCAAATTCATAGCTGAGCAACGTTATGCAACAGCAGCAATGCTGCAATTGTTGGTCGAGCCTTCGCCCACATCACTATATCGTATTACAACATTTTGTGGAAGGGGGAGGGCGCAACAACAACTGCTAGAGGGGGGTGGGGGAGGGGCTGGCTGATGATGCTGTTGATGCTACAACACTTGGCATTTTCCCATTTTGGCAGCATTATTTACTTAATTATTTTGAAGTGCTTGGCAAACAGATTTACACGAAAAATGTTTCAGGCAGGCAACACACAGCTCCACAAACCAATCCCTCCCGCACACGCCGCCCCTGCAACCGAAAAGCACTTGAGCTACGTAACTGACAGCGAGTTTCGCTGGGAGTGTCGGATAGTGGGGGAATGGAGGAGTTGCGGGTGGAGATCTTTTCGACATGCAGCACAAAATGTTATTAATTAAAATGTCATTCATTTATAAAATAAAACAAAAGGCAAAAGGACTTGCCACATAGTGCTATTCGCAGCTGCCGTTGACAGCTTTTGCCCTGCTGCTGTTTAAAGCGGAAACTTTGCGCTCTTTGGGGCGACCACACGCAGCTGCTGCAGGAGCTGCCCGCAAAAGCCACAAATATGTATGTCATTTGACACTTGCTACTTGTAACTGGCTGGAAGCTGCTGCGGGTTTAGTGGAACTGAAGCTGTAGCTGTAGCTGTAGCTGTAGCTGTAACTGCAGCAGCTGCTTAAACGCCCTTCACTTTTTGGCTGCCACTTGACGCCACGCCCAGCTTGTTCGACCGCCTGTCATCTCAGCTCAGGCTCAGGCTCAGGCATACACGCAGCATCTTTTGTTTGACCACAGAGCAGCATCGACAGCGACATTGATAGCCACAGACAGTGTCAGAGTCAGAGCCACAGCCATATCCATATCCATATCCATATCCAGAGCTGACACAGTTTGCAACATTGTTTCACATCAGGTGGCAACGCTGGTCACGCAACGCTGCCCCCCTTTAAGCTATGTCTCTGTCTGTCTGTGTGTGTTTGTGTGTGTGTGCGTCATCAAGTGAGCAATTGTCTTGAATTAATTTCTGCTTCATCACACACGCACGCACGCATCGTGGAAACCCTTTAGCCCCCTCGCTTTTTCACACCCTTTCACACCCTCCAACTGGTCAGCGCTGAGCAAACACTTTGATCAAGCAGCATCAGCATGAGCATCAACAGCTTTCAGCTGAGGCTGATGGCGACCAGCAGACGCCATCAAATTTAATAAAAATCACTGATTTTGATTGATGCGCCTCTTTGGTCAGCAGTGAAACTCTTCAGCCCAAGCCAACCCAGCCGAACTACCCCTTAGCCCCGTGTCCATTGCCCAGTTCCGTGTAGCGTTCGCGTCAGCAAATATTGGCGGAAGGGTTGACATGTGACATTTGGCTGTCGCCCAAGTGTCGCTCCAATTGAAACAAATGAAGCGCACGAAGAGAACAGGAAAGAGCAGTTGTTGCAACTTGTCGACGCCTCATCAGCGGCATTTACAGCTCTGCTGGAGAACTAGATGCCAGTTGAGGTTCAGTTAAGTGCTGACGGCGCTTAGGTCTAGAGCTGCTCACATTATCACATCATATAGGATTCCTTACTAATCCATATCTCTCTCTCTTTCTTTCTATTACTTACAGCTAGGCCACGCCGTTTGTCAAGCGTTGACAATTTGACGACGCTCTGCACAGAGAATCATCCTTGATAGCAAATAGAACACAAACAACAACTCGGCTAGCTCGCTGCGCTTGAGCAAGGATTAAGCGAGCTAGAGTGAGAGAGCGAGCGCAAGCGCGCAATAGTAGACAGAGCTAGAGTACTCTGTGAGTTAGACTAAAGCTGAAGAGCTACGCACAAAGCATGAAACACATTATGAATCTGGCAACGCTGTTGCTGCTTGTGGTAGTCGGACTGCTGCACGTCCAGGCGGACAGCTCGCAGCACATGACGAACAACGGAGGAGGCGGACACATGGGCATGGGCGGCATGGGTGGCATGGGCGGCATGGGCTCACACTCGATGGATGTGAGTCCGGCGCCGGGCTATGGCGTGCCAGCCATACCCAAGGATCCGAATTCGCGCTGCGAACAGATCACGATACCCATGTGCCGGGGCATCGGCTACAATATGACGGCGTTTCCCAACGACATGAATCACGAGACCCAGGACGAGGCGGGCCTGGAGGTGCATCAGTTCTGGCCACTGGTGGAGATCAAGTGCTCGCCGGACTTAAAGTTCTTCCTGTGCAGCATGTACACGCCCATCTGCCTGGAGGAGTACCACAAGCCGTTGCCCGTCTGCCGCAGCGTCTGTGAGCGTGCGCGCTCCGGCTGTGCACCCATCATGCAGCAGTACAGCTTCGAGTGGCCCGAGCGCATGGCCTGCGAGAATCTGCCGCTGCATGGCGATCCCGATAATCTGTGCATGGAACAGCCATCGTATACGGAGCCGGGCAGCAGCTCGGGTGGCAGTGGTGGATCTGGTTCGGGCGGTTCCGGTTCCGGTTCGGGTGGCAAGCGCAAACAGGGCAGCAGCAGTGGCTCGGGCGGATCGTCAACGACGTCCAATAAGTGCAAGGGAAAGAATTCAAAAAACTGCCAAAATCCCCTAGGAGAAAAGGCAAACGGAAAGGAGTGCACATGCTCGTGCCGTTCGCCGCTGATCGTCCTGGGGAAGGAGCAGCTCATGCAGCAGTCACCCATGATGCACCATCATTGGTACATGAACCTAACTGTGCAAAGGATCGCCGGCGTACCAAACTGCGCCATTCCCTGCAAGGGTCCGTTCTTCACCAACGACGAAAAGGACTTCGCCGGCCTGTGGATCGCCCTGTGGTCGGGTCTATGCTTCTGCAGCACCCTCATGACCCTAACCACATTCATCATCGACACCGAAAGGTTTAAATATCCCGAACGACCCATTGTCTTCCTCTCCGCCTGCTACTTCATGGTTGCCGTCGGCTATCTCTCCCGCAACTTCCTG
Source organism: Drosophila borborema (assembly GCA_030914335.1). Classification (NCBI taxonomy): domain Eukaryota; kingdom Metazoa; phylum Arthropoda; class Insecta; order Diptera; family Drosophilidae; genus Drosophila; species Drosophila borborema. The sequence goes on from JAUESP010000310.1 coordinate 16,247,763, forward strand.
CAGAACGAGGAGATCGCCTGCGACGGACGGCTGCTGCGCGAGAGCTCGACTGGCCCGCATTCCTGCACCCTGGTCTTTCTGCTCACCTATTTCTTTGGCATGGCTTCGTCCATCTGGTGGGTCATCCTGAGCTTCACCTGGTTCCTGGCTGCTGGCCTGAAGTGGGGCAATGAGGCCATAACGAAGCATTCGCAGTACTTCCATTTGGCTGCCTGGCTCATACCCACGGTCCAGTCCGTGGCCGTGCTCCTGCTCTCCGCTGTTGATGGCGATCCCATTTTGGGCATTTGCTACGTGGGTAACCTGAATCCGGATCATCTGAAGACATTCGTGCTGGCACCGTTGTTCGTTTATCTCGTCATTGGCACCACCTTCCTCATGGCCGGCTTCGTATCGCTCTTCCGGATTCGCTCGGTGATCAAGCAACAGGGCGGCGTTGGCGCTGGCGTCAAGGCTGACAAGCTGGAGAAGCTCATGATACGCATCGGCATCTTCTCGGTACTGTACACCGTTCCGGCGACAATTGTCATCGGTTGCTATCTGTACGAGGCGGCCTATTTCGAGGACTGGATCAAGGCTCTGGCCTGCCCCTGTGCCCAGGTGAAGGGACCTGGCAAGAAGCCCCTCTACTCTGTGCTCATGCTCAAGTATTTCATGGCCCTGGCGGTGGGCATCACCTCGGGCGTATGGATCTGGTCGGGCAAGACTCTCGAGAGCTGGCGTCGCTTCTGGCGTCGTCTATTCGGTGCACCGGATCGCACTGGCGCTAACCAAGCACTGATTAAACAACGGCCACCCATTCCCCATCCGTATGCGGGCTCCGGTATGGGCATGCCCGTTGGCTCCGCGGCTGGTTCATTGCTGGCTACGCCCTACACACAGGCCGGCGGCGCCTCGGTGGCCTCCACCAGCCACCACCATTTGCACCACCACGTTCTCAAGCAGCCAGCGGCCAGCCATGTATGACATGGAGAGTCGGGAGGAGCTTCAACCATGGGTGGCGGCAGCGTGCTGGGTGGTCACGGCACACTGATGAGCACGGCGGGCATGAGCAATAGTACGGTTGGCGGCGGCGGTATGTCTGGCATGGGAGCTCCTCCTGGCAGCTTGTTACAAGGCGGTGGCGCCAATGGCGGCGCCCCTGGCACTGTCTACGGCAATGTCAATGGCGGCGGTGGTGTGAGTGGTGTTGGTGGTGTTGGCGGTGTTGGCGGTGTTGTGGGCGGTGGTCAGAGCACAGCGCCTGGTTCGGTCATTGATTCGCGAGCCGTCTCTGTGGTGGTCACCCTGCCCGGCGGACCCGGCTCTCAGCATCCGGGGCAGGCATTGAGCGACTACGGTCCCATATAGTTAATGGTACGCCCGGACACCGCGCACTGGGTCTCAACGAGCAGCTTTAGTCAGCTGTAAGAGTGCAGTTAAATCCCTCTCTACAACAGAAAATCTCTCTCTCTCTCTTCACACTCTATATCTCCCTCTCTCTGTCTCTCTCTCTCACCTGTCAGTTTCTCAGAGGTTTAATAAGCGATTGCCATATTAATTTTTTGTAGCTGTAGTTTGTTTAGAGAAAGGCGCAAAACAAATTTTAAGCGATTTGCCCAAGATTCTAGTCCGTAAACCTTATAAAAGCATATATACGAGTAAATCAGCAAACGACAAACGACGGGCAAGCAAAGAGAGTGGCGAGCACAGAGAGTGGAAAATGCTCTCTAGCAATTAGTTGAGCGGAATGGGAGCGAACCAGGCGCGCATTTTGTTGTTCTGAAGCGGCTTTACCTTTTGGTTCTTTCCATTAATTTATTCAACCAACCAAATAATAGACTGAGAAATCGAGTAAAGAAATTGCATGAAAACAAACAGAATTCAAGAAAGAAGAAAGCAAAATAAAACAAATTAAATACAAAGAGAGCAAAAGCGTTTGCCAACACTGCCAAGTCAGAGCCACGAGCCATATTTCGAAATTACAAGTAACTTTTAATCAAACTACCTAAACTATTAACCTTAACCTAATACATAGAGTCACATTTAATATAAAAATATATATTACGAAGAGACACACACACACACGCATACACATACACATTTCGAATTCGCTAAGTGCGTTATGTTTTAGGGTTGTCGCTGCATCCACATTGCAGAGAGAGTGAGTAGCGCACAGTGTTGCAAAAGCATTTGTAAATTATTTAAAAATCTTAAACTTAAGAGCCAGCATTATCCAGCACTAATTTCTTGTACATATTTTCAAATTGCGCTTAGTTTGTAAACGACTTTTTTTGTAACTTATCCTAAAAAAAAAACTAAAAGCTAAAAACTAAATAATAGAAATTTGCATTTTAGCGCTGCATTTAAGCTCAACAAAACAAAAATAGAAAAAAAAAATGAAAAACTGAATTTAATTTTTACACAGAAAATTTAATAAAAAAAAAAACAAAAAAAAAATAACAAAAATTGCATTTAAAGAGCAGAGGAAAAATTGTATAAAGTAAAAATTGAGATAAGAGTATTAAATAAATGTAATTTTCGTTTGTTAACGAAATTCAAAAACAAAAGAAATCGAAACAAAAACATTTTTCATGCATTAAAAATCTATTGTATTTTTATTTAATATATTTAATATATATATATATATATATATATATACGAACAACAATTACAACTGTTGTTGTTGGCATTTCGAAACCAATTTCACATACGAAACAAAACGTAAAAATTATCTATAATTAAATATATAAATTATATTATAATATAGCAACTCTATGTGTAATGTTATAGCAACTATAACTATTTCTATAAAAACATCAACATTAAAAAAAAAAACAAATACAAAAAAACGAGAAAAAACTGTAATAAAAATTACTTTAAAAAACAACTTTTTATATTTTTGAGTTTTTATTTATTTGGAATTAACTTTTAATTTTCTGTAAGTAGATTTTTTTTTATTTTCTGTTTCAGCTTTCTTTATTTTCTTTGAACTTCTGTTGATATTTAGCGTTCATAAGAAAAACCCTCTACACTTATACGTATCATAAAAACGAAGCTCTCCAAGTTAAGCGAACGAAAACCAAAAAAATAAATAAATAAAATAAAACAAATAAGAAAACAAGTAAATATTAATTAGCAAAAATTTCTCTAAATGACGTACAATGTTTAATATACTTATATATTTATACATATATGGAAAACAAAAACAATAAGAAAACAAACAAAAAATACACGTACTATTCGATGTTGTTAATAAGCTTAGTAAACAACCCAAAAAAAAAAAAAAAAGAATATATAAATATATTATATATTTAAAAATATTAGTAGTAGAGTTTAGTTTGGAAGGTGGAAAATATTTGAGAGGAAATCTTAGAATTTCGACATTTGAAAAATTTAGTTTTGAGCGTAAATAGTTAACGCTTCTATCATAATAAATTATACTATATATATACACAAATATATATATATATATAATAAAGGCTAAACAAGTGTAACGAATATACGTAAATGAAATGTAAAAAAAAAGGGAAAAGAAGGGAAAACGAATACGAATACGAAAACAGATTAAAATAAAATTAATCCATTTTTACGTTGATTTTTTGTGATTGAAAATTCATTTTCTAAATTGATGAACAAAAATTGATTGCAATTTGCGCATGTATACGATTTTTTAATTTTAACAAGAAATTTAAAATTTAAAAGTAACAAAACAAAACAAGCAAAAACAAAAAATTAATAATATTGATAAAAATATTTCATAAATGGATTTGGGTTCAGATCTATAGAAGAAATAGCATGAGCGTGATTGAATGGATTAGTTACACACAGAAACCATAAACTTGACGTCAAGTGTAGTTGTGAATTGTATTTTGTGAAATGTAATTTAAAAATAATGAAAAAAAAACCCAAAAACATAAATAAATATTGAAAAAAAAAAAGATAAATTATATATACAATGCATATTTATATATAGTATATTAAAAGGAAAACGCATTGAAAGGCATTTAATACTTTAAACAATACAAATAATGCAGATATTATTTTATTTACAAGCAACAAACAAAAAATACATTTTTAATCAAAATGCAGTTTGAAAATAATAAAAAAAAAAAAATACGATTTTGATGCACGTCTAAAAATTCTCACTCACTAAAAACAACAAAATAGAGAAGAGAAAAAAAGCAAATACCCAACAATAGACGCAAAATAATATTAAATACATTTGTAATTGACAAAAAAAAAAGGAAACCATTTAAAATAAAATCTAACATAAAAAAAAAGCTTTCGATTTTCGCTCTGGTTTGAGGCTTCAATTGTCGCCTAATGTTCGCTGCTCAATGGGCTATTGAAGGTGCTAATGGCCAGTGCGCCAGTTAGCCAGTTGGCCATTTTTCCATTTGGCCAGTTTGGCCTGTTTATAAACGCAATGCTGAATTACATTTATTTGCTGACGGAACAAACATTCGAAATACGAAATGGATGGTTCGTTCTTCGCTTTTATGGGTACAAAGCTTATCAAACGGTGTGGAACAGTTTATTTCGATTAGTTTGGTGGCGTCTATAGATATTTATTACAATATATTTATCTGATTGATTTTATATACATTTTATAAGCAATAAAATTCTGCAATTTTATGTATCTATTACTAAAATTTTTCAATACAAAATTCTATTATTTACTCGAAATAAATCATATAAATTTTTATTTTAATTTATACCATATTATTTCTTTATAAATCACTTTTTAATCTGCCTCCAAACTGGCTATTCCGAGTCTAAAGGCTATAGGATATATATTTCTATCGATTACCATACCATATATTCTTCCTTTGAAATTGAACTCCAATATATTATATGACTCCAGAAAATCCCAGTTTATAGCTATACATTTGCCATGCATACTACAAAGTGTTGGCATTAAAAAAAAAACACTTCAGTTCAATTCAACATTTAGTCATATTTATTTGTAGATATTTTACAAGCGTTTTATTGTAAACATAAATAGATTAAACATATGATTGTCCAAATATATAAATATAGCTTATAATTGGACAATCAAGTGACTCTCTTACTTTGTACGTAAACTCGTTTCTATGTATTGTTCACATGGAAGATCCTGATGCATTTCAAAATAAATTCCCATGCTCTAGTATTAATTCTATGGTTTTTATTAATTTTTCTGTATTATATCACATACAGATGCTTGGTAGACTTTGCCTTAATATCTTGTGTATTTGTGTAAACAGAAAGTTAAGTTTGAACTTAAAGTAATTTACCAGTTGCGCATCTAGTCATAGTTTTAGTTGTATAAAATAAAGCTGGCACTTGGACAATTGGAATTCCTATTGGTACGTACTTTTGGGCTCTTTGTTGAGCACTTGGCTTTGGCGAAAATATAAAATGTACATGCAATTACAACAAGCTAACAACAATTTGAACTAAGCCTAAAGGCATTACAAAAAAAAAAACAAACAAACAAACAGCCGCAAATTCTATGGCGAATCAAACTATTTCATAATACTCGATAGGCTCGTGTAGCCGCTGTTGCCTTGGGCCGTTTCCTGTCGTCGAGTGCAGCACGTGCAACAGCACAGGTTTCGCACCACATCTATGAAACTCGTTTGCTCGAAGTCATCCAGATCGTTCATGAAGACACCAGAACTGATATCCTCTGCGGTGCGTGTGCCCACAAATGCCTTGAGATCGGAGACGGGGAACCCATCCTTATAGTACGTCTTAATCGTATCGTAAGCATCCATAATAACAGCTATGAATAGCGAAAGCACAACATAGATGTACAGCGAAATGAAGGAGTACAGGTAAATCTGACAGAACCACCACAGCCAGGTAGCCTTGCTGGAGAGCGTCGCGAACGTTGCGAACATATCGTCGCCGTTGATCAGCGCAAAAAGGCACTCGGACGTTGTGGCCAACGATCGGAATTTCATGTGATACGGGCCCAATATAAGCCAGCCACAGAATACGAAGCCCGCATATATCAGCAGAGCAGCGATTAGGAAGCGTAGAATTTTCGGTGCAGCTTTCTTCAGCGTGAGTATTACAACATTATAGGTCTTGAAGAAGCCCAAATAGCGTAGCACGCCGAACCACACCAGCATATTGCCAATGCCCAAAAACAGTGAGCAGGTATCCCACTGATCCACTACCATGTAACGACCTTCAATTTGTTCCTTTAGCGCCGAGCCAATCATCAGCAAGATATCATTGAAGATGATCATAATATACCTAAAAGGTGCAAAAAATTAGTAATAATATATCACAGTATACATATATGACATTAATTTCACCAACCAAAAGTTAACAAACTCCAGTCCTCCATCAAAGCTCAGTTCCTTGCCGAAATGAGAACGGAAAAAGTTCTTCGTAGTGCACTTCAGCAGATAGGCTCTCCACAGAGCGCGAGTGCACAGGGCAAAGGAGAGAGCGCAGGTCAAGAGCACAAAGATGTTGAGACTGCTTCTCAGTATGGCATCGAAACGTGCCTCCGAAATGAAGTCCGTGTCGCCCTTGCACTTTAGGCGCGTAGCTTCAGCATCTAGCGATAGCAGCATTTGGCCATCGTGATCCCGATTGTTAAACAATATGGATATGTCGAACTTAAAACAATCGGGAGCTGACAACGCCCCCGCATTGGCCTTAAAATTCACGGTTTTAATCTTGAACGTTAGCTCCGCTGTCACCAGCGATGCGAAGTTGACATCCACGCCTTGACTTATCAAATATTTCTCGACTCCAATGCTGGATACATTTGGCGGCAGTTTCTCGCACAGCTCGTTGATATGTGGATCGAAGATATACGATTCATTGAAACCAAATATTGTGCCCTCTTGATAGTTCTGCATGCAGAGCGTCAACGGTGGCATCGTATTATTAGCGGTGGGATAAAAGTAGGGTCCAATGGAACGGCTAACATTGCCATAGCCGTCCAGGGCGAACTGAACCGTGTTAAAGAATTCCGATTTCTCATACAATGCAAATGGTCCCACAGCGGGTGGATAGCTCTCAACCTCTCGTGATGAGTCCCAGCCCTTAAGAAACAGGTGCGAGAAGGCAATGCGATTATCCCACGTATAATTGATGTGATTGTAGCGCGAATGGGCAAACAGACATAGCTGCATCGTCACGAGAATTATCTTCACTATCTAAAAGCAACAATAAAAGAATATAGTAATTAAATACTTCATTCAAGCGATTGAACCGCGACCACAAATTGCGTTTATGACGAGATTTGTGAGCAGAAACAGTTCAGGCATTAACAAACTTCCGTCTATATGAATATATGAAAATATAGATATTATATTGGTTGGGTTGCTCAGCTAAATCAATTGACTTGAGTTCTATATAAATTTGTTTTTGTTTTTTTAATTAGAAAACAAATCAACTTACTTATAACTTCTATTATTATAGAGACATAGCAGCTGCTGGCTGCTCTCGCAGCTACATAAATATGTTTGTTTGTTTGCAGAGTAATTTAACAATTGATTAGATTGTTGACGTAAACGAAAAATTTGCGCTAATTATTCGTGGAATCATCTCTGTGTGGGAAAGTTCTTTATTATGAACAGAGTACTATACACATATATATGTCTCTTGTGATAAAGACGATCTAAAAATACGCTATATCGAGCCATACGTGTATTCCATATCTTATTAAAATCATTTCTTTTTATTTTTCGCTACGACGCAGACTATTAATCATAGCCTTAAAAAAAAGGCCCTAGTCAAAGCAATTATTTATCATGTGGCTAAGTGCACTCGAACGGCCAAGTAAATGCTTTAAAGTAAGTGTATTACGTGGTTCTTTATAGTTAGAATTCAGAGATAAGGCCACACAAGGTTCGTGTAAGTGTGTGGGTGTGTAATCTTTGGCTATTGTTTAAACAAAATAGATAGTTGTAGGTAGCTGCTCAATTATAAGTGCCTTCTCCTTGCCTTACATACTGAACAAATGTTGAGCAATATTTTTGGCGCAGTCAAAGCAATTTCATTGTTTAAGAGATGTGTCACAACTGAGAATGGAAATTCGGCCCCCAACTTATGCCCATCACGTGACGTCGACCAGATGAATTGAGCTGAGAGACAGATTCATAAGAGAGCGTGTTTGAGTGTTTTTGTTCTTTACCTGCACTACAAATTTGTAGGGAAACTTTCGGCGCGCTTGCCATTTTTCGATGGGATTCATAAAGAAGAATTGCAGCTTGCGACGCATGCGCTCCTCATTGTACGATGCTGCTGAGGATGTGGCCGTTGGAAACTGTGGCTGCTCCACATGACCCTGGCCTGACGCTGGCGCTGACGAGACGCTGGCAGTGACTGTTGTGTTTGGCGCAACTGTCACCACTGGCGTCGACTGTAGTTCCATGCGCCGCCGCAAGATCCTGGTGTTCACATACTCCTCATCGCTTTCGCAACGCGAGTTCTCGCCACTGCTGGGAGTATGTGGATGGTTTTGTGCAGCCTCATAGCTGTCCGTACGGCGCTTGACGGCTGGAGCTGCAGCAGCAGCAACTCCAGCGCCGTAGTTCTGCATTTCAATATATTGCACTGGCTGCGTGTCGAGGTCGCAGGGTGTTGCGTAGTTGCCTCAGTGTATAGATTTTCTTCTGCCTTGGTTTCTCCAACATGCAAAAGAAATTCTACACTCGCGCAACGGGCAAACGAAACTTGGGTTATATATAGATTGTTGAAAGCGCGGTTGCGACGTTATTTAAGCGAATTGATAATAAACACTGCCAACAATTATAATATACGTAAATTGCTTTGTTTTCGCCAATTTTGTTATCGTCTCGATAGACCGATAACTTGTTTTCGAATTTGCGATAGTTTCATGAGGGCATATTACAACAATACTCACGCCATCAGTACGTTGATTGACCTTATTTGTATTAAGAGCATTCTAGTTAATCATTCGATTGCGATGCTTAAAAATATTGAAAGACAAAATACTTAGTTAATCCATTTTTAAAGCCAGCTGCTTTTTTAGAAGCCACAAAATGTATTAACCACTCGCCTCTTATCGATATATATCGTAAGCACGAATACAAATTACGTTGTAGCAGAATATTAACACGATAGTAATTTAAATTTATTAGTCGAATAAAAGCTTTCGCTATCGAATAGCCGCCATTCTACTCATTTTTTTAAATGGAAAAAACTGAATTTAATCAACAATTAGATTTATTTAAGTATAAATGACATGATTTATTTTTCTTAAAATAAATAGCCTTAGTTTAAAAATAAATATTACAACTAAACAAATAAATAAATAAATAAATTCATTTAAATCGTAAATTTAAGCACATGATCCTTTGCTCTTTATCGACACCTCTGCAATGGACGAATATAGTTTAATAAATTAATTAGCATAAAAACTGGATATACTTACTAATATTTAGACAGGTCGAATAACATTCCAGTTGGGTTTCTCCAGTATACATATATCCATCAGAGCCACAAACAATTTCATCATTTTCATCGTAGACATTTGCGCAAATCTTTTCGCAATAAGCTTCGTTATCCTTTGGGGTCTCTGCTGGCTGAACGGGTGCAGCTGCAGTAGGCGCTGGCTCCTGGATATTCTGAAATAGAAAATTTAGAGAATTTATATATTAGTGTTAAGCTATTTACTAATGTGAAGAATAGATATTTTTCTATAATAAATGGATGTATATTTAATATCATTCTGAATATGCATATACTATTTAAATGACTTAAAAGCTATTTAGATTGATTTCTAGTTTCTTGGTGACGCGGTGAAAGCATTAATAAATTGGTCTATTCGAAATTGTTGGAATTTGGAAACAAATTAAAGCTGATTTAAATCTTTATGATAGCTAGCATAGTACTTTGATTGATATCAAGCTTCCGAAGCGGGAAGAAAGTTGTGAGCCGAGGCATTTAATGGAGTGTCTTGGCATTTGTTAATGATGGAAAGTAGCCAAGTTCTTCACAGTCATTAAGATTATGATCAAATGTTCAGCTGATAAAGCCGCAGCTGAACTGTTATTATTTATTTATTTTCTATTTTTTGAGCTATCTAGTTTTTAGAGTAAGCGCTGAAAAGAGAGACAGAGAGAGAAAGAAAGAAATGGACGTACCTGCTTGGCATATTCGGCGCTCTCCTTTGACTCCTCCTTCACTGGCGGCAGACTCTCTGGTATGGGCGCCACGGTCACAGCGGGTGTGTATGGTGCAGCTGTGTGGGTTTCGTAGTAATATTTTTGTCCGTGTGGAGCATTCGTATAACTAGCCGAGCCTCTGATCGCGTCGTGCTCCGTAAACTCAAATCTCACTGGCTCTGGAGTCGGTGTCTTCGGCGCATTCTGCCAGACATGGCTGTAGGTAGAGGCTGGTGGAACTTGAGTAGTGCGCGGCGTCAAAGACGTGGACAAGATGTGCTTCACCGACTTATTGCCATCGGACTTGACGACAAAGGCATTTTGACCCGCCTGATAGCTGCCACGTACCACTGCCGAGCTATGTGGTGCAGGATCCTGCTGATAGAAGAGATCGGCAACTCGCAAAGGCTTATTATAGCTGGATGAAACGCTGCTGTCCAGCAGCTGTTGCTGTTGATGATGCTGATGTTGCTGCTGCAGTTGTTGCTGTTGTTGCTGCTGCTGCAGTTGCTGCTGTTGTTGCTGCTGCTGAACCAGTCTTTGTTGCTGATAGTTGAGTTGATCACGCTCCATGTCTTGCTGCTTGTAGTTGGGCTCACGCCTGGGCAGGAAATACTCATTGGTGCTCATGAATTGCAAATAGCTTTCCGCTTCCTTGGACAACTTTTGTGCACTCTGCTGATAGTTGTTGGCAAATGGAGCGACATTCTTGACACTGTCTGTATCTTCATAGACGGCGTAGCTGTTGGCAGCTTGGCCCAATTGCTGAGCCTGATTGGTTGATGTCTCTGCATAGTTGGCCACATATTTGGTGGCCTCCACGGGTATGGCGTACTGCTTGATTGGTGCATATCCTGGGAACTTCTGCTGCGGCTCCTTGTTCACATTGATGTGGGGCGGCGAGGCCTTGAAATTCTGCGTGTATTGATTCACATTATAGTTGTATTGTGGCGCTTCCTTGGGTCGATAGAACTGATTCTTGCCCACATCCAGCACGGGCGCCGCATCCTTGGAGTGGGCAAAGCGTGTGCCAGCATTGACAGCATTACCATATGGCCAATTGCCATTGAATTCGCGCCGCATCAGCTGCTGCCCAGCGAGCACTGGCGGGGGTAGTGGTGGTCGCCAGGGAGTTGGTGGCTTCAGCCTCTCTCCATTGGGTCGCAGGTGTGGCATTGGCCCCGCACCAACACGTCGATTTGCGTGATAGTTGGGTTGCGGCTCTCTCAGGAACTGCATTATGCGTGCCGTGCGAGGCGATGCAGTGGACGCTGCACTTTCCACTTCCCGCTGCAGGCAGACGGCAGCCAGCAGCAGCATCACACCGAGCATCAGGTTACTTCTACTATTCCTACACTTCCACATATTTGAGTCTGATCTGTATGAAAAGTCGCGTATCGCGTCGCGTTGTGTCTGACTTCTGCGACTGTCGATCAGCATTTAATTCTGCCGTTGGCCGCGCAGCTCTTCGGTTCTTCAACTTTTACTTTACTTTTACTCGAAATAAACAAATTCCGATTTTCTTAAAATTTAACCAACAACAACACGCAGACAGTGCTTTGTTGTTGAGCTTCTTTTGTTTCGAACTGGTTGTGTTTGTTAGATTGATCTCTCCTATTGCGGTATCTGTTGGCAACTGAAGCGCGATCCGCGAAGTGAAGAGCTCTCAGCACGCTCCGTTGTCTCTGGGTCAAATGCTGCAGATTGGTTTTTCTGCCTCTTCTCCTATTTTTCAGCAGAACACAAAGCAAAGCAGAGCTTCATCGCACGCGTATGCAAGGAAACCGGATTGTTTAGTTTAGTATTAGTTTATGTAGCTGCGATAGCAGCCGAAATAGCATCAATGCATTCAAAAAGCACTGCGTTAACAGCCTCTTCTAATATATTCGTTTCTCTTTTTCTTTCTTTGCGTCAACACACAGCCTCTTCTTCGGCTTAAAAGCCAAACCAGCCCAGCTATAGAGTGCAAAACTTCCCAGAGATTATGACTCAAGACTATGACGACTAAAGCGGGTATTTAATTTTCAAATGACATTGAATCATGTCTGCAATGTGCATAAAACTAATTCTGACTCGGTTCAATTACCTAAAGTTTAATTGACTTTTCGTTCAGGCTTCAGTTTTAAACCGATCCTTTTAGTAATTTGATTTACATTTTAGTATCATACAGTATTTATTTTAATATGCAATATGCGCGCCAAATTTAAATGGAATTCATATTCACATCTTTATTAATATATGCTCTTATTTACTTATTAATAATTTTGCATATTTTTTAATATTAATATGAATAATATAAGGTATACAATGGTCTTTATCATATTCTTATATATTTTCAATTCTGGTTTTAGCTCATCTCTCAGCGAGGCATCTTACATCTGTTTAACGGCAAACCAGTTTCAAGGTTTCTCTCACGCACTGCGTAAACAAGAGCATTACAATACCATATTGTTCCACATTTAATTGGATAATTGTTCTAATCAACGTCGCGACGTTGATTCACTGGGCATTGTGTATTATTACGTTAAAGTTTTCACTTCAAACGAGTAGCAATTTATTTAGATTTTTTTTGTATTTTCTTAAGCCTGAAAAAAATAAAGATTTTAATGCCCATGCAGCCCAATTATAAAACGCATGGTTAAAACTTTCACTACGGTATTTCGGTTTTGTTTTTCTGAATGATATTGTTATGCAAATCAAGCACAGTTAAACATAGATATTCAAGAAATACTACTGTTATTCTCAACAAAAAAAAAAAAAAAAAGAAATACATATGCATTGATGCGATAATTAAGCCGTGACTTTCTGACTTACATATGTATTTTATATGTTTACTCTTTGTTTTATTAGAAAAAAAAAAGAAATGTAAAGTTTAAATAGTTTTATTTATAAGTTTAAATTTTTAGAGTGCTTAGATAATTTAATACCATATAAAATGCAAAGATTATATATATATATAAAGAATACCAGCTTTATGTCTCCTCTTTTTTCATGTCAGTTTCTTCGGGTATATTGCTACTCATTTCTCTTCTAGTATTGCCAAGCACTATGACTATTTTCGTAGTGCTTAGCAGAGAGCAGTCAGAGGCGCGATTCTACAAGAAAAGTATATGTAAATGAAATAATATAATGTATTCAATAAATCTTACAGAATGTACTCGACTATAGCGCGCATTACTGCTGCTCAGATTATTATTATTATTGCTGCCATTTCCACGAAAACTCGTCTCGTCTCGCATAAAACTCGATTGATCTCGTGCAAAGCCGCTGTTATAAAAAGCGCCAGCTTTCTTGCCACAGAGAATCTCCTTGAAAGCAACTCGATAGCGCTTGGACATCACATTATACACAATTGGATTGATAGTGCTGATAAGATAATTAGAAGTAGGAGTATAAATAGTATAAGACACTCTTCGTATAAGAGCTTACCAAGACACGTAGTAGGCAAAGCCCGCTATCGAGAACAGCCATTCGTTTACGTTTTGAAAGCACGCAAAGTTTTTAGCGTATAGGAACCATAATCTTTGCAAGTGAAAGGGAAACCAACAGACAAAGAATGTAATAACAACGGCGGCTAATTAAAGCAAATTAAATTCATTTACAAAATAATAGTTTAATATATCAATTTAAATTGAAATATGTATATAAAGCTCACCCAACATTCTAATAACAGCTCGCTTTTTCTTCTGTGAATTGCGAGACTCTCGATTTCGTGAACCCTGCTGAACTCCTGCAGGAAAAATTTTAATTTAAATTAAATTTAATTTTAATTTATTGGAATTCTGACCTACCCAATTTGTCAGTGGCTCTGGAGCGTATTTGTGCGCCCATGCGACCATATAACACAAATATGAGTATCATGGGTATTATGAAAAATATGATAAAGGAACCCTCAAACAACGGATATTGATTAGGAAACTCTGATTCCATGGAACAAAATGCCGATTCCTGTATTCGAGATCCATCTGTTAGAATAAAAGAAATTTATATATTGGAAATATTTATGTAGAACATTCTTCATACCGATAGGATAATTCAAGTATTGAATTTCAGTCTTTACACCGAATGGTATGGCAGTTATGAAACTAATAATCCACAGCACAGTAATGATTCGCAGTGCTCTCTGAAAGCCGGACATGGCACACACATGCAGCGGATAGCATATGGCCAGAAATCGTTCCATGGAGAAGGCAACAATTGTGAAGACGGAGACATAGGTGCAGCTGTTATACAACTGGTATAGTTAAATATTTAACTAGATTTCAAATGCCAAATACTTACGCTTCCGATACAAATGCGCGCAGCTTGCAGAATTGTATGCCGAATAGAAATGGATACTGATGCCAGTAAAGAAATACTTCCGTTGGCAAGCCTAAATATTTGTATTCAAATTTTAATTTAATTAACTAAAAAGTGAGTGAGGCTCACCCACCTAAAAGTAAGTAAAGCAAATCGGATACAGCTAAGCTAAATAAATAATAATTTGTTGCCGTATGCATGGCCGCATGCCTGATGATAACCATGCAGACCAAGACATTGCCCAAGACACCAGTTATGAATATGCCACTAAATATTATGGTGATCTATAAAATATGTTTAGGTTTAGGTAAAACCAATTCAGCTGAGTTTCTCTTTCCGCTTACCAGCAGCGCCTTATGTAGTGGCAGCGTCTGTGGACCGAGTATAAATTGTGTAAACTCCATTGGAGTGCAATTCAGATTGGGACAGCCGTAATCATCTATGTCAGGCAATGCTGCTGCAGTGGCATCCATGGTGCCCAAATGTATACTCAAATTCATATTCAAACTCGAATTCATATTCGTAATCGGTTGAGATATATCAATCAGTTAAGTGTATATCCATGCATTTTTCTCAAAGTTTTTTTCCAAGTAAAACGAATCAAATGTTAATGAGCCTGAAATTGTTCAAGTAAAAAATATATCCATAGATTGACAAAGCTTTTAAGGCCAGTGCAGACTCAGCTCCTGCATAAGGCATATCCACAATGAAATTTGCACTTAATAATTGGAGTATTATTTATATTCCAATTGAAACATATTTATTTGTCTTTTGTTTGAGATTGTCGGCTCATCGGTTATTAATTAAAAATTCTATTATTATAAATATATTATTAAAAGACAATATGCCGTCGAATTTTTGGTGGCTGCTCGCACGTAATATCGCAATTTCTAACTGAATCTCTTAGATGACCGCAGATTACTGTTCACACAAAATCATATTCAGATAAGAATAAACGTTTTGCAAATATGTACTTTTCTTCTTACTATGCGCCAAGGCAGGTAATTAATCTTTCAAAAGTAAACTACGTACCTGCCCACACATTTAAGCACATGAAGCGGAGTAAAGAGAAAAGCGTCTTAATATTATTATTGCAAATTGAATTATGCGAAGCATTGTTGTCTTCTAATACATTTATCTCTGTTTGTATTTGCATATGATCTTTAACTTACATTCCAAAATAAGTCACATATGCATGCTTTAAATGTATTCATTGATCCATTGGTGCTTAAAACACGCAAGTGCTGAATTGTTTGCGCTTCAAGCAAAGCTGGCAAATATATAGTAAGTAGAAAAATAAACAATATAATTGATTAGATAAAAATCCATCTTATCCAAATAGCAGCAAAAAGATAAATTTAATAACCGCGCTACCCACAATGCTAATCACTTTTTAAGTGTATGGTAATGCAGGTAAAATTGTCTGGTTTCAATTAAAATGATAAGGATTTTATTTTATATTTTTTTTATTTATATTTTTATTATTGAGGGTTTTATACAATTTATTCTTAAATAAAAACATATATTTTAAATATTCATGTTGGAACTATAAAGATTTTAGAACATAAAATTTTATTCAGTATAAAATTAAATACAAATAAAAACGGTTTTATGCACCGATAGCCACTTTTATACTCAAATTGGCAGTTATTTGTAAGGTAACTCCTTTTGATTAATATCGCAACAAACGAATATCGATAGGTAATCCATAATCATATTCGTTACATCGCAATACTTTATTTGTCAAGTAACAGTAATATCAGTATCGCACACCACTAACTAGTGCTCCTCTTGTGTAACAAATAGAACATAAAATAGTCTTTAAAGTGTTGCTGAAACAAAATAATATAAAAGACATGCAAATATGCAAGTGTGAATAGTGAGTTGATGTCAAGCGACCACAAGCAATGCAGCTAAAATTTTAGCTATATACAAAGGAAAACACTTTAACAAAGACAAATACAAATTATCGATAAATTAGATTTGTTGGTGCGGGGACGGCTACATATGTGGCGGTATATTTTGTAAATTTGTTGTGAAATTTAATGGATGTGCTACGATTTTAATTTTCCACAACTATTTGACACATATCGTGCAGTGTTACCAATCTTAATTAATTTTTGACCATGGCGCAGACGTATAATCCGTAATTTCTATGCAACGAACTTGGTGGTTTTCCACGTCTATGACATCATAATCAGTGCGAATCAAGTATTTTTTATGTTATGACAAGTCGCAGGATAAATAAGGAAAATTGATAGTGCAAAACGATATTTGTTTTTGCAACGACTCAATTTGACATATATGCATATGTATGTATGCATATACGCACGTACTCCTGCACTTAAATATTTATTTGCATGTGTAGGTGAGTACATCAATAAGTACTCACGTATATATGAACGTGTGTGTCACTGAGCGATCGGATAAAAAAAGAAAAGAAAAAGAAATAAAAGAAACAGAAGTCAGCAAACAGTCGGCTGTGAGCAGAAGTAGGCGTAGTTTGGTGCAATTGGGTTTTATGACTCATAATTAAGATACACCCCACAAGAAACAAAAACCGACGGCTGTTTTGCAATCAAACAGCACAAAGTACATATGTTCAGACAGCGCCACATACAAACAAACAATAGTACATAGATATGTGCTATGTATTTATATATAAATGTATGTCTCTATGTATGTACATATGTAGGTAGGTATATACGTATGTATGCAGATAGATATATGTATACCGTTTACATACGTACGTTTGTATGTTATTAGAGCACAGGCGCAGTGAAATATCAATAGTAATAAAAACTCTCGATGCATAACATAACAAAAATGCACGACTTGAATAAACAATGCTTTCTTGCATCGGAATTAAACCTATAACGAAATATAAATCGATTATTAATCGGCTTTTTCCCATATACTGATACAGGCAATCAATTAGCCACAATTTATCTATTTTTCCAATACAAATCAATGTATATATGTAAAAGTTTTGTATTTCTCTCTGCAGATTCCAGCTGACCATTGGTTGTTGAAAACATTGCAAAATTGGACAAACCCTTTGCGACTTTGTACGACATAGAGAGGTCGTACCCACAAACAGTATTCGGAAGGAAAGCACCATCAGCGAAGATGGTATTACTTCCAGTACCACGCAACCTCAAAGGTAGGTTGAAAACATTACCATTAACAACAACGAATGCAATTTATTTTAGGCATTAATACAAATCATGTGTAAACTTGATTAGTAATAGCTGATATGCGTATGGTTTAATTTATTATTAATTTATTACATTTACATTTATTGAACATTTGTTTACAGAAATAACTCAGATATTTCTGGTGAGGAACAAACTGTGCAAGAAGCTAAAACCCAAAAACCGGGACAGTGTGCTTCTAATAAAACTGCCTCGCCAAGGAAAGTCATCACTCCGACTTCTAGATTAAGAGGCGCAGCACAGCAGAGAAGCAGATATCGTCGAAAGCAGGAATCGGCTCCTGTGCACACTAGCAGCACCAACATTAGCACCAACAACAGCAACGCCAACATTAGCACTCATCAAACAGCAGCACCAGCATTGGAACCAAAAACCGCTTCGCCGTCATCACATAGTAAAAGTAACGTTTGGAGCCGTTTACTGCGTCAGTTCTCAGGTAGCACTCTAACTGGAAGATCGGTCAGTAGCAACAATAGCTCGAGAGGGCAAATCAACGTTGACGAGGCAACGCACAATAACTCTACTAAAGAAGAGGAATCCGTGACACTTAGCGTTGTGGGAGTTGGCCTGGAGGCAACGGATACTGCCGTTGCGGAACATAATGAGGAAACAATGGATGGTGAATCCCAGCCATCAGATGCAGCCAATAGCCTTAGTAGTCAAAAGGCTTCTGTAGTGTCCGCGGATAACAGCAAAGACAAAGACATGCCAGCCAAGGCTGTTGTGTCTCCGTCCCCAGCTGCTGATGCCAAGCCGAAGAAAATGGAGGGCCGTAAATCGTCATCGGATACGGGCATAGAGCCGGTGTTGAAACATCAGCTCTCGGGCAGTGGGCCGCAGTCGATGACTGGTCCCTTGCCGTTCAAGGCGCCCCACGGCAAGGGCAGTAAAGCGGGCAAGGGGGCGGACAGCTATGTGCAGACAATGCGTTTTGTGCGTAAAAATGTAGAGCAATCCAATAGAAATGCGAATCCGTTGCAGTTTGAGGAACTGGAAACGGAATTCCCTCGTGATTACGATGACAACATTGAGATGTTGTCGCGGGAGGCGGAGCATTTGGAGGAGCAATTCCGTACGCCTACCCGTTCAAATACCACAGATGCAAGTAATCATCAAGTGGCTGGCATTATTGAGAACATTATTACCGAGGCATCGCGCAGCGTGAAAACCGAAAAGACTCAAGTTGAAGTGCCATCGAAACCTGCCAATAAACAGACAGCCGGTGGGAAGCGCGTAGGCTTCCATGTTGAGGAGAAGCGCGACGGCGAGTTGTTGCATGATGAAACGAAGGTCTTAGAGGATTTGTCTAAGCAGTCGGAACGAGGAGAAGGCATTTCTGGAGACGCCACCGTTTCTGGCACAGAGACATCGGTGTCTCTGCAACCATCATCTGCACACACCGCATCGGCTACTTCATCAGTTACGTCCCTGACAAGGGAGCGCAAGAGCGATGAGGATGACGATCCGGTTGCGATGTCGCCATGTGGACGCTTCTTCAAATACGATAAAGAAGTCGGTCGTGGTTCCTTTAAAACTGTCTATCGCGGTCTGGACACTCTGACTGGAGTACCGGTTGCCTGGTGTGAATTGTTGGTAATTTCATGAAAGATATTGTGCAAAACAATATAGATATATTTACTCTCGTAAAGACATTGCTAATACCTCTTCTTTTTTAGGATAAACAAGTGAAGAAGAGTGAACGCACTAGATTCCGGGAAGAAGCGGATATGTTAAAGAAATTGCAGCATCCAAACATTGTGCGATTTTATACATATTGGGAGTTTCCAATTGGGCGGAAGAAAAACATAGTACTAGTCACCGAGCTAATGTTATCTGGTACTTTAAAGTCGTAAGTGGGCTGATGAATCACTTAAGCTAAACAACATTATTGATTGAGTTTGTTTGAAGGTATTTAAAACGATTCAAAAAAATACACCCAAAGGTATTGAAGTCATGGTGTCGTCAGATCCTAAAAGGTCTCAACTTCCTGCATACTCGTCAATTTCCTATAATTCATCGTGATTTGAAATGTGATAATATTTTTATAACTGGCACCACTGGTAGTGTTAAAATCGGTGACTTGGGACTGGCAACTTTAAAGAATCGGTCCCATGCTAAATCTGTGATTGGTACACCTGAATTTATGGCACCCGAGATGTACGAGGAGCACTATGATGAATCGGTTGATGTCTACGCTTTTGGCATGTGCATGTTGGAAATGGCTATATCCGAATATCCGTACAGCGAATGCAAAGGCCCCGCCCAGATATACAAGAAGGTGATATCCGGCATCAAACCAGCCGCACTCTCGAAAGTCGAAGATCCCAATGTGCGTGACATCATAGAGCGTTGCATTGAGCTAAAAAAGGAAGATCGGCCCAGGTGCAACGAGCTGCTGGAGTCTGAGTTCTTTGATGAGGACATTGGCATACGTGTGGAGCCCACCGCCTCAGAGCAGTTCCTCTCAGATCCTAGCATCAATATTATTGAGTTTCGTCTGCGATTCATGGACCCAAAGAAGCGTTCATCTCGACACAAAGAGAACGAAGCCATTCAGTTTGAGTATAACGTAGAGCACGATGAGTACGAGCAAATTGCTCAGGACATGATGAAGGAGAACATCATATCTGAGGATGATTCTCGCGCAGTCGCTCGCCTTCTCAAAGTGCAAGTAGTTTCACTGCTTAAAGAGCGTGCTCAGCGCCAAACGCAAATCAAGCTACAGAACGAAAAGTCGCGGCTAGAAAAGCTGGCATTGCAAAAACTGCGCGAAAGCTTGCCAACCAATGTTGAGGAGGAGGACGATGAAGATGATGAATCTGAAGACGAAGAGGATGGCGTTAAATGGAATCAACGACTCAAGCTCGAAATGCTCAATACCGACTCAGAGACTAGCTTGGTCACATCCACCAACAGTACCGATCCACAGAATCTACTCACACGATCGACCACTTCTATTCAAAACGGTGGAATTCAAATGCAGCAACAGCAGCAGCAGTTGCCACAGTCAGTGCCGGGACAACAGAAGGTGGCCGCATCTCCAGCAATAGCGCAGGTGCAGCAACACTCAACTACAGTTCACTACATACAGAACCCTCAGATGGCTTCATATCAGAATCCAACCAACGCCATGCAGGACATAGCAAACGGCCATGGCCAGGTCATTTCACCGACAGGCAATCAACAGCAGCAGCAGCAACAGCAACAGCAGCAGCAGCAACAGCAGCCAGCTCAACAGCCAGTAGTACAATTGCAAGCACCGCAACAGTCTGCACCACCAACACAAATGTTAGCACAGCAAGTGCAGGTTCAACCAGTTGCAATTGCCCATCCACAACAACAACAGCAACAACCTGCCGCTGTTATACAGCAGCAGCAGCAACATCTATCCGAGCAGCAAAAAGTACAGCAAATACCATTACAGCAGCAACTGCAACAGCTTATGCAGAATAATGTGCCAGCAGCTGACTTAGTGCAACAGCAGCAACAACAACAATACTATCAGCAGCAACAACAGGCGCAGGTACCACTACCAATGCATCAAGTGCAAATCTCACAGCAACAACAGACATATACGATGCAACATCCACAACAACAGCAGCAGCAGCAAATGCAGCAACAGCCAATTCAGCAGCAAATGCAACCTCAACCAATTCAGCCACAATTACCAACATCACAGCAACCACAAATGCAGCAAGCGATGCCGCAGCAGCATCAATTGCCACAGCAACCCATTCCAACTCAACAACAGCAACAACCCATACAACAGCAACCCATACAACAGCAACCTATACAACAGCAACCTATACAACAGCAGCCTATACAACAGCAGCCTATACAACAGCAACCTATTCAACAACAACCTATTCAACAACCTATACAACAGCAGCCACTTCAGCAACAGCCCCTGCAACAGCAATCCCTGCAACAGCAGCCGCTGCAACAGCAACCCATTCAGCAGCAACCTATGCAGCAACAACCTATACAACAGCAACCCATGCAACAGCCAACAGCAACACAACAGATTCTACAACAACATCACTTGCAACAGCTGCATCAGCAACAGCAGCAGCATCAACAGCAACAGTTCGTACAGCAACAACAACAGTTCCTTCCAAATGCATTAGCGCAACCTCATCAAATTCCAATTTCGACAATGCAACCAGTTGTTGCTGGTGCTGCTCAAATCATGGGGCAACAGCAGCAGCCGACAGCCATACTAATGCAAGGCCAGATGCAAGTGCCGCCAGTCATGCACCAGCAGCCTATCCCGACCTCATTTAATCAGCCACAGGCAGCTCCGCAGCTGCAACAGCAGCAGCCACCACAACAACAGCAGATTGTACAGCCTATTGTCAATATTGCTGATGTTCAGCAACAGCAAGCTCAGCAGCTAGTTGCCCAATTACAGCAGCAGCAATTCCTACAAAACCAACAACAGCAGCAGCAACAGCAACCAATGCAGCAACAGCAACAGCAGCCAATGCAGCAGCAGCAACAGCAGCCATTGCAGCAACAGCAACAGCAGCCAATGCAGCAGCAGCAACAGCAGCCATTGCAGCAGCAGCAGATACCTTTAGAGCAACAGTTGCAGCAGCTGTTGCACAGTCAACCACAAGCCCAGATAGTACATCAACCAGCACCACCACAACAACAGCAACTATCCCAGCCACAGCAACAACAAGCACAACCACAAAATGAACAACCACAGCAGCAGCAGCAGCTGGCAAGTAAATCCATTAGCCAGCAGCCAGCAACTGCAGCACAGGAACTAACACCAGTTGCTGCAACAACAAACTTTGATGCTGCACCTGCAAATGTCGAGTCACAGCAGGCAGCAATAAGTGCTGCAGATGCCGATAAGCAACAAAAGCAACAGCAACAGGCCGCTGGAGCACGTGTGCAAAAGCCGCGTCGCTCAAATCGCAGTGGAAACGAACGCATACCAAAGCTAAGTGTAACCAGCGTAGACGAAGGCAGCGTCATCAACTGCCACATGGAGAATAAATTGAAGACTATAACATTCAAATTTGACATAAGCGATGTCAATCCCGTTGAGATTGCTAACAAACTGGTAAGATATTGATCAGCTAGTATATATAGAATATATCACTTGAATACCCACTTTATCATTCAATATGCTTGCAGATAGCACAAGACTTACTCTCGAATTGCCAGAGCACTGTTTTCGTAGAAATGATAAACGATATTGTGGACCAAGTTAAACAGAATCCAAATCAAATTCCTATTCCGACCACTTATCGCCGCAACATTGAGAAGGTACTTTAACTGACAACTAATCCCAGATATAGATCTATATATTTTTGTCCCGATTTTGCTTTAAACATTAAGAGAAAACAAAAGCGTTTCGTCTTGTGTTCGATTTATATGCTCTAAACAAAAATTTAAAAGTTCCCTATATGAAGCTGTGCGGCCACGGAGTCTCTATGTGGAAGTTGAAATATTGATTTGAATGGAGAGTTTCTACTACTGCCACTTAGTTGATCGTAACAACAATGGAATAACGACAAAATCCTCTCGATATGGCTTCGTAACATAAACATGAAATAATAGAGCGCGTTATGAAAATAAACTAAATATATTAATGATTCATTTATAATGCGAGCAGACTCTCGAAACGAATTTTAAATCGAAATACATTTTAAAGATGATGTTGATTGTATGTTGTATATCTCTACTACCTATAATAAAACAGGTCCGTCACGCGTCTCTAACTCGACAGCGTTCCTCATTTAGAACACATCAAAGACATAGATCTGTAAGTGTTAAGTGCACTGTTAAGGGCTTATAAATTTATATATGTATGTAATCTTATATATGTATATCCATATATATTTATGTACATATATATTTAGTTAAAAATAGGATTTATGATTTATCGCATTTCAAACAAAAAAATCGAATATTTTAATATTTTTTAATGCTGTTATTTAAGTAAAATATTTTATTTTAATATCTATTACAATACTAAGCACAATATTTATGAAATTATGTACGAAACTAATATGATGTATTTATGATTTTTTATTTTACGGAAACTCCAATTTGCCATAGGAAAGTTAATTGTATAATTAAAGAAACCCTTTTGCCAATTGTATTTTTATCAGGACAAAATTTTTATATTCCCCGTTTTTGAAATGTCGTTTTTGGTTTGATACAAAATTTTAATATGCTTACGCGAAATTTACACTACATTTACAACTAAATTATAGCCATAAATCAATAACAATTATATTTATAAATAAATAATTTATAGTTAACTTCGGCTTGCCGAAGCTTTTGTATCCACGCAGAAATATCTCTATCTTAGCTACAATAAGAATTTTATATATATTCCGTTTCCGTTAATATTAGATTTGTATACAAATAATTTTCTTAATATATGATAGAATATAGTGAAATCATCTGCATGGATATACAAACAGGAAATTAGCTGAATAGCTGATTAGCTTAATTATTGTCAATGGCTTAAACGTATATAAATATGTGTATATATATTATTTCAACGAAACAATTATTTTAGCGGGATGAAACCGCGAGCGACATCACAAAGATGTTCGAGCCGTCGACTCAAAATGCGGATGCACCGGCCAGTGGAGCTGCCGATGCATCAAATACCGAACAATCTGGAGCTGGTGAGACGAGACCACGTGAAGCTTCAGGCCAAAGTAATATGGAAATGCCAGCAAATACAGCAACGCCGCCAACGACCACATCGACCATGTCCTCCTCCTCGACAGCTTCGCGAGATGCTGGCAACAATAGCAATGATGTGACAATTGGTTCTGGTTCGGTCTCCCGGAAGACCAGCACCGCCTCGGAGTACACATCGCTGTCTATTGACTATATGCCAGACAATGCCATTACGCCAACGGGCAACGAGCCGTTTCAGCCACTGGATGGCGGTCTGGACAAGCCGCACGCTGAACAGAAGGCGCGCAGTCTGGCCATAAGCCGTGTCCAAATGCTGTTGGAGTCGACAAGGAGCGAGGCGAAGCCGAGAAGCTTGAATTTGCCATTGAATCGTCAGTTGAAGATTATGGATGATTTGAAGCACACCCGTAGCCTGGATGACCTAAGCGAAGTGAACATCACATTCGAAATGCCGCCCAGCAAAGCGGCCAAGCATGCCAGCGAGCTGAACGCAGCCAATGCAGACAAGTCCAAAGAGAGTAGCGTTCAACTGGGTGCAGTGCAGCCACCAGGCGCGGCCAACACACTAGAACAGCTGAAAATCGAACTCGAGAATATAACACACGCGCATGCTTTCGCCTCCGCCGTGGTTGCCTCCATTAACAACAGACCCGCTACCTATCAAGCCTCGCCGAACATCGCCTCGATGAAGCCGCTGTCCTCCGCCCAGCAGCAGGCCCAGGCCGAGACAGTGGTTGGTAGTAAAACTCTTGCTATGTGTTTACACGCTAATCGTAGAACGTTATTCCATTTGGCTTATCTTCCTTTTTAATTTTTATAAAATCTTTACATGTATTTGTATTTTGTAGCTTTGCGTATTTGTTGTTGTTTTTCTGCATTATAATATTGCCTTTCTTTTTTTTTTTTATTAATAATCTTTTTAATATTTATTTATATTTGTTGTTGTATAAATCTAATTGTTGAAAATTGTATATAACTTAGCATAAAAGCAAATTTAACTAATTTATGTTAAATATGTTAGCAAAACTACTATGCTTTGCTGATGGAGGGTATATCCAAATTGATTTAAATATTGAAAAAAGAAAGAATATATAAGTTTTTAAAACATATTCACATAAACATCAAATTAAACGAGAAAAGCATTCATTCATTTGCTTCAAATTCTCTAAGAATAATGAGAATATAATTCCTTGCATTTCCATTTGAAATATGATATATTTATGTAAAAACCTAGTAATTGAGAGGTCTCAAATATGGAGTTCTTAGTCCGCACTGGTTAAGGGTATACGCTTTATTATCATATATATTACTTTATAGTACTACATGTCCATCGGTTGAAGTAATATTTGTAGTTGTATTTGTTGTTCTTTATGATTTGATTTGTTTATTTATGTACTAACGCTTTTCGTTTTTGGTCAACTTTAACCGATCTTTGTGTTGCGCTTGTTGGTATCTAATTTTGGCCATTTATAATTAATTCGATTTTGAATTGTTTTATATTTCAATGTGTAGATCAACAAATCGAACAGCGTGGGAGGTGGCAGTTCAGCGGCCTCATTTGGCCAGAATACACCCACCGCAGCGCTTAATTCAGCTCGTGGTTCGTCTGTTTACAACTCTCGCCGCACGTCCATCGACAACAGTATGGGCTCGGATATGCAGTTGCCTGCTCCGAGCCTCAATGTTAACCATGAAGCTGCTGCAACAGGCACTGAGAGCACAACGAACGCTGAGGCTAACAGTGATAAGAAGCTGACCAAACAGGAGAGTCTGGATAAGCTATCATCAAATACTTTGAGTGTGACAAACGATACAAGAAATCCCAATAATGGGGCCCTCAATCAGAGCTCCATAGCGGATCTAGAGAAAAAGTTGGCTGCATTACGCAATGCAGATAACACAGAGGAGGTATTAAAAATATATAAACATATATACTTATTTATTTATTAAACGTGTTTAAATATTGTAGTCTACCGCTGCACCAGCTGTGCCAGCCACCAAGCCCGCAGAGGAGCCTGTGGCAAGTGTGAATGCACGCAAGATATCCCGCTTTAGCGTTAGCCGCGTACAGGAGCAAAAGACTTCGACAGAAGCTACGGAGGCTCTGCAGAATCAGCTGAAGATTGATCTGCAGGTCGCCGGCCTAGCTGCTGGCCAGGGTCATAGTTATAATGCCAGCAACTCTGTGCAAAATGGCACCGCGGTCAATACACCCACAGAACTGATTAGTTCGCCCATACAGAATGTTCCGATGGCCATCAATGGCATTCAATTAATATATCAACAGCAGAACGCACCGGCAGGCGTCCTGGTGCCTCAAGCAAGTCAAGTTGCCGGTACGGCACAGCAGCCAACAAATGTGCAAATGCAACAGCAACAACAACAACAACAGCAGCAGCAGCAGCATCAACAACAACAACAACAACACATTTATTCAAATATGCCACAGCGTCATCAGCCAATGCCGCAAATGGTGAACGCTGTGCAACAGCAACAACAAATTCCACTGCAACAACTGCAGCAGCAACAGCAACAGCCGCAGGCACAGCAGCCAAATCAACTTTTGGCTCAGCAACAACAGCAACCCATTCTACTACAACAGCAGCAGCAGCAGCAGCAGCAGCAGGCTACACAGCAGTTTGCGGTGCAAACATCACAGCCACAGCAGCAACAACAGACACATGCTGCACAGCAATTTTTGCAAGCACAAGCTAATCAAATGCATCAGCTGCCGCCGCTGGTAATGACGATGCCAATGCAACAGCATCAGCTGGCGGCGATGTCGGGCAGCTTGCCAAATCAAATGTCTGCCTCGCATCAGTTGCTACAGCAGCAACAGCAGCAGACATTGCAAATGCAATCGCATTTGCAGCAGCAACCGCAGCAAACTGTTACATCCATTTATAACCAGCAACAGCCGCCAAATTTCCAAGTGTCTGCGGCTGGTCAGCTGCTGCAACAGGCGCCGCTGGTAGGCCAGCCACAGCAGACAGCGCAGCCTATGCAGCATGTGCTGCAACCTCTGTTTAATCCAGCTGTTGCTGAAGGTGAATTTACAATCAAATATAATTTTCTAAATATCCTGTAAACAACTTCTATTTCTTTTGCAGTTGCAGAGGAACCTGTGTCATTAGCTGCCACTCATCCTCACCTGTTGCCGAGCGATATTCAATCGGTAAGGGAATTAATTTGTTGTCGAATCAGCATAATATTACTTAGTTTTTGTTCGTGCAGGACATTAAACATAATTTAGACTCATTGGTGAATCAGTTGTGCAATACGCGCTTGGGCACAAATCAGCATCAGCGACTGTTGCTGTTGCGTCAACGACAGCTGATTGAGGAGGACGAGCTGCGTCTAAAACACTATGTGGAATATGAAAAGTTTCAGAAAGCACTACGCCAATGTAAGCAATGTTAGAATTCAAACCGAAATATCAATCTAATTCGTATTTCGCATTTTATTTCCAGCTCTAAGCACAAACGCTCCAGCTGCTACCGCGTATTATTCACCTGCTGCTGCACCGGTTCAAGCCAATTTGACAGCGCCACCAGCAGCGGCACCGCCAACAGCATCAACAACAACTACACCCGCAAGCTCTTCACAAACATAATTATCTAAATCCATTCTTGAGTTGCCGTTGCCGTTCCTCGTATTCATGACAAGTCAAACAAAAAAGAAAAACTAAAAACAAATAACATTACTATTGCCCAATTATTCGGCAACTGTTCAAAATTCTGGCTTTCTGGATTTCGATTTTTGAAAAATTTGGATCTGGCGTTAGTTATTAAGTGAAAAGTTGTCGATTTATGAAGGGATTGTCTGTAAATATGTAGTCACACAGTTTTGAGTTGATTTGCCATTGTTTCGCTTATTGTTTTAATTTTGTTTTTTATTTTACCCTATTTCCCATTCTTTATATATGCAATGCTGTTTCCTTTTTTGTTTTCTTTTTTTTTAATCAAAATGAAGTTTTGAATTTTATTTAAGCAAATTGTAAATTTGATTAGCGCTAAAGTGTAAATAAATATTTCAATAATATCATATACACTCATACATCAATATACATACTTATTATTATATATATACAATATATTTTAAACCATTCAGTGATTTATGTTTTGCGTAGTTACTAAATAAATAAACTTTTATTGAACTTAAATTGCGAATTCTGTTCTGCTGTTTATCAAAATGCTTTGCTTCTTGAGTCCATATTATAGTTTATTATTTATGGAGAGAAGCAACCAATGGCTTCACGACGTATTCTTCATTCGGTTTCTAAAAAGAATTGGAATAAATTGCTCAAAATTCCAGTCCAGAACAACAATCTTTCGGTTCATCATACACACATATGGAAAATGTTTATTTGTATATAATATAATGCAAACTTAAACAGTTTTTAAAAAGACACATTGGTAAATACAATTGAAGGATGCTAACAAAGTTAATGGAAAGAAATAACAAAAACGTTTAAAAGGAATGGCATTCGATATTCATTTTTATGCCACGACATCCATGGTGTCTTTAATTTCGTTGCCCCATTCTCGTGCCATGATCATAATTTCGTTCATTGATAGCTTGGGGCCAATGAGGGGGTTCATCTGGGTCAAATAACAGCACAGCCAACTGCATAAAGAATGATAAGAATTATTGGATTAATCATAATGTAAGTATGTACACAAACAAATATTTAAATGTATGTATGTATGTGTAAGAAGTCTCATGGTCAATGAGAATAAACTTACAAGAGCCAGCAGGTAACAGCAGTTAGCATAATACAGCATTGAGTCACTCTGAATTTAAATATAGATGTAAGGCAATATTAATTACAATAATATAATCATATATAATATCCGTGCTATAACTTACCCCCTGTTAGGGCCTCGAGCGAAGAAGGGGCATATTATGCCAATGAACGCCCAAATGACGGTGATAACGACTGGAGGAACGTAAGCATCAACCATTTTTGTAAACTTTTAATAACTTAGTTGTAATACTGCAGATCTGCCGTGCTCAGCAGGTTTATTGATTAAACAGAAAACACAAAATTATTAGTAAGTGATCACGAAGAAGGCACTTTTTTCAATCTTATGAATATCACATGACAGCCATGGGACAAAAACATATGTTACCAGGGATACCAAATTTAAGTTTAATAAATTTGGTTCATTTCAAAGATAAAGAACATATCGTCAATGTTCCCCAGATGACAGAAAAGAAACTCAAAATTCATTAAAATGTTCACATATGTATATAAAACACTTAGCTAAGAAATATTTTTAAAATATTTTCTTACATTTGGCATTTACAATGGGAAATACAATATAAATTGAATGTACTTGTTATGGTGCTAGTGAAACAAAAATATATGAAATATCGTAGGTGCCATAAATTGTCAAATATCGATAAAAAAAAATTAAATAAAAAACATAAAGTCGATTTATTCAAGAAAACAAACAACTCTGTGCAGTCAGATAGGTATTATAGTTCAGTGGCAAAGTGACAAGCAAAAATACAAAATGGTCCTGGAAAGTACTATGATATGGTAAATAAATGTTTTTATGTCGGGAAAATGGTTATACTAATTAAAATTTCGCTTCTTTATCATCTAGTTTCGACAACAGTGATTACCAACGCAACGGTGACTACTTTCCCACCCGTTTAAATGTACAGAAAGACGGCATCAATCTCGTCTGCCTCACCAAGCTGAGATCGAACCCCGAGAATAATGTTGGTCTAATGACCCTATCAGAGTGCGCATTTATTTATTTATAATTTCTTGAGTATATTAACATTTTCTTTATTTCCAGCACCGTTGAAGTGCTGGCCACACTAACCAGCGATGTCGGTCGCATATTCTCAAAGATGCATTTGATTCAGCCAAAGGGTGAAATAAATCTTCTAACTGGAATTCGAATTGCTCATTTGGTGTTAAAGCATCGTCAAGGCAAAAATCATAAAATGCGCATCGTTGTCTTTGTTGGGTCACCAATCAACAATGATGAGGCAGAGCTCGTTAAGCAAGCCAAGCGTTTGAAAAAGGAGAAAGTAAACGTGGACATTGTCAGCTTTGGCGATCATGGAAACAATATTGAAACATTGACGGCTTTTATTAATGCTCTGAACGGCAAAGACGGAACTGGCTCCCATTTAGTAAGCGTTCCTAGAGGCTCAGCGCTATCCGATGCCTTATTGTCGTCGCCCATAATACAAGGCGAGGATGGCATGGGTGCAGCTGGATTGGGCGGTGCCGTCTTCGAATTTGGTGTCGATCCCAATGAGGATCCAGAGCTGGCCCTCGCATTGCGCGTGTCTATGGAGGAGCAGCGCCAACGCCAGGAAAGTGAGCAGCGTCGTGCTGACTCTGCTGGGGGTGCTGAAGCTGCACCTCCCTCGGTTGCAACTAGCGGCGAGAGTGGCACTGCAGGCCCAGCCGTAACTCTTCCAAATTCCAACTCTGAGGAAGCCATGTTGCAACGTGCGTTGGCTTTATCGACTGAAACACCAGAGGATAATTTGCCTGATTTCGCCAACATGACTGAAGAGGAGCAAATCGCTTTCGCCATGCAAATGTCTATGCAAGATGCAGCTGATGATACTGTGACTCAGCAAGCCAAACGTCCTAAAACAGAGGATGCCGCTGCCCCCATGGAGGTTGATGAGGACTATTCAGAAGTGATTGGTGATCCGGCATTCTTACAGAGCGTTCTTGAAAATCTCCCTGGCGTCGATCCCCAATCCGAGGCAGTGCGTGACGCTGTCGGTTCTCTCAATAAGGATAAGGACAAGAAAACCGATGGCAAGGATGAGCAAAATAAATAAACTACAAGTATATATTTTTAAATTTGCATTAAAAAGAAATCATAAGTGAGCTAATATCTCTTAATATATTATGCAGATTATGTTCATGCTTCTAATAAAATAACACATATATTACCACAGGGAACGTCGTTGTTTGTTACAGCTATTTCCATATATCCCGTTGTACCCCATTTCCCCTCGCTGGCCAATAAAACATCAGTAAATAGATACCGCGGCTGTTTAGCGCTTTGTGTAGTATTTTTTATATATTATAATATTTTTCAATCTACATTTATAAGCAACATTAATAGTATTAAAGCGTGCCTGCTATGTCGGATTTACTTTCCACCCTTGTAGTCACGGATGTGGTAGAGCACCCAACCGGGAATGAACAAGGAGGCGACGCACATGCCACCACCGAGAATCACTTTCTCCTGCAATTTATTAAAATATTTGCATATTGAATTATATGATTATAGGACTCAAAAAATACAATCGAATGGGTTTACGTAACCCAACGAAAAACTATCAGAATTACTCACCGCTGTGGAGACGTGATTTGTTGGTGGTCCGGAGACGACGGATTGACAGCGCCTTTGCATGGCTCCACGAATCGCGGGCACCAAAAGTTTAGCAGCACTATTTTGGAACATTTTTAATGCAGAAATTGTCCTATTCCTTCTAAATCGATGGTGGTAATAAGTGCTCGATAGGGATGGCAAAACTACAACGATAGCAAGTTTTTTGCTGAGGCTAGTAAAAATCGATAGCTTTACGAGTGCCCGTACTCTGACATTGAAAAATAAGATACTAAACCTCATTAAATTAAAATAAAATTTTTTTATTAAATATTAAAAAAAAAAAATTAAGGAAATGTAGATTTTTTTGAGACGGCTTAGCAATTTATTATTTTCTGATTAACTCAATATTACAAATCATGTTAAAGATACTTAAGCTACATTTTCTGTAAAAATGTAACGATTACAATAATGATTATTTAGTAAAAAGTGGCACTGTTTAGTTTTATTGGGATAATAATTGATATTTTCATTCAGTATTAAATATAAGTGTATACTGAACAATTTTTTTCATTGATTGTTTATATAGCTTTCGAATTTCATTGTTAATGTGTTCCACATATGAATATCGCAATGTTTTAAACAGATGAGATAAAATTCTAATTGTTCAGATATTTTAATTAATTGATATTTAAAACTCATCCACACAGATAACAGAGGGTTATATAAATATATATTTTTTTTCGTCCTGAAGCAACATATTCAGTTGGCTTAAATATTCGAATTACTGCAACGCTATTTTTCAATCTTTACATATGTATATAATTAAATATTTTTTGATTACAATCTACTATTTCACACCAATACATATTGGACATAAGTTTAAAGTTGCATTTACTTTATAGTTTATCATTTAGCATTTTCACTTAATAATTAGTTCAATAGTTAAGGCCAAATATTTTAGAGCCAGTTATTTGTTACATATTTTGTTAATACACATATATGTAGTTATTCAGATCTACATGTTAGCATACATATACATATAACATATCCATCCACTTTTCTTTTCAATTTATGATGTCTGCTGAGTTAGGTTCTATAGAGATCTCTCTATACATGATTGATGTATGTGCGAAGCAGGTTATTTTCGTTTTAATCCTACTTGTTATTTAAAGAAATAAAGCTGAATTGTGAGAGTTGTATATGTATGAATATAATGTTATGTGGAATGATAAATCATAGTAAACAAGAATTTTGCTTCTATTACTTTTAGCTTTGAAATATATCAATCTAATAATTCGTTTTGTGGTTAATTTATTTGAATTTGTTTTATGTTTTCTATGATATTTGTTTCTTTTTATAACAATTGATAACATGACATAAAATATCTTAAGTATATATGTAGGCTTTTTTCTTTTTGCAAAGATCATTATAATCGAATAAATAAAAATAGAATATAGAATATATTGAGATTACACAGAATGTTTGCTGCATTTGAATTATATATAATATAATATATCTAATTAGGTAATAAGTAGTTCTCGTAACAATACAAACGATAGATTCTGTAGACAAAAACAATTTTACATTTCCATTCCTTTTTTTTTTTCATTTGTTTAAATACATGTATGTTTTTATGTGCATGAGCATTTGAATATATTCCTGTGTGCGCATCTATCTTATTTTTAAGTAATCTTTAAAGGACAGTAAGTGGAAAACATCATAAAAAACTCGCTTATTTTTTATGTTTACAATTCAGTCTGAAAGGCATAGTTGTGTATACACATTTTCATATCACCTATTTTGAATAATTCACTGTTTAATGTATCCTGCTTTTTGTTTTATTATTAAAATATTTTTCTTTTTGCTTTTTCTTTTTCTCTTGTTTTTATAAGTGATTTACAATTTTAATTGCTTAAATTTAGTTTCAACCGCATCTTTTGGATTTGCTTTTTATCTCTTTACAATTTTGTTATTCTTTGCGTTTTGCGGACATTTTTCTGTTGATTTCGTTGCATTAAGTTGGGCAAAAAATATATATATATTTATTCCGTATGTAAACAAAAATTTGGTACTTAAATGATCTCTTACTTCTAATTACACATTTGATTTTTTCATGCAGTAATATTTATATATATATATATATATATATATAGATATATATATATATATATGTATATATATATATATATATATATATATATATATATATCAGCATTGTATGGTTATGTTACTTTTGCTTCTCTTGTTATTTAACTTTTAGTTATGCATATGTTACTCATAGTTGCTCCGCTAATATATTATTGATTATTGTTCTTCACGCGAGAAAAGCTTATTCCTATTCTTCATCGGTGAAATCGGAGCTTTCGCTAATATCACTTGAAAAGAGTTCCAGCCAATGATAATCGCGCCGATCGACATATTCCCAGAGATAAATCTACGATAAACAGGAAATTAACGATAAATACATATATATGTTTCTCTATTGTAAAGAGAAACGTTAAATAACATTTAAGTAGACTCGTATTGTAATATTGTTGACAATTGTTAATTTATATGCAAAGTTTGACATACTTACATCAAGTAAATCCATTAGCTGATTTTGGCTATGCAACTTTCGAGCTCGCTTTGGCAAACCAACATCCACAATATCACCGTTAGCTAGAGCGTGTTTATAGAAACATTTGTTGCCAAATGGACATTTGCCTTCGCCTTTCTTAAAATATTTGCAATCCTTGGCGCCGAGCGCTGCACGATAATCATTAAGCAGCTTATCCTTTTCCTCTTTAGTTTCAACCCAATATGCGCTGGGGCAAACAAAGTCAGAACAGACGCGACATTCGGGGCAAGCTCTGAAATGTGGAGCGTATTAATGATAAGTAAATTTCTAGTATTAAAATAATCAATTAGCATTCAATAATTGTCAAAGAAGCTTTGATTAAACAAATCTTACCGAGTAATTTTATGCTCAAACTGCTTAGCCTGTCGCCATGTACGGATGCACTCCAAGCAAAAGATATGATTGCAGTTGGGCAGAATACCAAATCGTTTCTCTCGACCAGCCTTTTCCATGATGGTATCGAAGCAGATGCCGCACGTTTTATCCTTGGATTGGGCAATCGCAAAAGATAACTCCATTGCCTGTTCGTGCTGTTGCAAGCATTCGCGTTTGTGTTTCTTGCGCTGAGCTTGGTCCGTGGGATGCAGGCAGTATTGGTCGCACATCTCGCATAGTTCCATATGTATGCGATAGGGACAATACTCGCCATAGGGGCATGGGCTCTCATATGGACAAACCTCCTCCAAAGATTGCGGTTCCCCATGCTTAATGAAAACGTCAATGTCATTCATGGAAGGACCACCGACAATTTCCGCATATGAGATTCCACTTTGCACAACGGCACTGCTAGTAACAGTAGCCGCAGCCTCATCTGCCTCAAGATGATAGTCCTTTAGACTTTTCTTACCGGGCACAAAGATCGGCGCATTTACCCAATTGCGTCGACTGGTGCTAGGAAATACGGCATCACCATCAGCATCCACATCTGTCTCGGCATCGGTGACTGAATTTGTGTCGCGGGCACGCTGCTCACTTTCGGGTCGGCCTTGAGTCAAATCATGAGAGAAGCGACAAAGGTCACCGAATCGACAAATGCCTCGTACATAATATCTGCATATCCTTTGGCTACGTCCAGGCAAATTGTTCAAAACAGGAGCTTCTGCGACGGTGGCGGAACTCATTTTGCACTTGCAAAAGTTTGTACAGATGATCTGACCAAACTAGAAGTTCTGACCTGAAACGCTCGCAAATTTGATTATATCCTCGATAAACTCAACCTATCGATATACATGCGTACATGTGTGTTGAAGTGTCTACATATGTATGTATATGTATATGGAGCAAACACAATTAAGATGTCGCAATAACTCCTCTTTTTGCGTTTTACGAAACTTGATTTTTAATGTGTACACTATATATATATATATATATATATATACATATACATATATATTAAGAAAAAGCTCAACAAATTTTATAAATATTTCAATACACAAACATATGTAAACGTTTTTTCTCTGGATACAAATACGTATATTTAAAAATGTATATGTACATATTTAGATACGTATATATGTACGTAAGTGTCTACTTCTGAATAAAAATGCACATGAAACTTTCTGTTCTATTTCAAAACAAGCACGCCTATACTTTGGCTGCCTGGCGTACAATATTTGAATTTTAATTATTATTGTTACTGTTACTATGTTGATTAAATAAGAACACTTTATTATCTTACGTTTTTTTTTTTTTTTTTGCAAATTGATGCTCACAAAATTTTAACTAAGGATGGGGGTAAAATTATGGTATATCGACAAAATCTGATAAATTAAATTCGATTATTTTTTGCGATAGTTATGCTTGACAATTTTTCAAAAGTATGTCTGACATTTAAAATTAAATTATTTGACTTTTATTGAAATAGTTATATATTATAACTTCATTACAAGTTTACAAAATTAAGAAAAAATAAATATCGTTGCCAAGTAGAATGTCTATCGATATTCACGACTGTTGTAATTCCAGACCAGCTGATTGCACTAATTTTTGTTTTGTTAACATGATTCTATGAAATCGGATTCACAAATCATATTTGAATTAAAATGTCTGGTGAAAATAGAAAAAACTATGTTTGTGTTAGCTGTGGCAATCCAGCTCGCGAATTGATTAAAAAATACAGCAATACTGTTAAGCCGACTCACTGTGTAAGTACGCTTTGTTTCAACAATATGATTATTCTCAGATATGTATATGCATTTATAGGATAAATGCCATCAGATAACTGATAAATATATAGAAGTTGAAGAATTCATTATCCTAATAGATGCTCTGCTTCTTGTCTCTGCCGCATTTCGACATATGATTTGCAATGGAAACTTTAAGGTGAGTTGTCGGCTTTTTAAAACAATATTGAATACTAAGATTAAGTAATTATAGCTGTATTGGAAGATTTCACTCGTTGTCCTCTTATTGGAATCATTCGCTTTATGCAGACAGAAGCGAGGAGATGGATCCAACACTGCACTGCACGAGAAGGGGTTTTACATGTGTACACTGCAAAATATTGGTGGTACACAATCTTTAATCATTACTATTTCTCAACTATATTTATTTACATATTTCTATACTTACAGAATATCTTTTAATAACGGTGCTGCTATTTTTTATTACTGCACTCCTCAATATGCGGCAGCTGACTAAAATCGGATTGGCGTCTGTTACACTGACTATTTTGAAAGTAGTAGCCATTTCCAATTTTTCCAAGTTCTTCCTGCTGCCCATATTGGTGTGGCGCAGTAATACGACAGATTTTGGACGAAACCTGCACTATATGTTGGTAACGGGTCACCATCTGTGCTCATTAATAATGGCTTACAATGTTGTTGGCATTAGTAATAGCCATCTTCGCTGGCTGACCATAATTTTAGTCATTTGTGCTTTTGCTATTAAAGAGTACGTTAGATATTTGGCAGCATTTAAGATGGAATTGTATTTGTCATAATACTAGTTATAAAACGGTTAGATATTTAAATACCTGAAATGAATGAAATAAAAAAAGTACTTTAAACTATTTGGTATATATGGTATTTATAAATGGTCACTGGTCTCTTTGGATTAGTTTTATCGTTCCTACAGCCCTGGTACTTGCAATAATCGGCCGAGTTCTGTCAATGTCGCATGCAGAATTTATGAGAATTATAAAATGCTTATTTTGCTTATTTCTATTATGCAAAATTGAAAATAAATTTTGAGAAATCATTTTTATTATCATAATATGAATAATTTCAATTTGATATCAAATATCGCGAAGTAAATCAATATCTACGCATATTTTTAGGCACGTAATGTGTGTTCTGATGATCTAAAAAGAAAGCAAACGTGTTATTTAATAATGTAAGACGCAACACAACAAGTGAGTGTGAATATTGCAAATAACTGTCAAAGAAAAAAGAAAAAAAAAAAAACATAGAAAGTGAAGTACGGACGATAAAATTAAATATTGGTAAGTCTATAGAACAAATAAAATGACCCACATACATACATAAAAATACATACATATATGTACATGTACATGGGACATTTTGCGTGTATTAACATACACATGTAAGTTGGACTACATTGTTGCCGCAAGCAAAATTGTTTTTTGGCTTCTCGACGTAAATTGTTTGAATTACACATATTAAAAAAAAATAAATAATGATGCATGTATGTTTATAAATACGTGTACTCCATAAATGATAAACTTTTATTTCAAAT
Source organism: Drosophila borborema (assembly GCA_030914335.1). NCBI lineage: Eukaryota > Metazoa > Arthropoda > Insecta > Diptera > Drosophilidae > Drosophila > Drosophila borborema. The sequence goes on from JAUESP010000310.1 coordinate 16,285,708, forward strand.
TGCATTAGATATGAACATGACAGCTCATTCATGTTAGCAATGTGACCGGTTAAATATAGTATTTTTTAAATAATTCAAATATATTGCAATCGTCTGTTTAAATAGAAAAGATTCTATTGATTCCGCATTGAAGGAATTGTATAAACAATTTTTAATAGCTTATTCTAAACTATATGCGCACATTTCGAAATCCAAAGCACTGGTAAAATATCAACACACCGGCTTGTTATCAATAAAGTTAACTTGCTTAAATCAATTAAAAAAAAAAAAATCAAGCACGATCTGCAAAGTATCCAATATGATATGCTTTTTTATTTTAAATATACAATTATGGTATTTTGCACGTAAGCAAGATTGGTCACACATAAAATATAACCTTAAAAATGGCAAGTGACAAATTTCTTTTTTGTTCATTTTAAGCTACTAAAACGTTATCGACGATAATAAAACTCAATTTTCTGGAGTACCTCCACTTGAAGCACTCGATCTGCTTTTCGTTGATATGATAAATAATGGATACATCATAAAAACGGTCTGACGTTTCTGCTTTCACATATGCAACGATGTAAATATTATAAGCAAAAAGTGAAAATTACAAATCAACAGACCAACCGACCAACCAACCGTCGACCGCATTGATACACACATATGTACATAATTGTACATACATTTATTAATATAACTCCGAAAGGCAAAGATCACGTAGAGTGTCAACTCAAATGTCATCTATATCGGTTGTGTTTGCGAGTTTTGTTGTAAAACTCTGCACTAAGTACTCAAACTCGCGAAGGACAGAGCTCAAAGTTAACAAGTGAATCGATTGCAATAAACAACATATATCGTGAATTTGGATAGGTAGATATTGGCACACATTTATATATATATATATATACATATATATATAAATAAAAAGGCGTGGAAAATGCATTCCTCGTCTGCGGCGTCGAGCGCACTAGTGGAATACTCCGATGTTAGTTCGGAGGATTTCTCTGATCCCGAAACTGGAGAAATTGACTCGGAATCTGCATTAGCTGGCCGAGGAGCAGGAATTTCAAACGCTTCCAATCGAAAACCGGAAAATCAGACAAGAAAACAGAATTCGAACGCCGTTTTGCGCAGTACCAAGAACAATGACTACAGGTAAATAAATGAATAAGAAAATGTCATTTCAATAACAAACTGTCATTTTGTAGGAAAATACGAACTGAGGAGAGTGAAGATATGGCCTCGATTCTTGCCGTTGGTTCAAGATCACGGCAAGTTTCAGTTGTGGGCAGCAGCGGTAGTAGGGTAAGCATCGGCTCCGTCACCGAAAAACAGAATCATCATCATCGTAGTGAGATCAGTTTGACGCCAGCCAAGAGCTCAAAGGAGGAGCAATGGGATCGTGAACTCTACATGTCTAGCGATACGATAGATACGGATGAACTGGAGGCGGAGATGAAACGGCAGAAGCGTAAAAAACTAAAGAAGGACAAGCATAAGCACAAATCAAAAAAGAAGTCAAAGAAGCGTAAGAAGAAGCGAGCGAAGTCATACTCAAGCATTGATTCCCTTTCGGACAGCAATCTCAATTCATTGCTGGACAGGCATAGTCGCTATACGCCGCCAACGGTACCGAATCGAACCAAGAGTGCCGAGCGTACAGTCAGTGCCTCTGTGCCTTCGTATACGCCTCACAAAGACAGTCAAAGCAGTCCCATATCAGTGGGCACTCCGCCTGCCCGACGTCCAAATAGCAGTAATAATGCCTATTATGGCGAAGTAATCGCTGCTCCAAGTACTCCACTAGGCAGCAGTCTACAGGTGACGGTAACCAATAAAACAACAAGCAGTCGGCATCGATCCCCACAAATACGTTCCGGCGGTGGCGTTGGTGGTAGCAGCAGCGGCCAGCGTTACGCCACATCTCCGCGCACGCCTCCTCAGTTGCTTAGCCACTCGCATTCATCCACTGGTGGTGGCACTGGTGTTGGTGGCGGGAGCAGCGCACGTGACTCACGTAGCTCTCGCTATGTGCAGAGTCCACTGAAAGATGATCATCGATCGGGCAATGCGTATGTGTCCCGATATTCAGGCGGATCAATGGGTGGCCAGAACAGCAGTCTCGATGCGAGAAAATTGAAACGCATGTCACCAGGTAAGCGAGCACAAGTGAATCAAAAGAGAGAAGAGTCTGCTAATTTTCTTGGTTTTACAGAGGTGGATCGCTATCACCATCAACCGAGCACGCCGCCTCACAAGCGACGAAAGTATAGCGATGGACGAGATGCATCTATGCCGTCGTCTATGGCCCCATATGAGCACGGCAGGCACCATGCTGTTAAATATGAACGCTACAGCAGAGATAGATATTCAAGGCGGGTGTCCAGGTAGGGAATTGTGTACGAAATCATAAGCAGCATATACTAATTAAGCGTTATGTTTAGGAGTCCCAGCGTTCATCGTATGTCACGCAGTCGACTCTCGCCTGGCGGAGGAGGCAACGGATCAGGCAACAGTAACATGTATCGTCAGCGAAGTAATAGTAGGCATAGACACAGCAAATATGGCGCACCTCATTCACCTTCGCCACCGTTGCCGACGCGGTCGTCTTCCAAACGGGGTTCGGGCAGTGGCATTGGCATCTCCAATGATCGCTATTCCTCGCGTTCTCCGCGACAAAGTTCGCGCTACTACGAGTCATCGCCACCTTCACCGGTGGGCGCCTCGGCCTCGACCTCACATCACCATCGTCGATCGCCAAGGGGTCATCAGCATCATCGCAACAGTAGCCGGAAACGCACTCCTAGCTCAGGAAGCAGTCGTAGCTCGGAGTCGCCCTCCCGTTCGCCAACATCGCGTGATCTAAAGTACAAGCGCGAGGAATATATAAAAAAGATAAGCGAGACTAGCTTATTTGCTGAGTTGGTTAAGGATCGGCATAAGCGGCAGAAGGCGCTTAAGGAGATCATCGAACGACAGGAAGAGAACAGCAATAGCAACGGTGCTTTGACTATCAACGAAAACAGTTCCTCGGTAGATGGTAATACGCCCAACGTTGCGGACAATCGATCAACCTCTTATATGGCAGTCCAATCCTCCGCTGGCGCAACACCAAACGGAATTGTCATTGGCGGTGTTGGCGGAGGTGGTGGTGCTAAGTCTGATTTGGACTTGAACAACATTCCAATGCCAATCAAAGATACGGAGGCGCTAAAACTAAATTCTAATGTTGCTGACGGAGATGTAACAGATGCCTCTTCAACAATTGCCGCGCTGACGTTCAAAATGAATGCCAATCAAAAACCGAAGAGTCTTACGGCCTTACCCATGCCACCCGGCATGACTGTGGCCGATTTAGAGAACGCACCAACCCCGTCCCCTCCAGATGTTAACAAACAAGCGACGCCGAAATCAACAAAGAAGTTTTCCCCAGACGATAAGAATCTAAATACCAGCAGCATCAATGCCAATGTCAATAAGAGCCTTTTGAATCTGCCAATGCCGCCCGTTATACCGGGCAGTGAGGAGTTAAGTGGCGACGATGATGTCATCGACAGTCCCGAGGATTTTGATACGCCCAGTGGCAATAGTAACAGCTTAAATGTAAGTGCCAATACAAATACATCACATGCTGCTACCCGTCGACGTCCAGTGATACTCAATCGGCGCGACTCGCGCAATAATGTTAGGGATTGGGGTGAACGATGTGTGGATGTTTTCGAGGTGATTGCACAGATCGGCGAGGGTACATACGGACAGGTAACCTCTAAAACGAGCATTTTCTTGATGATACAAAATTCATTAAATATAATTATTTACATTTTAGGTGTATAAAGCACGTGATCATCATACCAATGATATGGTAGCATTGAAGAAGGTTCGATTGGAACACGAAAAGGAAGGTTTTCCCATAACGGCTGTGCGCGAAATCAAAATATTAAGACAACTCAATCATCGCAACATTGTGAACCTACATGAAATAGTAACGGATAAACAGGACGCAGTTGAGTTTCGTAAGGACAAGGGCTCCTTCTATCTGGTATTTGAGTATATGGACCACGATCTCATGGGCCTACTAGAGTCGGGCATGGTTGACTTTAACGAGGAGAACAACGCAAGCATTATGAAACAGCTATTGGATGGCCTTAATTACTGTCACAAAAAGAATTTCCTTCATCGAGACATAAAGTGTTCCAACATATTAATGAACAATAGGTACCCTCTTAAATTGGTCTCTTTTAATTTCTGTATTTTAAATCAATATTATTTTTTTTTAGGGGTAAAGTTAAGTTGGCAGACTTTGGATTGGCCCGTTTGTACAATGCTGAGGACCGTGAACGTCCGTATACGAACAAAGTAATAACACTCTGGTATCGACCACCGGAGCTGCTGCTTGGCGAGGAGCGTTATGGTCCGTCAATAGACGTGTGGTCATGTGGCTGCATATTGGGCGAACTGTTCCTCAAGCGGCCGCTATTTCAGGCAAATGCAGAAATGGCTCAACTGGAGACAATATCCAAAATATGTGGTTCACCTATTCCCGCCGTTTGGCCAAATGTTATTAAGCTGCCGCTCTTTCACACGCTTAAACAAAAGAAAACACATCGTCGGCGTTTGCGTGAAGATTTCGAGTTTATGCCAACATCAGCACTTGATCTGCTTGATAAAATGCTTGATCTAGATCCGGACAAACGTATTACTGCGGAAGATGCACTTAGATCACCTTGGCTGAAGAATATCAACCCAGATGAGTAAGTGTAACTCTTTATCGGTTAAGTACGAAATGAAATGTTAAGTATTTGTATATATTTAACAGAATGCCAACACCACAATTGCCTACATGGCAGGATTGCCATGAGCTTTGGAGCAAGAAACGGCGTCGCCAGCTGCGCGAACAACAAGAGTCGCTGCCACCAGGTGTCATTTGCTCAGCTAAGTATCAGCAGCACGGCGCTGCGATGGTAGGGGATGCCTAGCATTTACTCTATGCTTCATACTACAATGAAGAAGAGGAAGACTATAAACAGCGAGAAGAGATGGAGTGTGCCTGGTGGCAAAGTTAATACCATCTAAAATTATAACCAATTATAAATAATTGGCAGGGAGACTCGCAGGCAGTTCGGGTTGACATGCTCTACCAAAGCACTCTATTCTTTAAGTCGTCTCTTAAACAAAATAATTAATTTAAGATTATATTTAAATAGTGATGAATTGATAAACAAAACCGCAGAAAACAAAACAAAAATCAAGAGCATTTCGAATTGACCGGTGTATAATATTGTAATATATATGTACTAAATGCAAGCAAATAACCTATTGCAAATTAAATTGTTTATAATTTTTCTAATGCTTAGTATAATATCATAAAAACATATTGGCAATAAACAATGAGCATGAGAAATAACACAATCAATCAATGTATCAAGATTCGTTTAGTTCGCATTGACTTTTATTCTGTTAAACATTTGACTAATTCAAATATTTTTAGTTAACAAACAGATCGGAGAACATCGCGAAGTTCTGAAGCAGTTAAAGGTTAGCATTGTACCATTAAATAAATTGTTATATATATTTATCAATCAATACATATATATATATATATATATATATATATATACAATGCAGAGTATATACATATTGCATAACGCTATAAATAAGTTAGTAATAATAGTATTAATTAATTTAAACAACATACTCATGTTGTCCATATAAAGCTATAAAAGATTATTTTGTTAGGTATTTCAATAAAATTGTAATGATGAATTTATCAAGTAAATGTGTACGAAAAATAACTAACAAGCAAAAAATCACCCATACAGATATTTTAAAAAGCTTATATTTTTAATACATAAACAAAGCCGGATAAGAATAAATATATATGTATGACAAATTACTATATAATAAACAAAAATCTGTGTGAGACTGAAGATAATTGATCACAAACAATTTGTGCAATTTGAATAATGAAAATTTGTAAAAATCATAAAGTACGAAATTCCAAATAACACGCACCTTTTCCTCGAAAAATCCCTAATCAAATGAACGAATTTGGTTTCCAAGTCATATTTAAACACAACATACAAACACATTGTTCTGTAAAGCCGTTGACACAATAGAAATATACACAAAATGCATAACTAAAAACATTGAGTACGAAATCTATTTAAAATATTTTTATTCAATTTTTATGTTTGATAAATGCGAGAATCAAACGCTGGGAAAACAATGCTGTGGATTAACAAATACCATATTATCAGTACTAGAGTTCTGTAATCAAACGGTTAATGGGTTTAAATAAAGTTGCCTAATGTTTACAAATTATTAATATTTTAAATATTGTTTTTAGAATAGCCTAAAAAGCTTTGTAAATTAAAAAAAAAAATTGAGTAATTTTTTCGGCAACAGAATCCTTGTCGACCTGTAATTTTATAGCTTAATTTTTTTATTCCAAAAATATTTCCACTCCTATTTTGTTAAAAAAAATATCGAGTCATAAATGAATCAAATGATCTAAATTTATTTATATCGATAGCAATAAGTCAGTATTTCCAGTGCAGTCTGTACTGCAATAATATAAATTTTTAGTATTTTCCAACACTAGCAAATTGGCGTTCTTCTTTTTAAATGTTTTTGGCTTGTTTTTGTTTATGAGAATAAGAATAAAAAGTGAATGTAAATCATAGTAAACTATGCTACCTTATCGAAATTTCGGAGAAACAATAGATGTAATTAAATGAACATATACAATTTGATGGTACATAACGCAATTGTAATAAATATTTGTGTTTATAGGAATATGAAGTACAGCACCTGCTGGGTAAAGGAGGCTTCGCCTGTGTTTACAAGGCAAAATGTCTGCGAACCCATCAAAATGTGGCCATTAAAATGGTAAATACATAATAAGAAGATCATAATATGAATATTTATATTTAATCTTAATTAAATGCTTACAGATTGACAAGAAGCTCATACAGGGCTCAGGCTTAACGAATCGTGTTAGACAAGAGGTCGACATACATTCCAGGCTTAAGCACCCGTCTGTGTTGCAGCTGTACACGTTTTTCCAGGACGCCAACTATGTCTATTTAATATTGGAACTGGCCGACAATGGTGAACTGCATCGCTATATGAACCAGCAAATGAAGCGTCCCTTCACAGAGGACGAAGCGTCTTCCATACTGCGGCAGGTTGTAGATGGTTTGCTTTACTTGCACTCACACAACATAATGCATCGGGACATATCGCTATCAAATTTGCTGCTCAGCAAGGATATGCACGTGAAAATCGCCGACTTCGGGCTGGCGACCCAGTTGAAGCGGCCTGACGAACGGCACATGACCATGTGTGGCACTCCCAACTATATTTCCCCGGAAGTTGTGTCCCACATGTCCCATGGCTTGCCTGCTGATCTCTGGAGTGTTGGTTGCATGCTTTACACGCTGCTGGTGGGACGTCCTCCATTCGACACAGATGCCGTACAGTCAACACTGAATAAGGTCGTACACTCTGACTATACAATGCCAGCACATTTGTCATATGAAGCACGTGATTTGATCGACAAGCTGTTGCGAAAGAATCCACACGAACGTATTTCCCTGGAGCAGGTGCTCAGGCATCCATTCATGTCGAAGGCAGGCGGCAGCACAATATCATACACAACGTCCAGCTCATCGTCAGACTCTTATGGTCAGAGCATTGCTAGCGGCGATAGCGGCATTGTGACGTTTGCAAGCAGTAAGTAAAAGAGTTTAACAAGTTATCATTATTGACAAATCCTATTCCTAGATGATTCAAAGAACTCACAGCGGCTACGTTCGGTAGAACAGCAATCCATGCCTCAAATGCTGCCACAGATTCAAGAGGAATTTGGCTACTATCAAGAGAATCAAAAGCCGAAATATGCAGCGTTCAGGCTAGGGACAACTGAGGCAGTGGACAACTCGGATATGGACTGGCAGCGCATGACGCCGAATACACAGAAGGACAATTTCTTAGTACACTCGACGCCATCGCTGGCACCTGCACCAGGGGCCGTTAAACCCGATGCTGAGCGCATATCCGTGCCACCATTAAACACACTCCGATTGCAGCCAACACGCTATAAGACGAAAAATGCCATCATGAGTATTGTGGCCAATGGCGAAGTGGTCATCGAGTTTATAAAGTGCAAAAGTAAATTGAATGAAGATCGAATTGTTGATATATGTCGTATTTCCAGCGATGGACGTCGGATAATAATCTATCAGCCAGATCCGGGACGGTAAGAGAGCCTAAGAACAAAGAAAAGAAAAGTTTTAACAAAAATATTTACTTTCAGAGGATTGCCCATAAGAGAGAAGCCATCAGAGCTCCACTCAAACGGCACGGATAATACTTACACCTATGATAACTTACCCAGCAAACACTGGAAGAAGTATGTGTATGCAGCGCGATTCGTGGGCTTGGTAAAGAGTAAAACTCCAAAAGTGACTTACTTTAGCAAATTGGCGAAATGCCATTTAATGGAGAACATGGCCGATTTCGAGATGAGCTACTACTCCGGTGCAAAACTGACCAAGTCTCCCAGTGAAGGTATCAAAGTGCATGATGCCCACGGTGCATTGCTCTCGGACCACTCATGTGCCGAGGCTAAGAGTTTGATTGATCACAGCAATGAATGCTTTGCCCACTGCCTGAGCATCTGCAATGCACTGGAGCTGGCACAAACAGGTAGCAATACATGCTTTCCAGTCACAATTGGAAGGCGACCCATTGCCGAAGTGTTGCCCTCACAACGCTCAGAGAGCCTGAGGGATACAACCAATTTTATATACTCGACGCCCAAGTCGCAGCAGGTAATTAAAGCTCCAAAACCAATTAGTTCTTTAAGTAATATTTTTCTCTTACAGGGCTCAATCAACTTCTCCATTAGCACCATGTCCTCGATGCGTAGTGATAGTGATTTAATTGGCTCTCAGCTGTTGGCTGCTCAACAGAATGTGCCCATTAAGCGGTTGAATATCCAAGGCATTGGAACTGCCACAGAGGTAAGCTTTAGTCTTTATAATAGCTCAACAAATTGGAATTAAATTTGTATTTTCTTTAAGCTGTCTCATGGAGTTGTTCAAGTTCAATTCTATGATGGATCAGTTATTTCCGTTATACCAGAGAGTCAGGGTGGCGGCATAACATATACACAGCCCAATGGAGTTTCCACCCACTTCCCCAACTATGACGAGCTGCCATTGGCTGTTAGGGATCGAGTCTCCCAGCTGCCACAGGTGCAGATGAAGTTGAGGTGTGCTCCTCTGCTGAATGGCAAAAAGTTTGACTGTAACGCGATGAACTCCAAGCCAACGGCGCCCGCACCGTGGCACAATCGCATGCTAATATAGATCTAATACCACCGATAACAAATTAATTTCTTATTTAAGGAAAAAGTAAAATTATATTCTGTATTTTAAGATAGCTATAATGTTTTATATGAATATATATTTTATAAATATTAATTTGATAACAGTTGATATATTGATGTGCATACATTTATGAAATTTAATATGAACGCTTCGGTATTTTCAACTTCTGTCTGAGACAGAAACTTTTATAATAAAATACATGAATTAAAATATTTGTAAAAAATAAATATTAATTAATTGATAATAAAATAAAAAAAAATAAAAAAAAAAAACTGTTTGCTAAGTAAACTTTTATTTAATAAATACGAAATTAAATATAAAATTAAACGTAAAAAGTGTTGTTGTCTAATTTAAAAATATCGTTTATTTAAAACCTTGTCACAAACATCGATATACAATTAAAACCGATACAATTCTAACATCACTAGTATATTTTGTACATACACACGAACTCAGTGTTTTTGACAGTGCTGCACAGTTTGCTTTAAGTTTTGTTTTATTTTATTCCTGGGCTCACAAGCTCAGCAATAAATGTTCGTGTAATAAAATAGAAAAGTTAAAAAATAGCTCAAATGAATTACAAAACCTAAAATTCAATACATAATTTCCACGTATTATTTAGTGATTTACGTGTTTCTTTTGGCTTAATCGCGCAGAGTCTGGCCTATAGCTCAAAAACTGGTTTCTGTTGGCTTCGTTAGTACCAACTAACACCTCCAACCACATTCATTCAGCGAAACACACACAAATATATTACGTTTGTACACATGTAAACAAAATAACTGTAAGCAATTGCAATACCAAGCCCGCGCAATATCCTGCCAATAAAACTGCTTGAACTGCTTTCGATTTCAAACTTGTAATTGAATTAAACAGGATTGTTAAATAAAACAAAATGCGTAAGTTTTTGCTCAATATAAATGTTCACGTATTAACTTAATGGCCTAGTTTTTAAGAAACGATGCAGTTCCATTTGCATGTGCGTTTTAAACATGCAAAGCTCGCGCTGAAAGTGTCTTGAATACATACATATATACATATATATATATATATATATATATACATACACAAAGGTAGACAACAAACATGTATGTATGTATGTATTCAACTTCTTTTGCTACCCTTTTCCTTCCTCCTGTGGAATAATAGAGTTATTCTCTGCTCTTGGTCTGATCGCTTAACAATTTTAATACATGAAAGGTTGGATAAGATTATCAATACGTAATATATAAATAAATGTTAAATCCGTTCCCAATTAATAATAATCCTTCTTGTTAATCTGAAAAAATACTGAAACAGAAATGGAAGTTAATTTGTACAAAATACCAATAGTATTAAAATTCCTACTTGATGAGAAAGACTAAGTACGAGGTCAGTCCAAAAAATTACCCAAATATATAAAATAAGAATAATAATATAAATAATAAAATAAAATAAAAAAGCCTATGACTACAAGTTACAAGTTGCAAATTAAATCTTTGACGTTGCATACACTTTAATGCTTAGATTTACGCTTAGTAAATATTCAAAGTTAATTTTAGTTCATTTCACATTGTCGATCTGAACTTTAGCGCAACTTTAATCCGTTTAATTAAATGAAGAGCTGCCAATTGACATATGTATGCATTTTATACACATACATACTTATATGTACATATATGCATGTGTTTAAGTATGTTTGTGTGTTACATGTCGTACGTGACCTTTTAATTGACTACTTCAATTGACAAAGAATAAGACTTCAAATTTCGAATTCGAAAGACCATTGTCAGTTAACAGATGGTCAACAGTTCAGTTCCTCTGCCCAATTTCGAAAGAGAGTAAAACTGATAAGGCGTATTAGATAAAACGTTCTTGTTGCTCGCTTACGCTCTCTCTCTCTCTCTCTCTCTCTCGCTCTTTCTGTATTTCTACAAATAAACTGGCTCCAACCGCACCTCAATACGAGCGAGCAGCAGCAACAACAATGAACGATAATTTGCTCAGCACGAAATCGAAATTCTCAGTACTCACACACATGCAGACAGAAAGCAGTGAGCAGAGAGTGGAGTCGAAGTCAAAATTGAAGAGAACGATTGCCGTCGAGTGAGTGAGAAAGGGCTCACTGGATACACACAAGTAGACTACGCAGGCCAAGAGCGAAGCTTCAGTCGGTTTGTTCTCGGTGACGTCGAAGCGTGAGCGTGATTCACATTTTGTATTAAACTAATTGAAAGAAAGGAAAATAACATGCAGTGCACATTTAAAGAGCTTTAAAAATACTTGTCAACAAATAGAAGAAGAGACATAAGATCTGGAAAACCAATATTCAATAGATAATTTATTGTGCAACATGTCTGGCAAAGGGAATAACAATAATCGCGATCGCATTCGAGATCCACGCGAAGAAATTCTGCTCGAAACGAACTTCGAAGATGATGGTGGGGTACTCACGCGTGCCTATAACAATAATCCCTACCAGAATCGGCGACACAGTGCCTACCTGTCGGATCGCTCCTTGGATAGGTACACTGAACGGGGTGGTGAAGGTAGGCCGAGGGCTAATATACATATAAATATAACATGGCACAGAATATGGCTTACGCACTATTTATTTTGTCGTTGTCCCACCTGCATTTCGTGTACCTTATCACTACGCTTATCGGGGCTATATCTATGTTCATATGTGAGTGTATGCATACATGCGTACATACATAGATGTATGTGTATGTTTACCTCGCACCAATTCGTCACCTTATTACATACAGTAAATTACAAGCACAAGCGGAAATTATGTGCTAAAGTTCGTATTATGCACCGTTTACCAACACTGAAATTTAAAACTAGCATTGACTTTAATGGTCTAAGATCAAATATTGTAATTGCATTTATATTCGTTTCTATTTTCTGTACTGTAAGTCCTGTTACTCTCGTTTTTCATTAATTATTTCTATTTTTATTCCTGTCCAGCGGACTGCTGCCAGTCATGCATGGCACGCATACCCTATGCAACGCTAATAGCGACGCTTATGTGTCTGCTGGGCGTTGGCATCTTCTGTGGCACAATGTATCGCGGAGCCTCGCTGACAGTTATTATGATGGATCAAGTCTTCCACCTCCGACTGATTTGGTAAGCTCTTGTACTGCTAATTGTAACTTGTATTCTAATTATATATATTTTTCAGGATCGAGGCTGTGCAGATGATATTTATCATAATTGCTGTTGGTATGGCTGCTCTGGGCTTTATGATATTGTTCGTCGGCTTTCTGGCAACGGGTGCAACACGCTATAAGGTCTATCGCGCGTGGCGATCACGCGTCGGCGGTCGCATCTCCTGTGCAGTGCTCATGGGCATTACGTATTTGCTTAACTTCGTGTGGACGCTCATTTTATGCTTCTTGGTTATTGTGACGTTCATTTACACCATGTTCTGGAACATGTGCTCAAGTGTTGAGCAGTCGTTAAGCTGCATTGATTTGACGCAATTTCGTAAGCCGATAACTAAAAAGCTCTTTTAAAGATTTAAATTAAAATAAATGTACTTCATTTGCAGATTTCATGTTTCCGCCTAATACGAAGCTCGAGGACATGAAGGTGTGTGAAAAGTACGAGATCAAGGCATTCTGCAAGGATGGCGTTGAGAATGCTGAGGTCATGTTCATTTTGGCCACGCTGTCCACACTTTTGGTCATTCTTAGTCTTGTCCATTATTTGATGTGCCTCTCGGCCAATTATGCACATATTCGTGACCATGAAAAGTTCCAGGAATTGCAAGAGATCCAAAATCTCAACGAGCTTGAGTATAGCGCAACATCAAAGGACCGCTTCTAGGATTTATTTAAAACTATTCGATTCGAGCTTCATCACAGAGGCACAAAGACACAGAAATGCAACGAAATTCATTTATAGCTTTAGGAATTTTGTTTTTATTCGAAATTATGGATAATCTGTTTCGTTCTATTAAGATATTATTGGTTAATTTATTGTTCTATATATTTTAATATAAATTTCGGCACAAAACGCCGGTCAAAGACACACAAATTTACACACTTTATAAGAACTGTATTTATATATACATCTACATCACAGAAGTATCGTAATTATACACATTATCCTGCCCACCACTGAAAAACATTCCAATAGAGGTTTTTAACAAATTTAATGTTCAAATGTTCTTACTATGAACGAGAGAATATATTTTCCGTCCACAAATGCTTATTTTTAATTGGCTAAGATTACCCTAATTCCATATCTGAACTATGTTTATTTAGCTTAATATTTTGTACGCTAGTTTGTGGTTTTTGTTTTTAAATTCATATAGCTAATATAAGATCAATCAAATATTTGCAAATGTTTAAGTACGCATGCTTATATATATATATATATATATATATATATATATATATATATATATATATATATATATATATATATATATTACATAAATTTATATAATTATGCATTAATTACATAATAATATTCATATGTATATAATTACATACAAATAAAGAATTTTTAATAATTTACGCAAACTAGAATGATTGCATTTTTATTTATCAAAATTAATTTAACTGGATGGGGTCTCAGCTCATCCATTTAAATCGTAACGGCTAGACTGTCTTTCGATAAAAAATCAACGGCTGCACTTATTGTACTATCGATTGGAATTTTATTATTTAAATGTTTATAAACATTAAGAATTTTATTTGTTTCCATATTATTTACTTTAACTATTTTCCTTTTTTCGATTATTGATATACGTCAATAATTTTCCAGACTGTTGACATGTATCGATAGCGATAATCGACTGTCAGCTGGTTATTTCGTAAGATATTAATAAATAACAAATGCGAATATTTAAAAAAAAAAGTATACATTTAAACGACAATGTTGCGAAAACTCAATGCTCCAACGACTACTTTGGTGGTTAGTATTATTACTTAAAGAAACATACATGGAGATTAATTTTTGGTTCAATTCGCAGCGAGCAGCATCGACACGCTCCGAAAAATTGGAAGAAATTCGTGAACGGTTATCAAAGGGCCCAAATTTTCAAGATTTTATCCAAAATTCAGACGGTGTTAAAGAGGACTGGGAGAACTACGATGGCAAATTGCGTCGCGAAAAGGGGGAGAACCAACAATTGCGTTTGCCGCCATGGCTAAAGACAACAATCCCAATGGGCAAGAATTATGCGAAGATCAAGTCTCAGCTGCGAGAGCTCAAGCTGTCGACAGTATGCGAGGAGGCGCGTTGTCCCAACATAGGCGAGTGCTGGGGCGGTGGCGAGCATGGTACACAAACGGCGACAATTATGGTAAGACCTCTTTGACCTGTGATCGTTGCTGATAGCTGATAACACTAATATTTTGTTGATCAGCTCATGGGGGACACTTGCACCCGCGGTTGTCGCTTTTGCTCGGTAAAAACTGCTCGAGCGCCGCCGCCGTTGGATGTCAATGAACCTGTGAATACGGCTAAAGCAATTTCATCTTGGGGCCTGGATTATATAGTGCTGACATCAGTGGACCGCGATGGTAAGGTTACAAAAATTTTAACCACCAGTCATCAATTTATGTTGGGATTTAAATCTTTTGCAGATCTTCCTGATGGTGGCTCCAAACATATTGCAGAGACAGTGCGTGAAATTAAGGCACGGTAAGTAACATTCAATTGTGGCTACTTAATAAATATTCTAATAATGTTTTTTTTTTTTTACAGCAACTCCAACATATTTGTGGAGTGCTTAGTTCCTGACTTTCGTGGAGATTTGGCATGTGTGAAGACAATTGCGAGTTGCGGTCTTGATGTGTATGCACACAATATTGAAACAGTGGAAAAGCTAACACCATTCGTGCGTGATCGCCGTGCTCACTATAGGCAGACGCTTCAAGTGCTGCGCGAGGCCAAGAACTTCAATCCGAATCTCATCACAAAGAGTTCCATAATGCTGGGCCTAGGCGAAACGGATGCCGAAGTGGAGCAAACTATGGTGGACTTGCGAGAGGCTGGCGTTGAGTGTTTGACCTTGGGTCAATACATGCAGCCCACAAAGAGGCATCTCAAAGTTATTGAGTATGTTACGCCTGAGAAGTTTAAGCATTGGGAAGAGCGCGGTAATGAGCTGGGTTTTCTTTATACTGCCAGTGGACCTCTTGTACGTAGCTCTTACAAGGCTGGCGAGTTCTTCATTACAAGCATCCTAGCCAATCGTAGAAAATCTGTCTAACTGGTTGACACTGAGATTGATTCAAATTTATTTGTTTGTAAATACATAAATTTGTTTTTAAAAAAATTGTTAAATATGTAGCTTGTTAATAAAAAATATGCAAATTATTATATTGAATAAAATTTGATCCTATTTATACATTAGAAATATTAAACTTTAAACAAATGATGCGCTTTTGCGAAAGTGTTGCCATCATCATATCCAGAATGGAAATTATTCAGATGATCTTGTATTATGTACTTTATTTCATTTACTTATTTTTAAATATGGCTTATATAAAACTATCACAATTGCACAAAAATATTTTGATTTCCATTAAAGTTGAAAATTTATTTTTAAAATAGTTGATTCATCATTCAGGTAGTATATTAAGAATACTGAATTATTATTTAACCTTAGATTTTATATGGGCACACTTAAGCTACGTTTTTTTCGTTTTATCTATTGTGTGACCATTTGTCGTTGTTTTTAGTTGAAAGTGCATAAAAGAAGTTCATCGTAAATTTATAAGGCAATACATACGTTGTAAAATAACTAGTTACTAAACGAAATAAATACTAATGTCTTCACAAAGAACGTTGAAAAAGAAATGCAGATGTGAAATAAAATAAGCTGTATATGTATGCAGTTTGCTGTATTTATGTGTACGTACATATGCATGCATACATATGTAATCTGAATATGTATGCATGTGTGGCAGTGCGTTTTTGTTTTTACACACAGTGTTGAAGAGTGTTTATGTGAATGTGACTGACTGTGTGTTTGTGTTTGTGTGTGTGACACAAAGAGTAGGAAGTCTACGAATTTTAACCCATTAAACAGTAAATGCAAGAGAAAGCAACTGATCAAGTGTAGCGAAAAAGAAAAAATAATACATACATTTATGCGAGTATGTAGTAAATAAAATCATCTTGTATATAAATGTGTACATACATATACATATGTATACTACATCAAAGACGACCATGGAAGAGCACGCAAGTGCGCAAATGTATTGGTGTTCACAAGCAGCAGCTTTGTTTCCACTTTGTTTTTGTTTTGAATGCAATTGTTCCCTTTCTGGCACACTCTTTGGCCATTAGCTCGGTGCTCGGCTCGTTTCTGTAAAAAAAAAACCCGATTGCGCTCGGGCTTTTTGGCTGTGCATACCCGAACCAGTATTATTACAAGTAGTAAATGCATTTTAACACATACATGCAGCCAAAATGCATGGCCCCTATGTATGTATGCATGCATGTGTGTGTGTACACCAATTTTCATAAGATTGGGGTACATTTTGTGTACATCGTTGATGAAGATACACGCATACATACACGATAGAAATTAGTTAAGGTATACGTGTGTGCTATTAATTATTAAATATAAAAAATATAAATAAATATATATATTTTTTTTTGGATACTGAAATCTTTTACAGTTCATTTAAAAAACTACTACAACTACGAAATTTTAGTATATGCATATACATTTGTGTATCAAATAAATTCATCGAACTACACTGTTGCCGATCAAATACATAGATTGAAAACAATTTAATTTGTATAGATTGAAATATGAAACATATATGTAGATACTATAATTCTTTTTATTGCAATCATAGCAAACAAAAAAGATAAGAAAATCTAGAGTGTGCTGCGTAGTAAAATATATACGCATTTTTGTTCACAATAGATTCTCAATGATTAGCAATTAATTTCGTGAATTTTTTCACAGCTCGCGAAAGTACTAATTATATAATATTAATATAAATATATATATAATTACCATTGATTCGAGTTCAATTACATTGAATTTAATAGTCTTTCTCTTGATAGTGGATCGGAGCTCAGTGTTATCAACGATCCCAAGATCCTCAGTCAGCGTGGCGGGTGATTAACAAATAATAAATAGGCCGATACGGATTGGACAATCGCGTCGAGTGGGAGAGCGGAGTGGTGGCTACTTGTTGCCGTGCGGATCCTAAAAAGTACTCAAAATTGATAGAAAGAACAGAAAGGCTGCTGCAACTGGTGCCTCAGCCGGGGACCAGCCGCCGCGCAAAAAGGGACGTCGCTCAGGTGGATCCAATTCAGTTTCTGTTGTAGACTCGAACGCCGCGTCTACATCCAGAGCAGCACAACAGCAACAGCAACATAGCAACAGGAGTGAAGCGCAGCCACAACAGAGCCGGCAGAGCAAAAGCAATACGGACGCAAATAGACTGCAATCAAATACAACACTGGACACCTGCAACACGAACAACAGCAACAGTAACAGCAATACTAACATCAACAATAACGCATCTGGCATGAATATGCAGAATACAACCGCGTTGTCATCCTCCTCCACAGCACAAGGAGTTGCCAGCGGCACCTCAGACGGTGGATCTAACACCGCTGTGGAGCTGCCCGCTGGCAGCGACAATATCACCAACGCCACTGGTGCCGGGGGCGACGGAGGAGCCGACGAGGTAGCCCAACCCTCGAGCGGTCATACCAATAATACGACAAACGGCCATGATGTTAAGCACAATGGCTTCACAGCAAATAACAATGGCAGCAACAATGTCTGCGCCGTAGACGGTGAAAATAATCGAGAGAATAATAGCAGCGGATACATACATTTGGACAAGTCAAATCAAGAGATTATACGGCTAATTGGCCAATATCTGCAAGACGTTGGCCTCGAAAAGTCGGTGAAGACTTTAATGGAGGAATCCAACTGTTACTTGGAACATCCATCGGCAACAAAGTTCAGGGAACATGTTCTCGTTGGTGACTGGAATAAAGCGGATGCTGATCTTAAGGTAGGTTTTTAGGGTGTGTGGAGAGAATATATCCGAAGTGTTTACAAACTGTCTGGTCCTCAAAGCATCATCTAGACCATCTAATTGATGAAGCTGATTCATAATATATACTAAATTCGAATCATCTTTTCTTTTATTAAGCACGCCTTCAAGAACTCACTCTGATCTTATTTACAGGACTTGGAACCCTTGATCGATAATGGCAAATCGTCCACAATAATAACGGAAATGAAATTCATATTGCTAGAGCAAAAGTACTTGGAGCATTTGGATGATGGCAATCCGTTGGACGCATTGCATGTGCTGCGCAGTGAACTGACGCCGCTGCAGCACAACATTTCACGTGTGCATCAGCTATCCTCTTATATGATGTGTGCGACCAATCATGACCTCTATCAGCGCGCCAAATGGGAGGGCAAGGGTATAACATCGCGTGCCCTTGTGATGGAGCGTCTGCAGACATTTATGCCGCCATCGGTGATGATGTCGCCTCGACGCCTGCGCACGCTGCTTCAGCAGGCGGTTGAGCTCCAAAGCCAAGACTGCCCCTTTCATGATATGGCTTGGGAGACGAATTTGCAAACGGTGTCGTTGTTGACGGATCATTGTTGCACTACAGATGGTTTTCCCATGCAGACAATACAAGTGCTGAACGATCATTGTGACGAGGTCTGGTTCTGTAAGTTCTCGCCCGATGGCCTCAAGTTGGCAACGGGCAGCAAAGATTCCACTGTGATCATCTGGGATGTAGATCCATACAAACTGACGCTCAAAAATCGTCGTGTGCTCGACGGTCAGGCGCAGTTGAACGTTAGCTTCGTCAGCTGGAGTCCGGACTCAAAGCTTATTCTAGTGGGTGGTACCGAGGACTCGCACGAGCTCTTTATATGGAATGTGGACGATGGCAAGCTGGTTGTCAAGTTTTCGCAATCCCTCGATGATAGCCTGGCCTGCGGTTCTTTCAGCCGTGATGGCAATCATTTTGTCTGCGGTGGCCAGAAGGGCCAACTATATCTGTGCGATCTGAATGGCACTTTGATCGACTCCTGGGAGGGTGTACGTGTAAATAGCGTCGCCTTTCGTGCAGACAACAAAACCATATTGGCGGCCGATAATCACTATCGTATAAGAGGGTGAGTATCAACATATCTCTTCTCATTCTGGTTTATAACATTCCAATTAAATTACAGCTATAACTTCGACAACCCACGTTCGGACTTTGATATACTACGAGAACCGCATGCAATTATGACATTTAGCATCAATTCGGCCGATCGTTTGGCCTTGTTGAACGTGTCCAATCAGGGCTTGCATCTATGGGATATCGAGGATAAGTGCCTGGTGCGTCGTTTCCAGGGTATACGACAAAGCAACTTTGCCATTCACTCCTGCTTTGGCGGCGTCAACGAGAGCTTCGTTGCGAGCGGCAGCGAGGATAAGGTTGTGTACATTTGGCACCTCAAGCGCGAGGAGCCGTTGGCCAAGCTGATCGGTCACACCAAGACGGTTAACTGCGTGTCCTGGAATCCAGTCTATCCGTCCTTACTGGCCAGCGCTAGCGACGATGCCACCGTTCGCATTTGGGGCCCCAAGCCAACGGGCAGCAATGCAACGACAGAGAGTGACGATTGCTCATCTAGCTCGTCGTCGTCCTCGTGGAACATGACCTAAATCCGCAATTCACTTAACGATTTATTTATGTGGTGTTTGCGCAGTAGAGGTTTGCAATATGAAAATGGGGTTTATTAGTCAAAAGCGAAAAGTCAGAATCTATAGCTATAAACAAATAATTGTTAATTCTAAAGTATATGCAATCGATTTTTTACCACAATCAACTTTCAATCATATAATATCCAGTTTAAGTTTCGTCAGTTTCGATTAGTCTTTAGATATTTTCCTATGTTTGTGTGTGTTCAAATCCTCTAATGCGTAAGTCTACATAAATAGGTACGTGATTACTCTGAATTAGTCATAAGTAAACTCCCAATGTCGATCTAAATGTGGTGCGCATGCCCCAGACCCAATCAGCAATTGCAATTGGTTAGCCGGGACGGCGTCAGACACAAGACTGCCATTACAAAAGAACCATGTGGATGAGCAGCATGACTTACAATTAGCATTAAAGTTACATAAGGTACATTGACATTGTCTTACACATAATCGGACACAAACACAAGCGCCAGAGATGCCCGTATGAATGGATACTGTTCAAAGCTTTTCGAGAAAAAATAGTATTTTTTTAAACCTATTGCTCATATGTATGTATATATATTTACATGCCTATGTATATGTATTGGCTTTTAATTTTTATCAACTTTCAAAATGTGCCGAATCATTTTGTTTAACATTTGCCATTTTAACTACTTTGTCAACTACGATTCGCATTGCGTTCTGTTAAAATATATTGATCAGACTGAATACGTTCGGTAATAATTAAAATTTTAACTGAATATGGCAAGTGGGCTTTTAATACATTTTTAATTGTTAATTACTTATTGATTTAGGGACGTAGTCGCATCTCACTTTAAACAGACTAGTTTCGACCTTAACTGATGTGTTTGCTGTTAAAAAAGTTTAACCAAATTACTGATATAACGAAACCCCAATTTTATTTTATAATCAATACATGCAATAATGATAGCGCTATTTACATACATATGTAATTTAAATTTGACCATAAAATAATTGGTAATAATGCATTAGGAAAAAGAAACACTTTTACCATTGATAAAAATAAATGATATTGCCGTCTTTTTCCAATTTATTTTGTATTTTAATATTCCAACAACACTTGGGTGGAAGGGAATACAATTTTGAAAGTGCCCGCAAAATATGTTATCGATAACTGTGAAGCGATGATTGTTTATCAATCAGCTGTTGAAGAGCAAATTAACACTGAACTGTAAAACAACAATCGTTGACCGAAAACAACATTTGAAGAAAACGTATTTAATAATTTTTACAGAAATGGCTTCTGTAGGCGATGGTAAAGTAAGTTTGCGGAAATTTGAGTATCCTATGTGTGCAGTTGAGGCACTTACTCGACTAGGTAAGTGCAAATACATCATTTCCTCATCCACCTATTTTAAGCAATGTTAATGTCTTCTTGCAGAGACTCTCATTGCAAGCCGAAATAAACAGAACTTGGTAATGCAAATAATTTCGGAGTTCATTTTTTTGGAACGTGCCAAAGATGGAGATGTACGCAAAATGCAAACAGTGGGCGTCAGTCAAATGAATATCTATCAGGAGTTTCAACTGATTCTCGCCCTCATCGATTACTTCTCAAGGCCTGGCCGTGATGACACTCGCAATGCGATATTTCTCTCTCTGTTTGGCAGCCATTTGACCCCGCAGCGATCTAGACTCTTATCCAGACTAATTAGCACTGCGGTATCGGGTTCGGTAGCCCCACTGCTCTCTTCGGCTGGCACATGGATGCAACAAGTTGGCTGCAAGACGCAGCCCAGCTTGGAAGTTGCCCAAAGTATAGTGAGCGACTTTATTTCGTTCTCGCGCAAAACACCTGAGCAATTGCGACATCTGCCATTGGTTGGCCCGCACTTTGCAGCCAATTTTATGGTAGCCGTTGCCGATCTATATTTGAATGAGAAGCGCAGCGGTGTTTTAACACCACCACCAGATGCGCTACTTGATGTCATTACAGAATGGACGACAGAGAACCCACAGCTCTGTCAGGCACCGCAACAGTCTCTTGTTCTACCTGCCGGCGCCATAGCTATGCCATTTGCCACACCGCTGGCCGGTTTGTTACGCTGGGTGGTGTTAGCCCCATTAGTCTCGAATCGACCGGCTTACAGCAATTTGCATTTATCGTTGCTCCACACACTACTGAAAACTGTCAACAACGGCGAGTCAACGCCTCTGCATGCTCAAGATCTAATGCAGATTGTGACATCGCTGCAAAAGTACTGCGCTCGTCTCGCTGAGACGAACGTGACACCAGAAGAGGATGCCGCCTATCAAAAGTGCATGGAACGTTTTGCTCAAGCCGTACAAATAGCGCTGGCCTCCAACTACATCACAAATCACATACAGTTGCTTTGCGTGCTGGAAACGCTTCCACACCACGCACTCATGAAAATTGTACTAGCCGCTCATAAAAAACTATGATATATAAATAATTATTAAGTAATAGATGTCTATTAACTAAGATAATTTTAAATAGATTTGTTTATTAAATTACAAATATTTTGTGAAATAAATTTTATCTACATTTATTTTAATACATCAAATTTAAGATATTTGCAATTTTTTCTATTGAATTTGGTAAATTTAAATTCAAGAGAGTATCATAGAGAAGTTCCTTCTTTTCTATACATTTTCAACTGGCTTCTTTAAATCAAATAAGTCGCTTAATAATACTATTCATATTTTAGGTTCAGTCCACTTCATTCAAATTAAAATATCATTGTTGTTTTTATGAATTTAGAGATATTGCCAGACTTTCAAAAGTATCCTCAAGGTTTCAATGCGCAGGACCTGCGTGCGAGTAAATTGAAAAAGGAAAATCAATACAACGAAATTCTCGCATAGTGCTGTTTATTTTGGAAAAAACGCTTTAATACTGATACAGATAAAGATAAAGCTACATATAAAGATTGTTGCATACTTGAAGGATGCAATGAATTCAGTGCCAAATCGTGATTTTATGGAGGTGCATCCGCTGCATCAGCATCAGCCGCATTGCAAGCAGCAATGCTTTGTGTTCACAGAGATCGCGGACATTGAGCTGCCAGCGGAGATAACGAAATTCGGCGGTGGCAATGAGAAGCTCCATTGCGCCAATGGCGGCATCCCGAGTTACAATTGCAAGAAAGACTCCTGCAGTGAGTCGTCCGCTGAGCGTCCGGGTGGTGCACGTGGTCGCAAAATTCTGGTAGGCATTTGTGTGGTGCTGGTGTGCATTGCCATGGCTGGTGGAATTCCATTAGCACTACAGTTGCGCTCGTCATCGCTGCTTGAGGCACGCTTGGCCTTCATTCGACGCCTGCTGACGGAATCTCCGCTGATTGAGGGCGCCTGGAAGCCGCCCAGTGATGTGAAATTGAATAGTAGTGGCATGGCGGACATCAGGCAAAATCATATTGGGGCCGTGCTGTGGCCCATCGCTGTACACTGCGGTGCCCAATATCTAGATGCAGTGCAGCTTGTGCTGGAGGGCATTGATGAGGCGAAACGCATCACGGCCTCCACCAATTCCATGCACATTGTCGAGTCGGCCGACGAGATGGAACAGACCCATATCAGAGGCGAAGTGGCCGTGCTCATGGGTATCGGCGGGGGCCACGCCCTGGGCACCAGTCTTGCCGTACTGCGCTCGCTCTACCTGCTGGGCGCACGATTCGTTTCAATTACTAGCTTGGAGTGCACAACCCCTTGGGCTTCCGCTGCCATCCGACGAAGGGATTATCTAGCTGAAGAGAATGCAACTAATTCCCTTAATGAATTCGGCAAGGTGGAATGCAAATAAATTAAATTATGTTTTTTTGTTAAATATATATTTCTTTTATATTTAAGTTTCGTAAAATTACTAAATTAAAATTAAAATATTTAAAATTATTATTATTTTTTTACAATACTTTTTTTTTTACTATTCATTATTATTTTTTATATGTCTCTTTTATTATAATTTTGTTTTGTTACATTTTTAAATTAAAACTAAAATTGTAATTTTGTAAAACATTGCAGCAAATATTTTAATTATTTAAAAAAATATGTATTTCTTAAAAATGTAAACAGTTTTTTTTATACCCTGAACCCATTGAAAATGGGAATTCAGGGTATAATGGTTTTGTGAAATGTATGTAACAGGCAGAAGGAGACGTCGCAGACCCTATAAAGTATATATATTCTTGATCAGCATAAAAAAATAAGTTGATTGAGCCCTGTCCGTCTGTCCGTCCGTCCGTCCGTCCGTCCGTCCGTCCGTCCGTCCGTCCGTATGAACGTCGAGATTTCCGAAACTACAAAAGCTAGAAAGCTGAAATTTCACATGAACACTCGTATGTTACTTACGCAATACGAGTTTATTTTGTTTTTTCGATAACTCGTCCCATTTCCAAATTATCGATAAAAAATCGAAAATTCGATTCAATTTTTTAGGTTTTTTGGGTATAACTACTACACCGTTTTAGCTAAAGACTTAAACTTTATATATTTAGATAGATATTATGGATACGCAGATTTTGTAGTTTTCAGATTTTGGATGCCACGCCCCCTTCGCCCACAATTTTGAAAAAACGCATTTCAAATACTAGAGACTTGCAATTTGGCACAAAGAAAGATTCATATATCCTTAATCTACTCTGAAAATTTTATGAAGATCGTCCATCTAGAAATGGAGTTATAAGCGTCCAAAGTTCAGCCCAACCCACCCTCAAGCCACGGCAGCAACTGCGCAGTTAGCAGAGCGCGCGCTTATAAGTGCGTAAAGAAGAAGAGTATCACTTTTTTTGCAGGGTTCAGGGTATCTCGTAGTCGAGCCGTCTCGACTAGAGCCTTCTTACTTGTTTATAATTGTGTTATATAATTCTGTTCGTTTATTTTTCTTTAAATATATTGATTTGTATATTTAAAAAATTGTTTGTTTTCTTTTTCAGACAATGCTATATGAAATGAATCGGCTGGGCATGTTGGTGGAGATATCGCAGCTGAGCGAGACGGCAATGATAATAGCCCTGCGCACCGCCAAGGCACCTGTTCTGCTAATGAATGCTGCCCCACTTTCCATGTGCAATGGCACCAATGTGGCATCTATACCGGACCACGTGCTCAGGTAGGATTTCAGTCTAAAAGTCAGAGTTTCTCTTTTTTAACGAATTCATTTCAGCCTGCTGCCAGAAAATGGTGGAGTCATTCTACTGAACTTGGAGCGCTGTGGAGATCGACCAATTAATGTAAGGGAGGCAATAATTGCCATAAACTACGTACGAAAGGTGGCCGGCGTGGACCATATTGGTCTGGGTGGTGCTCCGAAGAGCTATGCTCTATTGTTGGCCGAATTGGCGCGTGATCGCGTCTGGGGCAATGCGGCGATTAAGAAGCTGGTTGGCGGAAATGTTATGAGGATTCTGCGTGAAATCGAAGCGCTCAAGAATCGTTTGCCCCTATTTGAGGAATGGATACCAAACGAGTCAATCGAAAGCAATTCATATTGTCGTTATCCAGAGACATAAGTATCTAATTGATATGTTTAATGTGTTTTAATTGTATACTTATGACTTCATTCGATAAAATATTTTCAGCGAGTTGCTTGCTAAACCTTAGATAAATAAATCATACGATTATATAGAAGAATATCAAGAAGAAGTCAAAGCTCATTTATGAATAAAATTTAATTTACCTCTAATTAATCAAAACCTGATATGCAATCAAATTGATGTACTTTCAAGGTATTTTATACCATTTGGTACTTTAATTTAGGTCTTGTTTTCGTAGAAATAGGCTATCGACTAAAAAAAAAAAAATATGACGAAAAAGTGAGTATGAAAGAAGCAGCAAGGAACCATATATGCAACTACTTAAATGAAAATACTAAAAGAAGAAAAATATAACCATGGCATAATTACATAAAATGGATTTACACTTCGTTGTGTATTTTCTTTTATTTGTATGAATTAAAATGTACATACATCATGCTTAACAAACTGAGATTACTTACACTTAAAACACTAACAATCGAGTATATTTGAATGATTACGTTTAATAGTAAGATATAAATATGTAGGCATAATACATGTTTACACGGTAACCTAAATGCGAGAGAGTTTATTTGCTGGCACTATTGCACTCTGGCTAATTCACTTTGATGGCGGTCCGAATGCCAAGAGTGAAGGAAATGACTTCCCTCTCTGGTAGTCGTTCGTTAAATTCGCGTTTCATAATTTTTCTGGACAATAGATCATCGTCTTGATCGGAGGATGTTAATGGATCAATATTTAAATCGCTTAGATCGCGTTTTACTCTCGCTGGCTCCGCATCCTCATCATCGTCTAACTCAAAAATGTTGTTATTTGTGATCGCCAATTTGTTAATCTCATTAAAGAATTTGCTTTTCGCATCTCTAACTGTCCTGTCGTATCCTGGGTTACTCAATGGTGGCAAATACGTTGCCGGAATGGGTGTTGAGCCCTTATATGTATCCGGGCAGCGCGGATCTACGGAGCCTGGATAACAATAAATAGGAGTTGTATCTGGGGGCAAAGTTGAAGTCACTAAATTTTGTGAACAACGAATATCAGTGGATCCTGGATAACAGTTGGGCGCAGTTGTCGTCTTTGGCTTTTGGGCACAACGGGGGTCAGTCGAGCCTGGATAACATCTTGGTGTTGTTGTAGTTACTAGTGGACGCCGCGTAGTTGGAGGAAGGTAAGTAGCTGGCTGACAATCGGGATCTGTCGATCCAGGATAGCAGCGAGGCTTTTGTGTGGTTACAGGTTCTTGTGGGCAACGAGGATCTCGTGATCTAGGATAACAGTTGGGCGGAGCTGTTGTCTTCGGTTCTTGTGGGCAACGAGGATCACTTGATCCAGGATAACAGTTAGGTCTTGATGTCGTCTTCGGTTCCTGGGGACAACGCGGATCAGTGGAGCCTGGATAGCATCTTGGTGTTGTTGTAGTTATTAGTGGACGTCGTGTAGTTGGAGGAAGGTAAGTAGCTGGCTGACAATCGGGATCTGTCGATCCAGGATAGCAGCGAGGCTTTTGTGTGGTTTCAGGTTCTCGAGGGCAACGAGGATCTCGTGATCCTGGATAACAGTTGGGCACAGCTGTCGTCTTCGGTTCCTGGGGACAACGAGGATCAGTGGAGCCTGGATAGCATCTTGGTGATGTTGTAGTTATTAGTGGACGTCGTGTAGTTGGAGGAAGGTAAGTAGCTGGCTGACAATCGGGATCTGTCGATCCAGGATAGCAGCGGGGCCTTTGTGTGGTTTCAGGTTCTCGAGGGCAACGAGGATCTCGTGATCCTGGATAACAGTTGGGCGCAGCTGTAGTCTTTGGTTCCTGGGGACAACGAGGATCAGTGGAGCCTGGATAGCAACTTGGTGTTGTTTGAGTAATTTGATTGCCGGGTATCTTGGTCGTTTTTATTGGAGGTAAATAAGTGGCTGGTTGACATTTCGGATCAGTTGATCCGTCATAACATCCAGGTTTTTTGGTCGTTGGTACTTTGGGGCACCTCGGATCTGGTGATCCTGGGAAGCAGTTTAGACATTTAGGATCCTTTGATCCTGGATTACATGAAGGAGTTGAGGTGGTTGTAGTGGGCTCTTTTGGACAGCGCGGATCACTAGAACCTGGATAGCACCTGGGCTTAGTCGTAGTTACAGGTGGACGCCTTGTAGTTGGACATTCGGGATCTGTCGATCCAGGGTAGCAACGAGGCTTTTGTGTGGTTTCAGGTTCTCGAGGGCAACGAGGATCTCGTGATCCTGGATAACAGTTGGGCGCAGCTGTCGTCTTCGGTTCCTGGGGACAACGAGGATCAGTGGAGCCTGGATAGCATCTTGTTGTTGTTGTAGTTATTAGTGGACGTCGTGTAGTTGGAGGAAGGTAAGTAGCTGGCTGACAATCGGGGTCTGTCGATCCAGGATAGCAGCGAGGCTTTTGTGTGGTTTCAGGTTCTCGAGGGCAACGAGGATCTCGTGATCCTGGATAACAGTTGGGCGCAGCTGTCGTCTTCGGTTCCTGGGGACAACGAGGATCAGTGGAGCCTGGATAGCATCTTGGTGTTGTTGTAGTTATTAGTGGACGTCGTGTAGTTGGAGGAAGGTAAGTAGTTGGCTGACAATCGGGATCTGTCGATCCAGGATAGCAGCGAGGCTTCTGTGTGGTTACAGGTTCTCGTGGGCAACGAGGATCTCGTGATCCTGGATAACAGTTGGGCGCAGCTGTCGTCTTCGGTTCCTGGGGACAACGAGGATCAGTGGAGCCTGGATAGCATCTTGGTGTTGTTGTAGTTATTAGTAGACGTCGTGTAGTTGGAGGAAGGTAAGTAGCTGGCTGACAATCGGGATCTGTCGATCCAGGATAGCAGCGAGGCTTTTGTGTGGTTTCAGGTTCTCGAGGGCAACGAGGATCTCGTGATCCTGGATAACATTTGGGCGCAGCTGTCGTCTTCGGTTCCTGGGGACAACGAGGATCAGTGGAGCCTGGATAGCATCTTGGTGTTGTTGTAGTTATTAGTGGACGTCGTGTAGTTGGAGGAAGGTAAGTAGCTGGCTGACAATCGGGATCTGTCGATCCAGGATAGCAGCGGGGCTTTTGTGTGGTTTCAGGTTCTCGAGGGCAACGAGGATCTCGTGATCCTGGATAACAGTTGGGCGCAGCTGTAGTCTTTGGTTCCTGGGGACAACGAGGATCAGTGGAGCCTGGATAGCATCTTGGTGTTGTTGTAGTTATTAGTGGACGTCGTGTAGTTGGAGGAAGGTAAGTAGCTGGCTGACAATCGGGATCTGCCGATCCAGGATAGCAACGAGGCTTTTGCGTGGCTTTGGAATCCTGTGGACAACGTGGATCTCGTGATCCAGGATAGCAACTTGGTGTTGTTTGAGTAATTTGATTGCCGGGTATCTTGGTCGTTTTTATTGGAGGTAAATAAGTGGCTGGTTGACATTTCGGATCAGTTGATCCGTCATAACATCCAGGTTTTTTGGTCGTTGGTACTTTGGGGCACCTCGGATCTGGTGATCCTGGGAAGCAGTTTAGACATTTAGGGTCCTTTGATCCTGGATAACATGAAGGAGTTGAGGTGGTTGTAGTGGGCTCTTTTGGACAGCTCGGATCACTAGAACCTGGATAGCACCTTGGCTTAGTCGTAGTTATAGGTGGACGCCTTGTAGTTGGACATTCGGGATCTATAGAACCAGGATAGCAGCGGGGCTTCTGTGTTGTTACGGGTTCCTGTGGGCAACGAGGATCTCGTGATCCTGGATAACAGTTGGGTCTCGCCGTCGTCTTTAGTTCTTGAGGACAACGAGGGTCAGTCGAGCCCGGATAACATTTTGGCTTAGTTGGGGTTACAGGAGGGCGTTGTGTAGTCACAGGTGGACGTCGTGTAGTTGGAGGAAGGTAAGTAGCTGGTTGACAATCAGGATCTGTCGATCCAGGATAGCAACGGGGCTTCTGAGTGGTTATGGGTTCTCGTGGGCAACGAGGATCTCGTGATCCAGGATAACAGTTGGGTCTCGCCGTCGTCTTTGGTTCTTGAGGACAACGAGGGTCAGTTGAGCCCGGATAACATTTTGGCTTAGTTGGGGTTACAGGAGGGCGTTGTGTAGTCACAGGTGGACGTCGTGTAGTTGGAGGAAGGTAAGTAGCTGGTTGACAATCAGGATCTGTCGATCCAGGATAACAACGGGGCTTCTGAGTGGTTATGGGTTCTCGTGGGCAACGGGGATCTCGTGATCCTGGATAACAGTTGGGCGCAGCTGTCGTCTTCGGTTCCTGGGGACAACGCGGATCAGTGGAGCCTGGATAGCATCTTGGTGTTGTTGTAGTTATTAGTGGACGTCGTGTAGTTGGAGGAAGGTAAGTAGCTGGCTGACAATCGGAATCTGTCGATCCAGGATAGCAGCGAGGCTTCTGTGTGGTTACAGGTTCTCGTGGGCAACGAGGATCTCGTGATCCTGGATAACAGTTGGGCGCAGCTGTCGTCTTCGGTTCCTGTGGACAACGCGGATCGCTTGAGCCTGGTCGGCAAGCTGGTTTTGTTGGTGTAACTTGATTTCCGGGAATCTTGGTCGTTTTTATTGGAGGTAAGTAAGTGGCTGGTTGACATTTCGGATCAGTTGATCCGTCATAACATCCAGGTTTTTTGGTCGTTGGTACTTTGGGGCACCTCGGATCTGGTGATCCTGGGAAGCAGTTTAGACATTCAGGATCCTTTGATCCTGGATAACATGAAGGAATTGAGGTGGTTGTAGTGGGCTCTTTTGGACAGCTCGGATCACTAGAACCTGGATAGCACCTTGGCTTAGTCGTAGTTATAGGTGGACGCCTTGTAGTTGAACATTCGGGATCTGTCGATCCAGGATAGCAACGAGGCTTTTGTGTGGTCACGGGTTTTCGTGGGCAACGAGGATCTCGTGATCCTGGATAACAGTTGGGTCTCGCCGTCGTCTTTGGTTCTTGAGGACAACGAGGGTCAGTCGAGCCCGGATAACATTTTGGCTTAGTTGGGGTTACAGGAGGGCGTTGTGTAGTCACAGGTGGACGTCGTGTAGTTGGAGGAAGGTAAGTAGCTGGTTGACAATCAGGATCTGTCGATCCAGGATAGCAACGGGGCTTCTGAGTGGTTATGGGTTCTCGAGGGCAACGAGGATCTCGTGATCCAGGATAACAGTTGGGTCTCGCCGTCGTCTTTGGTTCTTGAGGACAACGAGGGTCAGTTGAACCCGGATAACATTTTGGCTTAGTTGGGGTTACAGGAGGGCGTTGTGTAGTCACAGGTGGACGTCGTGTAGTTGGAGGAAGGTAAGTAGCTGGTTGACAATCAGGATCTGTCGATCCAGGATAGCAGCGGGGCTTCTGTGTGGTTATGGTTTCCTGTGGGCAACGAGGATCTCGTGATCCAGGATAACAGTTGGGTTCCGCCGTCGTCTTTGGTTCTTGAGGACAACGAGGGTCAGTCGAGCCCGGATAACATTTTGGCTTAGTTGGGGTTACAGGAGGACGTTGTGTAGTCACAGGTGGACGTCGTGTAGTTGGAGGAAGGTAAGTAGCTGGCTGACAATCAGGATCTGTCGATCCAGGATAACAACGGGGCTTCTGTGTGGTTATGGTTTCCTGTGGGCAACGAGGATCTCGTGATCCAGGATAACAGTTGGGTTCCGCCGTCGTCTTTGGTTCTTGAGGACAACGGGGGTCAGTAGATCCAGGATAACATCTTGGCTTTGTTGTAGTTACAGGAAGTCTTTGGTTAGTCACAGGTGGGCTTCGTGTAGTTGGAGGAAGGTAAGTAGCTGGTTGACAATCAGGATTTGTCGATCCTGGTAGGCAGCGCGGCTTTTGTGTGGTTGTGGGCTCCCGTGGGCAACGAGGATCTCGCGATCCAGGATAACAGTTGGGCGCAGCTGTCGTCTTTGGCTCTTGGGGACAACGAGGATCAGTAGAGCCCGGATAACATCTTGGCTTAGTTGTTACAGGAGGTCGTTGTGTAGTCGCAGGTGGGCCTCGTGTAGTTGGAGGAAGGTAAGTAGCTGGTTGACAATCAGGATTTGTCGATCCTGGTAGGCAGCGCGGATCTTGTGTGGTTGTGGGCTCCCGTGGGCAACGAGGATCTCGTGATCCAGGATAACAGTTGGGCGCAGCTGTCGTTTTCGGTTCTTGAGGACAACGGGGGTCAGTAGAGCCCAGATAACATCTTGGCTTAGTTGAGGTTGTTGGCGGTCGTTGTGTAGTCACAGGTGGACGTCGTGTAGTTGGAGGAAGGTAAGTAGCTGGTTGGCAATCTGGATCGGTAGAGCCAGTATAACATCTGGGTTTGGACGTGGTTATGTATTCCTGTTGGCAATGAGGATCTCGTGACCCAGGATAGCATTTAGGTGAAGTCGTAGTCCTTGGCTCTTGCGGACAACGAGGGTCAGTCGAGCCTGGATAACACCTTGGTTTCATTGGTGTAACAGGTGGACGATTTGTTCCTGGTTGACAATCGAGATCTGTTGAGCCACCAGAGCAACGTGGCTTAGTTGGCTCTATTAATTCCTCTCCGCAAGCGAAGTTTCTTTCGCAAGCTCCATTACATAGCTCAATATCACATTTTAAATAAACCTGAGATCGGTCGGGAAACTTGAAAGCCTTAAGAGTATTGTAATATGTTAACGTCTGACCAGGACGTGACTCCAGTTTTTTCCACTGTCCGAATACTTTTGTCTTTAGAGAGCATCCATTTTTATCGGAAA
This sequence comes from Drosophila borborema, assembly GCA_030914335.1. Classification (NCBI taxonomy): domain Eukaryota; kingdom Metazoa; phylum Arthropoda; class Insecta; order Diptera; family Drosophilidae; genus Drosophila; species Drosophila borborema. The sequence continues at coordinate 16,318,007 of JAUESP010000310.1, forward strand.
GCTGCAATTTGTTTGCGGTGCCTGTGTCGAAATCAGGATCATCAGAAGCATAACATTGCAAGATGTTAATATCCCAAGTCTGAGTTGACTGTTTGACATTTATAGTAAATGTTATGTCCGTGCCCAGCTTTAAAGTATAATTAATTGGCTTAATATTCGGTGGGAGTCCTGTGCCTATCTCCATCCAGCATTCCACTGGACCGCTTGGAGTCTCTACCGATATTACTTCCAGCATATCGACAACAAATGGTCGAAAATAAACTGTTTTCTCTTGCTCATCGCTGCGACTGCATGTGATCTTGCGTGCCGTGTCCCAGCTCTCTTGAATATCCTGGTCATTCTGTATGATGAGAATGTTGTCCACCGAAGCGCAAATAGAACAGGAGGGCTTGCTGCCACAGCCATCGAATGGCACTTTAAAGACAAATCGACGCTCATTACTTCCAGCGCTCACGTATCTAGAGAAATGTGGGTAAGGCAATCAAATACAAATCTTTTAGATCGTCGTTATGTATTACGTACCTGCACTTGGGATCATTATAATATCCCTGACTGTATATGATGCCATTAAATATCTCTGCGAATTCCACTTCGACTATCATTCCATTCAACGTATCACATTTGACGTCGATCTTCTCAATATTCCCGTCGTATGCGGCGCTTTTCCGAGAGACTCGGGGGAACGATAATGCCGTTTCAGCTGGACTGACTTCATTATCAACATAATCATCGCCTATCTTCAGATCTACGCCGCCAGCAATGACCTTTAAAATGCAATAATAAATTAATTGGAATTCAATACGTTTTGCGTTTTGCGCGTTCCATACCAAAAGCTGACTCAAAAGTATTATGTGGCCAGCTTTGACCATTTTCAGTGGATTGTCGCTCAATCTAAAACCTGTTGCAAATTAAACGTAAATGTAATTAAAGTTATTTTTTCTTCGTCTAATATGCATAAGTATTATTATATAATAATAGCTACTAATTCTTTGTCCAAACAGATATATATAAATAACAATAGACATGAACATAATTATATATGCAAATCAGTGCTGAAATATTAATCTTCAATAATCAATTATCAGTTTGGAATTCACATATAAATATTTCTTTTTTTTTTTTTGACAGATACAAATATATTTCAATAAAATACAATTCAGAATTATTCAGTGACTCGGAGGTGGCAGAATACTTACGCTATAAAGAGCGACTTTATGTGATAGCTTCAAGGTAAATTTTATTTGCTAACAATTTATTAATTTTCATATATAAATATATTTTTGTCTACTTTATACTTTGATTTAATTTCATATTGAAATTTCAGCTTCGCACAACATTTGCAATAATTTATGCAGCCTTGATAGCAATTTAATTAATATATATATATTAAAACAATCGCAAGATAAGTTCGAAAATTCACAGTTTTTCAAGTTCAGACTTGCATTTTAGCAAGGTTCTGTCATTGAGCGTTTCGGCGTATCGGCATTTCGGATTTCAGCAACGCACAAATAATTTTGGCTATAAATATTAAAAACCAATTGGTTTTTTGTAAATAATATAAATAACAATTTATTTTTTTATGTAAATGCTAATCGCAAAGAATAATTCTAACGAGTTCGAAAAGGTATTATAATTGAAAGATCTGGTTCCATGCAAACGAGTTTCAATATTTTTAAAGTCTAAAAGCTATATTTTGGCTATCGACCCCAATTTCGCACAAATTTTATGTGCCTTTTTATTGCGTTAGACAAATTGAAGAAATGGGCTTAGTATACTACGTTTCAGCGTGATTTGGTTTATGAATGAAAGAACTGCAATTGATGTAGTCTTTAAAATTTGAAACAAGCTCAAATTTAGGCAGAAAATATCAGATATTCCCTTGTAATTTTTTAAGAAATATTATAATTATAACAATTAAGAATTTATTTAAAAATTTTTAATGATAAAAAATAATGGAAATATATGTTAAATATAAATTAATTGAAGATCAGATTGCAATTAAAAATCTAGAAATATCAATTCCAAATGAACTTAGCTCTTCAGCTGTCCTATTTAAACTTCAATCTGTATCAAACACTTTCTTCTGACATCAAAAAATGAATTTAGCATATATATATGTATCAAATATGATTTGTTTATTCATATATATATTCGATGTCAAATTAACTTTGATCCAGATTTGCAGATTTGTGTGTTACAGAGTTGAAAGTGTTTTAAAAACCGGTTTAGAGCGCGATTTAAAACGATTGTAATATCATTTATAAGGCAAGAGGTGTCATTAATAAAAGGTAAATTTGAGAGGGCGTGTGGCAAGCCAGCCGGATTGTATAGCTGGACAAATACACATAAATACATAAATATATATTTATTTGATTTGTATAGCCGCTTGGCCCAATGATGACTTAACTCTTGAAGACGACGCAGCTACCACATTTTGTCGAATGTTTTTTACAGATTTATTCATTCATTCATCTTGATTTATTCACTCTGTTCGAATGACCTTCAACGCTTTGGATTCCCTAAATTATTATTTCTTTATATATATTTATTATTATTATTGTTGTTGTTCTCGTTGTTGTTATTGTGAATTATCGATGCGCAATTTGTGCATATTGTTGCTCAATTGTTACTTGAGCCCCGATCCTAATTTCAGTCTCTTTGATTTGTTGACTGGTTTCTGAGTTGTTTCTATTATTTTCGAAAATTCTTTGAGGCATTGCGGCGTTAATCGCAAAGTACTTAATCTTAGTTAAAAAAAAAAAAATTGGTTGTTGTTTAATGTTTTTTTTTTTTACAGATTACTGCCTCGTGCGACAAACAGGTAAACGTAAATTAGAACTTAAATAAAATGTATATTGCTCGAAACTGATTGCAAATATGCTAATATATGCTAGAATTAGTACAGAGACTAAGTTACGTACACATACACATAGATATAGGCAGCTTTACGCTTGCTAACGATTTGTTGTGGCACTTGATGAGATCTTGAGCATCTTTAGCATCTTGAGCATCTTCACTATACATATGATTGGCGTATAAAAACATTTTTTTTATTGACTGCATACAAAACGAAATAAATAATAACTTGGACATTGATGATCTTGCCGTGAACGTTTGCCATTTGGGCAAGCGCGAGACAGACAGACAGACGGACGGACGGACGAACGGACAGACATAAATGGGTGCTTACACTAAGGCTTGTGTGTGTGCGTATACGTATTCGTAGTCGTATTCGTATTCGTGTTCGTGTTCGTGTATTCGTCATGGCAAACAGGTGAGATTACCCAACAGGCTTTGACGACGACGACGACGACGCCTCAGCCACGCATTGTGCACATATCTTTATATGAATAAATATATATATATATAATACACATACATCTCTCTACACATGTACATACATATATCTCTCTGTCTATTATCACAGTCATCCAGCATTTGTCGCAGTCATCATGGGTAGGTGTGTACTATGAACTATTACATTTGCAGCGCCATCCATCTGGCGTATACGCAACTTCGCCCAACCTAAGAATCTCTTATATAATGTACAAATTTGGATATGTAATTATGTCAAGTTTGAATTGAGCTTTAATTGCGTACTTTTCTGGACAAGCATCAATTTGCGGCCGCACAAAGAAAAGTTTTTTGTTATCTCAACTATCGCAAAGCTCTTGTTCGCGAATCGACAGCTAAAAGGTTGGCCCAATAATAACCGACTTTATATAAATTTATTCGCATTAGCTTGTTTGTTTTGTTGTTGATTTTTTGTTTGATTTTTGTTGGTCTTTTGTATTATACTTTTCGCTGTTTCTGTTTTGTTTAATAAAGTTTTTTTTTTGCTGTTCGGTCGAGGCGCCTTTTTGAGGTTGCAACAATATTTGATCTTCACTCTTACCATTAGCAAATAGTGTATTTAAGTTTCGGTGTTCGTTCGTCAGGCACATTTTATGGCATCAACATTTGCCATATAGCAGTAGTCGTTGACGTCTAGGGCAAACAAAGTGGGACAATTTTTTTATTTTATTTATTTTTTTGGGTCTTGCGAGCCGAGATTAGCAAATCCGGATAAGCTGATTGCGGTCATATAAATGAATCTCGCGTGTGGAATTTGGCATCCTCATTAAGCGGTGCTCAAGGCTTCGTCAGGAACTACACCTTGTCCACAATTGTTATAGTCTATAAATTAGCGCGAAATGTGCGCGGATAATAAATGACTCGAAGCCGACATCGACGTATCGTTGTCCAACTTAATCTCTTATTTTCCGGCTCCAATCAGTTTGACTCGGCCTTGCCCAGATGGATTACACAAACTTGCAGCGATCTTTCGTCTAATATTGCCTAAGCCCATAATTAAGTCTATGCGATTTTAGTAATAATTTATTAAACGTCTTTTAATTCATTAAAACAAATTAATATTAAACAAAACTAAATGTCGACTTCGTGCGCTTAATGATGCGAATGAAATTGAATTGCTAAGCTCACTCAATGCATGTATGAATACCGAATATCGATTAGGTCGTGTGAAGACAATTCTTCTTCGATTTATATATGTATGTATATCTCTTGGGTCTTTCAAATATGTGAATGCAATTGAAAATTTCCTCGGTTCCTCAAAGTATAATAATGAAATTTTAAATGCAATGTCGAGACTAATTTATAGCTAGAATTTGTCGATTAACATTAATATTTAATAAGTAATAAAATGATTAATCAATGCATATATTTATACATTATACATTTTCCATTTTTAATCCAAATTTATATATTATTTATATTTAATTTTCTTTTTTAAATATTTATTTTTTATTTAATTGTAAATAATGTTACCTTCTTTATATATTTATTTAATTAATTATATTGTTTTTAAATATAAATATAAGAAATATTTTTGTATCTCTACTCAGCAATTTCGCAATTTTTTAAACATCTGCATGCATGCATACTTGATTATTGCTTAACTTGCCGAATTTTTATTTCGTTTTCTGCAACTCACGGAATTTTTCAAATATATATATATTTTTATAATTCAACGAATAATTGAAAAATATATTAAATTTTTTTTTTTACAACTCAATAATTTTGTTTATAGTATTGAGAACTTTGCAATTAAAAAAAAATTATTTTAAATATTACAAACTGTTAAAAAAAATTGTTAACTCCTGCTAGCGACTAACCTTAACACCAACTGCTAAACATAATAAAAACTATTTAAAAACGAAAAACGATTAAAGTTTTTTTTTATAGTTTTAAATAAATGTAATGTCACTTTAAACAAGCATATAAAATATATAATATAAATTAATAAATTATGTAAATTAAATACGATAAAAGTTCTTTTTATGGTTTTAAATCAATTTTATGACACTTAAAAACTATAATCAATAGAAATAAAAAGATATAATTAAGTGGTTAATAAATTTTAGAAATTGTACATTTTAAATTGAAATCTGGCATCAATTATGTTAATTTTATATTATTATATAAAATTGTTGTATTATGTTAAATGTATATTACATTTAAATGCAAGTCGTGCATCAATCATGTTAATTTTATATTATTAAAAAGAATCAAGAAATTTGTATTGATTTTAAATTGAAGTTTCGATTTAACTATAATAATTTCCGATTATTAAAAAATGTATTGAAATATATGTTCATATTTTGGAAAATTTTCAAATTATATAATAATTATTTAGTTATTTTGAATACTTTACCCAACATAATTATATAAACTCTTGTATAATTTGTTTAAGCACTAAAATCTACTTAAAAATAATTTTTAAATATTTTTAACATAATTTTTGTGAATATATTTTCCGTTGCAGCACAGCCATAAAGTTTGGCAATTTTTTTTAAGAGTTTGTAAATCAAAGTTTATTATTGCCGTATGTCACAATATTTTTTTCATTTGCTGCAAGTCACAGAATTTTTGCAACGCCCACGCACTGCACTTTGCACTTTATAGTCTTATCGATTTTGATTTTGAAATGCACAAATGATGTTTTCTTAAGAAATTTAGTGACTGGATTGAACTTACAGGAATAGCTAGTTGAACGCTGCTTGGGTATATAGAGAGAGAGAGAGAGAAAACGAGTGAATTAGTTTGATCGCCGGCTGGTTAAGAGTTCGAAGTCGCACTAAGCTTGGAAAAGACGCGTCTTCGTTTATATACTCACACGTAGCATGTTTTAACTAAAATCGTTTGGAACACGGCTTTCAAAATCCAAAGGCGCAGCAGATGCAAAAAAACAACAGCATCAACGGCAGCAACGGCGGCAGCGGCAGTCGCAGTAGCAGCAGCAGCAGCCGGGCTGGCTAGCTAAAAGAGCAGCTAAAACAGCAGCACGGCCGGCCACAAAAGAGTTATTTACTTTACAATTTTTTTTTTATACTCACGAGGCTTGTTTCAAAAGTATTTAAAAATGCTCGCAGATAATATATTTATTCTTCAGTGTGGCAACGCTCAAGTATGTAACTGCACTCACACATTTAAATGTCCAAAGGTCTTCATCGTTTTTTTTTTTTTTTTTTCTTTTTTCATAAGTACGATTTGCAGGCAGAAATTTCTGTTACTTATTGATCGCGCCTCGTGCAAGCATTTAAAATACGCTGAAAGACTTGAGCATATTGAATTTCGTAAAGAAATGGGCAGCACTGGCACGTGTGTGGCAGCCCCAAATTCAAGTTCTTATAGGAACTGCTTTCTTATAAGAAACTGCTCAAATTGGCAAACAAATTTGAATATTTGCGATATATCGATAGCTGCAATTCTCATTATCGATAAGATTATGTTTTATGAGCTGAATGTGCATCATTTAAATATACATTTTAATAATATTAAAAACATAATAATATTACAAATTTAATTAAAATATATTTAATTGAAATATTTTAATTTTTAATCAAATATTTATTATCAGAGCATTAAAATGTGTGCTATGAATATTAAAATTTAGTTTTTCATATTCATTTTTTCTCTGCTTTTTTTCGCGCTAGGCAGTCGCGTGAGTCGTGCGTCCGCCGTCGAAGTCGTCTTCATCTTGACCCGGTCTGAGGCGCTGCAACGGCGACAACTCCAACCAAAAGATCCGCAACGTCAAACGGCTAACACCTCTGTATGTATTTTTAGGGCCAAAATGCCAAAATCCGTCATTGTCGCAACTGAAATCGTGGCCCGGCAACGACAACGACAACGACCACGCCGATGAGCTGGTCATGCAACTATAGAGTCAGTGCGGACCGATCATCCCGAACAGGTATTAATACTGGCAGTCATACTTTTTTGGATGCCCAGCGTCCGCTTCGTGCTTCGTGGTGACAGACAAGACAGGCGGCAAGCGGTCATGGCGATTTAGATGCCGTTCGCTGATTGTTGAGTACCTTTGCCTCATGTATGAATACATACATATATCTATCTACATATATATAAGTATATAGAAAAAACCGTTGGCATCGACTGCTATGGGCAGGCATTCAATTATACATATTAACATATACTTAATTATTGTCTATCATTATTTCTTGCTAATTTAAAACTAGTCAAAAAAAAAAAAAAAAATAACAAAATAAATAAACAATAAATTGAAATGGCTACAAATGAAGACGTTCAAATACGCCTGATTCTCGAAGGCCGCTTGAAAGAAAATCTCAAGGAAATGATGTTTCAATGTGAGGAATGGATTAAAGGTATTCCACCCGGGGGGTCTTAAGCTGCCAGAAATTCCTTGTATGTTTACGTTTTGTGGTCGACGCTTGCGAAACGGCCTTCAAAACCGGAAATGCTTTTGGCCTGAACTGCTGGCAGCATCTGGAAAAGCCAAAGCAAAAGAATCACAAATTATTAAAAAAAAATATATATATATATATATATGAAATATAAGTAGCTAGAAAAACACGTTAATTTATGATTGTTTTTTACAGTTTTATATACTAAACTTAAGTCGTATGTAGCATGTACAAGCACAAAAATTTACATAATTATAAAAACAAAAGCCAGCATCAATAAAAGTCTTTTTTATCTGCTTGCAATTACGGCTGATGAAATTTGTAGGTTGGTTATATAGCAAAATATAAGTAAATTAACAATATGCAATTTATGAAAAGCAAAACTATATAATATTCTTTATAGAATGTAAGTTATTTTTTAACTGATAAAATATTATTTTGTTACTTTAGTTTGTATAATATTTATATAAAAACAATTACAATTTCCATAAATATTTGCATGCCTAAAAGTATGCAACACATTTTGTTGTTAAAATTTCATAGCATACTTCAATGGGCAGAATACGTTATTGCTTTAAATTATTAAATTTTAAGTATTAACTCTTTTCAAAATATATTTTTAAGAGTTTTGTTATAAATAAACATAAAAATAATAACAAAAAATATATTAGTAAATTATATATTCACATTAATCAAAATCTTATACAACAAATTAAGTAGACTTTTAAATCAAATCAAAATTCCATTTCAGTTAGAAACAAAAGTCAAAACCATATCAAATTCAAAATCTTTAAAGCAACTTTGTTAACACTGTTTGTCACCAGCAGTGTTGGCAACGCTTCAAATGGGTGGGAAGAAGTTCTAAAGTGGGCGAGGCGCGGGGGCGGCCAGTAATTGCTCCAAGGAAAAATCGATACGGAGACAGCTGTTCGTGTACAACAAGTGCAACGCATTGAGGAGCCGCAAAAAGAAATTTAACCAAACAATAAATAAGCAAAATAAATATAATTTCAAAAGTTACTAAGCCATATAAATCAATAATAATCAGTCAATTATCAAAAACAACAAGTGGGAATAAAACGCGTGCATTTTTTTTATGAATTTTCCGTGACATATGGTCGAAGGGCGACAATAGAGAAATTTACTTTCATATACATATACGGAATATATATAGATAGAGGAATTTATTCGTTGAACTATGCCTAGCTCAAGGCGTGCCATTTTGGGACACATCATGTCCGGCATTTGCACCAAGATGAATCGCACCAAGCCGGTGCCAGCGGATGTGATGGAGACGCCTCTGAAGCGCTGCCTGACCACCTTCGATATAGCGCTCTTGGGTATAAATATAGAACAATTTAGAGTGATATATTTCATAATATGTCATACACATTCCATCTCTAGGCATTGGCCACATGGTGGGCGCTGGCATCTATGTTCTGACTGGCACCGTGGCCAAGGAAATGGCTGGACCTGGCATCATCTTGTCCTTTGTGCTCGCCGGATTCGTTTCGATGCTGGCTGCACTTTGCTATGCGGAGTTTGGCACGCGCGTGCCAAAGGCTGGATCGGCTTATGTCTACACCTATATATCGATCGGTGAGTTCTGGGCCTTTGTCATTGGCTGGAACATCTTGCTGGAACATATGCTGGGTGCCGCCTCGGTGGCACGTGCTTGGAGCGGCTATGTGGACTCAATGCTAGGCGGCTGGATAGCCAATACGACGCTGTCGCTGATGGGCGGGCTGCATGAGCCGGGACTGGCCCAGTACCCGGACGTGTTGGCCTTTCTCGTCTGCATTGTGTATGCTGCGGCGCTGGGCAGCGGCGTCAAGGCAACGGCCGTGTTCAACAGCGTGCTGACCCTAGTCAATATCGGAGTCATGATGGTGGTCATTGGCGTGGGCTTCTGGTACGCCGATGCCAACAACTGGTCCGAGGCGCAGGGCGGCTTTCTGCCCTACGGCTTTGGGGGCGTGATTGCAGGCGCTGCCACCTGCTTCTACGCGTTCGTCGGTTTCGATTCGATAGCCACTTCCGGCGAGGAGGCCAAGAATCCCTCCGTCTCCATACCCATCGCTACAGTGCTATCTCTTTGCGTCGTCACGGTGGGTTATATACTGGTCAGCGCAGCTCTCACGCTCATGATACCCATTAGCGAGATCAATCCGGCTGCCTCGCTGCCCGAGGCCTTTGGCCAGCTGCAGCTACCGTGGGCCAAGTACATCATCTCCATTGGAGCACTCTGTGGCATGACGACCACATTGCTGGGCTCGCTCTATGCCCTGCCGCGTTGCATGTACGCGATGGCCTCGGACGGCCTGATCTTCGCATGCTTCGGGCGCATTAGCCAGAGCACCCAGGTGCCGTTGGTAAATCTGATTGTTTCCGGGCTGCTGAGCGCTGCTCTGGCTCTGGTCTTCGACCTGGCCAAGCTGGTGGAGTTCATGTCCATTGGTACACTGCTCGCCTACACCATTGTCTCGGCCAGTGTCATAATTTTGCGCTATCGGCCGCTCACCCAAGTGGGCACACCCAATCCCGTCTATGCGCCCGACACGCCGGACGAGGAGAACGACGAGGATGCCGATTCGCAGTCGAGCATCGATACAGCATCGCCGACGAGTGATCTGATTGAGGGTGCTCTTGCTGGTCGCCTGAAGCCACAATTTCGTTGGCTGGAGCCACTCCTGGGTCGCTTTGCTCCTGGCTCCGTCGTCTCGGTGGCGGTGTTCCTCTTCATTGTACTCAGCTTTGCCATCTGCCTGGAGCTGAAGGTATCGTGGGCCCAGCTCTACTCTGGCACCTGGTGGGCTCTGCTCGTTTACGGTTTCATCATCTTTGCGGCCAGTGCCTGTGTGGCCGTCATAGGCGTGCACAATCAGAATACACGTGGATTGAACTTCAAGGTGCCGCTGGTGCCTTTCGTGCCAGCCCTTGGTATCTTTAGCAACATAATGCTGATGGTTCATTTGGATGCGTTGACCTGGGTGCGCTTCTTTGTCTGGGTTACCATTGGCATGGTAGTCTACTTCCTCTATGGCATACGTCACAGCAAGGAGGGAGAGGCCTGTTCCACGTACTCTATACTGATGACCTCGTCAGAGGCGGGCAAACTCAACTGGGGATCCTTCAAGGCTTCCAAGAATGTGGCCAAACATACGGTGCTCGAGCGTTTCCTGGGTCGCCGGAAAATGGACGATAAGAAGCCCATTGTGGACGAGGAATGCGACGATAATGCCGAGAGTCCAAATTAAATCAATTAATGGGACCATGATTCTATATACATATATATATGTATCTATATTTGGTCTGTTATTCAATTTACATCAATCGAAAATGATATATACATATATATAAAGCTTGTTGAACAAATATGTCAAAAGAACACAAACTAATGTAACTCTATACCTACATATAGATGATCTATATTTATATATCTATGTATGTTATTCCTGTCTATGTGGCCAGCCCTGCCTGTAACAATTGTTAATAGAGTATCTACCCATCCAATGTTATGTACTACGCCCACTTCAGAAAACTGTCTACCTACATATATACTCTCTCTTATATCCATTATATGTGTACATTAATATATATTTATATACATATATATATAAAATATAATTACAATAATTGCAACGTATTAAAGATGATATATTAAAGTATATTTGAATCGTTTGATAAATGTATAAATATATATAACAATTAAATATTTATGTAAACATCAAAATTTTAAAATGAATTTATTTCTCTATATATTGAAATGGGTTTGTTTAAAGGTATGACTAGAGCAATAGTCCAGAAATCTGTTACAAGTACAGACTTCTGAACAATTCTTGGTTCCAAGAGTACTCTTAACTCCGTGAGGTACAAAGAGTTGGAGCTGTAACCTTAAGAACCGCACATTTATATAAAAATTTCATAATTTCATATAAACTTCTTCTTCGAAAAGCTTTAGCCCCAAAAGTATACCCTATAATGCTATGATCACATCACTCTTAAAACTTAAAAAAAAAAAAAAAACTTAAAAAATGCAGTGAGTAATGCACGATGATTTTTGATAGATTATAATTGCTCTTCCGGATGAAATATGTTACAAATATTAAGCAAATGCTAAAAATACAGTACAGTATGTCTAGGCACTTGACACTTAAAACTAAATATGATTATTTTAATTTAATTGAAATTTAATACATTATTATTTTCAGTTTATTTATTTTTCAATATTTCTTTATTGATTATTTATTTTTCAATATTAAAATTGAATAACCATTAATTTTAAGTGAATTGCATTTTTGTTTTTTATTAAACATTGTGAAATATGCTAGGAATATTGGGGAATTTTTATATGTACTTATTAAATATATGCATATTTTTTAATTTTAATATTTTGTAAGTGACTAACAAGTATTTTAATTTAAGATTAATCCATTTTTATTTTTACCTAATTTATTTTAATATTCACTTATTAAAAAAAATTTTTATAAATTTTTAAAAATCAGTTTAAAACTTATCATCAGGTACATCTGCTCACAGTAGTTTAAAAACTACAAACTAAAATGAAATCATTCAGATGGTTCGTGAACTTTATTGTATTTCGTGCGAGATTGCAAATTTGTGAACTCATGGAATGTCGCAGCGCTGATTCGTATCATCTATTGAAATGAACTGCCAAATCACAGTGTAAATGTGTAGGGAAGACAAAAAAAAAAAAGGGAGAGGGCGAGAGCAAGCACCAAAGCATCGTCATAACATAACAAGTTCGCATTGCGATGACGCAGCCGTGATGACGCATGCAATGAATTCGAACTTCACACGCACACAAACACACGCTCTCTCGCACACGACACTCAATTCTGTGCCTGTGTGCATATCGCACACGAGACCAAGGTCTGTGTGTGCGAAGAGCGAGAGCAGAAGCATTTCGTTTAATGCGAGAGCTTACGAGCTTGGCAACAACAAAAATCTAAAGCTAGAATATGTGCGAGCAATGGAGAAAAAAAACGGGTTTCGAACGCATGACTTTTTGTCAGAGCGGCAGAGAAGCAGAGAGGCAAAAAAAAAATGGTCTGGCGCTATTTCGCAAGCGCGACAGCAAGCGCAAGTGTCCGTTGGCACTGAGCTTAACGTATTTGTATTTTGAATTTAAATTCAAAAATTAACGCTCTCAGCGTGCGTACTCGCACGCGAATCCATATACATTCACACATTTATTTATGTATGTGTGTGTGCATGTGTTTAATCATGTGAGCATGCTCTGCAGCTCTGCAGCATGTGAGAGATATTAAGTGAATTATGTTTCATTTTGTTTCGCCGTTTCGCGATTTGAATATTGGCCGTTGTAATTCAAAGCCAAAGCGAAACTCATTTTAATAGAGAAACACATTTTGTAGTTTCGTAGTTTGCTCTTTAGAGGTCTTCCGGCTATGCGATGTGATGGTGGCCCCTAAACACAATATTCATATGTCTACGCGCCTGTACCAATGCCATTGACAAGTTTTGCTCTGCCAGATTCGTGTATTGAAGCGGCACAAGGTGATAGTTAAGGATGCCGGCTGTTGTTGAAAAAAAAAAAAAAACGCAACGTTATGGGGCACAGGAACCAAAGACGATGCGATGAATTCAAAGTGTACAAACAATAAGTGTGCGAGGTGGGGTTCAATTGTTCTGTGGCCTACATTAGCTAGTAATTGACATAAATTAATCATTTTTGATTGCGAAACTTGTTAATAAACAAAATAAGGCTTAACTTATGTTAAAACATACTATCGCTCTCATCTTAAACCATATTTAGGTTTACATTCAGTACAGTCTGAACAAGAAGTCTAACACTCTTCAAACACACCTCGCAAGCGGATCGACAGATGAATGCACACATGCATAAATGCCATACATCTGTTTTTTTTTTTCGGTTGCACGTTGGTGTTTCTGTATGTATGTATGTATGTGTACTTGGAAATCACCTTGCAACAGCTGCAACATCCTCGGACGTACAGCCATCCCTCACAATTTAGGGGTTGCTGCTGCAGACGCGAAGTTTGGAAAATGGAAATCTACCTGTAGTTGTAGTTGTAGTTGTCTTTACCTGCACACACACACGGAGATGTATGCATTCGTGCATCTGCATTGCATACATACATATATGTATGTACATGTGTGCGTGTGTGTCTGATCTGCTCGTTGCTCTGGCATAATTCCCTGTGTGTAGGCCAATGATCTTTATTTTCGAGACGCAGCTGCTCAACGAAATCATAAACTGCGACGCGCACATCGAATAATTATTGCAGGCATACACACATACATACATATGTACATATATACATACATACATATGTACATTCATGTATACATACATACATATGTATGTATATGCACATATTGATAGTTATGAATCAATTTCGTTAGTTAATAATTTCCTGATTTAATTATTTGTTAGCTTGTTTTGTGAAAGTGCATTGTGGAATGCAAATGAAAGGTGTGCTGATTTACTACGCAAATACATACATACATACACACATACATACATACATATGTATGTATGTATGTACATACAGCATGCGATCACTCTAGCTGATACAGTCAGCGTCTTTCGGTATTTACTGTATAAATATGCCTGTGTTCGTATACATGAATATTTCATGCTTGTATGTATGCGTGCACATTCACAGCATATAGGGGTAGTTTACAAGCATTGAAAAACCATAAGACGCTAGCATATGGCATTCAAAATCAACGTTTCATTCTCAATCGAATATTTCCGTATACATTTAATTATAAACGTAAGCGTACAGGCATCCACTTCGAAGGCACACGCTTGTATTTCAACGTTCCACGCAATTGTTTTCGAAAATAACGTCGCACTAGCGGCCAACTTTCTCACACATACCAATGCAGGTATTGAATATGAAGCCCTGGCATGTTTCAATTCCAGTTATTTCATTTCGCTCATTTCGCTGTTGAAGGTTACTTGGTGAGTGACAATGTACAGTTGACTTCAAGCAAGAGCATAAGTATAGAAGATGGACTGACGTCACAGCATTAAAGTGGCATGGAGAAGCGGCATAGCAAGCTGAATCTTATAACTATACATGAACATAATATTATTAATAATAATTTATTATTACTATCCAAACTATGATCCTAAAATAATTGAAGTGAAATATATGAATTATTTCATTGCAAACTCATATATCTTAAGTGCGACTTATAAAGATATAATATTAATAAATATTCTTAAGTATATAGAAATAATAATAATTATTAAAATTATTGAGTACAAATTCCAACAACTATATACGTTTACTGCAAGCACAGATAAGAGCGTTGTCTCTTGTATGAGTGTGTGACGTCACGTTGTTTTGTTTTGTTATCTCTCGTTGAAGCGCATAACCTCTCGTCGCGTAGCGACGCGAAGCATACATAAGCGAAATGAACATGCGGATTGCAACCATTTATATTTCGGAGAGCAGAGTAGACAGACGGGCGCGTTTCGTTTCATTTCGCGTGTGCGAGTGAATTTTTGTATCGTTCGATTTGTTTTAAAATCGACAAACATCCGACTACAACAACTAACGCGAAATTATATTCGTTTATTAAAAATATTTCGCAAGCAATGTGCTGTATTGCGTCAACCAAGTGAATTTGAAGTCAGCACAAAGTTTTGAAAACAAAAAGAAAGATAAATAAATAGAATTACACGCGCACTCACACACACAGAGAAACAAACGAACACAGCTAAAGAGAAGACAATGAAAATGCCAATCGTGAGCTAAAGTCAAATAACAGTTAGTAAAGTGAATAAATAGCAAGAACTGTGATAATTTTAAAGCTGGCAAGCAGTGCATAAACAACATTTAGAAGAACAACATACAACAAAATGGTTAGCAGCAGCAACAATACGAATGGCGTGGATAGCAACAAAACAGTTAACGGTCCTCTCCTAACGGCACTTGCGACCACTCCTGATAGTAGTAGCAGCAGCAGCAACAGTAACATCATCAACAACAACAACATGGACGCATCGTCGGCATCGAGTGCAACTGTGACGTCCGCATTGCCGGTGTTTACATCAGCCGCGTCCAGTCCCTCCGCTATATCCACGCCCACAAAAGAGGCGCAAATACTACGCACTATTCGGGAGAAGATACTCCGTACACCCGGCGGCGTTTGTGAGTTGCACGCCTTGAGCTTTGCCGAGCAGACGAATATTAATGGCGGCAACATCAATGCATTCGGAGCGGGCGGAGAGCAGCCTGTGAGAGTGATCAAGAACCGTTATGTAATCAGCGCTCAGCCCAATCATATCTCGGCCGCAGCAGCGGCCAAAACACCCGCTTCCTATCGCCATTTGATCGATCTAACGTCGTCGAACCTGCAATGCATGGATGTCTACAATGGCAGGCAATATCCGTGCAAGATTATCAACGAACCGCTGGACAAGGTGCAACGCGCATACTTTCAGCTAGAGCAGGACGACGAGCTGTGCCGCAGTACCATCTATGGCCACAAGCTTATCCGTGCTGCCCACGATTTGGTGCCACTCTCCAAGAATCGCACCTACATCATCAATGCACCCGTCCAGCATGTCTATGAGAACCTTCATACGTACATCCGCCATGAGAAGCGTCTGTGTGAGCAGGAGGCACGCGCCATATTCCATCAGATATGCCAGACTGTACAGGTGTGCCATCGCAATGGGATCATCCTGCGTGATCTCAAGCTGAAGCGTTTCTACTTCATTGACGAAGCGAGGTTAGTATTGCAATATGTAAACAATTGCCATGAACTAGTAACCTGTTGAACGTCGCTCCTCTCTATCTGCATAAACCTATCGATATTTCAATATTGACAATAGACATCGCTATTATTTTTATTAGTTCAGTTTGAAGTTGATCGAGGGAATTACTAATGATTATTAATAGGAAGAGTATAATAGTTAAAATAATATTTTATAATTAATAATATATTTATATGTTATAAATATATTATTTTTATTTATTATTAATAATATTTTTTTTTTTTTTTTTCTATGATTGTCATGTCTTAACTTTTAATTTTAATTTCATTTCTTATTTGCCTTACTTTACTCGCTTTCTTTTACCCACTTTTGCTGTTAGAACTAGTTTATTATTACTTTTTTGTAGTTTCTAAATCTGGCAACACTGTAATTTCCATTTGGATTTCGCTGAGCCGTATTGAGATCATATATGAACATATAAGATTAGTTCCAATTCTGGCAGACTGATGTATTTACACACATAAATACATACACATATGTGTATATACATATGTATGTATATATGCACATGTGTGTTGATGGCTTTCGTAATCGATTGGTAGTGACCCTACCCCGGGCACCCGCATGTGAACTACCACCACTACTACCACTACCAGCAACAACAACGGCAACTCCAACACATACACATTCACACACATTCACACCTCGCACACATTTGCTCTCTGTACTGGTTGCATATCTTTATTTTGCAATTCGATAAAAACTCGTTATGAGCAACAGTTTTTTTTTTTATTTTGTGTGTTGGTGTTATTGGTGCCACAATTGTTGCTCTTGTTATTGGCCGACGTTGTCGTTGTGGCTGTTGTGTTTCGGTGTCGGCTAGTTGTGGGTAACATTGAACATTTAAGAAGTGTTGCAATAAAAAGGCAAAAACAACGAATAGATCAACAGCAGCGACACAATATGCCTGTAAATGTGTATATCTGTGTGTGTATTTAGCTATGGGAAATTACTGTACCTGATGAAATACATCGCTGTGAATAGAATATTTCGTTCTTTTATGTAAACGTTTCAACTTACTCAATATTTTGGTCAACAGTGTACGAACATTGAAACTCTGATAATACAGCAGCAACAACAAGCACATAAAACTGCGTATAGACAGACTTACATACATATACACATATATGTATATATCTGGAGCGTTCAAAATGCTCGCAGCGAGGTTCCTACTCTGTACTCATTTACTCTTATATGTATTGAGTGTGTGTGTGTATGTGAGTGCTTATACGTGAGTACAGTACACGTCGAAATGTTAGGCTCACCTTCAAAATTTGTACTGTGCGCTTGCAAAATAATTAATTTTGTTGTATTTCGTTTTTTGTACTTACGAATTGCACACGTCAGCCGAATGTATGTATGTACGTATGAATATTTGTATATATACACGTACGTATGTATGAATTCTTAATCTTGACTCGTGGCGAGCAAAATAACTTTTCTTTTTTCGTTCGTACCTATTCGTCTCTGCTGTACCTGTTGATTGTGAGAGACACAAACGTAAATCGGATTCTCTTAGTATACATTTGTTCACTATATATATAGTTATATACATATGAACGTATGTGTGTTTGTGTCTGTATATAGTTCTTACAAATGAAGCAATACTTGTTGAATGTTTTTGAACTTTTTTTCTGCTGTTTGTATTGTTTTCACGTTTCCATTGCCAATGCAATTAGCCAATTTATTGCATTGACGTTTTCCGCTTTTCGTGTTGCCAACTTGTTTTTACATACAAACGTATATATTTCGTACACAATGTAATCTTTACAGACTCTACTCAAGTATTTAATAAATGCTCATTTATTTGTTATTAACTAAGCAAATATGTACTATCATAATCTTTAATCTCCTATATACAAATTTATTATCTTAATTGGGTTTACATAATTTAATTAATATTGTTTACTTTTTATTGAGATAAAAGCTGAATTAACAAAGCAAATAAATTAGTCAGTCAGATAACAGAATTTCTGTACACTCGAATATTTCATTTAAATTTTGAAGACTTTCGACTCAATTTCAATTATCTCAAAACGCATTGAGAGAGTATGCATACAGTATAAAGTATACACAATTGTGAATTGCAGAACAACAAAATATAAATTACATATATAAAATGAGTTGAATGCACTTATTATGCCAAAATATATGCCATAAAAATGATTGTAAATATTTTATGTAATTTTCGTATTCAATTTGAATACTCAAAAAATAAGATTTCATATAATGCAATCGATAATCGATTTTCATACTTCGCGATTAGCAGGCTTATATTAAAATTTAAATATTTACATATGTATGTACAATCTAAATCAAATGCATGTATACATATATATACTTAGGCGCGCACACACATACATGCATATACGCACCCATTCAACTTTAAGGTCGATTTGTGCTACGGCCCTGACTCTGATCTTCTGTATGTATTTTAATGTATAGATATTTAAATAGCATTTAAATTAGCAGCACGTCTTAACATCGCCTGCCTCCACACTCAGCTCACCTCTCCTCTGTAGTGCGAGTAGTATCTTTTTGGAATATACAATTTGTTAATTTCAACGCGAGCGAGAGCGAATAAGAGAGAGAGAGGCAATATTCGTGTACGCTCTTCAAATGAATAGGCTGCGCAATGCCAATGCTCGCCTCCCTCTTCCATTATCAAACAAGGTCGCTTGTTGTAACAGCTAGACCGCACGTTGTGCTCTCACTCTCCTTCTCTCTTGCTCTCGCGCTCTCTCTTTGGATCGTGGTTTGTCTGCTGGCGCATTGTAATTTTGTTTGATGGCAAAAGGCGCGCTCAGTTTTAATTTCGGTTGCTCATTTTTGCTCAGGGTCAGCTCGAGGTTTTTCAGTTCGTGTGTGTATTTAAGTTTGCGTGCGTGTGTGTGTATGTTTGTTTGTTTGTTTCATGGCACAATCGAAAAAATAATATTGTCGAGTTTTTTTTTTTGGCGCTCACTTAATTATCTTGGCTTTTAACTTTTTTTTTTCCAATGTTTATTATCTGTTGTCATTGTTGTTTCAACTTTGAAGCCGTAGGTGGAGTTGCCCTACCACTGCATTGTGTCACTTACAAATAGGCCCAAGATGAGCGAGCGCGCTCTTTTTTTTTTTTCTCTCTCCTCTCTTCAGTTTCGTTTTTGCATGAAAATGTAGGCCAATGTCAACATGGTGTCACCGCTCTTGGGTGTTTGGGGTCGCCCACTTTGTCCGAGATGGGTGCATGGTTTAGGTTTGTGGCTATGTCAATTACAAACGCTCACAGCAAGTTCGGTTCACTAAGACTGGCAACGCCATCAACGCCAACGCAATGCTAATCGATTTGTATGTCTCTCTCCCTCTCTCTCTTTTTGTATGTCTTTTGTAATGCGATAGTAAATGGCAACACCATCAATTTTGAAAATTATGCAACTCTGAGTCTGACTACGATTGCAAGCGCAGAGCGCAATAAATAAAGTGGAATTAGCATTAATTTTAAATGGATTTTTGTTTTTGTTTGATTACAGAACTAAACTGCAGTACGAATCGCTGGAGGGCTCCATGATATTGGACGGTGAGGATGATACGCTTAGCGACAAGATCGGCTGCCCGCTGTACACAGCACCGGAACTCTTATGTCCGCAGCCCACGTACCAGGGCAAGCCGGCGGACATGTGGTCATTAGGTGTCATACTCTACACAATGCTCGTTGGCCAGTATCCGTTCTACGAGAAGGCCAACTGCAATCTGATAACGGTAATCAGACATGGCAATGTCCAAATACCAATGTCGTTATCCAAGTCGGTGCGTTGGTTAATGCTCTCGCTTCTGCGCAAGAATTACACCGAGCGAATGACGGCAACTCACATTTTCCTAACGCCTTGGCTGCGAGAGCAGAAACCGTTCCACTTGTACCTGCCCGTCAATGTGGAAATTGCCGACGATTGGGACGTGGAGGAGGATCAGGATGGCCATGAGAGCATGGAGGTGGGCGACATGAGTGAAATCTGCACCCTGGATGGTGATAAGCAGGAGGATGAGTTCGACGATGACATAGGTGTGGAGCCGTTGGACTACACGCACACCACCCTGCAAATGGCCCAGACAAGCAGTTCTAGCCCCAGCTCTCTAAGCAGTTCAACTGAAACCGATGCCGATGCTGATGTGGACATGGGTTGACATATGCTTGACACGGAGACACATACAAAGCCACTGGAAGCTCGCTCTCTCGTATACGCTGGCGCGTGATCTTGATTGAATTCAAGATTCAATGCTGTGGACCTCTCTCACTCTCTCTGCATGAGACGCATTGATTACCTGCACTCTACGACGATAGCCAGGGCTTAGGCGGCCACGCTCTTCACGTCAACATCATCCTTCGCGAAGGTGTGAAGCTTCGACACCTTCGACACTCGCACTCAAAAAGACTTTGTAGCCTCGCTCACCTTACACTTACACAAAAAACACAAATAATTAACTACATAAAAAAAAACTCTCACTGCCTTCCACTTGAAGAATCCTTTTAATTGTATGCTTCACATTTAAGAATCCGAATTCGTATCGCGAATCGTAACTGCAACTGATTCTTCCTAAATATAAACTTATGTACAATACATAAATTAATATTTTTGCTGTAAATTGTTGAAACCTAATAATTTGATGGAAAGCATTATTTTCAATGTTTACAATGGCAATGAATGCAAATTGTTATTTATTATATAAATCTATATATATATATATTTTTTTTTTAATTTTTGCGCATATTATGATGAATGATAGAAAGAAAAAAAAGTGAAAATTATGAAACCAATAAAACTTTGATCTCACTTTAAAAAATGGAATTTTGTGACTTTTTATTTTATCAGTTTAATATGGTGGATATATTTTTTATTTAAAGCTTTTAGTCAGAATATATATATATTGGAATATATTAACTTCCGGCATATAAAATAGTTTAAAAGGTTGACGAAACTACTTTTGTAGTCTACATCATATGGCGAAAGCTCATTTAGTTCATTTACTTATCTAATGAAAATCATTTCCCAATAGTCATTCCTGGACAATGTTACTATTACATTAGTTGGTATAATATTTTAGTCTAGTCATTGTCTATTTAGTAAAATTGTGTGGAAATATCGAATGTTTAGGCACGTGGGAAAAGTTAATCTACTGATAGGAGCCTTATCAGTTTCTGAATGAAATTGTTGTTTTCAATGCCAAAGAGTAGAAGAATTCTGGTCTCACATGATATCATATCAAAATACGTAAAATATAATAATATTAATAGTAATAATAATAATGCTCTATAAAAGGGCAAAACGAGTTCTTAAAATTCCTATACGTGTTTTTTTTTTAGTTTAATATTTTACAACAATAGAAAATATGTGCATGCACATACATATACATATTCAAAAAAGGATGTGCTGTAATAGAGATTAAAAGAATTCAAAGGGTTTTTTTTTTAAATAAAAAAATACATAGAAAAAACCCTTCTCAATTCAACCACCACCCCAAATGGAAATTAAATGAATTTGTGAAATAGCTCAAATATTTCCGTATACACAAATGAGAACATGCTAACTACATTACAATATGTTTTATTTTCGTTTATCAAAATTTCCATTAATACAAGTTGCCAAAAAAAACAATTTGTTTACTAACTAACTAGTTAACGGCGCAATAACTGAACCAACGTAGTGTCGACGTGCCAACTTCTACGTAGCTAGAAACGTACTTTAATCATCATACACACATGTATATATGCACACATACAGATGTAGATAGTATTATAAAATTGGCGAGAGAATTTCGTAAGCACGTTAAACCTGCAGAGAGTAACGTAGGCGCCATCAGCGTTGTCTATATGTTTGTCGACAACACTTGAGTTGGAGAATGTCGGAACACTTTTAATTAGGTGTGGTTATACTTCCAGAACTTTTTGATTGTAGATGATAATAATAATTTGGAATGTTTGGGTAAGAAATAGGTAAGAATATAAAGAAAATTAAAGTGTCTATAAATTATGTGAATATTCTGTATTATTCTAGAATTGTATTTAAGTTCTAAATCAAATTTGGATTTCGTATCGCTCTTCTAAAGCCATAATCAACAAGCTATGCAAAGAAATTAAATCATTGCAAAAGAATTCGTCTTAGTTAACGGCTAGCAGCATCTCAGGCGACGGCAAAGGCATGTGCTTTATTTTTGGTATTTAGCGCAGATGTGTCTCTCTAAAGTTCTCACTAATCACTAATTAGAGAAAGACTGTGCTAAATAACTCTAAGCGCATTGATATGCACTGACAATGCTCGTGTCTTTTGTCTGGTTTCACAACCTGACATTTAATTGATTTGGTTTATATGGCGGGGGTGATTGATACGAGGCGTAAATAACTTTGTGGATAAAACATTTTATATAAATAAAGATAGGCAACAATTTAAAGAAATAAATATACATATATAAGTAAGTATATACATTTATAAATTTAGTTCTATAAAAGCTAACTTCAACTTTCTTTTCCGTAACGTATTAACAAGTTTGAATGTAGTAAAGCTTCTGTTGATTTTTGACAATAATCGGCCTATCGATATATAGTGAGTATAAGTATCGTATACCAAATTTGGCTGTTGATAACAGAAAATGCTAATAACTTGCCGCTGTTAGGCATTTGGCAAGAAGCAGACAACAGAGGGCCAGAAGGAAGGTGGTTTTCTAATTAGATATTATAAATCCCGTGTTTATCAACTATTTTTGTGCGTATGATGTTCATAGAAGGGAAGAATACCAACTACACATCCCAACATTACATAGCAATAAATGCAAGGCATAGCCAAAAAACGTCAATGAATGCGGCTGGCAATAATTTAAGCAATTCAAACTCAAGCCAACAAAATGAAGCTTTTAGATCTAAACATCGACTGTCTTTTGCGAATTTTTAAATATCTATCTGAACGCGAATTAATTATCCTGTGTGAGGCTAACAACTATCTGAATGCCATCATCGATCAAAACATATTCTATGCCATGACAAAGGATTTGCTACTCTGTGGACATAGAAATAATCCATGTGTGGAGCTAAGGTAAGATCTCTGTCGAATTAAAATTCCAATCCAAATTGGATTGTTTGTTGAACATTTGCTTAGAAGAAATCCGACGCATCTGAGCTATTTGCGGCGTTTGCAAATAGCTAGAAATTGGCTTAAAGGCGTCTATGTGGAACGACATTATTACCACCATGCTCAGATGTTCGCCTCGAAGCTTTGGCTGGATGCGGACGCTTTGTATATAACGCATGCAAATTATTTGCGCAAATATCGTCGGGCCGGTCCCGAGGCACTGCAGCGACGCTACGAGGAGGAGATCAGCACGCCCAGCTTATCGGATATCTCGGACTTTGTGAAGAAACAGGACACCATCTTTGCAGGACGAGTGTGCGGCACCTGCTTCGTAAAGGATGCCGATGATATTACTGAGCAGCCAATGCACCATGCCAAAGAGTATTTGTATTGTGTGGACTTTGTAGACGATGTGTACGTTACGAGCACAGACAGCTGCTGCAAGCTTTGGAAGCGTTCCAAAGAGTTTGGATTGTCGCATTTTGATCTGTTTATGCGGCTGGAACATTCGTTTAAATCTATGAAACTAAGTGACGACGGGCAGTGGCTCTATGGAGGCTTATACACGGATATAGGACGCCGAGCATTGCGTGCCATACACGTGGAAAGGTACCTTATCCTATACCATATCATATACATATATAATCTTTCAATTATGCCATTTCTTTCAGTGGCGAGGAGCTTGTGTTCAACTCAAATACCATTTCTATTTACGATCTAAAACTGAAAGACGATCAAGTCCTATTCACTGCCAACTTTGATACCACATTTCGCATGTTCGATCGACGCACGGATCGTGATGTTGCCATATGGGAGGATCCTTTCGATTCTTCCATCTACTGTCTCGAATATGACGGCCTCTATGCCGTGCTGTGCGGCGCTAAGCATCACAGTCGCGTTAATCTCTACGACATTCGTGTGCCTGGCAAATATATACAATTGTACTTTCCGGGCCGCAACACTGGCCGGCAACAGTACAGAACGTCGCCGGTTTATAGCCTGGCCTGTGATAGCCAATACATGTTTGTGGCCACGGATCACAATTTGCGAGTCTTTGACTTTGGCACAAACTACGCTGTGCAAAGGGATTACAGCGATTTTCTTGATAGCCTGAGATGAAAGAAAGAAATTGTTATGTCAAATTTAGCTCGACTTTTAAAATTAAATTAAGTTGTTCATATAGCTGTATTCATTTAGACTAAAAGATAGATAATTAAAACCGTACCTTCTACTCAATTGTTGAATTAAATTGTAAAGAACTTGTGCATTGTTTGTTTACCCAATTGATTATTTATATATATTTATTTATTTGCATTTGCATTTTGCCTTTCAGCTTAGAGAATCCAAATTGAAATAAAATTTCGTTTAACAAATTGCATTGACCAGCTTATTAAAATAGTCGACAAGGTAAAATCTTATAATAATAGACCACAAACTTATATGTTAAACAAAGATGCCTTAAAATTCATTTAAAACATATCTCTACGTTTCGCATCAATCAAAAAATTGTTTTAAGGTAAAAAAACTTAACTGTAGTATTGCATATGCATTTAGTGTATTGTTTTATGAGCAATTTCTAGATCTCCGTTCTCTCTCAATTAGTTTATGAGCTTCACATTTGTCATATCGAAATTGAATTAGTTTTGAGAGAAGTTCATTTATGCGTTCAAGTATATGGTAATACTTTATATATATGTATAGTATGTGTGCTTAAATTTATAATTTTGGAAAACAAATTTCTAGAGCTACCTGACATCCAAGATTAACGTTTGACAATTTTCTGCTGGCCTTTAATTGTTCATTATTTTAACAGTTATTTATCATAAATTGAAGCCTTAATTTTGTTGCGTTTTAACAGGCACTTCATCAATTCAGTTATCAATTACAAATTTCTCAATATTTGTTCTTTTCATACATTTTACAATTTGTGCATCCTCTAAAAAAAATAAACTTAATCCACGTGCAAAATAATTAACGTTAATAGCGAGAAAATGCACCTAACTGCTGCATCATCCATGCGTCAAACCCCTTTGTTCAGTTTCAATATAAGTTGTTTTCTTCAGATGCATAAGTCATTTATATGATACAGTGTTTGATATTCAATTTAAAAATGAAACGACTATCTGGTTGTGCTATCATTTGGCTTATCTGCGGAAACTGCGGAACTTTCATTGGACGGCTCCGCGACAGGTTGCTGTGGCGTTGTGTTTGGCGGCGGCGGCGAATGATCCAGACTGTCGTTGAGCGCTGCCGCCAGTTCCCCATTGAACTGCAGCAGACAGCCCAAGGCACCGAAGTAGCCTTCATGCTCCAAAAACAGACCCTTCATGGTGCCATTCGACCAGAACTCCATGGCATAGGCAAGCAATTTCATTGAAATGGGATTCACGCGCAGAAAGTTGCCCACAAAGACGACCTAAAAGAAGGCAATAGAAAACGTTGTTAAGAAAAGCAGGGAATTTCTATCTATATCAGAGACTTACTTTGTCAATCTTTTCGTTGAGAGCGCACATTCGCGCTATGGAGCCAATGTTGTTGGTAATTGTGACTAGCGTAGCATTGGCGAGATCCTCTCTAGATACCGAGCAGCGTTTGTCGTTTATATGCATCTGGCCAAAGCTACAGTGGGGGATACATTCATATTTATATGTAATCCATTGACTTGTATTTTAATTAATGTCTACCTAGAGGCCACTAAATCCCCTGTCAAGCCAAATCGATTGTAGTCGCCTCCATAGATGTCCTTGACCAATTTATCCACCTTCCGATTGTCACCCTTTGTGGCCAGCTGAATGGCTTCCTCGAACGTTGTGCAGCCAGTGAGCAGGCAGCACAAGCCTAGGAATGTGCCACCTCCCAAACTGCAAGAAACAGAGGAGAGAGTGAGACATAGTTTATAGTAAGATTTGTATATTTATAGATTGCTTACCTAGTGCCGGAAATGCGTTTGTAGTTGTCTGGGCCGTAGACGGCCAGAATGGATACACCAGAGCCGACATTCACCAGGATAAAGGGAAATGGCTGTGAGAAGTTAAAGGCGCGCTTTTCGGTCTTCCTGCAAACAATAATAGAGTTGAATATGCAGGTAACTAATATGGCAATCCATAAACTGAGAGGAATACCTACGTAATTTCTCGGGCATTCTCGTAGTAATAGCACTCAGTAACGTTGTGCAGGTCGGCAAAGAGTATGCCCTTGATGAGCGTGTCCAGCTCATCGAATTTGGCCAGCTTCATGTTGACCTGATCCCGAAAATCTTTCTCAAATTTAAACGCACCACCGCCGGTGGCACAGACCGTGGTCACCAGCTCGGCCATGCCCTTCTGCTTGGCCAGCGACAGAAAATTGCCCATGTCTGTGGTCTGAAAACGGATGAAATGCAGAGAGCCTCGTCGCTTCCGAATCTCAACATTGTCCATCTGAAATCAGCGAATTCCACGATTCAATACAGTTCTATATACATAAATCAATTGCTTAATCATAGCCGAGATATTTCGCTGCCTTTAGCTCCTTATTACACAATTTATATAAGCGCACGTGAACAGTCAAAGTTTTCGAGACAGGGAATTCTTTGGCGACAAGCGTTGAGCGTAATTAGAGACGTAAATAAGCCGATAACCATTTAAAATATAGAAAACGCACAACAGGAAGTCAAAAGTCAATGAATGCTCTACGTAAAGTAAGCTTGTCGTCGACGTCTGAGGCCTGCATACAATTCAAGTTCCGGACAGTGCTGTCTATTTGGCAGTTTTATAGCGAATTTTATACTCGAAATATATCAATAGCAGAGGAATTGATGATATATATCATATTTATTAACTTGTATTAATTTATGAAGATAACGCGCTAAGTTTTCTTTTAATTTAGAGAATTTTTACAATAGAGAATTTAACTACTACTACAACTTTAGGAAATGATTTACTAAATCAAATCAATATCTAATGGAGAAAAATGTAAATGATGTATTTTTTAGCCGTTAGCAACAGAACAAATCGTAAACTTATCTTAATAAAGTTTACTAGATAATTTTTTTACCATATAAAATAGGTAATTTTAACTACAATATAGTTTTGTATATTTAGAGTTAATGTTCAGCGGATTTATGACTAAAACAAATCTCTGTCTAATTCAGAACAAGTTGTAATTAAAGATATATATGTATATATTTTTTTGACGTTGGCAACCGTTTCTTCTATATCTAATTGAGAACAAATTGTAAAATAAGATATCTATATTTTTTAGGAGTTGGCAGTAAAGAATATTTTTTAGTATTACTAGATAATTTCTATAGCATATATGTATTTGCTAATTTTCTATCTAAAATCCAGGTTCGGTTCACGGTCAATTCGTGCCATTGACGCCTCTGATGAAGCTTTACTGTCATAGATCGTTGTCATATACTAGAAATTAGCAGGCGAATCATTCGACCTGGCTCGGTGATCTCTGTCGATTGCACGCGCAATTCACGCCAGATAATGCATAACACTCAAATCTAATGCGATTTTTTTTTCCATTTTTGGTTCGTAATCGCTATTAATGTGAGGTGAGAGCAATTGAAATAGTATTGTGTATAAAACAAGCAATGTGTTGAAAAATAAGTCAAAATATTGTTTATATACAAATATTTCATCTTAATATATGCTACAAATATATGTGGCGACGTTTAAATAAATATATAATAAAATGGAAAGTTGAATTAAATGGACAACATACCTGTAAGTGCGTGTCGCGATGTCCCGTTTTGCCATATGCCGAATTTTTAGTTAGATACCTTCGAATATTACGTAAAATACCCGCCTCGCAATCCTGCTCATCGGGCGTTATATCCTTTGGCTCGAAGTATACCAATTTCGTGAGTGTTCCGCCAATATCCATGCCAAACCATGGCATTGCTAAAACAGTTGATCAAAAAAGGGTAATACATAATTTTTTGGGCATATTGGAGAAAATGGTAAATAGAGAAAATGATATGGGGAACATATGGTACGCACTTACACATATCAAAATTCTCAGGATGGCATAATCTTCTTAAAATTAGAGATTTCTGAGCTACTACTAATACACAAACACTTGAATTTTGCTTTGGGGTCATTTCAAAATATATTTATTTTTTAGTTTTTACATTATTAATTTTTGCGATCGAAAAAGTTATCTATTTAATTTGCTGATACGAATTTCTTGTCAAATATTCAAACATTTCCTGTTTTCTTTCTTCTAAAAACATATTGATAATTGATAAATGAATTATGGACACAAATTAACACTGAGTATCAATTAAGTATATAATCTTTTATCTGCTATAACTGAGTATTAAGATAAATATTCTTATTGATAGATAAACAATCCTTTGTGGGCAAGTTCTTGAAACTGCGTCATTTTGCTCTCTCAAGCTGTAATCTAATCTTGGAAATTGTTATCAGTCAACCAATACAAAATGTAAATTTAACAAAACAAAGATCTTTAATGATAGTTGATAGATGACCTTGTTGGTATATTTAGTCAGGTTTTAGGCTCAAGATGATGATAGCGAATTGATTGGTGATTAATAATGACTTTGTATCATTATTGATTCTATTAGGGGTTCTCTCTGAGTTGTACAGATTCCAAATTCCATAATATGTGCTTAACTAGTATCTCTCTAGCCCCCTCTCAAGCTTGTATCAGTCACGTACGTACCGCTTTTGATGATGAGATCAAAGATCGATGTAAAATCCAATAATTCAGTCATTGCTTAAGTGTAAATTGTCTGTAACAAATATTCACTATTTCACGGGTGTAATGGGTATGTCTAACGCGTGCCAATAGGGTGCGACAGCATGTTGTTTAAGTTCAACCAGTACGTTATTAACTCCGACGGACAACTGTCTAGATTATATATTACGAGTAGAGTAACTGGCGTTGAACATATTGACAGCTAAAATCGAAAAAAACACATGTGCGCCGCACTCCCTAAAATAGAGCGATAGAGAGAGCAAGCGATCGATGCACGCTTATCTATCATTTTATGCGTTGCCTTGTTATCGGCCAGTTAAGAAGTTCTAAAATGACCGCTGGCCTCTGCCTCGTTTACATTGTCACAAAATTAACCAGTTTTGCTATCTAATCACAATATTTTTATTACATATATATATGCATAATTATTGTGTTTTATGTGCAAAACATAAAAAGTTGATTTTAATAAACAAACTTGAAAAGTTTGTCAAAATTCACCGTTAAAATGCTATATCAGCTGTTTGCATAAAGAGCGTAGAGAGTGGGCTTAATTTTATCTAGTTTGCATGTGTTAGTAATGCACATTGAGTGGGAGAGTGAGAGAGTTGAAAAGAGCTCCAAAGAGCGAACAACTTAACATGCTTTATTTCGCTATTATCGTCTTAACTAAACTAAGGTTGCCACATTGCTAAAATTGGCGACGCACAAAACCCAAATCATTCGATGAGCTGAGATTTCTGTTTAATTTTCATTATGTGACCAAGAAGACCTTCTAAATTTTTTATACTTGATTCCAAACTTTTTTTGCGTCTGCCAACGATAACAAAATCTGCTCTGGGTCTTATCATTTTCTTAAGGGTACAAAGCACACATTGAGCTTTGATATGGATCAGATGCTTTGTATTATTCCATAATATAGTACTTATATATTCGACTTTGGATGGCGCGTTACTTACACATCAACTCATCATTATTAGGGATGTGTTTGGCGGGCTGTATGTATGATTCACTTGAACAGTTCTCGTTCAGGATATCATCATTAACACTAACATCAATATTATTGTTATTATTATTATGGTGAGCAGTATTTTTGTTATTGTGGCCGGATTTGTTTTTATTACTAACTCCAATGGCAGAGCGCCACGAAGCGCGCCATGAATTTTTTTTAGTCGAGATCATTTGAGCCGTTGGTGGACTGGCCGTGGCAGCCAGCGAGGCGTGCGTTGTTGTTGTTGCCGACGATGATGATTTTTTGTCGTTATGTAATTTGAATATTTTCAAGTTAAACGAATATTTAGAGTCGCGCGCGGGCACTTTCATTTTAAATGTGCGTCGCGTGTTGTGTATTTAATATCTTAACGAGTTTTTTGCACTGAGCATAGCATAGCAGTCATTCAGTTTGTTAGTGATTCTGAAGCATTAGCTGCTTTGTGAACTTATATTTACATTGTTGCCAGCCCGAAAGCCAACACGGTAAATGCTCTCAAAAATAAAACCAAAACAGTCAGCTTTGATTTCTCGCCGTTTTGTTTGGAACTGGCAGCACGCGCGTCGGGCATCCGTTTGACCGATCGCTAGCAGGCGTGAAACTTGTTTGAATGAAATTTCATTGTCACTTCGTTAAAAACGATGCCAATACGCTGATGCCGACCGTCCCAGCAGAGGCAACGGCAGCGGTAGTGGCGGCAGCAACAGCCGAGCTGGCGTCTACGTCACAAGCGCGCTTGCACAAAACCAAATACACACGCATATATACACAACATACTTACACGCATATGCATATGCATGTATCTGAGTCTAGGCATGTTCGTATGTATGCATCATTTACATACATATAAAAGTATATTAATGAGGAGACATCGTGCCAAGCAAAGCCCAACTTAAGCATTGCGAAAGCAAATTAAAAAAAAAATCAACTCAACGATTAAAGTTGAACCAACACCAAATACCCTTGACATAAGCTCTGAACTGAATGCACGACGAGTAACGGTCAAGTAAGATCAGTTTTGTATGCAATTTACCCAGATCAATTACAATGCAAATCGTTATTTCGCAGACAATCATTAATTTAGAGTCCATATACCATTATAATTAAATGCACTCATTTTATATGCCAGGCTGAGCGCAAGAAAAGAAAGACCAATAAAAAGGTGAACAAGTGGCGCCCAAACAAAAAAATAACAAGTAAGAAGGCTCTAGTCGAGACGGCTCGACTACGACATACCCTGAACCCTGTAAAGAAAATGATAATCTTCTTCTTTACGCACTTATAAGCGCGCGCTCTGCTAACTGCGCAGTTGCTGCCGCGGCTTGGGGGTGGGTTGGGCTGAACTTTGGACGCTTATAACTCCATTTCTAGATGGACGATCTTCGTAAAATTTTCAGAGTAGATTAAGGATATATAAATCTTTCTTTGTGCCAAATTGCAAGTCTCTAGTATTTGAAATGCGTTTTTTCCAAATTGTGGGCGAAGGGGGCGTGGCATCCAAAATCTGAAAACTACAAAGTCTGTGTATCCATAATATCTATCTAAATATATAAAGTTAAAGTCTCTAGGTGAAACGGTGTAGTAGTTATACACAGAAAACCTAAAAAATGTAAACGAATTTTCGATTTTTTATCGATAATTTGGAAATGGGATGAGTTATCGAAAAAACAAAATAAACTCGTATTGCGTAGGTAACATACGAGTGTTCATGTGAAATTTCAGCTCTCTAGCTTTTGTAGTTTCCGAAATCTCGACGTTCATACGGACGGACGGACGGACAGACGGACGGACGGACAGACGGACAGACGGACAGACGGACAGACGGACAGACGGACAGACGGACGGACAGACGGACAGGGCTAGATCAACTTATTTTTCGATGCTGATCAAGAATATATATACTTTATGGGGTCTGCGACGTCTCCTTCTGCCTGTTACATACATTTTCACAAAACCATTATACCCTGAATTCCCATTTTCAATGGGTTCAGGGTATAAAAATAAACAAGTAAGAAGGCTCTAGTCGAGACGGCTCGACTACGCGATACCCTGAACCCTGCAAAAAAAGTGATACTCTTCTTCTTTACGCACTTAGAGGCGCGCGCTCTGCTAACTGCGCAGTTGCTGCCGTGGCTTGGGGGTGGGTTGGGCTGAACTTTGGACGCTTATAACTCCATTTCTAGATAGACGATCTTCATGAAATTTTCAGGGTAGATTAAGGGTATATATATCTATCTATGTGCCAAATTGCAAGTCTCTAGTATTTGAAATGCGTTTTTTCCAAATTGTGGGCGAAGGGGGCGTGGCATCCAAAATCTGAAAACTACAAAATCTGCGTATCCATAATATCTAACTAAATATATAAAGTCGAAGTCTCTAGCTAAAACGGTGTAGTAGTTATACCCAAAAAACCTAAAAAATTGAAACGAATTTTCGATTTTTTATCGATAATTTGGAAATGGGATGAGTTATCGAAAATACAAAATAAACTCGTATTGCGTAGGTAGCACACGAGTGTTCATGTGAAATTTCAGCTCTCTAGCTTTTGTAGTTTCCGAAATCTCGACGTTCATACAGACGGACAGACGGACGGACGGACGGACGGACGGACGGACGGACGGACGGACGGACGGACAGACGGACAGGGCTAGATCAACTTATTTTTTTATGCTGATCAAGAATATATATACTTTATAGGGTCTGCGACGTCTCCTTCTGCCTGTTACATACATTTCACAAAACCATTATACCCTGAATTCCCATTTTCAATGGGTTCAGGGTATAAAAATCAAAGTAAGCTTTAGAGCTTGTGTGGGTACAAACATATCTACGAATACTCATATATAGAGGTGTACGTGATATTGTACTTGTTAAAAAGAGGACAGAAACAAATCAACAAACTGAATTGCGCGTCGAAGTTGTAATACTCTTTACAATCAGAATCGATACAATAAGACTTAGTTTGTTTATATTTTTGTAAAATATTTTTAAATTAATTAATTTACACTTACCTCTTCCCAGCTGATGGCAAAAGACAATTTCATCATCCTGCATATTGAAAATAAGATAAAATCCGTTACTGTCAGGAGTCAAAGACCCGCGATGGATTTAATCCTAACAAGTCGAGCGCAGCTGAAGAGATGTGTCCAGTCCTTGGGACCTGCAGCCGTTGTTGATTGTTTTTGTTTGTTGTGCGTGAGGAAATCGCAGTGCTAATGAGCTACGTTGGTAATGCAACAGTCGCTGCAGCTCACATGGGCTCTGATGGCTTCTGCTTGTCGTTTTAGTAGCACGTTACGCTGCTTGAGTTGGCATTGGCATTGGGAAACCGTATGACGAAAATATGTTTTCGCTTTGTTTACAATCTGTTTTTGCCGCGTGAAAGTTGAGAGCTATGCCAGCTGTTAATGCCAATCCAAGATTGGAATGGCAATATTGTTTAATTCTTATTATTGAACTGCGCACTTTGGAATTAAAACTTTACAACAATTACGATAAAAATCTAAATCTAGTGGCCTTACACGCTGTCTTCTTCTTGGCGTTAAATCAGAACAGCTGTTTGCTTTGTTTTCTGGTCCAGACTAAAGATGAGTAACTAACTAAATAATCGATTAGCTTTGTTGTCTGTGATTTTATTCATGCATTTGTTATCGATATGTTTCTAGATGACCCGCTTAAGTATCGATATAGTTGTAAGCATTTTTGCGAAAACCAAGAAAAACTGGGAACAAAACAAAAACAATATGAAGTAAACAAAACAAAGTGAAAAAAGTAATAAGTTTTTATTACAATTGTCTATTTGTGCTACATTTGTGCTTCACATATATATATTTATATTAAATAAGAAACATTTATAATCTTCTGATTGCATTTAAACTGCGCAATTTGTTTATTTTTAGCCATGAGCAACAAAAATGATATAAGTGACACAAATAATGAGTTCAAGGAATTCAAGTTCCCCCCTGCTTGGCGGGATAAATCCAAAATAAAGGTACTATTTGCCAGCTTCCATCCGCGCCACTTCAACATAGAAGAATATGATGCAAAGCTGATATTTTGGATGGATCTTATAAGACAATACTGTACCTATTTGGGCAAAGCAAATTTCAGCTTGCGAGAGCTCCAGTTACAATTTATGCGTGGCGAGCAAATACCAGCCTGCCTAGACGTAGTGATGGCAGAAATGGAGCAACAAAAACAGATTCGTCGTCGCACTGAATACGAAGAGGATCCGCTGAACACTTGGAGAGTTTGGATTATCAACAGCCTCGTAAAGCGCCCGCTGTGGCGCACCTGGGAAAAAATAAAATATAGCATTTTTACAAAAGATGTTAATGCGGAATCTTTTACAGAATGGATTCATTTGGATGTTTTACGCGTAAGTAATGGTTGAATTATGGTGATCAGAATTCTATTGAACAAGTTTTCTTTTAAACAGACCATCTGCACTGAAATGGAAGAAAAGGTACTGAGCAAAAATCGAGGAAAATTGCTGCATTTGGAAGCTTTTAAGATGCTGTGCAAAACGTGTGAAATGCGCATTCATGAGGAGTTCTTGGAGTTGTGTTTACTTACTCTGCAGGCACGCCAACTGGTAGCTATACAATATAAGATGGAAAGGCAAACAAGTTACGTGCATCTTATCAAAATTCCAGGTAAACAGCTAGGCCCATTTAAAAAAAACAGTTAAGTTAATCACTTTCATTTCAGCTGACGAGAATGAAAGTCTAAATATAAGTGAGGCAGATCTGGCTATGCATAATCTGGAGATGACGCGGACTAGTCTGCTGCAACAGCTGGAATCGCTGGAAGAAGAGATCAAAATCAACGATGATAAAGCGCGTCAATATGTGAAGGAAAACAAAAGGCAATTAGCGAAAACTTACCTCAGGAAAAGACGTTTGTTGGAAAAGAATCATGGTACAGCAGTCGACTTTTAAATATTATTCATCCATTTCACTGATAAATTGATTTACTTTTATTTGTAGAGCGACGCAGCCTTGCGCTACATAATATAGAAACCCTCCTCTCGAACGTGGAGGAGGCACAAAACAATGGCGTGGTGCTTGACGCTTACAAAATTGGAACTAAGGCGCTACAAAAGGTTCTCAGCGATTCCGGGCTTAAGTACGACAATGTCGATGAAGTTCTGGCCGATGTGCGCGAAACTTTGGATCAGCATCGGGAAATCCAAGATGTTATGTCAAATAGTACAGCAGAGGTAACGGCCAATAACGATGAGGAAGAATTGGAAGTAGAGCTATCCAATTTAATGGGTGGAAATCAGCCTATAAATCCCATAAATCCATATAATAATAATAATAATAAAACGGAGATTGTAATTGAGGATGATCAGTTAATTGCCATGTTAGATGAACTAGAAGTGGAGGATGGTACCCTATCTCAAATTAGCCACAAAACAATGGAATCAATGTAAATACTGCTGCCAATGCGTGTTTGTTTAATAAATGTCATATTTTATAAATTGCTGGATTGTTGTTTTTGTATATTTGTCATAGTGTTTGTTAATGGCTTTATTCTATATCATTTTGTACAAAATGCGTCCTTAGGTCAAATATTGTTGCTTATAAGCTATGGCTAGACAAATGTTTCCCTAAATTGGAATTTAAAATTTAAATACATAAGTATAAGTATACACATGATTTGGTTTATCATACAGTTCAATCATTATTTCAGCAATTTTAAAGTGCGCACAAATAAAACAAACTTTTACATACAGCCCCGAACTATGTACACACTATGTGTGTACATATGCGCATGTATATTGCACTATATATATGTATGTATAGTTAGGCATATTTGAAGCATATCAGAAAAGCTATAAAATGAATGCTTATGTGTCTGTTTGTCCTCTCCCTTTCTGGTCGAAGCTTCCATATATCAAAACACAACGCCACATGGATCGTTATGTGTGGATTTGGAAAAGTATCAAAATACTCAAAATTGTACAGATGAAGCAGATTAGGACGGGCAGAATCACTATAAACCGCAATGACCTGAATAAAAAATATATAAAATATTGAATACAGATTTAAATATAATATATATGTATTACTCACCTGCCATGTCCGAGGGCTGGGTGTCAGAGATTCAAATCAATTTCCGCCTCCAGGTCGATGTGGTTCATTGAGTTGGCTGTGCTATTGAAGATTTGATTCTCAGCCGTTGTTCCACTGCTTTCACCAGCATTGGGCGGGTTGGCGTTTGCGTTGGCGACACCGTTTCGCTTAGATTTACCTAGCAGCCAGCAAGAGAACACTTTGTCCAAATATTGCACGTTAATAATGTGATGATGGATTGGACAGTGTGTCGAATGAGACCGATATATATACAAAATATATAAACGGTTATATTATAAATACAAACCAAGTACACTAAAAATATGCCGTAGCCTCTCCACATTTTCGATTGTATGTATCTCAATGGTAATAATTGAAAGAATGCTAACAATTAGTAGTACTTAGTAGTAGGATCTCCTGGCTGGATCATCGACTATTGCATGCTGGTCTGGTTGGTGTATACATATGCGTGTATGAATGAGTCAATGATGATGACACTTACCTCCCGAAAAGCACAGACAACCTTCATCATCGCTTTGGAAATCCCGTCCAGAGCTCTTTTGCTTGAGCTCCTTATTCAACTCATTGATGCAGCGCTGATAATAATCGTAATCCTTTAGATACCAAACCGGGGGCCATCGATGCTCGCGTAAATACTCTTGATTATCCTGATGCAATGCTTTCAAGCCCTTAAGTGAAAACTTACAAATAACATTGTAATTGACGCACAGATACGACATACACCACTCCGCCAATTGATGGGCATTGTGCAACTGTTGAAATTGAAAATAAAAAATGATATGTCCAATTTGTATTAGAAGACAAACAAACCTTGACTGACTCCAGCAATTTTAGGCAATGATCGACCGTTTCATTGGTCTCGTTTTGTGAAATAATTGTGAGATCTTCAATAACGCGACACTCAATCAGATTGATAAGGCGAGGCAGGCACAAACGGTTGGCCAATTCCAGCAAATTTAGGCATTTAACCGCTGAGATGGGCGGAATTTGATCTGTGTACAAATAGCACAGTAGTTTATGGAATGTATAAATCGTGACGCCGGGAAAAACAATCTGTAACAATAAAGCTGGATGAATTTATGATACTTAATGATTCACATTCATCCTGTCTTACCACATTCGAGTGTGCTTCGCGAAAGTCGCCGAGAAGCATGGCACGCATAACATCACAGCGACCTACTAGAACAGCACGATGAGCCTTGAATATAAGTAGACATAATTTAAAGAGAATTTAATTGCATACTCATAATATTTACTGTTACCTTCATTAGGCCATCGTCCAGTTCAAAGGTTACATCGGTAAAGCAGCCATCTCCAATGCAATGCCTTTCCATGCTTTCCTTTATGCGCTACAATTATCGAAAAATTAATTCAAATAATTCAAATAAACAATATTTAACAACATACAAGACAAATGTGAGGATTGGGCTCATCACTGGGGCTCTCCATGACGCTTTGTGGCTTGGAAAGTAACATTGATAATTGCGGCAGTTCTAATAAATCGGCAGCTTCTCTAATTTCCTGCAAAATAAACATTCATTTCTGATGAGATTTAAGTTTATATAAAGACTTTCCCTTAACTCACCTGCAGATTACTGCATTCCTTGTCGATGGTGCCTGTGTAAATGAATCTTAGGCATTGGTGCAGGGCCTGAGGCGAGATTACTTTACTTAGAGTTACAATTGTCTGAACGGAGCTGACGCCGCGTTGATTTTCCATTTGCACCAAGCGCAGGCTCAGCAGTACTGGATGATGTAGCTCCTTATTTAAATCATTGGAGCGCTTGGACTCCACCAATGGCAAGGCCTGATAGCTGGAGCGGCGCTTTAAGTGTTCCCACATGCTACAAATTAAGTCAGTTAGAAGTACAGTTAAATGACTCGAAATTCGTGAGTAAAGCTAATTAGCTACCGTTGTGTGCGTGATTCGTAGCGTATAAGATATTCTGTGTCGTCATTGAAGTCAGCTATGGTTGCCTCACCGAACGTTGAGCTGACCATGCTTGATTCGCTGCTACTCCGGCCACCCATGTCGGTCAACTCAGTGTTTAGAATGCGTTGAAAAATGCTGGATGCCGCGGCAAGCATGAATCTGTGCACAGCGAACTTGGTTCCACCAACCACTAGAACAAGGTCGGCATAAGCTTGCGAAAGAAACATATTGTATATATCCTGGCGATAATGCCCAACCATGACCGTAACCTCTGGTGGTGGCGGCTTCGGTGGCCTGAATGGTGCCTGCAACAACGGCTTCTGCACCTTTTTCAGGTTTGTCATCCAGAAACGTTGCTGACGGCGGGCTATTAATGACGATCGAATGGCATTTTCGAACACCTCGTTGACGCCAAAGTACGTAAAGACGCTGGTCTCGTAATAGCTAACGCCCAGTTCCTTTGCAACCGCGCGCGCCTCATCCGGCATAACCAAATCGCTCTTCAAGGCGGCTCTGAAGATTGAAAATTAAACTGTTTAGAGAGTATTTCAAATACAAAACATATACCACATACCGTACAAAGGTGCCTTTTTCACCAAAGTAGGACAAATAATTTTCATCACGGTACATGTAACGCAGGTCATTTTTACAGCCCACTAAGACGACGGGGACGTCTGGACAGAAGCGACGTATCTCCGGATACCACATTACCTTGCAATTACGCAAAGATATGGGGCTTGCAATGGAGAAGCAAAGCAACACGACATCAGATCTAAAAATATGAATAATGCTTAAGTAAACATTACTATGCAATAACTTAAGATATATTAACTCACCTGCCGTAGGCGAAGCGACGATCCTTATCATGATCCCCGAAGGTATCCCACAAGCGTAAAGAAACATTGACACCATCTACCACTTCCCAGCTGCGTTCAAGCACCTATAAAGTATAATTGATATCTATGTGATATTAATGAACAACAATTGCGGCCGAAAATTTGTCACTTGCGTCTTTGTAAATGCGATATTGATCGATCGCCCACACAGTTGGCACGTGTGTGGATAACAGCTGCGAAAGCGAAACGTGTTTATTGCAAGCCCTGGCACAAATCAGACGCGTCTTTCCCACGGCCGTGTCACCAACCAGAACACACTTGACCAGCTCCTGATGCGGTTGCTCGTTGTCCATTTTCGGCATGTACCTTTACTGGCCAACTCTCTGCAATGTTAAGGATAAGATAAATAATAATTATTAAAAAAAAAATAATAATAATATAAAATTGTATATATACACCCCTTACGCGTTTTATTGCGTAGTGCGTCCAGACGACACTCAGATAAAGAAAGTAAAAGTAAGTTAAACGACAACAAACCCATTGAGTTGTTAAAAAAAATTATAAAATACAGCGGGAAGCATTTTTAAAGCCTAATTGAACTCAATTGAAACAGAAATAAAAATATCTTCAATCAAAGCGCGAGTGCAATACCCTGTAATACAGTTCAAATTGATATTAATATTACGTTATTTGTTGTACGAATTTAGCCATCTGCTATGGCAAAAATGGTTGTAGATTTATTATTTATAATTTATATCCATACAGAAATCATTATCAACTCTAATTAAAGTCGTACAGGGTATTTAGCCATCGGCAACTCGAATATGACAGCATTTTTGTTTTCTTTTATGTTGAACGTGCGGTTATACTCGTTTACCGTTTCATTTCGGATGCACTCGAGACGCACAATGGCACGGGCCCTTTGTATATAAATATATACTATAAATTTATTTATAGATACATACATATGTGCAGAAATATAACTGTATATACATATGTATATTTGTATGTGCAAATACTTTAACTTCAAATATAAATAAGAAAGGATTCAATTAGAGCAATGCAAGGCATAAAGAAAAATATCTAATATGAATAGCTAATTTATGCAGAAAACATGACACACACATGTATGTATGTGCATACATATATAATTAAACGTACATAGATTTCCAACATATAAATACATATATTCAAACTGCACTAAATAATTTGTTGTTCTACATCAAATATATACATATGTATGTACATTTGTATATCTGTTATACATTAATTAAAGCACAATAATATTAATGAGCTCCTTCGAAGGAACCGACCGGCACCTAAAGATGTCCCATTGCTAAGCTTATTGATTTTCTCATTCCATATTAATGTTGTGCCGCCTACGGGCCAATATAAATATAAATGAACTAAAAACACCAAATTCTTATACATTGGATACAAATAATATAAATAAATACTACAAATAATGTTAGTATATAACTCAAGATTGACATATTCAATAAGCAATTCACAATTGTCAAATAAACAGTTTTTTCCACAGTTTTTCGCTTCACATATGTATGCTTTTACTACTTTTAGCTTTTCTGTTTTTATAATTTGAAATATATATAATATAATATATGTTTGTGTATATATAGTCTCTAATTGAGTGTATAAAATTGTAAAAATATATACCTTTTTGGTTTCGTTCCGATTTGTATTTTTCGTGCTGCGCTCTCTTAGCTCTTTATTTGCGTGCTGCACTTATCATACACGCATATACACTAACACACGTCTAGACGCAATTTACAACAATTTGCAATTTATATTCGCACCAATACACATAAACACAAATACACAAACTGCGTACATTTTTTAATCTGCAACTGATAGCTATCCGAATTAATTATATTCCAACATTTAACATCACATTCAAGCGTTCATGTGATTATTATTAATTGTTAAATAATAAAATGCAGTTACAACAACTGTTACAATATTCGTGCACCGCCGTCGATATGCCTTTATCGATAACTACAATTGCATTTGCCAGTGTTGAACATAGTCGTATTTAAAGGCAGGAGCAGTTGCCAGACCTTGATGTTAAAGGATTTAATTGTTTGAAGAAGTCATAGTTTTGTAACATCATAGTTGTGTTGATTTTTTTGTAAATTTCAGGAAATAAATAATTTTCGGTAAATTTGTTTTAATTTTATAAAAGATAATTGAGCAATAAATGATTCAGTTAATTTGAATTTGATATACCTAAATTTGTCGAGGTGAAAATATATGCTATATAATCACCAAACTATCAAGTATAATTGCTTAGAATGTTTTTAAGTGTGGCAACCCTAAAACACATGTTTTGAATTGTTGGTGTTGTTGCGAAACTAAATTTAATCGACAAATATTTTGGATAATTTGGTAAAAGAAAAAAAAAAAAAATAAATATAAATATATTTTAAAGTTAAGGTCTTGTTTAAATATTAATTATATTTAAACGTGTTAAAAATTTCACTTGCATAATTTCTGCAGAAGAATCAACATCGTTTCTATGTTTGCCCAGCGAACGTGTCTAAGTTTATCCAGCCGCAAATCGATTTTTGCCCAAGCCGTAACAGCTGTTCTTCATCGACAGTACGCCTTCACAACTAAATATTTATACTAATTAACATAATAAAACTTCTGCGTTGTTTGTTGTTTGTCAGTAACGGGAAGTGCTACAGTAACCTTGTTTCCGGACGGAGAACGATTGTAACAACATCCAAATCAAGAATGACTCTGACGGAGCTTTCGCCGAATCAAAAAATCAAAGTGGATCAGATGGAGCCAATTTTGCGGTACACACATATGCAAGTTAATTTTAACGAAATAATTTAAAAGTAAACTTTGAATGTCTTGCACGCAGCATAAATAATATTGAAAAGTCACAACAGGATACACGAGACTATCGAGGCTTGCAGTTGGAAAATGGTTTAAAAGTATTATTAATATCGGATCCAACTACTGATGTCTCAGCTGCTGCACTCTCTGTGCAGGTTGGGTAAGAGTTCAATTCTATATTTTAATTTACTATATTGAAACGAACTTTTGTTTTTTCATTACAGGCACATGTCCGATCCAGAGAATCTGCCTGGCTTGGCACACTTTTGCGAGCACATGCTCTTCTTGGGCACGGAGAAGTATCCGCATGAGAATGGCTATACCACTTACCTCTCGCAGAGCGGCGGCAGCAGTAATGCCGCCACGTATCCGCTAATGACGAAATATCATTTTCACGTGGCACCAGATAAGCTGGACGGTGCACTGGATCGCTTTGCGCAGTTCTTCATTGGACCACTGTTTACGCCCAGCGCAACGGAACGAGAAATCAATGCGGTATATGTAGAAACAGCTTTATTAATTAACTCTCCACTAATTGTATTTATTTGCAGGTGAATTCGGAGCATGAGAAGAATTTGTCCAGCGATTTGTGGCGCATTAAGCAAGTGCATCGACACCTGGCCAAACCGGATCATGCGTACAGCAAATTTGGCAGCGGCAACAAGGCCACGCTCTCTGAGATACCCAAGTCGAAGGGCATTGATGTGCGCGAGGAACTGCTCAAGTTTCACAAGCAATGGTATTCTGCGAACATCATGTGCCTGTCAGTTATAGGAAAAGGTTCTCGCAACATCTATATTCAATTATATAAATTTTTTATATTAAATATTGCTAAATTTATATATAGAAACCTTGGATCAGCTGGAAACTATGGTGATAGAAAAATTCTCTAAAATAGAAAATAAGAATGTAAAAGTGCCAGAATGGTCCAGGCATCCGTATGGCGAAGAACAGTACGGCCAGAAGCTGAAAATCGTCCCTATCAAGGATATACGCTCGCTCACAATAAGCTTTACAACCGACGATCTGACGCAGTACTATAAATCCGCGGTAAGTAGTTGTAATATATTATAAGGCTAATACTGAAATAATATTGTCGTTTACTACGCAGCCAGACAACTATTTAACTCATCTTATTGGGCACGAAGGCAAGGGCAGTATATTGTCTGAGCTGCGCAGGCTTGGTTGGTCCAATGAGTAAGTATATAGATAAAGATTAATCAGATTTGAGCTTCCTAACTCGTATCACTTACTTGCAGTCTTATGGCTGGTCATCAGAACACCCAGAATGGCTTTGGGTTCTTTGAGATTGTGGTGGATCTAACGCAAGAAGGCTTGGCTCATGTTGATGACATTGTGAACATAATATTTCAGTATTTGTGCATGCTGCGAAAAGAAGGGCCCAAGAAATGGATATTTGATGAGTGTGTGAAGTTAAATGAAATGCGCTTCCGTTTCAAGGAGAAGGAACAGCCTGAGAATCTCGTCACCCATGCCGTATCATCTATGCAAATATTTCCATTAGAAGAGGTACTAAGTGCACCTTATATGAGCAACGAATGGCGTCCCGAATTGATCTGTAATCTTTTGAACGAATTGGTGCCCTCCAAGAGTCGCGTTTCCATGGTTAGCCAGAGTTTTGAGGATTCTGCCGATAAGACAGAGCCCTATTATAAAACAAAATATGGTTTGGAGCGTATACCCGAGTGCACAATTCAGGTGTGTTAAGCGCTTTACAGCTTTTAAAATTTT
This sequence comes from Drosophila borborema, assembly GCA_030914335.1. Lineage (NCBI taxonomy): Eukaryota > Metazoa > Arthropoda > Insecta > Diptera > Drosophilidae > Drosophila > Drosophila borborema. The sequence continues at coordinate 16,361,815 of JAUESP010000310.1, forward strand.
ATTGATTAATGAATCATTTCCAGACCTGGGAATGTTGCGATGTTAATGAGAATCTAAAGTTGTCACTGCCAAATAGTTTTATACCAAGCAATTTCGATATCGCCGATGTGCCGAGCGATGCGCCCATACATCCGATAATTATAATGGATACGCCGATTCTACGAGTATGGCATAAGCAGGACAATCAATTCAATAAGCCCAAAGCTTGCATGACTTTCGACATGTCCAATCCGATTGCCTATTTGGATCCTCTCAATTGTAATTTGAATCACATGATGGTAATGTTGTTGAAGGATCAGCTCAACGAATATCTGTATGACGCAGAGCTGGCTAGCCTCAAGCTAAACGTAACAACCAAACCAAGCGGCATCGATGTAAATCTAGAAGTTATTTTATTAAGTTTCACTGTTAACATTGATTTTCCTCTTTCAGTTTACCATACGTGGCTTCAACGACAAGCAGGTGGTGTTGCTTGAAAAGCTATTGGATCACCTGTTTAATTTTAGCATAGACGAGAAGCGTTTTGACATACTCAAGGAAGAGTACATAAGATCTTTAAAGAATTTTAAGACAGAACAACCCTATCAGCATTCCATTTATTACCTGGCACTGCTGCTCACTGAGAATGCCTGGGCAAATGTTGAGCTATTAGATGCTATGGAACGTGAGTTGTTATGGAGTAAAGCTAAGACTTCAATGTTATATATAATTTTCTATACATTTTAGTTGTTTCTTATGATCGTGTGCTAAACTTTGCCAAAGAGTTCTTCCAGCGCTTACACACTGAATGCTTTATTTTTGGTAATGTGACCAAGCAGCAGGCAATGGATATTGCGGGTCGTGTCAATAAACGATTAGAGGGCACAAATGCAACGATACTTCCAATATTAGCTAGACAGATGCTCAAAAAGCGCGAATACAAGTTATTGCCGGGTAAATTGAAATTACAATATTTAAAATCATAAATTATTAATTGTTCATGTTTTTTTTTTCAGGTGATAGTTATCTGTTCGAAAAGGAGAACGAGTATCACAAGAGCTCTTGTACACAGCTGTATATGCAATGTGGCGCACAAACGGATCATACCAATATTATGGTTAATCTGATATCTCAAGTGCTCTCTGAGCCCTGCTACGATTGCCTGCGCACCAAGGAGCAATTGGGCTATATTGTCTTCAGTGGTGTTCGTAAAGTCAACGGCGCCAATGGTATTCGCATCATTGTGCAATCGACGAAGCATCCAGCCTTTGTGGAAGATCGCATCGAAAACTTTTTGCAAACATATTTGGTAAGATTAAAATGTTATTAAAATATAAGAGACAATTTGAACAAACTCCCTTCCTTTAGCAAGTCATTGAGGACATGCCCCAAGATGAATTCGCTCGCCATAAGGAGGCATTGATTGTTAAGAAGCTGGAGAAGTCGAAGACAATATTCCAGCAATTTAGTCAGTTCTATGGAGAGATTGCTATGCAAACGTATCACTTTGAAAGAGAAGAAGCCGAAGTCGCAATACTGCGCAAGATAACAAAGCCCGATTTTGTGGATTACTTTAAGGTGCGTAGCTTAAAATTTCAATATTTATTATATATCTAAATCTACTTGAATTTACAGAAATTTATAGCAAAGGATGGGCCAGAGCGCAGAGTTTTATCTGTCCACATTATCTCGACACAAAAAGATGAGAATGACACAACGACCGCTGAGGAAGAGGAGAGTGCAGCAGCCAGTGCTAAACGGCATACCGCAATTAACGATATTGTCGCATTCAAATCCTGCAAAGAATTGTATCCCATTGCAATGCCCTTCCTCGACATCAAGGCGAAGGGTGCCCGCAGCAAGCTTTAAGTTAGTTAACTCTACAATTACTAGTTTGCTAATGGGATTTGGTTGCTTTGTTTAATGTTCATGCTAATAATTAACCTTTCACAAATATAAAATAATTTGTATGAGCAGCGAATTGTTTCTCACATAGTTGCTGCCCAGAATCGCGCTATTCGGTATGGAGAAGCCCATATCCAGTTTAGTGAACTCCTGCGAACTGAGGTCGTGCATACGTCGATTACTGCTCTGTTGCTGATCCAATATGGAAATTTTGTGTTTAAAGGCCACATGATCAGCCCACTTCAGCTGCTTCCACTGCCCGCCCATGTCCAGCATAATATTGTTCTCTTTGCCCTTAACGCCTTGCTCATGGATGGGATAGGCCATGCTCAGGTGCAGATTGATCATGTCCCGGTGCAAGTGCTGGAAGGTGCACTGAATTTGAAGAGTCTTACCTATATGTAAAGTAATTGTCATAATTGAAATTAAAATTAGTTTTTAGCCACACTCACCTCGTATGCCGAAAATGGGACTCTTGATGGTTCTGGTGGTTGCCTTGGCAATGTGTTCGGTGATATTTTCCAGTTTCCAGTAGTAGGTGAATAATTGAAAGTCCTGATTGGCCAGCATGGTATTATTGAATTTATCAATTTCGTCCTCGCGCTCTGGAGCACTTTCCATTTCCTTAAGCTGTGGTTGCTTCTTCTCCAGGCTGGGATTCAAGGTTATTTGCTCGAATTTGATTATTTTCATGCTGGAGGTTTTCACAAAGGGCATGGTCGTGGTTGGTGTGGTGGATGTGGTGGGCGTAGGGGATGTGGAGGACGTGAAGGGTGTAAAGGTGCTTCGACTTGTCTGCTCCAACATTGCAGTTAACATCTTTAGCTGCTCTTTAACTTCACGCAATTCCTCAAACAATTTCTGTTCCAAGTTGCGAAATGCCAAATTCATTTCATCTAAAAAAATAGTTTCATATATTAGCTAAATATAAGAAATGTAAATAGTCTATCTAACTCACCCGAACCACAGACGCCCTTTAGTGTCTTTGTTGTGACCGCCTCGGCGGATGCCTTGACCTCGCCAGCATTCACAGTACAAACAGCTCTCTGCACCTCGCTGGGCAACTTAATGTCCGCCGGCTTCTGCTTCTCCGTCTCCGTCTCTTGCTCAGCTTCATGCAAACTGTTATGGTCGATTTCGTCCAGCGCCAATGCCGAAGCTAATAGCACCCAGATGCCAACACACAATAGCCAACTTGGCATCTCTAGCTGGCAATGATGTAAGTGCTCCACAGAATATCAAATCCCAACAACGCCCGCTCTTTGGACGGCCTCATTGACAACTGATTGAGCATCCGCATCCGACTTGTGCAGAATGAGACGTTGACATTGTCGAGCACATAAAATACATATTTGCCTCATTTTATTTTTTATTTCTTTTTTTATGTATTTATGTTTATAAATATGCGACTAGGGCGCGTGTCGCATATGTATTTCGGGTGCGTACGTTTACCTAAATATAGTAGCAATGCTTGGCGCATAATTAAAATATGAATGAAAGAGGCCGACGAATCCTACATGGGAAATGTGCCACGGGAGCTACAACAGCACAAGGAATTCTCAGAATGGATGAGGAATTCATTAATCAAATATGTATGCATGTTATGCATACAATAAATCCTTATTGGATTATTTATTTAAATTTAATTTATTTATTTATTTATTTAAATTTAATCCTTAAATTTTAAGATTTTATTTAACTAATTTAGTTATTTATACTAAATATAGATATAATATGTATATCTAAACTATCCCATCGAGAAGAAGGATAGCCGAAAGGCCATTTCGACCATATTCTGTGGAACCTCCGGACAGTGGCACACATAAACTTCTTTTGCTGGCGACTGGAATAGGCGTCCGACCACAACGAAACGCATGCTGGACTGATCTTTATTTACCTCCAAGGTGATGCCATGCTCCTTAACCATGGTTATATCATTACCCACAGATCTGTTGCCCAGCGTATTGGCCGATTCCAGCAGGAGACGTCGATGTTGTTTGGATCGATCCAGCACCATGTGAATCATATGACATGCTCTGCGTATCTCACTCAGATAGGGAACAGTGTCTGGACTCGTTGTGAACGGGCATAGGAGAACACCATTAGTTAGGTCCACATAGACGTAGTGCAGCACGGAGTTCTTCCAGCCGGCGGATATTTTCACGGGCAGCACATTGTTGATCTCCTTCCACAGGGATGTGGTTATTTGGCTTTGGCTCTCTGCGTTCAGATTGAGGCCGTAGTGCAGCGGATGCTGTTCCGCAAAGTGCTCCCAGTCGGAGCCGCTGTCCGAGTCTTCGGCGGGTGTGAGGCGACGTCGCGACATTTCATCCTCGCTGGGCGTCAGACTGTGTATGGAGGAGCCACCCAGGGAAGAGCACAATTGCGCCTCCTCGTCATTGACGGCGCAGTTGGAGTGTGAGGCGGATGTCTTCTGTTTGAGGAATGATTCCAGCCGGCTGGTGGCTTCCTGCTCCTCGCCGGATTGCTCGATTTTCTGCTGATCCAGCACCTCGGGTCGTTTGTTCGAAATGGACCAGAACTTGGCCAACGACTCAATGCCGCACTGTATCAAATGATCCAGTGTCTCCTGTATCTCCTCAATGTAGAACAGCGAAGGCGGCACTGCAGTGAACGCCTCCATTTCAGGCGTGTCAACATACATCTTCAGGATGACTGTGAGGATTAGATGGCTGCGTGTGCACACGGTAAGAAAGTAGCGACCCGTCGCATTCGCCAGCACAACCTCCTCCCATACGTACAGCTCACGCACGCGTACACTGGGCGCGGCTCCAATGAAGTCGAGGATGCCACGACAGCGCAGGAAGAGCTCCACATTGAAGCGCACCTCGGCGGGCAGGAGGCTGGCCAGCAGGAAGCTGTCGTAGTACAGGGCACAGCCATAGATGAAGAACTCCCGATGCGTGGTCAGCGGCTCGTCGTTCCAGTTGCGATAGTCCATGGCCTCCATTTCGCTCAAGGCATCGAAGATGCGCAGCTGCGCCTCCTTGGGCAGCGGCAGGCTCTTCGACTGCTTCAGCAGCTGCTCGAAGTGCAGCTCGCCCTTGGGATTGGCCAGAAGGCGCGATCGCTGAATGCCACAAAAGTGTCGGAGGAACTGGCGCAGTCCATTGGAGCTATCGTTGGCTGTGGAAAAATTCTCGAGCGTCAGCCCAGGCAGCGAGAAGCGAATGTAGCCAATCAGCTCATCCGATCTCAGGCTACACACAGTGGCACTGTACAATTGGGCTGCATAGGCGAAGAGCACCAGGAAGCCATTGAGCCGACGATAGTTGACATGGTAGGGCACCTGACCGACAAGCAGACGGGATGTCAGCGGCTCCGTCTGCAGCTCATTGAGCACGGAGCAGAGCGTAAGGAAGCTTCCTCGCGCCTTGTACAGAAAGTTCGTCAGCGCCGACTCTGGGTAGTAGTAGAGCGAGTCCTTGTGCTCATCAAGCTGATAGCACTCTGGTGGCAGCAGCAGCATGCCAAAGGGTGTCAACGACTCCGGCACAGTCATAGCCGGCGGCAGCAGCTGATCGAACTGCTCGGCAAACATGGCAAAGCTAATCAATTTGCGCACCTGTGGCAGCTGATTGCACTGAGCCGCTACATCATCCGTTGTGGCAGATGGAGCGGCACTGTTGGCACCTTGAAAGCCCAAGCACACCTGTGTCGGTTCGAGAAACTGTTGCAGCAGCTCATCCACATTGCTGGCATAGATCTCGATGCCATTCAACGACTTAAACCAATCGCCACGCTTCACATTATGCTGCATGGCGCTGATATCATGCACGAAGCTGTCCACCATTAGGCACTCGGGCTGGTCGAGAAAGGGCAGCACGCGAAAACCGAGTATGGACTCGACGGCTGTGGAGCGGCGGCCAAAGCGGAAACGATCCGTTGCCGTTATAACCAGCTCCAATTGCTTCTGATTGTCGGCGTCAGCGTGTGAATTCTTGATGTCTGCGAATCGGAACCCGTTGTTCGTCTCGTTCTCTGCCTCTACCTGTGCCTGCTGCCCCCCACTGTTATGGCTGTTGTTGTTGTTGTTGTTGTTGCTGTGGTTGCCATTGTGCTTGCCCTGCTGGCCTCTATTCTGCTGCTGTCGCCGCGTAGTTTTTTTACCCAGGCGCAGTGAGCGACGCAGCGGTTCACCACGTCGCTCAGTTGGATTCGGCCTGGGATTGGGCACATATTCTGCATAGAAGAGACTGCCATCTTCGGCCACGTACTCCTCCCAGTTAACCAAATCGCTGCCGTCACTGAATGAACTGTTAAGCGACGAACTGGATGTTGAATAGGTTTCCGAGGCGTCCAGGCCCAGACGTCTGTCCGCCCCTAACGACAAGCCCTGCGATTTTCGCATCTCTCTCAGATCGCTATCGCAAATGGGTAAATAAATAAATAAATGAAATGTATATTTAGTTTGTTTTGTGTTGCGCCTCGATCTGTCTGCGTTCTGCTACCAACACAAACTGAACAAACTCTGCTCAATCTCCAACTCAGCCATTGGCTTACATAGAGAGGAAAACCGGTTTATGGGCTGAGTAGTTAGGAGTTTGTTCAGAGTTTTCTCACGCTCTTTCAAATTCCAACGCGCTCTCTCTCTCCCTCTCTCTTTCTCTCTTAAGTCATAGGTCAAAATAAATTAAATTTTATTGTCGCTTCTCACGAAATTTCATTTCACCCCGAATTCCGTTTGAAATTAACGCATATTTTAATCTCCCTATTGTTTCTAAATCCATTATAATGCGAGACTCTAAAAAGAATATTCTCTATTTTAAATAAATACAAAGGTAATTACACATATTTGCATTGTGATTGATACTCTCTTTAGACGGTTACATACATTTGTCGAAGTTTATTAAAATTCCTATGTATAAATGCATTAAGTTTTATTTGCAATATCGATCAGCTTTCATTTTGCTGCGCCTGTCGAGCAGCGTTTCGTGTAGCAGTCCTTGAGCCTTAGCCTCTTCAAGCTCCTTTACATCGTTCTTGCTTATGCGCATCTTCTTGTCTTGGAACTTTTGAAACTTTTTGCTAGAAGAGAAGACATGCACATGCATATTAATAAATTTATGTTTATACCTATATTTATAAAGCAAAACACCTACACATAGTTCTTCTCAACCTCGCCTAAATCGCCTTTTTCCTCTTTTGGCCGTTCGTCTACAACATCATCTCTAGCTGAATTTGTGCGCACGCAACAAATCTCCTGGGGACCCACTTTTTTACGCAAGGCTACACAAGCATCGTCCTCTGGATCAATAGACATGAAGTGTCCCGTTTCGGACAACAAAGCCATTTCCTTATCCTAAAAGTGAGAACAGGTAAACATATATATATAAAATATATAAACTGTTCGTTGCTTACCTCGAAGATAGGCTCCCACTGCTCCATGCTACCAACAGCTTCTGAGCGGCCAGTTACCATTCCGTCTTTTTCAATTTTCAGATATTTGCCGTAACCTGACTTGAAAGAGACTTTGCGATCGTTGATTGGAAATGCCGTAAATATTTCTTCCGGATCGGGGCCTTCACCTGGATTGTGTGGCGCTCCCAAAGTAAATAAACTATAGAAATTGTTAATTAGTTAAATCTCATTTGATAATAATAACAATTTACTCACCCGTTGTCTAGGGCTCTCAGATAGCAACGTTCGCCAAATTCAATGGCCACTGAACCAACGATATTTGCGGCTGTTCTTGCTGCCCACCAGCCTCCATGCTTAATGGCATCCTCATCTACCGTTTTGCTACGTTTGGATAAATCGTCCTCTTTGTGTTCCTTTTCCTTCTTACGTTTCTTACTTTTTCTATAAACAAACTCAATATCAAATTTGAGTGCACTCATTATTCATTTAAATATACTTACTTGTGTTTTTCTCCTTTCAAGACCAACTTTTTAATACGCACTTGATCATAATCAGACATTATGTACTTTCAGATTTCGATCAAAACTAATAATAAATCTAATAATATATTAACAATACTTTGTAAACACTCTTTCCCGTGAAGTCACTTTCCTTATTTACTAAAATGAACTACAGAGTTACTTTGATTCCCGTTTATAAATTTATCGATACTATCGATTAAGCGATATATTGTAATTTTACGAAGTCGATTGGAACTTTTACCGGTTGGCTGCTACCCGCGTAATTTCACTTTTGTATGAAAAAAAAAAAACGAAAGAATTTTTGTGGTACTTTGAATGCATTTAATATACAATACATATTTTTTATTTTATTGTATTAATGAGTAGATAATATAATATTCTGGGGATTACATAGACTTTATTGGCGTAAGCTCTAACATAAATAAATAATATATAATAAAAATATAACGTATAAATTAATACAAAACAAAATTACGCATAATACAACAAGCTTATGGGTGAGCATTTCATATTATAATCGAAAAAGGAAGAATGCTGCAGTCAAGATATTTCTATATTAATATAGATAAATTAATATTCGTCTTTCGTCAATATTTGTCCAGATCTGAATTAGGTTTTGAATATATCATCTTTGGGTGTAGGGTATAGCTATAAATACTGAAATCGGAATGAGATAGTTACATATACCCCTCTAGGGATAAGTGTTGCCATTGGCCCTGTAATAAATAAATAAATTTATAAATGCATTAAAGATATGCAATATTGTCAAACTTACCGCAATGCCTAGACTCCAACCGGCTCCAGCAGGATTCAAGTTGGTTATGCCACATCGTCGACATATAACGCCATTTAGGGAAATGGCCCACACCTCCTTGCCGACGGACACGGAGCGAAAGCCGCAGTGGGTTTCTGTGTGCGGCGGTACATTAGCAGCGTTTGGGAGAAATTGCCAATGTGAACCTTCCGGGAATGTGCGTGTTACTTCCTTGCGCACCGCTAGACGTTGTTGGTTGTCCAATGCCCAGATGCCGGCCCGACCAACACTAACGACTTTGAAAGTAACGCCAGACGGTGCCTCCACTTGTTGCCAGGCGTCGCCGCAAGGGTTTAGCTTGCTAATGCCATAACGGAAGAAGATCATGCCATTGCGAGCAACTGCCCAGACCTGTCCAGTGGGTCCCACACTAATGCCAACTAACGGTTGATCACTGACAATGTGCTCCCAGGTATCACCACGCGGATTCATTGTGGAAACGCCATGACGGATTAGCACATCGCCATTCGAGGCGATGGCCCAGGCAGCAACAGGTATATCCTCTACATTCAGCGCACTATCCACATCACTGTCCAATACCTGCAGTGAGGCATCGAGTATTTTGGAATGACTTAACTCCTGCCACGGGCCACTGCTGGTCAGTCGACATTTTTTCATCCAACGCCGCCGCCGCACGCAGTCTGTTAGCTTCTTTTGTGCATGATAGGTAGCTGGGAAATCAATTGCATATTGCCAGCCCTCCTTGTCCGCTCCGCCAGGTATATTGTAGTCAATGGCCCAATCAGATATCCACTCGCAATGTGTAGACAGTAGCTTTGTGTGTTCCTTGCTGCGTTTCTGTCGCCCAGTCGCATCGCTCCACATGTGTCGATCCGTGGGCAAACTCTTTGCAGTGAAGCCACTGATGGGATTCCAGCGCTGATTCTCATACACGTAGTAGGTGTGCGTGTCTATCATTGCGTTTATCTTGCCCGATCCTTCTAGCCCCTTCAGGAACATGCCGCCCCAGCCACCGTTGTATGCCCAAGCCGTATTATCGCAGGATATGCCCCAGACAACATCCACTCCACTGTTATACACTCGCTTCACATGACCGCCTATCTGGCGCCAGTGCATCTGCTGCATGGACACAATTACCGAGGGAGAACGATAGATGACACTAAACAGCTTCACTCGTCCACTCACATAGAGACAGGTAACCGCCGCCGGATCTGTGCGATATTTGTATTCGGCATAGAGGTCATTGTTCACAATAATCTGATATTGATTTTGAAGAGCCCTACAGAAATGATTACAGACAGGTATTAAATGATAAGTGTGTCTGCCAGACTGATAAATAATGGAGCTCACCTGATTTTCACAGTAAAGCTAGCTCCAGGCGCAAAGACCATGCGATCATTGCGCACTTCATCCAGCCACTCGGAATCAATCATTGAATTGAGTACGGTTGTGCGCTCATTGAAGCGCGGATTCAAATGCATCGCTATGATACGATATTTCTCCACACGATGGGGTAGAGCTTTAATATTGGAATGACACTGCAAGTCGAAGCGAATCTGATCGGCATCGTCGTACACACAGCCCGCAATTTCGAGCTCACTGCCACAGGGCATGCTAAAAAGGAAGGAGAGGAAATTCATTAATCTGATAAACATTATATGATATATCATATATACTCTTACCCATTATAGAGCGTGTTGTAGTAGGGTGTTTCACACGTCGACACATCCATGCGCTCCACGTAATGAGCCTGCCCATTGCTGGTTTTTTCCAGCTGTTGTGCCTTCATATTGGCAGCATCGAAAACAAATACATCCCCCAGATCGCTGGTCAGCCAAATGGCATTGCTGGCTGGTTTGCCCATTAGCATATTGATTTGACTACATACCGAAGACAGGTGCGATAGCCAATCTTCCATATCCGCATCGCCGGCGAATTGCAGTTTTACCGGACTGCAATTGATGGGCAGATGAACGGCGTGTATGGCCAATCGTGGTGCACCTGGCTCGCTACAGCATTGCACGCACGTAATGTCGGAGAGTGCGAATTGTATTTTGGTCGACGAGCCGTCAGGACTGAGCACCGTGAAGGTGCCAGAGTCATTCTCTGTGCTGTCACCTCCATTGCCGCTCACCCATTCCAGCTCAATGATGCAATCCTCGTAGTCGCCAGCTGGGTGATGATAACGTGCGTCGGCCGTCTTAATCCAAGATGTTAGCTCGACCGCCTTTTCGTAGTGCGTTTCCTGCTGCAGCTTGGCCAAGCTTTGCTGGCGGTTCTTTAGTTTATCGAGTATGTCGTTGCGCCAATTGGGATTCACCTCGGCTTTGCCATCGTTGTGATGCTCATTGAACCAGTTGGGTATATTGTTAGTATCCACTGTGACGGCGCCTGTGGTCACACAGCTCCACATCACAGCGCATTCTGTCCAGAACTGAGAGCCATTGTGATCGTCGTCTTCGCCCAGAAAAGCATCAGAGCCGTGAGCTGATTCCGATTCAAAAACAGCCGAATCACTCTCTGGATGTGCCTCGGTGCCCACAACAGATCCCACGCTGCGCACCGGCGACCAGGCCCGTGGATTCTTAAGCTGCGTTTCGAACTTTCCACTTATCTCAGCGACATCAGCGGCCGGCGCACTAGATGCATGCGACAAGGGCTCACGCAAGGCAGTCGCCCGATGTTTCTGGCGCTCGTTGAGATTGAGGCTGCCAATGGTGGGTGGCGAGTCAGCGCTCAGCTTCCAGCGGTCATTCTTCAAACGATTGTTCAAACCATTATTCGAGGAGGCGTTACTGTGCGTGGCCACAGTTTCAATGACAGCGCACGTTTCGACAACGCCCTTTTCCTTCTCTTTAGAATAGAGATTAGAAAAGCTTTGATGCTTGGAGCCGGGCGTTGAGCTGCTGCCACCACTCTTGCGTGATACTATGGACAAGGAACTGGAGGAACGGCTGATTTGCATGGGACATTGAATTTTCAACCATTTCTTGCCGGTGGGATCAGCGGGAGTAACGCCGGATCGGTAGTATATAGCACGATCTGCAGCGCCAATTGCAAACACCTGTTGATGAGGGACATATGATTAGTCTCATAAGATTCGAGGACTTAATGCTGAAACATACCTGATCATTTGGCGCCACTGAGATCATTGACAAATTGCCAACCATTTCCACCCAGCCCCTGCCAATGGCAGCATCCTCACTGATTCCAGCAGCTTCTCCTTTAATGCCGCGCCGGAACCAGGCATGATGATCGTTTGTTATACACCAGACCGCATCGGTTCCCACTGAAATCTGCAAAATGCGGAGGCCACGTGGCGTATCTGTCTGTGAACTGGTGGACACAGGCGATTTCACATCCAACCATGCATCACCCGACAGATTTTCCCGTGTTATACCCGTGCGCACAATGACGCGCCCATTGTAGAGCACCGCCCAAACCAGACCCGTCGGACCCACGCTAATCTGGGCGAGCTCACTGCCGACGGGCGTATTTATGGCAGTCCACCGCAATCCCTCTGGTGCATAGGCAGTGACGCCAGTGCGAAACATTGCACGTCCATGCGCCGTTATGGCCCATACACAAAGCGTGCCGGCTCGTGCGTTTGGCACATGTGTGCCGCCTATGGCCACATCAATAAAGGGCTCCTGGGTCGGATCCTTGTGCAAGGGTGCGACGGCACACCAGCTGTTCAGAGCAGCATAGCGACGAAAGCGTATCCACTTGCGTCGGCGCACATAAGAGTTCCATGACTTTTTTGCCGAGTACGAAGCTGGAAAATCCAAGGCGTACATCCAGCCATCTTCAGGCAGCTGTTGACCATCAAGTTCCAAGTCTAGATGCCAATCACCGTCCCACTGCCAGGCCATTGAGGGCAAACGTATCTTGTCCACACTCCTCTCAACACTGCCATCAACGTTAGAGTACTTATAACGATCGGTGGGCAGCAGCGTTTTCGAGAACCCTTCAATAGGCAGCCAGCGCTCATTTTCGTAAGACTCCTCCTTCACTCGTATCGGTACATCAAGTCCATGCACATGAACGTAAACTTGGCGATCGCCGCCAATGGCCCACATATAGTTGGGAACTGCGCTGATTTTCTTGAACTCCAGGCCGAGATAGGGGAACTCGCGCCATCCACTTGAGCTGGTGGACAGCGTATGCACGCGTCCCTCGCTACTGGTGGCGAACAGTAAACTGCTCGGCATTGCTGTTTGCGTTATTAACTAAAGTTCTTCAGCTGTCGTCGCCCTTTTTGTTCCATAGTGGCACGCTTTTACAAAAAAAAAAAAAAAAATTGATTTTCCGTTCAAGTGGTAGTTAAAGTTGCCACATCAATACGTGATTTGAATCAGCTGATATATGAAATCGGCTGGCAGCTCTACATATTGTCAATATGTAAATCATTATGGGTATTCATGATAAATTAAATTTTAAATTTAATGATACTATCAATTACTGAATCAAGCTATAACTGAAGCACATTGTACAAATTTACTAGGTTGAAATTATTAAAATATAAATGTTTGTATTTTATTTGAAAATAAAAACGTAACATCGACACAAATGATAATAGTGCTGCCAGACCGACTTAGCACCTTTATAAATAATTTTTGACATGTATGATTCATTTATTTACAATTATAGTTTACGCTGAAGTCTAATTAGATGTTATAACTAAATTAATTATGGTTTCAGCAATATTGAAATAGTAAGTGTGCAAAGGTGTTTTTTTTAGTTATCTGGCAACCACATTGAATTGACATGCCACAGCGAAAATGCGTTGCTAATAGAGTTTCTTATTAACCTGCAATCTTAATAGCCCCTATTCGTTTAGCAGCCATCTATTAGCGTCCTTTAGAAAAGATCCAGTTCAAGCGTTGTCAATAGCAACAAAAAAATTTCCATTTCCGTTCTTGGATTTAGACCGCGAACCCTCAAAACCTAAGATAAATATGGACAGCATAGAAGCTGAATTTGTTCGTGATACAATTGGAAAAAATAAGGTTGTAATATTTAGTAAAACTACTTGCCCTTATTGCACAATGGCTAAAGAGGTAAATACAAGCGTCAGTCTTCCAATATATTCTATAATATTAATATATATTGTTTTACAGCCATTCCGAAAGTTGAAGGTTGACGCAATGATAGTGGAACTCGATGGACGTAAAGATGGAAACGCTATTCAATCTGTATTGGGCGAAATGACGGGCGCTCGAACGGCAAGTTTAATAAAAGAGAAATGATTTATTTTATTCAATTGACAATTGTATCCGTTGCAGGTGCCTCGAGTTTTTATCAATGGTAAATTTGTGGGTGGCGGCACCGACATCAAGCGCATGTATGAATTGGGAACACTGCAAAAATATTTCGAGTAATGTTTTCGTTGAACTTTTGTTTTTCTCTTAAATAAAAATTGAAGTGGAAATGTTTAGATTTTCTCTTAAAAAAAATTGTAGTGGAAATGTTTTGTTTTTCTCTTAAATAAAAATTGTAGTGGAAATGTTTAAAATAAACAGTAATTGATTTTTAAGTTTGACAAATAAAACGTTTTCATTCCACAGCAACTATCGATTATGCGTATCTGCAATCGACATGCCTATCGGCTTGTAATTCCATTTATCGACACAATACAGTAAATAGAGAATGTTTACTGTCAACAGGTATTTGATTTGTCGCCTATGTAAATGAAAAATAAACGATAAGATGGCAGATTTAGTGCGTGGCGAGGCATCCGAATCGGATGAGGAATTGGAGAAGCATAAGGCACTTACATCTGATAATTAAAAAGAGCATATAATCTTTTAAAACAAATATTTACAGATATGCGCAGTGGAAGTTTCTGGCGAAGCAACTGAGGAAGAAGATGAAGACATCTACGAGCAGCCAAGCACACCTAGTGCAAATGCCTCGATATATCGTAATAACTTGCTCCAGCGTAAATTGAGTATGAGCAATCTTTTTCATATTCTATTAGGGTTGATTTAAATGTCTTATTCATTCCAATTTAGTTGAAAACAACATTGAGATTTGTAAAGCGCTAACTATGCTCACTCGTAATTTTGTTGTAACTGCCTCCAAGCAGCTACTGACGACCGATCAAATGCTCATCAAGTCGCAGGTGTCCCTGCAATCGACACATACAGCGCTGCAGCAGGCACAACGAAACACTGCACAATTACACAGCCGAGCTGCAGCGGCGTTAACGAGCAGTTTTCTGCCTGTCATTCATCTGAAGGAGAAAAGCAATTGAGGGGGTAATACAAGTACATAAGTTTATATAATCCTTATAAATAAACGAACAAAATAGGCTAATCCTCTGTGTCCGAATTCGGCGCATACACCTGACTATTGGGCGAAGGCTCTCGCGGCACGTAGGTATTTTGGAAGCATCGCGAGAAGATGGTGCGCACCCTATGATCGCGCTCCCGTTCCGGGGATTGAGGTATGCTCTCATCCTCCTCATTGTTGTCCTCCGGCAAAAGCGTGGGTGGCGCATCCTCCGTATTATAAAAACAGACTTCAGTGCTGCTCGGCCGAGGTATCTGGCTGGCCTCCATGGCATCTGATACGGCCAGCAGCATTGCCTCCTCTTCAGCCTCTTCATCAACTAAATCCACAGTGTCACCATCGGGCAGCATGCGTGCCGGTTGCACTGAAGCTGCCTCAGAAGGCTGCTCTGTGCAACGATCGCGGAATTGAAAGAGCGGCGTACCGAGATCCGAAAGAGTCGTATCATCAGCCAAACGACGCTTTTGCTGTATATCTGGGCCTGGTGTGCTGCTCTTTCGTTTCTGAGCTGCATTTGTGGTATTGCACACAGTTATTTCTCGTGGCCGGTAATCTTCCGAGAAGCTAACATCTTCAGGCGACAAAGTTGATAAAATAAGCAAGCACTCAATATCGGAATGTTTCTTAATCTTGACTATGAATGGACTTCCAGTGTCATCGAACTCCAGCGTCATTGGTGCATTCAATGCCTCGGCGAAGAGCAGAAAAGCGCGAAATTCCTTAATACAAAATGTAATAACTGAGCCCTCGGCCACCTGGTAATGCTCGAATTCGCTGTGCTTCAATTTCAGCTGTGATCGCATAAACTTATCATTGACACGAGCACCTTCGATGTAGTTCTTGGCCGACAGACTATCCGGCGTGGCCTCCAGTGTAAGTTCCTCTTCAGCAGAATTAAAGCTATTCGAAATTTCCATAAATAACTTGTGATCGCCACGAATGCTAAAAAATCCAAATATTCTCTGTACAAAATAGATTTATATATTTTTTATCTACATACCTATTGGGACTTTGATCAGTAGGAACATTCGATGTAATATTTAATTCATCCACAATTGCAATGAGTGCCTGCTTTGTGGTCTCCAGTTTGCAGCGTAGATTTACCTTTAATTTCGATTTATTGTCCACAATACTCAGTTCGCAGTATTCGACCTAAAATAGGAAATGAAATTATCAAGAGTAAAAACCAGAACTCTCCGTAGACCCACCAGTTTCATATTGCGAAAGACGCCGAGGCATGGTTTCATTGCTATTTTACAGAAACAATCACCGCTCGATGGTAGCTGAAATGTATCAAACATAGAGCGACTAAAGCTAATGTTCGCCACAGCAGATTGCGTGGGATTAATGGAGCGCATTTTAAGTCCGTGGACATTAGCTTCTATGAACAGCTCTTTGCCAATTTTGGACAAGGATTGTATGGCCTTTGCAATGACTAGTAAAATAGTGTTTTAATATTTATAAAATCAAGTATATATATTTGTATATTACTTACCACGCGCATTGCCCCCCTCCAGCGTGCACTTCATAACTTGAGAAAGTGTACTTTCGGCGCGCTTTAGTTTATAAACAAAGCCGCATGATCAGCTGATAAAATGAATAGGCTGGCATCCTCAAAATACCAATATTTGGTCACTCTAAAGTCAATGTTTGAGAATAGTTCAAGCAATTTTGGTGAATTTGTTTAAATTGTTAACTGAAACAACTATTCTATTCAAAAAAAAAAACAAATATTAATAAATATTATATATGACTGTTAAATTAATTAATTAAAATAATATTTAATCTAGTCTATTGACTCCGTTACATTATTTACATAGCTCTTTCAGGGAACTAGTCTTGGAACTGCAGTACCAACTAGTTCAGTTTAGCTTCATATTGAGCCACACATTTATAGCAGTGTGGTAACGCTTGTTCGGCCGGTAAAACGCCACATCAGTTTTTCGCCTTAAATTTAATTAGAGAATTTTGTGGAGTCTAGGAGTGAAAAAGTGAAATAATTTGGCAGCGAATGCTTAGTATATCTGTAAGCTCTTAGGATAAGTGCGAAATGTGCACGTAAAGTAGAATTCACAGATATACGCCAACTGAAAATGTTACGTTTTGCGTGTGTATTGCTGCTGGCAACTGCGACGTTGACAGTGCTGTCGCCAGCTTGTGTTTCGGTGGGGGCTGCCGAGTCCAGTCAAAGTTATCCAATAACCACTCTCATTAATGCCAAATGGACACAAACGCCGCTATATTTAGAAATCGCAGAATATTTGGCGGACGAGCAGGCAGGTCTCTTCTGGGACTATGTGCAGGCTGTGACGGCATTGGACACGGCGCTCAATGATTACGGTAGGCGGTGAACGTGGATTTGCAATTGAAGAATAATTATAGTGGAATTATCATTTCCAGATACTGAGTCGCAACAGTACAATGCCGCCTTGCAGCTGGTGCGCTCACATGTGAGTGCCCCGCAACTGCCACTCCTTAAACTGGTCGTCGCCATGCACAGTCTGACGCCACGCATCCAAACGCACTTCCAATTAGCCGACGAGCTGCGTGCTGCAGGCGCCTGCCAGGGCAGCATCTTCGCACAGGTGGGCACAGAGCTCGCTTGCACCTATGTGGAGCTGGAGAAGAAGCTGAAATTGCCAGTTGCTAAAAGCAGTTTAGATGCTGATGTGAACAGTTACAGCTTTGATCATGTTTATCCCGGCAGCGAGAATAACACCCGAACTGTGGTGCTGTATGGAGATTTGGGCAGTGCCGCATTTCGACCATATCACAAACTGCTGGAAAACGCTGCAAATGCTGGAAAAGTTCGTTACTTGCTGCGACATCACCTGGCCAAGCGAAGTGATCGGCCAGTGCGTTTATCAGGATACGGCGTGGAGCTACACTTGAAGTCCACGGAGTACAAGAGTCAGGATGATGCGCCCAAGCCGGAGGCAGGCACAGGCACTGGTGCCACATCAGAGGAGATAGCAAATGAAACGGATGTGCAGGGCTTTGATTTCAAGTTGCTCAAAGCCAAGCATCCCACTCTAAAGCGTGCATTGGACCAGCTACGTCAACGCTTGCTACAGGGCAACGATGAGATTGCTCAACTCAAAGCCTGGGAATTTCAGGACTTGGGCCTACAGGCCGCCGCAGCCATAGCCGAGATACAGGGCGACGAGGCGCTGCAAATACTTCAGTATACGGCACATAATTTCCCCATGCTAGCACGCACTCTGCTCGCCCACAAAGTCTCTGATGAGTTGCGCGCAGAGGTTAAACACAATTCCGAGTCTCTGGGACGCAGTTTGAACGTGGCGCCGCCTGATGGAGCTTTGTTCATAAATGGATTGTTCTTTGATGCGGATACAATGGATCTGTACACCGTGGTGGAGACGCTGCGCTCGGAGATCCGTGTGCTGGAGAGTCTGCATGGCAACAATGTACACGGCCACTTGGCTAGCGCATTGCTTGCTCTAGACTTGAATAGTTCCAACAAAAAAGAGTTTGCAATTGATATCAGAGATACGGCGGTGCTGTGGATCAATGATATCGAACAGGATGCCCAGTATAGACGCTGGCCTCCATCGGTGATGGATTTGCTGCGTCCCACATTCCCCGGCATGTTGCGCAACATACGTAAGAATGTTTTCAATCTGGTTCTCGTTGTGGATCCACTGCAGACAGAAGCGCGCAGTGTTATCAAATTAGCTGAATCTTTTGTAATACATCAGGCGCCCATACGGCTTGGTTTGGTCTTCGATGCCCGAGCCATGGAGGAGGACACTGCTGCGGATTATGTGGCCATTGCTTGCGCCTTCAACTACGTGAGTCAGCAAAAGGACGCAAGAGCCGCACTCAGTTTCCTCACGGACATCTATGCGAACGTGGGCGAGACAGCTGTCGTCACCAAGAAGCACATCATCAAGCAGCTAAAAAAGGAGTTTAGCTCACTGAGCAACAGCAAGGCCAGTGAGCTGTTGGGCGAAGATTCGGATTACGACTATGGCAGGCAGCTCGCTGCGGAATTTGTGCAACGCCTGGGCTTCGGTGCAGTGCGTCAACCGCAGGCGCTGCTCAATGGCGCTCCAATGCCCAGCAATATCATCAGTGCCGACAGCGACTTCGAGGAGGCCATTTTCACAGAGATAATGAGTCAGACGACGGTGCTGCAGAAGGCTGTATACCGTGGCGAATTGACCGATACGGATGATATAATCAATTACCTGATGAACCAGCCGCATGTGATGCCCCGCCTGAATCAGCGCATTCTTAACCAGGAGGATGCCAAGTACTTGGACATTAATGGTGTGCCTGCCAAGCAGCTCGGCAATGTGGCAGCGCTCAATAAGCTCTCCAACCGCGATATGACTGCCACACTAATGGCAAATCTGAAATACTTTGGCGGTAAGAAGAGCTCGGAGACTATTGGTGGCGCTTCATTGCAGTTCCTAACGCTCTGGGTGTTTGCCGATCTGGAGACGAACGAAGGTCGCACATTGCTAAGCCATGCACTGGAATATGTGCGTGGCGGGGAGAGCGTGCGATTGGCATTTATACCTAACACAGAGGGCAATAGCGATAAACGAAGTCTCAATCATTTGGCATGGGCGGCTATGCACTCAATGGAGCCAGCAAAGGCAACGGAACAGGTGTTCAAATGGCTGCGGGGCAAGAAGCAGCGCATAGACGATATACCCAAGGAACTGGAAGACGTTCTGGGCAGTACGGAATTGCACCTGAAGATGCTGCGCGTATATGCACAACGTGTCCTGGGACTATCCAAATCGCAGCGTCTAGTGATTGGTAACGGTCGCCTCTATGGACCGCTCAGTTCAGACGAGATCTTCGACAGCGCCGACTTTGCGCTGTTGGCGCGTTACAGCGCCTTGCAGTATGGCGACAAGGTCCGCGACGTGCTCAAAGCATCGTCCAGTGAGGTGGACAGCGATTTTAGCAGCGATACGTTGCTCAAGCTATATGCTAGTCTGTTGCCCCGACAAACCAAGACGCGTTTCAAGCTGCCAAGTGATCTAAAAACAGATCATTCGGTGGTTAAGCTGCCAGCGAAGGACACAAAGCTGCCACACTTTGATATCGTCGCCGTATTAGACCCCGCGTCGAGAGCGGCTCAAAAACTATCTCCGATTTTAATACTGCTTCGGCAAACGCTCAATTGTCAGCTGCATCTGTACTTAACGCCCGTGGCCCAGCACAGCGATATGCCTGTCAAGAATTTCTATCGCTATGTGGTCGACTCCGAGGTGCAGTTTGAGACGAATGGCGCACGCGCCGAAGGACCTCAGGCTAAGTTTAGCGGATTGCCCGCCAATCCGCTGCTGACACAGCAGCTGCAAGTGCCCGAGAATTGGCTGGTCGAGGCGGTCCGGGCTGTCTACGATCTGGATAACATTAAGCTGCGCGACATTGGCGGACCTGTGCACAGTGAGTTTGGTCTGGAGTATCTGCTGCTGGAGGGCCATTGCTTTGATGCGGCCAGCGGTGCACCGCCGCGTGGCTTGCAGTTGGTGCTGGGCACCAAATCGCAGCCCACTCTGGTGGACACCATTGTGATGGCCAATCTGGGCTACTTCCAGTTGAAGGCAAATCCTGGCGCCTGGACGTTGCGCCTGCGAGAAGGCAAATCTACAGATATTTATGCCATTAGCCATGCCGAGGGACCCAACACGCTGCATCAGCAACAAACGGGTGCAGTGCAGGTGCTGATTACCTCGCTGCGCTCCCACGTGACCAAGTTGCGTGTGTCCAAGCGACCAGGCATGCAGCACGCAGAGCTGCTCGCTGATGATTCCGCGCCAGCGCAGTCTGGCATCTGGAATAGCATTGCGAATAGTTTTGGTGGTAGCAGCGGCACAGCTGGTACGGATGAGGATGTGGAGACTATTAATATCTTCTCCGTGGCCTCGGGACATTTGTATGAGCGCCTGTTGCGCATCATGATGGTATCACTGCTGAAGCACACCAAGTCACCAGTGAAGTTCTGGTTCCTCAAGAACTATTTGTCGCCACAATTTACGGACTTCCTGCCGCATATGGCAAAGGAGTATAATTTCCAATACGAGCTCGTGCAATACAAATGGCCACGTTGGCTGCACCAGCAGACGGAGAAACAGCGCACCATCTGGGGCTATAAGATCCTCTTCCTAGACGTCCTCTTTCCACTCAATGTGCGTAAGATTATCTTTGTGGACGCTGATGCCATTGTGCGTACGGACATTAAGGAGTTGTACGATATGGATTTGGGTGGTGCCCCCTATGCGTATACGCCGTTCTGTGATTCGCGCAAGGAAATGGAAGGCTTCCGATTCTGGAAGCAAGGCTACTGGCGCAGTCATTTGATGGGCCGACGCTATCATATTTCAGCCTTGTACGTCGTGGATCTGAAGCGATTCCGAAAGATTGCGGCGGGCGATCGATTGCGCGGACAATATCAAGCCCTGAGTCAAGATCCAAATAGCTTGTCGAATTTGGACCAGGATTTGCCCAACAACATGATACATCAGGTGGCTATTAAATCGCTGCCAGATGAGTGGCTGTGGTGTCAAACCTGGTGTAGCGATAGTTCATTCAAGAACGCCAAGGTCATCGATTTGTGCAACAATCCACAGACCAAGGAGGCGAAATTAACAGCCGCTCAGCGCATTGTGCCCGAGTGGAAGGATTACGATGCAGAGATAAAAGCACTGATGGCACGCATCGAGGATCATGAGAATCACAATATCAGTGGTGGCAACAGGGAGAATATGGATGAGGATGAGGATGAGCATGTGGTTATCATAACAGAACCACCTCCACCCGACCATGTGCATGGCGAGCTGTGATCGCATTCTTTCATTTGTTTAGTAAATATAAGCTTAATGTCCTTTCTACTTGGTAATTACGAAATTAGCTAAGCTTTACAATTTAACAGGCAACAGCAAACAACCAACAATTAGCATAAAAAGAAAAGAAAGAAAAATACGAAAAGCGAAACAGCTTCAAGTCTGAAAAGTTGTTGCATTCCATTCACCATTATTTGAATTCAGCTGTAATAAATATAATCATAATTGAAATAACTGAATGCAAACTATGTAATTTGTTTAATTTAATAAAATCTTCGGAAATTGTTTAAAAGAAAGTGCTGTAAAGATTGCCTTCTACACCTCATGCGATTGCCCAACATTGCTTCTGACATCTGGCAACGCCATTTTCAATTGGTTTGAATGAAAGACCGCGCAGTTGTATTGTTGTTGTGTTTGTTTTCACTTTATTTTTAAATCATAATTTGAATTCATTGCATAAATTCGCATATTAATTTTGTTTTCCTACGTAAAGAAAATATTTATATTTTATCATAAAGTTTTTGTTTGTGTTTAGGCCATTATATTATTATAGAGATTTCTTTTTGAATTTCTTGTATCCAACTTGGGGATTCTCTATTATTTGTAAGGCAGACAGTGCAGTCCAATTAGTAATTTTCATTTTGTATGCTGCTTAGTTAGCTTGTTTCTTTTGAAATTGCGCTGATTTTAGATTTTAGATTTTAGTTAGAAATTACATTTTGATTTTACTTATTCATTGTTCCTAAAAGCGTGTATGTTAAGTTACCTAACGTACTATTATTATTCCTTTTCTTTTCATTATTATTATTTAGCATAGTATATAATTTTAAAAATTGTATTTTTTGTTAAAACTAACGCTGAGTGTAGTATACGAGTTTTAGGTTATTAAAGCTTTGGTTTAAAAATTTCTCTCAATATGTTTGTTATGTTTATGTATATGTTTTCGTTCAGACTACGCAATTATATTCTTCATATTTATCCTTTTCAAAATTGAAACGTTTTGTCATTATAACAAAATATTTAAAATAAATTCAAAAATTGATAAACCATAAGTAATAGGAAATAATTAACATTTTAATGTTAATGTGTTAATTTGTTGTATTTTGCTTTTTTTTTAAGAGCTGCTAAACATATATAAAAAATGCTGCTGCCAAAAATGTGGTTTGTCAGTTAAGAATCTGTATCTTCATCATTATCCTGTATTTATATATATATATATCTTGCGCTTACTTGCTAAGAATTGACGGAACTATAAAAAATTAGACTGATGTTCGTTTTAAAGTCTACGGCAATATGTTTTTTTTTTTTTTTTTTGTTGTATTCAAAATATTGTATTGTATGGTCAACTTCGATCTGTTCAGTTATTACGTAGAGTTATCTAATATGAATGCTGTTTTGTTAATTGTTTCGTTGCTCTTGTTCTCTTGTTACTAGGTTTGTTTATTGCTTTAATCCAAATGTTTATACATATCCTCCAGTTGCGGCTTGAAATAGCTTTTCAATTGCGGCCGCTTGGCCTTGAATGTGGGCGTCAGTAAACCATTTTGTACAGAAAATGGATCAGGATGCAAATAAATATCCTTGACCTGAAGTTAGATATAAGAGTATATGTATTAGCAAATTATTGCTGGCTCAGTTTTCAGTGTTAACTCTTACCTGTTCAAATGACTTCAGCCCACTCTGTTTGCCCCAATTGAGCATATCGTTCATAATCAGTTCCTTTACATTCTTATTATTGCACAGGACGGACAGTGTGCCGCGTACATTGTTTTCCGTGGCCCACTGCTTAAGGACATCGACATCAGGTACAACAACAGCGATAATACAGCTCTGGAAGTGGAAATTTCGGATAGAATATTAAAATATATTTATATTTATAAATATATATATTTATTTTGTTATTAATTTTTATAATTTATTATTATATTTTGTATATCGACTGCAACTCACCTTTAAGCTCTCGCCGTACACATAAACTTGATTGACATATTGGCTCAGTGTATAGATATTCTCAATCTTCTCGGGCACTATATACTCGCCCTGGCTAAGCTTGAAGATGTGCTTGCGCCTATCGATGATGCGCAACGTGCCATTAGGCAGCCACATGCCCACATCGCCTGTATGATGCCAGCCCTCGGCGTCGATTGCCTCGGCCGTTTTCTCTGGATCCTTATAGTAACTAGGAGAGAAAGAGAGACAGAGAAACTTTAGTTAACAAACACAGTCCACACAGAAAAGATCTCCTGCTTACCCATGAAACACATTGGAACCTCGCACGCACACCTCGCCCGTATTTTGATTGGCAAAATATTCCATTTCGGGCACATCGACGAGCTTGACGGCATTGCAGGAGACGGGCGGGCCCACATGATTGGGCACATGATCGCCCTGCACGGTGAGCGTTATGGCACCCGTGCACTCCGTCTGGCCATAGCCCTCCAGCACCAAACAGCCCAGTGCGCAACGCATGAAGGTAAGCACATTGCCAGCCAGTGGAGCTGAGCCGACGACCATGAGCCGCAGATTGCCGCCAAAGGCCTGGTGCACCTTCTTGAACACAAGCTTATCCCAGCAGCCATTGCGGCGCAGCACTCCTCTGGCGAGCTCCTTCTCCTTGGCCTTCAATGCCATATTGAAGAGGCCGCGCTTCAGACTCGAGGCAGAAATGTCATTCTGTATCTTATCATAGACACGATTCAGCAGACGCGGCACTGCCGGCATCACTGTGGGTTTCAGCATTTTCAGGTCGTTGGTGAGCTCCTTGATGTCCCCAGAGTAGAAGCCCACACAGCCACCCACATAGTACATTCCATTCTCGCAACAGCGCTCGAACATATGCGCCAGCGGCAGGAAGGAGATCATCACATCTCCGGCCCGTATACGATGATCGCCCATTTGCAGGATCACCGCACAGACGCCGGCCACCACGTTGCCATGGGTGAGCATGACGCCCTTGGGATTACCAGTGGTGCCCGATGTATAGCAGACGGTACACAGATCCTCGACTGTGGGCGGCACCTCTGGATGATTGCCCTTGGCGCCCAGTTTCTCGACATCGATGAACGAGAAGATTTGAACGCCACGGCTGCGCGCACGCTCTAGTGTCGTCTGACGTATGGGCTTGATGGACACAATGATCTTCAGGCTGCGCGGGGCTTTCTCCAGCAGCATCGACGCCTTGGCATCATCTTCCACAATGATAATGGACATTTCCGTTTGGCGTATGATAAAAGCACAAGCATCCGGGCCGAGCGTGTCGTACAATGGAACCACAACCAAAGAGAACGAATAGCACGCCTGCTCGTACAATATCCATTCTGGTCGATTCTGCGAATAGATCCCGATCAGCTGCTTGGGTCGAGCGCCCAGCGCCAGCATCCCAGAGCCAAAGTTTTTGGCGCGCAGTAACGCCTCATCATAGTTGATCCACTGCAAGAATATGAAAAGATCATTAGCCGAGAGCGAGAGCGGGAGAGAGAGGGAGTTCACTTACCTGATAGGGCGATGTTAGAGTCTCTCGCCAGCCGAGGCAAGGTCCATTATTAGAGGCGTAGGCACCTTCGCGAAACGTTTGATACAACGTTCGCACATTCTCTGTGATGTAGGAAACAAATTTACCATTCTTCGACTCCTTGTAGAACTTGGAGACGTGTATTTGTTCTGGGCCCTGCAAAGAGTTACGAAACGGAAGAGAAAACAAACACGTGGACATGCAAGATGAGTGAAGGAGTTGAAGAGAAAAGAAATTTGCGACGATATATGATGTATACATATATTTATATTATGATGTGCTGAGTATAAATATGAGATCTAATATAGCCTTATTGTTGAATGATAATGATAGTATATATGGAACTAGATGGATTTAAAAAAAAAATATATTCTTTAATATATTTCATAGGATTTTCGACTAATACTATGCCGATTGGGAGTAGTACTAGACAAATATATATATATATATATATGCATATGATTGCAACTCTGTATATATATAAGATTATATATATATTATATGCAAAATGTATATATAAGATTAATAATCAATAAAACATAATAGAAGAGCGCATGTACAATATAAGACCTTAATTACAATATAACAATTGTATATTCGATCAAATTTCATTTAATATAAGTATTAATAATTAATATAAGATTTCGTATTTAGTATAAGATTTGTGAGACCAAAAACGTCTAAGCGTAACGCTCGATTCATTCAAAAAGTTTTCTTAGTTGAAAAATTGGAATATTTATGTAAAAATGTTCTATTTATTTACTTAAAAATATTTGATCAATTTTGTTTATTCGAATTTGTCAAAACTTTGCTACGGTACAAAAATAGCAAAAGAAAACCAGAAAGAAAAAAAAAGGAAAATATATTGATGTTTTGGTTTTTCCAGATCATAAATCCGTTAGCTATAATGGACATAAAAGCAATAATCTTTCAAATTGATGTGGCCAAAAACAATTGATGTGATTTACGGTTTATTTTTGGCAAAAGAAAAGCGGAATAGTAAGTGAAAGAAACATAAAACGATCAATTGGCGATTGTGAATGAGTGTGAGGGAAACATTGAATCGATATTTACATATATATGCATTTGTATATATTTATATATATATATGTATATAGTAGGTGTAAAGTGCTCGATCGATTTAAGCGATACTGCAATAGAGCACTTCCTTAATGGCAAACAGCTGCGAGCTAACGCAAATTGGACTTATGGCAGGCGAAATGTGTTGATGCATACAAAAAATAGACCTAAGTGCCTGATGGGCTATGTCTGTTGGGATCGGATCGAGCAGGTGGGGGGTGGGCGGTAGGTAGGTATGCTAACTGTTTGTTTTTAATGTGCGATTGCAAATGTATTTCAAAATTGTTGGTTGCTAATAAAAACAAAATGATAATAAACGATTTGTTTAGACAAGGCAGAGGGAGACGTGGGAGCAAGAGAGAAAGGGAGAGACTGATGACGTACGCGAGTGTGAAGGAGACAAACAATCAGGCTGCCTACCCCTAGAGAGGGTGCATGCCACGCCTACCCTGTGCTGTGTGTCTAATAGTGGATCGTATTTAAGCTAACAACAAAATAATTCATGAAAAAACAAAGAGAGGTAAGCAAAAAAAGTTTTGAATTAGTTTGGCGCGAAATTTCAAAAAAAAAAAAAAAAATTTAATTAAATAAATAAAGCAGAAGTTGAATATTTCCTTTAAAGATTTCTATGGGATAGGAATGTGGTTGGGGATAGTCCTTAAACAGCTCTACATCACTGCACTCTTTACCTTAAGCACATCGGATTGATTGTTGAGTTCGATGGGCACGCGGACGTTGGTTATTTGGCCGCAACAGGACATATTTTTCTTTTAACTCAACGAAGAAAAAAAAAAACTTTACAATATTTTCACACGTCTTTTATTTGTTTTCTTTTTTCTTTTTTTTTTTTTTTGTTTTTATTGGCCAATCGTATGCACAAATTTTATTGGTAATTCAAATCAGCAGACGTTGTCGCGTTTAATATGCACATTTTCCAAAATAACTGCAAGACGAATCACGAATTTGTTTACCTCGAATTTAGATATATCGGTCTTTTTTTTCTCTCAGTGTATTGGATCAAAGGCAATTATAATTATGGCGCCACGCCCTGTCAAGTGCAGGCAAGTGCAGCTAATTGAATGCTGTTTATTATTATTATTCAATAGAAGCTATTGCTAGATAGACCCCCGGTGGCACCCAGATCTCTGTTGATCTATCGACAAGGCGGCCGACTGTGTTTTGGCCTGCCCCAAATGTTTAAAAATAGTCGTTCAGTTCTTCTGCTCTGCTCTGTTGTTATCTTTTAGTCGATTGTACGAAAAAAAAATACAAAAATAAGAACAACAACAGCAACAAGCTATTCAAATATTTTGCACAAACAAAAAAAAAAAAAAACAAATACTTATATATAAATAAATTTCTATATGGATCCTCGGCAAATGCGTTTGACTGAGTCATGGGGAAGCGGCTGTGCGGCCCATTGAAATTGTAAGATTGAATAATCATCAATAGCGAATTAATGCTTGAGTTATGGTAATTGTAGATGCCATAAAAATGCCATAAATTATAGCAAGTACATTCAAAAACTTTTAATGAATTGCAACTGCATGAATTCCATAGTCGTCTCAAGCATTTCGCAAGCAGCCAAAGAACATTTCCCAGATTATTCAGAGATACAAAATATATGTATGCATATATAATAGAAAATTTATATATATATTAAATTTAGCTATCCGTATTTTAACTAGTATAACAAGTATGTTTTAAGCACGTAGGCAGCTGATATGCCAAGAGCTCTGAGTAACTTGAAAAAATTTATTTAATATGAATTAAACATTTTTATACAAACACTAAATAATTTTTTAGTTTTTGTTTGTTTTTATTTATTTGGTATTATTTTTGAGCAGCTTTTTAGCATTTGCAAATTTTAATATATTTTAAAATATATTATTTAATATTTGTCTTTTGTTTATATATTTTTATTATAATTTTTATTTAAATAAATTGTTAATAAGTTCAAAATTTAAAGTATCTTTATTAATATAAAAGTTTTTCTTTCTTTTTTTTTTTTTTTATTATGAATAACATTTTTATCGATTTAACTGATAAATTGCTCTACGTCAAAATTCTAAAAGCTTCCTTTAAGTAATACTATATATAGCGGCCTAGTTGAATTGAATTTCAATTTCCATCGAAAGTATTTGAAATACTAAAATTATGGATTGTAATTCATGTTGGCATTGAAAGCACTTGCGATGATTCAAAACAAATAACAGCTGGTCTTTATTGAATAAATAACGAGACATTTCAAATGGATTTTGGTCATTTCCCAATAATATATGGTTTTTAGGCATTTATACGGAAGGCTCCATTAAACGCACATGCTAATATTTTGGTAATTAAGGCGCTCAGAACGCGCCCCCTAAATTTCTATATATATAGAGAGAGAGAGTAAACACTTGGTGGTAAACAGCTGAAGAATCCAGAAATATCCGAGTCGATGTTAAGAAACTTTAAATATCAAAATATATTTTTATACATTTATATATATATATAGTATTATGCATCGCTGATAATTTAATTTTATTAAAGCATATATCATCACGAATTATAACCGAATATAATTTCAACAATACGATTAATGCTGATTTTTATGTGTTTTGTTTTTTGGTTTTGTTAAGTTTTATGGTTTTTATTTTTATAGAGCTTTCAGACATATCGAGGCTATAGCCTTGCGCGATCTTGAACTTGAGTGTTGGTCTTACATAGCCCAGGAGGCTATAGATAAAGGCATCGACATCGACATCGACTTTTCTTTTGACACTTTGACAAATGGCCATTCAACAATTAAATTATGTTATTTTCTATCTCGCTCTCATTTTAGTTTCACTGCCATGTTTTACGTAATGATTAAACGAACGTATTTTTGTCAATTTGTTGCAAGTTGTCAAGAGATTTTTTTGTTGTTATGCTAGCTTATTATTTTTATATATGTATATAAAAATATATATAGAGTGCTAAAAAATTAGTATAAAACATATATATACGATATATACATGTTGTTTTTTTTTTCTTTTCTTTTTGGTTTTAGCACACGAAATTCTTTTTTATTTTTCTTCTTCGGTTTTTTTTTTTTTTTTTGCTTTCCGTTCTTCTTCAGAGGACGCGTATAACGCAGTTCTCGACGGCACGATGTTGAATTTCGAACTGAACAGCAAATATCGTGGCTAAAAATGATTTTGGCTAAAGATCTTTTAACATTTCGCCTATTGAGAGAACGACGGGTGAGTGTTTTATTCAATTCGAAGATCGCCTCGTGGAGGGGCGTGACTGGGGAGGTTGATATGCAGAAGCGAATGCCTAGGAATTTCATTCGTTCATAGTTTTTATATTAAACGGTTGTTTTTTTCTTTTTGTTAGTTCGTATAGTTCTGCAGTTGAATACAATACAAACACCTCAGATATTCTCATTATAATATTTGTTTTGTTTTTGGCTTGATCAAGATGTCTTCTGCTGCCTGTGATTCGCCGTTAGGTGCACGCGATTAGCGTTCACAGGGACTGGTATGTGACGTATTCACTTGGGGTAGGTGGCTTTGGTCGCCCGGTGACGGGAGGGTGATGGGAGGGTTACGTTAACACGCTGATGTGCTTTTGCTGTGTCAGAAGAGAACTTTTAGTATTGAGTTGTTGGCGCAATGCCCTTTGATGTGCTACGCTTATGATTTATGCTTAATAACAGGAACACTGTTTAAATATATGAAAATTAAAATAAACATATAAATATTTGTTTATATTTTTGAAATAATCAGCACGCGGTAATTATCATTAACTCGTTTGTTTGTTTAATTTTTTCTTAAGATTTAATTTTAACGCCTTTAATTTCCCTTTATTATACACACTTCCTATGCAATTACCTATCGATAATCATTTGTCACTTGCCACTCGCTTGAATAATTAAACGAGCAACCCAATTTGCATTTTTCCACTCATAATTCGCATTCGCGACATGACATTTTAAATGTTAGAGATCGTGCCAAATGATTGCTTATATTTACCGTTGCAGCGGCAGACAGGTTGTCCCTGTGCTGTCACTCAAAACTAAATAGTATATTTGTAATTATTTCACATTCATGTGTTTTCCTTACTGCCTTGCCTTGCGCCTTGTTTGTTCCTTATCATTCGTTAATTGAGCAGCGTTGCCACCTTGCCTGCAGCTGGGGGGAGATTTATTGCAAGTAAGCATCGATATTTATTGCAGCAGTACCTAATTGGGATCTTTTTGGAGGCCATCGTTGTAGCTCATGGGCATGAATTGTTTGCTTTACATGCCAATATCTGTATGGATTTGGTTTGTTTACAACGAAATATAAACAATAGCTGCTATATGAACTTGCACACGGTCAGAAGTTAACAATTGTCGGCAGTGGCAATAAATGCATATGTACAAATGCCAAACAAATGTTTCCCACAACGATTTCCTATACGCAATTTGCATATATCGAACTATTATCGAATTAGCAGCAATTGAGCTAGCTAGCTACCCAGTCGACTAATTAAGGCAAAAAGATGCCTGCCAATTGAGTCATGTCGGATGATTTATTTATGTCACAGCGCACTTGATAAATTATTAGCAAGCACGTAAATGCTGCAACTATTTTGGCAACTATTAGGATAGGCCGGCGGCAATTGGAGCGTGGGATTTGAATGTTTGCACCACTGTAGAAGTCGCGTCATTGCAAAAATAGAATAGCAACAGCTAAATTCGTTCACAGTGGTCAAATCCGAGTGAAGAATCATGTGACGACAACAGAAACGAAATAGAAACACAATTTCATGAGACATGTGCACATCAAAGGCCAACCGAGAGACTTCTGTTTTACCTCAAAGTACAAAAAAGAACAAAAGAAAGCAAGGTATACTCATAATGCTAGACAATGATCGACAAGCAGATACTCTGTAATTAGAATACTTGTATATGGGCTTATCGTTCACAAGGGTAATTATTTATATATTACATTCTTTTTCAAACAAACTTTTTTGAAAATTCCAAATATATTTACAAATAATTAATATAAGTACATACTAAATTTAGCACCACTTGCATACGAAACTATGCATGTGTGTCTTGACATACTTTCTGTAAAGCAGGTGCGTAAAATATAAATTCAAAATATAGCATAAAATTTTATAAATATTTGAGTATATACAAAATTACATTTTTACGGCAGGAAGTTTAAAACACAAAACATTCAAGAAATTCAATTATCAATTTGTAAATCTAAATTTAATACATTGTTATTTTTTTAGAGAATTTTTACTTTTAAAAAAATCGTAAACTGTTTAGGTGTATTGGTAGGAAAAACAAATATAAATATAAATATACTAAATAATATGAAAACCTAGAACAAACGACTTGACAAATTGATGAAGTCATGGCAGTGCACTGCCAATTGAACACAATTGGGTAGATTTTTCTCTTACCTCCAACAATGGGGATTGATTTTCCAGAGGCACTAATGGTTTTTCTGGCATTGGTCGCGTAATAAAGTAGTAGGCAAGACTGGCCGCAACGCTGGTCAAGGTCAGCGTGCCCAGAGTTCCGCCAAAATACGTGAGATATCCATCGATTTCATCCCCTATAAAAGGTAAAGGTAAAAATTTATTTAATATTGAATATATTGAATAAACAAATTATGATTTGGAATTAAAACTGCCAGATTAAATATTTCGTATGCATTTTTACCGAAGGTCTCTAGGTTTTTCTTATAACATTTTTAAGCCTGACAAAATTATTAATATTATAATATTATATTCAATAAATATTTATAAAGAATGATCTGTGAGGTCAGCTCAAAAATAAAATGATATGGCATGACTTTTAGATTAAATATACACTCAATTCATAATTGCAATTGTAATAATTATAAACATTTATAAGGCTAAGTTTATGGTAAAGCTCTTCATGCCTGGCAAATTTTTCAAATCAATAAAAGCACAAAACGAATTTTAATATGAAGTTATGGATAAACTAAATATGAAGTTAACAATAAATTTAAACAAATATTTATATATTTTTATTCTTAAGTAAAATACAAAAATATTTGTAAAAAACCTGTAACTTTTGCATAAGAAAATTTCTTAAATTTAATTTCATATACTTACAGAAATATGAGAAATTGCTGACAATTAGATGATTGACATAGGCTATAACAGATTTCTCTGGCGTCATTATTGTTGTTAATCTTTTGTAGATGTTGCTGTTGTTGTTGATTTGTTGTGTTGTTGTTGTCTATAGACTTACTAGATACCTGAGCGAGCGTTACGTGTTTAGTTTAATGATTGCCGCACTGAACTTTGCCTGAAACTGAAAATGAAACTTTTTTTTTAAATCAATATAGATTGCATGTGCGACAACAGAAAATAAAATTTATATGTATATACATAGAATGTAAGAGATTTTTTTGTGGCTGCCATTTGCCGAGCCATTGACCATAACAAAACAAATATATGTACATATATATCAAATTGTAGACAATTTTCCGCCCAAATAGATTTGAAACAATATTTGTTTAATAGCCATATGGCTTCACAGCGATAAGAAGCATTTAAAATGCGTTTAGTATTCATATACATATTTATTTTATATAGTATAAAAGATAATAATACATTTTTCGAGCTAATGAACATCAATCAAATAAATAATTAGCTTGCATCATATTATATTATCAATAGAGGTCAACTTCAAATATTTAAATATACTTAACAGATTTCTCTAATAGAATTCAAGTGGCACGACTGACTTTGTTTTCTCGTTTCTTGTTTACTGTAAGTAACTTCTGTTGTTGCTCTCCCAGTCTATCTAAAGCAAATATAAAAGCTGTACTATCTAACATACAAAACATTTCTATATATATTCTTTATCTGTTTTACTCTGTTTGAGGTACTCAAACGAAGCATAAATGCTCTTTCTTTAAATTTGATTTAGTTAGGTTCAGCTTAAAGTGGATTTTCTCTTCTATTATAATAGATACCATATCTAAAGATACCATCTTTATTTTATATTATATTATATACATATTATATTATATTAGATAGATAATGTGATTGGTTATCATATCAGATATTGGACTTGGTACATATATTCTAAATACTAACTATATTAGCTATCCCATTAATCTTGTTCACAAAAGATATATTATAAACATATATCTATTATATGATTCATGCAAACAAGATAATTGTTTGTTGAGAAATTCCAAGTTGGATAAGTTCAAAAGGTTTTTCCACTATATTTAAAACAAGTTGATTTCTAATTTATGTGGACTGTCGATAATGAATGATATTGGCTAACAATCCAGTGAAAATATTTTAGATTAAATTAGATTTGCTAGAGACATGATCATTAGATATATGCGCAAGTGTTCCGTATGTCGGAATATGGTAAATAGAATAGTTGAAACCAGTTTTTAAGTTATTTCCCAAGTTACCTTTTGTGAGTGGAATACTTGTTGGGATTCATGTGTCTGGCTTGCTGCTCTGCAGCTCCGCTCTGCAAAGCTGATAAGTGCATACAAAGCATATATAAACAAACTCGCAACATATACATATGTACAAAAATATAATGCATATATACTTATACATAAACCGATTGTAAGGCAGACGTTTATCAGTCTGCAGCTAAAACTTTGCACTCTTCATAATGAGATTACGGTACAAAGACCAAAGAACGAACCCCAATAGAACATTGTTTCTCTGCACTCCCTGTCTAGACATTAGAGTTGAATTATGCAATGTGGCCTGACTTGGCCTGGCCTGGCCTGGCATGGAAAGCCAATATTGATTACTCTGGCGAAGTTTTGCCGGGTCAAATTGATCCAGTTGTGCCGCGCTACGGCAAAACAACAAAGAGCCAAACAATCGAGGGAGAGAGAGAGAGAGAGAGAGAGAGAGAGAGTGAGTTCCCCTCTATCAAAGGGAGCCTCGTGCTCGTTCAATTGGGAGGTCAAGGCGCTTTGGTCTCTTGTTTTGCTACATTTTATATTAGTTTTTTTTTTTTTTTTTTGGCAATTGCAGTTTTTTGTCGCATTGATTTTTCGCACAACACGTGCACTTCATAATAAAGAAATGCTACACACGAAAAAAAAAACAGACAGGCAGACAGGTGAACTTACCACTAGAGAGTTTTACTGGCTGCTATCAGAGAAGATGTTTGTAAGGCATGTCTGGATTTTGCTGCTGCTTAAAACCAATATCCATAAATAAATTGTTGGGAAAATCAATGAAATTAACAAACGTTTTTTTTACACTGAACACGGCCGGCCCTGTTTGAGCAAGGCGACACAGGGAGGAGCACAGAACACAGAACCAGAAACCAGAGAGAGAAAGTGTGTGCAAACGGAAAATGCTGCCAAACGTTACGAGCGACTAAACTGAACTAAAACATTGAGCCGCCAGCCAAAAGGGAGAAACCATTTGAGTTGGGTCCGAGTCCGAGTCTCAAGCCAAGACAAGTGCAGAGCAGAGCAGAGCAGAACAGAGCCAAAGGCAATTTTAGGTGGCTAACGGAACGGCGGGCATGTGTGAAACGGCGAAGGCAACGTCGGTAGTGACGTGTAGCATCGTCGGCGTCATGAATGAAGCCGGGAGAGCGGCAAGCATAGAGAGCGAGCGCAAAGTGCTAAGCATGTTGAGAGAGCGCGAGAGAGAGTCAAAACAAACGTTTTGAAGTCAACTTTAACCGTTCGACAGGCGGCTAAAAGGCAAACACGCGACACGTGCGTTGCTTGATAGAGAGCGAAGCAACGTGAAGAGGCAGAGAGACAGAGAGAGAGAGAGAGAGAGAGAGAGATAAAGAGCTAGCGGTGGCCACTGGCGTGGGAGCATTGCCTGCTGTCTGAGCAAAGTGTCGACGAAGGGGAGCAAAGGGAAATGTGCATAGGAGCTGCCAGCACACTGGGGGTTGATTTGCGTCTGGTTTGATGAGGTAGCCGCTCTTCGTGACGCATTTCCTTCTGTGCAACGAAGGCTGTTTAAAGAGAAGTGAGGCAATGTAATATTATAGAAATAATGAATTAATTAATATAATATATAAAATACAATTTATCAAAATGAAGACATGTGTATAAAAATAAAAAATATATGAAATATCATATTTGACATAAAAAAAAAAATAATAATAATAATAATAAAAAAAAAAAACAATTAATAAAAAGATCTTAATTTTAGTAAAATATGGCATTTTATTTTATTTTTTTAAATATTAATTTATTTTAATATTTTCATATTGTTTATAATCAGTATATTCTTCTTTTTTCAATTCAAACAATAATCCTAATCACTTTTTTTTATTAATTTAAATATATATAATATTAATTTATTGCATTAATAATTTGAAAAAGTCTTTTATTCAACTATATATTCTTAAAAGTCCTCATACAGAACTCTGTCGCACAACCCTCGCGTTCGTCAGCTAACGGAAAGTACATATTTAGCTTCGCTTTGAGTGGCCTTTTTGACAGCTGTTGTTTGGCTCTTTCGGCGGTAATTCAGTGGCCTGATTTAAAAACTTATATCGACAAGCTTATGAAAAATGTAAACTCTTTAGGGCTAACTACGTGGCCTAAAAGCTGACCAGGATTGCAATTAATTAAAGGGCCCCATGAAAGTGACGAGCTTTTTGCCTTCATTGTGAGGCCCAAGGCAAATATAATAAACTGTAGCATACTCGTAGGCTGTTTGCTTAAAGCAGGGACGTGCACCTCAGCGGCGTGTTTGGCAGTTGTTGAGAATGTGGAGCAGGGTTTACATAGTCGGGGTCAGTGTCATGCCTGGTTCTGTTTTATCAGTGAATGGAGACCACAAACGGGACAACCACAACTTTCTATGAATGTTTACAAATGGCACAAGAAAGCTTCGAAATGGTATAAATATACAATTTAGTTGTTAATTGTCAACCGATGCGCGCACAGCTGACTCAAAATTTCGACAAATGGGCAGCAGCAAGGAGGTGGTTATCGAGGTGGAGGATACACTCAGCTCAGAGGGCAGCTTCACCAGCACCGTGGCGGGTCAGTGCTACAGCGAGGAACGCCAAGATCAGCAATCTGTTCAGCTGAACGATGTGGCTGCCACAACACAGACCAAGTACAAAAAAAGTCCCAGCGTATTGTCGGGCGGACACAACTATGCGAGCAGCAAAAATGTAGCCGAGGGTAAGTGAGAGAGTTGAGTGTTGAAATATACAAAAAGCTTTACATATATTATATAGCTTGTATATAGTTTAAAATAGTGCACATAATCTACGCAGTTATTCAAATAACCTATCCCAACTTCAAGCTCAATTCCCTTGTAGCTCATAATAGTTGTAAATTGAAATTGGGAAATTTATTGCTTAAGTTCAGTTGCTTTGGTTTCAAATAATAGTATGAAATATTTACCTCTTGAGCGAAGGTGGCTTAAGCTGGGAATTTGAAGCTGAGAATCATATTCAAATTCAATAAAAATGGGATTTTTATAGCGTAAAAGATTAATTTAATGATATAAATTGTAAAGAATGGACTGAAGTTGAATATTTATAAAATTATTAATTTGTATACCCTCCGCAGATAAACGAATCTTAGCTATTGATAGATTTCCAAAGTAGCATAAGCATCATATAAAAATTTCCTTTTTTTGCTAACTATTTTCCTAGGTCTCATGGACATAGCTTTGCTCTCGGCCAATGCTAATCAGCTGCGTTTTCTGCTTACCTACAACCATGAGGCAACCACATTCTACTGCAGCTTGGCTCTGGTCATACTCTCCCTGGTGCTCCAAATGCTTGTGGGCATTGTGCTGATCTTTAAGCGACGCCTCAAGCGCTGCCAGAGTCGCAACTATATGCGAACCAATGAGGTGCTCATCATGGGCGTATTTCTTATCACTGTGATCAATGTGTTGTTGGCTGCACTTACCACAACCGATGGACGTGCCAATTGATGTAGTAAAACAATCTTCCATTCTCTTTATAAATTGAATCGTATTTAATAAAAGTTAACAAAAAAAATTGTTATAAATGCGTCGGCCATGATCCTCAGAAATCATTGACCAGTCCAGCTAAATGCACTTGACGTATCTGTTGTACGATATCGCAGTTTTATATATACAGACTTAGGGATTAAGGGATTTCGGTGTTTGGGTATATAAGGAGTCTTAGGATTGGGGATTAGTTTAGCCTGAGAACTCCTTCTTGATGCACTTGGCAATGGTGCTCAGCTGCATGTTGGTGGTTCCCTCATAGATGGCACCGATCTTGGCATCACGATAGTATTTCTCCTGGGGGAAGTCACGGGTGAAGCCGACACCGCCCATCCAGTCGATGCACTTGGTGGCCGCACGCTGTGCCACTTCCGAGGCATAGAACTTGGCCATGGCCGCCTCCTTCAGGAAGGGCACGCCAGCCTCCTGCAGGCGAGCCGCATTGTAGGTGAGCAGACGAGCCGCCTCAATCTCTGTGGCAATGGTGGCGATCTGGTGCTGCATGGACTGGAAGTTGTAGATGGCATCGCCGAATTGCTTGCGCTCCAACAGATATGGAATGGTGGCATCGAAGGTGCCCTGGGCCAAGCCCACCATCTGGGCGCCAATGCCGATGCGACCCTCGTTCAGGAAGCCAGCGGCATACTTGTAGCCATGGCCAAAGGTACCCAGGATATTCTCCTCGGGCACACGCACATTGTCGAAGGTCAGCATGCAGGTGCCGGAGGCGCGGATGCCCAGCTTATCCTCAGGCTTGTTCACAATCAGACCGGGTGTCTCGCGGTCCACAATGAAGGTGGTAATGCCACGATAGCCCTGAAAAGAAAAGAACCATTAGTATTAGTAGAAGCAAGGATAATTCACAAATCTAACATCATAGAGACTTCAAGGATTCTTTACTTACATCCTCTGGCTTGGCATTGGCAAAGACCAGGAAGACACCAGCGACATCGGAGTTGGAAATCCACATCTTAGTGCCGTTTATCACATAATGAGAGCCATCCTTCTTGGCCACAGTCTTCAGGGAGAAGGCATCAGAGCCTGCACCCGGTTCCGTAAGTGCAAAGCTGCCGGCATATTCCTGAGCCAGCTTGGGCAAATATTTGGCCTTCTGCTCAGCGTTGCCAAACTTGATCATCAGCGAGTTCACCAATGTGTTGTGAATGTCCACGAAGGCAGCGACAGCAGGATCGATTTTGGACAGCTCCTCGACAACAATGATGTTGGTCATGAAGTTGCAGCCACTGCCGCCCAGTTCCGTGTCGATTTCAATGCCCATCAGACCATTCTCGAAGACGGCCTTCACCACAGACGGATCGAACTTGTGCTCAAAGTCCATTTTCTTGACCAGGGGCTGAATTTGTTCCTGGGCCAACTTGGCAACTGGAAAAGGAAAGCGAAATGCATTGAAGATATCAGTAATCTATATTTTATTATCTAACTACGGTAAATTAACATGCAATAAATTAATTTCTCAAGTGCCAGTATCAGCATCACCCTAGCTAGGCAGCATTAAGATAAGCAAAGATATAAAGCTTTTAGCTTTTCGGTTGAGCTTTCTGTAGTCGTAGTCTAACAAGTCTTCTAAGTGCTATTAATATGCTCTGCGAACTTTCAGCAAGTTATTCTGTTTGTTATGATCGCGAAGCTTTCTAACAAGCTTTGTATGGCGTTATAATAAACTGGTTCACATACGTATTCCAAGCATGTATGTGTGTATGCATGAGTGCGTGTGTGTTTTGTATCGTATCTCTTATTGCTTTGTGTGTGTGCGTGCCTACGCGTGTGTCCGCTTTATCAATAATGCCGCAAATTCTCTGCTCGCGTGGCGCTCTCTATCTAAACGAGTCATGTTCTATCTCTCTCTCAGATTCTCTTTTCTCTCTCTACCACTACACATGCACACACACTTGCAGTTAAATAATTTTTTTTTATTATTTTTTATTGATGTCTTTTTGCTGTGGACATTTTTCTCGTTGTATCGTTTTTTGCTCGGGAAGCCAGCAAATGTTGCGGCCACCAGAGGCACACGCCCACTTTCTTAACGAATGCTAATTTTTAGCCATAGTTGGAAAACTTGTATAATTAATTGAATCTATAAATATTAGAGTGCAAATTGATTTAATTGACATATAGTTGCATGCACTAGTCAACAGCTGTTGTCCTTTTATTATCCTTGACCTAAGTTCTTGTTAATTTAGTTGCTCGCATTTTACTAAGTCTTTGAATCTATCATTCGATCTTTGCGCACAACTGTACCAATAATGTGTATTATTAGTTCTTCAGCATACATATATATATAAATATATATACACATACATACATATGTATATGAATAAATAATTCTAGGTTTTTCTTTTTTTTTTTTCATTTCTTATCCCAGAGATTTGCAGTGTCTTTTGAAACTGGTTTGAACACTTAGCATGCAGGCGCTGTTACGCAACATTCTGATAAGTATGAACATCAGATCATATAGCAGGCCGCACCTTGAACCCTCTACTGCTCCCATCTATATACGAAAGTGACCTTAATGCAGGTATTAAATGTTATTTCCGACAAAAAGAAGGGAATGCGAGATATTATCAAAAACAAAGGAAAACTTACTTTATCAATTATCCAACTAGAACTAAAGGGACAATTATCAATTCTAATACAAACAAGTGGATAAAAAATAAAGGTAATTTGTCAATTCTCCAACTAGGAATCAGCGGTTTGCACAGAGGGAATTTTAATGCCCAATGCTCCGCTGGCTCAACTCTCTAGGCGAATTACGCGACCAAGTGCCACACACATCCATTGCCCGCGTGCCACTAGAACAGTAAACACAATGGGCGGAGGCGTGGCACAGCCGCATATTTACTTTATCACAAGTGTAACGCTGTGGAGTTACTACGTATTACAACTAAACAGCTGACTTACTTGTGAAAAAACCCTCATAACAATAAAGGGAAATAATTTTTGTAAGGGAAGAGAATTGATCCTCAAAAAAGCTACTTTTGTAAAAATTCCACTCATTCTCCCCATTAGCAGTCAGCAACCGAGTTTGAACACGCGACTTTTTCACCAAATGCGAGCTTAACACAATTCTGTAGGCAGCCCTTTAGTGCTCTGCGCCATCGTCATCCACTCAACAGCTCTGTCAAAAGCAAATACTGTTAAAGCGACTGCGAAGCAAGCTATTTTTAGCACGTGTGTGTGTGTGACATTCACGCACACATATAAATACTCTCTATGGTGTTATGTTATTGTTTTTACTCGCGTCGCAATAGTGGATATGGAAAAAATACAAATGTATATTAAAATTGAAATGCAAATAATAATTGATATTTTCGCATATTTGAAATGTCTATAAGTATTGAGTTATATAAAATCAAGTAAATAAATATATAAAAATGCCACGTTGACGTTAAATAATAAAAAGTAATAAAAATACTAAAAGGACTTAATGATCCTGTTAATTTTGATATATATACATACATATGTATACTATATATGTTTATACATATATATACATATATTAAATTAGCTGCCACGTTTACTTATATAAATTAATAATAGATACTATATTTAAAACATATGTAATGCAAGGACATACAAATATCCTTACATCAATATTTGATAATTATATAATTTGCGCAGCTTAATTGAGCTAAATTTATTAATTTCAATAAAAGCCGCATGGCATGCAAACATTGCAAAATATATACATACATATATACATTGATATATATATGTATTTAATTTACATAAATATATATACATTTAATATGTTACATGTGTAAATTAGAATTCATTCGCTTTTTTCCATTACAACAACGAGAATGGGCTTATCTACCACAGCTAGAGCACCCCCGCCCCTCCTCTATTTCTATCTCTTTTACTCAATAATTTTCCCTCTGCCCCGCCACAATGTCTAAGCATGTACAGTTTTTTTTATCAGCACACACACACATATGTATGCACAAAATAAATGAAATAAAATGAATAAAATAAACTGCATTAAATGAGCCGAAAATTCAACTATAGCTAAATATGTATGATAATAAATAAGTAACAATCACAACAACAACTACCATGCGTTGATTAAATTACGTAACAAAAACCGATGTTGACTACAAAAAAAAATATTATCTTAAAATTATTTTATGCACCACACTACGAAGTCGCTTAAGAAAGACAAGTGAAGGCTGTAGTCTATATATATATTGTATACCTTACTCTACTGATCTAGCCAAAGGACTCACCTGTCTCCTTCATCATTTTCTCATCGTCGGTGAGGTATGTCAGTGGAGGGGGGAGGCCGGCCACCGAGGACATGGCTGCGGTTTGCTGACGTGCTGCATTGGCCAGCTATAAAAAGCATTGAAAAGAATTCAAGTTCAAATTGAGCTGTGGGATATTGAAGGGGCGTGGTTGTAGCCTTACCATTCGCATGGGCATCTTCTTCAGGCTGTTCATCATTTTGGATCTATTAATGTATGTAAATTCAATCAACACTAGAAACTGGACACTGTTCCACTGTTCTTCCCACGCACAACTATAGTAGTTGACTTCTCACGCGCGACTAATTTCCAATTAGGCTCCAGCGGCAGATTTTGGTCACCGATCAGCAGCAGTAAGAAGAAAATCAAGAATTTGAAAGCTCTCACGGCAGAAACTCAACACAGCAAATGAGCTCAAAGCGTGTGGCCGTTATGCATGATACGCTGCTCGCGTATCTAATTGGATTGCCAAACATTTGTTAAGTTTACTGCGAATAAACCGAAAAATTATTAAAATTTTAATCAATATATAATATTTCTCTTTTTATTTAAATTAAATAAAATCGTATATTTTTTAGTTTCTGCACATAGCAATTCAAATATGTTCCATTAGCTGCACAACTGTTGAGTTCCAAGTGGCAGAACCAAGCGCCAGTGTTGTAAAACGCCTAGTTACCATTTTGAGTACAATTTTGACATTTCCGCCGGTCGCAGCTGTCAAAATTCTTTCTTTTCGTTGTTATTACGACGGTAGTTTGGTGTAAGTTCCTATGATAATATAATATCGCATTTGTCAAGCCATCACTGTTAATTTTGGCGAATTAATAATGAAAATGTGTAGCACACAATGTGGTGCACACTGTTTAAGTGAAATTTTGACGGTTTTACACAGTTTTTCGTGTGCAAGCCAACTTGCGAAAATAAACAAATGGAATACGAATGCAAAATGAAATTGAAAAGTTGTTAATCAATGGTATTGTTTTACGTTTCCACAGCCCGCACAACCAATCAAAATGAAATTGAACAAGTTTGTGTCGTCGTCGCGCAGGAAGAACCGCAAGCGTCACTTCCAGGCCCCGTCACACATCCGCCGTCGCCTGATGTCCGCCCCCCTATCCAAGGAGCTGCGTCAGAAGTACAACGTGCGTTCTATGCCCATTCGTCGTGACGACGAGGTTCAGGTGATCCGCGGCCACAACAAGGGCAGCCAGGTGGGCAAAGTTGTCCAGGCCTACCGCAAGAAGTTCGTCGTCTACATTGAGAAGATCCAGCGTGAGAATGCGAACGGCACCAATGTCTACGTTGGTATCCATCCCAGCAAAGTCTTGATTGTTAAGCTGAAGCTGGATAAGGATCGCAAGGCCATTCTGGAGCGTCGCAGCAAGGGACGTTTGGCTGCTCTGGGCAAGGATAAGGGCAAATACACCGAAGAGACTGCCGCTCAGCCCATGGAGACGGCGTAAATGCTCCCCTGAGCACCTAACAACAACAACTGTTATATGTGTGCAGCAGCAGCAGCATCAATAACAACAACGACGTCGCTGTTTACAGTTCTTTTTACCGTAACGCTTAGTGTCAATGAGAATTCGAAGATATTGTGTGAAGTGAGAAAATGCCGCAATTCTTTTATAATAAAGAAGAGTTGAATTTTCCCAAAAAGTTGTAAATTACAAATCTATTTCTTTTGTTGTTTGGTTTAGTGTATTAAAACAAAGTGGTTAAATTTTAATATTTAATGCGCTGTGCATAAAAAGCTGGAACTTGAATGGTCCTTAGCTCCAGTCTGCTGGAACTGGATCGATGATGATTCCGATAGGAATACCCTTTTGTTAATGCATTCAGTTTATTAAACTGAATAGAAGGTTCAGTCTTTTGCTAAGCTATATTTTCCTTGTTTCACGCTATATTAGAATGTACTTTTGAATAGTTATTTACAGGAAAAAAAAGAAGAACGGGTTGAAAACTAAACAAATTAATGCATAATATAGCATTTTTTAAAATTGTCCATCAATATAATTTGCCATGGAATTATATGTCATAAAATTATTTAGCTACAAATCTGGAATTCATTGTATCGTTTTGATTAGGTCAAATACGATCTATTGAGAAACAGAAAAAGAGAACAAATATTTGCGATTTCTGGAGCAACGGTGAGTAAAGGAATTATCAAAGGGTGAATTTGAAATGTATCGATATTCCTGTCATGTAGCTGCAAGTAATCGACGTCAGTTTGTCACAATTTCGGCTGAGGGCAACTTTAATTTGTTTCATTGGCAATAGCATATTTTTCTTAAAGAAAATATATAAAATGGCGTCCGTGAATTCATTCAATGATTATGTTACTTGTCCATATGATAAGGGCCACATTGTGCTACGCGGGCGACTGACAAAACATTTGGAACGCTGCAGCCGCACTACAAGTATCAAATTGCAAGTTTGTCCCTTTAATGAGAATCATCGCTTGGATAAGGAAAAGCTGCTGGTGAGATATAATTACAATCTATTGCAGCTCATAAAATGTAATTTACTTTTTTACTGTGTAGGAGCATATTAAAACATGCCCGGATCGTGCCAGTGTGGAAAGATATAGAACCAAGGAAGAGCTGCCAAATGCGGCTGAATCTTCATCCATAAATACGATTGAATGTGAGGAAGACTGGG
Source organism: Drosophila borborema (assembly GCA_030914335.1). NCBI lineage: Eukaryota > Metazoa > Arthropoda > Insecta > Diptera > Drosophilidae > Drosophila > Drosophila borborema. The sequence goes on from JAUESP010000310.1 coordinate 16,405,971, forward strand.
ACAAAGAACCCGATGTGCCAAGCTACAATCCGGTAGCCTACTGTGAGGAAAATTTGGTGATACGTTCAAGCGTCCTCAATGGACAATCGAAGGCAGTTCGCCGGAATTTCCGGGCCAGTGAACGACGACGTTTTCAAGAAAAACAATAATATATATATATTACAAAATGAAGACAAAAGAAAAATGGATATGTAAAATATTTTACATGTATTTTTTTTTTTTTTTTTTTTTTTTTTTTGAATTAAAGTTTTAAAAACATTGAGACAAAGACACATATTTTTAATATCATTTGAGTTTTAATGTACAGATATTAATTTATGTTTAAATGTTTTAATATGCTTTGAGCCATCACAAGTTTAAAGTTTAAAAAAACTTCACATCTTGGATCAAATAAATCAGTTAACAACTCAAAGCTGTGCATCGCTAATAAAATCAACCGTTATGTATGAGATTTATTTTTGTAATCTTCTATTTTATTATTTTTTTTTTATCTCAAGTAGCATAAATTGAATACATATGTATGTTATTTCAGGGTAATAGATTTTGAACAATTTGTATTGTGTTGTAAAACAATTAAATATTTATTTACTGTTATATCAACAAAGTTGAGCATATTATGTGCTAAATCTTTTAAGCCCAATTAATTACATACATATTCTATGATTAAACTTTGGTATGTAAGTTTGATATAATGTTTGTCTTTACATCAAGGATTGCGACTAGGCAGTTTGTAGGGCGTCGGACGCTGTGTTTTTGTTGCGTTGGGTTTGGCTTTGGCTGGCGATTTTATTTTTGTAGCACTTCCAGTGGCATCTTCATCGCTGTCTTCGCCTAGTAGACGTTTGCGCTCCTGTTTTATGAAAGCCTTGCGCTGTGAGGGGAACATGCCGTTCGGCTCACGAACTACCTTTGCGTTCATAACGTACTGCTGCGGATCATAGTCGGGTACATATTCATCGTCCCAGTTTTCTTCCGTTTCAATTTTGTCGTGTTTTGTCTCTTCGTTAAGTTCGGCGGGCGCACTCTGCTGATAATGCGCAATGATATTACGATCGATGCATGATCTTGTGTGTTGCTGTGTGTGTGTATAATAGAGATTTTAATAAGGTTCAACGATCGAATTTAGCGCATCACTTACTAAGAAATCTGGCTCAGGTACTAGATGTGCCTTGTTAAATGGACACACAAGCAGCTCCACTTCGTCTTTGTAGATTTGTCGACATTTCAGTATATGTTGTTGGAGTTTTTTCCTTAACATTTTATGCGCCTTGTTATATGGACAACATACCATATCGTTTGCGTCCATTACATTCATTTTGCAAGAACTTCTTTTTATTTACTTAATTTCAAATGATATTCAGTCTCACCTATTTGCGTAGTTGTGAAGTGTTGATCAACCTGCAACAGCGACTTAAGCCATCGTGAGAGAGAGAGAGAGATTTATCGAATCATAAAGTAAGTTTTCAATGTCAAGCTTTTATTTAATATCCATCATGACTTAAAGATATATTTGTAATTTTACATGGAATAGTTATTTTTTTTGAAAAAGGAAATTATCAAACCGAAAATTGGGGGGATGTAAAATATATCGTTGCAATTCAAATGCATATCGGTTTATTTGTTCATTTATTGGAGATTGTATTCTATCGATAGATTAGTGTTATCGCAATACGATAATAAACACACACACACAAATGAAAAATTTTAGCTAAACATAGCAAGACAACGACAAATTGTGTAAAAATACCTTTATTTATTATAAATATAAGAATAATAAAGCAATAAGATGGGAAAAGGTTTCAACAATTATATGTGTAAAAAGTTCTTTCACCCCGCATCAAGAGACAATCTAAAGCGGGTAAGTAACAACAGTAAACGTTTATGTTAATATTTTTCACAATTATATTTTATTGTGTGTCAAGGTATGGATGGCAGAACAGCAGGCGGAGGCATATAAGAAGAAACAAGAAGAGCTGCGCACACAGTATGAAAAGGAACAGAATCTCCATGAAAACAAGGCCATGCTCAGCAAGGATAGCAAGGACAAACTGAGCGTTAATTTCATGTATGAGCCGCCACCAGGTGTGCGCAAGGAGCGCGAAAAGGACGACAATGAGCCGGAATACAAGTTCGAGTGGCAGCGCAAATACAATGCGCCTCGTGAGTCGTATTGCAAGGGCGACACCGAAATACGAGATCAGCCATTTGGCATTCAAGTACGCAACGTACGCTGCCTAAAGTGCCACAAATGGGGGCACATCAACACGGATAAGGAGTGCAGCATGTACAGCATATCAATGAGTGAAGCACGCAAGTTGCACTCTGAGTCGGAGGCTAACGATATAATGTCCAAGAATGTGCTCGAGGAGCAAATGAAGGAGGATGGCTTGATGATGAAGCACTCGGCTCTGGAATTACAGAGCATTAAGGATGTGGAGCAGCGTCATCAGTTTGTGCCCAGCGACGAGGAGGATGAAGCCACACGCGCCGCAAAGGAACAGAATCCTGAGCTGTTATTTCTTAAATCGCTGAGCAAAAAGCAAAAACTAAAACTGCTCAAAAAGCTAGAGAAAATTGAACGTATGAAACGTAAAGGAGAAAAAAAGTCACTCAAGTCGAGTAGAAAGAAGTCCAAAAAAGACAGCAAAAAGAAGAAGAGCAAGAGCAAGACTGCAAGTAGCAGCCAATCTTCTTCATCATCATCTTCCGAGTCGGAGAGCGACTCAGCTGACGAAAAGCACCGCCACAAAAACAATCAAAAGAGCAGAGAGAGATCCCGATCACGTAGCAAACTGAGAGAGAACAGAGAGCATCGCACTGGTGAACGCCGCCAAGCAACTGCCGAGGAACGGCACAACGGACACAGAAATAGAGATAGACATAATCAACGCAGTAATGGACATCGCGAAAGATCTCGCAGCGCTCACAGAGAGGAGCGAAGTAGGCAGAGGCGTCAACGTTCGGACAGTGGAGATGATCGAAGGGAGCGGCAACGGCAGACGGACCTCAGCAAACGGGACCGATATTAACATAAGCATTTACAATTTTATATTCAAAACGGCAGCAAAAGTTCACCAATATATAACTTTTATTACAACCAATACTTATGCCTTCGTCTTCGCCTTCGTTAGGCGCTAGTATTAGTGAGGTGAAGATTACCGCCACGTCCGTCCGGCACCAAGGGATGATTGCAACTGAAGCAGCTCTGTAGAAGTCTCGTCATTTTATAGCTGACGACGGCTCTCAAGAACGCTCGATCGTTTATGAGTTAGTTTTTATGCTTTATAGCAGGCTTGCCTTTTATAGCTACCGGCGTCGCTCAAACGTCACTCACTTGTTTATGAGCTAGTTTATATGCGCGCTTAGGGAATAACAGAATAAATTGATGTTAAGAGAGTAGGATGTTCTCAAGGCGGAGTTGGAACTACTAAAGTTCATTACAATGAATGGTGCAACTGAAAGTGCACATTTTATTATGGACGGTGGTGTCGCCGTAGTCACTCAATGAAGTGGAGTACTCTGAAATAAATATGGTTTACATATAAATTAATAAACAATTTTTACATAATTTTAGCTTTGCTATAAGACTTTATTTAGCCGCACAAATGAAGTTCGCAGAAAGTGTAATAAAACGACAACTTGCTATAGTTTAACAAGCCGCCATTTGTAATCGAATGTTACTATATTGTTGTTGCCATTGTTAAATGTATATATGGTTTACTTTAAATGCGAGCCAGTTGTGCGGTTGTGCTGGAGCCTGCAGAGACACAGAGCTCGGCGCCATGATTGCTGCCACTCTCGCGCGATACACTCTTCACATGGATGTGACTCTTGAGCATAGCGGCGCGCAGGATTAGCATGCTGGTGTGGCGCTGATATTGTTTGCCCATCAGGAGGGCACGCTCGAAGGTGCTGTTGCGCTGATCGGCCTCCTTGGCATAGAGGATCTTATTGTGAGAGTCGATGCGTGCCTGGATCTGGCCATCCAGTATCAGCTGCATCACCTCGTTCTCTAGATCGGCCACGGTCGAATTGAAGGCTGTGGCCATTTTGTGCATATCAGCCGACATGTAGGGGCTGAAGTATTGGATCAGCGCACGATTGCGAATCTTCGTGTAGAGTAAGCTGACATGTGGAGCAATGTACATGTCTATCAACAGATTGTCACGAATCTCGTCGAGCAGCGTCAGGCAACTGGCGTACTTGCTCTCGTAGAATTTGAAAATAATATCACGCAATTGCGGCTCCAGTTCGAGGAACAGCTTGAAAGAGGTGGATGCAATCACCAGACGTTTCAGCTCCTGGCGATCAAAGGTGGCCAAGGCGCACAGGCCGCCATAGACAGCCACATTGCTGGTGGAGATCATCTCTGGAAAATCGCAATGATCAAAATTGGCAGCCAAAAAATGTTTGGCCGCCACTTTGTATTTCTTTTGCTGGAGCTCAGCCAAGCCGGCGGCGCATTCGAGGCGCGTGTGCACCTGTGCATTCGCCTCCTTGGAGCCCTCGGAAAAGTCGGGTGTGCTCTCCGCCTTTGATATGTAGCTCATAACATGCGCCCAGTTCTTCAAGTAAATGGAAACCTTGATGACATTCAGGCACATATTAACCACATGCTTGCCACTGGTGCAGTAGTCGCGAGCACGCGAATAACACTTCAAGGCATTGGTCAGATCGCCACAGCTGAGGTAGTGATCCGCAAGATCGTCATGGCCACGCCGTATGCTCTCCTTGATGGAATTGGATTTATAATTCTTTAAATCAGAATCGAGCTTCTCCAGCTTAAGTGCTGCCTTCTTCAATTTGGCATCCACCCAAACTGCATCATAGGCAAAGGCATCTTTCTCTCCACTCGCGCTGCTCGCATTCGCCTGAGCCGCTGCTGCGGCTGGCTGTGCAGCGATATCGGGCAGAGCCGCAGCTGCGGCGGTTGCAGCAGCAGCTCCACCCCCAGCTGCTTGATCTCCGCCCACAGCAGCGGCGCCAGCACCAGCAGCTCCGCCAACTGCCTGCAGATCACTCAAACGCTTGTGCAGCATTTGATAGACTTTAACGTTGTATGTCGACTGAACGTAGGTGATAGCCATTTTGAGAGCCTCAACCGCGAGCATCGGGCAAACGTCAGCTACGTATATTAGACGATCGAGCCGTGCAATGCCAATGTATTGATTGGCATATACCTCCAAGTCGATTGTTGGATTCTCTACCACAATTTGCTGTTCTTCATTGTTTTCATTGTCTTCGTTCGGGGGTGCATCCACTTGCATTGGCTCGACGGCATTCTTGAAATGTGTCGTAGACAGCAATGAAGCAAACTTATGAATGCATTAGGAAGTACATTATCACTTACTTGCATTAGCGGCGGCATAGGCAGCACGGGCATCTTGCAACGATTTGCTTGCAAGCGTAATTTGCGAAAATAATTGAAATACTTTTCTGCTCTTTGCCAACTTTTGTTCGATTAGATATTGTTAGAGACCATCGCTTGGGAATTATATTGCAAGAGCGATATCGATATTATTATGCGATAGTTTAGTTGGCCATGTACAATTGGATTTTTAAAAGTCTTCCATCGCCAAAGGTTACCATTCTGGGCGAATGCCACATTTGCCAGAAGCAGTGCAAACGTTTTGTTTATTTCGCTGAAATTGTATTATCAATAATATTAAGGCTAACGTAAGCTCTTTGCAAAAATGTCAAATATAACCGCCGCGGTAATTGCTAACCGTAATAAAAAGCATTTTCTGGGCGTGCCGGCACCGCTTGGTTATGTTGCCGGCGTGGGTCGTGGGTGAGTTGTTTTTTGTTTATTATACGTTTTGCAAATCAATGAAAATTTGTTTGATATTCTTTTTGTTATTATATAGCGCCACTGGCTTTACGACACGTTCGGATATTGGTCCAGCGCGAGATGCCAATGATGTTTCCGACGACCGCCACGCGCCGCCTGCCACAAAAAGGAAAAAGAAGGATGAGGAGGAGGAGGAAGATGAGGATTTGAATGACTCGAACTATGATGAGTTTAGTGGCTATAGTGGTTCACTCTTCTCTAAGGATCCGTATGACAAGGATGACGAAGAGGCCGACGCCATTTACGATTCTATAGAAAAGCGTATGGATGAGAAACGTAAGGAATATCGCGATCGTCGCTTGCGAGAGGACCTGGAACGTTATCGTCAGGAGCGTCCCAAAATCCAACAGCAATTTAGCGATCTGAAGCGTTCGCTGGCCACAGTCACCAGTGAAGAATGGTCCACTATACCCGAAGTAGGCGACAGTCGCAATCGCAAGCAGCGCAATCCGCGCGCCGAGAAGTTTACCCCATTGCCAGACAGCGTGCTCTCACGAAATCTAGGCGGAGAGACTACATCTTCACTAGATGCCAGCTCTGGCTTGGCATCTATGGTGCCTGGCGTAGCCACGCCTGGCATGTTAACGCCCACAGGAGATTTGGATTTGCGTAAAATTGGACAGGCGAGAAATACGCTGATGAATGTTAAACTTTCACAAGTTTCGGACTCTGTGACGGGACAGACAGTAGTCGATCCCAAGGGATATTTGACTGATTTGCAGAGCATGATACCCACCTATGGCGGCGATATCAATGACATTAAAAAGGCGCGTCTGCTACTGAAGAGCGTGCGTGAAACAAATCCTAATCATCCGCCTGCATGGATAGCTTCGGCGCGCCTGGAAGAGGTCACCGGCAAGGTACAAATGGCGCGTAATTTGATAATGCGTGGCTGTGAAATGAATCCACAGTCTGAGGATCTATGGCTGGAGGCGGCGCGTCTCCAACCACCTGATACTGCCAAAGCCGTCATTGCGCAAGCGGCACGTCACATTCCCACCTCCGTGCGCATTTGGATCAAGGCTGCCGATCTGGAGACCGAAACCAAGGCCAAACGACGCGTCTTTCGTAAAGCACTCGAGCACATACCGAACTCGGTGCGTCTGTGGAAGGCGGCCGTGGAGCTGGAAAATCCAGATGATGCTCGTATTTTGCTCTCGCGAGCTGTCGAGTGCTGTAATACGAGTGTGGAGTTGTGGCTGGCCTTGGCACGCCTCGAGACCTATGAGAATGCGCGCAAGGTGCTGAATAAGGCGCGTGAGAATATACCTACAGATCGTCAGATATGGACAACGGCCGCTAAGCTGGAAGAGGCCAATGGCAACATACATATGGTTGAGAAGATTGTCGATCGCTCGTTGACATCGCTCACAGCCAATGGAGTGGAAATCAATCGCGATCACTGGTTCCAGGAGGCCATCGAGGCGGAGAAATCGGGTGCTGTTCATTGCTGTCAGGCAATCGTCAAAGCTGTCATTGGCATTGGCGTTGAGGAGGAGGATCGCAAGCAAACCTGGATTGATGATGCCGAATTTGTAAGTATATGCAATAAATCTTAGATGTCTTAATAAAAATTCGCTTTTAGTGCGCCAAGGAAAATGCATTTGAGTGCGCGCGCGCTGTCTACGCGCATGCGCTGCAAATGTTTCCATCGAAGAAGAGCATTTGGTTGCGTGCTGCATACTTTGAGAAGAATCATGGAACCCGGGAGTCTTTGGAAGCGCTGCTGCAACGTGCTGTAGCGCATTGCCCCAAATCGGAGATACTCTGGCTGATGGGTGCAAAGTCCAAATGGATGGCAGGTGATGTGCCTGCAGCCAGAGGAATCTTGTCATTGGCATTCCAGGCAAATCCCAATTCTGAGGATATTTGGTTAGCTGCTGTCAAGTTGGAATCGGAGAACTCGGAATATGAACGCGCACGACGTTTGCTGGCCAAGGCCCGTGGATCGGCGCCAACGCCTCGTGTCATGATGAAATCAGCACGTCTAGAATGGGCTCTGGAACGATTGGATGAGGCGTTACGCTTGCTGGCCGAAGCTGTGGAGGTGTTCCCCGATTTCCCGAAACTCTGGATGATGAAAGGTCAAATTGAGGAGCAGCAGCAGCGCACAGATGATGCAGCTGCCACATATACGCTGGCTTTAAAGAAATGTCCCACCTCTATACCATTGTGGAAACTATCCGCCAATCTGGAGGAGCGTAAAGGTGTCTTAACCAAGGCGCGTTCAATTTTAGAACGCGGCAGGCTGCGCAATCCCAAAGTCGCCGTGCTCTGGCTGGAGGCGATACGTGTAGAGCTGCGAGCCGGACTTAAAGAGATAGCCAGCACAATGATGGCGCGCGCCCTTCAAGAGTGTCCCAATGCCGGTGAGCTGTGGGCGGAAGCTATCTTCATGGAAACGAAGCCACAGCGTAAAACCAAATCTGTGGATGCTCTCAAGAAATGCGAACACGATCCGCACGTGCTACTGGCGGTGTCCAAGCTGTTCTGGTCGGAGCACAAGTTCTCCAAGTGCAGAGATTGGTTCAATCGAACGGTAAGCATGAAATGAAATTACAAATTATATTTTACATTTTCTATATATATTTTCAATTTTCTTTTCACACAGGTCAAAATTGATCCAGATTTGGGCGATGCTTGGGCGTATTTCTACAAGTTTGAGCTGTTGCATGGCACGGAACAGCAGCAGCAGGAGGTGCTCGAGCGCTGCATAGCCGCAGAGCCCACGCACGGCGAAGCATGGTGTAGCGTGAGCAAGTGCATTCGCAATTGGCAATTTAAGACGCCCGATGTGCTACGTGCAGTGGTCAGGGAGTTATCTGTGCCCATTTAAATTTTCATTTTGATAGACTGCAAACTATTCAATGAACAATAAACTGTTTTGTGGCTTAAGAATGAATGCCTCGAGAACTCTTAAAAAACTTGTAAATGCCTCTGCTGTGCTTGCAGATTAGCTCAAAGAGGAACACAGCAAAGCTCAGAGCGACACCATAGCCAAAGATGCGAAATGCATAGCGGCATTCGGTGAGGCCAATGGACACAAAGCCCCCGACGCCGCTCTCACACTTGGGCTTCTGTGGTATCCACTTGCGATCTTCTCGATTCACCAGGCTCACCTCGCGCTGCCAGCGTAATCTGTACGACGGTAATGCTATAAGTACTCTATTGCTCAGTCTCTTTCTCTCTGTACTCACTGTCGTCGGAATAGCTCTTTGTAGGGAAAGTTCTTGCGCGTTGGTATGGCCATCATAGGTAGCTGGAATGGTTCCAGTTCCATGAGCCCACATTTCTCGGGCTCACTGAACGTATCGCTGACAATTTGATAGCCCGCTTGCAGCTCCACCTGATATGCGAAGAGGCCAGTGCGCATTTTCTCCATGCCCAGCGCTGGGCGCATATAAGCATTGTCCCCCTTCGAAGCAATCTTTTTTTGATACAAATTCTTGGTCAGGGGATCAGTAGATTCGGTAAAATAGATTTTGTTATATTGTGTATCTTGTACGCCAATTTCCAGCGGCGATTGTCCCAAATCTCCCAGTGTTTGAATCGCATCCGACGGACTCTGCAATAGGGCGACAATATTTGCCGAGAAGGAGGTGAACAGAAAGAGAGCAGCTACGAATGTGGTAAAGACTATGATCCTTCCCGAACGATTGCGCACATCCACATAGAATCCCTGCTGGCACATGGCGCCCCAGACAAAGTTAAGCGAGTCCATGTAGGACATCTTGTGTGTGTGCGGCGAGAAGAGCATCTCCAAGAGCATCACAATAATAGTTACGATCAACAGCAGGAGTATCGAGACCCAAACATCTATCTCAAACGGCATCGAGAAGATGTTGGCCACAGCCGAGAGCGGAGGCTGGCGAAACATGATGCCAGCTCTCACACGATACGTTTCGGCCACAAAGTCACAGAGAGCGATGCGATCCAAGCGCATAAAGATCGCCAGCTGAGCAAAGTCCAGTTCGTAACGTTGAAAGCGACCCATTAGGCCATCAAAGGAGCCGTTTGGCTGACGCCAGCCATAATTGACGGTCTGATAAGTATTATAGCTTATATAAAATATAGAGAGTGAAAAAGAGATGTTTAGAGAGAGAGAGAGAGATAGAGAGAGATAATAAATGGAACACTGACAATTACCTCACATTGAATTGATTGGCTAGCTCGAGCATGAGTCGATGGTTAATTTTGGAAATGGTATCGATATGCCGCAGCGACAGATCCTCGACGGTGGTAAAGAGATCTGGAAAGGCAATAACAATGCCTGTATTGAAGACAATGCCCTCCAGATCCTGTCTATAGGTGATCGCTGAGCCGAAATGTTGCAGCGCATGAATAACATGCCGAGAGTTGTGCAGCTGTTGGCCCACGAAGCGAATCTTGGGCGGCTTCCAGGCGGCCACCTTGTAGACGTCTAGCAGGGAGGCAGTGAAGGGCAACGTTGGACTGTGCCAGAGCACACGCAATTCGCTATCCGGTGGTATAAAGATTTCCTCGTCCTCAAGCAGTTCCAGATCCTGCATATCCTGTGTGAGCAGCAGCCAAAATCGATTGGTGGTAAAGTAATTGTGCTCCGTGGCCGCTGACCAGCGCAAGAGATTCAGGGCACACGAACTGTTGAACTCCAGCATCAGAATGCCCAGCTTATTGTGCAGGGCGGGTAGTACAAATGCCAACTCCCAGTGTGTGTCATTGTTCGCGAAGAAGGTGCGCGGGGGTGGTGCCTCCTGTGACTCATTGTCCATTCCTTTGCCGACATGTCGCAGATCATTCAGACACTGCTCCGTCCAGACCTGCACATAGATGCCGTGTGCCATGAAATGCTGCACGAGCAGAAGCAAACGTGAAGCAGCTGGGTCGAAGGGATATGAATTTAGTTATGCGTTTACTGCAGTTAATGCGGATGAGAATTTCCGTAACTCACCCATGTCCGCGTGACAAACAACGAGCATCAGACTGTGCACGCCATGCTGGCGATAGTAAGCGACTAGCATATCCGGCAATTGATTGCCCCACGGATCTCCTTTGGGCAGCTGCTGCTCCGGTTGCTGCTGTCCGCTGGGGATTGCTGCGTCAGCTGGCAGTGACACGTGGCCTGACATTGATGTCGTCGCTGTCAGCGGCCAGAACAACAGCAACACCAGAAGCTCTGGGAATATTAACGAGTTCATGCTGATGCTCTGGCAGTGTCCTTTGCATAACGCTTCCGTTAACCGGTAGCTTTTATACCCGTGCCGTGCCAGCAATTGCCGCGGCACAGCGACATTAAATATAATTGAGTTCTTACTTTATATTTTTTGTTGTTTTTTTTTGTTTGAAAGGCATTAAAATTATGCATTGATTACGCTTCAGCGACTTCTTCACCTTTTGCCGCATTTCGCGCTCATTCGCTGTCATTACGTTTACGCCGTGTTGTCTGCGCCGCAATTTGCCGCCATTCGCGGCGACAGCTGCAATTGGTCATCGCTGGATGGTTTAATTGGTGCACCAAGTGGCGCTCAAATTGTCCAGCCAAAGTCAATTACAGGCCATTAAGCAAAATAAGTTACACTTAAAAAGTTTTTTTTGCCCACGTAATAAGTTCTTACATCACTTTTGCTATCACTTATTTATTACTTTTCGATCTTTCTTTTTGCTTCATAAATAGTTTCGCTTCAAATGCGAAAGTTTTTCGATGGCAATTCAGGCATGAAGTATAGGTTTAACTGTTGCTAAATCTTACCAATAAAAGTAGAAAATCTAGCTAAATATTAAATTCTGGAGAATATTTAGGAATTGGTATATTTTATTAGAGAATTGGTACAACTAAAAACTATTTAAAATAGATTTATTAATTAGTTAACAAAATTAATTTTTAAAAATGTTATAGCATATTCACATCATATATTAAAACCTAAGACTGTTGTAGGTGTAGTATATCGATCCATAGCACAGAAAAATTAAGTCGAATCTCTCAATCATATTAATTTTCATATTAATCTTCAATTTTAAGTTCTGATTGTTGCGCTTAAAAAATAAGATTGATTGAAATTTTGACTCTAGGTTGCATATTAAATTTAAATTTAATAAATTTAAGTTTATTTATTATAATATAATATTATAATTAGAGAAAGAGAGAGATATATATTTTTTTGATTACATTATCGTTACCCAAATATTTTGTAAATCAATCATAAATTTTAGAAATAATATGTAATTTAATATTTTTTGTATTACAGAAATAATTAAAAATATATAAAAATTTTATTACCATTCACATTTAATAAAAATTAAAATATTTTGCCATATTACCAAAACTGAAGTTTTTTTATTTAAATCAAATTTTAAAAATTAAAACTTTTGAAACTGTAGGCCATTTAGCTTGTTGGCTAAGTCTAAACATTCAGTTTTCATTAGTTTGTTAATTTAAATCTCGACAATAAAATAAATTTTCTCAACTTGGAAATTTACGTCAAATGAAACTGAGACAGAAAACTGACCAGAAGAGACCAGAGAAATAGAAGAATTCTGGATTTTTAATAGGCTTTCAATAATGTTTCCATATTGTATAGCTTATAAACTCGACACTTTCTGGCTTTAACTTGAATTGCAACTAAATCGAAATTATTTGTATTTTAACAAAATGCCCAAGCCCATGACGGCTTTAAGCAATTTCACTTGTTTATTAAAGTTGTAAGTTGCAAGTTTCCAAAGTTTCCAAACTGTATCAAATTCTATCATTATTTGTACACGAATTCGTTGTTACAAAACAAAGAAGCTTACTTGTTATTATTATTTGTTTTACTGTGCTCGAAAGTATAAAGTTCAGGGCTTAGCCTGGCTGAGAGTAAGCGTCTGTTTCGTATTTCGTGTCCTGTCGTTAAGTCGATGCTTTTAACACCTTTTCTATCAATAACTGGCTAGCTTATTGTCCATGACTTCAATTTATCTACTTTGGCTTGTCATGTTCGCGTTTCAAGCGAACGAAAATCCTCTAATTGTTTTGAAAAATGGCAATGGCGCAATAAAGCCTTCCAGCTTGCTTTAGCTCAAATCCTCCCACAACTTTGAGTTGCTGCTGCCTTTCTCTGCTTGCTTCTCTCACTTCTTTCACTTCCCAGTTGTTTCTCCTTCTTGTTTTGCTACTTATGTTTTCCTGTCGCTAGACATAAACGTGTGATAATCTGGATTTTTGGTGTTTATTTTTCTGCTCCTAGTGGCGCACACACATTCACATACATACACACACACACACACACACACACACACACACACTCACGCACACTAATGGCTGCCATTTCGTATGGCACTTTTTGACCGCTTTTCGCTTGTTGCCCATTTGTATTTCGTGCGCCTTCTGTCTGGAGATTGAGAAACGTTCCGGGATTGAGCTAAAGGCTACGGCGGTGGCAATGGCAACGCTTCAATAACTTTTATCACTTTTAATTGGGTTTTTCTTTATAGCCAGCGCATGTCTTATAAGACTTATAAGACTAACACACACACGAACACATGAGCAGATTGTAATTGTGTTAATTTGTCTCACTTGTCTTAGTGTGTGTGTGTGTGTGTGTCTGTGTTTGTCAGGGTGTGTCGTGTTGTTGTTGCTGCTGCTGTTTCGGCTTGTTTTTGTGACAGCCTTGGCTAATGCCAGTCTTTGCCCCGTTGCTTTGCCGTTCCGCTCAGTCCGAGATTTTCATGCTTTCAATTTTCCTAATTGCTTCTTAATGCGCGTCATACGCCGGCAAGCAGAACTTTACTCTAATTTGCTTTTTAACGCGTTGTCACAGCAAAAATTGAAGTTTCTTTAAAAACAAACAACAATTTGTAACAATTTATATCTATTAATTTTAATAAGTAAAATTTAAGAATTTTTAAATGGATGCAATACAAGAAAAAACACATAAAATATGAAATATAAAATATAAGATATAAAATATAAAATATAAAATATAAAAATAAAATATAAAATATAAAATATAAAATATAAAATATAAAATATAAAATATAAAATATAAACTATAAAATATAAAATATAAAATATAAAATATAAAATATAAAATATAAAATATAAAATATAAAATATAAAATATAAAATATAAAATATAAAATATAAAATATAAAATATAAAATATATCATCCTATGAACAGAATCGTGATTAAGAGATGGAAATATGATATGATAGGCAAACGGATGGATAAATTAGACTGGTCATCAACAAATGAACAGAATCGTTATTAAGAGATGGAAATATGATTATAAAGTTGGATAGATAGGTTAGAAAGAAGGTCGATCGGTAGTTGGTGAGATAAACCAGAAAATGGGCTAGCGACAGCTAAGAATTGCTTAAATATAGCTAAAAAGGTAGATAGAACATTGATGGGCAAATGGATGGATAAATAAGACTGGTCATCAACCAATGAACAGAATCGTGATTTAGAGATAGAAATATGATTAGAAAGTAGGATAACAAGGTTAGATGGAAGACAGAAAAGTAGTTGGTGAGGCAAACATGAAAAATAGCTAAAAACCGCTAAAAATGGCTAGAAAGCAGCCAGAGAGGTACCTTGAACATTAATGGGCAAATGGATGGATAAATAAGACTGTCCATCAACCAATGAACAGAATCGTGATTAAGAGATAGAAATATGATTAGAAAATGGCATAGAAAGGTTAGATAGAAGGTCTACCGGTGGTTGGTGAGATTAACCAGAAAATGGGCTAGCGACAGCTAAGAATTGCTTAAATATAGCTAAAAAGGTAGATAGAACATTGATAGGCAAATGGATGGATAAATAAGACTGGTCATACACCAATGAACAGAATCGTGATTTAGAGATAGAAATATGATTAGAAAGTAGGATAACAAGGTTAGAAGGAAGACAGAAAAGTAGTTGGTGAGGCAAACCAGAAAAATAGCTAAAAACCGCTAAAAATGGCTAGAAAGCAGCCAGAGAGGTACCTTGAACATTAATGGGCAAATGGATGGATAAATAAAACTGGTCATCAACCAATGAACAGAATCGTGATTAAGAGATAGAAATATGATTAGAAAGTAGGATAGCAAGGTTAGAAAGAAGGTCGATCGGTAGTTGGTGAGATAAACCAGAAAATGGGCTAGCGACAGCTAAAATTGCTTAAATATAGCTAAAAAGGTAGGTAGAACATTGATGAGCAAATGAATGGATGAATTAGACTGGTCATCAACCAATGAACAGAATCGTGATTAAGAGATAGAAATATGATTAGAAAGTATGATAGCATGGTTAGAAAGAAGATAGAAAGGTAGTTTGTGAGGCAAACCAGAAAATAGCTAAAAACGGCTAAAAACCGCTAAAAATGGCTAGAAAACACCCTGAGAGGTACCTTGAACATTAATGGGCAAATGGATGGATAAATAAAACTGGTCATCAACCAATGAACAGAATCTTGATTAAGAGATAGAAATATGATTAGAAAATGGCATAGAAAGGTTAGATAGAAGGTCTACCGGTGGTTGGTGAGATTAACCAGAAAATGGGCTAGCGACAGCTAAGAATTGCTTAAATATAGCTAAAAAGGTAGATAGAACATTGATGGGCAAATGGATGGATAAATAAGACTGGTCATCAACCAATGAACAGAATCGTGATTTAGAGATAGAAATATGATTAGAAAGTAGGATAACAAGGTTAGAAGGAAGACAGAAAAGTAGTTGGTGAGGCAAACCAGAAAAATAGCTAAAAACCGCTAAAAATGGCTAGAAAACACCCAGAGAGGTACCTTGAACATTAATGGGCAAATGGATGGATAAATAAGACTGTCCATCAACCAATGAACAGAATCGTGATTAAGAGATAGAAATATGATTAGAAAATGGCATAGAAAGGTTAGATAGAAGGTCTACCGGTGGTTGGTGAGATTAACCAGAAAATGGGCTAGCGACAGCTAAGAATTGCTTAAATATAGCTAAAAAGGTAGATAGAACATTGATGGGCAAATGGATGGATAAATAAGACTGGTCATCAACCAATGAACAGAATCGTGATTTAGAGATAGAAATATGATTAGAAAGTAGGATAACAAGGTTAGAAGGAAGACAGAAAAGTAGTTGGTGAGGCAAACCAGAAAAATAGCTAAAAACCGCTAAAAATGGCTAGAAAACACCCAGAGAGGTACCTTGAACATTAATGGGCAAATGGATGGATAAATAAAACTGGTCATCAACCAATGAACAGAATCGTGATTAAGAGATAGAAATATGATTAGAAAGTAGGATAGCAAGGTTAGAAAGAAGGTCGATCGGTAGTTGGTGAGATAAACCAGAAGATGGGCTAGCGACAGCTAAAATTGCTTAAATATAGCTAAAAAGGTAGGTAGAACATTGATGAGCAAATGAATGGATGAATTAGACTGGTCATCAACCAATGAACAGAATCGTGATTTAGAGATAGAAATATGATTAGAAAGTAGGATAACAAGGTTAGAAGGAAGACAGAAAAGTAGTTGGTGAGGCAAACCAGAAAAATAGCTAAAAACCGCTAAAAATGGCTAGAAAGCAGCCAGAGAGGTACCTTGAACATTAATGGGCAAATGGATGGATAAATAAGACTGTCCATCAACCAATGAACAGAATCGTGATTAAGAGATAGAAATATGATTAGAAAATGGCATAGAAAGGTTAGATAGAAGGTCTACCGGTGGTTGGTGAGATTAACCAGAAAATGGGCTAGCGACAGCTAAAATTGCTTAAATATAGCTAAAAAGGTAGGTAGAACATTGATGAGCAAATGAATGGATGAATTAGACTGGTCATCAACCAATGAACAGAATCGTGATTAAGAGATAGAAATATGATTAGAAAGTATGATAGCATGGTTAGAAAGAAGATAGAAAGGTAGTTTGTGAGGCAAACCAGAAAAATAACTAAAAACCGCTAAAAACCGCTAAAAATGGCTAGAAAGCAGCCAGAGAGGTACCTTGAACATTAATGGGCAAATGGATGGATAAATAAAACTGGTCATCAACCAATGAACAGAATCGTGATTAAGAGATAGAAATATGATTAGAAAATGGGATAGAAAGGTTAAATAGAAGGTCTACCGGTGGTTGGTGAGATAAACCAGAAAATGGGCTAGCGACAGCTAAAATTGCTTAAATATAGCTAAAAGGTAGGTAGAACATTGATGAGCAAATGAATGGATGAATTAGACTGGTCATCAACCAATGAACAGAATCGTGATTAAGAGATAGAAATATGATTAGAAAGTATGATAGCAAGGTTAGAAAGAAGATAGAAAGGTAGTTTGTGAGGCAAACCAGAAAAATAGCTAAAAACCGCTAAAAACCGCTAAAAATGGCTAGAAAGCAGCCAGAGAGGTACCTTGAACATTAATGGGCAAATGGATGGATAAATAAGACTGTCCATCAACCAATGAACAGAATCGTGATTAGATAGAGATAGAAATATGATTAGAAAATGGCATAGAAAGGTTAGATAGAAGGCCTACCGGTGGTTGGTGAGATTAACCAGAAAATGGGCTAGCGACAGCTAAGAATTGCTTAAATATAGCTAAAAAGGTAGATAGAACATTGATGGGCAAATGGATGGATAAATAAGACTGGTCATCAACCAATGAACAGAATCGTGATTTAGAGATAGAAATATGATTAGAAAGTAGGATAACAAGGTTAGAAGGAAGACAGAAAAGTAGTTGGTGAGGCAAACCAGAAAAATAGCTAAAAACCGCTAAAAATGGCTAGAAAACACCCAGAGAGGTACCTTGAACATTAATGGGCAAATGGATGGATAAATAAAACTGGTCATCAACCAATGAACAGAATCGTGATTAAGAGATAGAAATATGATTAGAAAGTAGAATAGCAAGGTTAGAAAGAAGGTCGATCGGTAGTTGGTGAGATAAACCAGAAAATGGGCTAGCGACAGCTAAAATTGCTTAAATATAGCTAAAAAGGTAGGTAGAACATTGATGAGCAAATGAATGGATGAATTAGACTGGTCATCAACCAATGAACAGAATCGTGATTAAGAGATAGAAATATGATTAGAAAGTATGATAGCATGGTTAGAAAGAAGATAGAAAGGTAGTTTGTGAGGCAAACCAGAAAAATAACTAAAAACCGCTAAAAACCGCTAAAAATGGCTAGAAAGCAGCCAGAGAGGTACCTTGAACATTAATGGGCAAATGGATGGATAAATAAAACTGGTCATCAACCAATGAACAGAATCGTGATTAAGAGATAGAAATATGATTAGAAAATGGGATAGAAAGGTTAAATAGAAGGTCTACCGGTGGTTGGTGAGATAAACCAGAAAATGGGCTAGCGACAGCTAAAATTGCTTAAATATAGCTAAAAAGGTAGGTAGAACATTGATGAGCAAATGAATGGATGAATTAGACTGGTCATCAACCAATGAACAGAATCGTGATTAAGAGATAGAAATATGATTAGAAAGTATGATAGCAAGGTTAGAAAGAAGATAGAAAGGTAGTTTGTGAGGCAAACCAGAAAAATAGCTAAAAACCGCTAAAAACCGCTAAAAATGGCTAGAAAGCAGCCAGAGAGGTACCTTGAACATTAATGGGCAAATGGATGGATAAATAAGACTGTCCATCAACCAATGAACAGAATCGTGATTAGATAGAGATAGAAATATGATTAGAAAATGGCATAGAAAGGTTAGATAGAAGGTCTACCGGTGGTTGGTGAGATTAACCAGAAAATGGGCTAGCGACAGCTAAGAATTGCTTAAATATAGCTAAAAAGGTAGATAGAACATTGATGGGCAAATGGATGGATAAATAAGACTGGTCATCAACCAATGAACAGAATCGTGATTTAGAGATAGAAATATGATTAGAAAGTAGGATAACAAGGTTAGAAGGAAGACAGAAAAGTAGTTGGTGAGGCAAACCAGAAAAATAGCTAAAAACCGCTAAAAATGGCTAGAAAACACCCAGAGAGGTACCTTGAACATTAATGGGCAAATGGATGGATAAATAAAACTGGTCATCAACCAATGAACAGAATCGTGATTAAGAGATAGAAATATGATTAGAAAGTAGGATAGCAAGGTTAGAAAGAAGGTCGATCGGTAGTTGGTGAGATAAACCAGAAAATGGGCTAGCGACAATTTTAATTGCTTAAATATAGCTAAAAAGGTAGGTAGAACATTGATGAGCAAATGAATGGATGAATTAGACTGGTCATCAACCAATGAACAGAATCGTGATTAAGAGATAGAAATATGATTAGAAAGTATGATAGCATGGTTAGAAAGAAGATAGAAAGGTAGTTTGTGAGGCAAACCAGAAAATAGCTAAAAACGGCTAAAAACCGCTAAAAATGGCTAGAAAACACCCTGAGAGGTACCTTGAACATTAATGGGCAAATGGATGGATAAATAAAACTGGTCATCAACCAATGAACAGAATCTTGATTAAGAGATAGAAATATGATTAGAAAATGGCATAGAAAGGTTAGATAGAAGGTCTACCGGTGGTTGGTGAGATTAACCAGAAAATGGGCTAGCGACAGCTAAGAATTGCTTAAATATAGCTAAAAAGGTAGATAGAACATTGATGGGCAAATGGATGGATAAATAAGACTGGTCATCAACCAATGAACAGAATCGTGATTAAGAGATAGAAATATGATTAGAAAGTAGGATAACAAGGTTAGAAGGAAGACAGAAAAGTAGTTGGTGAGGCAAACCAGAAAAATAGCTAAAAACCGCTAAAAATGGCTAGAAAACACCCAGAGAGGTACCTTGAACATTAATGGGCAAATGGATGGATAAATAAAACTGGTCATCAACCAATGAACAGAATCGTGATTAAGAGATAGAAATATGATTAGAAAGTAGGATAACAAGGTTAGAAGGAAGACAGAAAAGTAGTTGGTGAGGCAAACCAGAAAAATAGCTAAAAACCGCTAAAAATGGCTAGAAAGCAGCCAGAGAGGTACCTTGAACATTAATGGGCAAATGGATGGATAAATAAAACTGGTCATCAACCAATGAACAGAATCTTGATTAAGAGATAGAAATATGATTAGAAAATGGCATAGAAAGGTTAGATAGAAGGTCTACCGGTGGTTGGTGAGATTAACCAGAAAATGGGCTAGCGACAGCTAAGAATTGCTTAAATATAGCTAAAAAGGTAGATAGAACATTGATGGGCAAATGGATGGATAAATAAGACTGGTCATCAACCAATGAACAGAATCGTGATTTAGAGATAGAAATATGATTAGAAAGTAGGATAACAAGGTTAGAAGGAAGACAGAAAAGTAGTTGGTGAGGCAAACCAGAAAAATAGCTAAAAACCGCTAAAAATGGCTAGAAAGCAGCCGGAGAGGTACCTTGAACATTAATGGGCAAATGGATGGATAAATAAGACTGTCCATCAACCAATGAACAGAATCGTGATTAAGAGATAGAAATATGATTAGACAGTATGATAGCATGGTTAGAAAGAAGATAGAAAGGTAGTTTGTGAGGCAAACCAGAAAAATAGCTAAAAACCGCTAAAAACCGCTAAAAATGGCTAGAAAGCAGCCAGAGAGGTACCTTGAACATTAATGGGCAAATGGATGGATAAATAAAACTGGTCATCAACCAATGAACAGAATCGTGATTAAGAGATAGAAATATGATTAGAAAATGGGATAGAAAGGTTAAATAGAAGGTCTACCGGTGGTTGGTGAGATATACCAGAAAATGGGCTAGGAACAGCTAAGAATTGCTTAAATATAGCTAAAAAGGTAGGTAGAACATTGATGAGCAAATGAATGGATGAATTAGACTGGTCATCAACCAATGAACAGAATCGTGATTAAGATATAGAAATATGATTAGAAAGTATGATAGCAAGGTTAGAAAGAAGATAGAAAGGTAGTTTGTGAGGCAAACCAGAAAAATAGCTAAAAACCGCTAAAAATGGCTAGAAAACACCCAGAGAGGTACCTTGAACATTAATGGGCAAATGGATGGATAAATAAAACTGGTCATCATCCAATGAACAGAATCGTGATTAAGAGATAGAAATATGATTAGAAAGTAGGATAGCAAGGTTAGAAAGAAGGTCGATCGGTAGTTGGTGAGATAAACCAGAAAATGGGCTAGCGACAATTTTAATTGCTTAAATATAGCTAAAAAGGTAGGTAGAACATTGATGAGCAAATGAATGGATGAATTAGACTGGTCATCAACCAATGGACAGAATCGTGATTAAGAGATAGAAATATGATTAGAAAGTATGATAGCATGGTTAGAAAGAAGATAGAAAGGTAGTTTGTGAGGCAATCCAGAAAATAGCTAAAAACGGCTAAAAACCGCTAAAAATGGCTAGAAAACACCCTGAGAGGTACCTTGAACATTAATGGGCAAATGGATGGATAAATAAAACTGGTCATCAACCAATGAACAGAATCTTGATTAAGAGATAGAAATATGATTAGAAAATGGCATAGAAAGGTTAGATAGAAGGTCTACCGGTGGTTGGTGAGATTAACCAGAAAATGGGCTAGCGACAGCTAAGAATTGCTTAAATATAGCTAAAAAGGTAGATAGAACATTGATGGGCAAATGGATGGATAAATAAGACTGGTCATCAACCAATGAACAGAATCGTGATTTAGAGATAGAAATATGATTAGAAAGTAGGATAACAAGGTTAGAAGGAAGACAGAAAAGTAGTTGGTGAGGCAAACCAGAAAAATAGCTAAAAACCGCTAAAAATGGCTAGAAAACACCCAGAGAGGTACCTTGAACATTAATGGGCAAATGGATGGATAAATAAAACTGGTCATCAACCAATGAACAGAATCTTGATTAAGAGATAGAAATATGATTAGAAAATGGCATAGAAAGGTTAGATAGAAGGTCTACCGGTGGTTGGTGAGATTAACCAGAAAATGGGCTAGCGACAGCTAAGAATTGCTTAAATATAGCTAAAAAGGTAGATAGAACATTGATGGGCAAATGGATGGATAAATAAGACTGGTCATCAACCAATGAACAGAATCGTGATTTAGAGATAGAAATATGATTAGAAAGTAGGATAACAAGGTTAGAAGGAAGACAGAAAAGTAGTTGGTGAGGCAAACCAGAAAAATAGCTAAAAACCGCTAAAAATGGCTAGAAAACACCCAGAGAGGTACCTTGAACATTAATGGGCAAATGGATGGATAAATAAAACTGGTCATCAACCAATGAACAGAATCGTGATTAAGAGATAGAAATATGATTAGAAAATGGGATAGAAAGGTTAAATAGAAGGTCTACCGGTGGTTGGTGAGATAAACCAGAAAATGGGCTAGGAACAGCTAAGAATTGCTTAAATATAGCTAAAAAGGTAGGTAGAACATTGATGAGCAAATGAATGGATGAATTAGACTGGTCATCAACCAATGAACAGAATCGTGATTAAGAGATAGAAATATGATTAGAAAGTATGATAGCATGGTTAGAAAGAAGATAGAAAGGTAGTTTGTGAGGCAAACCAGAAAAATAGCTAAAAACCGCTAAAAACCGCTAAAAATGGCTAGAAAGCAGCCAGAGAGGTACCTTGAACATTAATGGGCAAATGGATGGATAAATAAGACTGTCCATCAACCAATGAACAGAATCGTGATTAAGAGATAGAAATATGATTAGAAAATGGCATAGAAAGGTTAGAAAGAAGGTAGAAAGGTAGTTGGTAAAATTTTTGAAACGACGTGAAATATAAAAACCCCTTAAATTCGAGACTCTACTGTGTACAATTACAACCCTTCTTCTTGTTCGCATGCTTTTGCTTTTATTTTGTATATTTTTTCTCACAACAATTAATTCATATCCTCATTATTTTATACACACTCCAACACAGCGACACCCACACCTTTCACTTCGTGTTTTATATTAATATATGTGTGCACACACACATACACTTATTCAGCTTATCAAGCAACTAATTTATGCTGCATGCGACGCCCAGTTCTCACGCTAGAGGGCGCCGCAGTTTCATTAATCATGTCCGCCATTTTTTGACATTTGCCCGTCATGTTCAACTACTTTCATAAAATTCACGCTACTCTTATTTTCTTAATTTTTCATCGTTGACAGATTTTCATACTCTACAGAAAATGTCTTAGATTTCAGTGATTAAAGTGAATCTCTTTAATATATAGACCATAAATTTAAATACTTTAACTTTTTACAGCTGTTGTGACTAAGAGTTGCTGAATATCTTCTAGTTGAAGATATATATTCAAATACTAAGCACCTTTGTCACTGCATCAAAATGGAATTTAATATTAAAATCACTGTCGCATGGAAAACCGAATTTCTACTTTCTCTTGAACAGGATACACTTCCTTTGCGCTTCTCTTATCTTGTAGGTCGGTGTAAGACATCTCGTCTTTAAGCGCACGCTTCATTTGCTGCTCGAGGTCTGGGTGCTTGCATCAGTTTATATTAAGAGGATGCTCAGGAATCCTTTTATGTAGCACTTGTATCCTTTTCGCTATCCTACTCGTTGTTGTTGGTGTTGTTCGTGCGCCAATTTGATTTTCTTAGAGCGTGAATCAATGCAAATCGAACGATGAACTGATTGGCTATGCAGGTCTCCGATTCTGCGGCTCTGTGGCTTTGCGGTTCTGTTGCTCTGCGGCCTTAAGCAGCCAACAGCCACTACAATTATCCGAGATGTTACACCTGACTGCACGGCTGTTGGCCTGATTTGCATAAGCCGCAGGCTTTAAGCCTTTGACAATTAGCCAATATATTTGTATATATTGAATGGCATAGACGACATCAGCTATTGAATTCTATTATGTATGTCTGCCTTAAGCTAAATTGAAGTGTGCTCGATGTTTATTATGTAACCACAATGCGCTACTTTGTGCTACCTTTTAGCTTTCACGCCTTTGAAATACATTTAATCCATCATTGAGTTCAGACAGCCTCGATATACCAACATACATACACCCACACACACACATACAGCCTCGGGCTGTTCGCCTTTTTATCCTGTCCAAAAAGCTTTATTGACTCCCGTTTTCAATTTGTGCGGCGCCCATTTGCAACCTGTTGAAAAGGTGCAAATTGCTGGTTGGCTTCTCTGACTCGCTTCTTAGTTGAGCTCAGCAAACACGCTTACGCAGCCTTATCAATCAAAGGCATCTACCACATGTGTATAACAGACATATGTTATTAATACGAACCATTTATATCGGTTGCCCATAGAAATATGTACAAATAGATATTTAAAGAGAACTTGACGTCATTTAAGAAAAGATTGTATATATCATATATATATTTAGATCCATATAAATAACTTCAAAGAGAGTTTTATAATTCGTCATTCTCTAAAGGAATTCCACTTACTCTCCATGATAAACCTATCTATATATACATATTTTATATTACTCATAGCCTCAATTTGTTGCTGGGAAACTTCGCAATGGAATTTCTGCTGCACTCCGCAGCTAAATATATATGTATAATATATAAATTGTGTGTGTGCTCATGGCTGGCTGAACAAATTACATTGTCAAGCCGTAAATAGTTGAAACTTTATTTGCAATGTAACTAGCTAGATTGTTATTGTTGTCACTAACTTGTTAATTTAATAGTGAATGCGACGCTGTCATGCGAAAATAAAACAAATTGTTGGGTAAAACCTATGTAATTTTTGTTAAATTCTTTGCTGCAAGTTTAAAATGATTTTAAAGCCATGTTTGGAAATGGATTTATTTTAACTAATTGACTGAAGTGTATTAATGTACTGTCATTATGGCTCAGAGCATAATTATCTTCAGCTATGCCAATAATTTTGGAATCAACAAGTAATTAAAGCTCTTAAAGTCTGGCATTCCAATAAATTGTAATTAAGTGCACAAATATATATATAAATACATATATTACATTCGATGGTAGAACGCGTGCGAAAATGTTTTCCCTCAGCTCACATTAATCATTATCGAGCGCCATCTAGCGGGCGTCGGCAGGCAAACATTTGCCCGAATTCAGCTTAGCTCATTTATCTGCATCTAATCAATTAGCAAGGCACCTTGCTTAGCGCATTGGACCCTTGAGCAGCACATTCCGCTTCCTTGAAGATCCGGCTACCTTGTCCTTTTCATTTCAATTTCTTTTCTGGATTTTTCTTCTTCTTCTTAGCTTTTTCTTTTTCCGTCCTCCATTTGGCTGTCGCCCTTGCCTTGCTACGTGCCAATTTGGCTCGTTTTGCTCGCTCATTCGTACATCTAAACAAATCATCAATTTTCACAAATTATACGCGCCCCTCGATGTGACGCCCGCTGCAGCTCCATTCACATCCTTGTTATCGTTTACGCCATGCTTTCTGCTTTCTGCCTTGTCCTTTGTCCTTTGTCCTTGAGCCTAATTGCTTTCGTTTCAATCGCTGCGTTTCCTGTTGTCATCCACACCGTTGTTCATTTTACATTTCATTAATTAATGCCAATGCCCGTCGAACTTTGACATATTGAGCACAGCCTCGATTTCCCCCCTATCCTCTCAATATATGCTAAATTCTCTGTCCATTCAACTCCACTCTCAGTCACATTACTTATCTATTGCGTCCACTTGAGCCGACTGCATGAACCACTTAAATAGCCCCCCATCAAATCTATTCAAAATTGATACGGCATGGCAATCAACAATTGTTTTGATGATTTCGGAATTTTTTTAATTAATTCGTCAAACGCTTTTAGATAGTGTTAAATTCGCAGTCAGTTCACTTACCGTTGCCTATTTAAGTTTTGATCAAACCCAAGAATTTGCTTATACGCAAAATGAAGTGTTTTAGTTTGCTATTGCTGTTCGTTGCTCAGGCAGCTTGGGCTCGTGTGCCCTATCAGCCACTTCCTGACGTCGAGGTGCCGCCAGTGCTTGAGGATGAGATCTACGAGCGTGCCATCTATGTAGATCCCGTGTCTGAGAGCCGTGCTGCCGGTGAGTAATAAGATGTGGGAAACTCTATGGATACGCTCCCGCTGACTCCAAATCTGTGCTCCTAACAGGCTGCCGTGTGACTATTCGTGGTGGTATGCCAAAGCCGGAGCCTGTTTGCCTGGAAACCAATTCGGAGAATCTGTATCCCTTCAACGCTCAGGGCGTCATCGAGGTGGAGAGTGGCAAGACCCTGCAGCTCTGGTGTCCCAGCGGCTTCACAACCCACTCGCAAACTCTCCTGACTGCCACCTGCGTGAGCGGCACCACCTTCAAGGTGGATGGTAGTGATTACAATTTCAAGGATCTAGCTTGCAAATCCTGGCCCAGCTTCAAGGCCATCAAATCGGGTGCCAAATGCAACGGCGGCATCGTCATTCGAGTGGGCTTCCAAATCACTTCTTCGCGTTTTGCCGAGCAAATGCAAATCTGCTTCAACGAGGAGGAGGAGGTGACACGCTACACGCGCCACCAACTCTTCCCGGGCAGCAACTTTTATGAGACGGGCGTGGATCGCGTTACCTTCCAGACGGCTGGCTACTTCAACGGCAAGAATGTGGACAAGCTCTACACGCAGGCCGTGCAAATTGAGACAATCAACAGAGATTTGGGTGGCGATGCGGATAGATATTTCGACACGAAGACAAATGTTTTTCTGGCTCGCGGCCATCTTGGCGCCAAAGCCGACTTTGACTATGCACCCGAGCAGCGTGCCACGTTCCTGTTCATCAATGCGGCGCCCCAGTGGCAAACCTTCAATGCCGGCAATTGGGCCCGTGTCGAGGATGGTGTTCGCGCCTGGGTCTCCAAGAATCGCATGAATGTCAACTGCTATACGGGCGTCTATGGCGTGACCACGCTGCCCAACAAGCAGGGCGTGGAGACGCCACTCTACTTGGCTCGTGATGGCAACAACAACGGCCTGATCCCAGTGCCCAAGCTCTATTTCCGTGTGGTCATCGAGCCATCCACACATCGCGGCATCGTCTTTGTGGGTGTCAACAATCCCCATTTGTCTGAGGCACAGATCAGGAAGGACTATATAATTTGCAACGATGTCAGCGATAAGGTTACCTACATCAACTGGAAGAAAACGGACATTAAGGCGGGCTGGTCTTATGCCTGCGAAGTGGCTGACTTCCTCAAGACGGTCAAGCACCTGCCCGCTCTGACCGCCAAGAATGGTCTGCTCGTCTAAACTGTGACAATAAAGAAAGTTGTTTAATCGAATACTTTTGAAAAATATAGCAAAATAATTTGTTGAACTAGGGTTGGGGCTAAAGCTTGTGGCTGTGATTGGCAGATATTAGAAAATGATTAGAGTTAAGTTTCAACAGAGGCTAACACTGATAGAATTCGTAAAATACTATATAAATTGTTTGGTTTGAATAGAGAATCATGATGGCAATATAAGATAATAATAAAGGAAGGCAAGCATTCTCTTGCTGAAGCCGAATTGTTTATCAAATGTGCTCACATTTATTCACATTTATTTATTTGGGCAAAAATAAAAAATGTGTACATAAAAATAAAATCAATATTTCTCTTTAAAATAAAAAACAAATTTTATTAACAAAAATAAATATATAAAAAAAATATTTAACTAGAAATAAACCTTTATAAATTCAATAATACTTAGAAAACTTTTTAACAAATAATTATTTATTTTTATTTACCTATTTCACTTTTTATAATATAACATAACATTTTAGTATGAATAGTAGATTAAATATAAAAGACTATAATTTATTTATTAATTTTTATTTTAAAATAAAAATAAATAATTACCTATTTTTATAATATAACATAACATTTTAGTATGAATAGTAGATTAAATATAAAAGACTATAATTTATTTATTAATTTTTATTTTAAAATAAAAATAAATAATTACCTAACAAGTCTTTGTCTAAGTATATTAAATTGAAAGTTAAAAAAGTGCAATATTATGTTGTTCTAAATGGGGTATATCAAACCCACATAAATAGAGCTAGAAATGAGGATTCTAGAAAAAGATATTGCTCTGTGTGATTTTCATAAGGAAATATATTTTTAATGAAGCTCTAAGTTAATTGTCAACCAAATCCTATTCTCTAAAGTAAATGCCATGCCCAGTTCTAGTCGAAACTTAAGTTCATTCACTTTACCAATCAGCCAACTTTTGTATTAAAATAAAAGCTAAATAAAAACTTATTATTCGCATACATTTTTATTCAATTTGAAGCTAATCTCTAGACAGCTCAAACCAAGAGGCCGCTCACAGAGAACTGTGGCAAGTGGGTAACCTTTGAACGGAACTCGGGCACCTCGCAGGCGTATGAGTAGCCAGCCGAAATGTCAGTGCGTTTCCAGTTGATCCAGTTGATCCTGTCGCTGACATCTTTGCACAGCACATAATCACGCTTGATCTCATCGAGACTCAAGTGTGGATTGTTGACGCCCACAAGGACAATGCCCTTACGGGTGCTGGGCTCGATGACCACACGGAAATAGATCTTGGGCACGGGTATCAGGCCATTGCCATTGTGATCATAGGCCAAATACAAGCCCGTCTGTCTGCCATCCTTGTTGGGCAGTGTAGTGACGCCCCATACACCTGTCCAGCAGTCCAAATGCTTCTTGTACTTTGAGGCAAAGTCTCGAACGCCATCCTCAACTCTAGCCCAGTTGCCCGCATTGAAGGTTTGCCATTGTGGTGCAGCATTGATGAACAGGAAGGTGGCACGCTGCTCGGGTGGATAGACAAAGTCAGCCTTGGCGCCCATATGTCCGCGAGCCAGGAACACGTTCTTCTGGGAGTCGAAGTATCTGCCCGAGTCTATGTTCAAGGCTTTGTCGATGGTCTCCTTTTGCACGGCCTGCGTGTAGAGCTTGTCCACATTCTTGCCATTGAAGAAGCCGCCGGGCGCAAAGTTGATGCGATCCACGCCGGTGGCATAGTAGTTGCTGCCCGCGTCCAGGGTGTGGTAGACATAGCGAGTGACCTCCTCGTTCTCATTGAAGCATACCTCGTACTGCTTGGCAAAGCGAGAGCCGCTCAGCTCAAAGCCCACGTTGATCAGTGTGGTGCCGCCATTGCAACTGGAGCCGGACTTCTTGCCCACGAAGGCTGGCCAGGAGGTGCACTTAATAGCCGAGATATCGTGATTTCTATCGCCAACCTTGAAGGTGGTGCCGCCCACACATCTAGCCGTCACAGATTTGCCCGAGAGGGGAGAGTCCAGGCTGCTTGTGCAGTGGAATTCAATGGTCTTGTCATGCTCCACATCCACATAGCCGGATGCCGAAAAGGGATAGAATTCGGAGGTGCCGGGCTTAATAAGCAACGGCTGTGGATTCTTCATCTCAGTGCTGCGTATCTTGATAGAGCAGCCAGCTATGGGTAGTAGATAGCACTTAACTCATACAGACTATCAGGAATTAAAGCCTATCCTAGCTTACCCGCTCTGTTGGCCAGCTCATTTGCCTGCAGCTCCATTGGCACTTCAATCATATCTGCCGCCCACAGTTCCTCATTGTCAACGGGCAGAAGGCGTGCCTGGCTACCGGTGAACAGCAGCAAGCCGCTGAGAGCAATCAATGCTGGACTCCACATGTTTCACAACTGCTTGACTTTCTGAAAAACCCAAGGGCTTTTAAATCTAATGCTTCATGCTGATTGGATCGCGCAATTTCTAACTTTTCTCTATTCCCAATATCAGTGGAAGTACCGTCGAGTGTTTAAACTCGCACTCTGATTGTATATGTATCGTGTGTCTATATTATTGTGGACTACAGGTCGGTCGGGGGTGATTACGTTGATTATATCACGTGTTGCGCGTGTCGTGTGAACGCGTTTTCCGTTTTTAGCCTTATCATTTAATTAGTTACGGCTAGCCGCCCTGACGTCACCAACTTTAACACCCTGTATTGTCTATTAAAATATAATTATATATAAATTGAGCGATTAGGACTACGGAAACGAATGATTGGTTTAGATTTATATATATCAGTGGATGATTAAATATTTCCATAGCTTTGCAGGCATGACAGCTGCAATACCCTATATTAAATGAGAGTTTTATATTAGATATTTTGTTAAAGGGTATTTGTTGGTCTAGCAATGTAAACAAGTCTACACAGCTTCGGCATTGCTCTGGGCATTTCTCTTCAACTTTTGCGCAGTTTCCCGTTGACAACTTCAGTTTTATTTTTTGGGGAAGCTACCCAAAAATCCCTGACAAAACATGAACTCAGCAACAATGATATATTTCATAGAAAAACAATATCCATATCTCAATTATTTTTTGAAGTGCCCATTGATTAGCATTAAATGGGCATGCTGATATGAAGAGTAACTTCACGTGTTCCACACGTTTTGTCAGCCCAAAGTTGATTCTATTTTTCGCACAAATATCAAGTGTTTATTCAGTTTTTGATTTATTTATTTAGTTTATTTTTTTTTTTTTTTTTGGTATACATTAACTAACATTTATTGATTAGCTTGCAAAGTGTTTTGTTTGGCGCAACTGTACTTTTAGTTAGTATATATATGCTTAAATATGCATGTATATGTTTATATAGATTTAGACTTATTTACAATAATAATACAATTAGCGATATGATTATTGTTTGTTGTTGTTGTTTATTGATAATTTAGTATATTAACTGCTTCATTGGCTTGTATGCATTTTTATTTTATATACAATTGTTTTAGATTTTTTTTTTTGCATATCTAAGTTAGTTTTTAAAGCTTTTATTTGGCTAAAAAAAAAGTTGCATTTGCTAGAAGAAAGTTTTAGCCAGAGCAGTGTGAGGGCTTTGCATCTTGAGAGTTGCTTTTGCTTAAATAAATATAAAAATTTAATAGAGAGCAAAGATTTTCAATAGATTTCTTAAACTGCCTACTTTTCAACTACTATTTTTTTATATTTTTTTATTAAATTTTTGTTTGAATATTTTATATGTCTTTTAAAAGTTCTTTGACGCAATGTCGAACTTCTTTAAGCTTAAAATTAAATTAGTTTTTCTTTCTTTTTTGTTAATACTTGAGTTCCCTGTCTACTTCCTATTATTCACATAATTTTTAACCTTGCTTGTTGCTTAGATTACTAACAGATAAATCTTTTATACTCTGTACCCAAAGGAAAGAGTATATTGTTTTATTTATTTATATTTTTCATTGGTAATTCAACTAGTCTATTATTTATTTTTATTTTATTTTTCATACTCTTTATTTGATAAAGTTTAATCCTTATATATACAGCTGATATCTTGTAGATGCATTAATTTTTTAAATTTTTTTTTATTTATTTTTTATTGAAGTTTATTTGTCAAGGACTGATAGCGCTTCACTCTGAGCGCCATCCTGGCTCTACTTGGATCTATCTATCTAGAGGAATATGGCCAGTTGTGCGTATATTTCCACGGCCACTAGTAGGCCCATTATGGAGATGTTTACAGCGCAGTAGACGCGTCGCAGTGAACGTCGGCGCTTACGCTGACGCTGACTATAACATTTGTTAGCGAACCGCGCTCCAAGCTGCAGATCCTGGCGACTGTTGTCGTCGTCGTCGCTACTGCTGCCGCTGCTGCTGCTGCCGCTGCTGTTGCTTCCGCTGCTGTCGTCAGCTGTTGGCGTTGCGTGGCTATCGTTCCCATTTGTTGCAGCTCCATTGTGACATGGCGGCCAATGTCAAACCGACGCCAAGGATGAGCTGCTATCGTAGGCCACCAGCAGAGAGTCGTTCTCATCGCTGCCGCTGCCTGCACTCCTCTCCGACTCATTGATCACCTCCAGCTGTGTTTGGGGTCGACTGATTTTGTACTTGTTGTGCCGCTTATTGATCAGCACGCTGCGTATGTTGTTGTTGTTGCGTCGATGTCGTTGACTCTTCACACGCACAGCAGCTGTGCGAGTGCGTGTCTTGCCACTGCCAGCAGCGCCCAGCATGCTGCAGTCGGCATCATCCTGTTGCTCCAGCTCCAGCTGCTGTTCATCCTCATCCTCATAGTAGTCATAGTAGTCATCGTAATCATAGCCCACATCATCCTCAGCCCCATCCTCGTCCTCGTCTTCATCATCGTAGTCAAAGTCAAAGTCAAAGATCGCACAGCATCCGCTCTCCGCCTCCACGCTGTAGCGTCGCTGGCGCTGCTTGGCTCGCTTGCCCTCCATGTGGACAATCGAGGATTTGCTGTGTGTGCTCACGCTCTTGTACATGGGCGCAAAGATGGCAGTCTTGGCCTTTTGTAAACACATAAATTTTCAATAAGAAAACCACAAAGTGTTCGATTCATTTATATCAAATTGAAAGTGATTTTCAATTTGAAGCAAGAGCAAAACAATGAATGTTGAGCTTGAAACTTACCTCCGGTCCACGCCAGGTAATGCCCGAACGCACAAGATTATAGAAACGTAAAACGCCCCACATGGCCAGCACCTGTTTGATTTAGATGGAAGGGAGTCAACATTTAATTGAGTCACATAAATTCCACTTAGCTGCAACGCACACACACATACGCTAAATAAACACAAAATACATAAAGCAGAAGAGTATATTGGTTTGCTGTTACATGAATAGAATTTATTTTATTTTGGCTTAACGAAAAGATCAAAGTTCAGCCAAGTGAGCCCTTGATAAGCTGCTGTAATGGCAGAGCATTGTTCAGTCAGTTTTCTTCAGTTTTCACACGCTCTTCTAATGAATTTTCACCTATAATCAAATTATTTATGGCATATGAGCGTTTATTTCGCCTAAATGAAAGCTTAAATCAATAAATTCCAGCCGATAATAATAAAATGCGTGTTGCATGTAAATTGCTGATAGCTTAGTAGCTAAACTATATATAGTTAGTATACATTTTACTGTTGGGTATTTTAAACAATTTTCAATATTTCATCCAAATTACCTGTCGAAATTTGTCAATAATTTTTTTTCGCTAGTTCAGCAATAGTTTTTCGAATCTGTTTGTGCTTTTGCAATGTTTGAAATGCTGCCATATGATGAGCAACTCTGCTCAATGGCTAACAGCTGTAAGATGGATCTGGATGCGTGTAGACAGTCAGTGGAGCTTGAGGATATGTCTATGGCTAATTTTCATATAATTCATCGTATTTTGATCTTGTCATCTTTTCTCGGTGTGGTGAGAGCGCAATTGTGAATTGTTAATTTATTATTATTATCATATTTTATGTTAGCTTAAAAGTGTATTTGTCTGTGTGCAACATTACTGTGTCCCAGTCATAAAGCTAAGCACTTTGTGGCATGTGGACAGATTCTTAGTACTGCCACCCCATGTGACGAGAAAAATTCGATGCATATTTAGTTTTATAGACCTGAATGTTTGGCTGCTTATGAGCTATGCCTCTATATCCGTAAGACTTCAGCTCTCTTTATATTATTATTTACTGATATTAAGGCTAAAGTCTTTTTCGTTGTTTATTTTTACAGTTCAAGCCATCATTATTGTTACCCTGGCTGATATACAATTACATTTTATTGGGCATTCGTTTGGCGAAGTTTGGACTTCAAGCTGCAGGCAACAATCTGAAGGGACAACGTTTGAGAACAATTGTTGTACTGTTGGGTATGTTGGTGCAAATCGCGTTTGTCACATTTTGCAAAAGCGAACTCGAAGAAGTACTCGATATGATTGAAGCTTAATGCAATATTTTTGAAAACTTTTGGATACCAATGCTATACTTTAATAAATATAATAACAAGCGAAGCGATTCGAGTTTGATGTGTGAGAACTGGGAAAAGCTTTGCTTGAATCTAAAGAGGCTAAGTTGAATAGATGAATATGAATGCTTGCTATATAATAGATAGTGAAAAAGTTGATCTCATTTATATCACTCATATCTCAACAGATCACTCACACATAAATCTACTCTTTACTATACTTACATTAATAAAAGCGCGAGCTATAAAGAAGGCCACCTCCGCCTTGCACATGGCATCGAATTGCTGTAATATAAATAAAATATATATTTAGTAAATTATTTTTGATGTAAATATAAAATATATTTAATAAAGTATTTATTATATATATAAAATATATTTAGTTAATAATTTTGGATGTAAATATAAAATATATTTAAAATATATTATTTGTTATATATAAATATAAAATATTTTTAGTAATTTCTATATATATTATATATATTATTTTTGATGTATGTAAATATATTTATTAAATTTTTTTTTTATATAAAATATATCTTCACTAAAATACAGCGCGAGAAATTTATGGCGGCTACTAAAAATTACAACAAGCTCGTCTAGTAGTTACCTTTACATTCACCCATACTCTTGTATATTTAATAAATTTTTAAGTGTTTTAAGTGTGGTTAAAATTTGCGCAATTTTCATTATTTTC
This sequence comes from Drosophila borborema, assembly GCA_030914335.1. Taxonomy (NCBI): domain Eukaryota; kingdom Metazoa; phylum Arthropoda; class Insecta; order Diptera; family Drosophilidae; genus Drosophila; species Drosophila borborema. The sequence goes on from JAUESP010000310.1 coordinate 16,440,126, forward strand.
ACTTTGGCTGCAGTTCACAAATGCAAGGAGGCAGTCTTTTAGCCTGAATTTTTACCTGAACAATTGCAATAAATTATGCATGAGGCGACAATTTTGTAACGTTTTTGGTGGAAAACAAGCAACAATTGCAACAGCAAAACACAAAAAACAGAACGCGAACGCGTTCATCATAGAAAGAGTGGTAAAAGAAAACAAAATGGAGAAAAACAATTGAAAATGGCAAAGGGGACAAAGCGGAACGCAAAAGCAATGGCATGGAAAAATGTCCAAGTCACAGTGGACAAGTGCCTATGTGTGTGTGAGTCTGAGTGAGTGCGAGTATGCATGTGTGTAATAAGCCCATGTTAGCTCAAAGTGTAAGAGAGATAGGGCTCTTTGAGTGTAAGTGAATGAACTCTGGCCGTTGTCAGCTGTGAGCTTTGCGGCATCGCTTTGCCACTAGTTTTAAGTGTGCGGCCTCTTGAGCTTTTTATTTTCCTTTACACTCAGCCAAGCGCTTAAGATGCTTAGACAGGCATATTCGTTTTAACTAACTAGTGACTTAGTTTTATAATAATCATGTTCTTTTTATAGACTGAAAAGTTTGCTGCAAATATCAAGCATTTCTTATAGAATGAATAATTAATATTTATTTATTTATTATTTATATATATATATTTTTTAATATTCATATTTTTTATAAATTTATCTGATACTCTTTTTTTTTTATTTTTGATATCTATTAAACGACAATAATCGTTTTTATTTTTAATAAAAATTAATATAAAAAAAAAAACGAATATTTCCTGTATTATATATTGAATGTTCTACATTTTCCTGATATTTCTCTTTTATTTAAATTTTTTTTATCTCATGTAACGCCATATTTAAAATATATTTAAAAAGATATTTATCAATCGCTAAGCTCTCTCAAATCACTTGCTAATTCCCTATGGGAAAACGGAATTGAGAACAGACATGGAACATGGCATGGAACAGCACGAATAAATTCGAACAAAGCATATGTTCTGTGTTTACATATCAATTTTATTGTTTGTCGATTGTAGTGCATTTGGCTGTCGTTAGCAGCCGTCTCTAACCCAAATCCTTTGTTTGATTTTAGCATAAAAAAGGAACTTTTACATATGTAACGGATTTGGCCCCAGTCCCTGCTGTTGTTGTTGCTCTCGTTATTGTTATTTTCTAGCATTGAGCCCGTGCAATTTATTTGTTTGTTTTGCCAGATCTTTGTACTTTGGCTTTGGCTGGAATTGATTTATGCCAACACCGCATTCGAGAGCTCTTATTGATATCATTCACAAGCAGCTCCCGCTGCGCCAAGGCTTTTGTTCGGTTAGATCTCAAAGAGAGAGAGATAGAGAGAGACAGAGTGAGTAGCGAGGGGATAAGGGGGCCGAGTATAGCATTCAGTTGATTGGAGGTTTTCATTAAACAAATGGACCGCCAACGAAAGCATCTTAAATATGCATTAAGAGCATTTTGGCTACCCACACTTACAACTATCCCAGTGGAATCGACTCACCTTGTTCACATGATCACGCAGCACATTCGAATAAACCATGGCGACAGCTTCCAAGGCCATGAACGTAATGTAGCCAATTATCCAGGGTACAATTAGGCCGGGGTTTTCCTGTGGGGAAAGCACAATATTATATTAACCTGCTAACGCACTGAATTGAAGTGGAAGTGGAGCCGCAAAAGCCATTCGCACACCTTTAGCTGACATCAAATTGAAGGTTTTTACGTTTTCTGCACGCTTTCATTCCATCAAATATTTTATGTGCCCTATGAGAGCGTATGTGTGTATGGGAGTGTGTGTGTTGGTGTGTGTGTGTGTATTTCGTTTTGTTTGTTTTGTAATACATTTCACTGGGGTGCAAAATCTCTGATTATATTTTCTTTTTCGCACTCTTTCGCGTGTCGAATTTTGAGGTTTACTTATGAAATTTTTACGCTCACTGGCCACAACATTTTCATTAAAATTTTAAACAATTAAAACTCGTATTTATTAGCTAGCGTCCAGAGTCACCTGGCCAATTCAATTCAATTCTAAAGGCAACTTTAACATTTGTCTAACATTTGGCTGTCTCCATTTGAGTGCAGCTTTTATACTCATTTTAATGGAGTTTGTGGCAAATGCTCTTCACATACTTATGCTACTGCCACACGCATATATAGTGCTAAAAGTGCCAGCACTTTGGTTGAATTGTTTTCCATACAAATTGTTGTACAAATAGGCGGGCAGCTTTAATTAATGCCAATGGTCTATGCATTATTTAAGCGCATCGTGCAGAGCCAGGTTGTTGGCGCCTAAAAGCGAACTGCAATTAATTTGCCCAACAGCACAATGCTTTTCCACACACACACACGCATACATACTAAGCTCACACACACACACCCACACACAGCGCGCTGTACAAATAAGTGTAGCATACATTTTAGGGCAAATGCGTTGGCGTTTCACGTTGTATTTGCTTGTAGTGTGTGTGTGTGTGTGTGAGTGCGTATCTTTGTTTTGTTTGGCTTTTTTTTATTTTTTGTTTTTGCTGTGAGGTCGAAATTAAAAAATTCCACACAATACGCCACGCAATGCTCGCTCCAACTGTATATAATCTTTGTCATGTGTCGCCGGCAGTCGTCCTCGCAGTCGCCGTCACCGTCGCCATCGTCGTCGTCGTCAGTCAACCGACAGATGGTTTTGTATACCCAATTGTGTGACAAATTGTCTACATTTCCAACCACTGTGCACTGTGCATGGTATTCTACTTTTCTTCTATTTTTTTTTTATTTTATTTACTGTTTTCCCTTTTTTTTTATTTATTTATTTTTATATTTTTTTTGGCAACCCTTTACAAATATGCTGGGTGGTTCATTTGACTTTATTTACATTTTTTTTTTGTTCTTTGCCTAGCATGAGTTCATCATCAATTTATATCTAAAAGGATATTTTGGAGGCACATTGACAGCTTTTGGTTTATGAAGAAGAAATTAAATTTAAATATGCTATTATTAAATTCTAATTATATTTCAATTCTAGTTCAATGCAACTTTTTGATTGCAAATAAATATTTATTTAAATTATCCATAATTTCATCATTTGCATTTATTTTATTTATTTTTATGTAGGCAGTTTGATTGGCTGTGCATGGGCGTGGCACATATGCATATGTATGTATGTGATATGTTCACAAAATTTACATTTGCATGCGCTTTATTTGCTTATGGCCAGCAAACAGTTTAAGCCCTGGCACAAATGTGCATAATTTGCAAATATGCGGCTTCAAGTTATTTGATTTACCAAATACATATTTGTGTGTGTATGTGTGTGTGTGTGTGTGTGTGTGGTTCTGTATTTGTATGCGTTTGACAACCTCTTTTTTTGCTGAATTTTTTGGTAAAAATGCGACAAAGCTTTTACGTAAACGAACCGCAGCAAAACTTACCCGACAGATGCCAAATATCAACACAATGCTTAACAATATCATTGACATTTGCGTTCCAATTATGGCAAAATTTGCGATTTGCACACCTGCAAAGGTAAAAGATGAAGAAGAAGCTGATTAAGAAAACAGTTTAAGGTATAACATAAACTCAGTTCTAATTAATTTGGCTTTAAATTTCTTTTGGAGCAACTTTCCTGTCTGCACTCTGTAGATTAAGACTCAGTCGCAAATGTCATTAGAACTGTTTTTAATAGTCTAATTCATTGTGTCTTGCCATGCCAGATTATTTATTAAAGTGTCGCTCGTTTATTATGCTCATGCAGAGTCGGAGGGCATTTCAAGATATTTTCGTATTTTATGACATGTCTCTCTCGCTTCGGTCTCTCTCTGTAGCTCCTTTACTTAATTGCTTAAACGTCTAAAGCTCATGCTTACCATAGTAGACATCCTGGAGCTCGGCAGATTTGTGCATGTTAACATTGATGCGCCAGGAATAGATCAGCACAATTAGGAGTGATATATTCTGAAATGACAAAGTAATTTGTGTAAGAGCATTAGCAAAACATATCATGCATACGCAATGTGGACTCGCATATATACATATATGTAGATAGAAATATGTCTGCTCGTATGTGTGGATTGAAACATGTTTTTGCTCTCAAAGCAAGCTAATGACTTTAAAATATTCAACGAAAAAGTCGCTTTGAAATTTATGCGCTTTATGTGGCAATTATGCGAGGCACACAAAATTTCCTGCTATAAATAACTAAATGCAAAATTTTACACCTAGCTGAGATATTATTTTATTTATAATGTTTCGTGACTACCCCTAGCCACTCCAGGGAGACGGCACTGAACTTTTACTGCTGCGGCAACAATAAAGCGTGCCACTAATTGCGGATGGCAAAAACCAGGTACTTGAGAGCCAACAACAAAATCTACTCCCAAGTTCCATGCACATAATTTGTATACGTAAATTGCAGTCAAGTTGTTGCTTATGTTGTTGTTGTTGTTGTTGCTGCTGTTGCTGTTACTGTTGCTGCTATTGCATTTAGTGGCCATTGTTGAGGCGGGTGTATATATAAAAATCCCATGCACGATTCGTCCATTAACATAAATGAAAGGCCATAATGAGCGTCATGTAATTGCAATTTATAAGGCACAAAATGAAGTCAAGTGAGGCCAAGTGAGTCCTGCTCTATAGTTTGCTGTCTTATTGTATGTCTGGCAGATACAAATCTTAACGAGAGTTCGTTTGCTAAATGAGCAAAAATGTTAATTACAATAAGCATTAATTTCTTGATTATGGTTTTGCTTACAGCTGCAATTTTGAATGAAAATAACATAAATTAATGAAAATGTTTTGCTATCATTTAATATATAAGCAAAGGTGCTTTACAGTTTGTGAATTGATATATATTAAAATGCTGATAATTATTTACAATATGTATATAATCGGCATAAATAGCTCAAGTATCATATTTCAATCGGTTTGACCATAAAATAATATTCAAGAAATTCTATTGGGATAAACTACTTAGATTATTACGGACACTATACAAGTTTTGATTAACTTTAAAAGATTTCTAAGTAACGAGAATTAAATTAAATTATTAAATACCTTTTAGTTAATAAAAATTTTTATGAAAAAATTAATAAATATTTAAATATAATAATATTTAAATATATTTGTTGTGCTTGTTTAAGTTATTTAAATGCAATTTTTACATGTATTTTTTTTTTTTAAATCAAGGAAGATAAAAGAAAACAAATGTATTTACTATTCAGTATTTTTTTTAAATGGAATTTTAATTTTCCTTTTATACGAATTTTTTCTTTTAACGGAATTTTAGTTTTTCTTTTATAGAATTTGCTTATAAATGGATGAACAAAAATTCACCATTTCATATTATTTTTTTTTTATTTATATATAATTCATAGTTTAAAAATTAGTTAGCAAAAAAAGTTAAGCTATAAAAGCAACATAAAAAAAAGTACATTAATAAAAAATTTTAGTAGAGATTTTAAATAATTATCTATAAAAAGATTTTATTTTATTTTATGAATTTACATGCAAAGAAAAATGTAAAAAAATAAATCAATGTATAAAATACAATAAATATTACATACAAAGTAATTTGATATATATTAAATGATTATTATTTACAAAAATGAAATTTAAATAGTTGTTTTTGACATGATTGCTCCATAAATATTGCCATTATACGCTTATTAACGAGGCAAATAAATGAGTTTCGCTCATTGGGATCAAATATGAAAGTAAATTTTGCGATAAAAATGCATTCAACGCGAGTGGCAATTGTTTTTAATTACGCTGAAGTGTGGCAAATGTGGCCGCGGGGAGCGTTCGCAAACAGTTTCGCAATTACATTGCGCATACGCCCGATGGGATGGGCGGTGTGCCGTGTCATGTAAACAGCATGCGAGTTAATAACTAGAAATGTCGTTTTGCACTTACAATTGTATAAATTGCACTTGTTATGGCCAAATTTTTGGCATGCAACATGCGACAGCAGCGAGCGCCGCCAGTTAGCGGTCCATAAGGATACAGGATAACGGACTTCATTTTTTCACTACTCGCGTGGGCGTTGGCGTTGGCAACAGAAATGCAATTTTTTTGTTTTGTATGCATTACGTGGACATTGCAATAAATACACAGCGTCTGCTGCAGCTGCAGCTGCAGTTGTTATTGCGGCTAGTGGGATGTCGCTGCTGGTTCTCGTGGCTCTGCAGTTGAGGTAGCGTTGCGAAACCGCCCATTAGTAACGCCTGATGATGATGATGATGATGACGTCGTCACTGTTGCTCTTGCCTGCAAAAATGTGAGATGAAAATCGAATTTTAAATATTGCATTAATTCGTGGCCACTGAATGTGTGTGTGTGTGTGCGTGCATCTGCTCAGTTGCGTATTTCTGCCTGAAATATTAATCGTATTCCAATTCCCTGAATCAATTTGTTGCATTTATTTGATTTAAGTTTTTACTCCACTTTTAACATATTTCTGTTATGGGCAATTTGACTTTTTGCATTTAATGCCATTACACATCGATTTCCGATTTACAATCAAAATTCAATATACAATTTCGATGCGCATCAATGTATTTTTTCCTGTTGCTGGCTTTTCTTTTTTTTAGCTTTTAACTGGAATTCAAGCCAATCACTCGGCCACGTAATCCGCTTAGAAACAAGCCAACAATTCGAAAGAATTTCCGTGCATAAATGTAGGCTCGCATACTGATCGGCTTATGCCCACGTCGTCACGCCCACATTCATGCATACGCAACGAAAAATGTTGCCTACGAGAAAACAGATATGAAGTAAAAAAAAAAAAAAAGAAAAACTAACGAGATATTGGATGCAAGCCATGTTAGGCGTTGCTTATTGAATCGAATTTGTTGACTGGCAATTCGTGAAGCTCTTTGATGACAGCTGCTGCTGCTGCTCGTTTGCTACATGTCAACGCTGCGATTGCAATTTGTATTGACTGGCGGCGCCTTTAGTTATGCAACACTTTTGTGCCTAGTCATTGAGTACGACGACATAGTCTGGTGCGCCCCAAAATCAATCATACGCCAGCATGGCCGCCAAAATCGAAAGCAACACAAAGCACATACATACAATAAAAACGTAAACGTAAATAATAATAAAGAACAAAAGTGTGTGAGTGCTGCATGAAACCGAAAACAATGGGAGTAAAGTATGTAATGTGATATTTTTTTTTTGTTTTATTGATTTTCATGTTCTCAGCTCTCACAGGACTTGTGTGGCAGATTGCGAGTGAGTGTGTGTGTGTGTGAGTGAGTGGAGTTCGAGTGGCATATTGTATTTGTATTTTAGTCAGATGAGTTTGCTTGATATGAAAGCACTTGATGCTTGCAATATGCATTTGCCACTTGACTCGAGGCGCATCTAGTATGTACGATAGTAAAACAAAAACCTTTCAAGCAACATTGCACAAAATTGAAGAATGAAATCGTTTAACAGACAGATAGATAGACGATTTCTAAGACGAGCCGAGGAATGTGGAGTGATGGCAAATTGAAGTAGATATGAGCAAGAGTTGCGAAAGAGAAGATGCTAAAGAGAAAATGAAATGAGAAAGGAGAAAGGCATAAAACAGATAAGTTTTCGCAAAATAAATGCGAGAGTTGTAAGAAAAGTATTTATTGAATGGTATAAGGAATGGTAAAGATTGTAGTAGATATTGGTGAATGTTTCGCCCATGAAAGCATGATAAACAAATAAAACAATTCAAGGCAAAAAGGTTTTACGCACTGAATTTCAATTTAATTTTACTCACTCACACACCGATTTTGTAACATCTTGATTAGCCAAATAATCTTCCTTAATGCCTTATCTAAATTTAAATCCAAGTCTGGCTTAAGTCACATAGTTTTACAGGTCAGTGGAGTGGCCACATGTGTAGCGAAGAATTTACTTTCATCTGATAATTTTCTGAAGAAGCTTTCATCTTTATTTTTATTTTTTCTGCTCTACTTTTCGTATTTGTCTAGCGTTTTGTTTTTGGCTTTCGCCTTTGTTTGTTTTGGTTTCACATTTGTTGCTGATATTTTATGACACTGTAAACATTCCATTTATATATATGTAGTCTCGGCTTGTTGGCCATGTTGAGTCCTTTCACTATGACCAGCAGAGCGTGGCAGCTAAAGCAAAGAGTCCTTGCCAGGCACACACTGCTGTCAATGTTGGCGTGCGCCTTGCTAAATGCGGGCCAACTTGCTCTATCATTTACGCATTGTCTATTAAAAAAGAGAGGGCGTGCAGCCCTTCCACGGACACAGCAACAGCAACAGCAGCATCCTTGCCATCAATCAGATGTCAGAAGTTTTTGCATTAGACATAATTACTTAAGCGCCAGCTAATTGAAAGCATCTTAGAGATTTGTCTGGACTTGATTAAGTGCCATACAGTTGGACAGCCCATCAAGCGATATTTGTCAAAAACTGACAATTTCGTGGCCATCATTAATTACGTATACGCCCAAGTGGCCGCAGACTTGCCCTTGCCCGTACATCGTTATTCGAATAACATGAAAAGTGTTTATTGTGCTCGGCGTCAATTGCAATTTTCTTCGTTACACCAAATGCCTCCGAAGTGCTATTCGGTTGCCACTGAATGTGTGTGTGTGTGTGTGTGGCCAGTGAGCTAAATATCATTAAAAATCCTTGGCCAGAGAAGCGCACAGAGAAACCTTCAATTGAAACACATTAAAGAGAGAGAGAGAAAGAGACAGAAATTGCCGTGCAGAAGCAGTTCCATGTGAAAATCTGCAGCTGCTCCAGTCGGCAGTGCAATCACAATTTCAGTTTACCTCTATAAGAATCTGCTCTTTAAGCTATTACATTTGCTATGAAATTTTTGGAGTGAAAATAAATATTTTAATATATTTCTTGGTTAAAGTACTTGACTGAAATTCGTAAAATAATATATATTTTAATAGACTTTTATTTATTGATAAATTTTATATTAGTTTTGATTATAGATTTAAATAACATTAAAGAATTTCCTTCAGAGCATTTGTTTTTGTATCAATTTTAATTTGTTTTCATTTAAAATTTTCTTTTCAAGCATTTACTCCTTTTTATTTAATTTATACATTGAAGACTTTCCTTTATATAAAGAAAATTTGCTATGAATTTTTTGAGCATTTGTTTTTGTTTGAATTTTACTTTATTTTCATTTAAAATATTCTGTTTCTGCTTACTTTATAGAATATATAAATTCACGTATTCCTCTTCCATCCCATGCTCACTACATTTTACCTAACAATAGCATAATTGTACGTCTCTATTTGCAACTGTCTCTGTAAGGGAATACCCTTTAATTGAATTCAATAGAAGAGTAACACTTGCACTACCGACAGCTAGTAGATTATTAGGGCAAGGGTCCGTGGCAGTCATCAGTCTAGTGGTCCATTGGGTGTTTGGGGCAATGGCAATAGCCAAAGCTGTGCGGCAAATTGCTATTTGAAAGCCAAAGGGCAGAAATGAATGAGAAAGACAAGCGCAAAGCAAATGGGCAAAATCTCATTTACAGTTCAGCTTTAAAAACGGCAAACAAACCCAAAGTCCAAAGTCCAAAGTCGAGAGTCGAGAGTCGAAAGTCTGAAGCCCGAAGCTCAAAACCCGAATAGCCGCAGATAGTTGGATAAATATTGGCCAGCTGCCAGCCAGGACGCATCATCTACATCCACAGGATGTACAAAGCAACACCCAAATCTACCCAGCACACCACACGCCCCCACATTCTTTCCGGCTTGTGCAGAAATAAAAAAAAAATAGTAAAGAAAAAAAAAAATAACAACTTGACCTGATGTTATTAACTTTTCCATACAATTTGATGAGACGGGATATGAATGTATGAAATAATTTTCAAAATTAAATTGAAAAAGCTCAGATGGTCAGCAGAAACATGAAATGTGAACAAATTTTATTAAGGGCAGCTCTGTTAGGGAAATCAACTTAGGACTGTTTATTTACATTCTCTGCGTGGCAGGCAAGGAGGCTGCTTAGTGACTGGGAAATTTAAGATTTAGTAACAGGTGCTGACATAAGAGATAATCACTAACTAAAAATAAAAGCGGCTTTTGACTTAAGCCAAAGCAAATGCTGCCATTAGCAACACGAGCTTTGATATTCCATTCCATGTATGTTACAGGTCATGTACAAATGTCTCTCTCAATCTGTGCGTCTGTGTGTGTGTGTGTGTGTGTGTGTGAAGCATACGCCCCTTTTGCCAGTTAATTGCACATTGGCGCCGGTTATGTACAGATAATCGCCACATAAAGACATTTCATTATTGCCCTTTCGGTTATGGCTTATGCTCATATCTTGCGCCATCTCGCTTTCCCTCTCTCTCTCTCTCTCTCTCTCTCTCTCTCTTTCTCTCTCTTTCGCTCTTGCAGTATTGTTTTTTATAATAAGCAACTACAGCAGGCCAGCATAAGTACAACAATAATAATAATAACAATGCAAGAGCCAAGTTACGCAAGTTGGATGCCCAAAAAACTCGGTTACATCCTGCCCGCAGGCTGTGTTTATATACATATATATATATGTATACACATATATAAAAATATATAAATATATATGCGTATATACATACATATATGCGTATGTTTGTCCTAACGTTGACTCTGTATTTGCCTAGCAAATATTAAAGTTTTGTGTTTTGCTTTTGTTTCACTTTGTTAGCCGCCTGCTTATTTGGCTAATTTATGCTACGCTTTATTGCTTGCTTTGTCGACACGCCATAACATTAAGAGCTGGCCGCAAGTTGGCTTTGAGCTTGTGTTTGGCACAGGGCGTATGAGTGCCAAACGTCCCTACTACAACCTTTACCTTTGCTGCTCTAACCATTCCCTTCACCCGCATAGCAAGCCAATTCGGCTGAAGGTGTTTGCCATGTTTGCGCATTATGATTCATTGTTGGCTTTGGCCTACAGTCAAAAGGTAGCCAATTCGAAAGATTTATTAGCCCCACAGCATAATGAAGTTCTTTAGCCAAGTTAATGTTTCTGCAGTTAGGGACGGCAGCAGCAGCTGCTGCCGCTGCCAGCGTTGTCAGCGCTTATTAATGGATGGCCACGAGAAACTTGGGAAACGATGAGCAAGGCAACTAGATCAGCAAAAGGCAGGCAGAATACAAAAATAAAGTAAATAAATAATTAAATTAATAAAGCAGAAATCATGAACTGAAAGCCCATTAATAATATAATTAATTATTCTATTCATGTTCAGTTGAATTAGACTCAAGACAGGAATAGAATCGAAGCTATTTGCTGTGCTGCTGATAGACTTGATGGCTGTCAGCAGTTGGCCTGTGTCTTGGCATTGTCTTTATGCATTACCTGTTGCTGCTGCACATTCCAATCTGCCACAGCCATATTATCCACTCAAGGAGCTCTATTCATTTCCTAGACCCTTTGCCTGTGCCTGTTTGCGCACATCAGGCTCAATTTGTCAGTGAGTGCGCGTCTGACACTGCAACAGACACTTAATGCCGTGCCAGCCAAATAAGCTAAGGCACAAGCTAACAATGCCTTGTGCCACACAATATCCATTAGAAATTCATATACAAGGGGTATGACCAAATTTGACAAAGCGTGATGGGGTTAAAATAATGTATAAAAATTTATTTGAAAATTGAAATTAATAGCTGAGCATGCCGCTAGCTCGTTTTTTTTTCCAAGTCAACAATAATATTTAGGGATATCTTGCTATGAGGTATCTTCAAGTCGTTCACTTGGCTCACTTCAGCCACGTTGCGACCTTTGGCTTAAACACAAATCCTAATGGCACTACGGCATACGGGCCGTATGTGCAATTTACTAACTCCGACAGCTCAGCTGGCTAAATGATGGCATTGTGTGTGTGTGTGCGTGTCTGCATGTGTGTGCTGGTTGGCAGACAAATTATGCAAATATGCGTGGCATATGAGCAGGCAATATTACGCATACGCCGAGTGCGCCATTAACCGTACACGTTGGCATCACAGCTGAACGCGGCCTGCGGAGGGCTGATGTTTGCGCCTAATCAAAAATGTTCCAAGAATATGACAGAATCGTTACGGCTGCCACTTGACTATACAAAATTGCAACACTTCCCATTCGCAGCCATGGCGACAAAGGTTAACAAATAAAACTCAAGAAACTCTTCAAGTTTATATTTCACGTGGGCTTTTCGCGAATCGACTTAATGCTGAGCTGCCAAGGTCAAATATTTATTGCCATTTAGCTATTTCTCAACTTGAAACTTGTGCAAACGCATGTTGTTAATCTGATTTTCAAGCAGAGTTTTTTAAACAGCCACAAAGGAAAAATTTGCTGAAATTGCGTCGAGTCTGCGTAGAGGAATTCGTGGATGGAAACTAACCATAACTGATGTGTGCATGGGAGGCATGTTTATTTTATTTTAGCTCATGCAAGAAATTCAAAAATTTGCGGATTTCCTGTTACCAACACATATCACACACAGCACACAGCACACACACACACACACACACACACGAGTGAGTCTGTGTCTGTGTGTGAGTGAGCGTGGAACGTTACGTCGCGTCGTCTGCTGACTAGTCAAGTGGCTGGGGACTGAGTTGGTTTTCGGGTCTTGGATTCGCTACAGTTGGCGCTCGTTTGGCGCGTGTTTACAAATTTAAAAATTTGTTTGTGCTTACCCAGGGCCCTGGCGGGAATCTGTGGCATGGTACGCCAAACGTAGTGTCTTGGCATTTAACGCGAATTGTCATAACTCTGCGTGTGCGTTCGCCGCACTTGGCTCGTGACTTTTAAAGAAATTGTTTTAAGCTCCGCCTCTAAGGCTCACTGAAGCGCTCTCACTGAAGCGGTAAAAAGGTGTCATGACATTGTCTTTACCTACGTAATAAATGGTTTCATTTAATCAAAGACTTTTATGGCTGGCGCGTCTAGGCAATATAGGTTTATATGCAAAGCGCAGCCGCATCAGATACGGTTAAGTAAACTTTACTCTGCGGTTGACATAAATCAACGTTGAAATAGGCTCAAGCTGATGAAAGGCTCCCTCTAGCCGCATGCCCGCAAATGAATGCGAGTTCAAAATGTTCATGAGTCGTAAAAGTTGTGCTCGAACTTCTTTTCCCAAAAGAAAATAATTTGTAAGGATGAGCGTTAAGAGCAGCGCTGACTCATGCTAATTGGAAAACGCCGGATATTGCCTACTCCCGCCTCCTGCCCAGCGCATGTTAAATGGCTTAAAAGCAGGCAAGTCATTTAGCAGCATGTGGGTGTACGGGAGAAGCCATTGCGTGAGTTCTCTATAATTAATACACATTTAATAGAATTTCGGTAGGCTTAAGAGACTGTTGACAGTTTAACTTGAAAAGAAAATATAGCTAATTCAGCAAGTAAAGAGTTTCGCATGAGAGCGTAAGACAGTTCACTGAAATCAAACAGAATTTAAATAAAGTTTACTACATAAATATTATCCAATTTAATCACGCAATTGTCACTCAACTAGCCAAAAAACCATTAGAAAAAACATTTGATACATTTACACATGCAAATCAAATTTCTTCAAGCAACCACAAATTCTGTCTGCTTCAACTTTGAAGACAAAAGTGTTCAGCATGAGCAAAATTAAAAGAAAACTTGGTGCCGAAGATAAGATGCCCTACATATGCCTAAAGATAAATTGATTATATAAAAGATGTTTTTTTTTTATTGATATATTTGTAAACAAATTTTAGCTTTCTTTATCATGCTTCGCAGCAGCCCAGAGAGACGACTCTTTGTGCGCTTCATTTGGGCATTCAAAAAAGAAACAAATTGCCAACAAGAGAAACTTTATCTATCTGTGCCAGAGTCAGAGCTCTAAAGCGAAGCATGAGATACAAAACTAAATTGCAGCAAGGTTGAGTGAGAGGGTTAAGACAACAACTGGGACAATAGGGTATGTCAAATCTAACTGTAACTGTCAACAAATGTCCGCTTTTAAAACTGTCGCTCTGTCCTTCTATATTCTCCATCTCTTTCATGATTTCTCTGCCTCTCTCTCTCTCTCTATCTCTTTGGTTTTGTAGTAAGTTTCTGGCAGATGGGCAAATGCAAAGTTTAGTTGTAGGCAACTTTTTGCTAAACCGCTAAAATGACTTGCAGCGTCTTGTTGGGCTGATGTTGATATCGTTGTTGTTGTTGTTGTTGTTGTCGACGTGAGTTAAGAGGGCGCCCGCAGGGGGGAGGGAAGCATGCAGCACGCAGCACTTGGTGCCACATTAAGGCCCACTTAGTGTAATTGCAGTCGCAAAACTGAAACTTTCGGGCTGTCAGACTTTAAGGCATGCAACGCGAGTTTAATAACATATTATTATGTGCCCGTCGTCCAAAAACAAAGAGAGAGAGAAAAAAAAAAACTAAAAGCAATTAAAGCCCCTTGTCAACAGCTGCTGCCAGCAGCCCCTAGCCAAGGCGCGTCTGCTCTCTGTTTCTTGGTGCTCTATTTGCGCAACGCATAAAATTTGACTGATTAAGTGCTGGAAGGAAGTCAAGTGGGTTTTATGGCGAAGCAAAAGCTGAAGCTGCCTCCAGGCTAGGATGCTGGAGCTCTTCTGCAGCTGCAGGCAAAAAGTTCACTTTGAGCATCTGCTGACTTGATGACCCTTTTGGGCATTTGCACTTAGCATATACAGTTTATTATTGAAATAAATTATATAAATAATGTGGAAATGCGAAATTTATTTAAAAATCGGTTGCAAAACAAGAGATGAAACTTTAACCAAGTCTTTGTTTATTGCTGACTTTGTAGCAAAGACTTGCAATTGTTGTTGATATTCCTTTCGCCTTTGCCTTTGAGCTTATCATTTGGGCAGCTGCTAAAGTCATTTGACTGCCAACAGCTGCCCAAATGAGGGCAGTGGGCGCCAACATTTGTGGCTGAAATGCTTTGGCTCTGTCATCTGTTGACCTTGCTCTGTCATCAACATTAGTTTTCATCATTGAAACTGTCGATACATTATGTATTGATAGATAACAAAATCAATCAAATGAAACATGCTTGTCCCAAATAGTCGAAGTGCACAGGTATTAATTTCTTTTAGGAAAATGCCAAAAGTTTGTTTAATTTTGACAAATAACAATATGTTCTATGACAGAATATGAAATGCTAATTGTATATGTATATGTGAATAATGAAGTAATTTCAACAGAATTTTAATTGATGGGTTGTCCATAAAAATATGAAGACATTTTTGTGCGTCATATTGAGTGAATAATTAAGTCTATGTTATTAACTTGAACTAGTTATTAAAAATTAGGGAATGCCTCTATTAAAGCTATGTCAATTTTAAAAAAATAAAAAAAATAAAAATTTACAGAAATTGATTATTTTTGTATACAAGAAACATATATTTCATTTAAATTTGCGTTTTTATTGAAGAGATATTACTTTGGAGACTTTCAGCCTATTCAGTTGAACGGCATTTTATATATATATATTCTTGATCTATAATAACAAAAGTTATGCCTATTATTTATACCTTTCTCTCTCTCTCTCTCTCTCTCTCTCTCACTCTAGCCCAGACAATCCTTATTGACCTCATTCCAGATAGATCTCAATTGGCAAACGCTAGTTAAAGCTGCTTAAGCTATTGGCTTAGCATTAAATGCCGAGTGCCATACAAAATTAGCATATATTATTAAATTCCCGCACAAATATCCAATCAATAATGTAGTGCACGATTGCCAATGGATCGGGCAGCCGGCGAAGAGCTGGCGAAAGCGAGCCATAGTCAAAGCCGTGGCAAATTAAGTATGCATACGTATTCAAATAACTCAGCAAAGCAAGCGAGGGAGGAGTCAGAGTCGCCTTCACAAATATTTATGTACACACACACACACACACACACACACACACACACACATACTGATACAGATAGAGAGATATTCGTACAAATGGGCATTGGGTATGCCCAGGAGAGAGATTTTTGGTCTTTCCGGGCCAGCGCCCAATATTTGGTATTGGTTAAGGCGCATCATTAAAGCCACGGCCTGGCTCTAGTGCTGCGTGTCTTGCTGCCTTTTGTTTTTGCCATAGAAGAAACTGAAAACAAATATTGCCGCTGCGATAACAACAACAACAACAACAGCAAAGAGAAAATAACAACAACAATAACAACAACATCAGAAACAAAAGAAGAAATTATGGTAAGCATAAAAATAAATTAATGGCTCTGCGTGTGGTGAGCAAGGACAAAGCGACGCCTAATAGACCCAATTTTTGGGGGGGATTTTAATTAGTCGTAGCAGAGGCCCATTGCCCCTTACCCCGCAGCCTAATCAATCGCCAAATTCCGTTGGCACATTTATTTGGTTTTTATAATTTAGTATGCGCAATTTCCTCGCCTTGCTTTTTCATACGTGAATATTTAATTTCCTTTTACGCCATAGAAATCCGTTATATATCTCTCGTTCTGTTTCCTGTTATTCGTTTTGGTTGTTCTCCTCTGTTGGCATTTGATTTTTGTCCTGGTCGCGTTTTATTTGTATTATTTATTGTTTTGGCATTTCATTGCCAAGAATTTTTATGTTTATGACTTGAGCTGAGTTCGGATTGTTCTAAAGTGCTGCCATCCACGACAAACTTGAGGCGCTGAAAAGGCGCTAAGAGTTTATGCAAATGCACACAAAAAACTCAGCATTCATTGCAGCTTTGTTATTGTATTCAAGATGAAATATATGTCTGGAGGTTGACTACGTGTTCGAATGGCAAAACAAATCGAAAACTATTTTTTCTTTTGGGTACACGACTTTGTGCTTAGCCTAGATGTAAAAAAAAATCTTTGGATTTCATGTAGATGGGAAATCAATAATTCTGCTAAATTCTACTTATGCAAAGTCTTGTTGGTTAACTATATTTTGATCTGTTTATTTTAATATTTATTTCTACATTTTATTTATATTTGTTGTATAGACATTGAGGATTTTTTTATATATTTATTTGTATATTTTATTTATTTATTTATTTTTTATAGACAAAAAACCTTGTTGCTCAGCTATATTTTCATATATTTATTTTAAAGTGTATTTCTATAATTTTTTTTTTGTTATTGATATTGATGCTTGTTAAGATTTATTTGGATATATTTCTTTCTTAATTTTATTTATATTTACATATATTTTTATTTAGATGAAGATTGTTGATATATATATTTGCATATTTTATTTAGTTAAATATTCTTATAGAAAAAAAATCCTTGTTGCTCAGTTACATTTTCATATATTTAATTACTTATTTAATATATTTTTGAGATATTCATTTAAATATTTAATTATATATATAATATATTTTTTGAGACATTTATTTTAATATTTATTTATATAAATGTTGAATGATATTAAGCCTTCTTGTTTTATATATCTATTTAATATTTTTATATATTCTATTTATTTATATTTTTCTTTGTATATCAAACTATAAATATTAATAGCCTTCACAACAGCAATCTTCGCTTCTACTTATCTCAGCAAAATATAAACAGGCATTGAAACTACTTCATTCATTCGCATTTCAAGATGAATTGCAGCTTAAACTGCACAGTTTCTACATCTTCTTCTTCTTCTTCGTCTTCTTTGGCTGTTATCCTTTAAGGATTTCGCACATTGGCACTGCAAAAGTTTTTTTTTTCGGAATTTTATTGGTGGCAGAAGTGCGTACAAAGTGCCCACGATTTCCATTCGAAAGTTGTACGCATTGGCAACAATTCGAGGCCAAAAGAGGTTTATGCCACAGGAAAAACTTAAATAAAGTGGCCTTACTTGTTGGCAGTGCTGCAAGTTGGCGCTGCAGCTGTGCCAGCAGTTGGGGGCGATCGCACTTAGTTGTTGGGGGCAGTCAATCTCTTGAGCCATTTGCATATTCATTCTGCATTTGCATTACTTTGTCACCAGTTTCGAGCTGGAGTGGATAAGTTGGAGCGAAGTGCAGCAGATATTGGCACTCAGTTTTATGATTTGCCTCGCAACATTTTGTTCATTTCAGTTTTCGGTATTGGCAGATGCCAGATGACTGGCTGGGCTGGCTTATGGCCAATCTAAATAATTAAAACGAATGACTTCATTCGGCAAGGGCGACAGGGAGAGACACACAGAGAGAGAGAGAGAGGGAGATTGGGAGAGACAGAGAGCCTTAGGCCAGTTGCTGGCACTTACAACTTAATTGCGAGCAAAGTTTGCCGAGAACAAAAATATTATTTTATGTGTGCGCCAGTGAAATTAAGAAAACTTTGCTTAGCATTTGACGTCGCCGGCTTAGGCGCAATGGCAAGAACAACAAACAGCAGGAGGCCTAAAATAAGGCAACTCCGACAGCTAATGAGCGTTTTGTTTGCCAGATAAAGGGGCGTTACGAACTGTTTTGGGCTATCTGCAGAACGGAACAGGATATGCCCCTTACTTTTGTGCTTATTATTATTGTTGTTGTTGTTGTTGTTGTTGTCGAAGGGCAGTATTTGGTTATTTGGCAAAAGGGTTGTTAAATGCCTTGAAAAGTTTTCGCCAGCGTAGTTTGCCTTTCAGCATGGATTATAGCTTGCACTGCAAAGCTCAAGTTTCTCAAATATTATAGATATTGCTTTACACAACTTCAAGTGCCCCAAAAACAATCAAATCAAACAGAGCTCCGCGGAGTAGAGAAAGGCAGTATTAGTCTGACTGCGATTCCAGGAAACCAGACTAAAACTTAATTTTGCGGCTTACATTATAGATGGATTTTATGGAAATATTAGGTAACAAAACATTTTATGCATAGACGAATATATTCTAGAATATATAATATACAATAAAATTAACTTGAAAACTAATTTGCCTGGAGTAAAAAGGCCAAATATTAATTTCTAATATTGAATTCTAGCTAAAAGTAAAGATCGAACAACGATTTTTGTATTCATATATATTAACCATATTAACTGTGTTATATTATTATAATTTAAAATTTATTTTTAGCTCAAATTGAAGACTTTGCTTAAGATGGCATTAGAAATGCTTTTTGAGCTCTGCTTTAAAGTGCAATAAAATGGAAAGTAATTAAATTTTTGGCAATTCATTTAATTGAGTTTTAAGCCGCAAGTTGTGGGCTGAAATTGAAACTTGCCTCTTGCGTCCTCACCCAACTGAATCGCCATCTATTTCTGTCTCAGCCAAACACTTTCTCTCTCTCTCTCTCTCCTTCCCTCGCAGTGTCTGTTCTTGGCTGTAGGCAGCCGTCGGCTTCAATTCATTTAATTTTTGTGCGTTTTTTTTTTTCTGCGGTTTAAGCGTTTGCATCGCACATTTTACGGCCACTCCCGGCGACTGTTTGTGCTGTAATTAAGTGCGTCTAATTTGTGTTAAGCGCTGCGCCACTTGAGCATTGCCATTTTTGTTTTTGCCGCTGCTCGTGCTGGGCTCGTCTCGGTGCTCTGGCTGAGCCCATTTCCACGTGTAGGCTTTAAAGGATGCGTCTGACGTTGGCAAAGCCAAACTGCCGTAAAATTGCCGCCTTCGCGTAACTCCGCTGGGAATTTTTTGTCAACATTTTTCTGAGTGATTTCTGTGCATGTTTTGGGCAGTTTTTCTCATTGCCTTATGCGGGGCTCAGCAGCTTCACAAAATGTTTATTGGGCATGAGCATGATGCTCGTAATTCACGTAAAGTCATTCAAATGAATTTCTTCCACGAAAACTGCTCACGATGATGCTTTCATACACTCGAGAGAATTTTTAAAAATCAATTTAAATGAAATGTCCATACATACAAAATTTGTTCAGTCTGTTGCAATCACAAGTTCCTCTCTCAATGTCTAAGAAAATTCTTCATAAAAATTTGTTAACTTATTCGCAAGTCAAGCGAAATCAATTAACAGACATCAAATAGATAAATTCTCATATTAGAGATCGTCATGGTATGTATCAAACCTTTGCTTGAGGGAATTTTTAAAATTCAATTTAAATGCAAAATTATTCATCATTCTATTGAAGTCAGATATTTGTTTTCCAAATGTCTAAGAAAATTCCCAATAAAATTTATTTGCAAGTCAAAGGCAAATTAATCAGGCATTAAAAGACATTACGTAAAAATAAATTTCTATATTACAGATCGTGCTGATACGATTCAAGTTTTAAAACTCTGTCAACACGTTTTTTATGAATTTTTTACGAACTTTCTGTTGGACTTCTTAAGCTTTAGTTCAAGCACTTCTACAGAAGTCTTTCGGCCAAACTTCATACATATTCATTAATTAACTAAAGTGTAGAACTTAGCGAAGGTAAGCCTGTTATCCTTTTCTAAATTTTCTTTTTATTACAGCGTCCTGTTTAATTACCCAAATCCCTTGTGAAACATAAGCACTAATTAACGCTACGCTTAAGTTACAGCTTGAGCTACTTACCCAGCAGGTCTTTGGAAATTGTATTTGAAAAATAAAAATCTTCTTTGCACTTTGCGCTTTCACCTTTCAGTTGCGTTTCACTTGGTGCATCGACAGAACTTTGCCTAGAGCCACACGGTAAATACTTTCAAGCCAGTTTGTGTGTTTTTATTTATTTATTATTATTTTTTTTTTCTACGAATCACATGCACCGTTATGCACTTTGCCGGCAATTGTTTGGCCGTAGCGTTAGATCAGTGCTTTTTACTTGGCGCTCAAAAGTAGGCAACGGTTTTTGTTATGGCTTTACGTTCAATCTCTAACGCACACAGACATACAAACACCGATAGCTGCTGCTGTTGTTGCTGCTGCTGCTGCTGCTGCGTTGGCAACGCGTACGAAACGGCAACTGTTTTGCGTTTTTATCAGCGCGCCAGTATTTAAGGCAAGAACGAGAAAGCTTTCGGCACGGAGCTTTCACGAGAGCGCACTCGTCTGTTTTCGACCAATGTTGGCATCCGTTTCGACCAATTTGCTATTGGCCATTTGGCCGCTCGATTGTTGTTTGCCGCCAATTGTTTTGAAGGCACACATAGTCGAAGCCAAAGGCAGAACAACGCATGGTTTATTTATGGCTTCATTCCTCACCAGACTAGCCTGGCATATCCTTTTTTTCTCCGCATAGGTATACCCGTCCAGCGGACGAAGGCGAGCGCAAGAAAAACTGCATGCAAATCATTTGCTTCTCATAATTTATGGGCCACCGTCAGCCAAGCAAATAAACTGCAATCTATCTTAGAGTGCTCGTGTGGTTCTTGGCTGCAAGTGTAGTTTCGATAAGTTCCTATTGCTGGGCATACTATATTAGGGCTTAGGTTTGCAGCTGCACAAGGTATTTAGTAGTACAGAGAATTTTTTTTAAAATAGTCATATGGCGTACCTGTTATATAATGTGAATTCTCATCCTGTGATACCTCGTCTGTTAACCAATCATTGAACTTTTTTGCAGGAAGTGCATTGAAATGTCTATACAAAAGTCAACATTTGACTTTGAGCGTTTTTTTTTAGATCTTGTTTTGTTAGAAAGGGAAGCGGAAACGGAAATGCCAGCAATGGTACTTGTAAAAAAGGCAGGCAGGCCAATATGGCTGCTGGGCTCCTGGCGGACCCGCACTGTGTTTTTCTTCATTGTATATTTGCCATATGCAAATGCTGGAACCCTTTGCAAAAAGCAAATATAAATATCGATTAGACAATCGCCAACTATCTGACAGGCTGACAAGGACTCAAAGGCGGCATTGAACTTGTCTACGCAGTGTATGACCGGCCCAACTGCTAGTTGCCACTGCCCCGTCGCAGTCGTTCAGCTGGCATGTCGTGTTCAAAAAGTTGCGCTAACCTTTGCATGATTTAATTATTTGTAGCATACTTTTGTGCGCCGACCAAAAACTTCACACCTGAATGCACAGCAGCTGCCCTCGGGCATTTTCTGAGTGCTGTGAAACTTTGCCACTTTTGCATTCACAGCTTTGTGCGTATGTGTGAAAGTGTAGGTGTAGCTCTCTGTGTGTGTGTGTGTGTGTGTGTGTGGTAATGACCGTAGTGCTAGTGCTAGTTGTTGGGAAAGTTTGCAAGGGTTCTCAGCCTGCGGTTTTTTTGTTTTTCGTTTTTTGTTGTTTTTTTGTGTGTTTTTTTTTTTTTTTTGGGTTTCGAAATGAATGTCTCAATTCATTTTACGCTACACTGCGTCCCAAGTGGAGCGAGCCATGCAAAAAGGACTGCGGGCTTGGGTTCACATTCAGATTCTGTTTCGCTTGTGTAGGGCCAAGTGCTTTGGGAGCGGGGGTCGATGGCGAAAAGTGCAAGCGTCGCAGAACAATCTTCGCCGCTCGGCATCATTACAATTTGTTGATTTGCTTCGTTAAACAGCAAACAACAGCCGCAGCAAAAAAAAAAAGTATGGAAAAAACAAAGAAAGGCACGCGAAAGGATAAAGTTGAAGTGAAGACGACGACGACAATAGCGTTGACGGCTTGGCAGGAGCAACAGCAACAGCAGCCGTAGCAGGAGCAGTAGCAGGAGCAGTAGCAGGAGCAGTCGAAGAAACAGCGGGCGCATAAGAGCAAAAAACACCAGCAGTCACCCTGAGGCAATGATGGCTCCGGCCACTGGCTGCTCTTTGTAGTCTTTGTAGTTATTGCTCCCAGTTCCTTTGTATACCCTGTAAGCAGCAAAGAAATTGTTAAAAGAGGGTATGCTATTTGCTATTTGATTACCTAAACTTTATTCCAATTCCATAGCGAGTACAGGGTATCTCTCGTTTCCTAACGCCGTCGTCATGTTTACTCTGACATGTTCATTTTGGTATTTAAAAATCATTGCATTGCTCCCTATTTGCTAAGAGAGGAAAAAATAATATAATGTGTGACATGGGGCTGTGCTCTACGCTGCTCCGCTTTGCTTTGCTTTTGCGAGGCGTTGATGGCGGCGTCGTAGAAGACGCCAGCTTCAAAGGCAGCGCCTTGAGCCCTAAAATCCACGATGCGCGCTGATGTAGCCACTGGCTATGTGTATAGCAAGGGAGCAGCGGCTAAGACGCGTTGAGAGGATGCTGCAGATTGGTGGCAGTTTGCCAAAGCAATCATTGCTGTCAGACGAAAACAAGAGAAATATGTAAGTTAAAAGCGAAGATGGCAATGTGGCTGTGGCTGTGGCAGTGGCAGTGGCAGTGGCAATGGCTGTGTGGCGGTTGCCAGTGGAGGCAAACAAAGCGTGAACTTGCGAGTGGAAAAACAATTTAGTAATATTTTTCTTGGCCAGTTGAAAGTATTTGTATTAACAGAAAGTTCTGTGTAAGCGCCAAGAGATTTCATTTCAGTTTTGCATTCCCTTCAGCTTGGCAACAGCTGGAAAACTGTTGCAAATGAATGTGAAGCATGCCTGAGTATGATTTAATTTAATTATATTCAATTTGAGATTTATTCTCTTCACATTTTTCACACTTGAATAGTATTTTAATTCTCTCTTAATTTGAAAGCCCTTCACTTTGCTTGTCTCTTGTTAAGCTTCATTTTAAAATGGTTTTCATTCTAAACAGGAATTTTTTTTTTGTATCCGCAGTTGCCTTGCCTTGTCGTTGACCCTCTGCCACACACAATTAGATTTATTTGCAAATTATAACTTAAATTGCCATATGGCCAGGCAGATTTTTTATTTTTATTTTATTTTTATTTTTTATGGGCATCACCCTCGTAGGGGGCGCCTCAGCTTGTGCCAGGGAAACGCTTAAAGTTGGCACTTGACAGTTGGAAATAATTCAAAGCATACTTTCAGGCGGCGCTTATAATTCACATTTAATTTGAGCCCACTTCATACGGTCTGTGGGTTTATCAAGCAAAAAAGGCTCATTGTGTTGGCCCATAAAATTAGTTAACGGATGTACGGCTGATCGTAATTATGTAGGCATTTATTTGGTTAATTGCATTTTCATGTACAAATTTAAGGGCTCTGGACATAATCACGGTTTAATTATGAATATAATCACATCTGTTGGATAATTACTCACAGTTGTGTCAGATTGTATCCAAGTTGATTAGAAATTTATTTATTTATTTTAGCTTTCAAGTGTCAAACGCACCGCTAGGGAATAGACTTGTTAATTGGTTTGTCGTGCATCAAAAGCACTTAGCGCTGCGAAAAATGAGAAGAAAATGTTAGTTCAAATGAAATGAATCTCAATCCGGAAGTATTTTTAACAATCAATGGAAAACTATAAGCTAACATTATATGAAAAGGAGTGAACTATTTCTTTATTTTTTATATATATGATTTAATACCCATAAACATTACAGAATGATTTAAATGCCTTAAGCAGGTTTCACATTTTATACGTCTCTCTAATTTCTAGGCTGTAATCAGAATTTAAATATTTATATAATAAATATGTCAGCATTAAAACTGAGTGTCAATATTTATTTTCTGCTACAAACTAAATATTACCAGGCTTATCTGCAGATCGCAGCGGTATCTGTCAGTGGAGCAATAGTTGGTCAGCGAAATTTTTAAAAAATGAATCACAACAATCGGCTTATGCCTCTACGAAATGTATACAATATTACTTAATATAATTTAAATCAAATTTGCCTAATCTATTGTCAATAATATAATATGTAAATAAATATAATTATTTAACATGGATCCGTGAAATGAAACACTAGATTAATTAGTTGAGATAGGTTAACGCACCCCTTTGCCCATTTCTCTCTTAAAAACAAAAAAGCCATAAGAAAGGGCGATTTGCACACAAATCAACTGATTTCTGCAACAATTTCAGTCAATATGCCATTTGGACTCTACGCCAATTCGCCAATTTCACAAGCTACCAATATGTGGTGCTGTAACAACGTCAGCGGCAAGTGCTATTATTATTAATATTGTTGTTGTTGTTGCTGTTGCTTCTGCTGTTTTTGGCTGGGCGCATAATATTTTGTTCGTGATCGGCATTGGACTGAGCGAAAATTTTGTTTGAGTTCAGTTTGTGGCTAGCGCGCGAGCGAACGACACACGGCGCGGCATATCGCATTGCTAGAGCGAGACAGTGCTGTAATTGTAAGAGTGAGAGCGGAAATGATAGTCGAAAGAAAAAAAAAAACACACACACACACACATTTTCAAAACAAAACAAATTTCAATACGAGTAGTTTGAGCCGGTCCAAGGGGTATTTGCGAGTTTTGTAGCATTTGCATTTTTGCACAATTCAATAAAATTAATTTAATTACTTTGCACTAAAAAAAAAAAAAAAAAAAAAAAAAAAAAACAATCAATTAATAGCGCGAAACAATTGCAAATTTTTTCCAAATATTTATGGAAATTTAATTAAAATGTGTCAAGCTTTTGTCTGCTATTCAACGTCAATGGCAAAGAGCATGCAAATAAATAATTGTTATGCTGGATGAGCTTTGTGTTTGGACATGAATCTTGATGGCCAAGGTCAATGAAGGGAGTGAGAGATAAAGAGAGAGAGAGAGAGAGAGAGAGAGAGAGAGAGTTGAAGTTATTAAACTTAATTGTTCATTTGGGCGTTTAATATGTACAAATGGCAGCAGCTAATAAGCTTTGCAATTTTATATAATTAAAACTATTATAGCTCAACCCAATTGATTGTTGGGTATTAAAAGTGTTCAATCGGTGAGATTTGTAAAATTAGAATTTTCGCTAGCTCAAATCTATAATTGAATGCGAATATATTATATATGTGCATTAACAATTGATTGAAGGCAATAATTTGAGTTTTGAAAAAATTGGTATTGCTTTTTGTAGTACTGCAATTTTTTTTTAGCTACAAAGTTGAGCGTGCAAACGTGCTAGAATGCAGTTGACTTTAATGAATAAATCATATATGAATTTGTCATTTTATTATTCTTTTTTTACAATAATTATAGAATATTAACTATGCCTAATAGTGTTTTATAGAATTTCCCAAATTAAATATTAGATATAAACTATTATTTCCACAAGTTTTTTTTTACTACAATTTTGCATTTAATTATATATTTCACAAAGCACAGCTTTTTCATTAAAAAGATTTGTAGCTAGCCATATTTTGTGATAATTAAAAAAAAAAAAAAATAATTACATTGAAGCCAATCGTAAGCGCCTGCAAAATACTTAAATATATTGTAAATATTAACGGTTTTTATGGACAGATACAATTGATTGATAGATATGCATTTTATCAATAACGGAATTTACTGATTAAAAATAAAAGGAAGTTTCCGCATTTCCATGCTGCACATGAACTCTTATTTCAAATTGAAAGTTTCTAATTTCAAAAGTGCTTAAAATTGATCAAAACTAATAGAATAATATTTATGTAAATATATGTATATGTACCTAATCTTATTTTTCGCCTTTCTCATTTAATGCATAGCAAAGTTTATTTCTTTGCCAAAATAAGATTCCCTTGAAATTTCTTTTAAAAAAATCCCTGAATTTACAAGCATATAGCAATGTGCGAGAAAGAGACAGAGAGAGACGCAGAGCATTGAAATTCGATTGTATGGGATATTTTGTGATTTCGATTAACGCTGCGAATAACTTTTCATCAAGTACAAAGAAGAAATAATTTTAAAAATGTACTAAACATTTTACTTGCTGCTGTTGAATGCGTATTTATAATTGTATTTCATTTGCTGCATCTCATTTTTCTCACAATTTCTTTGAGCATATTTGGTTGTTGTTGTTGTTGGCCATGTATGAGGTCGTGTAGCGCTTTATTTACTCTTTCAGCCTTCTTTTATTATACCGTCTCTGTCGTAGAGTATTTGTTATTTGAGTTATTTGAAAGCCTCGAGCAGAGCTCAAGTTGTTGCCACATGCACAGACAGAGACGGGCAGCAGCCGTGGCCAGGGACAAAGTTGCGACTCGAAGACTTGTCATGGGTTTTTTTCTTTCATCTTCTTCTGTTCGCTTTAACAGCCGCAGCTAACTATCTCATTGAAATGAAGGTGTACTTCGGCTGGAATTGGCTACAATACACTAAGCAAGCAAAACAAATGAAGTACTCTTTCGCAGTTTTTAAAGTTTGTTAACTTATTTCATTTAAGCGTTAAGTGGGCCAAAAGCGGATTGCAAAACTTTGCCAACTTGCCGAATGAAAAATCCCTTCAAATTTTCCCAAGCTCTTTCGCAACTCCCATTGTTGCTTAAAACTTGCACAAGGATTATTATTTTCCTCTCTTATACTTTTTTTTTTTTTTTTTTTGCTCCATTTTCCATTTGGCTGTTAATTGCAATTTATGTGTCTCATCATTTGGCTGCTTTATTTCATTCTGTCAGCGCAGTCTGCTGTGTAAAGATAACGATTTATATTTATATATGTTCGGAAATATGTCAAGTTCGAAATGACAACTTTGAGCAAATATGACTAATTACATCAATTTTCTAATAATAAATATTGGCTGTCCATAACATAGATAAGGATAGACACCACGATGATAGTTGAAGCATATGTTAAATAAATAAAAATAATTTAATTGGAAAGAATATTATTTGAATTTTCTTTTTTAATAAAATATATAATCGATTTATTAAAAAAAAAAGTGACTCAAAATTCTATTTATCTATTAAACATATTTTTATGCTCATTGAAATTTGTTTGTCTTCTGACAAATTCTTTAAAAAAAAAAACAAATATACAAATTTCTGAAACTTTATTATTTAAAATAAATTAAAGTAATTCAAAAAGTTTAAAAATTCTTTAAATATAAATCTAATATTTTATTTAATTAATTTTACACATTTTTACGCTGATCAAATTTATTTCATCTCTTAAAAACCCTTTCAAAAAAAGAGTATCTCGACAATTTTGATTGCTCTTCTTAAATTAATAAATTAATTTTCGTTGTTGTTGTTGTTTCTTGCGTGTATTGACCATTTGCGAGCTGTTAAAAATTGAATTTTTATGACGTTTATTTGACAGGCTTCGTTTACGCACTAAAAAATGTGCTAAATAACAAATTCAAATTCGAATTCGAATTCGAGTTCTATGCTAATTGCTTAACAAAAGCATATAAAATATGTTATGCAGTTGTTGTAAATTAATTATAGAAAATTGATTAGCAATTTCGTAAGCAACTGGCGAAATAAATGTATATTTATATACAGATATATGTACTGTATATAGTATGACTAAAAAGGGCGATTTTATTTCCATGCAATGAAATTTTGTGCAGAGCTTTTGGCACGTATCTGGCAGCTGCTCTGAAGGTCGCCGGCTGAGTGGAAATAAATGATTATATTTTTTCTTATGTATTTATTGCTGCTACTTTTCTTGTTGCTCTTTGCTTTTTTGTTGTTGTTATAATTGATGTTGTTGTTGTTTTTTGCACTGCTTATGAAGCGACTGCAACAGTTGGTTATTTTTTTAATTATGGCAAACGGCTCGAGTGCTGCCGGTTAACAAATGGACGACAAAAGCAACAATTGCTTACATAACCTGGCAGACAAGCAAATATACACACGCCTCAGCCGTGCCTATATAGATGTACAGACATAACTGTGTACATATGTCGGTACATATGTACGTACAAACATATATAAGAGCGAAACGTATTTTAGTATGCCCGGTCGCAGGTTGATTATGTTTTCGAAACCAGTTTTTGGGGTGCTCACAGTCAGCTGGCAGACTCTCTCTCCCTCTCTCTCTCTCTCTCTGTCTTCTGCTCACTCACTCTCTCTCTCGCTCTTTCTCACTTAGGCTCCATCTGCATTTCCATTTCTTTGGCCTGCTCAATCTTGCATGCTCTTTAGTCTCTGGGTCGCCCTAGACCAAGTCACGTGCCTGCTTATAGCATCAACAAATTCAGCTTCGCTTATGATTTGCATTTTAAATACGGCCAAAGGTATTTTGAGAAATGTAGCTAGGCTGTCGAAGAAGAAGAAGAAGAGGAATCAGAGGAAAACTGTTTAAAATTATGTTTACTAAACAGATATTCGATTTAGCTTTAACCAATTACCAATTGCACTTCATTGGCTTGATAACTTATCACATTCACTCAATATTCACATTTAAAATATGAAATTAATTTCAATTGATCGATGTGCTACATATGAATATATATCTATTCGCGAAATCTTACAAGACATATCTTCTATTTGGCACATGAGCTAATTGTTATTGACATGTGGACTCTGACACTGATAGCGTTACATATAAATCACTTCCGATAATTATACGGCTTATCAATTTTCTCATAGCACTCACAAATTAAAATGGAATTTAAGGCGAAGCACACATTGACTAGACTAATGAAGAAGTTACCAAACTGAAGCACCTTGTTCGAGCAAATTTAATCAAACGAGGCATAGATAAGATAGATAAGACTCTGCATTACGAATGGGATTTAATTTTAGTTTTTTTGTGAGTCACTTTTTGATTTATGTTTAATGTGCAATATGATTCATTTGATGCTAAGGGCATTCGCTAGTCGAGCAAGGCAGATACCAAAATATAGTATTGACTATAGATTGGTAATGGCATGGCGTGCTGATGTCAAGCTATTGACCTGTTTTTAATTTGTTATAATATAAACATAACAAATGATTTTTATCCCATTCTCGTTCAAGAATTTTATGTCTATGATCACATGACTACGACAGATAAAAGCAAATCGAAGCGCGTGACTCTTGCATAGTCAATATCTGCAATTCAGATGGTTCGCATTGAAGGGATAATAAATTATTTTTGGTAAAGGATTTAATGGGAGATAATTTATTTGCGAGACTAACTTGCAAAAATATCAGAAAAAATATTGCTATGATATTTTATTTATGTTACCTAAAAAAATAATTATTCTATTTGTATATTTGAAAATAAATTTTCTTGCTAAAAAAAGCATTAAGAAAACTGTGAGGTTCATGGCCGAGCATTTAATTATCTCACTAATGTCTAGACATTTGTTTAGCATCAGTTAACGAAAACAGATAAATTATCAATTGTTTAGACTGTGCTAGCTCGAACACTCGTACGTGCCCTCTTTGCATTGGCTGGCTAAATTAAGCAATTTCTTTTCCAAAATTTGTGCTTCTCTTTAGATAATTGGCATTGGAGTCTCTGGTTAACTTAACACTTTCTCCGGTGGAAGCACTCGGCAAACGGCAAACAGCAAACGGCAAACGGCAGCGGATGCGGGTGTTTAACAGATTGCGCAAACTTCGAGATACATTTATGAGTGCTAACAAAACGGCAAAAGCCAGCCTCGTACGCCGGAAGAGTAGACGCATCTGTTAACAGACAGTCGCACAGTTTGGATTCAGTGATAAAATGTGAAGTGCGGCGAACTGAAGTGAAACAAAGTTGCAAAAAAGAAAAGAAAAGAATAGAGAAGCAAAACTTGCACACCCTGTGAACATAAAGCAGCAAAAGTCAGCAGCAAAGCCGCCAGCTTAAAACTTGCCCTAGTTCGAATTTATCATAAGTTCACGCACACACACACACACACACACAAGCACCCATAAAAATAATAAAAATATGAATTCCCGCGAGGACTTTGAACGGCTGCGGCTGCAGGAGCAGCAGCAGCAAGTGAAACTGGAACTGGAATTGCAACAGAATCACACCATCAGCATGCACAGCCATCCCTTGCTCTCAGAGTATTATACATGTGAGTAAAACTTAAAAAATGTTCGCACATCTGCATAAATAATATAAAGTTATAAAGTTAGAGTCGAGAAAAGTTCAAGTTGTTAAATTTGTATAAAATGTTGGTCACGGATCAAAGTTTCTATATGACTACGACTGAGTAGACTGAACTTGATTGATTTAGGCTCTGAATATAAATGTAATTTTTAGCTAGATAATTCTTAGAAATTCTTAACAGATTGTCAACGCTAATTAATGTCAGCTTATATATATTATTAATTAAAACAATAATTATTATAATCATCTCTTCTCTATGAAACTTTTTCAGATATGACGGCCTTTGTTTCGTTGGCCATCTTCGTAGCCACAATGCTGACCATACTCAACATTTCCATATATTTGACCACGGTATCGCGACTGCGTCGTCATCTCAACAAGCCGCTGATGATACCCTCCATTTTGATGGTCAGCTTATATCCGGTCATCTCGCTGGCAGCCTTGGTCACCATATTGGTGCCGTATTCGTGGTTCATCTGTCACACTGTGATGCATGCCATGTTCATGATAGGCGGTCCCATCTTTCGTATGCTGCTCTTTCGCTATGTCGAGTCGGAGCAGAACTATTTGAAGGAAACTTCCGGTGAGCCGGTAGCATTGAATACACCGCCCTGCTGCTGCTGCTGTCTTTGCCTGCCCATGGTGGTGCCGACGAAGGTGAAGCTGTGCATCTCCCGCTACATGGTCTGGCAGATGCCCTTCTGGCAGGGCGGCATCATGCTGGTCATGAACATACTCTACTATCGTGATCGTGAGCTGTATCGCGAGGTGGTTTACTTCTTCATACCATTCATCATAGCATCCATAGTGCTGGGCGCCTGGTCGCTGCAGATTACGGTGCGTATGATCACCAAGCTCCACGGCGACTATCAGCTCAGGAAGAAGATGTTCTGCCTGCAGCTGATTGTGCTGCTCTGCAAACTGCAGTATTTGGTACTCTACGAGCAACTGAACTCCCTCAAGCTGGGCGGCGAATATCCCATCAATCACACAATTTACAAACAGAGTAAGTGCAATAAGAGTGCGAATGCAGTTTATGCAGTCATTAAGGATTTTCTCATCTTTTGTGCAGCCATCATCAATATTCTGATACTGGTCGAAATGGTACTGGTTTCCATGATGGCGCAGAGCGCTTATCGCGTACCCATTCAAGTGCAAATCGACGACTCGAATCGCAAGTGATAGAATTGCGAGCTTTGGTTGCTTAGTGACACGAGTTGTGTAGCAAAAGATTGTGATAATTTAATAAAGACAAATTAGCTTAGAAATAAATAGAGATCAAGTTTAGAATATACAACAAATATGGTAAAAAGCTTATTGAATCTTGGCATTGATTGATGGGAAAATATTCCATTTAAAGAGAGACAACAAATCTAAAGAAACATCTAACAATTTGGACAACCTGCTGCTAACTGCTGTTAGCAATAAAAATGTTATTTATGGCAACATAAATTGTACAGCCTAAATATTAAGCAATGCTATCTAGTTCATTTTAGTTGCATTTAGTAAACAATTCTAATGCCTGGACACTGTCACAATTCCTAAGGCTGTATTTCAAACAAAATGGGACGAATCTCGGTTGCCTTGTTGCTCAAATAGCCGACCACAAATCATGTGTCTTCACGGGGCCTGCGTGAATATATGGAGTCAGTGTCCAGCTCAGCTTGAGGGTTCCCAGGACACGCGTGTCGCGCTTAGCTCATAATTCTCAATGGCCTCAGGGGTACGAGCTGGAGCTGGGGTTGGCGTTTGCTATTGGGGTTTGGGTTGTGCTTTACATTTTTCAACAAAATTGTATGCGGCTTAGGCGGCTTGGTC